>OX387271.1:20071447-21321447 GCA_947562075.1 Orthosia gracilis | reverse complement strand
TCCTCACAGTACTGTATATCCTACACAATCGTTTGCTAATCGCTCGCTGTTTGTCAAATTCACTTATTTCTAAAAAAAACCGCCAAAACTCTAAAAATTCTGTATTGAAGAGAAATGATTGCGCAAAAATCGCTAACGTTTTGCTCTTGCAAGATACGCAATAAGCCTGCGGGTCGCCTAGACTGTTTTCGTGGATCGCTTGTGTGCCATTTCACATTGGTTGCCGCAATGATGATCCACTGCAATTTGTTGTATTTTAACCCGACTGCCAAAGTAGGGTAATGTGAGTCTCTGTATGGTAGTCCGTGGTATAACTAAAATGCCGTTATCCAACATCGTCGATTTTTAACTTTTGAGGCTATATTAATGAGAAAAAAAATATTTATCGATCTGAGTATGCGTACACACAACACAGCATTTTAGTTATACCACGGCAGTATGTATGTTTGTTCCTATGTGGTGTCTAGAGACCAAAGGCGTTGGTCCATTTTGATGATTCTTACGTGAGTCGATTCGTCTTAACCTTGCGAGTGTTACTGGCTACATTAAAATTGGAAAATAGAAAAATGGTGGCTTTCGGGCGCCATAATGTCGAGGCACATTTTTTTTTCCTAACCCATCATGTGGGATATCAAAATAAAGGGTTTAAGAGGTGATTTTAAAAACGTGTAGCACTTATAAGTTTAAATGTACCTAATTCGAAAAAAAAATACTAACTAAAAAGTTATAAATAAAAAAAACTCACTTCTTAAGCAGTCAGGTTTGTAGATTTTTTTAATTACTTTTTGTGTTTTGTTTAGTGTCAGTACCTACTTAAATAGTTGTTGGTTACTAACTAATGATTTCTGAGTCTCGATGCTTGAATAAAGATAATTATATTCTATTCTAAAACACTAGTGTTAAATAATCATAGAATTATATTTTGTTAATTTAAGCATTTTTAGGGTTCCGTACCCAAAGGGTAAAAATGGGACCCTATTACTAAGACTCCACGGTCCGTCTGTCTGTCTGTCTGTCTGTCACCAGGCTGTATTTCATGAACCTTGATAGCTAGACAGTTGAAATTTCCATAAAATCAGAATAAAATAAATATTTAAGTGGGGTTCCCATATAACAAAAGTGTTTTTTTACCGTTTTATGCGATAATGGTACGGAACCCTTCGTGCGCGAGTCCGACTCGCACTTGGCCGTTTTTTTGTAAGTTTTTTTAAGCTATTAAGTATTTTATAAAGTTTTTTTTAGTTTTTTTTTTAGTTTTTTTTCTGCATGTTTGTATCATAGCAGCTTCTCTTTAATAATAAAAATGTTTTATTTAAAGACGAGTCATTAACTAAGTAAAATGAAAAAACTTGGAAGTAGTTGAAAAGTTTTAAATTATGACTTCTCTGTAATGTATTAATCAAAGTTCATGAAGCATAATTTCTAAAATATTAACACCTAAGTTTGAACTAAGTCTTTATGTTTTTGATTTGTTAGCTGCATGTAAATTAAAACGACTGAAGTTAAGTTTTACTGATCAGCAAACTTTTTGAAGTAAAAATGAAAAAAAATAATTGTAGAATACACTTTATCGTACACTTAAATAGTTACTCAAAGCTTCACCAAAAAATTACGTACAAAGGTACTAAATAAAACTAAAAAATAAAATATAATTATCTTCAGTCACATCAAGATATTTTTTCCTTTTACCTAAACACGTTCTACCAAAGAAAAACAAGCTTACTATAAAATGCGACCATTTACCACTAATATAATGCAAGCGTGAAGATACTCTGACCACTATAGTAGGTATGGATCAAAATAAATTAAGTTAATGCATTGCCTTCATTTACCGGCTATTTTATTGATTTCAGAAATAGCTTGGCACTCCTAAAAACTGTTTTGGAAAAAGGAAAAGTTACAAAACACGTTTAAAATAAATATTAGAGAAACGCAAATGTAAACTTACAAGCTTGCGTTTGAGTTCGGTTACGATGTCAACAGGATGCAATAAGAGCATGTGTGTGCATAATAAGAACAACAAAATAACTGAATCAGTGCAGAACTTAAATTACGGTGCCTAACATACTCACCGTTTGTGTACAGTTGTACACATGGGGCCAGAAAAAGTATGCCAAACAATGTTTTGCTTTCGAAAATAAATGTTTGAGGAAACTGTAATAAAATTTTGGTTTGAACTACATTATTGTTACAAAATATACGGTATTGTTACAGTAAATTAAATAATGTTATGAATGAAATAACAAAATAAATGGTACAACTATCACGAACTAAATTATTCGTACAAAATATATTTCAGTGTTGTAGCAAAATTAACCAAAGTTTTAAATTCAATAATTAAATAACAATAATAGTATCAGCCTCGGTTCTGTATTCAAATTGTACAATAACCTCTCAATTAAACAGGCAACATTTATTTATTTTATTTGTCAAAACCCACAAACTATGCAATCAATATTAATTAACAATTCAATCGCAAATACATTTCACACGTAACACTATAGAATTCCACTAACATGTGCCATTTACGACTGAAACCACAACGTTTGTACACTTTTCGATAGCAAATTTCAATTTTATAAAATGGTACTCTGATACGCGAGTACTGCCACCATCGAAACAGTTTGGAAGCAATATAACTTTTAACTTATATTGGCCTCAAGTGTATAGCATTACAGTGTGTTGTATGGTAGTGCAACGACCACGTATTGTAAAGAAAGCGTAACAAAACCGGTTTAAATTGAGACAAACAGTTTGTTTTAATGTTTTGTTATCAATGGTTCAATTTATATGTAAAACAGTGTAAAATAAAATGCACATTTCCTAGGTAAACTGAAGGAAAGTTCCTTTCTGTAACAGGAGCGTATGACCATGTTTCTGAGGAAGGATCATCTTACACCACAGGGATTTGAGTAGGTTGTTACCAAAAACATTATTGAAACATCTTTGAGTAATTTTGAATAATTTAATCTTTTAAATGACATTCAAGAATAATCAAATTTTAAGTAAAACCTTATAGTTTTGATACCTTGACAATCGAAATATTTACAAGTACTTAATAGTGACTAGGAACCAACACAAATTGCATGTTGCGGAAAAATGGTTCTAATGGAAACAACAATTCTTCGAGATGTTCATTTACACTCTATTGTTGTTTTAGTGTGACACTTCATCATTATCCACAGACCAATTTTGCCCACTGCTGGATACAGGCCTCTCTTTTTTTTGTGCTAATTCCTACGCTCCTGTGCCAACCACATCCATGTTCCACCTGCAATGGTGGCAAAGACAACACTTTTACTTTCAATCCTTCGACATCACTCAGTCATTTGACACTCTCCTTAATTTTATTATCCACACTCATAAGACTGAAATTACATAATTAAAACGTAAACACGTCCAAAAAAACTTTTAATACCCAAATCTCAAAACAGTATCACACTCAAAAGTCCAAACCCAGTAATCACGCGTTTATAAACGCCACCCTATCGGAATGCGGCGGCCGTTCCGGCCGAGCGGCACGGAAGTCCGCACACGGTCCGCTTCCGGCACGTCACACCGGTCACCCACGGTCGGAGCTTCGAGCTTTTTTGTTAGACACACATGACAAACACACAATAATCATGTCAAATCAAGTGTTTTTTTTTTGGATTTTGTTTTTTTGTATGCCTACCCATCTTTTCAATACTTCATTTTCTATGATGAGACAGCTCTTGACCTCAATATAACCTGCTGGAGAGCGACTATGAGCTGACACAGAAGATCCTTTTTCGCTCTGGCTTTGAATGTACCACCGGTATTTTGGAGTTGGAACTTACCACCTACAACCCGTCAAGTATCAAAGCCCTAGCGTTTGCGTCCCCGGTAGAGAACTAGCAGAGAGATCCACACTTTAAGGGCCTTCCACCTCTTTAGTGCCGTAAACGGTTACTTTCTAAAGCATACTCCTTAGTAACGGCTAGATTAAAAGATTTGAAAAAAAAATATATATTTGATTCATGTTCATTATTTTTGAAACAATGGTTTTTCGAGTAACTAAGTTTTGCTTAAAAAATAATTAACCACATGATATTTTTCGCAACTTTTGGATACTCCTCCAAAACGACTTGATGTTTAAAAAATATTTTTACACAGGAAAATTAATGGCTGTTATTTCTTCATAACTGAAATAGCATATGTGAATCTAATAATATTTTGCAAAGAAAAGTGTTCAAAAGAGTTTCAATGTTGATATTTTGGCTTCGAGCGGGCGCACGGCCAGTACTGCGTTGACATTGGGGCGTATATATCGCCTTAACTGTGCGCATTAGATATAATTACAGAGGAGAAGAAATGAGTTCGACAAGCAACGATATGCTTACTTAAAGAGGTAGGTATTTCAAGATATATTTGCTTTTTAATGTACCCATAAGCTTTATAACTGATACTCGCCAGTTATAAAACTTCTTCTCCACAGATTAAATACTAGAAAACAATGAAAGAAATGCGACCTAGCAACGGTTGGAATATATGATATGGGCAGTGAAGTTTTGGTTGTAGAGACGTTGTTAGAAGACAGAACACAGCACGAACACACATACACAGCAGAGCAGTGTATCAGTGGACTTATTTTAGAGAAGAAGATGATGACAATTTTGCTTTCGTTACGTCAGATTATCAAGACTTGCATAGTCCTTCACTACCTCACTTGACAAAACAATTAATAATGTTAGAGCAGTTTATCAATGGACTTCTTTTAGAGAAGAAGATGTTGATAATTTTGCTATCGTGCCGTCAGTTTATAAATACTAGGATAGATCTTCACCACCACACTTGACAGACTAATTAATAATGTGTTCCAAAACGCAAATGGGACGATATATTCGTCTTGTACTACTAGAGGTAACCCTTAAACGACACACGTTGGCAGAAAAATCGTGACCGATTTCGGGACTACATTAGTACAACACAAATCCTCTCATAGTCAATAAACTCCCCCACATCTTGTCCCAATCATTAATCGCTCACAAAATCTAATAAAGGACAAGATAAAGGAATCTGTGTTCAATAGTCCGTTCAATAAATAACATAAAAGGCGTTTAATTAATATTTATGGGACTCCGACGTCCGGTGTGACTTTATTGAATCAAATCATTGTCTGCTGTTTGAACGACTAATGTTAATGTGTTTTTGTGTTTGCTTTTCTGGAGTTCTAAATGTTCTTCTCAATGATGGTGGTGGATTATTTTATCGATGGTGGATTGTTGAGTATGAGATCGCTTTTAAAGCCCTCACCTATTTATTATAAACCGATACGAAGAAGGAACACAAAAATAGGTACAGGTGATGCTTAATTTAAAAAAATATCGAAAGGAGATTTTGTCATGAAAGCGTTAGGAATGTTTGTTCTTTTAAACTTATACATATTTTCCGATAGTTAGAGATCTTTTTGACAATAATTATGGCTTATAATGAACCACAGGCCGACAATATTGTTACTGGTGACTTTATTGAATGAAATCATTGTCTGCGCTGTTTGGACGACAAACGTTAATGTGTTTTCGCGTTTGATTTTCCCTGTGGTTCTAAATGATCGTGGTGGATATATAATCTTTTGGGTATACTAGGACAGACACGTAGAAATAAAATACGTACAAATGTGATTCTTGTTTCTAAAGACATCTCTTCCAGTATAGAGATTTTGTATGTGTTTTTGAGTTTGTTTTTCTGGAGTTCTAAATGATGATGGTATGGGATCTAGAATTATAACTGTTCAGTTTGATTGCGATTGATTTCTTTTTGACATGAAAGTATTATGTAGGAATGAGTTTTTTTAACTTCAGATTTAATGGTAGAGGTCACTTTATGAGTTACAGGAAGCGTATTCATATTTACATAAAGACTATTTTGGCTTGAGATGGAATCACATTTTGGAAATCGAGACTAATATTATAAATGTTTTGTTACGTTATTACGCGGAAACCGTTGAAATAATTTTAGTATAAGAAGGATTTACAATTCTTTTTCACTTTGATGCGGGCAATGTTATATATTTTTTTAAGGCCCAAATCTGCAGCTCTCACTGTTGCTCTAGTTCTCAAAGTGAATCTGATCTGTGCTTTAGGAAATTTCTAAGGCATTTTATACCTAAGTTACTTCGATTTTATAAGGAACGAACTATAATATCCAGTCTTCTGAATTAATTCAAGTAGGTAACTTATTCAGATGTCTCATAACTCAAAATTCTTTGGAAGAGCTCCAGTTTTGAACACCAAACCTAACGACTCCTGAAATAGAGTTTCCACTAAATTAATATTCAACAGTCCTTATTAAATTAATCTCTAATCGTTCCCATGACACTGTTGTAATTTTGGAAACTTCCAATTAAGTATTTCGAGAATGCTTAATAATAGAAAGTGAAACGATACCTTGACGTCAAGTTTCACAAGAACTAAGTACTGAACAATTAACACAAGTATAACTATGAGAATTCTTGGCCTGTTTAACTGAGAAACTCCGAGACTCATTTATATTTAATTTACTTCGAGATAGAAGCGACTGAATGTTTTATAACAATTGTTTGCAAGAACTTTAGTTAACTCTTCTGTGTTGTTACTAGCTTTCAAATTAGTGTTAAAAAACTTTGCTGATTTATTTTCGTTTCCAACACTAATGTGAGGATTTAAAGGCATTAATCTAACACGTCTTAGCATAACTTAGCTTTTCATCAATTTGCATAGCGTCAGTTTAGAAATTGCAATAAGCAAATTGCGTGTTGGTAATTTTGGAACTGGCAAAAGCGATCAAAGATAAATCGTCATTACAAGAAAGAAGGTCCACTTAAACGGTGAGCAAATAAGCTGGTATTTTTAATTATATTCTTTTATTCTCTCCAAAAATGTAAGCGGAAACAACCCACGTGCGAACCTTACTTCCTCGAAGAACCCCGACAAAATATACCCGAAAATAGAGGAACGAAATTCAAATCGTGGCTGTAGACTAAAGATAAAATTAACGCAGAGGTCTTAACTCACTTAGAAATGTTATACAAGCGGGGTACATTATTCGCATACTAAGTGTGCGATGCAAATGAACGTAAGGCGATCGGTGAGGTACAGATAGCAGGCGGAAGGGGCCTACTAGACGCTTCGCCGTGACATACGGACGGCGAAAATTGAAGGAATTTGGTCGGCGTTTTTTCATTTAGTGGTTTTTAGGCAATGCAGTGTAACTGTAGTATATATTCTAAAGTTCTGAAGACGATTTTGATGGTGATGATGGCATATGAATTGGTTCTGATTTCTTATAAAATAAAGACATGAGGGTTTAGAAAAATCTATCATTAAAATATTTTGATCTTAAATGAGCATTTTTGAGTAAAGGTCTTCTTAAAATAATAAATGGGTTGTTTAAGAAAAACTAACAAAAACCTAAAACACTTAAAGAACATAATCGCAAGCAATTGTATGTACTTACGTGAAGTATTAGAATAAATTACCCAATAACTACAC
The DNA here is from genome assembly GCA_947562075.1 of Orthosia gracilis. Classification (NCBI taxonomy): domain Eukaryota; kingdom Metazoa; phylum Arthropoda; class Insecta; order Lepidoptera; family Noctuidae; genus Orthosia; species Orthosia gracilis. Next base: position 21,313,957 of record OX387271.1, on the reverse strand, counting down.
AATACCGAGTGCTTCCGATATGGTCTGCTTGCCACCGGACGCCAGTTGGCTTCGTCGGTTAGTTTCCAACCCGGGTTCGAACCCCACACACGTTGGGAACGCGGTTTAAAACTTTACGCGCGTTTAGTTCGAGAGTTTGAAACTTTGTAATATATTCTCTTTACGGAATATAAAGATACTAGTTTATAAGCAGTTTATACCAGTTTGTACCGGTTTTTGTTTTTGGTTTTCGCGCGTTTTCGAGGCGCTAACGCAGTGATATATTGGTTGTGTTTGGACAGACGTTGGTGGGCTTTAGCCGAGATAATGTGGTGGTTGGTGAAGTTGTCCATCGTTTTGCAATGTAAGTTATCTTTGTTTTATATTTTCAAGTGTTGTTCGACTTCAGTGTGCAAACATTCTGCCTTATATTTTTTTGCCCGCCAGTGCAGTGGCAACAATGTTTTATTCAGCGGTATTTTTCAACATAAATAGTTCTTTATAAATTAATCTTTCTAAGACCTGCTGTTGAATTAAGAAGACGTATACCTATTCAGCTTTTACCATGTCAGCTGACCCTAAAAAAAGTCTTATTCGGACATTATTTTTATTTGCAAAAAGCACGCAATAATGATTTATTATTGCAGTGTTTTAGTAGTATGCATATTGCACACGTAGCAATTTGGATCGGATATTTTAATGTTGCACAAACAATATTTTAACTGTTTTTGTTAAATGTCAATAGTACTGAAACGGTTAGGCAAAGCATAGATATAATGGTGCACAGTAAACCAATGCTAGCTCAGTGAACCCATGAACTGATCAATATTGTCAAAGCCATAGATCGTATGTTAACTACGATAGTATCTATAAAATAGCAGGTGCTTTGCGATTGGACTAGATGACATTAACGTTTAATTGGAAAGCTTCCGGCTTGAGTTATTAAAGTTATGGTTAGTTATTCAAATGCCATACCTAGGTTGTTTATTTTTTATTGTTCTAGGCAAAGTGATATTCGGTCAGCGATAGCGATTGTCGGCAAATCAAAATTAAGGTTTTGATCACCGCATTTTTTCATAAAATCAAACAAAAAAAATAAAATTAAGGTTTTAATCACCGCACATTTTCATAAAATCAAACAAAAAAAATTATTTTTGGTTTTGATCACCGCACATTTACATAAAATCAAACAAAAAAAAACAAAATTAAGGTTTTGATTACCGCACATTTTCATAAAATCAAACAAAAAAATTAAAATTAAGTTTTTGATCACGTGACATTTGAATGTCACTCCCATACATTTTGATAAAATCAAATAACAAAAATTAAATTAAGGTTTTCATCACGTTATATTTAAATATCATCCCCACAAATTTTGATCAAATCAGATTATCAAATAAAAAAATTAAAAGTACCTTAATGGTTTAGTTGTAATAAAATATTTTGATTTTTGCAGCCAGAAATGAAAGTTAGCTTACATTCGTCGTGAATATTTGTTAAATGGTAAAAAGGCCACAACATAGAGAATCGTTAATTAGGGCTACACATTATAATTAGTTACTTATTCATTGTAATGGAAGAACTAGCAATTTAGCTGATCTATACTCATATGGAAATCACATTAAACATTTGAACAATCCTTCTTTTACAGCCAGTTTTGACTTCTATTGTATTGCATTTGTAACCTGTCAAATATTGGCATTTGTAGTAAACTGTTGGTATTTTTAATAGTTGTATATGTGTTATATCATATGTGTTTATGTTTACGGAATAGAACTCGAAATCTGTTAAACAAACTGTTAGAAGGGATTGTTTAAATTTTTAATGTTATTTCAAATGGAGTATAGTGTTGCAGCTATTTTATACTTTTCAAGGTTAAATTTAGTAATACGTTTATATTTTGTCAGTACCCTACCCAATTATATTGGTAATTCAAATCAGCAAATCTGCCTAAGAAACTATGTTTAAGACATATTAAGTTTATCGACTCTTGAATCATACAAAGTTGTTAAAATAAATTTAACATAGAAGAAACTGAGTCAACACTTATTATTTAACCTTGCCATCGACTCACAAAGGATGCACAATTACACATAAATCAATAGATTCATTCATGCAGATATACCTACCAATCTGTAGGTAATTCGAGCCTCCAGTTGTTATACCATATTAAACTGGCAATTACTGCTAATGACTAAATTAAACATGCTTGTTAACCCTGGATCAGGAGTAAGTAAACCACAACAGTGCACGCGGTGATTTTGACCCGTGCATTATATATTCGAGCACGAGTTCCCCGAAGTGATTAAAACTGCTGATATTTAGTTAAACTGAAATTATGTAATAAGAAAACAATATGGGAGAAAACTCAACCTGTGCTCACCTTTCGTTAAGTTTATTTATATTAAGTACTTATGAATCGATGCACATAATGTATTGCATAACAAAATAAGATCCAGCCAGTTCGTGGATAATGCGAGCTTCCTGGTCCTGGAGCCTTGGGACTTAATATGGTACTGTAACAATTACGACATTTAACTGGCAATTACTGCTAAAGACAAATTAATTAAACATGCTTGTCAACCGTGGTGCAGGAGTAGGTGACCCACAATAATGCACGCGGCGAATTTGACCCGTGCATTATCGATTTACTGTCAACGCAAGACTCTCTCTTCTGCCTAGCCTTTTCCCAACTATGTTGGGGTCGGCTTCCAGTCTAACTGGATTCAGCTGAGAACTAGTGTTTTACATGGAGTGAATGGTTAACTGACCTCCACAACCACGTAACGGATTACACGCACCAGGTCACAAACGCTATTTGTCACGTACGTCATACGTCATAATCCGCGATTGGACACTTTCACTGGTTCTCATAGACGCCATATGTCATTGATTCTGCTCGTCACAAACGCGTTACGTCACTAACTCAAACCGTCACAAACGCGCTACGTCACTAATTCAGTTCATCACAAACGAATTTTGTATTTTTTTTAAACATTTCTGGCTTACAGATAAATAAAACATGTATTATATATGTCATTCTTGAAATCATATTTTTTTAATTATTATTATAAATATGATAATTCATATTAGAGATGGTTGCAAATACATTATCATATGTATTGCATAGGTGTGCTCTCGCCTGTTTGTAATTTTACTAAAATTAAATATTTGCTAACCTTTTTGTCATAACATTTCACTGAGCTCTTTGTTTTTTAAATAATAAAATATACTGTTTACTAAAATAAAATAAAAATGAATAGGTTATCTTTTATCTTAATACAAAAATAGGTAAAGTGATGGTTTTTGTGGCATTTTAGTATAAAGACGGTGATCCCAGTCTCCTAATACGTTTGTTGTTCTGTGCTTGGCTCCCGAACAAAGTAATGTCTCAGGAAGTAATTGGTTTATCCACTGTTTTTTCGAAATTTTATATGAACTCATAAAAAAATGTCTACCATTTCAACTATCGTGAAGTTATAAGTATCTAAGTGGTAGAGGAATCTGTCATACAATAAACAAGTATAATTTAGGTTGATCATGACAAAGAGCGTTTGCATATGGCAAACGGCGATTATATTAAATTGCCTACATGACGAATTGCGTTTGAGGCAAACACCGTATTAGACGAATTGGCATAGTGACTAACTGAGTTAAATCAGATAGATATGACCAACTGAGTATGTGGCGAATAGCGTTTGTGATCTTAAGCGAGTAATCCGCGTTACTGGGTAACACGATACCTCTGTCTAGACTGTTGTCAGATCTCAGGCTTCTGAGTACCCGTAACGATTGTCAAAGAACTTCAAATGACAGACGTGCTTGCCGAAGCATAGAAGAAACTCGCTATGTAAAGATGATCACCCATCCACAGACCGAACTCGGCAAGCGTTGCTTACCTTGAAGATCGACCCGCGCGGCTGTTATTATTTAGTCACGAGCTGTCACTGTCAACGCAAGCGATCGTGTATATTCAAATATTGGGTGAATAGCCTGCCTGTTTAAAACAGCAAATTGATCATTGTTTTCAATTTTAATAATGACCTACGCTAAGTTATAAGCAAAACATGTTGCTCTTCAATCTTTACAACCCAGAGTGCATTATAAAGACAAATAATATAAGTTTTAAAGATATAAAAGCCAACAATATTTCCTCTGTCTAATAAATCTTAAAAACAAGAGTTAACATTGAGGAACTGAGTAGGTGACTATAGTATTTTGCATCGCTATCAATTCGTAAAGGATGTACATTGCATAAATAACTCTACCAGTTTACGAAATAAGTAACTAGAAATCCAACAAAAAACTTGAAAACCTGTTTTTTTGTTTATGGGGATATTTTAATTATTTCAGTCCTAAATGACAGATATAGGCGTAAAACTTATATTTCTGTTTGAATTGAGAAAAGCGGTCGACGCATTTAAGAGTTATTTACTGATTTTGTGTCGGGGGTTTTTTTAATTTGTAATTTAATTTTTTTGATGTAGAAGGGCCAGTCCAAGGATCTGACTGAGGCTCTTTCAGTGTAATGGCTATAAATGATAATGATAAATGATAAATGATTTTATTTCTGTAAGTAGGTTTGTACAAACACTTTTACATGTCGATTATATTTTTTTAAACTAGATGAAGTCGGCGTTTCCTATCTGACTAATCTGAGAAGAAAGGCCGAAACAAACTCAGAGGTCACAGTCTCTTTTAAAGTCCAGACAAAATATTGTTTAGATCATGTGAAGACCATGTAGACTGAAGTCTGAAATGGTCTTTTGAAGAAAGAACCAGCCAGATTGAGTGGACCTGTCCAGTCAGTGCACGCATTTGTCAATAACCGTGCAGCTCAACTCAGAATTTAAGGAGCTCAACGATTTGACGAACAATACCAAAGAAAGGACATTCGGGTAGGCCGCATAAACTACTCAAACTGCCAGACCATGATTAAAACTAACCTAGATAAATTAAAATTAAGAACAAACAAAAAGTATGATCCACATAATCTTCACATTCACATTCACAACAAGATAAAATAATATAATACTTTAAAAAGTAAATATTCTTGTCATTGCAAGAAAACAAAAAAAAAAACAAAATTCACGGTGCAAAAAATATAAAAAAATCAAAATTAATTGGAGCAGTTCTATACCAAGCCTTTTTGTCCTCAACGTAATCTTTAATTGTATAAAACGCTTTCTGGCAGAACTTACGTTTAAGGCTCCTACGATGCCTTTATATAGTTTAGACTTATTTTGGATGGAATCCTCTATATATCCCTCTACAACCGCATTGGACTTCCAGCCTCCATTGCGCTTAAGGGACAGGAAATAAAAAATGTAGATGGAATTAAAGTAAGGGTTTAATTTAAGGAAAAATCAAAAATTTTGTGTGTCGTTTTTGTGGCAAATAAACACTTTTTTCTTTCGCCTGAATCGGCCAAAAGTGTGGCTGAAGTTCGTCGGAAACAATGAACGTGTACATACGATATGTATGTCTTTTTTCATCCTTATTGTTGCTTTTAGCATTGAATACGTAGTCCATTGAGTGCTTGATTTCTTGGTAACGGATAATTCAGTAAAATTTGCCATCAAAACGTTTTCAGAGAATGTTTTGGCTCCTTTAGCTAGTCCTTTAATCATATCGTACTGTTTTAAATACTTCTCGCGTGATTGTTGAGGGAGAAAGCTCATTTGCGCATTATTAACAGTTTCAGTCAGTTCTGTTGGTGTCAAATAAACTTCCTCGTCGCTAGAATCACTCATTTGAGGTTTTTCGCTTATTTTCGAGTTTCTTGTTTTTAACCTAAGGTTTTGACAATATGACGTGAAAAGAAAATGGCGCGCGCAAAGAAAATTAAAAAAAGACCACCAAGAAGGTTCCGAGCCTGAATTTAAAAAAAATAAAGAAATGGCTGTATTTTAAATTCGGCACCATTGAGTAAAAGTAAATAAAAATAAAACGGCTTTTTCACTCAGATATCGACGACCAAAAATACTCTTTCTGAGATGGGGGGATTAAAAAGACATTGATTAGTCACACTGGAGTAACGAACGTGGATCCACGCAAATATAAATGTCTTTTTAATTGTTTCGGTAATTACGGCATTCAACGGGTTAAAGACGATGAGTAAGCTATAAATATTATTAATGAATTAATCCTACTTATATTATAAGTCTGACCTTTTCCAAAATTTGCATTGTGTTTGTGGGAATTTTAAAATGTTGGATCCCAATTTTAAAATATACGCAGAAGAAGTCGCGGGCAGGAGCTATCATATTCCATCTTATTTTAATAGAACACTCGTTATCCCTTGATAATAAAACACTTTTCACGTGGGTGAAACAGCGGGAACAAGATAGTGGTAAATAAACGGACACATGTTTTGGACCTTATAAAAAATCTCTAAGCTGTTCGGCAAATAAAAGATTCTCAATTCAAATTCTATGAAAAGAATTAAACATCTGAATGTAATTCAGCCAGTCACTAAACGGCATCAATTATTTCTATAAATAATTTTATTTATTTGCTTTCCAATTAATTTAATTAGTGCTGATTATTGGTGCAAAAATAAAAATAGTAAACGATAACGAGTAATGGGTAGTGTCTGACTGAGACACGGTTTTTAGCTGAAACCGAAACCGTAACCGAATTAGCATTTTAACTTTTCTTGTAAATTATGTTTGTGTGATACTCTTAAGCAAACCGGGTGGTTTGTAACACAAGGGATATCCTACTTTATACACCTTTCTCCTTCCAAGGTTGTGCATTCTGTGAACAGTAACAGTTTATAATGTCGAGAAAAATAATGTTTTTAAATTATTTACTAGCCTCTGCCAGCGGCTTCGCCCGCGTGAATAGTGTTTTCTTATCCTAACAGAACCTTTTACCAGGATGAAAAGCTAACCATGTGTTATTCCAGACTGTAATCTATATCTGTGCCAAATTTTATCCAGATCCGTTCTGCTAATCTGGTGTGATTGAGTAACAAACATACACCTATGTGTCCATCCAAACTTTTGCAATTATAATTTAGTATGATTAGTAACATTTATTCAGCTTTTATTCCAGTTTCGGCCAAATCCAAATGAAACTTACGTGGTAATTAAAAAAATCCAAAAATGATACAAAGTTAGACTTAAGTTTAATCAAAGACTAAATAAATTAATAAAAGAATGATTTATGGAAAGGCAAATATGAAAAATGCAGCTGAATATTTAAAAAAAAAACTGGCCGACACCGAAACCTACCCATCGGTCGAACATTGCTATTTAGTTTTGTAGCATTCGATTACAGTTATTGTTAGACCGATCGTTTCAAAAGTAACTCCTGATTTGAGGTTTTAGAGGAACTTTACGTCAATCTGCTCACAAATAATTTATTTTAAATCCTGCAACCTTAACGTCAATTGATCAAAACTGTGCAAGTGACGTTCATCCTTCGTCATGTCTGATGGTATTTGGACCTTATCATGGATTCAAGCATTACTGTATTTCAAGGCTCAGGATTTAACTGTGCTTGTGGTGACTTTTTCAACTTTGATATACGGCGTGACTTCACGGTGCTTCATGAAAAAATTCCGTAATTACAGAAACTTTGTTTTTCTCAACGCAATTTCATCAAACTTCTTTTTAATTGCAATAAGCTGGATGGAGCTCACAATCAGACACTCTACACTAATTGAGATAATTGCATTCCTAAACAATTATTTCGAAATAGCTAAGAACCACTGGTTGGTGGTTGTAAGTCATATGTTCTACGTGGATATTGTGAAAGTATTTAATCCTCCTTTGCATATGCCCATATGCAAAGGAGGTACTTAAAAAGTAGTATCTTTGGGTGAGTTGTGTCTTTTATAACAAGTGCTATTATCTTATGTGTAAATAATAATTTGTTTTATAAACTCCGGCATTTGTTAAATAAAAATTATGTGATGTTGATGTTCATAGTATTCGGAAATCAAATTGTTCCAGTGTTGGTTAACAGTGTTTTTACATTATAATAGTATTTTCACTTTGTCTTAGTGTTAACAGGAGTGCACAGACAGCACCTAACATCTGGCACCGTTTGTATATAGCCAGTTTGATATTTGTTTTGAGCGACGCCCTTCTGTTGTGTGATTATGCCACAGATTTGTTTTTCAATCACTGTGATTGTTGTGTAGGAGTTGTATTTACTGTACGTTTTTTTTTCAATTTAAATCCACTTATTTTAGATGTCTCTTTTGTCGCTTTAAGAAATAATCGAAAACTATTATAAGAATTTTGTGTTAAAAAAATAAATCAAAGGCGTAGAGATCGGGATATCAACATGCAGGTAAGGGTTGCTCAAGGACCTGGTGATTCCCCTCTGGCAGTTAGTGATGCAAATGTAAATATTGTGTTATAATACATCTCATCGTCGTCATCACCATATCAGCTCAAATACGTCTTTTTAGTAGCAGTTAGTTTTAATAGTTTCTTCGTAGTAGTGGTACTAGACATTAGCCTCCCCAAGGGTCCCCACACTGATCGGTCCTGTGCGACTCCCATGCATCGGCAGGTCATCGGTCCACCTAGATGGAGACCATCTACTGATGATGATGTAGTCTAATATATAAAAATCAATGTTTGTTTATTCGTATTAAAACAATGTTTATTATTATATAAACAGTGTAGTCTGTAATAAAAATATGTTTTTTTTTGTTCGTATCAAAACAATGTATCCTAATATTTTAGCGGTGTTGTCTAATATATAAAAAATCGATGTTTGTTTGTTTGTTCGTTTTAAAACAATGTCTCTTAGTATGTAAGTAGTGTAGTTCTATTTAATCAACTATCTAATAAAACAACATGTTTGTCTGTTTGTTCGTATTAAAACAAAATCCATTTTTATGTAAGTAGTGTAGTCTAATATATAATCAATGTTTGTTTATTAATATTAAAATAATGCTTATTATTGTATAAGTAGTGTAGTCCATAACATTCTTTTTTCGTTTCAAAACAATGTCTCTTATTATTTTAGCGGTGTTGTCTTTTATATAAAAATCTATGTTTCTTTGTTTGTTCGTATTTTATTCATCCGATAGCGTTTTCAATTTAAAACTTATTGCTTGCACTTGTGCTAAGGCTATAGGTATAATACGATTAAGAGCAGCAACGCGCCGGGTATAAATTACTACCTACCTACTTCAAAAATCACTCAAAAAATACCAAATACTTACAATAAAACATCGTTGAAGTAGTAAATTCAATTCAATCATTTATTTCGTATCATGATCCATAATTTGTTGGTAATGTTGCGTTAACCCCAAAATACTAAACTACGGTTCGATGGCCCTAAAGCTATAGAAAATACGTACTTTCAGTAAAAAACCATATTACCACTATTTGCCATACAATCCTAGTAGAAAGACCGTACCTAATATTTTGAATAAAATCTATATCACTGAACTGCATCGATTACACAATGAACACGGTGTCCCGCTTCAAGTTTTGATCCGCAGCTACCGAAGTAATATAAAATTCAAATGTAAAACAAAATAGGAAGCACCAATTATCGGATGTATTATTCATTCGTAGTGCAGCCGTGTCGTCCGTACCGCGTTATGATATGACAACTATTTAATTTCAAATAGAGAACCTAGAACGAAGAATGAATATGTTCCAGTCATGTTCGGAATTTAAACAATTATTTAAATAATAATAGTTGAAAACTGTGGAATTAGTTAGTGGATGGAATGTGAACTATGATTTAGTAAGTGTTGTTAGTTTTGGTTGGACAAAATTAAAGTGTCCCAATATGTATCAAGGACGTTTTTTTATGGGGTGGGAAAAATCATCTAATGACTTCTTCCGCTCTGGTTCCTTCAGTTGCTTGAGCCAGGACCGCGGTAACTCTATTACATATTCATCCGTGACATGTATTATTTTATTTAATATTTTGTTTTGACAGTCAAAAAGTTATTTATTAGTCGACACAGCCCACAGGATAAGCAAGCTGAAGTGGCAATGGGCCGGCCATATAACCCGTAGCACCGATGACCGGGTAGACGTGTTCTGGATTGGAGACCACGAATGGGTAAACGTAATGGGGGATGCCCGTCCTCAAGCTAGGTGGAGCGACGATCTTCACAGGGTGGCTGGTAGCAACTGGATGAGTGCTGCCGAAAATCGAGACAAAAAGCGTGTGATTGAAAATACCTATGTCCACACTGCTGGGCATAGACCTTATACATGCTGATAATGATGAAAGTTAATTAAATTTTGCCTATTTTAATAAAATAAATTTGCCAATTGGAAATAATACACATTACTTACCATAATCGTTATAAGAGCGTTGAGTAGTCTCTAACACAAGCAAAAATTTATAAGTAGTTAAGCTGTATTCCCACAACCATATTTCTCTGACATAAATATACCTGTCACTGTGACATTTGAATGATAAGCGAACCATCCCTAATCCGAGGCTTTGAAAGAACCAATTCTTTATTTATTTACCGAATAATAAGCTGTTTCTGTTGAGTCAGTGCCCTCACTTATGTCTGATAAATAGCCCCTTTATAATACACCATGATGATTATTTATTAATTGTAACAAGTGAAAATGGTGATTGGGATTTATTTGATTTTTTACTACAAGTTATTATTTAACTTGCAATATATATGTATATGTGTTCGGGTCAAATCTTGCTACTGAATTTTAAAGCAGTTATCCTGCACCGATTAAGGTGGAATTTTGTATACACGTTTAGTTTGGATGACAATGCATGCTTAGCTAATTGACGTCATTTGAAATCCAATATGGCGGACGGCACAAGATGTTGGACTAATTATTTTTTGTGGTTTGCCAGGGTATGAATATCAAATGAAAGGGTTTTCTAAGAAAAATAAGTTTTTTTAATAAATAATTTATATTAAGTAGGATTATGTGGTATTTTTAGGGTTCCGTACCCAAAGGGTAAAAACGGGACCCTATTACTAAGACTCCGCGGTCCGTCTGTCTGTTACCAGGCTGTATCTCATGAACCGTGATAGCTATACAGATGCAGTTCACAGATGATATATTTCTGTTGCCGCTATAACAACAAATACTAAAAACAGAATCAAATAAATATGTATGTGGGGGCTCCCATACAATAAACGTGATTATTTTGCCGTTTTTTGCGATAATTGTATGGAACCCTTATTGCGCGAGTCCGACTCGCACTTGGCCTGTTTTTTTGTGAGTTAATAATATGTTAGGGTTTAATCCTACAGTGTTATCCTATTAACATCTCTATGACAACTTAGATAAGCAGTTGAGCTTAAAATGAGCAGCTGGTCTATTCTGTAAACATAGCACTGTGAAAACTTAGGAGAAGTATACTGTCATTAACCTTGATTGGACGGATTGATAGATCATTTCACCTAAGTTTTTACGGTGATATTTTAATAGAATAAATTGGCTGTCAATTATTGACTATCTCTGGCTGGTTTAGGGGATATCTCACTTTGCCCAAGATTTTATTTTGACACAATAGACTGGCTGTTCTAATTCCTAACAGAAAAATCACGACAAAAAAATACAGTTAAAACAAAACAATTCTAATTTCTTAATTTCCGCCAAGAATGCGACGCCCCCACCAGAGGTATGCATTAATTTATTCATTCGCGTCGCAATCAAAGCGTGGCAGAACCGTGAATAACGAGTAAGATGTTGACTTACCGAAAAATTCACTTATTCCCAAATGTCGCGATCCTATGAAACTGCTTCTACAGGTGGAATCCGAAATAATTGGATTCCGAATACCGGGAACGCCTCGATCTGTGAACCGTGTAAGTGTTACCGCCTGTAATGATAAATCATTGTCGTTTCTCGACATGGAATTTTGTGTTACCGTATGATTTCGGAATAAGAAAGGAAATGTGAAATCCGTTTTCGTTGATGGAAATCATCGGATTTGTGATCAAAAATTTTGTGTAAATTTTGCAGTTAGCTGTGTGATTTCCGTTAAGAATAGGCCACCTCTCTTTTCATGGGGGTCAACACAAAGGAGTTTATGTGAATTATCCTACCTTAAATATTTGTTTTTTGACTATAAAATATAGTGAGGAGTCGTCCGCTGTGTCCACGTCTCGTGGTGATCTACAACCTGTTTGTTATGGTTTATGTGAGACGTGTAGAGATTTGCCGTATTGTAATGAAAGGTACATTTTACAGAAGGTACAATCAACTTAAATGTTTTGAATTTTTCAAAAGATTTATCGGCTGAATTGGTTATGATTCAAACAGTTTGACTGTACCTATTCGACATTACCACGAATTCTTTCTGATTTGCATAATCATTGGCCATGGTATCTTCAAGGCATAGTAATGAATATATACTTAGTTTCTTAGACAAATGAGCTTCCTTTTCCTTTATTTATTCCGAGGATGAGGTCGAAAACGTACGCATCGTATCCTTACGATGAATTTGAATCATTCATCTACGGCTCACTGCACTTGACCGTTGCAAATTGCAAAAGTACTCGCATTATAGCCGTTCATAGCTTATTCACTGCTTACAAATGTTAAAAATTAGAAAGAGAAGAGTCAGGGTGGCAAAATTATCAAGAGAAAAGTTTTGAGTAAGAAGTAGCCGAAGACCAAACAAACGATGGATGAACTTTGTAAAAGAAAACTATGTCTAAAAATGGCGATTACAAAGATAAGTGTGGCAGAAGTAGACGTGTTACCTGACCCCAAATAAATTGGCATACAGACAAGAGAATGGTGCAAAATTGAAATACTTTCACAGAGTTGAGGATTACGTTCCTTCCAAATTCAGAGTAATGATCTATGGGAGAAATGAAAATAGCCTCAGAGTTTCGAAACATCGTAAATGAAAGTACATTCCTTTTATCCAAATCACACACGGAATAACAAACTAGGACTATAATTTAAGCAAACACCCCGTCCCTTCGCAAGTAAATCTCAACAAGTCAAAGGCGGACATCAATTTTAATTGTTTCAGAATTGTATTCATTCCAGCAGTGGAATAAACTTAAACATTAATGGAGTTTTACATTAAGATCATGGCGTGCGGCAGATGCCTTGAGCTCAGCTCGCTTCACTGCATATGCCCAAAGATTATATAAGCACAGAGGGAATAACTGGTAAATAAGGATGAATGAAAGGCGACTAACAAAAGATATTCACTCGCAAGGTAGATGTGAGTAGAAACGATGGGAGATGATGCCCTAGAAGGTCATTTACAGACCCTTTTTGTGATTTTTTCCAGAAACGTCAAGTGCGTAGAAATCAGAACCGGCGTGCGTTTAACTTATAAGATAAAAATAAATAAATGTGTACACAGTACAACTAACAACACTATGCCGTGCTTATAAACAAAGCGTTGTCCTAATATTTGAAAATACTTTCATTGTGCGTACAGCTAAGGAGTGGAATTCCCTGCTGGCGTCTTTGTTTCCAGATAGCTACAACCTAGGGGTCTTCAAGTCAAGAGTGAATAGGTTACTTCTAGGCAAGCGTGCTTCACCTTCGACCACATCATCACTTAACATCAGGCGAGATGGTGTGGTCAAACGCGAGCCTATAATGAATAATAATATATATATATATAATGCGTTGTGATCATCTACTGCTTAACCGGGCAATCCTGTGGAGACTAAGCTATATAGCCTCCTACCAGGCACATGGTTCGCACGACCGTCGCTTTCATTTATATGGCGATGTGAAAAAGCTCTCGCTGTCCTACCACGCGTTTTTGTTTGCCATACAAATGAACGCGACGGTCACGCAAATGCTTGATGATCGCGTTGTATTAGCAAAACGCCTTATGTTTGGGCCTTTAATTTTATATCGCGTATTTTGTGTCTTCTGCCAACCTTTACCTACTCTGTGACAGCGCTTACACGAACAATGTAGGTACGCCTTGCTTTTAAATACTACCACTAATTAATGTTAGTACTAGGTCAATTAGTGCGAATAAAATGACATTTGTTTTAGTTTCCTTGTCGTATTAAGTAGTATTTCGTCACTTATCAGTGAGTTGTAAAATATTTTTAGAATTAGGTTAGTAGGTTTTCGCGTGAATTGGATAAGTAAATAACAATTTAATTTAGATGATATTGTACAAGTGTTCTGAATCTAACACCTTAGTTTTACATACATTTTTAATAATGTTACTCGTGATTACGGGTAATCTTGCATTTTATGGTGAAATTGATTTTGCTATTGTGACTTACTGAACTCATATCAAAGGAAAAAAATAAAGAAGTACATTTGTAGTACAAACTGGCAAATACATCATGATAAGTTTAAATGCCACAAAATTATCTATAGATATTTCAGATAATCTTAATATAAAAACGTGGTGTCAAATCGTTGTCGCCTTGTCACGTCACTCCAGTCTGCGGGAGCCTTCAATCACTTAGCCTTAAGAAAGCGGTTATAAAACCATTTTCTATTTTACTTAGAAAAATGCTAGTTTGATGAAGAGAGAACGATGGGTAAATACGAAACTAAATATAAAACGTTCTGCTAAAATGCCTCCTAACATTAATGATACAGTCGTAAATATCGTAAATACTGCTTGTCTTGCAGCCTACTTTACAAAGGAAATAGAGCGTGAAGACACGGTACCGGCGTATGTTAAAATTAGACATTATGGAAGAACAAAGTGAAGAGTGGCTCCAGTGAAACCTCATCTTATGAACTCACTAACTTGAGGTAAAAGTACCATTTAAAACCAGTAAAGTATCTCCCATATTCAGGGCTGCAAAGGTCCAGCAGCGGTTGTTTGATTTATAATTTTTGTAAGGAGGAGGTATTATGTTCGACTTTAAGTTTATGATTTCCACGGTTTTTTTTTTATTGGTAGTCTCGCGCTTGACCACTGCCTCACCTGATGGTAAGCGATGATGTGGTCGACGATGTAGCACTCTTATGGTTAATATAAGGCACCAAACACACACAAGACTGATTAGTGTAGCGACGCTTGGGCTAGGCCTTTGTCCAGCAGTGGACGTCTTCCGGCTGAAATGATGATGATGATGATAAGGCAGCAAAAATAAAAACATAAAAATAAAAAAACATTTTAACAAAAAAACTAAGGCGACTTCCAAAAAAACACTTCAAAGCGAAAAATAACTTTCTTTTCGGAAGTCGGTGTCAAAAGCAAAAAATTATAGTCCAACCAAAGACACCGACTTCCGAAAAGTAAGTTATTTTGCGCTTTGTAGTATTTTGTTTTGTTTCTAAAATTTTTGCCGAAATTTACTCATTATCCATTAAGCTAAAAATATACCGCATAAGCCACACTTCCATCTCATGGGAGCCATTAGAACAAACTAAGGGATATCGCATGGATGGACAACAGCATCCCCCTCGCATTATGATGAGACATTTTGATTTCCCTAAGGAGGTCAGGTCAAATAGTATAATAAGTATAGTTGTCGGCATGTAACTTGGCAAGAGTCGTTCGATGCGATAATTGTTTTTTAGGTCTCTTGGACGCGGGAGCTTTTAGCACCGATCCCTGCGCGCGATTGGTTGGTCTGTTGACACAAGGATCGACTAACCAATCGCGTCGCATCCACGTTCCGTTCGCTCTATATGGTGGTTGGGCAGTTCGCGCACTATGCACGAACTTACCCTCACTACGCCAAAACCTTGCCAAGTTACATGCCCGTGACTTTATATCCAGAAACTGGATTTGGGATAAAAACTATGCATTTTAAGTAGTGGAAAACGCTGCGGTACTATTGTAATGAAGGCTTATAACGGATTGACTGATAGTTCTCATTGTTGTTAGTATTCAAATATTACCTCTTGTCTCTACTATACAACGGTAACACAAATTCGTCCCTACAACCGGGAGTCCCTGTCTACACGATAAGACAGTCTAGGTGCGGGCTGTTCTAAATCGCCCTTATATCGCGCCCTAAACGGTCAGATTTAATGCTTAGATATAATTAATACCAAAGACAAAGACAAAGATATTTTATTTCAACTAGGCCACCAAGCGGCAATTTTGAAAGTTACATTAAAATTTACAAGGAATAAATTGATTCTACCGTAGCAATGAAGCTCAGAGTGTAAAACAAAGTAGGTAACGTATGAAGCTTGGAGTCTAAAACTTAGTAATAGCAATGAGCTTAGGCATAATAATATAATAATAAAAAAACATCTAGTTGAAGCAGGTAAATTTTATTTCGTTTTCAAAAGCCCGTATTGTCCCACTACCGTATACAGGCCTCTTTACTCACTCTCTGCCATATGCTGCTTGGGACAGAAGATCAGAAGATGTTGAACATGGAGTTATCCATGTTCAACCACCACAATTTTTACCCCCGACCATGTTGAACCCCTAAATGTTGTCCATGATCAACCCCTCATTGGTTGAATATAGACTTTTATTTTTGAATGTCTTTAATCCACGTTCAACCGTCAATGTCTTTATTTAAGGAACCAAGCTCTGCCCGTCATATCCGTCTGAGTCTGCCACGATGTTCCTTGCCTAAGCCCATCGTAGTTTACCCCACTGATCACCAGTCCGACAGACAGATATGAATCCAACACAACACATACACAGATGCTTGAAGACATATGGATGGAAGAGCAATCAAATAAAAACAAGAAAATTTTAACCAATATATTTTCCGATAGCAATGCCTTAAGCTACCGTCAAAACTTTTTCGAGGCCAGTAGCACGTGTCATTGAGCCGATTTGTACACTCGAACGAACTTTTGATTAGTGTTACGGAACCATTTTTAAACTAGGACCAACTTTTGATTGAGATCCAATTAAGAACTCATACGGCAGTTCCACGTGCCGGACAATCGTTGATATGGCAATTGTGAAAAATATTGTTTTTTGTGGAAACGGGAGCTGGAATATTAGTGTTAGGTGCTTCTAAATGTAACAAAGACGATCAGTGTGGTGACGCTTGGGGGACGTCTATGTCCAACAGTGGACGGCTTTCGGATGAAATGATGTTGATTATAAAATGTAACTAAAATCTTGCTAGCGCAAGGGAGTGAGCTATTTAAGCTCTTAGAGTAAGGTTATTTTGAGTGTGCGTAAGGGACAGATGTAATGATCAAGGACACAAGGATCCGCTAAATAATACACCAGTTTTTGTCCTGCAACTGCACTCAACATTAACGATTCCATATTCAAAAACCGGCCAAGTAAAAAAATAGTGGACTAAAAAGAGGGCTTTTTGTTGTTACATGAACATTGAAACGGTTTCAGCGGCTCACGTCAAAAAACGGGCCCGCATAGGACGATGGTAACTGAAGAAGTTATAAAATCCAACTTCAGAAGTGAAGTTCACTCACACGTCTTTATCATATAATTAACTGCCTGATACAACGCCTACAATGCTTCTTCTTCTTTTGGATTCGATTGTTAATTTGTTAGATAATTTGGGCCAAATGCTATGAGTACTTTAAGAGACCGAATGCTGATCAGAGTTCAGTTAATATGTTGTCCGTACCTTTCGTATGTCATTAGTAAGAAAAAAATAAAGGAAGACCTCCCACTAGGTGGTCCAATGACCTGGTTAAGTTTGCAAGAATCTGCTAGATGCGAGACGCATAGGATCGGTCAATGTGGCAACCTTGACTTATGTTCAGCGTTGGACGTCTTTCTGTTGAAATGGCGATCATGACCCTTCATGATCGTCATTTCAACAGAAAGACGTAAATGCCTTTTCCTACTAAATAAAACATGAGTTTTTAAAAGCCTTATTAATATCAAACTCATAGAATACTTGTTTCGTATTACTCAGCTAGCTCATCAGTTATTAAAACCTCAGCGAGGCAACTTTGACGACGTACAAACTCAGATTGACGTGGTAACATTGTCACGCGGTATGCAAATCATGAAGGATAAGTTCCAAAGAGTTCGTCACTCGGCTTCTGTTGGGACTTACTTTGGTAGTGGGGCCATGCTTTAAAGGATAGGTTGGGAACTTAATGTATCGTTTTGTATCTATTTATTTATTTAGATAACACGGAAAACTTATAGCTAAAATAAACAGAACAAGAACAGTAAATATGACAGTCAGACAATTAAAATTCTTCACTTATAAAACATTGGATCTTACTTAATATCTATGGACACTTCAGAAGACGTCTATAACAATAGGTCGCCAAACAAGACTACTAAATTACTTATATAATAATCACTAAGGTATTGCTCACACTACATAACAACATTTACTTTGCATTGAACTGGTTGAAAAAATCCTGGCACACTAGTTAGAAATGGATCAATATCTATAATTATTACAAACTATTTTAGTAATCTTTTTAAAGAATAGGTTAATAAAGTCATTTATGAAATTCATGCATTGGTATCAAACTCGGCTTCTATAATAAAATAAACTACACAACTTTTGTTCAATAGCAACCAAAATTGGTTTATAATGAAATCAGACACAATCTATTTAAATCCCGTACATAACTATCTATTACCATAACCATCACCTACATTATCGCAAAATAGCTAAGCTACTTACAAAAAAACATATTTGTGAGAAATATCCTAAGACTTATTTTATCCTATCTGAAAAACTCGACAAAAGTTACTACTAACATTATTTCGAAACCTTTAAACCATTTGTGGTCTCTCGAAATAAGCTTTCGCTTGAATTCTTAAGGACGCGTAGAGTAAGTTAGTTGGGTGCCTAATACGAAAATGAAGCCGCAAACGGAATCTGTGAAATATCTTTAAAATGGTGGTCGCCGTAATGTATGAGAAAGTTTTAACTCAGTGGCTTTAAAAATTCAGAGGCACAACTGACATCGGAGTGTCGAACCCCTATTAACATTAAGCAAGTCACTTTCCCGATGTTCCTCATCGGAAAACTTTATATTATTCTTCGGAATTTGATACTGAAGAATCTTTAGATGTGTATTTAATGGTTCCGCCTTCGACCCGGTTCGAGTTCATGAACGATTTTATAAAGGAGGTGAGGATTTGCGTAAAGTGGCACGACTAAAATGTTTTAAGAGACTTCTTCGGAATTTTACAGTATTTTGTCTAAGGAAATCGGTTTGCAATAAAAGAAGAAAGTCTTTTTGACAATTCTACCGCTTCGTAGTTTAGAGTGGAGAGATTTTAAAAAGGTAGAATTACCTCCTCTGCGTGGAGTTATAACAACTATTAAGAAAAAAAACATTAAAAATGATTGAGGTATCCCTGTACTCCATTTGAGATAACATTAGACATTTAAATAATGATTTTGACTTCTATTGTGTTGGTGATATGACAAATGGCAGCTGTAGTAAACTGTTAGTTTTGGTAACCGGTTTATTATTTTTATACTATCCTTATATTTACGGTACAGAACTCAAAATCGGTTGTCTTCTTCTTCTTCCTGCCCTTGTCCCATGTTACTTGGGGTCGGCGCAACAGGTTTTCTTCTTCCATACCATCCTGTCCGCCGTCACGCTATTACTGATTCCCTTTTCTTTCATATCACTCCTCACACAGTCCATCCATCTTTTCTTTGGCCGTCCCCTCCCTCTCCATCCATCCACATTTATATTCATAACTCTTTTAGTAACATGCGTTTCATCCCTCCTCATCAGATGACCATACCAGGACAAACGGTTTCCTTTCAACTTTTCTGTCACTGGCGCCACTTTCAAACTTCCTCTAATATACTCATTTCTCACTTTATCCATTCTCGTCACTCCACACATCCATCTCAACATTCTCATCTCTGCTACATGCAATCTCTTTTCATCCATCTTTTTCACAGCCCAACATTCTGATCCATACAGTACGACAGGTCTAATCACGGACTTGTAGATTTTCCCCTTTAACTTTAGGGGCATCCGTGGGTCGCAAGTTATTCCAGTGACCTGTCGCCATTTCATCCATCCCGAGTTGATCCGGTGCGTTACGTCTCGGTCTACTTCGCCATCCCCTTGGATAAGCGACCCTGGGTACCGGAAGTCGGAGCACATCGGTATTGGTGTTCCAGCGAGGGCTAGAGGCACGGAACTGGAGAGACCGCCAAAATCGCAGAACAAGTATTCGGTTTTAGATCTGCTCAATTTCAAGCCAACACTCTCCAGTCTGTGCCACCACATCTCCAATCTACTCTGGACCTCTAGGCCACTCTCGGCAACCAGCACAATGTCATCGGCAAACAGCATACACCAGGGTGCCTCTTCCTGTATGTCCGACGTCAGCGCGTCCATTATCATCAGGAAGAGGTAAGGACTGAGAGCCGACCCTTGGTGCAAGCCGACTGCTACACTGAAGCTGCCAGTAGTTCCCACTGTAGATCGGACTTGGGTACTGCATCGACTGTACATCGCTCGGACCAACTGTACATACTTCCCAGGCACACCTTTCTTCTTAAGGGCCCACCACAAAACCTCACGGGGCACCCGGTCGTATGCCTTTTCGAGGTCAATGAATACCATGTGCAAGTTTTTATGTGCACTTCTATATTTCTCGCACAACTGGCGGATTGCGAAAATGGCATCCGTTATACCCCGACCAGGCATAAAACCGAATTGGTTCTGCGATATTTTACTCTCTTCTCTCAGCCGCCTTTTAATAACTTTCGCCCATGCTTTCATACTAAGTGACATTAGCTTTATTCCTCTATAGTTGCTGCACTCCAGCACATCCCCTTTGTTTTGAAAGATGGGCACTAGCGAACTATTGCACCATTCATCAGGTATGGCTTCCTCCCGTAACAACTTATTGAAGAATAAAGCTAACCACGTCCATCCATCTACGCGCAATGTCTTCCACACTTCAACTGGTGTTCCGTCCGGACCAACCGCTTTGCCATTCTTCATTCCATTTACTGCTATGCTTACTTCCTCCATACTAACCATTCTCACTAACCCCTCATTCACAGGTTTATTTTCTAACATACCACTCCAGTTATTTTCCTCATTCATCAGTTTCTCAAAGTATTCCTTCCACCTATCCTTAATTTTTTCATCATCAGAAAGAATCATTCCAGCCTCATATTTTATACATCTTATCTGACAGACATCTCTCGCCCTTTTCTCCCTAGCTCTAGCATCCCGGTACAGATTCTTTTGGCCTGCTGGACTATCCAGCGCGTCGTATAGCTTGTCCTGAGCTTTTGCTCTCGCTATAGCCACAGCTTTCTTAGCTTTTTTCTTTGCAGTATCATACTCACCCTTTTTTGCAACTTTCAAACTAGGATTATCTTGTTCTACACTTTGCCATTCCTTAAATTTTTTCTTCTTTTCCTTTAACACATTCTGTATTTCTGTTGACCACCACCATGTATCCCTATCTATTATCCCTATCTATTGGTTGTACGGACTGTAAAAAAGAATTGTAGAAATTTCTAATGTTATTTCAAATGGAGTACAGTTAACCTCCCACGATCTTTTTAAATCACGACATGTCAAAACTTGCTCTCCTACATACTCGTATATTTTTATTCTGTTTCGTTGTCTGCCAGACACCATACATCTCACATTATTAGTCTTTACCGGGAAAACACGAGCTAAACCAAGCAAAAACCCTTGAATCAATTAAACCTTTTTACCTGACTACGGCAAAGCCAAAAGGAAGGGATATCATTTTAGCAGTTTATGTATGTATGTATGTATGTTTGTATTTACGTATGTTTCTCCGCAAAAATTATTCATCCGATTTTTTCAGGTACTGTTATTAAACTTTTTGCTTTTTAAAGAGACTGCACGAAATCACCCTTCAATTGGATTTAGTCAATATTCGCAGCAAGTTGCACAGTATAAATCAGAACCTGACCTTTACAATACCTTCACACCCTCATAAGACCTGTATTTTTATGCATTTCTTTCCAAAGTCATGCATAAAAATTCAAGACTCATTTTTTCCAACGTCTTAGCCTCTTGGCGTCTTAGTCTTTCCCCTTATAGACAAAAAAGCCATGTGCACAAGACCGGGAATCCTGTTTTTATAATCAAACACCTTTGTCCTTAAGTGTGGACCACCCGACCGTGAACACATGTCTTAGTCGCGTGCCTTACGTGCGCTGCTTTTGTTAAATAATGTAGAAAAACCAAGGAAGGCATAAGGCAGGTCATGACTCGTGCGGCCAGTAATTACGTGTTTTTATTATTTTTATCGTGAGTGGGATGGACTTGATGTTGGGCTACTATATTTATGTAGATTGGATAAGTCATGACATTAATGGATTATAGTTCCGTATCTCAAAGGGCATTCCAACTAGGTGGCTTGTGATGTGCCTATATTTGTTCCTATATTATTGAAGGCTTCGAGTGACTTTTGGATAACTCGAAGTTAGCTTACATATTTTTCTTTTTTAAATTTCGAAGATACACGAAGTTGTCATGCGTTTTTTTTAAACGGCCAGTAATCAAAGACTTCTTGAGATTGTTTCTTTCAACGATGAGGGTGTTGTGATACAAAGAACTAGCAATTGATTTGGTAGTCATAATTTTTTCTGTACAAAGTTTTTCATAGAGGGGCAACCGTCTATGAGAAAACTGATCTCGTACTTTCTGTAGCTTTTTTGTAAAGGTCATTTGGCCTTATACGTAAATAGTTATCCAAGATGAGTGGATATTAATGCAGTAATTGACCAGTTTCACCCATTACATCCTACATAAGATAACGCATACGAAGTTCACAGCTGTTTATTAATAAAACAACCACAAACACCGCATCCGAGCGCTCCGGAAGAAGCAGAGTTTGTAAGGCTTCAATTACGGTACAGTTCCTTGTTCCACAGTATGATGAGAGCATGCCTTCACTTTTTATTAATTTGAAGTATCTAACTCTTTTTAACAATAAAAAAATCTTTTTTTTTTTAATTTTGGAAATAAGAAAAAGAAAAGAAAGAAAAAGAGTTGATTTTCGCGATTTATTTAATTCACAAGTAAATTTCAAAATTTAAAAATCCCCGACATGTTTTTATTTCATGCTACATAATTTATCTAGAACATAGTAGATACGCTTCGATCGGCAATCTATTGAACACGTAATTATGATACGATATCCGGCGAAAACAACCCGATTCAAACAGTAAAATGCTCATAACTTTTGAACGGTAGAACCGATTTTATTCAAACATAGCTAAGAACACTCTCGACAAAATCACCTTTCAAACAAAAAAAAAACTAAATCAAAATCGGTTCATCCGTTTATTTATTTATTTCATCCGTTTAGGACTTATGATGCCACAGACAGACACACAGATACACAGCAACACACGTCAAACTTATAACACCCCTCTTTTTCCATCGGGGGTTTAAAAGAAGAGAATCTTTTAAAAAAGTCCTTTATTGGATAGAACTCTCTATTTTGTTTTCACTCTTGTGGTTTGAGTGTTGCCAGAAAGTATACAAAAAATAGGAATAAATCGACCTGAGATTTTGAAATTGTAATGAGCTTTGTAAATTAAGTGTTGCAACCTCATCGAAATCAAACTTTTTCTCGCTGAGTGCGAATACGGTCACTTAATAATCTTCCATTAGTATCCAAGGCAACGGAAGAATCAATCAATTAACACTGTTAATCGTGTCTTTCTCGAGTAAAAAAATATTTATGGCATCCTTTTATTTAGTATACTACTTTATTGTATGCAAATAGGCATATAGACTGTATTGGGAGAATGTGGGTTGAATTGTAATTTGAGATGGATCATCGATGAATAGTAAATGGAGATAGATTTTTGTATAGGCATATAAACACAACTGTATACTGTATACTGCTCGCTTAACGACAAAACATGCGGCATAGCTAATTTTATTATTCTTTTTTGCCTGGAAAAAACTGGATGGTAACAAAAATCTTCTTGTCTACAGTTATTACATAAATAATTTGTTACCACGGTAACCAAAGACATTGTATCAAAGACCTCTTAATTCATTAATGCTTGCTGGTAATATAAGATTCTTCATATCTTCCAAGGCTATTCAAATATATTTTTTGTGATCTCGATTTAAACAAGATCGGCAGCCGCTCTATGTTAAATAATGATATTGATGTTGAAGATGATGATAATGGGGACTCCCTTTCCCGCACTTAGACTTTCATTCAGTCTGTTGCGTGTGAGGGTTCTGGCTAACACACAGCCAGCCAGCACAAAAGCACAGAAGCTTCTTGGTAGCTTCACAGGCTTCGTGGAGTGACCTCAATGTTTCGAGGATTTCTTCTTTGAAGCCACGGCCTCACATTCCAAGATGACGTGGGTGGCTGACTCTTCGGTGTCAAGGCAACCTCTGTAAAGCGGGCTGTCTGTGGCGCCTTTATTAAAAAGAAGTTTCTTAAGGGGGTCATGGCCCGTTATTACTCCGATGAATATTCTAAGATTATTTCTACTCAGGCTGAGAAGTTTTTTGGTTTATTACGGTTATATACTCGTATTCATCTACATACGTTAGGATTGGAAGATTACCCCAAAGAGGAGTAAAGGCTGGGCAGATTAGTTGAAACACAAGAAACCCGTTACTCACATTTATTCGTACCTACTCTTTCTAAAACATACACCTACATGCACGCAACTGCACTACATACAAAACGCTAAAAGAACAAAACAAAAAGACAATGGCGTAAGAACGAAACAATATAGCGCCAAACGCCGCCAGTTATCCACTATCGCTACTATCATCAGCCGCTTAATAGACTGCGCACGAGTCAGTCACACTTGATGATTCCGATACAGATGTCCTATACCCATCTCCCTCACTCTTATGATAATCCGAGGGGTTGAATATCCTCTTCTCGTTCTTACCCATAACATGTGATTAATTCGAGGAGGAACACGTGCCGGAAGGTGCGTGTTTAAATATTCACGATGAATAACTTGGAATTGTTAAACGGATCTCCGGTCAAATGGGAACGTGGCATGCGAATTATGTAATATGTATGACATAATTTAGGAGAGGGAAGAAGAAATAAATATTCCTTTTTATAACAATTTAACTTGTGTAAAGAGACCGCTAATTGGCAGGCTGACTTAGATACCGAATATGTATAAGAAATACCTAAAACCGGTTCACAGTCCCATGACGCATATGGGCTTTGTGATTGTTTTTACTATTGTTTTTGCTATGTGGACACCACAACCCGTAATGGGTCCGCGTGGAGGATTACGGCACATTCCCTCTCACAGAGGTGTGTGTCCCAGCAGTGGGAACATTAAAAAGGCTGATGACGTTGATAATGTGGACAGTGAACCTGTTACCGGTAAGTATACTAACACAAACTAATTTTGGATCAAGTTGTCTACAATGTCAGTGTTTGCAGATCAGATGTATACAAGTCATATTATTATATCTGTCCCATACACCAAATGGAAATAACTTTGGTCTAAGAGCTTATAGTAGGGGGCCAGATTGCAGAACAATAAAACAAAATAAAATTAGAAGTGTAACATGTTGGTCAGGCACCTCCAGACGATTCCAACGCCACACTGATCAGAATTTAAAGACTTGTAGTTTCACTGCTTATCAGCACGAGCGTACATTTTATCTCCAAGAAAAAAACGCGTAAATTGTACTAACACACTTGCAAACCGTGACGAGGGTGGGCAACGAAGCGATGCGCAGGAGCAACGGCCTGTGCAATACTCGCTGAGGCTTTCTTGCAAAACATGTTGTTTGTTTGATGTTATTATTGTGGCCTGGTGGTCTTAGGTAGCCAGCTGGTTTTATGACATGTGTGGCATTACTTAAAAGGGTTTTTAAGCCATCATTATACTTGGCGTGCCAATGGCTGTCCAAATTGTTTCATCGCGTTATTGAATTACAAAATAGTAGCTTAGTTGCTCTAAATGTTTCTCTCAGTCGATAAAATAAAAATAAACAGAGCTTGATCATAGCTTATGATCACAATCAAACTACAACGGACACTGGCTGGGACACAAGCCTTCACTCTATGAAAGAACCAATTACGCATTCGTAGTTACTTTGATCAAAACTTCAAAAATAATGGACAGCCTTGACAGTCAGGCAACAAAAATAATAAAAAACCTGTAAAAATTTCTACTTGCTGTCTTGAATATTAATCTCTTGTCTGCTCAAACAATAACACAGTAAAATCCAGATCCTGGGAATAGAATTTAAACCTTTGAAATTCAAGTCTCGATATATCGCCACTTAAAGACGTCATAATTTAATGCCAGTTGGGCTTTGTGCCAAGTCTGTCCTATATTGCCTCTTATATCGCAATTTCACTCATTTCTTCAGTTGAAACCTCTTGGTAAAGGTGACTTGGCACTTTCTATAGATCTTTGGGGACGTCCTTAGTGGTAAATTAGAAATGTGGAATCTTGAAGGCTCTTTACTCTTTTATGCTTTGGAGACCAATTTATTATTTGTACCTATTATAACTATGATAAGGTTTAGCTTAAAGTAATTCTTGATCTATGTCTACTTTTTCGGCTTTGAGATATTTCAACTCAGTGACAACAAGTAGGTATACAAAGATGTAAAGAAAATAAGAATGGGTAACAATACTAAAACCGTTAACTAACTCTCTGAAATATTCATTATAGACTTCGTCTAAAAGTACAGTAAAAAGCTAAAAAATCCTTCAACGTTTCCCTTATTTACAACCAAATTCGACCAACACCGCCCGAATTTTCCCAACGACTGCAAAATAAAAAAAAGTCCTGTGACATTGTCCTGTCATGTCAAACATATATTTTTTAATTTCTTTTGTGGACAATACTGTAGATACCTAGTGTAATGAGTCCGTCTGTTGACAATGGTACTGCTGTCACGGTTAGTAACTCAGATAATATACAGGCGCTGTGTTGTAGCCATATTGTACAGTTGACCGTTTTATAATGCGACTGGTTATAATATTTGAGTGTTTATTCATTGAGGTTTGTCCATAATGTCAAAAAACATTTTTTTTTTTATTAATTATTTATTAATATTTCATTAATGTAGCTTATAATTTTATTACTTACATTTATCAGTACGGAAACCCCTCACACCACATACAAAAGTAGGTAATTTTTTATTGTATAAATCTAGAGCAGTTTTCTGTCGTTACTATATTTTTCACCGTGTTTTCTTCCTCAATTATCACATTATTGTCCAAATTAGAGCTATAGAATTATTTAACACCGCCATGATGCTTCGCATAAACAACGTATCAAATGTCAACAACGGGCTGAATAATGTAACTATATTGATGCGTGATCATTCTGATAAACTTATAACTGGCCTCCTTTTCATTTAATTACTAATAATATACACACCTTCTATTCCCGTTTTTTTTAGACATTCGCAAAATAGTCGACATCGGCTTAGGCTTTAAAAAATAAAACAAATCAATAAGAATAGAATGTAAAAATTTTGCGGTATCTATGATCGTACAAAGTTTGGCCACGTCATCAAACCACGACAAACATTCAATGATATGGTCGGCCACATCATCAAATGGCCAATTTTACGATATGCCTACGACATAAGTATGCAATATGGCGGTGGGACACAAATTTCTGCGATGTGCACACACCCCAATGAGCAGACGACGAGTTTTAATAAAACTGTTTTGTTTTGAATGATGAAGTGAAACCAATCAGACCCTTATTTTGTGCTTGCTGTGGGAGTATTTTAAATATTATCCTTTGTGATGGGTTGATGTTTTGATTTGTGGAAAATAAAAAGTGACGCCAATAAGAAGAATTAAGAAGAAGAAGATAAAGATAATGAATAAATATTTGGTTCTTCAGTGTCTTGTTTTATTTTGGTTGTACTAGTCGGTCAAAATAACTGTGCACCTCGCCCCTCTCCCGCCTACCCGCGCGGCGCCCCGCATTCGCCTTGTGCGCCAATAGCGAGAGTCGACCGTCCGAGTGACTTGACAGCGCCAAGGAGGGTATTCTGAAATCATGTACACTAGGTGGCATCACTGAGACGTGAGGTCCAAGCTGCTGTCAAATGCTTATGTTTTTTGACATTAGTCAAATTGACGTCAAGCAAGTTGATGTCATAAGTTAAATTTTCCAAGTAAAAGACCTCTCACCAATATGGCGCCAACTAGTGGCGTGAATTTTCTTAAAAACCCTCATTCAATACAAATAGAACGTTCTTAACATGTTTATTATACAGCTTTAATAATATCGCTCTAAAAAATAAACCAGTGAGAGCAAATCTAATTTCTGTCACTATTTCAAACCAAATATTGCTCCAAAAGGACAACATAATGTTTTCAAACATTATTGAGTCAAGGTCCCTAAAATTAATTTCTCCGTCGAGATTTGTACAAATTACGCGGACCTTAATAAATTAATTCTCTAACTCCGTATAATTTCGTTAATACAGAACAAAAACGGTTTCCAATAATAACAACTCTGAAATATTTGACGTAAAAACGGACGAGAAGCTCAAAGGCATCTCCGGAATTGATAGGAAACCACGAAACAATATTCCGGTGGATTCCTCCGTCGATAATATGATGTTTCCGCTAGAACGGCAGCCCAATGCGTCCTCCCGGAATCCCTTCAATTTTGTGCCAGATTATTTTGTGTAAAAATGTTTTATACAAATAACTGTGAAACTGATTTTTGTTAGCTTCTGTTTTGTTTGTTGAAGAATTGTACGTGGTTATTGTTCGTACTGTTTTAATTACATCTCGCGTATTTGGCTCAGACAATAGAGCAGATAAAGAGCGCAATGAATGTAAACGTGAATATCTCTTTTTCTTTTAAATAAAACATTCAAAAGCTGTCCAATAAATGTAGTTATTGGACAAACAGTCACAAACAAAGATCGTTTCTTAAATTCCCTTGACAATCAATGAGCACAAAACTGCGTCAGTGAATAAAATAATTTTAACCCGAATGTATCGATGCTCCTAAAGTTAACGTCGAACATGACAGGTGCCCACCGCTCATCCGAGCCAATCGGCTAGGTATTTATGAAGCCCAGCGGTCCTGACCACTGGCGCGTGAAGGTCCCCGGGGTGCTGCGGCAAACTCCCCCGTTAATATTGATTCTGCCAATACCACGGAATGTTTTAATTTTTTGTCCTGCCTCATCGGAATTTGAGCCATCTGGGCCACAGCCCAGTTATCGTTTCGAGTCCCGGTTCATGTTGGGATAGATTGGGTTTTTCACCAAAATTATTGTTTTGGATAACATGTGCGTGGAACAATACAGAATTGATTTTAAGTGAAATATTGTGCAATATTATAGCAAAAATGCGATCGCTAACAATCTGGTACACCACGGAGTTTTGGCTCGTTTTCGAGTTTATATAAATACTAGCTTTTACCCGCGGCTTCGCTCGCAGTTTAGCCATAATTTTTTTTTTGCAAAAAGTATCCTATGTTACTTCTAATACCTCCAAGAATATAATGTACAAAGTTTCATGATGATCGGTTCAGTAGTTTTTGCGTGAAAGCGTAACAAACAAACTTACATTCGCATTTATAATATTAGTATAAGTATAGAAGTATAGAAGATAAACAAGAAGAGTACATAATTACATATAAAAACTTTTTAGTCTATTATCAGCTGAACTATTTTGACATGACATTAACCTTTAGAACCAAAGAGTAGAATTATAGAGGAATTTAGAACGTAAGGTTAGAAAACATTAAGAAGAGGAAATTTATTTTATTTTTACCCAACTGTGGCGAACCCCAAAATGAGGGTTATTTATTTATTAAAACTTGTTGCACAGGTACGAAGGTCTTCTCGCTTTAGGCATTTTCTACCAGTCAGCCACTCAGGGCTATGTGTTTGTCATATATGTATGTATGTTACTTTTTATAGCTTTATTTAACCAATTATTTTATTTTTCCAGGCGTCCATTCAGTCCGGATCATTAACATCCGTGTTCCAGACGTAATTCAATACGGAACTAAAGACTCCGTCACACTAGACTGCGACTTCGTGACGAACAACGTCACCGGTCTGGTGGTCAAGTGGTTTTACATGGACAAGACGCAGCCCGTGTACCAATGGATCCCACCGCAGAAACCTCAAGCTCTTGGCATTTTAAGAAATAAGGTATATTGCTTGTAAACTGAAATTTTAAGATACTATTAAGTTCTTGTGGCTGTACTGTAGATTCGCCCCCGTCAAACCCTTCTGGGAATATAGTCAGGTTATGTTTTAAACTTCTACTGAACGGTTTTTATACGCTTTATATTCCCTTGCTTCTGTATGTGCGTCTGGCAACTAGTAATCCATTTTTCAAGCACTTCCTGGCATACGATTGAGCTGAAACTTGGCGTTCTTATGTAGCTTTAGAAGCATTTCAATAATATGGTACTATGGAGCCAGTGCTATGGCGCTTTTCTGGCGACTGCTGGAGTGCGGCCGTGGGGCCTACTTTAGAGCTCTTAAACACCACGTTTTTTTCAGGCGTCGTCGACGCGCGTCGCACGCAACTATAACGCACTGCAAACGCGATGTTATCGCAACCAATTTACGTATTCACACGTTCATAAAATTGTAGTATGCAGACGAGGACTTTTTCGCGAGCTGTCGACGCGCTACTAGCCCGGTGTTACATCGATACAGACGCGCTGTCACAGCGCGTCTCTATAGCTGCAAACACACACGTACAGATACTTGCTGACAGAACTACGATGGCATCAACCGAGGCAACACTTATTACGCTGGCCTTAGTACTTTTGTCAAAAAGTAAGGGTAAAAATGTCTCATGAAAACTTAAACATTAGATACATCCATTTACGAGCGAAAGAAAATTACATGGTCATTATAATATAATTTTCAAAAAAAATACAGCGCGATACACGCTCGTTCGCGCGCGTGCTTCGCGCGTTTACCTTTGCTAGGAGAAGTGCTCACGCGCGTCTGTAGCGCGTTTCTCGTGAATTTGCAGCGATGCAACCGCAAGTAATTTGCCTATTTCAAGTTTAGCAGCGCCG
This sequence comes from Orthosia gracilis, assembly GCA_947562075.1. Taxonomy (NCBI): domain Eukaryota; kingdom Metazoa; phylum Arthropoda; class Insecta; order Lepidoptera; family Noctuidae; genus Orthosia; species Orthosia gracilis. The sequence continues at coordinate 21,283,146 of OX387271.1, read as the reverse complement.
ACAACACGCTATAGCGAAACGCGCGTCGACGGCGCCTGTAAAAAACATGTTGTGTAAGAGCTCTTACGTGCGACTCTACTTTAAAGTAACCTGTAATTCAGCAAAAAAAAGGTTTCAGAATAAAATTTAAACCTTCTCATGACGGAGCTGGAATGTGACCATATCTACTCTAAAACCAGATAAGATTGCACCATCGTATGCCCCTTTCAGTTCAAAAACCTTGTTTAAAAAAATGTTTTTCTTAATATTTATAAAAACTTACAAGTAAGTACCAAAAATAAGTACTTAGAAGATAATAAAATAGCCATCAAGTTTTTACGATACCTGTTAGTTTTTGGATAAGAGTGACAAGAACGATTATTTGGAGTACTATTAACGAAGTCTATTTCAGCAAAATTCTATCTACTTCTGTAGTGATGATACTTCTGTAGTCGTGATAACTGCTCCAAGTTTGTTTTGTATTCGGATGTTTCGTTGATCCTAAAGAAATAAATCGAAAATTAGCTAACTCAAATTTCTGGATTGTTTGAAATGGGTAAACTTGTTTTTACGATGTATCACTAATTAAATGATATGTTTTCATCCAGGTGGACTTATCATACAAGGTATCTCACAACCCATACACACAGCACCGAGCTTTACACATCACGTCGCCAGTTCCAGAGCTGACTGGCAACTACACCTGCGTGGTGTCCACGTTCCTGGCTGAAGATGAGAAGACCAGGCCGATGACTATATTTGGTAAGTAAGCTTTTACTTAGTTTATGATATCAACGATTTTCGTACTACGTCGAATAGCAAAATATTAAACAGACTGCAAAATTTTTAATTGACGACACGGTTAGCTCAGTGGTCGAACGATCGGATGCTGCGCTGCGTGTCGCGGGTTAGTGTGGTCAATAAAGTCCATACTTACTCTTTAAAAAAAAAAGCTTTTACAATATTAAAGTACATACATTAATAAATTCATATACGTGAGGACGATGCACCTAGCACTACTATACTACATATTAGTATTACAAGCAGTAACAGGTAAATTCCTTCACTTGAAAAATAGGAATATGGTTCTCACATAATTACTAATATTGCAAACATAGGTAAATTATCTAATTCAACAACAACGAAACAGTGTGCGAGTCATATATTTTTTTAAACAAAAGGAGTAGATGAATATAAAATAAAGCGTTAGTATACTTATGGATATAATACAAATCAACCAGTTTGACTTTGTCCACACTAAAGACTGCTCTATGGAGCAGGACCAGCATGTTTCCAAGCATTCTTATCCTGAATAATATAATCATCTAATTTGTAATATGCTTGTTTACAAAGTGTACTTTTAACTATTATTTTAAATTTTCTCTCATTTAGTTTTAATATCTCACAAGGTATTTTATTATAGAATTTAACACAGTACCCCATGAAAGATGTGTGTACTTTAGCTAATCTATAAGATGGTTGATCTAACTTATCTTTATTTCTAGTATTACGAGTACAATTGTGTCTATCACTAATACATTGTGGTCATTGTGTCTATCTTGATTGTTATAATCCGATATATTTTCTAATTTAATGTAACAATTTATATAGCTGTAATAATTAATATATGTTTAATGCTAATATACTTATAAAGAATGTTAATTATGATGTGCATGGTGACATTTATGTAATTTTTTAACTTTATTAGGCATGTGTAATTGTGTACCTACTCGAAACATTTGCTCGACTGATAAGTCGAATATAGTGAGTTATATAAGAATTATTTCACCACCTTATTGTGTACCTATATTCTGGCAAATAAATTGATTTCATTTACCCCTTTAGAGCGTACTTGGCTTGATTTTATTTTATAAAATGGCGTAGACAATAAACAGACATGCGATTGCAGCAATCCCGAGAGATTTGCCTATGTTTAATGAATACTTCTGTTGAATATCTTCGAAATTCTTTATCAGATCTTTACCAAATTTAACCTTATTTATTAAACCAACATTCAAATAAAAAAAGATTCATCAAAATTGGTTCACCTAGTAAAAAGTTCAGTGGTAACATACATAAAAAAATACAGTTGAATTGAGAACCTACTCTCCTTTTACAGTCGTTTAAAAATCAACAACCGCTTATTGAAACAAATATCACCTATCAATCATCCCGAAAACAAACAACGAAAATCCATCAATCCCTTGAAATTGAAGCAGGAAATTAAACCTTATTAATTATTAGCAGTGCACAAATGAAATGCAGGGCGCAATACGTACGAGTACATAACAACGAGGTAGCCGCTGGCCATACAATAAGCTTTGTGCTGAGACTAAACGGAAATTACTCTGTGGAAGTTTATCTACAGGTGCATCCATGGAGCGTGGTTGTATAGTTTGCTAGCTAGTTGCTTATTTTGGGATAAGGGAAATAATATTCTTCATATCCTTTGATGTTTTTTTTTTTGTCTTTTCACATTTAGAAATTCTACCGATAATGGTATAGGTAATCAACTTGAGTCCTTGTTTAGTGTCGTTTGTCGTCAAACTTGACGCAACGAGGTAATATACTGGGTGTAACGGCAAGGTAATGATATTTTTCTCAAAAATGGTATGTAATTTTGCCATAACATCTCTAAAAAGTATCCTAGCATAGTGAAGGCTACCGGAGACTTATTCACAACTGTCCAGTAAGAAGCGCGATTTTAAATTTGGAATCTCCTACTGTCCAGTAAGTAAGTATGTAATTTACTTACTGGACAGTAGGTCATCCTCTTTAGATCTGCTTAGGAAAAATAAACATAGTACCAGACACAGGTTAGAGTTTAGCCATTATAACATGGTTATAGGAGGGAGGCTCCAAATATATATCTATCTCTTTTTTTGGTATGACATTTTATGAGATAGATATATTTTTGGAGCCATTTTATAGTCTGTGACACTTAACGCGACGAAGAAAAAGTATGCACGTTGCGTTTTGTACTTAGTAATGTTGTAGAAGTATAGTAAATTTCAGTTTATTAATTATGTTGGATCTTTCCATTCTAAAATTAACAGAGTTTCAAAAACAACAATTTGTTGTTAAACTTTCTTTCATTTTCGAGTAAAGCATTATTAGTGGAGCCGTAAGGCATAAAAATTGTAAAATCTCGGAACCCAGGGCCAGTCAATGAATCTGTATAATGAGTGTTTCACTGAATTATTAAAAGCTCAAATAAAAAAGTAAAAAAAAAAAAATATTGGCCGATCTAGATTACAACAATTTTTAACAACAATTTACTGGAAAATAAGAGGTGGAAGGGGGAACAAAATGTTTATAGTGAAGATTTCAATTTTATATTTAATAAATTATATTTGCATAGTAACTTTAATGTTAATTTATTAGATTTTCGCAAAAAATAACGACTTACAAAAAAAATATATCTTCAACTATATACATTATTGTTCATTATTGTCGTCGTCGTCGATCTTGTTGATGTAGATTGTAGGTAAAGGATTAGTACAGCTGTCACCATTGCATTCTAAGCAAGCAGCAGTGCAGTTTAATCCACTTTTCCTGCACCCACAAGATGCTGCGCATCCTGTTTTGCATGTGCAATTACAAGTTGTGGGTCGTGGGTTCGAACCCAGGCAGGCGCTTTACTTTGTATCATGTACATTGTTTCATCACCACTGCTCTCAAAACGGTGAAGGAAAACATCGTGAGGAAACCGGCATGTCTTAGAACTAAAAATTCAAAGACATGTGACATCCACCAACCAGCACCGGGCCCGCGTGGTCGATTACGGCCCTTTCCCTCTCACAGAGAGGAGGCCTGTGTCCAGCAGTTGGAACATTAATAGGCTGATGGTGTGGTGTGGTGTGATCTGACTCTGAATTTGAAACGGTTAAGTACTTATCTGCTTAATATGTTTTAGTATAAATGAATAACAGCGGCCGCAAATGCACGCTCAGCATTTGCGGCCGCTGTTATTGCCCATACCGGAAGGATTGCCATCCTTTCGGTATAGAAACGCTCAGCACAATTTGTGATTTTTACTTTTTATATGACTGCCGAAGGAGGGTAATGTGTTTATCAGTCTATGTATGTATCTGGCGTTCCAGAGACCAAACGCGTTGGCCGATTTTGATGATTCTTATGTAAATCTTAACCTTGCGAGCGTCATTGCCTCCATTTAAAATGGAAAATTGAATAATGGCGGATTTTGGGCGCCATATTGTGGGCTTACTATCTATGCCACTATTTTTTTTTAAAGTTTGTAAAACTCAATAGTGTTCAGTAATTAACTTTTAACACACTTACTGCACAGTAATATATACATTAATTGCAAATAAACAAAATTCTGAAATTATTTTTTTTTGGAGCGCTCAAGAAGAGCTACGTATTGAGCCTAGCAATTTGCGACGTGTACTATTCTGTTAGGGCTCGCGTTAACAACACCGAACAGCTGCTGTTGTACCCTCCACCCCCTCCCCCCTCTCCTCATCTTTATACCTGCAGTCCCAAGGGACAATTACAAACGACAATTACAAACTTGATCTTGGGTCTTTGTAATAGTTCTTCTTTTTAAAATATAACCGTAAACTAATATAAATAAAGGAAAATGCCGAAAAATTAATAATTATTTATAATAATAAATAATAAAATTCAGATCGCACAATTTTTTTTTTTTAACATTTTTGTATATACTATTAAAAACACATTTCCAAAGTTTATATAAAGATTCATTGACTGGCCCTGGATTCCGAGGTATAAATCTTACAGCGCTCCACATACAACCCTCAACCAGTAAGAAAGCCATCCTGGCCTCGTATATAACCGGACCTCACCTGCGGTTCGGTCCGGTTAACTCATATTGGGCCAGGAAGGCTTACTTACTGAATTCTGCAGTAATGTACTATTAGAAACTGATTCTGCACATGTAAATGGACAACTTTCTCTAAAGAACTCTTGGTCAGTTAAAAAAAAACGTTATGTAATTATATGAAAATAAATAAAACTTACTATATCACATCGCACTAATATTATAAAGGCTAAAGTTTGTGAGTGTGTGTGTGTGTTTTTTGCATGTTTGTTACTTTTTCACGGTCAAACGGCTGGAAGGATCTGGATGAAATTTGGCACAGAGATATATTATAGTCATGAATAGCACTTAAGATACTTTTTATCCCGGGAATATCTTTCTTCGGGATAATTTGCGACATTCATGCGGGCTGTTACACGGCCGACCCCGTAGATCTTTTTAAAAAAAAACTAACTTCTACCGAACCACTTATTTATTCACAAAAATCCACAATTACAACTTTTATTAATGTTTTACTGAATAATACACAATATTACACCAACTAAAATAAAGACTTTCTATAATCTCTTGTATCTCTTGAGATAAGTCTAACGAATTTGGGTTTACGCGACGGCTTCCAGAATCTAACTAACTAAATGAATATTAAAATTCCGCTAATGAGCGATAACTGCAATTCAGCATTGGCTTTGCAATGAAAACTGATGCTTTAACTAGAGAATGCAAATGTCGGCTTTATTGCCTTGTAATAAGGGTTGTAACAGCTCCCCCTTTTTGACGAAGCTTTATCTTATAAGATAAGCGAAGTAAAATAGAAAAGATAGGAGATACAGTGAGATTAAGATGGTCATAAAAACTAACACTAGATATAAATGTACATGGGTACATGTAGCTTATAAAACTATAATTAAACATAGTAAGACATAGTAGATTACAATGGAAATCATAACACCATAATTAAAAGTATATTAAGTTAAGTGTATTTTAAAAGTTTAAATTCCTGTTTGATGGGAATTTGGTCTTATAGGTATTAGCTGTAGATTTATAATTAGTGTTTCGAATTGGTAAAGATTGTATTGGCTTATTGTCTTCATCAGATGTTGATGACATTTCAGTCATCTCGATAGAATTAGAGATTTTGGATTTGCGTTTAGAAGTTTTCTGATTATAACACTGGTTAAATATCTGCACGCAGCATCCAGAATTAGTAGCATTTTTATTTTTAAAATATCTAAAGATCTTATAAATTACACATAAGAATAAACACACAATTAAAATATAAGTAAAAGTAGAGTAGTATGGACCATATTTAATAAAATGTGATTCTTTTTCTAAGTTATTTAACTCTTGTTCTAAATTATCCATTTGATGATTTGCATATTTGAGAGAATCTAAGTTGATTTTGCTTAAAGATATTGGCGACAAATGTGGCAGGCTTTTATTAAATATGTCCTTCTTACAACAGTCATCAGTTGTTATATCAAACTTAATATCTAAAGGAGACTTAGTAATAAAAGAATAAGAGCTAGTTGTTATTAACTGAATAGTTTTAGAATAACCAATACAATTTGCTGTTAGTTTTACAATTCCAGTACCTATGATTGAATAGTCGCTAATGTTATCTTCGCATTTGATTGTCAATTTATTTGTATTTGATTGAACATAAATCCATTTATTGTTATTTAACTTTTGCCAAATATCAATTTGTCCATATAAAAGTTTGGCGTTGCATTCTGTGGGTAACGACAGTGTTACTTCAGTTAATATTTTAGATTCACAGTTTGGATTGCTTATACATGAATATATAGTAGTTAGTTCACAGATAGAAAAGTTATTATTTACTAACTTACATCTAGCAAGTGTGTCCATCATAGCATAATGCATCCTGTCATCACTTAAAGCTATATAGGAGTTAGAAGGTTGAATCAATGCAAATGTGCTATGTGAGTCATCATGCGGAGTAGGTAAAGGTATGATTTTATAGGTCATGAACTTATCAGGTGTTATTAAAGGTATTTGTAATATAAAAACGATCTTATTATTATAGTAATAAGAGCTAAATTCAGAGACATCTATTATGGAGTGAATATTTTGAATGCTTAAAGGAACTGGGAAATCTAACCTTTTGTTTACTTGACTACTATGTTTAGATAATTCTAGATAAAGATTAGAGGGGCTTATAACACTAGGATGTAATATATTAGCCTTAGAAAATAAAATAGAGTTTACTGTAGTATCCAGTAAATTGGAAATACTAAGTAAAGAACCTTCAATTATATTAAGAAGATTGTTTAACCTTGAGGTATGTAGCAGTAAGTTGTCAGTTTTCGTGATTTGGGAAAATATTTCGTTCATCACGTTAATTTGGGTATTTAATTTATTTTCATTTTGATTAAGTTTGTAAATAGTAGTGTTAAAGTTATTTATGGTAGATTTAATTATGTGAATGTTATCTCTCATTAGGTGGTATAGTTCTGTGTCGCTCTTTTTACACGACTCAATTGCAGCATCATATTTTCTAGCGTCGTCTGCATCTAATGTACCAAAAAAGAACTTTAAGATTTCTCCTCCAAATTCTAAAGAGCGTTTTATTTTATTTGTTGATTTATTAGAGATGATATGTGATAGTGACTGTAATTTAATGAAATTTGATTGGATTAAAACTTCAATCGGATTAGACATGTCCTTGCACAAGTTAAAATCTTGTGAATCTTCTGTTTGAATTTTGTTACAGAGATTCAGAGTTTCATGTAATAGAGTTTCTATTTTGTTAAGATAAGGTTCTAAAGAGATTAAATCGACGTGAGTGATAACTTTCCAATGATCACTATAAAAGTTAATATTATTAATAGGTTCAAAATAAATTCCGGGACTATGGTAGATGGGAATGATGCTCGATTCGGTGAGGCTGTGGCTTGAAATGCCGTGCCAGCATAGCGTTCTGAAAGGAAACATAGTATGTGTTAGGATGTTGAAGGTTTTATTTCATTGGTGTGGTATTTTATATTTTTACGACCTACTTGAAGGGTCACATTATGTTTATTATTAACTTTTGTAATTTTGTATGGGCCTTTCCATATAGGCGATAACGCTTTTCGAAGTCTGTGATGGTGTTTTAGGTACACCATATCTCCTGATTTGTATGTGATTTCACGGGAGTTAGTATCATAATATTGTTTTGATCTCTCTTTGCTATTTAGAATATTTTGGATAGCTTTTTCGCGACTAAATCGCATCCTATATTGTAAAGCTCTTATATATTCATTGTATGTGGTATTACCGGAGGTTTAGTTAACTTCGAAAAGTTTTCGATGAATCGGCGATAATAGCCTATTAGGCCTAGAAATGATTTGATATCTTTAGGATTTTTTGGGATTGGAAATTGCGATACGGCGTTAACTTTTTCAGGGTTTGGAGATACACCTTTATCAGTGATAATATGGCCAAGGTAAGTCACTTCATGTCTAAGAAACTCACACTTGTCTGGTTGGAGTTTCAAATTATATTCACGAAATTTATTAAATACCAGTTGTAATTTAAGCATGTGATCTTGTAAATTTTGACTGTAAACGATGCAATCGTCTAAGTAAATATAGCAATGGAGGCCTTGTAAGCCTGATAAAACAGTATTCATAAGACGTTGAAATGTGGCAGGGGCATTTTTCAACCCAAAAGGCATCCTGGTAAATTCATAGTGTCCAGACATGCTTGAATTTGTGCTAACTGTGAAACCAGTTTTAGCCGCATCTTTGGGGTTGGTCTTTATTTGATGAAAACCGCTGGTAAGGTCCAACGTGCTAAAATATTTAGAATGACCTAACTGGTCCAAGATATCCGTGATAAGAGGCAGCGGATAAATTTCAGAGACAGTGACGTCATTGAGACGGCGGTAGTCAATGACTATTCTCCATTTTTGTTTGCCTGAAGCGTCCATCTTTTTCGGTACTACCCAAACTGGGGCGCTCCAAGGCGAAATAGAAGGTCTGATGATATCCTGATCTAGCATTTTACGAATTTGGGAATCTACTTCCTCTTTGTGGCATTCGGGGAAGCGATATGATTTGACATGTATAGGTGGTGCATCACCTGTGTTAATAGTGTGTTCTATAGCGTCCGTGAAGGTTAAGGGTTCACCTTCGATATGGAAGATATCTGTGTATTGGGAGCAACATTCTAAGAGAGATTTTTTCTCTTCCTGATTTAAATGGGAACAGCGAATGAGGCTTAAAACTTTATCTATGCGATTAGATTTATTACAGGCAATAGAATTAGTATTGTAACAAGATATAGAATCTGAACTTTTACTTTCAAACGGTGTCACGTTTACGTGATAATCTTTAACTTCAATGTCAGTCTCTGTAGTATTTAGGATAGTAATGTTTGTTTTCTTATTTGATTTGATTGAGACAATGCAATTTGCAACATAGACACCTTCACTTAGAGTATGGTCTAGTACGAGAGCTTCATTGTTATGATAAAGTTCAGGCGAGTAATTAGATACAGTGCATTCGATAACTACTTCAGAACGAGCTGGAATGTTATACGACGGTTGATTATAAGTGATAGGAATATAATGGTTAAATATAGACATTGACTTAGAAGAATAATCGATATTTGATTTAAAGTAATCGCAAAAGTCGCTACCGATAATTCCATCGTAATTATTAAGATTAATGTCATCTTTTGTGACATGAAATTTGTATTTATAAGTATTATCTGATAGTTTAAACTCCATTTGAAAGGTACCTAGAGTTTCAACAGGGTTTTCTGAACTATTAATGCCCTTTAACTTTACAATTTCGGTGGATAGATTTGGAGTTTCGAGTAAACAGGAACCTTTGACAATACTGATGGTTGATCCTGTATCGATAAGAAAACATAACCGTTCTAAAGCGTGAGTAGTAGTTAGATAAGTATGAGGTAAGGCTACCTTTTTACAAAAATCATTAATTTCGTATATAAGTTTAGATTTAGAATTCATATTTAAGTTAGGTGTGATTGAGTTATGTTTAGAATTAGTACGAGAACCCTTTGGCACATTATTACATAAGTGACATTTTATTTTCTTATTAGAGATAGCAGAACTCAGCTCGTTGGCTTGAGATGTAGATTTAGTAGGATTGTTAGAGATAGCAGGACTCAGCATCTTTGACTGAGATGTAAAATTTGTAGGACTCAACCTTTTTGACTGAGATGTGGATTTAGTATGATTATTAGAGGTAGCAAGACTCAGCATCTTCGACTGAGATGTAGAATTAGTAGGACTCAGCATCTTCGACTGAGATGTAGGATTAGTAGGACTCAGCATCTTTGACTGAGATGTAGAATTAGTAGGACTCAGCATCTTTGACTGAGATGTAGAATTAGTAGGACTCAGCATCTTTGACTGAGATGTAGATTTAGTATGATTATAAGAGTTAGAAGGACTCAGCATCTTCGACTGAGATGTAGAATTAGTAGGAATCGTGCCATTATAAATTTGCATAGATTTTGACGGACACGGCATCAAAATCCGATTTAGTTTAAATTATCGTGAGATTCGACGTGGTTATTATGACCATTGGTCAAACATTCACATGTATGCGTAAATGCATTTGTAGAGCTATCAGGTGAATTATGATGGCGCTGTGCAAAGTCCGTATTTTCGCGGCGTTGCATATTGAATTGCCTTTTACGACATTGCTCTATAGTGTGCCCGATATTTTTGCAATATCTGCAAGTTTGTGCACTAGGATTGGCATTGGAGTTAGCATTGCTATTGGTATTTGAATTAGTATTAGAATTATTGTTTTTATTAGAATCCCATTGGGAAATGAAAACCTTATGATATGGTTTTTGGGAATTATAGTTAGGCTTTTTGTTTCTGAAACATTCTGATGAGCTATGGCCTACTTTATTACATGTTGAACATTGTTTGACTGATTTAGGTTTAGATAAGTTAAATAACTTTTCTTCATCTATAGCGTATTGAATCGCTTCGTTGAGAGTTGAAGGGTTTTTGCACCGAACAATGTTGGATATAGAAGAGCTTAGGCCTAGCATGAATGTATTGAGGGCCAGGTCTTCCATGGCTGCTATACGGCCAGGTAGTTCGTTTTCGTCTTTACAGCTGTGATGAGTGTCCGACTGAATTCGGGTCAGTATTGACTCGATTCGTAGAGAGTATTGCGTTACTTCTTCATTTGGTAGTTGTTTGCAATGTTGTAAGTCCGATAAGAGATGTGTGGCGTGTTTTTTTTCTCCAAAGGTGGACTTGAGAAAAGTTTTAAGTTCTGACCATTTTTCAAATGATTTTAGACTACATGCTACTTGTGCCTTCCCTTCCATCTGGGAAATTATATACTTACAGAGCACATTTTGTTGATCTTGTGTGGCTAGAGACATTGCATTCTCGCAATTTGTGAGAAATGCAGGTAACGTCTCTCTATCCCCATTAAATGGTTTTACGAATTTGGTTAAGACGGACAAGGTAATTTTGTCGGACATTTTTCCGCTTTCTGATTTAACGGACATAAGTATTATGATATGTTGGACACCCTTTATAATTTACGAACAGTAAAATACGTGTAGACACAAATAGGTATAAAAATATAGCAGTAACTTAGAAATACGATTCAGAGGCGCGATTCACTTTGAAATTATAGACGCAAGAAACACTCACAGTAACACGAAGCTTGGCGTTTGCATTATGTTGCAATGACGCGTTGGAGCTGGAATTTTCACACGGTTCGCTGTGGAATTTCTTGGCCAACTGGATGTGGTGAGTTAGACCCTGGAGCTGATGATGGTGCTAGTGATGATGTCTGGGCGGGCTCACGCTGAAAAGCGGAGACTGACCGTCGTCCAATGTTGTGGCTGGAGCGGGCTCACGCAGAATAGCGGAGGCTGACCGTCGTCCAAGGTAGTGACGCAGGCTTAGCTTTAGATTAAGTCTTACTGTCGGTCAATGAACGGGAGGCTCGGGCTTCGGAATACCAGTGTCTGTCTGACTCAACGTCGTAAGACTTCGTCTCTGGTATCCCACTTCTGACACCAATTTGTTACACGGCCGACCCCGTAGATCTTTTTAAAAAAAAACTAACTTCTACCGAACCACTTATTTATTCACAAAAATCCACAATTACAACTTTTATTAATGTTTTACTGAATAATACACAATATTACACCAACTAAAATAAAGACTTTCTATAATCTCTTGTATCTCTTGAGATAAGTCTAACGAATTTGGGTTTACGCGACGGCTTCCAGAATCTAACTAACTAAATGAATATTAAAATTCCGCTAATGAGCGATAACTGCAATTCAGCATTGGCTTTGCAATGAAAACTGATGCTTTAACTAGAGAATGCAAATGTCGGCTTTATTGCCTTGTAACAAGGGTTGCCTCTCGCAGAAGCTAGTAATATTATAAATGCGAAAGTTTGGATGGATGGATGGATGGATGTATGTAAGTTACTCGCGCCAGAACGGCTCAACGGATCTAGATAAAATTTGGTACAGAGGTAGATTATAGTCAGGAATAATACTTAGGCTACTTTTCATCCCGGTGTAATGATACCTTGGGATTGGTGAACACTTTTCACGCGGGCGAAGTCGCTGGCAGAAGCTAGTCAATAAATAAATATTATGATTATGACTATTTTTGTACATCAGTGAAACTAGACTTCAAATTTAAAAAAATATCAAGCTTCAACAGATTTTTCGCCGCTTCTTTTTTGCTATCAGAACGCCAAAAAACTTGTCCACGAAAAAAACTTCGGCTCATCGAAATAATGAATTATTCGTGAAACTCATTAATTTGACGAATAATTCATACAATCCGCAGTTTAGTTCCGAAAACTAAAAATACGATAAAATATAAAAAAGTAAAACAAATTCTGTCTATCTGCTGAAACTTTTCACATTTCATATTGAAATGATTTGTTCATTGTATTCTGATAAAACAGTAATGTATATTATTACATCTTGTTCAAGAAAAATAATGAAATGGAAATGCTCTGTTCTATAAAATTCCCTATAGTAAAATTTTCTGGCAAAACTTAGCGTTTTTAATAAAAGCTCACTAAGTGTATTAAAGAGAAGGTACGGTGGACTAAAAGTCAAAGAAGGCAAACTAATGGAATACAAATGGCTGTTTTGCTTGTATTAGAAAATCCATCAATATTTGAAGCAACAGTATCTACCTACTGTGTCCATCGCATTTGCAATGAACTGGAAGAGACTTGGTAACTTTATAGATGACAACACATTACAGTCATAACTTGGACCAAATGTGAGAGGGAATGGGCCGTAAACCACCAAGTGGGCCCAGTGCGGGTTAGAATATGTCACATGAATTCGAATTTTGGTTCTATGACATGCTGGGTTCCTCACGATGTTTTTCTTCACCATTTTGAGAGCAGTGGTGATGAAATAATTTACACTAAGTAAAACGCCTATCTGGGTCCGAACCCATGACCTACAACTTGTTAGTCACGACCGTTATCACTGGGATTTGCCGTCTCATAGTTAGCTTTTTCGCTAGAGTCAAATTATACCTATTTACGAGGTTTAACTTACCTTAAAGTCTTATACCATAAACTTCAGCTCCAACCCTTTTCCATACACCCTAACTCCTTGTACGATAGAAGCAGTATCCATTACCGTTCGCGTGATCATAGACAGTAGATATTGTGTTTCTAAAACATGGTCGTTCGAGCTAACTCTGCAAACCGAAGACGTTTACATTATGGACTAATGGAGTAACATCGTCAATAAAAGCTTTGATTGGGAATAAGTTTATACCTACGAGTATTTATCTTCGAGATTTTTTTTCAATTGAATGTCTTTGTAGGATTCAAGATTATTATGACTCATGTTTAGAAGGAATATTATATCCACAAAACGCCATCACATGCCTGGTAACCAGAGACTCTAGACAAGTGAAATTCTATCATCGAAAGCGTCACTAAAGCGATTAGAACAATTACAAAAATGTATGGGCTTTTCAAGCGCTATCGAAGTGTTACGTGATCAATCCTTAACATTTTGGCATTTAGGCGATTTGAAAAATGTCAAAATTATTCAAGATTGTCAAGCGCTATCGAAATGTTACGTGATCAATCCCTAACATTTTGGCATTTTGGAGATTAGAAAAATTTGAAAAATGTTTGGGATTGTCTAGCGCTATCGAAATGTTAGGTGATCCATCCCCAACATTTTGGCATCTAGAGATTGGAAAAATGACAAAAATGATTAGGATTGTCAAGCGCTATCGAAATATTACGTGATCAAGTCCTTACCTTTTTTGCATTTTGGCGATGGACAAAATGTCAAAAATGTATGGGATTGTCTAACGCTTTCGAAATGTTACGTGATCAATTCCTAACATTTTGGCATTTTGGTGATTGGAAAAATGACAAAAATGTTTAGGATTGTCAAGCGCTATCAGAATATTACATGATCAAGTCCTAATATTTTGGTATTTTGGCGATTGGAAAATTTCAAAAATCTATGGGATTGTGTAGCGCTATCGAAATGTTAAGTGATCAATCTTTAACATTTTGGCATTTTGGCGATGGACAAAATGTCAAAAATGTATGGGATTGTCTAGCGCTATCGAAATGTTACGTGATCAATCCCTAACATTTTGGTTTTTGAAAACAATTACAAAAATGTATAGGATTGTCTAGCGCTATCGAAATGTTACGTGATCAATGCCTAACATTTTGGCCTGTGAAAAAAATTCAGAAATGTAAGGGGATGTCTAGCGCTATCGAAATGGTGCATGATCAATCCCTAACATTTTGGCATTTACTCTAGATGTAGATGTGGTTTTCACCCATATTTCTTCAGTTTGTAAGAGATTTTTGCCATCAACGAGAGTACTCGAATGGAACAAGCCAATGACAGACCATAAACCTCAGCCTCCTATGTTCGGACATCGGCCAAATTCAGAGCTGTTTTAAAAAATAGTATATTATGCAACTAGTGAATAAAGGACGGTTTTAAAGCGAGGGCCATAGATGAATCACGAACAAGTGAAGGATTCTAACAACTGAATCACGACCGTAGGGAGTGAATCATGATGATTGAATCACGAGCACAGCGAGTGATTCATGGCCCTCGATATAAATCTGTTTTATTCAAGAGTTGCATACTATACTTTATACCATGACTACGAGAAAAAGAATGATTTAAGCAAAAAGCACAAGGAATAATAATAAATAAATAAATGGTTTATTACCTTCAAAATTTTAAAAAATGAGAGACCTCAGGTTTACAAATTTTTTGTAAATTGAAGCTGAACTAGGTAACAGCAACTGTGTTTCAGGGGCCAGTGACCACCTCCGTTACGTTACATAATTATAAGTAATTAAACATCAATGCTAATAATAGTAGAATTACAACCCAAATAAGTATTCACTGAACATCCTAGACCAAAATCAAAAACATTATTAGAATCCTAAATATAAACAAACTCAAAATTAAATAGACGAAGGAGTTTGAAAGTCGAATATTCTTTGCACAAGGAGATTGTATCGAGTATTTTATGCGCAAGGAGGTTGTATAGCATTGAGATGGAGGTGAAATATGTATTGGTGTGTTCTAAATTCAAACACCAAAACAGTGATTAAAAGTGCTTTTTTTTCACTGTTTTCAGTGAATAAAATAAGCTTTTTAGAGAAGGAATGGTATAAACAGTATTTTTTTAACGAATCACATTTTAAATATTCATCAAAACGGAAGCAAAGCTAATCAATAATAGAGGATCCATTTTTGTATCCTTTCAACAGTATTCAAAAATGCAGTTCATAATCCGTACTTGATTGGATGCTATCGATGAAAAACATAATATCAATTTTATGTCACGTATCAGTTAGTATTTTTCAATCGCATCTATTATTCAAATAAAAAATCTGCTATGAAATTGATTTCAATGTGATGTTTTTACAAATCCTGCTAAATAAATAACGAGTTTGGTATAACCTACCTATTTGTTTCCGGATGACAATTTTCAATCATGTTCAGATACGGTTTGCAATGATAGTCGTCAAAAAAATTTTGTTTTTTTACCCGACTGCAAGAAAAGGATTAAGTTTTAAACCACTAGACGGATTTATATACTCAAGACATCGTTAGATACATCGTGACCGCCCAAGATAAGTGATGTTAAAATAAACAAACATGGCGGATTTTAGATGCAATATTGTGCGGGTCCCAATTTTTTTTGTGTTCGTGTGGGATATCAAAATGAAAATGAAGGGTTTCAAGAGGTGGTTACAAAAATATACACTAATATGTATAAGAGAAATTTGAAAAAGAAAATGATAACTAAAAAGTTGTAAATAAAAAAAGATAATTTAAAAAATCAAAAACCCGACCGGTTGTCATTTTGCCACCAGCGTGATTTTATTCTTGTTTACATCTTTTTAGTTCGCTTCTTAAGTGGTTGGGTTTTTGATTTGTTAAATTAATTTTTTTTTTTTTTTAATTAACTTTCATTTAAACACTACATGTGTTTAAATTTTGATGCTGTATGTATCTAAATCTAAACCATCAACAGTTAAACCAATCTTATGTAGGTATGATGAGGCCAAATTGTTTGTTTGTCAGAGGTAATTTGTAGTGATCCACAAATTACCTCTGGCAAACAAACAATTTACATATACAATTTACATACCTGAATTTTAATAGTTTTTTTTGTCACGAAAAAATACTCGGTTGCTTGGTGGCATTGGGAGCAAAGAATAAGGAAAAGCTAGAGATTTAAATGTCAGAAATTGTTAATGTTGTTTCCAGTATCTGTCATCAGTTGCTTGTTTCTTTTTTGTAGATTCTAATTCGGATTAATTTGTTCCTCAGTGCCAGAGACAAAGTTCGACATGATTCAAGACAGGCTAGACGATAAGTACTTGAACATCATCTGCTCAGTCGAAGGCGTCTACCCTAAACCAGAGTTGGTCATCTTAGCCGGAAATAGGTAAGATTTACTTTGTAAATACTTACTTCTATACAAGTCTAAACCTAATAAATGATTATTATCTTGGTAAGATGTTTGACTCGCTGTACAAATATTAGCTAACTAGTCACAGATTTAAATAGTATAGTAAAGATGCGCCCGTTCGAACGTTGACCGTTATGTGTTTACCATAGCGTGGGGAGTTCGCTTAGGTTTAGCGTGACCACGGGATCCCAGCGCTAAGAAAGAAAAGGTTGGTTCAAATAAATATCACTAGATGGCGCGATATGCACCGATTTGATATTGAATTGCGTGTAAAATTTCCGTGATTGAAAATAAAAATTCAATGTTCTTGTTTAATCAACTTTCCTAAGCACAATATTATGGAATATTGGACTCTTTATTGACATTTTAAAGATTATTTGAACGGATCATTTAAAAGGGATCAAGGCAGTATGACTTCTTCTTGCATACTTTTCTATTATTATTATATTATATTATTCTACCTATATACAAACCACATTCGTACTCAAACTTTACTCATGATATTTTCCTCATCCATCGATTGCCACATCAAAATTGTAATCTGTACAATTCCCAATATCCGTTAGCGTAAACTCATCAATAAACCATCTTAAGATACAACCAATCGGATAAACAAGTATCCCTTGTATCCAATACAAGTCTCACAAATCGATAGGAAGGATCAAAACTCAAAGCTCACTGAACATAGTTGTTATGACTGCCACAGACAGGCGTGACTCGAGAATGCGACAACGCGGTTTTTAATATTATTTAGATTATTCTTTAACAAAAGCTAAACCTTCGGGGAACACAGGCGTTATGTAATGTTATGTTACTCGTACTCTTTAACAAACTTGATACAACGCAAGGTCCTGACTGAACTATGATCTACTCTTAGGCAGAATGTTCTAGATATTTGCAATAAGCATAGATATACATAGATTATGATTTACTCTTAGGCAAAACTATGGTCTACTCTTAGGCAGAATGGATATTTGCAATAAAAATAGATATACATAGATAATGATTTAATAGTAATACAATCAAAAAAGCTAAATAGTTAAAAGTCAAAGTTCAAATGTAAGACAAAATAAATTTTTTGTATCCATAGAATACTTTTAGAAAAAATTCTATGGAAACAATGACTCCTGTCTGCGTGCACCTTTATTCATTGACGTCGTCGTCGCATGGCTTGAGTTACGATGTCATGCTAAATTGAACCCCTCGTGCTGCTTACTGGATGATAGGTTTATGTGTGACTGCAGATCTTCTGTGTGATAGTATGCGATTGTACGTCTGGATATTTTTTATCTAAGATTTTTATAGTATCTGAAGTCATTGCAATAAAAATTTTACCACTATTTTTCAATAAATTGATATTGTATACTACTATCTCTATATATTATCTCTGTAGCCTATTTTGTATCAAAGTTGAACAAACACAAACTTTTACTGGAGAAAAATCAGAAAAGTGAAGCTTTACTAAAGTTGAAAATATCCAACTGTTACAAAAACATGTAGACCTTATGATTTTATTACGTGCAATTTAAACATTTTACCTCAAGGTAAATAGGAATTGCTCTGACTGACTAACCGTAGGCCTGCGCCGGTTGGACTTCAAAACATAGTTTCTGTTTATTTTATATTTTGACATTGAGGGTTTTAAAGTATCTTTCGAGAATTTTTAAATGTTAGTTCTTGGATTATGGCCATCGATAAGTTTTTCTAAAGTATCCATTACAAACATTTATCTATTCAAGTATAAAAACAGGGCTCCCCGTGTTATGGAGGTTTATAAATCTAGTCTTTCAGTCTAGACGCTGTTGACTATGCAAAGCAGTTCAGATCTATCATATTCTATGATTCACCTCTACTTTTGTAACAAACAAACAAATAAAAAATCATTTGTATTTGAATGAAATGAGGAGCTTGTGGTTGAGTAAAACAGCAGCACGGGTCGATCTTTAAGGTTAAACATCACTTGCTGAGGTCAGTCTGACGATGGGTGACAATTCAATTTCAATTTCAATTAATTTATTTGTTAATTTGTTGTTGACAATAGGCACGCTCACTGAAAATAAGTTTGTTGTCCTTCAGGTAGAATGGTAATAAAAAATATTGGCCACGTATTTTTTTTCTTTTGACACTTAAACATAAAGTGACGACTATAGAATGCGTTGAAATATCGTGCGACGTCACGCCGTTAGTACATTTCATACAGACATAGTGACGACACAAGCCCCCACTCCTGAACTATGATGCACTTTATCTTTGTAAATTTTATTGAATTGGTAAAGCAAAAATATTTGTCCAATATTATTTGATAATCTCACTGGCGGATTAAATAGGATTATCATTTTTCAACCCAGGAAACATCCCTTTAGCAGTGATGCGGCAGTCGTCCGAGCAAAAAACCACCCATACATGCTAACCCACATATAGCGCCGCGCGCAAAGATGAGTTGAACTATCTATTTCTAGTTACTGGGTTGTGAAAGACAGACAGAGAGGCAGTCAAAATAAAATACTTGTGCTCAGCTGACTTCGGTTAGACTGGAATGGAAGCAACCAACATAATTGGGAAAAGGCTAGGCAGTTTGAATTGCATAAAAAAGTATCTTCTACTTACAATGAATAAATACTCTGTAGAAAGAAAATCATTTCCAATATGATATAGTAGAAAATAAATTCCAATGAATTGGTAGGGAATGTGGCACAACGGCTGAAACTTCCGGACATCCGATTGGTTCGTGAATAATACCGGATACGATCACTTGAACGTTCCTCAATCTTGAAACATAAGGCAGGATATTGCAACAGAACACGGCTTGTTTGACTATTGTCTACTGCCAGGAAATTCAGTTTAAAAGATGGAGGGATGTGTCTGTTTGAGTTCTTTCTTGAGTTTTTATTTTGTTTATGGATATTGATATCTAGGTGTTGTGACTAGTGGTTATTTTACGCCAATTTAAGATTTATGGATACAATGTATACTTTATTATACACCAAAATTGTTTAAGATTCATGAATTGTGAAAGAATTATACATAGGACTATTAAGAGGGTGATTGCGATGTCGATTGATATAGATTTAGATATGGAAGTCAATGATATACTGCACAGGTTATCCTTCTGCCCTTTTTTACCCGACAGCCGAAGGGGAGTAATGTGTTTATCAGTCTATGTATGTATGTAAGTTTGTAGTGAGGCAATTTTTATGATTCTGACTTCAATCGATTCGTCTTAACCTTGCAAGTGTCACTGGCTACATTAAAATTTAAAAAACCGGCCAAGTGCGAGTCGGACTCGCGCACCGAGGGTTCCGTACAAACCTGCAAGGTTTACAAAGTTCGTTCATTACGACATTCGAGTCATAACTATGGTAATCTTATTGCAAAATGAAATTCATAACATTACAATTTAAGGTTTTCGGAATTTTTCCTTTATGTGTGCTATAAAACGTTGCTTCATGCCAAATTTCAAGATTCTAGGTCGACTGGAAGTACCCTTTAGGTTTTGATTCCCTTGCGAGTACTTGCGAGTTTCAAAATATGCAGCTTAAATTGCTGTTTCTTTTGATTGCGTTGACATAGAAGTTTGATTTTGTTACAGCTTAAAGGTATTATAGACCTGAGTATTTGGTATGAATTTCAATTTAATACCTCTACGCGTTTATGAGGAAATGGGTAGTAAGGTTAAAATTATTAAAAAAAAATATATTATGTGATGTAACTAAAAATTTATGGTTTTCGTAATTTTTCCTTTATCTATGCTATAAGACGTTGCTTCGTACCAAATTTCAAGATTCTGAGTTCACGGGAAGCACCCTGTAGGTTTTGATTCCCTTGCAAGTGTCGAAAATTTGCGGCATAAACGGCTGTATCTTTTGATTGCGTTGGCTTAGAAGTTTGATTTTTTCACAGCTTCAAGGGACAGTAGACCTGAGTAATTGATATAAATTTCAGCTTCATACCTCCACGCGTTCCTGAGAAAAAGGGTCTTGACAGACGGACGGACGGACAGACGGACAACAAAGTGATCCTATAAGGGTTCCGTTTTTTCCTTTTGAGGTACGGAACCCTAAAAAATAGAAAAAAGGCGCATTTTGGGCGCCATATTGTGGGGCCCAATTTTATTACTTCCAAACCCATCCTGTGGGGTACCAAAATAAAGGGTTTTAAAAGATGATCTCAAAAATATGTAATACTTATTTGTTTAAATGTACCTAATTCGAAAAAAAATGGTAACTAAAAAGGTATAATTCAAAAAAGTTCATTCAAAAATCAAATTATCCTCCTTCGGCATACACATCTGGTCTTGTTCAGTCAGCTCGCGAATCTGTATCCTCCGACTACACAGCATGATTTTCCCCTAGTTTACGTCTTTTTAGTTCGCTTCTTAAGCAGTCGGGTTTATTGATTTTTTGAAGTAGCTTTTTTAGCCTATGTTGTCCCACTGCTGCTATGTTGTACCTTCTGTGGCCAATCCTCCTACCCTTATTCTAATTAATTGGAATAAATACAGGATGTTGATGATGAATAAAACTAAGCTTTAGTTTTGAAGTTATAAAGCGACGTATCACGATATCAATGTTGATCTTTTTGTTTTTTGAAAACACTTTACAACTTCAGCTCAAAATATTGAACGAATGCAACATGGAAAACGAATAATGTAATAAAAATTCATCCACCGTCCACACTCAGAACATCCCTCCGTATATTCCCCGCCTTAGAATTTTAGACTGAATAATTTGGATGCTCCGCGAAAGTTGGCTAACAACCTTCGACATCGTGCTTGCGATCACATACCCACCCGAGTGGATTTAGTTTGTCGTACCGGTATTACCTCGATTCTGTAATCCTGGTACTACGGAGTCGTATGAAGGGAAGTAGCTAGCCTTTAATCTCCGTGTGCCTTGTCTGGGTGCGATAGAACGAGGTTTTATTTTCTTGTTGAAATTTTTATTTTATAGTTTTTGGCAGTAAAATCTTTAATTTGGGCCTACTTTGACAGTTAGTTTAGGATAGGATATTTTCCCTTTTTGTGTTGTAATTACGG
Source organism: Orthosia gracilis (assembly GCA_947562075.1). Lineage (NCBI taxonomy): Eukaryota > Metazoa > Arthropoda > Insecta > Lepidoptera > Noctuidae > Orthosia > Orthosia gracilis. The sequence goes on along the minus strand of OX387271.1, from coordinate 21,261,345 downwards.
GTAGGCATTTGGATCCATGTCGTCTTTGTAGAATCACATCAATATTTGATGTAAGTCAAACTTTGCTTGAACCTTTCAATCTTGAATGTCTTAAAGGTCGATAAATTTTGTAACAGTCAGTAATAACAATTTAATAGAAACACTTTAGAAGACCGTTGTCAAAGGCTTCACGGGTACTTGTCTCTTCTGTTGACTGTAGGCACCTGCAATAAGCACCCTAAAAACAAACGTTTCAATACTCATCCAAACAATGAAATCTGTCCACAGGCCGCTGAACGCGAAGTCTTCAATCAAAGTCATAGACGGCCGCTACACAGCCCTAACGAGTTCCGTCGTGAGGATAGACGCGCTGCCTCCGACTGTTGAGATTCTGTGTGACATGCAAGTCCTACCGGCCAACTATTATAGCAGGAAGAGGGATATCTTTTATAGAGGTATGTTTTGTTTTTAGTTTTTACATCTTCATCGTCATCATGCAGTTTTGGGGGAACGATCATTCAGCCGAAAATTAGTCGAGCACTCAATAGTTCGTTGGTAATCGTGACAGTCACTCAATTCGTAATTGTGGAGTGGGAAGTACTTTGCACTTATGTACCATAAATAAGAACCAGAAATAAGGATTATATTTTTTTGCACATAAAATAAGGAGTGGGGAACAAATTGTGTGAATTATTTTTATCAAACAATACTAGTTAAGGAACCTGCTATTTCGCTAGCTATTTTAAGCAAGACTACAAATATTCACCCTAAAAATGAAAGAAAAACATATTATGATATCAATCATGAAAAGCGAAACCCACTCAATCAACATTTAGATAATAAGTTTCCGATAATAGACGTGAAATTTTAGGTATAATAATATTGCCTTCATTATTATAACTACTCTCATCTGGATCTTATTATTCGCAGATTCTCCCTGAATTTTTTGTATAGGATATATTCTTGGAAATCCTTACGCTTTTCCTTGTCAAAAAGATTACATATATCCATAATATAACTTCGCAACAAAAAGCCCTGTAATTGCCTGTCATGATCACAAAAACGTGTTTCATCCATAGATTGTGTAACAGTTGTGTATTTAATAGAATCGGCAATTTTTATTAATTTTGATATTTTTGTTAACAGATCCTCCCTCGCCTACGACCGACACGCCTTACTTGGAGCATGTGGCACCAGATGCTGGTAAGTTATTGTTATTTATTCCCTACTGATACTAGAAAGAGAGTCTGTCTGAAAATAAGTATTCTGATTTTCTGTAAAATAAAAAATAAACCAGGTACTTACAAGTACCTGCTGCCGTATTATCTCTATCCCGACTTTTTCGATCTATTTCCATCAGGAAAAAAAAACTTTTTACCTGACTGCCGAAGGAGGGTAATTTGATTATCAATTTTGTATGTATGTATGCATGTTTGTTTCTATGCGTTTAAGGGTCTTGGTCCAACTATAATGTCCAACTAGTTGGACTACGGTTCTTTGGTAGGGGCAGTTGTCCAACTAAAAATAATGATTGGACAACTGCCCCTACCGAAGACCCGTGGTCCAACTGATTTATTTTAATTATTTATATTAATATTTATCATTTCACGATTTTGACAAATTCAATAAGATGATAAGCGTGATTAGTGAATGACACGGAACAAATAATGTGTGTTTTTTGTGTAATAATATGGTGTGTTTAATAATGGGGGCTTTTGGGCGCCATATTTTGGGGCCAATTTTTTTTTCCTCCAGTCCCATCTTTTCAACATAAAGGGTTTTAATAGGTGATTTAAAAAATACGAGTATAAATCACTTATATGTTTAAATGTGTCTAATTTTATATGTTTTGATTAATATGTTTATATGTTTAAATCTGTCGCTTATATGTTTAAAGTCGAAACAAAACGGTTTACTAAAAAGTTAATTCGAAAAAGCAAAAACTCGATTGCTTACGAGTCAGGTTTATGTTTTTAATGTATTTTTTTTTTAACTTTATGCATAAAGCTTCAATGGCGGACTCTACCAGTCAAACAAGGGTGGTGAAGAGATAACATAGCAGCACCTTATGTACTACTTACTAAGGTTTATTCTATCGATGTATTTAATTTGTTTATTTCTGTTTTCAGGTCATCATCTTGGGTCAACTTCAGTGCTACTAATCTCATCCTTAGTCATCAGTTTACTGAGATTGCAAGCGACTTGACGGAAATTGGCTAAGGCATTTTTAAAAAAAAGCTTGATTTTATATGTGTAAAATCATATTTTTTATGCAGTGTGCGTAGATTCATTTCATAAATATATAAAGAAAATTCCTCTGTAAAGTAATACTCGGCAACAATTCGTAATTCAGGAAGTTGTATTAATGTATTACACGATTATTTTGTTTACGTTGTTCAAATAATTTTATGTATTTTTTTTAAACTTGTTTATAGAATTTATTTATATTTCAGATAATTCATAATGCTTTGAATCTCCTTAGGTAAAATATGATAAATAAAGTTCAAGCGTAAAGACGGAAACACAACGTGTCGTGGCGTGGCGTGGCGCGGGATCCACCAATCCAACGACGCTGTTCTAGCCTACGTCATAATACAACGAGTTTTGTAGCCAATCAACTGCGTCAGAAGGCGCCACACCACGCCACGACACGTAAGTGCAGTTCCGTCTTAAGAAGGTAACGTTTTTACAGTCAAGTGTCAAAAGTGCAGTCTCTCTCCCAAAACTAAATATAAATTACGTTAAATTATCCACAACTAATTTAATTTGTTGTAGAGAAATTAAAGTATTGCCGCTACTGTTTTGGTAGAGTGTGACTATACTTTTGTCCCTTAACTGTACTTTTAGTATGAACTATGTAATAAAAATTATATGTATAATGAAAATTCAAAGCAGTCCAAAGAAAAAAGTAATAAACCCGAGGAGACACTAAAAAGCTGCCCCGTTAATTTCCATATACGAATTATTTTATAATAATAAAATCAAATAATAATAATATCAAAAATAATTATAATCATATCAAATAATAATAAGAAAATAAAAAGTTAAAACTTATCTAACTTTAGTAGTTGTAAATATAAATGAATAAGTAGGTATATTATCTATTTATAGAAATGTTTTGAATATTCCAAAGATAAGTTTTATCTAGTCTTAAAATAAAATATAAACAATTTTGTTTTTTGTATTATTACGGTCACCTCTCCTTGTTTTTTAAGGTTCCCTAGTCAACAAGGAACCCTTTTACTCGTCATGTCCGTTTGTCCGTCCGCAGCTTAGCTCAGAGATCCTTAGTAATAGAAAGCTAAGTTTTGGCATGAATATACATATTAATCACGCCGTTAAAGTGGTAAAATAAAATCAAGTTATTTTCTTTTTTCTGTCCACGTACATAGGGGATATTTTATTATTAATCTTCTATCTCAGAGTGTGGGGTATCCTTGGATAGGTTATTCAAAAATATTACGGGTCTGTGAAAATAAACGTTTGCGTAAAATTAAGCTGTAAATTGCTAATTTTTGTTAGAGTCAAATTTCCCCCTTCCTGCCCGCTGAATGGTTGCTGGATTTGTGAAAAAAAAACTGCAGTAGTACATGTGACGAAATTAAAAGGAAAACTATCACAGTTAAGTAGGCATTACAAGTTTACGAGTAATAGTCGACCAACTGATTAAATGTATTTGGTAAACAAAAAATTCGTTAGAGCAATGTTCGGGGCTTTCATTGTTTATGAACTTCAGTATTTTTACCTAATTACCCTCGGTGCGCGAGTCCGACTCGCACATGACCGGTTTTTTATTATGCTACGGTTAGCAACCACTATATAAGCAGCAGCTGATGGAAGAATTACCTATGGACAGTAAGTACCCCTGACTGCTGAGCTGCTGAGTCACAAAAGCTGATGAAAAAATCCAGGATCCGATGCTGATTATGAGAACCTGGGTTCCGCCAGAATCTTTTCATTAGCAGCTATCGGATCAGCAGTTTCAGAGATTATCTCTTACTTAATATAATAGTACCTGGGCGACCGAGCTCTGCTCGAGTGTAAATTGAAAAAACTACGTTTTCAAAAAATTAAACCTAACTAGATCGATTTATCGCCCCCGAAACCTGCATACTAAATTTAATGAAAATCGTTGGAGCCGTTACCGAGATTCAGATTATATATATATATACAAGAATTGCTCGTTTAAAGCTACACTTCTTTAATTTTATTCGTTTGGATGATACATCAATAACAGAGAAACTACGCTAATGTAGCTGTAGTTTCCATTTCGACACAAAAGCAACACCAATTCTAGTTCCCTTTTATTTGTACCTACATTGTGTGTATCTGTATGTGCCAAATAAACTAGTTTTCTTTCATTCTTTCTTTCAATTCACATAAAGCTTCAGAGCTTACGAGCTTACCAATATATGTATACAGGATCGATACCCAGTTTTAAAACCACCATCAAATTCGATTTGCTTCCATCCATTAAATATAGGTCGATACCAATGCAGCCGCGGTTTTGTATACAAAACCAACAGCTGTTGTGCGACTATCGCTTCTCGCTAAACTAACAAATATTACAAATACTACACTGGAATAAATTTCATATATTTGGAATATTTCCTAATTCAATTCCTTATTAATCAGACCAAGATCCATAAATGTTAGTAACTCAACTTACAGACTATGTTAGTAAATTAGTCACATAATTTAAACATTTTAAAATAAAAATTCATAATCCATTAAAATAATCAATAAATAAAATCCATTCGCACACAACAAAAAATAAAATACTCAATTCCTCATCAAAAAGCTAGTTCATGTATTTGTTAAGTCCATTTCCCGCTGCGCTGGAGCCACTGCTGTGCAAACGCGTCCAGTATCCCAGGCAAGGGCAGTCAGGGTCAGGTTTTTTTGCAATAACCTTTAAGATACCGTTTGCGCCCCCACGCCCCGCATACATCCTGTGCTTCAGAGATGCTGTCCTCTACCGCATTATCGCCTGAAAACTCTTTCTCTTTCTTTATTTTTAGAATCTGTTTTTGCTTTTGCAAACATTCCCGATGCACTACAGAAACTGGGGCCCCTATCAGTATCCTAATACTACACTGGAATAAATTTCATATATTTGGAATATTTCCTAATTCAATTCCTTATTAATCAGACCAAGATTCATAAATATTAGTAACTCAAGTTAGTTAGTACATAAATCTGTTACAATAATTTAATCATTTCAAAATAAAAATACATAATCCATTAAAATAATCTATAAATAAAATCCATACGCACACAACAAAAAATAAAATACTCAATTCCTCATCAAAAAGCTAGTTCATGTATTTGTTAAGCCCATTTCCCGCTGCGCTGGAGCCACTGCTGTGCAAACGCGTCCAGTATCCCAGGCAAGGGCAGTCAGGTTTATCTGCAATAACCTTTAAGATACTGTTTGCGCCCCCACGCCCCGCACGCATCCTGTGGATCAGAGATGCTGTACTCTTCCGCATTATCTCCTGAAAACTATCTGTTTTTGCTTTTGCTTTTGCAAACATCCCCAATGCACTACAGAAACTGGGGCACCTATCAGTATCCTAAAAACATTATTATACTGGACCCGAAGAACGTTGTAAGCTCTCTGCGTATGTCTAACGCACAGGCTGCACGTGTAGAAGGTCTGGCAATAGGGTTTACTGCTTGATACTTAGCAATAGGGTTTACTGATTGATGATGAGACTGACACTTTTGAATTTATAAGTAACAGCATAACAAACAATGTAACCCAATATATGACAAGAGTATCCAATTTAAATCCACAAAAATAGAACTATGTATTCACAACAGGCCACAACAATCCACAACACACTACAGATCTCGTTAAAAAGTTCTCCAACTAGAATAGACATGAAATATTTTGATCCAATTTACATGGCAGACTTTATACCTAATGTGTTTTCCGTTAGAAATGGGAAAATATAGTAGGACTTGTTGAATTTTGTTGAAATTGATCTAGTGTTAAATTTTCAATCATAAAAAAACCCTGGCGTAAAAGGCGGCACATTTCTTTTCAATGAGGCTGTTCAGCAGACAAGCGTTACGTTGCAATAGAAGTTATGAGAATATGAACATTAAATATTTTCATTAGGATCGTCATTATTTCAACCGAAAAACGTCCACTGCTGAACATTGGCACTCCTCATCCGTAGCCACAGCGTGAAGTCCTTTGTTACTCGTATACAGCAGATTTCCATGGCCTTCGCCAAGCCATCAGAGGTTCCATCAAGCATGTTGATGAAAAATACCTATCAATGAACAAAACATGTCACCTAAGAGTATGAAGTACCAAAACATATTCACACAATTTCCTCCAGCTCATTTATCTACGCAAGCTCACACTTTTCGTAACAATAATTGGCAGAAGTAAGAAAAGCATCGAACGTTATTCCCGCGCCGCATGTTGCGAGACAATGATGTTTTTTGCAACCAATCCAATCCTTTTGGACGCAATACACTCCCGTGTGAATTGGACGCGCGCGGCCACCTGCTACTCTGATAGGTCCGCATCAATTCTGATGGCCGCATCGCCATATTTGAAATTGGATGCTAACACGACACCGATACTTTTAACGAGTTTGCTGTGAAAATATTGAAAAGGTTGACGAAATTAGTACGCATCATCTGCCTTCAATGTTGTTGCTGAAAATAATGAACATGAACATATACCAAAATTGTATGTTATGTAACTCTTAAATTAAATTCCGCCCAAGCATTAATTTGAATAATTACTAACAGGCAACCGTAGACAATATAAAAATCTTTTTTTCAAAAAATACTACCGACTTCCAACTAAAAACACTACAAAGTGAAAATTAACTTTCTTTTTCGAAGTCGGTGACTTTGGTAGGTACTAATCTTATCCGTTATGGACATCGACTTAGAAAAAGACAGTTATTTTTCACTTTGTAGTGTTTTTAGTTCAAAGTCGGTAGTATTTTTTTGTAAAAAAGTTTTTTGTTTTTCACTTTTTAGTTGTAATAGGTAAGTTGTTTAGTACCTAATAGGTAAGTTGTTTAGTAAGTTACCTTAACGCCAGACGCTTGTGTTGGATTGAAGTTGTCAATTGAGCTGTGAATGTGGCGCCTTTTCGCATTCCTACACAAACGACTGTAGCGATTTCGTCTACCCTCGACTACGGTAGCGGTCGAGGCGATGGCGTGGCAAGGGGAAGAAGGAAGAATCCGCAGAGTGGACCCGGCTACCCCAATAAACATCGACGACTGGACCTGGCAACATATAACACGTGAACACTCCGGACCGACAAGAAGATACCCGAACTTTTTTTATTTGTCGACGGGGAAAATCATCTTATGACAAATCCCGCTCTTGGGTGGAGCGGGAGATAGTGTCAGACTTGTACTGACTAAAAACCCCGCGCCGTTCCTTCTAGCCTTCATACCGGGGCTCTAGCTTCCTTTCGGATAACCCCGAACCCCGGTAGGCTTCGACCCAGCTGGGCCCCTCTCTTTGCTGACAACTCCTTGAGGCGCGCGGGAACAGTGCGCGCCGTCGACGCCTTGGCTCGGTCCGGGTAGTTACCGGACGATCGGACAGCGAGCTACCCATGGCTCGCTGTCCACGAGCCCGCGTCTACGGTGGCTGGATATCGGGATTGGGATCCCGGCGGCGGCGGCGAGGGCGCCGTTGCCTGATGCGGTCGGCCTCCTCCTTTGCTAGCATTACTGCTTCGCAGAAGGAGGCGACCGCCTGCCACTCCTCCTCGCTCCGGACCATGGCCTGAACCAAGGCCCGGCGCGAGAGGTCTCCGCCGCCGATCGCCCCCACGAGGGCACGGCGGTGCTCTGCCCAAGCAGGGCACACCTCGACTGTGTGCTCCACCGTGTCCTCCGGGCGTTCCGCACAGTGGCGGCACCCGGGCGTCTCTTCCGCTTGGATCCGATGCAGGAACCTCCCGAACTTGCCATGTCCGGTGAGGACCTGCGTCATGCGGAAGGTAAGGACGCCGTGAGGTCTTTCCAGCCACGCCTCAAAAAGGGGACTTACCGCCATTATGGTGGCGTGCCCAGCACTGGGTTGCGATAGTCGCTGACGCCATTTCACCGTGAGATCCCGCCGGAGCTCTGTCCGCCATACTGTTGCTTCCAGATCCCACGGTGGTAGGCCAGCCAGAAGGCTCGCCGCTTCGCGGGAGATCGTGCGGTAACCCCGCACCATCCGTATTGCCATGACCCTCTGGCAGCCGTTCAGAATCGTCGCCGGTCGCTTTTGCAGCGACGGCGCCCACACCGGCGCCCCATAGAGGGCCATGGACCGAACGATCCCCGCGTAGAGCCTCCGGCAGGAGGCGTCTGGAAAGATACCCGAACTTGAGAAATAATTGAGCAGGTTACGATGGAGTATTATAGGGTTATCTGAAGTCCGAAGAGAGGGGGAGGACTCGATAATCCTCAAATCCGAAAACCTGCTCTATTTCCGAGAGGGTGACCGGCAGTCACAGGGTGGTGTCGGGTTTATAGTCCACAAGTCCCTTGTGAACAACGTGGTGAAAATCGAGAGTGTGTCGACCAGGGTGGCGTACCTTATATGCAGAATATCCTTGAGATAGTCGCTGAAGGTCATACAGGTCTACGAACCGACTTCGGCACACCCCGACGACGAGGTAGAGACCATGTATGAGGATATCTCTATAGCCATACATGGTTTTGAAACTCATTTCACCGTTGTCACGGGGGACTTTAACGCGAAACGAGACGAGGATGAGCTGCAAGTATTTTTTTAAAAAACAGTATATACGCTTTTATAACAAGTTGCCAAAGTCAGTTATAGAACTGACCGATGGAAAGTTCAAAAACTACATCACACGTGTCCGTGTCGTGTCTTCTTAGTCGTTACGCTCTTGACAGAGCGGTCGTGGTCGTCATGAAGTATTGGTAGTATATGCGGCAGAAGTAATGCGTCTCACAATGTCTCGCCATCTTTCCCGATTAGAAGTCATCCGGGTACATTCGTGCACGGGACCGCCTAGTCTTGATCTGGTCGGTCCAACGCATGGGTGACCTACCACGCGGTCTAGTGCCTTCCACTTTTCCTTGGATGACTAACCGCTCTATGGACTGACTGTCTCGCCTTGAAACATGCCCGAAGAAAGTGAGTATTCGGGACTGTACTATTGCGGACAGCCCCGAATACATGACACGGTATAATATACGGAGTCGTGCAATAAAGCATAATATAAAAAAATCTTTTTACAAAAAATTACTACCGACTTCCAAATAAAAAAAAACTACAAGGTGAAAAATAACTTTATTTTTGGAAGTCGGTGTCTTTTGCAGGTACCGACTTCCAAAAACAAAGTTGTTTTATCATATTTTAGTTGTACCTAGGTAGGTACAACTAAAATGTGATAGGCAAGTTGTTTCGTAAGGTACCTATAATGCCAGAATAGATTCCCCGAATATCATGAAACCTAAACCGGTGAAATGCGTACTGGCGTGATGTTATGTTATGAAATGGTATGATTAATAAATAGACATGCGATTGCAGCAATCCCGAGATATTTGCCTTTATTCATTGAAGAGTTCTGTTGTATATCTTCGAAGCTCTTCGAAAAATTAAAAAGGGACCAATTTCAAAACATATTCTATCAAACAAAAAAAGAATTTTTAAAATCGGTCCACAATTGACGGAGATATTGGGTAACATACATAAAAAATGTCGAACATAGAACCTCCTCCTCTTTGGGAAGTCGGTTAAAAATCAAGGACTACGTTGAAGATAAAATTTTTGGCTTTAACTCCTTCTACGCATGCGGCTTCCCTGGTAACTCTTCTCAATCTCATTAATTCTTTCTTTTTTCTTCTTTTAATTAGACTTTTTACAATGGTTTTCAATCATCGTTATAGCCCTTTGCTAAGAATAGTTACAGCACTGATAACAACATTTGTGCCTCATGTAAAATTTTGTCTTTTTATATATATTTTTTTTACCTTTGTATAGATTCTTTTACCGATTGTTTTGTGAATGTGTGAACATTGTAGGCATTCTAGATTTCTAGATGCTTGTTAACATTTGTTAACTTTTATCTCGTTTTTCTTTCTTTTTTTTCTTTCGTTTGTATACTATATAATATAATCTTTTTTTTTTAGTTTCTTACGACTTATTATCGGGCCTACGTTGTCAAAGTAATACTCAACAGCCACTAACTAATAACTGCCCGCATTTACTCAGACACAGCCAAAATCATTTAAAATACTCCTTAATCATAACTATAGCCCAACTGTACACTATCTTAGAAATTCATACAACTAATTATTTACACATAATTCGATTACACACACACGCACACAGCAAATCACGATCTCAAACACTCTACACGTAAAACATACTCATAAACACTGTCTTACTTAAAATTGTGTCAGTCTTTGATAAATTCAGGTTGGCAATTATTTTAGACAAATTCAATAATATTAGCTCCTTAACTTTAAACAATATACCAAAACAGTTACGTGATCTCGATTACTTGCCAACATATAAACTACGTATACGTCTACGTATGGCACGAGAACGTGGGAATATATATTACCTGATACTCTAAATAAAATTTATGCATATTGTCACTTGCACATATAAAAATTGTAAATTTACCTTTAAAAATATTATATTAGTGGAGACATCACATCTTAAGTTTTAAGCGGGTATGAAAGTATATGTTTGCCTATTCTGTATATAAAAGAAGAAACTGACTGGCTGACTGACTGATCGATCAACGCTCAGCCAAAACCGCTAGGACTAGAAGCATGAAATTTGGCAGAAAGGTTTCTCAAGTGACGTATGTGAGCACTAAGAAAGGATTTCTGGAAATTCCACCCCTAAGGTGGTAAAATGGGGTTGAAAGTTTGTATGCAATTTCTACAGATTGTAAGTTCCAGACGTGAAATTTAAGATTTACGCTTTTAGTTGAAAAAAAAAAGAATTAATATAAGGGCGGCTGGGGTGTCGTAATAAAACGATTTCAGTTCATGCCACGATAAACCCTTCTAATACACACAACACTTTGTACATTAAAGTTCTTACGCGCTAACTACAGTATATCACTTAAACGACTCGTATAACTATAACTTAGAGGTACGTCAATAGTTGTGGCGGGAGGGAGCTAGAATCGTGAATACCCAATCTATCTAGCGTGCGCGACTCGACTCGAATGTCTACTGACCAGCAGGCCAGCGGGTCCAGGGCCTACGCCACGTTGAAAGATTCATCGTGTTTGGAATGGGTCTAGAATACCCCATTATACCTGGTTATCTATACAGGAACCAACATGGATCCGAAATCGGTTCAGAGTTTATCAAGTTGGCCACTGCAGTTCATGGCAGTTCACTGCAGTTCATGTTCCAGGTGGGCGATGCTCTGCCGGAGTGATGAAGCGCGGGGGACTGGGATAGAAAAAAATAATAGTAATGTGTTAAATCGATTAAAAGTTCTTCATAAAGTCGATTGTTGTAAGAAATCAAATCAACAAGGAAATATATGAATTGTCAAATTTTAAATTTAATGGCTGAACGGAATATAGTACTTGATGTTCGTTTTAAACGTAAAGCAGGTAGAAATACATTTCCAACCCATCTCCTTTCTGTAAGCCGACCTTAAAATAAAACAATCATGTATGCAAACTATTTTTACTTTTTTTATATTTGAAAAAAGAAAAACAACAAACGTGTCATTCTTAAAAGAATAGATTACTTTTGAAAAAATTATTCGTAAGCAAGATGTAGGGAAAACGGAGAAAATAAAAAAAAATAGCAAAATTCCCCCATACCACCTAAAACAATAAATTGACTTTTAAAAATGAATTCAAAAATATCTAAACCAAGCATATGTTTAGCAAAACGATTTATATCTTTTGGGCGCAGGGTCGACCAAGCAGCCAATTACGAAACCTCGCAAGCAGCCCAAGGAGGAAGCAGAACTTACAATCCTTTTCAAGTGCAGTGGGAGTGGTCTGATCCTAATACCTACCCTCGCTATATCCAGCGTAAGTAATTCCCTGTTTTTCTAAATTTTCTTTTGTATTAAATTTGTGGTTTGCGTCATGTTTTATGCAAATATACGTACTATTTTCATTTCTTTCAATGTACCCATAATGTGAGTGCATTCTCGTAAAAAGCTGATAAGTTTTTCCGGCTTGCCACTTTCAACTCGCGCAGGTTTAGCACTGGTCGGCACAAGCAGTTTCTATACTTTTCATGTGTAAGGAACTGGCATAAAAGTGTGCAAGCAACTTGCAAACCATTGTAACATTCACCATTCAGAAATTAATGTAGCACAAAGTTACTTGCGCACTTTTAGGGTGAAAACACACACATGCCTTTAACTTGCATGATTCGTGAATTCGTGAATGGCCAGCAAGTTACTTGCACTTTCACATGCAAGTTACAGGCATATGGCGCCTTATGAACCAGCATTAACAGTCGACCGGCTGGTCTTATCTGATTTATTTGGCGTCGGTTCGTGCTGGTTCGCACTGGGTTACAAAGCCGCAAGCTAGCAGCTCTCTAAGTGAATGAATCCATAAATATTTGTTGGTTGGTTGGTGTTGTTGTTGTACGCTAGCTTTAGTTTGGTGGAAAAAAGAAAATCATCTGCAACTTTTTTTCAGAATTAGTGATATAAAGTATTTCAGGGTTTTCTCACCAAAAGAGTGGGTTTCGGCTTCGGCGTCAATAACGCAGTGACACTGTAAACGTATGGGGAACCATTAACTCATTCGCTGCGGCGGACACCTTTCGGCATTTTTTGATTTAAAATTCAGGTGCAAAATACAATCGTCGTTTTTTTTAAATTACTTATTTCTTGGCAAAAACAAGTCACAGAAAATTATATTTGCAATATATGCACATTTTTTTAAAAGACAACAATGTACTACTCGCAGTTTCCGAAATTTTAACCTTGCGAACTTAGTGTTTTACATGGTTTAACAACCTTTGATTACTATTTTGTTTTTTAGTGTTCCGTACCCAAAGGGTTACGGGACCCTATTACTAAGACTCCGCGGTCCGTCTGTCTGTCCGTCTGTCTGTCTGTCTGTCTGTCCGTCTTCTGCCTGTCTGTCCGTCTTCTGCCTGTCTGTCCGTCTTCTGCCTTTCTGTCCGTCTTCTGCCTGTCTGTCCGTCTTCTGCCTGTCTGTCCGTCTTCTGCCTGTCTGTCCGTCTTCTGCCTTTCTGTCCGTCTTCTGCCTGTCTGTCCGTCTTCTGCCTGTCTGTCCGTCTTCTGCCTGTCTGTCCGTCTTCTGCCTGTCTGTCCGTCTTCTGCCTGTCTGTCTGTCTTCTGCCTGTCTGTCTGTCTTCTGCCTGTCTGTCTGTCTTCTGCCTGTCTGTCTGTCTTCTGCCTGTCTGTCTGTCTGTCTTCTGCCTGTCTGTCTGTCTTCTGCCTGTCTGTCTGTCTTCTGCCTGTCTGTCTGTCTTCTGCCTGTCTGTCTGTCTTCTGCCTGTCTGTCTGTCTTCTGCCTGTCTGTCTGTCTTCTGCCTGTCTGTCTGTCTTCTGCCTGTCTGTCTGTCTTCTGCCTGTCTGTCTGTCTTCTGCCTGTCTGTCTGTCTTCTGCCTGTCTGTCTGTCTTCTGCCTGTCTGTCTGTTTGTCTGTCTGTCTGTCTGTTTGTCTGTCTGTCTGTCTGTTTGTCTGTCTGTCTGTCTGTTTGTCTGTCTGTCTGTCTGTTTGTCTGTCTGTCTGTCTGTCTGTCTGTTTGTCTGTCTGTCTGTTTGTCTGTCTGTCTTCTGCCTGTCTCTGTGTCTGACTGTCTGACTGTCTGTCTGTCACCAGGCTGTATCTCATGAACCGTGATAGACAGTTGAAATTTTCACAGATGATGTATTTCTATAGCCGCTATAGCAACAAATAAAATAAATATTTTATTGGGGCTCTCATACAACAAACGTGACTTTTTTTGCCGTTTTTTGCGATAATGGTACGGAACCCTTCGTGCGCGAGGCAGAGTTGCACTTGGCCGGTTTTTTTGTAATATTTCCTAAATATATTTCGTTAATTTAGTTAATATTATTTATCTATTTATGTATGAATTAGGTCGTTTGCATACCACACCGCAAAATGTGGTCACAATTCAGTGCTCCATATATTTGTATGCACCGTTTGTTCATTGCACGACACCGCACCACACGCGACACGATTTCCATACGGTTTTTCGGCTATGTCATCGATGACGCTATGTCGGTTCGGTTTTTTGCGGTGACGATTTAGCGGCTGAACAAAACCGGTATGAGCTTGTTGACGACACGATACACCGCACCGAACGGCTCACGCGTTATTCGTCACTCACGCGTTATTCGTCACTCACGCGCTTATAAAACAATACAAGTGCACTGCAGTGTCGTTGCAGAATCGTGTCTAGTGAACAAACGAACGCACAACATACCGTATGCAGTGTCGTGTATTAAAAATCGTGACCGTAAATCGTGTCGTGCGGGGTGCCTCGTGAACAAACGACCTTAATCTACTCATTTTTATATATATTAGAGATAATTTTATGGAGTTGAAATTTTTACAAGTTAGAACTTGTCCGTTTTCTATAGTGACGACTAATTCCATCAATTCTTTCAGTAAAAGATCTTTTTGATACTAATTTCCAGGTTAAAAAAGTTGTCTATAAAATTAAGGTCTGTAAATAAATAATATTACTCGTAGTATTATAAAAGTAAAAAAAAACTTTTTACTAAAAAATACTACCGGCTTCCAAAGTATGGACCTTACTAAACAACTTGCCTATTAGGTAAGTACAACTAAAAAGTGAAAAATAAAAACTTTTTACAAAAAAATACTACCAACTTCCAAATAAAAAAACTACAAAGTGAAAATAACTTAATTTTTGGAAGTCGGTATCAATCATAGGTATTTATGTTTCGTTATGGACACCGACTTCCAATAATAAAGTTATTTTTCACCTTGTAGTTTTAGTATGATACCTATAACGCCAGAATAGATTATCCGAATATCATGAAACATGAACAAACTGGTGAAATGAGAGATCTGCGTACCCCTTAAGAGCGTACTGTCGTGATGTTATGTTATGAAATGATATAAACAATAAACAGACATGCGTTTGCAGCAATCCCGAGAGATTTGCCGTTATTTATTAAAGTTCTGTTGTATATCTTCGAAGTTCTTCATCAGATCTTCAAAGTTCTTCGAAGTTCTTCATCAGATCTTCGAAGTTCTTCATCAGATCTTCGAAGTTCTTCATCAGATCTTCGAAGTTCTTCATCAGATCTTCGAAGTTCTTCATCAGATCTTCGAAGTTCTTCATCAGATCTTCGAAGTTCTTCATCAGATCTTCGATGTTCTTCATCAGATCTTCGAAGTTCTTCATCAGATCTTCACCAAGTTAAAATGGGACCTATTTCGGCACATACTATTTCAAACAAAAAAAGAATTTTTAAAATCGGTCCACAATTGGCGGGAGATATCTGTGAACACACATAAAAAAAAACACACATAATGTCGAACATAGATCCTCTTTTTGGAAAGTCGGTTAAAAAAGGTTCACTTCCTCTGATATTAATTTATACTGGTAATTTATCCAATCTTATCATTTGAAACTAAAATATATGAGACAGTAGTTTAAAAATGAATTAAAATTATTTAATTACAATAATTAACTTACCATTTGTCTCCATATTATCCATATTTTCACAATCCAAAAATTAAAGAACAAAAACTTCACAAAAAAATCCTAGATGATGTTAATTTCTAAGATTTCAGCGTAAAAATGATCAATTTATTTAAACAGTGCTGAAAACTCCGATCGGCGTTTTATATTATTCTTATCAAGTGCAGAGGACGCCCATCGGCGTTCGCGACGAAAATCGTGCCGCATCCGTCTAATAAGCGTAATTTTGATCGCCGCAGCGAATGGATTAAGCACCGCTCCAATGGCGCATCAAACATTTCCATAGTGCATTCTACCGTTCTATCGCAGCGTCAGTGTCGCTGCGTTGGTGAAGCTAGCACTGTTTTGCTCAGATGGGCCGTCAGCATACAATGACCCAGTAACTTAATAATGATAAATATGGTCACTAACTAAACTTCTTATTTGCAGATGAAAGCTTTAACTACCCGCCTTATAACCAAGGACCCCGTAAGGCCAAGCCCTTTACTCCAGACACGAGATATCCAAGTCGTCCCCACCATGCATAAACAAAACAGGATTTTATTTAAAAGAAATACTAACTCAACATAATAATTACAATTTGAACTATTTTGTATATAACTTTAAGGCTTTCCAAAATGAATTCAACAATATCAAAAACGGGGATACATTTAGCAAAACAATTTCAAAGTAATGTGCGTTGGGTTAGCCTATCAACCAGTCGGGCAACCTCGAAAGGAGGAAGCAAAGATTACAATCCTATTCAATTGCAATGGGAGTCGTCTGAACCTGTTGAAACTTATACCCCATACAACCAACGTAAGTTAATAAATAAATAAAGACCCTACAACACTACATTAGTCCTCTGAAAAAGTTTGTCTTACACACGAGTCCCAGCATTATACTGTGCGATGGCCGTACACATATCAACCCTTTTTTCCAAATTTCTTATATATTATTTTTGTGGTATGGGTCAGGCTCTGCGCAAATACTCTTTTTATTTCAATGTATGTGAATATATTTTCGAAAAAAGCTGGTAGATTTTGCCGACTTTTCCAGCGCTTGCTACAGCGCCAACGCACGCAGGTTTAGCGCTGGTCGATTTCCATACTTTTCGTGTGAAACGGTAAATGCGACAATACACATACATGCCTGTAACTTGCATTAAAGTGTGCAGCACCTTTAAGAAGTTATTATAGCACAATGGCATGCAAGCCAAGCCGCACACCAGAGCAGCAAGCATCAAGCGAATATTAAACGCTGTAACACTATTTGCTGCCCATTATTTGCATATTGAAATATTTTCGGCGAAAATACGCACACCTTTAATTAATGCAATTAGTGCTGTCGTCTTCCGATCAAGATGGCTTTTAGATGTGGCAATTGCTACGAAGAAATAGGAGGAAAAGACTGTACCAGGATACATCCATTTTACTGCAGGCTGACCAACCTGACGCGCGCTTTTAAGGATGTATCAGGAGACTAGTCGCGGAGGGTAGCGGGATCCGAGGCACGGTGCGCCGCTGGCTGAACGCAGGTAATTGGGGGCCCAAGTAGTGTGCCAGCCAGACATGAAAGGCTGCCCCGCCAACTGTCGAAAAATCCCGGAATGCACCATCGTGCTGGTTGGTGACCAGATGGGAGGGCCCGATGGACAGTCCGGAGGGGCTTGGGCGTCCCCGCAGTCTCCAGACTAGTGCCCCAATGATGACGTCCTTTCAGTGCATGTCTGTAGGTTAGCAGTGTGGAACCTCGTCTCACTTCCTTCTCCTCTACTCTAATCACTCTTTTATTTTGTCATGCAAAGGAAAAAAAAATACTGGAGTTAAACAGCGGCTGCACCCCCTCCCCAACAAAGTGCACTTCACCAATATTAAAAGGTCTGCACTCAAATATCACTGCAGTCCATTATAACCCGGAGGCTGAGAAACCAGTGCTCTTTTTCCTTGAGATGTAGATAGCGAATCCGTCAGATGTGTCGTACTTGTCTTACCCAGGGTTTACCCTGGAGCACAATTTAAGACCACGGGTATATTGTATATATGTACGCCCGTGACAACATTTAATATCGGCGTCTCCGTAACCTTGAGGACTCTAGATTCACAACGCTCTGGGCTCTGGTGGACACAGGTCTGGATTAAATTATCTACGCCTGTGTCTACCGTTCGCAAAGAGGAGATTAGGAGACAACCAGGCTCACAGAGTAGCTCAGTAAGGCGGCTGATGGGGCACAGCAAAGGTACCCTTCCGGCCAATTAGTGTTACTGGGGGATTTTGATGCCCACCACCAGTAATGGCTCTTCCCATACCAGTGCACTGATCATGCTGGACGGGAGATGCGTAAGCTTTCGCTAGCGTTAAACCTCACCCAACTGGTCAAGGGGGGAAACGAGGGTACCGGATGTAGATTCGCACACAGCGAGTTGCTTGGACCTTCTGCTGACAACAGATCCAGGCAGATGCTCTGTGTCGATAGCTTCACTTCTGGGTAATTCCAACTACTGTCTGGTGAAGTCTGTGTCCGTCTATTCACCGTCCGATCCCAGCTCAAGAGGCACCCGGCGGGTTTGGCAGCTGATTCTGTACAAGTCAGCAGATTAGGATGGCATGCGGTCTTTCTTCGCATGCTATCCTTGGCAGCCTACTTGCTTTTCTTCGACTGATCCATCGTCGTGTGCGGACGCCGTGACAGAGGTTTTGCGTCAGGGACTGGAATACTACATTCCGTTCTCTGACGTATCAATGTCTAGCGAAGACCGGCCATGGTTTGGCGCCGAATACTGAATGAAGCTGGAGCTTCCTTCATTCGGTTTGCCCGGTGGTCTGTGTGATTGGATTGCAGACTGCCTGAGAGATCGGTCCATTCGAGTGGTTAACGATGGCTGCTCGTCGGACTATTTGGATATTAATCCCGGGATCCCTCGGGGTCGGTACTCTCAGCAACTTTATTCTTGCTGCGCATTTAAGATCTGCTAAAACCCTACACATTTGGGTATGCTGGCGACAGCACTGTTGCTGAGAGATACTTGTCCAATGCTCGTGCTACTGGGCCTCAGATCCGTCCTCTCCGGGAGGCCAAGGTGGTGCGTTTGACCTGTCCTTGGAGGCAAACTCCGAATGGGGCGATACCACTCTGGTCTACACAGGTTTAATGCTGCTAAAACCCGGCGTCTTTTTTTCCGCTTAAAAGAGCCGATTTCACCCGGCTCCAACATTCCGAGATGTGACCGTGCCAATAACGGACCATCTTGAGTTTTTTGGCGTTACGTTGTCATCGACTCTGAAATTTCAAGTCCATACATTGAGGCAAAGTTGTATATCCTTACAAAGATGAGAAGGTACTTTACGCCGGAACAGCTGTTCGATTGTATCAAGCGCAAGTTCGATCATGCATGGAGTACTGTTTTCATCTCTGGGATGGACCTGCCAAATACCAGCTTGATGCACTAGAGTCGATCGAAAAGCGGACCGAGCAGCTCAGCGGCATTGAGGCACTGATTATGATGCAGTCATGTTGTGTGTTTTTAAGCTGTCTTGAAGATGCAAAGTCAATAAGGAAACTTGACTATATTAAAACGATCGATGTTCCAGTGTCATTTTGTAGGTACTTTTTATTAAGTCATAGCTCCAAGGCCTTGAACATCGTCGTAGAGTTGCCAGCTTGTCGGTTACATTTCGGAGAGTGTGCGATGGAATTGCATGATCTAATTCTGCCCAGCCCGTTTCATCATCGGACTACCAGACGTACGGCGATGCGCCATCTTACATAGTCCCACCCATACGCATTAAAAGTTTTGAAAATACTTTTATTATACGTACAGCTAAGAATTCCCTGCTGGAGTCTGTCTCCCGATAGCTACAATCTAGAGGTCTTTAAGACAAGAGTGCAAGGTTACTTCTAAGCAAGCGTGCTTCACCGTCGACCACATCATTGCTAACCATCAGATGAGATAGTGTACAAACGCGAGCATATTTAAAACAGAAAAATAAGATACCCTATCTTGGTTGCGAAAATGTTGGGAATTTCAAAATAACCAAAGAAGGAATGATCCAGAAAAAAATCGGTTTTACTATAGGATGCTACCGAGTACTTTCCAAAAATTATTGCATTTACGCTGGTATTTGCGTTGGCACATAGTAAAAGACAAAAAGCAATACCAAAATTTGGTAATAGATGGTTTAATCGTCTTTGTTTTGCTTCCGCGCCGCAAATAATGAAAGAGTTTAATCTTGTGCACATGCGGCGCGTGTGCTGTCAGGTCACGCAGCAAATTGCGCCGGGGCGTACAATGTAGGAAGGGCGCATTAATTGCTTCCTAAAGCATTTGCTGTATGCTGTTCTGGTGTGCGGCCTGCCTAAATGCACACTAAGGGCGACAATACACATGTGTCGCGTCAGTGTTGCTGTGTTGGTGACAATGAAGCCGCTTTATTCAGAAGTCTAACGTAACCATCACATGGGCCGTCGGCATGTAGTGACACAGTAACTTCATATTAATAAATATAATCACTGCTAACTTAACTTCTTTCGTATTTGCAGCAAACTTTAACTACAAAACGCCTTATACCAAAGTACGCCGAAATGCCAAGCCTTTAACTCCAGACTCGAAACATCCGAATCGTTTCCACAATGCATAAACAAATCAGGATTTTATTATAAAGAAGTAATACCTATCTTTCGGTAGCACCTAAATCAATCAATTGGCTTTCCAAAATGAATTCAAGA
The DNA here is from genome assembly GCA_947562075.1 of Orthosia gracilis. Taxonomy (NCBI): domain Eukaryota; kingdom Metazoa; phylum Arthropoda; class Insecta; order Lepidoptera; family Noctuidae; genus Orthosia; species Orthosia gracilis. The sequence continues at coordinate 21,240,987 of OX387271.1, read as the reverse complement.
ATATCTAAATCGGGGTTATATTTAGCAAAACAATTTCAAAGTATTGTGCACGGAGTCAATCTATCAACAAGTCAGGCACCCTTGCAAGAAGCCAAAGGAGAAGACAAAGATTCAGACAGTTCTTTTCATGTGCAGTGGGAGTGGGCTGATCCTAATACCTATCCCCGATATGCACATCGTAAGTAATAAAAACAATATAAATACTTTACGTACACGACACTATTATTCCGCCGATCAGACCTACTTTTTTTTTTAAGAGCTGAAATTTTCGCTATATGCCCACAACATTGGTAAGCGCTGTTCCTGAATATGATGTTTGGATTATGGTGGCTTTGGAAAGGTAACAGATAGCAAAGGTGTATCAAATATGTGCATCTGGACCGAGGGCCCATTTATTTAGTCCTTGCGAAATTAATTAAGGCTTAAAGGGAAATTATTTAAAATAGTAAAAACTTAAAGCAATGGGCCTAGAATTTCTTAAACGTGAATTAACTGTTATGATTAAATTACTTGGGCCCTCAATCCAGACGCGTGCATAAATTGGCTTAGCCTAAATCTCAGAAAATACTATCTCTGAGTTAATCATTTTTATTTAGGAATTTAGTTAAATTCTTAAATATTTTAAGAAATTATCAAATCTGTAGAATATGACATTACAGTTTTATGGCGGTATATCTAGGGCCCTCGATCCTTTAATGTCTTTACTGAGGAATCTGCAAAACATGAATATATCTGAAGAAATACATTAATAGGACTTTAATATATTTTGCTTAGATCCCTCTGTGTATTAGTTAAAAAGAAATAATGACACAAAAGTGAATTGCTAAAAAGTAAATATGAATCGAATTTTACTAAGTCTGAACCGAGAGCCCAATATTTTCGGCTTTGTTGACTATGCTCAACCTCATAGATTAGGTCAAATTAAAATAAGTTTCTTTACTATTTTTTAATTAAATGTCACTTACCGTCCGTTCTTCTTAATGCAATACTTAAAAAGAAAATCGATTTTAATTTTTCTATAATATAAAATTTTGTAGGGTAGATATGATTTTTTTGGACTAATCAGTATGTATCCTCATACAAGCTATTCTTAAGCGACTAAAGAAAATATTTATTGCTTGAACTGTCTGAAGCGACTGTGTTTTTTGTAATACAATATTTTGAAGGGAAGACAGTGCAATTGTCAGGAAAAGCCATTATTGCATGGGTCCTTTTTGGGCGAGGATGAAACAAATTAACGTTTTTCATGGTAGTGTACGGTAACAAAGTAACTAATCGCATTATGTAATGGAAAATAACGTAACTTATTAACGTAACTAATTTTAATAGGCACGTATTTTGATCTACGCGAACAATCGGTAACTATAACGACTGTATTTCTCTTCAAGTTTTAACATCAATCTACCACTGATCAATCTCGCCAACTTTCTTTCTCAATCTCCTTGTGATCTTCACTTATTCGCCAAAAACTAGTGCTAAGTGTTATGTCAAGTTAACATCTATCAGTCATTCGAAACCAAATCTCTCTTTGCTTCGAACATCGAGTAAGATGGACTTTTGAACCTTGTTTGGTTGGCTTTGAGCATTTGTCTTGAGACTTGTATGGTACACACGTTCGTACTTCCTCGAGTTCGAGCATGTTTAGCGAGCATGTAAGTATGTGTGTAACCCACCATTACAATGGAACATAGTTTTGGTTTACGTCCAGTGTTCTCCATAGCGCAGTTGGTATTTGGACGATGGAAACATGTAATTTTCCCTACAGACCAATTGGTCAAATTTCATTTGGTCTTTGGAGCACCGACGGTTTTAACAAATTGTATACGTCAAACAAGATCTTTCAAGAGGTGGCTTTATTGCCGATTAATAGATGCAATTTGTATTAGGAATGAAAATAATACCTGTGTGTCATTTAAATGTGTAGCAAATTCAAATTACGAGCTCTATGATTTGATCACATTTGATTTTAACGGGACAGATAAAGTTAGTTTGATGGAACTACCCGTAACAATCAGTTTAAAAGACAATTATCTTTAAACATTAGGTGTTATTGAGTTCGTCCCCCCGTTGAAACCGGCTGAGCTTGGTCGCTACAAGGGCATGGTAAAAATAGTAAAAAAACTTATTTTAATTTGACTTAATCTACGAGGTTGAGCCTAGTCAATAAAGCCGAAAATATTGGGCTCTTAGTTCAGACGTTTAAGTAAAATTCGATTCTCATTTACTTTTTAACAATTCACTTTTAACTAGTTCACACAGGTATCCAAGCAAAATATGTTAAAGTCCTATTAATGTATTCAGATAAATTCATGTTTTGCAGACTCCTCAGTAAAAACATTTAAAGGATTTAAGACCCTAGATATACTGCCATAAATTTGTAATGTCATATTCTACAGATTTGGGAATTTCTTAAAATATTTAAGAAATTCATAAGTAAATTCCGAAATAAAAATGATTAAACTCAGAGATAGTTCTTTCTAAGATTTAGGCTATGCCACTTTATGCGTGCGTCTAGATTGAGAGCCCAAGTAATTTAATCATAAGTTTTAATTCACGTTAAAGAAATTCTAGGTCCATTTCTTTGTTTTTACTATTTTTGACTAATTTCCCTTAAAGTCTTATTTCGTTTTGCAAGTATTTAAAAAATGGGCCCTCAATCCAGATGCACATGTCGCTGCGTTGCTGCGTTGGTGACACCGAAGCCGCTTTGCTCAATAGTCCAACATAAGTATCCGTTACTTCATATTAATAAAATTATCACTGCTAACTTAACCTCTTTCGTATTTGCAGATCAAAGCTTTCACTACCCGCCTCCTTATAACCACGGCAGCCGAAAGGCCGAGCCGTTAACACCAGAAACGAAAAATCCGAACCGTTACCAGCATGCATAAACAAATCAGGATCATATTTAAAAAAAGTTATACCTAAACATAATAAATACAATTTAAATTATTTGTAATGTAGCAATCATTCTTTCGATAGCACCTAAATCAATCAATTGGCTTTTCAAAATGAATTAAAAAATATCTAAAACGGGGATACATTTCGAAATATAATTTCAAGGTATTAAGCGTAGGGTCAATCTATCAGCAAGTCAGGCACCCTTGCAAGAAGCCAAAGGAGATGTGACTGTACCTAAACGACCCTAGGCTGATAAAAATTTTGTTTTTCCTGAAATGCCCTAAATTTAGTGTTAAAGTCGGCTCTTTTGATGAAAGAGGGACAACGCCCCGCCATCCGCGTTGTCCAATGAACTTCGCACCATTGGCTGGATGATTCTCTTCCGACTATAGTGAATACCAAATTGTTCTGTTTTGTTTTGGCATTTAGTTATAAATTTATAACTTGGAAGTGGTTTTAGAAGGATAAAATGTAACATAATAAAATGTAACATAAAGATATAAACTAAATTGTTATAATAACTGAATCTTTTGTGAGAAACCCTTTACACTAATGTATAGAGTATTACATCAAAGACCGAATAGTGGTCACGGGTAGTGAATTTACATTCGAGAATTAATACAAATACAAGTTACTAATTTGGCAGAGAGTTTTAATTTTAACTCTAGAAGTAGCTGGAGTTGATTAGATCAACACTCCTACAGACAGCCCTAAAAGCGCCCAACCCTCCATTTCCTAGGTGTATTCGCTGTTAAGAAGAAATGATAAAACAAAGAAATGATAAAACAAACTTCCCAGCACACATTTCTGTCTGTATTACACAATTTACCTAACGGAAGGAATTTGGTAGGAACGCTACGCTTGCGTTGTTAAATACGTTTACTTAAATTACGTTAGTGAGTTCATTGATAATAGTCACATTTCCCACCAAAGTGACGAGCAACCGCTAATAGCAGCAAACACGTCATACTTGTACTACGGGGCCTCGAATGCAGGTTCTAGAGAGAATCGGCTGCGGCTCCGAGAGTACAAGCTCCCTATGCTTTAGCATGCCTCACCCAGTCCTAAGACAGTAGTCAATTTGTGCCTAATTGCCCCTGCCATTGAGCGAGATGCTACCAGATTTACTGGACGCGCGCTATGGTAAATAGCACTTTCGACCTAAACACCCATTACAAAGACAGTACAAAAATAATGCAAGCGTACCGTAGACAGTCTGTTGCATAACTCAATGCGAAAGATACTTGCCGTACGTCGGAGTGGATTTATTCGTCGCTTCTCATTTCTTTAATCTGCCCATTGCGTGTGGATTTTCGGGGCAGCTGGGAGCGGCAGCCATCCACTATTGTGTCTCGCTAAATAGTGACCAATTTAGTATTGCATACAAATTGGCTTGGTGGGGTTTTAACGAGACACGTTCCCAAAGCGTCTTTAGACGGTGTAGTTTGGGGTTCTTTGTGAAGCCCACCTTTGGAAGCCTACCCCCTCTCCCTGGATCCGGTCAGATCAAAAGACAGCAAGTATAACGTAGTGTTCTGAGCTAGACCTTCTATAGGAACCAGTATTTGTCAACAAACAATTGGTAGTCCTACGTTCCCAATTAAAAGAGGCCATTTAGCCTTTTTTATACAAATAGTTAATATTATGGGTTCTGCCTGCCGTGTGTGTTATGTCAGTTAAAGTTCGGCCGTTCAGAGAATGCGTTCCTGACACGTCGCGATTGAACTGACGACGTAACTTTGTAATGGCGTTGCAGTTACGATAAAAATATTTTTGCTGGTTGTTTATCGTTTTAACAATTGATGAGTATTAAAACAACATTATTATATCAATAATCGAATGAATGTTATAATTTTGTGCCAAACTGAGTGTCAAATAACTTGGTAAACAATATTTTTCTAAATCTATACTGCGCTATTACAAGGTTATGTCAGCGCTTTATATTTGTAGTGCTGTGCTAACAATAACAGGCAATAATAGTATCGTAATCTGTTCTTATACAGTTATACTTTATAAAATAATACGTTTCGTTTTTCTTTTTAAGAATTTGAAAATAATGGACTATAAGATAACTTTTATGAAACATAAAAATAAAACGCGCGAAAGAAAGTAGCATTTTTATATTTAGGTTGAAAATGGTAACCCCAAATGGCGTTATGGGCCGCCATTTTGTGACGCTAAAACAGTCGTCTGTTGTCGTTTCGTGCGCATAGACCACGTTCTTCAAGTGTTTTCGATCTGTTTTTATTTGATGACTTCGATTGTGTTTTGTATTGCGTTCTTTTTACTTTTGGTGCATAATAATGCCTAAACGTGGACAAACGTTGAAAAGTGGAGCCCGTGAGTTAATCATCAAGCTGCAAGATTACTTTGAGCGGGAGCGGTAAAATTGCGGACCCCTGGTACCTGACGAACAAGTACAAGAACGCGTCTCTCAGGCGCTTGGAGTTAGCAAACGAACGATAACAAATATTAATAAAGAAAAGTTCGGCTCTATTGGCACGGAAGATAATATTTTACGTACTCCAAAGAAGAAACGTAGAACTAAACCCGTGACAGATAATGACACCTTTGACGCCGATGCAATCAGAAATCATATATATGGTTACCATTCCAGAAATGAATATCTCAACAGGAAGAAGCTTTTGGCATCGTTAAGAGAAGCTGGACTGTTTAGCGGGGGTAAAACTGCTTTAACCAAAATCTTAAAAGATATTGGTTTTTCATATAAAAAAACAGACAAAAGAAAAAAATTATTAGAACGATACGACATAATTTTAAAACGGATAAGTTTTTTGAGAGAAGCAAAAAAAATGATAACTGGGATAATGTCGTGTTCATTGACGAGACATGGCTAAACGCCAATCACACGGTTTTCCGTACTTGGACGGATGATACACAAGCGTCGACGTCGAAAGTACCAATGGGTAAGGGGGCCCGTCTGATAATAAGCCACGCAGGTTCTGCAAAATACGGCTTTGTGGAAAACGCGTTACTGACATTTCATTTAAAAAACCACAAATGACTACCACGAGGAAATGAATGCCACAACATTTAAAGAGTGGTTCCAGAACGTGCTTTTGCCCAGCCTACCAGAGCCTTCTGTAATATTCATGGATAATGCCTCTTATCACTCGGTTCAAATACAGAAACCACCAACCTACCCAAGCTAATAAAAAAGAAGAAATGGTGACTTGGTTACAAGCAAAAGGCATTGACGCAAATATGCAGATGCTAAAAGCAGAGCTAATTAAATTAGTTAAAGAAAATAAAGCGGCAAATGTGCGATACGAAATCGATGAACTGGCTCTGGAGTACGGTCATCGCGTTCTAAGAATTCCACCGTATCATTGCCAATATAACGCGATCAAGCTAATCTGGGCTCAAATAAAAGGTTACGCCGGCCGCCACAATACTTCCCCGCCATTCAGCACGAAAAAAATGATGACCCTATTAAAAGAAGCCTGCGGTGAAGTCACAAGAGATGACTGGGCAAAGGTTGTTGAGAAGACTAAAAACCTGATTTTGGAACATTTTGACCGTGATATCAGGATTGATTCTGTTATTGATAATAATATAATTATACATGTAGGCGAAGATGAGGACGAAGACACCACCTCCTCAAGCGAATCGGAGTCTGATTAATATTCTGTACGCACATTCAATTCAATGTACTTTATTGCATAGAAATACAGATTGTAACTTTGTAACAAAGAATAAATAAAACAATTTTATCAGATTAATATTACCTTGTTTTGGTTTCCACTTAAATAACTAAAATATAAATTTTAAATGATTCCGCCAATTTAAAACGAAAATAATGCGGCGGTTCATTTTGGAGGAACAGTAACGAACTCAGTGTTATGTTGTGCCCATCACTAGTCGTGACTAACTGATAGGTGTCAGGAACGCATTCTCTGAACGGCCGAACTATAACTCTCAATAATGGCCCATAATCAAATTGGTAATTGAGTGTATAATCGATGAAATTAGCGCGTGTAAGTGTGACAGAAGACTTCACCGCTTCCCTAAACCAATGCTAGTAACAAATATCTGTCAAGGAGTGGATTCGGAGATAAATACAAGTTCTCGCCATGATAGAATAAAGTGTACATTAGTGATTTAACCATCTTAATATATATAAATCTCGTGTCACAATGTTTGTCCTCAATGGACTCCTACACCACTTAACCGATTATAATAAAATTCGCACACCATGTGCAGTTCGATCCAACTTGAGAGATAGGATAGTTTAAAAGGGTAGGGTAGGTAGGGTAAGGTAGGGTAGGGTAGGGTAGGGTAGCGTAGGGTAGGTAGGGTAGGGTAGGTAGGGTAGGGTAGGGTAGGGAGGGTAGGTAGGGTAGGGTAGGGTAGGGTAGGGTAGGGAGGGTAGGGTAGGTAGGGTAGGGTAGGTAGGTAGGGTAGGGTAGGTAGTGTAGGTAGGTAAGTAGCCAATTGACGGAGCGAAGCACCGGGGGTCAGCTAGTAGAAATATAAAATACAGGAGAAGTGGCAAGGGGGCGTGTCGGTGTCCGCGCGACGTGGTCTGACTGAGCATGTCACAGGCAAATGGCCGGTCTCCGCTAAACAGTGCGCTTTCGACCGTCATCGTGACAAATTACAAGAATGCCGTGTTGTTCAGTGGTTTCTTGTAAAAAGCGAAGCCTAAACCAAAACTTTGTAAATCATAGAATCACTTACAATAAGTGAGTACAAGTATTTCACTATATTTGTCTTTAAAATCATGAAAAACAACAAATCGTAAAATATTTCTTGCTTCTACTATGTTATTTTTGTATTGAAATATCACAGCGACTGTACTATTTTTGCATTAAATACATTGCTTCCTAACCATTACCTAAGTTTGTCGCTAAGTGACTGGACAAGCAATGTAAAAATCACAAAACGATACATCATTGAGCGGATGCATCGCGTAGTACGGCCGCTGCTCCTTGCGACGAGTTAGTGATGTGCTTGTGCAGATCCACTAACGTACGCTATCGATTGAAGAATTTATTTATTTCAAGTAAAAAAGACTCATAACATAACATAATAACAATAATAGCAGCACAAAACAATTAAAATTTGCTACATTAAAAATAAATTAAACATTACTCTATGAAAGCCTAAACCAAAGTAACCGGATTTTTGATTGTTTGAATTTTTTGATTTACTTAATAATTTATATTTTTAGCTGCATATTTGTTTTAACTATAAAATTTTCTGGACACACCGTTTTTTTTATTTATTTTCAAGTAAACAAAAAAAAATTGTACAATAATAAATGGGTGAATCGATAAGTTTCCGATTTAGTCAATCACTAGCGTGTATGTAAAATAAATTGCTTTTGCATAGCACAATTTTGTGTGCGTAATTTGTACGGTGATTGGTATATACACGCTGTGCTTGAAGGGATAAGGTTTATAATTTATGGTGTAGTACGTTCTGATTTAAAAAATGCGGGTGTGTGCGCGACTGCGTATCTATTGCCTTTACTGAACTGCATGTGTAGTAGTTGCCGTGTGGTAGGGGCAAACTGGAGACACAGGTTTCCGATATATTTTCGTCTACCGGGCATATCTCCTTGTTTATTATATCTATGGATTTATCCCTACCTACGATAAAGATTAAAACTTACCCAATCATTCCGCCACTCACTCACTATACTATTACGAAATAAGACTAAATTATAATTAACTTGATAGATGAACTCGTTACCACGATAGTTACAACGACACGACTTTAGCTTATTGGTTCCAAGGCTATACTCTATGACGTCCTAACACCCTCGTATCACGACAAGTACCCGAATTCTCTTGATCTCTCAAAATCAGTCCGTACTGTCTCCATGCCTCTAGCCAAGTGCCCTCGTCTGTCTCTAAACCTCCTTGGGTTCGCTACCTGCCCTAGCCGTCTCTACTAACTCCGGCGTTCTCTGTTGCACGGCTTGCAGCCACTTTGTCCCAAACTTAATTTATTGTTTTGGGGTTCGTGTTTGAAATCGGATATTCAGTCTCTTTAGAATTTCGTTGGAATACTACTTTTGTCTTGATAACTTTTACATCAAGAGACAATTTACGAGTTTCTTCAAAAGGTTTTTGTTTTAGAAATGTATATTGTCTCATAGTTTATGACGTTGCCTGATAGTATAACTTTGTGGCCATGTCGATGAAAGAGTTCGATATACAGGTGTGTGTATGAGTGTTGTGTCTATATAGAAGAAGGTCGTAAGTAGCAACTGGTTGGCTATGCTATATTTTCGAGAAGTTATGACTGCGATTTTGACCGTGATAGTATACTCCATAACATAGACTGACACTCAAATTTGTATATTTCCCTACTCCTCAGTTATTCTTTTCTGATTATTTTCGTTGCGGAATCCAAGACAGTCAAATTCATTCTCCGGGACTTTGTCGAACTTCATTGCCACGGCGCTTTTCTGGTGGTCGCCACTGTTGATTCTGTCTTACAGGAGTTGCAGTGGTTTGGGAATAGTACGGTGGGACTGTCCCAAAAAAAAGGATACTCCTTTTTAACCGGCTTTCCAAAAAGGAGGAAGTTCTATGTTCGATTTTGTATAGTTTTTTTCTTTTTTCACCGATTTCTTCGTCAATCGTGGACCGATTTTGAAAATACTTTTTTTGTTTGAATGAATATGTTCCCGAATATGTACCATTTTAATTTAGTGAAGATCTGATGAAGAACTTCTGAGATATACAACAAAAATATTCAATAAATGACTGCAAATCTCACAGGATTGTTGCAATCGCATGTCTGTTTATTGTTTATACCGTTTCATAACTTAACATCACGCCAGTACGCACTGCAGAGGTACGCAGATGTGTACAGTTCACCGTGGTACACTCTCATTTCACCGGTTATGTTCAAGTTTCATGAGATTCGGGTATCCTATTCTGGCATTATAGGTACATTACTAAAGAACTTGCCTATTAGGTACAACAGAAAAGTGAAAAATGTTTTTTACAAAAAATTACTATCGACATCCAAATAAAAACACTACAAAGTAAAAAATAGATTTCTTTTTTGAAGTCGTGTCCATAACAAATAAAGGTAGCTACCAAAGACACGGACTTTCAAAAAGAAAGTTATTATTCACTTTGTAGTGTTTCTGTTTGGAAGTCAATAGTATTTTTTGGAAAAAGGTTTTTTATTTCCATAGGTGTTATACTTCTACATTGTTTAATTTTCTATAAACATTGATTTAAATAGTAATTTACTTCTAAGACTATAAACTTGTATGCAAGCCAAACTTAACAATGCTAAAACGCCAAGGGAAATCAGAAGCACGCTGGACTATCGAGTAGCTCATGATAAAAGCATAAAGCAACATCAACCAGCTAATGCCTCGATGAGGGACATCAGGACAAGTTATATAGCTTAGGATTCCGCAAATAAATTTCCCCGGAGACGCGTATTTTACATCGTTCGCGACAACCGAGACGTAAGATGATCCGAAATATTTTAAAAAAGATGTCAGAAGACACACTATTTATTAGTTTAGTGGGGAATTGAAATAGAGAAAATATTCATGGGAGTTTGAGATGCTGTGGTAGAATTGTTAACTTGGGACTGCTGATAAAGTTTTATGGAATGGAGATACGATTGACCATTATAACAGCTATCTCTCGAAATACTACGTATGATACAAATACCATATACTGCAGTCTATTAACAGGGTGTAACGCATATATGTGATCATATTTTAAAGACTGCTTTTGCCCATGTAAAAAAAATAACTTTCTCCGAGGATGAAATTGGATTTTGAGTTTATAGTTGTCAAATATGTACAATAGGTATCTGCTCCCGTACCATGACGTATCAAAACTATTATGGTTCGACAGTGAAAAAGGGACGGATGTATACAAGTCAGATACATCTGTCACTTACACTAAAAATAACCTTGATCTAAGAGTTGATAGTCACCCCCCTGTTGACAGAGCAATTTTGAGCATCTTTTGAGGGTTCTAGTGTTTCAAGAGATAATTTATCATCAAAAAGGAAAACATAGGGGCACAGTGTATATCTTTTTTTTCAGTTTATGGAATATATTTTAAATTGGTCCAATATTGGAGGAGGAAATAGGCGAGAGCCAAACCTCGAAGTATGACTTTTTACTTAGGATATTCAGCGATCGCATTACCTATTAAAAGTGTGATTGTTGGATAAAAACTAGGGATTTCATACGGTTCCTATCTTAATATGAACCGTAGAAAACCGTTTTCGTTGGCCTACGTATCGCAACAATACTAAATGAATGTATGTACATACCAACGTTTCATTAAGCAAGGTAAAATTACAACTTTACCTAATTATTTAAAAATTATTTAAAAATAACAAAAAACCCGACTGCTTAAAAGTAAACTAAAAAGACGTAATCGAGAAGAAAATCATGCTGTGCAGTAGGATGATAATATGCGCGAACTGGCTGATCAAAACCAGATTTATCCTCCGACTGCGCAGCATGATTTTCTTCTTGTTTACGTCTTTTTTGTTTGCTTTTTACGCAGTCGGGTTTTTTGTTATTTTAAAATGTTTTTGAATTCAAAATTTTTTGTTATTTTTTTTTAGAACTTGGTATATTTAAACATATAAGTGTAGTATATTTTTGTAATCACCTCTTAAAACCCTTTATTTTGATACCCCCACACGATGGGTCCGGAAGGAAAAAAGGATTTGGGCCCCCACAATATGGCGCCCAAAATCCGCCATTTTTCTTTTTTCCAATTTTAATGTAGTGTACACTCGCAGGGTTAAGACGAATCGATTGACATAAGAATCATCAAAATTAGAACGCCATATAGGAACATACATACATACATAGACTGATAAAAACATTACCCTCCTTTGGCAGTCAGATAAAAATTCCTTTCTCGGGCATCGCATTCAGTTAATATAAACAGAATGGAAACAAAAGTTATAATATTTTTGTAATCGTGGCTCCCCAATTAATTAATTTAATTAATCCTGTTCGAGAGGGTAAGGCAGGTCGGAATGCTTTGCTTTCTTCAAACTTTTCCTATAAATAAGCCTTTGTTTGAAGAACAGACAAAATTAATGGTAATTTTCTTATAAGCGTGTTTAAAATGTTTCATGTTATTTATCTTTCGTGTTTGGTGCAGTTCAATTGTAATTGATCTTCAATATGAGCTGGAAAGGTTTAGTCTAAGGTCATTTAAAGTGATTTATGCCGTTCTAATACCAACAACTAATACAAACTATACTGGTATTTGTTTCAACTCATATTTATTTTTTATTCCGAACGGATACCACTCTTTGAATAATTAAATTTAATGTGCGAACGAATACTAACAACTTAAATTTGGTACAGTCAGCTAAGTCAATCCTAATCAAATTAAAGGCAAATACACATTCTTGGCTACTTTATTTTATTTTTAACTTATGGTTACGAGCTAAGATACTTAAAACATATTTATAATATTATTAAGTATGTAAAAATGTTTTCCTTTACATGTATTAATATTAATACTATTACAAAACCGTTGAATAAAAAGAATTAATCTACAAGAATCCTTCTGCAGGTGTAGGCCTCATCCAAAGAATAATAATGCTTTTTTTATCTAGGGCTGATTTCTTCTAGCCTAGGCCAGCCGTTTCGGCTATGTCTGTTTCCGATTTAGAGTTTAGTATGTTTATAGTTGCTGTAATCTTTGAAGGGTTGTAGTCATAATCATCCACGGTGACCAACCGGGTCGGAAGATGTATTTTGTTGGTTGATTGAATTGGTTCGTTTTTAAAATCCGTGCGGGAGGAGGGCCTTGATTGCTATACATTCTTGTATCTGTGTTCATTGCCCCGCTTAGGTTTTGTGTTGCCATTTTTATGTTCAAGAAATTTTAACATGCTCGGTTTTAGAACTCCCTCCGAAACGTTGTTTGACCTCTGTAAAGAGATGTGTGATTTGAGTTTTTTGTTCTTTCTTTTTGTTTCTGTGCTAGTATCACCTTGATTAGAACATTATTGCACAAAAAAAGGTACCGAAAAGATAAAATGAAAGAAGGTAAATACGGAAATCATTGGTTTGTGGATGAAATAAAAAGTGTTGCCAATTACTAATTTCGTTCAAAATATAATCGATTCTGTTTTCTTCAAATTGATTTTTTATGATGTATTTATTGTAATGGCAATATTATTCGTTTCTTTTTCGATAATTATTATGATAATCAAACAAGCTAATTTCTACTTGATTTACCATAAATTCTTTAGATCATAACAAAAAGGCAACTGCACAATTTAACTGTCATTGTTATCTGTTCTTCAAAATGCATTAAAATTTTTTCATTAAAAAAACTAAAAGAAAACAAAACAATAATCTTTAATAATCAAGTAGTTTTAGTGAGTGTACATTATATCTTTGAACTTGTTTTGGTATTCGTTTAAACAATGGTATCCGTTCGGAATAGAAAATAAGTATGAATTGAAACAAATGCCAGTGGTATTAGTTGTTGGTATTAGAACGGAATAAATTTTTAAAGTCAAGAATAAATGTTGACAAGTTGGACTGTAATGGGTTCAAATCTGAGGAACCTTTCTATTAAATTAGATTTGAATTGCTGTTTTAAAATATTATCTCACTTACCTTACCGTGATCTGACCCACAGGAACTGGATTTTTTGGGAATGAAACGTACCTAAATAAATCTCCTCCTAGCGTAGTGTTCCTCAAAACAGCGGGCCGAGTTGATGCCCCGGTCGTGGCAACAACTTTCCTTCACCAGTTTGTGCCATCTATGCCTGTCTTTTGCGTCGTGCAGAGCACTGTGCAGTTGGGTGTTCAACGATTTGCAGACTTGGGTTGTCCATCTGATCCTATGATTTGATCCCTCACCAAAATACATCTCAACTCTGACCATAATACATAGCTTTTTTTATATAATCTACGGGCTCGCGCTTGACCACTGTCTCACCTGATGGTAAGTGATGATGTGGTCAACAGTGAAGCACACTTGCCTATAAAAAACCTATTCACTCTTGACTTAAAGACCCCTAGATTGTAGCTGACGGGAATCACAGACTCCGGCAGGGAATTCCACTCCTTAGCTGTACGCAACACGTAAGTAGCTGTGCGTAAAAATGTTCCCACAAAGTTTTGTGCGCATGGGTGGGATGTTCACCATGTACCGATGGCACATTTCCGTACGTCTGGTAGTCCGATGATGAAACGGATACGGATAGGTGGAATAAAATCATGCAATTCCGTCGCACACTCCCCGATAACTGATTAAAAACCGACAAGCTGGCAACTCGGCGACGATGTTCATGGCTCTGGAGCTTTGACTTGACTAGTGCCTCATGAGCCTCTTGGCCCGCTTTTCGATCGACTCTAGTGCATCAAGCTGGTATTTGGCAGATCCGTCCCAGAGATGAGAACAGTACTCCATGTATGATGGAACTTGAGCTTGATACAATTTGAGCAGCTGTTCCGGCGAGAAGTACTTTCTCACATTTGCAAGGATCCCAACGTTTTGGCAGGCAGCTGAGACTTTGCCTCGATATATGGGCCAAAATTGAGAGTAACGCCAAGAAGCTCAAAATGGTCCATTATTGGCAAGTTCACATCTCGGAAAGTTGGAGCCGGTTGAAATTAGCTCTTTTAACCGGAAATAAGGCACGTTTGGGTTTAAGCAGCATGAAACCTGACCAGAGTGGTATCGCTCCATTCGGAGACTGCATGCAAGGACAGGTTCAAACGCTCCACCATGGCCTCACGGAGAGACTGAATCTGAGGCCCGGGAGACCTTGTGTTGGACTAGTATCTCTGAGCAACAGTGCTGTCATCTGCATACTCTAAGATGCCGGTGGTCTTAGCAGATTATTAATGTGCAGCAAGAATAATGTTGTGCAGCAACAATTAATATCCAACTAGTCCGATGAGCAGCCATCGATAACCACTCCAATGGGCCGATCTCTCAGGAAGTCTGCAATCCAGTCACCCAAACCACCGGGCAAACCGCATGAAGGAAGCATATCAATAACGCTTTCGTGCCAGACCCTGTCAAAAGCCTTCGAGATATCGAGGGAGACGGCAAGCGCTTCCCCGTGCCTTTCGATGGCGTCACTCCATATGTGAATAGCATACGCTAAAAGATCCCCAGTAGATATCGGCGAAAGCCATATTGGCGATCACTAAGTATATCGTAAGTTTCTAGGTATGCCAAGAGCTTCGCGTTGAATACAGGCTCGACGTTACAGAGATGTAGTTGCCCAGGTCAGCTCGCTGTCCTTCTTGGGTTACGGGCTTTACGTTAGCTTGCTTCTAAGTTTTCGGCACTTTTCCAGTTTCATACGATAGGCGGAATAGGTGTGTCAAGAAGAACTATTGCTGGTATTCCGTCAGGGCCGCTAGCCTTGTTTACGTCGATGTTGCGCAGCACCCTACGGACTTCCTTTTGAAAGATGCGAATATCCGACATACTCGTCTTGCATCCATCAAGAGAAGGAGAGAGCCGCGCGCGTCACTAGGATTCAGACGTGAAAATTCTCAAAAGCCCGAATCTCAGTGATAATGTGGTTTGATATATTCTGTAAGTGAATATCTTTGTTTGTCATCCAACCAGTACTTTCAAATGTTACCTCTTATTTATTTATTTAGCAATTACACCAACGGAGCACAATCTTATAGAAACTCACTGTAAGTCCAGGTTTCCTCACGATGTTTTCCTTCACCGTTGTCAACGATGTCCAAGTTTAACTTAGAAAGTACATATTAAATGAAAAATACACATTGGTACTTGCCCGGATTCGAACCTACGACCTCAAGCACGAGAGGTGAAGTCTTAGCCACTGGGCCACCACGACATATAAAACATACAAACTAACAACTAAACAATTTGACCTCTATGCAGTATTAGATCAATCCTTCACTCCTCAAAATCACAGAAACTATTCCTTACGACTTAGACTGAAACAATAATAGCCTTCTAGCATATCTACATAACGATAATAGAAATTACTATTCTACATACATATGTAGGTAACACTGGCGAGCATTTCAATGTATCCAGCCTGAGGTAGGCTCTAAATCAAAATAAATTGAGATATACGATCCTGTCACATGGAACTAACTGACTAACTTAGAACGGCTTGCCGACTAGCCTAAAGCCTTGCTCAGATTGGGTTAGTAAGCGTTAGAGTGGTAAGTCGTCATAGCATTGCCTTGCCAGTCCACTGACTAATCTGAATGCGCAAGAAAGCACATGAGACAATTTTCAGTTCTAACAAGCATCAATTTTTTTTTATTACCATTTCTATTCATCTCATGATCATTTACAGAAAGATGACTGCTGAACATTAGGCCATCATCAAGCAACGCCACATTAACTGGAACTGAGTTTCTCGCATACTATGTTTCTCGCGATCTTCCATCATCATCAGCCTATTTGTTCCCACTACTGGCTCACAGACCTCCTATCTATGAGCGAGGAAATAGTAATCCACCAAGCGGGCCGAATGCCGGTTGGCAGATGTCACATGTCTTCGAATGTCTCGCGATCTTTATCACCACCTTTTTATTCATACCAATAAAGTCTGTCACAATAATAAAGATTAAAGTCGCGCATTAAAGTTAAAACACCCGCTACACCCCAGAACGTGTCCCAAAACCTACATTAACGGATATTGTACAGAACGGACAAAGAAAAAGAGTAATGTACAAAGATATTTTGGCAAGTGCTAATGTACACTTAAGAAAACGTGTTTCTACTTGTTAATGGTCTTGTTTTGTTAAGTTACAGGCCGTTTCCCGACGCTGGGCCCGTTTATCTGTCTACGAGTGTAAATTAAAAAGGATCGAGAGAGAAATTAGCTTGTTAACACGGTGTTATGTGATGCTATTAACAGATTGTAAAGACAACTAAATTACAAATTTAAAAAAAAAAAACCCGACACATACACATACATATATTTCAATAGATAACGCAAGTCCCTCCATCTGTATGAAAACCAAGCGTGCCACTTTTTCACAAACAATGTAAAAATGAATTTACTAACCCATGAAAGAAAACATTTCCAATGCCTCGGCCAACTTTTTCTATACATTCTTTACAGCTCAATATGGCATAAAAAGCCATTTTTCTAGACTTCGGTGGATTTCCGGTGCTGATAATGAGAAATGAAAAGCTCAGATTACGATTATTTGTCGTAACTTTAGTCCGTTTTTTGGCACGCGAAGTACACACAATCGCGTCATCTAGTTACATTTATGTCTGTAATGCCATACAATTTATCTAGCGGTAGACACGCTTCGATCGACAATCTATTGAACACGTTATTATGACACGATAAATTGCGAAAACATCCCGATTCAAACATTTAAACGCCCATAACTTTTGAACGGCTGAACCGATTTTCATCAAGCATAGCTAAGAACACTCTCGATAAAGTCACCTTTCCAAAAACGAAATCAAAATCGGTTCATCCGTTTAGGAGCTATGCTGCCACAGACAGATACACAAATACACAAACACACAGACACTCGCGTCAAACTTATAACAACCCTTTTTTTCCGTCTCGGGTTAGAAATGTGAAAACTGAAAAATTACTAGGAAAGTTAGCCTGCAGTCTATTCTTGGTCAAAAGCTTTTTCTCGCGGCTACGCTGCCGTGAATCTTCCTAAAAGTATCCTACTTATACAGCAGTTATTTATATAGCAGTTTTCGATCAGTGAGAGAATTTTTAATAATCGGATCAGTACAGTCACGGCCAGGTAACAAAAAAATAAAAGCCCTTAAACCTGTCTACCACATTTACAAGCTTTTATTTAACTTGCAATGTATAATATGTATACATACATATTATACATTGCAAGTAAGTATGTTCGGGTCAGATCTTGCAACTGAATTTTAAAGCAGTTATCCTCAACCGATTAAGATAAAATTTTGCATACACATTTAGTTTGGATGACAATGAATGGTTAGCTATGTGACGTTATTCTAAATCCAATATGGCGGACGGCCCAAGATGGTGGATAAGTTATTTTTGGTGCACTGCCATGATATTGGTATCAAATGAAATGGTTTTCTGAGAAGAATACGAAAGAAGCTTGTTTTAAAAGTATTTTTTAATTAATAATTTTCTTTTGTTATCTGGCGGTGACTTTACCAGGGAATAAGTCTCAAACAATCAATTTTTCGTCTTCATAATATTCCTTTAGAATTAAACTAGAGACTTACTAATTCTTGTAATACTTTTATATGCAGTTTACAGTAACCGATTTCATGAGTACCATCAGAACTTAGTACACATGCAAGTCCGTCCAGTAGTTTAAACAAAGCATAATGGGTGTACCTACGCTGGTCTGCCTAGTGAGGATTTCTTGGTATATACCATTGCAATATCATCTTTAAACTAATCGTTCATACAGATGGTTGAAATCATAATTAGATTTGAAACCGGTTTTTATTCCCGACATCGCACTATAGGCCTATGAATAAGATTTTCTGTCATCCCAAGATGGGGGAAGCCTAAATCGCACCTTATCCTTTCTTTTCTGTCTTTGGCACGAAAGTATATATTAAAGATTTTTTTGACTTCTGAGCTTCGCCACTTCTATGACACTCTTTGAGAACATTTTTTTAATACTTACAAACAAAGCTAAGACAGAGTTAAATCCAGACAACTTTTCCCCATATTTTTGTTATGTGGAAAATCACTAGCTTAGTTCCTACTTTGCTAGTGAAGCTAGTGGATAAGTTCCTAGGTATCAGGTTTTGACAGTCCTTCGAGACACCAAAGTAAGTACTCGTAATCAGTATAAAGCAATTGATATGATTATCGTGCGAATACACTAACTCCCACGCCACATCTCACAACTAAACACAGCATCCAATAGAGTTGACACAGACCTCCAGTTCCTAGAACACTACTAATCGGACTAACAGGAACACTTCGTTAATCCCCAGCGGAGGTGCTCTCTCCGTGTTCAGGCAATCAAACAAACATTAATATAATTTGCAGCTATGATCGTGAACCGGGTTCATTTGGGAACGGGTACTGGGAACGGGTGCTGAGAACAGGTACGAGTATTTGTTGGTCTAATTTATTCACTCATACATGACACACGTTTTGGGAATTCGTTGTTGTGGAAATATGGAAATGTATCTTGTTTTAGGTAATGTTTGTGTCTGTGTTTATGTGTGCGTGGTTTGAATGTGCATCGAAATTGTTTCACGCAATTTTATTTATCATAAATTTGTTATAGTGTCATGCGGAAAAACCTCTTGTTTTACATATTTTCTCACATGTCCTGGCCATGCGGTTCGAAAATTGCGCCCACTGCAAGACAAAAGATTATTTTATTGAATGCAATATTCGATTTACGTACACTTTTCATTAGAAATCCTTAAAACTCTATCCTACATAAATGTTACAAAAAAATATATAGCAAAGTTTTACCTCACGCTCCAGCAAAATGAAATTTCAGATTTTCACAATAATATCACGATAACTCAAAAATCTTTTGTAACAAAATTTCCACTTGAACAAAGCCAGCAATAATACCTACTTTAGAATCTTATTTAGAATAGAAAATACAAGTTGAATGACCTCAGCTTTCCACGTATTTTCGTATAATACTTGTCAAATCGAGTCTGAGGGATTTGTACGTGTGTCTAGAATATAATATTATTCTATTTTAATCTTAGTTTGCACTCTAACTTAATGTGTATAAAACAGAGGAATATTTTCTGTCGCTGGGGATTAATATGCAGCATAAATTATTTAAAATCGCTTTTAAGCCATGGAGGTAACTTGTTATGTTTTCGGTAAAAGGTTTTTTTTGTATAACACCTAACTGTAGAAACTTCAAATGGTGGCAGAAAAAAAAATATGTAAAAAAAAACAACTGCCCAACTACATTTACTTTTGCGTAACTCAACACAATGTATTGAAGAACTGATTTTTTTGCGATTTCAGATTTGATCCCTTAGTTTTTCACAGTGATGAATATCCCTTTTCACGTCTTGCGTTGTTTTTGCAACATCCCGTAAATCTCGCATTATTTATTTTCGTGAATAATTCATGACTGTTTACCTTAAAAGATTTTATCGTCAGTAATTAATCAAATAAAAGCACTTTTATAAAAACTTATTCAAGTTTCAATTCAATTTGTTGTACAACTAATAAAAAAGTTCTGAAGTAGTTATTAAAATTCTGTCAGTAATAAAACGGTTATCGAGTTCTTTTTTTTTATCAAATTCGATTTAACTTTTAAATAGACTGTGATAAAACATTGTTTAACAGGATTTATAATGTGCCAATTAAAATTCAGAACGATTTTTTTTAACACAGTTCGCAACTTTTCTATAGTGATTTAACTAGAGCCAAAAAACTTCATAATTAATTAAAAACATGAACGACGTACTTAGCCCAGTCATATTAGGTAAAAAAAGGGGTCAACCTCGGAATGAAAGATAATAAGCTGCAAATTGGTATGAACCTTTGTTTTGTCATTCTAAATGTTGTCTCAAAAGTCACAATCGTTATCGTGTCCGCGTCTCAAGATATTCAAGGTCAAAGGTCACAAAAATCGGTTTTTCGCGAATATCTGGCTTCCTATCGGTTAAATGAGATTTGCATTTATTATAAAAGTTGTAGGTTATAAAATTCCCTACAACTTTTGTTTAAACTTTTTTTTCATACGACTAACCGTTTTGAAGGTAGAGCGCGAAGAGTGCACATCGTACAGTCATATACGGCCTAATGCAAGGTCAAGCGTGAGTTATGGTTATCAGTACGTTATAAAGTCAATTATTTACTTGGAAATTATAATTATTAAACAATGCCTATTATTTATGTACTAACTATTAATTATTTATATTTAATTAAAGTAAGTAACTTGATTATTTATATATAATTATTCATATTTAACTATTTAAGTATAAAATATTATTAATTCTGGATTATATATTTTAGTTTTATTTTAAGTTAACACGACATTATATATCTTTTCTTTAAAACGCGTAAATTTCTCAATACTTATATATAAATGTATATTATGCCGTATTTAATAATAAATAAAAATATGTGTAAAATATATACTCTTACTATCATTTTAACTTAAAATAAAACTAAAATATATAATCCAGAATTAATAATATTTTATACTTAAATAGTTAAATATGAATAATTATATATAAATAATCAAGTTACTTACTTTAATTAAATATAAATAATTAATAGTTAGTACATAAATAATAGGCATTGTTTAATAATTATAATTTCCAAGTAAATAATTGACTTTATAACGTACTGATAACCATAACTCACGCTTGACCTTGCATTAGGCCGTATATGACTGTACGATGTGCACTCTTCGCGCTCTACCTTCAAAACGGTTAGTCGTATGAAAAAAAAGTTTAAACAAAAGTTGTAGGGAATTTTATAGCCTACAACTTTTATAATAAATGCAAATCTCATTTAACCGATAGGAAGCCAGATATTCGCGAAAAACCGATTTTTGTGACCTTTGACCTTGAATATCTTGAGACGCGGACACGATAACGATTGTGACTTTTGAGACAACATTTAGAATGACAAAACAAAGGTTCATACCAATTTGCAGCTTATTATCTTTCATTCCGAGGTGAAAGCCCTAATATGACTGGGCTAACTGTACGAGTTTAAAAAAAGCCACACAATGGTTACCAAAGGAGAGAAATACAACTAGGTAGCTTATTATATATACCTAGGTATTACACAATAGTATAATAATCAATTAAGAAAAGTTTTGTTCATCAAAGTTGAACAGTATCCAAATTTCTGCACACCATGGTCTCTTCAAGAAGCCTGATGTGACGTCTCAAATCAAAATACTGTAAAGACATGTGTGTGCGGGGTGACAATCTGTGGATTAAAACTACATTTTAAGGGTTCTGTACCTAAATGGTACAAACGGAGCCCGATTGCTATGATTGTCTGTCTGTCAGTTAGTCCTTCGTCTGTCACACAGGTTTTGCAGCCAAACGGTTGAAGCCAGTCTTCAAATTTATACACAGTTTATGCATCTTGTTGACCCAAAGCCATACAAATTGTCAAATAGGTAATAATTTTAATCTTTTTTTTTATGGGGGCTCCTATACAGCCAAAGAGGGAGCGAAAAAAAATACCTACCCCATCGAATGGAGTATCGTTCTTTAGAACTCGTTAAGCAGATAAATATCGTTTATTTTTGTTTAAATATTGGAAATAAAGGAATAAGTATCCACCAAAGTCAGCTTTTTTACAAAATTTTGTTCCGAAAAATTTTTCACTTCTTACTATCGACTTAATTATGAAATTCAAATTTGGTGATAATGTTTAATATTACATACATTTTACTAAAAATATATCAATAAATTGATCAATCAGATTTTTCCTTGAAATTCCCTATTTTTTCCCATTACAACAAACTTAATTTTGCGGTGTAGTACGGAACCTTAAATGTGCGAAGTCCGACACGCACTTGGCCGGTTTTTCTTTCTTAGGAATTTCTAAGTAGGAGCCCGGTATCATTAGGTGCCTACTGTCTCGTTGATCTAGTGGTCACAAGTGCAACTGCTGTACTAACATGAGGAACTGGGTTCGATTCCCGAATCCGGTTAAAGGTTATATCTTACTTCTCTTAAGTAGCCCGGAGTTTAGATTTGTGCCTGGTCGATGACTCAACCTCCATTACATAGGACATTTAAATATAAACGTACGCCTCTGCTTATCCTTCATCATAATCATCATCATTTCAGCTGAAAGATGTCCACTGCTGGACATAGGCCCCCCAGGCGTCGCCACATTGACCGATCCCGTGCGTCTTGCATCCAGCGCATTCCGCAACCTTAACCAGGTCATCGGTCCACCTAGTGGGAGGCCGTGCAACGCATCGTCTTCCGGTTCGCGGTCGCCATTCCAGAACTTTTTGGCCCCAGCGGCCATCCTTTCTGCGAGCAATGTGCCCTGCCCACTGTCACTTAAGTTTCGCTATTCTTCGGGCTATGTCGTTAACTTTTCTCCTGCGGATATCCTTATTTCTGATGCGATCACGCAAGGAAACTCCGAACATAGCTCTCTCGATTGTCCTTTGGTTGACTTTGAGCTTTCTGATGAGGCCCATTGTGAGCGACCACGTCTCGGTCCCATAAGTAACACACTTGAAGACAATCTTGAGACACTGCGGTAATTGGACGACAAAATACCGTGCAACTTCCCGAACGCCACCCAGCCGAGTTGTATTCAACGGTTGACCTCTTTCTCGAAATTAGACCTACCCAACTGGACTGTTTGTCCCAGGTAGGCATAATCTTCTACACTAATAATAATCCTTTATAGACGCGTGATATTAAAATAATTTATTCCACCGTTCAAAAACCCCATAAAACCCGTTTCATCGGGGCTAAAGCTCCATATTATCGCCACATTAATCAGTATGCCCAACAAACCAGACAACATAACAAGAATAGTTTGCAACTAGTTACGTTTTGTATAATTTGTGCAAACTTAAATTAATTATAGCGGCGAGGACTTGTAATGGCTTTACGGCATTATTTATTGAATAATAATTAGTGTCGTGGCTAAATATAACAGGGGCACGGGTAGATCTTACGACCTTTTTACTTAGAGGTTATGTTGAAGATCTTACTTAGAGGTTAAGCAACAGGATGGGTGACTATCTTAACATACAGAGATTCCTCTGTGTCTCGCAAAGCATGTTAAGCCGTTAGTCCCAGCTGTCATTTGAAGATCATTGACAGTCGTTAGGGGAAGTCAGAAGCCAGGCAATCTGGTACCTAAGCAGTCTTGCTGTGGGATATCGTGTTACGCAGCTAATGGGATGTGGAGGCTAGGTAGGCAGATGCTGCTGCATCTGGTTAGACTGGAAGCTGATCCCAACAAAGGTTGGTGAAAGGTTAAGCAAATTGTAGTAGTAGTTGATGTCTTTTTTTTTGTCCGATCCCGTGCGTCTCACATCCAGCGCATGCCCGCAACCTTAACCAGGTCATCGATCCACCTAGTCGGAGGCCTTCCAACGCATCGTTCTCCGGTTCGCGGTCGCCATTCCAGAACTTTTCGGCCTCATCGGCCATCCGTTCTGTGCGTTTTGTGCGCTACCCACTGTCACTTAAGTTTCGTAATTCTTCGGGCAATGTCGGTAACTTTGGTTCTCCTGCGGAATCCTCATTTCTGATGTGATCACGCAAGGCATAGCCCTCTCCATTGCCCTTTGGATTACTTTAAGCTTTCTGATTGTGAGCTTCCCTTGTAAAAAATATATTTTATATAGTATATAATAGAAATAAACACGTTTGATTTGATTTAATTTAATTTGACTACGTCCGACCAGTAGTTGCTGTAATAGTCACGTACTTAACGGATTATTATCAGTTTTTATGGTGATGGTATGATTCAGTGTATGTTTATGGGAAAAGTTCCAGTTCCAGGGGTTGTCCCTTGTCATTAAAATGTGTTACAGCAATGTTTGAGATGATTTTATTATTATACATTTATTACGTACAAAATATTATATAATTAAAAAATACGTACGAGCATCCAAATTTCATAAGCGCATGTATTTTTTTGTTGGTTTGTATGTATGAATGCATGCATATCTCCGAAAATAGTAATCGGATCGTGATCATTCTTTTTATTGGATTAGGTATCTTACTAACTTAGGGAACTTAACTTAGGTAATTTAGGGAAAAGTACAAGTTTCATCAAAATCGGTTAAGCAGTTTTGACGATATGGAACATATAACCGAACTCCTTCGTGACAAAAAGCGTGTTATTTAAGTTATTTTGGGTATTCTAGTGTACTTAAGTAATTGATCAGGCGCGGGCGCCGAAATGCCGCGTCATAACCACGTCCGAGCAACGACATACCGTGTGTCCTAAATTGCGCTCTTTTTCCATGCATTTTGTATGAAATTTAAATGGAATAGGGAGCCGCCCGTGCCAAGTCCGCGCCCGATGCCATTTCTGTGTCCTGCGCCTTAGAATTCGGTTTTTTTTTGAGTTTTTTTTTATACACAATCTGAAATCTCTGCACTGCCATTTTAAAGTGGCGAAAATATTTACCAAAAAATTAAATTAAATATGTTATTGAAACGAAGAGGAAGAGTAATTGCTCACCACCGAAAGTGGAATATCCGACAGTACATTTATGTATCTCTTGGTGTTAGTGGAAACGTGCATTAAGATTCTTCACATCAAATTTAAGGTTTTTAGGGTCCGTCGTCAACAAGGAGCCCTTATAGTTTCGCCATGTCCGTTTGTCCGTCCGTCCGTCACCATGGGTGGTGTGGGCTATCGTTGTCACAGAACCTTAAAAAATATTAAGGTTATGTGAAAACCCTTTTTCGATTCAGGGATCCGTTTGCGTAAAATTAAGCTTTAAATGGGAAATTTTCGTTAAGAGTCAAACGTCCCCCCTCCCCCTGTCAGCAAAATGGTTGCTTTTGGATACGTGAAAAAATTCACGGCAGTAGTATATGTATATTTAACTACGAAAACTATCACAGCTATGTAAGCTTTACAAGTTTACGAGTAATAGTTGACAAACTTATAAAACGTACTTGAAAAAGTAAATCTATACATATCGAAGTATGGGGTCAACAGTTTTCTAACGAAGTTAATTTTGTCCCTTCGTTAACTCAATGATCGGTGGTTTCATTGTTGATTATATTGTGAATTAACACGAAAATAATCTAGTAACACAAATCACAGACCAAGAGAGTTGATTCCCTCCTCCCAATTGAAATTGCTTAACTTTACACACACACCCACGAACACATATTGCTCTCACTGCGAGTGGTACCTACTGGTGACACAGTGCAATCAGTGTCGCGGCGTTCTTATGTGCGAAGTGGACGGCACACACACCACGGGTCAAGTTACAAAAGGCTCTCTTAAGCCGAGGAAAAAATTTCAGTTGCTCACTGCCATGAAAGCTTTGAAAAGGTAATTCAGGAATGCTCCCGATTTAGTAGTAAACGTGTAGAGAATTCATTAAATAGTATAATTATTATGGCTGTTTTAAGGGCCTACATCCGCTTTAGTGCCGTAAAACGGTAACTTTCTAAAGCATACTCCTTAGTAACGGCTAGGTTAAAAGGTTTGAAAAAAATATATATTTATTATTGTACATTATTTTTTAAACATGGTTTTTTCGTGTAACAAAGAGTTTTGATTTAAAAAAATAATTAGCAACACGATATGTTTAGCAACTTTTGGATACTCCTCCAAAACGACTTGGATTTAAAAAAATATTTTTAGACAGAAAATTGATGGCTGGAATTTCTTCATAACTGAAATAGCTTATGTAAATCAAATAATATTTTGCAAACAAAACTGTTCAAAAGGAGGTTCAATATTGATATTTTGCCTCCGAGCGGACGGACGGCCAGTATTGCGTTAACATTGGGCCGTTTATATCGCCTTAACCTAATGCAACAATTCGCCGTTATTAAGCTGTCAATGCTTTGTTACAAGTTTTTTTTTATATAATAAAAATTACGGTCATCGTTGTCACATTGTCTTTATTTACCATTTCAAACTTAGGAAATCAAACAAATAATTAAAACTAAAATACTCGTTTTAAGATCACAATTTCCTTATAGTACGTAAGGTAAGTATTCTAGCAAGTATTGTTGTAGTTTCTGCGGCGTGAGTTTATGTATGAATGTATTTTTATTAAATAACATTTCCCACAATAACAATAACGTGATTAAGCCGTACCTACGGTACCATATTGTGTAGTTTTTAACCCCCGACGGAAAAAGAGGGGTGTTATAAGTTTGACTCGTGTACCTGTGTATCAGTCTGTGGCATCATAGCTCCTAAACGGATGAACCGATTTGATTTTGTTTTTTTTGTTGTTTGAAAGGCTAATTCATCGAGAATGTTCATATCTATGTTTAATGAAAATTGCTTCAGTCGTTCAAAAGTTATGGGCGTTTTACTTTATAAATTGGGTTTTATTCGCAAGATATCGTCTCATAATTACGTGATCAATAGATTGTCGATCTTAGCGCGTCTATTACTAGATAAATTATGTAACATGCATTAAAAATGTGTCGAGGGTTCTTGAATTTTTTTAATTTTTGTGTATTGTATTTCATACATACTCATAGGGGTGTTCAATGTATCACCGTGGTCGTATGCCACCTACCGTAACCACAATCATTCTGCAAAGTAGCATACGAACACGGTTATCCTCTAAACACCACTATGAATATTTATGAAATACAATATAGTATTTATTACATATAAGTAAGTTGTTTATTTAATAGCCGATACATATATAAGATTATAAATAATGTGACTGACTGCACACAACTTGTTTCGAGAATTAACTTTAATATACCCCACAAATATCCCTGGAAACCCATTAAGTTATTTTACCCGCCCCGAAGAAAAACAGTTCTAGGCATTAACTCCCCAGTTCCCAGATTGTGTAGGCTCTTTAATAAATTTGACGATAAGCTAGACATTTTTGGTGCTTCCCTTAATAAATACAGGAACCAAGTGAAGAGGATCAGCATGGCATAATATATATATTTGTTACTATTGTATTGTAAGTACTGTTTTAGTAAAGTGGATCTTGTTAAAAACTTATTAACTTATAGGATTGTCCAAGCAATTACTGTCCATACCAGGTTGCCTGGAAGAGATCGCGGTATGCGATAAGGCCGCCCATTGTATGTGTATTAGACTTAAGTTTCTTTTTATTAATGTTTTTTATGGTGTACAATAAAGCGTATAATAAATAAATAATAATAATAACTTGTCATCCGATTGTATTTTTTTTATGGATGCTGTGTTTGCCGATTAATATTGTACATAATTGATATCTAACTTCTGCACTTGTAATCTTGTATGTATATGTGTAACAATTGTAGGCAAATCAATAAATAAAATATAGAATAGTTTGTACATAACAATTTCATATGAGAATGTTTTCTTGTGTTATTTGAACTGAACAAGGCAAAGTCAAACTCCGTATGAACCGAACGCGAAAATTCCCGTACCATTCATCGATTCTTCATCCACAGTCGCTCTTCATCTCGTCAATATGTAGGAATCAGTTTTTCTTTTACAAACTATTTCTCTGTTCACATACGAATGTAAATACGTGCAAGTTGCGAACGTATATCTAGCATTTGCATATTGGATCATTCCGAGAGAGTTAACAAATCTCCCGTTCTTGTATGCAAAATACAATGCAATCGGCTATGCATGCCGTCTGTTTGTGCGGTATTTTGATATATGCAATTGCATATGAGTAATGAGTGTTTTTGTAGTGAGGAGAAGGGTTATTTGAGCGTCTGCTCTTTTCATAATTTCCGCTGGAAAATGTTTACTACTAAACAAAGGCCATCCCCAAGTTTTGCTATATTGACCGGTTCTGCAGCAAAAGTGTATTGGAATATAACTTTGTAGTGATGACAATTGATGAGGACTATGTAAGTGGAAGGTATTATAATGATGATGATGAGAGTAATCACAGCGTTTTCTGTCAAATTCGTTAAGTTCATACTATTTTTTACTGTAGACAACTTGTGATTTAAATTCACAAAAACAAGCACAGCGATATATTTAAACGATGCTGAACTTTTCAGTTCCCTTGCAACGCACAAACTATAAATCCTACTCAAACAGCCACCCATCTTTCACACCTATCACCTGAACACCGACAGCCCATCACAAAAGTATGAAACCAAAACCGTCAAGCGCGTGTTGTATCCAATAAAAATGTTAAGCCCCCGTTCGTTTCAATCTGTATTCGGTATCGAGGCCCCGGGGCCGATTTACATGCATATAGAGTGGAGCTACAGCTTTATTTGCTTTTATTCCAATATATCCATCGAGCATCGGTGATGCACTCTTTTGGGGCACACTTTGAGTTGCAAACATCGTATAGGGGCCCGGAGTGACCGCTCACGGCTCGAAACCGGCGACGCGTTAAAAGCTAAGGTTAGTTGTCACTGCATTATTGGGAGTGTTTAGTTGTGGAAAGCAACTTTTGGTTTTTATTATGATTAATAATAAAAAAATAAGACCAAAACAATATTTTACGGGCATTTAACGGGAAAATTTCTATTATTTATTTACCTACTTCACCCGACATTTCGGCCGTGCTGCAACGACCATGATCCCGGATAGACTGGTGTCTCGATGTACTGGCTCCATTGGGGCATCAAATTCTTCCTCTACCCTCACATTTCTACACACAACACTGACCGTGTCCTTATTCTGTAAGTTCGCTGACTGCACGAGGTAATGTTTTTTCCACTTACATCTTACTTATGTATTATGGTCGGAAGGTCATTTCAATAGTTGATCAATTTCCTAGTAAGGCACACTGACCTTTTTAAAACCTAGTAAATCCAGCTATTTACTATGTTTTAAAATTGTCAAAGTTATTGTCTAGGTTTACATATTGGTGAATAAGAAAATCAAGTGTACTTACTAGGTATTGAGGTGCGTGTATATCTGGTGTTTAGTGAGATAGTGCGATTTATGTCTTTACATCTTGTAGGTTCTTTAATTTTTTAGTTAATTTAAGATAAAAAACAGCATTTAAAAATAATTCGTTGCTGGGTTTTAAAATGAAGCAGCCGAATAATTCTGAAATAAAACTCTCATATGCATTTTTTCTATTCCCACGCTAACAGTGAGCAGTAACCCTTATCCACTTCCTGAGTGAAGGTTGCAAACGTGAACAATATTACTTCCAGTTGCAACAGTTTTACCTTTGAGTTCTGTACCCTGTAGTCTACCTTGTTTATTAACAATATTTGTTCGTTCTGTTCTCCTGTTCTCGTGCTTGTTATAGAAAATGTTAGATTTACTGACAAAATAAAAATGGTAGGTGGTAACAATTATAGTACATTATAATGCTCAAGCGCTTCTTCTTCTTCTTTTCGATTCGACGGCACATTAAATTTGATTGTCTGGGCCCAATATGCGGCCACGCTTATTGCAGCGTCAGAAGCACTGTATAGGTCTTCCGGGGTACAAGTGAATGGACAGCCAGGACACTCCAGCAAGTGGGACATAGTCTGCACAGGGGCACCACACTCGCACCGGGTGCTGGACGAATCAATAATCCCCCATTTTGCCAAATTATATTTGCAGCGGCCTACTTGGGTACGTAGCCGATTCAATTCTTTCCATACAGGCCACTGCAATTCATGACCAAGCGGCAGATGTTCCTTGGGCTCAACAAAGTCATGGGGTGGTGGAAACTTCTTCACCCACAACCTTCTCCTCTCCTCAGGCGGCCTGTTCTGGATTGCCTGTGTAGTTCGCAGGAAACTCCTACGACTTTTCAGTCTACCCTGGGTTGTTGAATAGTCGTAGAGGGGATTTCGGGAATCGGATTCCTGGTACCTTTTTTCTATCGCGCATGCGACATCCCTTCGTACGGCAGGTGGTGCTATGCCTGCTAGCGGGTAGAGCTTATTAAGTGGAGTTGGTTTTAAGCAGCCCGATATTATCCGACACGTCTCATTTAGGGCAATGTCTACTTGCTTGGCGTGAGTGGATCGGAGAAGCATAGAGACATACCAGTTGTGCGGAGAACATCGGGTGCCGCTCCCCAGTTGGTGGAAATAAGGCGACGGAGCAAGCTATTACGGTTCCCGACCTTCTGCTTTGTTACGTAGCAGTGCTCAAGTTAGCTCAAGCGCTGATAATAATCGATTTTTTTAAAATAGTTAAGTACTAAAACAGAGGCTTTTAATGTTAGCCGATCATACAAAGGCAAAGATAGCTATTGATCATAGAAATCAGCTGTTTGATTTTGTACTTATCTCACCGTGATGACTTGAGGTTGCCCTAGTCGACGGCACGAACTATTTTGTGCTCGGGGTTAAAATGCATGCTATCTCAACACGTGCGAAAGAGATAGATGCTGCGATGAGCAGTAAGAAGCTAGTTCGCGTACGAATTAGCACTTCTGCAAATTTGTAGCGAAATGGATGATGATTTATGACGAAAAAGAGTGCGCGAAATTTATAAACAGACCTTTTTTATCGTGAAAATCGACTAAAAGTATATTTTCAAAATATAATTATTTGCATTGTTGAACTACTAATCTATCCCTGTATGGTGGCTGTTTTGCAATTTTACTTTTTCTTATGGTTTTTATTTCCGCCCAAAGATGCGTTAAAATTAGTGTTGAAATATGGAACTTTCGACGCTCATAACTCTAAAATATTTTTTTGTTTCCATACAAGGCTAGATAATGATGAGAAAAATTGATATCATTTTTATTTTGAACGTACTTTCTCAAACAGTGGAGTAATCGCCAGACTACGTTTGTATGGAAGAATGTCGACTAGTGCAACCTTAAGTGATGTGGGCTCGAAAAGTAAATGCTACCGATGTTGCTCACTTCACCTCAGATATCACGGTGATATTTTATAGGAAAGCACTTATCTGATTTCTTGAAACTAGAGGCTGATAAATGAAGGGTGAAACTTAGTCTATGGGTATACTTTGATCATCACGGTAGGGGACTGTATTTACCCCTTAAAATCTGCGAACTCATACGAATCAGTACACAAACTCGACAGTCACAGACTAAATTTTATTTAAATCAGTTTCTTGCAGAACACACAGTAGGCCAAACTCTGCGAGTTCAAACAGCCCGCATATACTCATTAAGTGCCTCGCTCACGCATTTCGCAATGATTTTCTTTGAAACTCTCTTTAAATTACCGCGCAAACAACGCCCCATTGCAAATACGAAAGTCTGAAACTTAGATTTTGAATGTGAGAATTGAAGATGAGGAGCATCAGCTGGTTACAATCCCACGGAAATGTACAAACAAGAAGTATTTGGAACTGGATTATTGTAATTTCAGATCAAAGGAACTTCTTCGGCTAAAAAAGGGCTGTTATGAAATTACCCACTTTATTTGAACTTTATAAAAGTTGATCCAACATATATATTAACTGTACATCAAATTATCATTATCATTTTAGTCGAAAGACGTCGACCGCTGGAACTATTCCCTAGGCGTTGCCAAATCGACCTGCCCTGTGCTTTTTGCATACCGGATCATCAGTCCCCCTTGTAGGAGGCCTTCCGACGCTACGTCTTCTGACACGCGGTTGCCACTCCAGAACCTGTCGGTCACATCGGCCTTAGACTATGGTGACGGGTGATTATCATCGATCCCAGCTGGATTATGGTGACTGGTATAAGTATTCGGGTACTGTATTTTTTCTGTCTTATTTCATTAAACTGCACTTTCAGTAGTTTCGTTTACAGATATTCTCTAGATTTTTATGTTATTCTTATGACTTTCAGCAATTCACACCTAAGCAACGCAATCTAATGATAAATAAACATCTTAAAACAAATAAAACGGCACCAAAATATTCATAATTCCCATTTACCATTCGCGACGCTAAATAAGCTCAAAGAAATAAATACTTCAAGGCAATAAATACAGATTTTATTCATTAACGCAAAAGATTTAAGCGAATTGTTGCTAATAATATTAAGTTGTTAATAAATTATTTTACGTAACTGGCTCTCGGTGACTGAGTTTGTGAATTCTCGTAGGCACTCAACGAAATCAGGTTTTTGATTTGTGATTCTTGATAATGAAAGGTGAACTTTAAATCCATTTTATTTGCACTGTGCACAAAGGTTAATAGTTGTTATTATAATTTTACATTTGGATATGTGTAGTGAGTGTTCGTGTAGACGTATTACTTTGAATTCTGAAGTATATTATTAATTGATTAGACTTCTTGAAGTGTGTCATAGATTATTATTTTTCAATACACTGTAATAATTATTGACGTAAAATAAGCCCTTCTGTAGTATTAAGCACTATACCCATATTACTATCTTAAGATTATAAGAACCAAAGTTTGGTTTCTGAATCCACCCGTATTTTTATTTTTGTATGAACCAAGAGCATCAAGCAAGCATATTTCTAAAAAGAAAAATAAGAAGAAACATTTATGATCCTTTAAACTTTTGATTTACCCTCTAGTTTTAATATTTTTTGTCTGTTAATGCCTTCAGGGCAGGGCACATTGCTCGCAGAACGGATAGCCGATGTGGCCAAGAAGTTCTGGAATGGCGACCGCGAACTGGAAGACGATACGCTGGAAGGCCTCCCACTAGGTGGACTGATGACCTGGTTAAGGTAGCGGGAAGGCGCTGGATGTGAGACGCACGGGATCGGTCAATGTGGCGACGCCTGGGGGAGGCCTATGTCCAGCAGTGGACGTCTTTCGGCTGAAATGATGATGATGCCTTTAGTAGATTTTCAGATTCAGTCTTGTCTTATTTTATAAAGGTGTAAACTAGCTGTAATTTTGTAAAATTTACATGTTTTCAGTAGGTTTCCTTAGGTTGATGAGATGCCATCAACCTAAGGAAACCTACTGCTAACATGTGAATTTACTTTCACTGCATAAGGAGTATCCTTCCCAGACGAAATCTCAGAGTAATACTAAACATCATCTCGTTACTTTATGTTGTATGCGGTGTACACTGCATTGCATGTTATACTGGTTACTGGTTAAACGTTTGATAAGCCTAATTTTGAATTTTAGTTGGTGCGTGTTTAGTTGCAAGTTTGGTGAATTTTCCATAAACGCATGCGGTCCATAACATGCATGTTGCATTTTGTGTTCAACCAAAATATTTTCGGCTAAAGTAACCCCTATTTATTCTTTCACTAGCGACCCGTACTGGGTTCGCCCTTGACAAATTATATAAAAAAACTTTCTTAATTTCTCTCTTTCTATTAGAGATAACTTCATGAAAATTCGTACAGTAGTTTTTGAGTTTATTGCGAACAGACGCGGCGGAGGACTTTGTTTCATACTAAGTAGTGATGGTAACTGAATCAAGCTCCTAATTAATGAATTCTCTAACATGCTTCGATTTATAACAAAAAGATTCATCGAGAATAAGCTAAGCATAATTAGTCTGTACAGTTGTCTGTGCCCACAACTGGGACACAGGACTTTTCACTGTGGGAGGAAGCATGCCGACATTCGTCACGTGGTGCAAGTGCGGATTGGTAGATATCATATGTTAACTCAACCAAAAATAATGGCAATAATACCTATTTACGGATATTTTTCATGTTACAGCAAGTAACTTTGTTAACACATACATTATTTAACCAACGACTGAACTACTAAATATAGAGTGTTAAATAAACATTTGATAAATTCGCAGAACTCTTGGAACGGCGTCAAAAGCGAGATAACTGTAGCGAATCAAATAACCATTAGTGACAAAATGGAGACGTTTCGGGGAACTAGCTGAGAACTAATTACTTGCCTGTTAAATAGGTGATTTGGCAGAGTCGCGTTAAATGTTAATACTAATTTATCAGAATATCAGCACAGTGTTATTTCCTTCTTGGATATCGCTGCACATGCTGAGATAGGAGCCTTTTCGATCTCGCACGGGGTTTTAGTTTTTACTAGCTATCCCACGCAGCTTCGCTCCCGTCAACTGGCTACCTACCTACCCATTTACCCTACTTGGCCTACCCTACCTGCACTACATACATGATTTTTGCGAAACTTTAACCGCTTACGCAGCGCACGCAATGGAAGCCCTCAAAAAGGAATAATTTTGCCCGTTTTTGCAACATTTTCCATTTGTGCTCCGCTCCTATTGGTCGTAGCGTGATCTTATATAGCCTATAACCTTCCTCGATAAATGGAATATCCAACACAAAAGATTTTTTCAATTTCAAACAGTAGTTCCTGAGATTAGCGCGTTCAAACAAACCAACTCTTCAGATTTATAATATTATTAGCTTTTACCCGCGGCTTCGCTCGCAGGGAAGCCGTATTTTTTTTTTAATAAAAAGTATCCTATGTTACTTCTAATACCTCCAAGATTATATATACAAGTTTCATGATGATCGGTTCAGTAGTTTTTGCATGAAAGCGTAACAAACAAACTTACATTCACATTTATAATATTAGTATAGATTAGTATAGATTATTGTTTGATTTTTGATTATTTCTCGTGTCTCCTGTGCGGGTTACAAATATTTTCTATTTCCCTCTTTTTATAATAGTGAAGCAATAATAATGTTCTGATATTAAAAATATTACGACTTACTGTCCTTTGACGTCATTGAGACTAAAAATCCAAGCTAGAATTTTATGAACGAAGATAATCCCAAAAATAAGGTAATAAATTGTCAAACGCTGCTTACTGTAATTGGTTGGATGAATATTGTGTGGGTGTGAAATGACATTGGCATCATTTGACTTGCATGTATTCGTAACACGTCAATTATTGCCTTGCCATTTCCGGGGATTCATCTTAGGTAAGTTATAGTGGGAAACTGTGAGTGCAGCAACAAAAGTTCTTTTTAGCTCCTAACGTCTTTTTTGTAGGTATGTAGGCAACAAGTTATTAGAACAGCTTCTATTACATAAATTTATCATCTTTACTATTTCCACAGAATATCAAAATAGACCAGCTTCGATTTACGAACGTTAATTAATATGACTTAGAACTACCGGTAAATATATTTACCTACTTCTGAATTGATAACTCAGCGACTAATGTTGTAAAATACTTAAGAGATTCAAAATCTATCTGCTATTAAAATCAAATTCCAGCCTCAAAATTTGTCATCAAACTTTGTTATTCAACAACAAAATTATTCAATCATATCTTTTTTCCTGAAAATTAGCAACTCAAGCGCGGGAGTGTATCTTACGCTCGCTGGGAATGAGAGGGGCACGACTGGTTGCGCAATGCCAGATTGTATGTTACCAGACACGGGTTACTCTGTGCTCGCAGGTAGTTTGCTTTTATGAAAGAAGAGCATAGTACATATCAGCACAGACAATATCTGTCTTGAAATACATTTGCTTTAGAATGTTGGAGCCAAATATATACAATTACAGATATCCACATTTAGTGTACCCCTACTTCATGGTTAAAATAGTTCAAATCTATTCCAAAATCGAATTGGGGCACCCCGAACTTCATGAAGTTATTTGGATGCTACCCTTAGAGTGTATAACCGGCCAAGTGCGAGTCGGACCGTACTATTATCGCAAAAAAATCATGTTCTTTGAATGGCGGCACAACTTAAATACTACAACAAATACTAAAACAGAATAAAATAAATTTTATTCTGTTTTTAGTATTTGTTGTTATAGCGGTCACAGAAATACATAATCACTGAAAATTTCAACTGTCTAGCTATCACGGTTCATGAGATACAGCCTGGTGACAGACAGACAGACGGATCGCGGAATCTTAGTAATAGGGTCCCGGGGTACTCCCATACGAGCCGTAGCGGCTGTGGTGAGCATGTGCATATCCTTTTTTAGGTACGGGCGAAGAGTTTGCACTTCCCGCAGGGCCGTCGATGCAGAAGCAACTTTGGAGTGTTTGATGAAAATAACTTTTGTATGTTCAATTGGGTAGGTATAATAGTCAAGTCATCAATTACTTATGGTAACACTATAAATAGATAGATGACTACAAGAAATTAGGGCTTTCATTGACCATTATTTGAAGGCAATAATGAGGTAATTTTATGTTCAATTATAGTAGATTCACTCATTAGTTACTAATGCTACTGAAATTATTTTATAGGATGCAGTTGATACACTTATGAGACTTACACTTAGAAGCTGGTTTTAAATATATTTAGTTATCTAATGATTTATTCGGTCAGCAATGCTTTTCAAGCGACCATATATTGTAAAACAAGCTACTGTAAATATGACGCAGCATGGTGATAATTCATAAGTAACTAAATTTATGAAATATCTACGCATTGGTGTAATTCTTAGTAAGCACCCGTTATTAAGGGCCTACATCCGCTTTGATGCCGTAAAACGGTAACTTTCTAAAGCATACTCCTTAGTAACGGCTAGGTTAAAAGGTTTGAAAAAAAATTTATTTATTATTGTTTCATGTTCATCATTTTATAAACATGTTTTTTTCGTATAACTAATAGTTTTGCTTTAAAAAAATAATTAGCAACATGATATTTTTCGCAACTTTTTGATACTCCAAAACGACTTAGATGTTTAAAAATATTTTTACACAGAAAAATTGATGGCTGGAATTTTGCAAACAAAACTGTTCAAAAGGTGGTTCAATATTGATATTTTGATACCGAGCGGGCACACGGCCACTGCGTTAACATTGGGGCGTATATATCGCCTTAATACGTCAAATCTACATAATGTAGGTGTTTTTTAATACAAATACACTTGACCCCGACTTGGGCGAGAATGAAAATAATAAATGGCAGCATGTAGGTTTTTTAACTACTGAGTTTTGATCTCTTCGATCTCAGACATCATCAACAGCATCTAGGTAGTCGGCTGCTAGTCACACATAAGAACACTGGGTTATCTAATCGCCCGCTATTCATCTCGATACTAGGCTCCCCTGATCCAGCTGCTATCATCCATCTTGCAAAGATTGTCAGTCCACATAGACAGAAGGCGTCCTATTTAACTAGAAGAGTTCAAAAAGTAGGAGGTTCTCAATTCGACTGTTTTTTTTCAAAAGTGTTTTGCCTCAAAACTTTTACTAGGTGAACCGATTTTGATGATTCTTTTTTTTTTGAAAGCTTTATTAAGATCTGATGAACTTTGCAGCTATATAACAGAAGTCTTCAATAAATAAAGGCAAATCTCTCAGGGTTGCTGCAGTCGCATGTCTGTTTATTGTTTACGCCATTTCATAATATAACATCACGCCGTTACGCTCTAAAAGGGTATGCAGATGTGAACAGTTCACCCTGGTATACTCTTTTTTTCACTGGTTGTGTTCAAAATTCATGTCATTCGGGTAATCTATTCTGGCATAACTGTAGGCAATATAGATATGTACCAGAACAAAAAATAAAAACGTTTTTTACAAAAAAAATACAACCAACCTCCAAATAGAAACACTTCTAGTGTAAAATAACTTTAATTTCGGAAGTCGGTGTTCTTGTTTTTGTTTCTTCGTTTTTTGACACCGACTCCGACAAAACAGTTTTTACGTTTGCCTTAGGGTAATCATCATCTAGTCAGCCAAAAGACGTCCACTGCTGGACATAGGCCTCCCCCAAGCCTCGCCAAATTGACCGGTCCCTACGTCCCGCATCCAGCGATCCCCGCAACCTTCACCAGTTCATCGGTCCACCTGTTGGGAGGCCTTCCAACGCAACGTCTTCCGGCTTGCGGTCGCCATTTCACAACTTTTCTGCCCCATCGGCCATCCGTTCTACGAGCAATGCTACTTAAATTTGGCAATTCTTCGGGCTATGTCGGTAAACGGTCTTCGGTCTCATGTGGATCTCTACATTCTGATCGGTCTTCGGGTAATATTATCTTATTTATATGTTAGTGTTTCGCTTCGGTTAGATATCCGAGGTTACAAACAATTTTCATGTTTGCCAAAGTATAGAGATGGCAAGGCAACTGCGAAAGTTTGTAAGTTATGAGATTTTCTTGGAAAAGTGATATATTAAGTTTGATGTGTGGAACCGTGAACGTAGTAACTACTCATATAAAACATATTAATTTAAGACTATGACATTCGCCAAAGACCTTGAGGGAACAAAACGCGTACTCGTTTCAAACCCGCGCGACCCAAAATTCATTAGGTTTTTGTATTTCCTTATTTTTCTATGACTTTAAAAAAATCCTTCGATCAAAATAAAGATAATTAAATTGTCTTTGAGATGATGACAAATTCATTAAAATACGCCCGGTGGCTTTGGTGCCATTTATCTTTTTTGTCCGTGTTAAATATAATTTTTTAAATTAATTACACTATGTTATAAGTATAGTTTAGTATAGTTATTTAATTATTATAGTTTGTTTTATTACGAATAAAATTCAAAATGTTCATAGCTAATGTAACGTATGTACTGCCAGTACTGCGTTAACATTGGGGCGTATAATTATATCGCCTTAATAGGAAGGTACGTATTAATTTGCAGCACGAGACCATCTGTAGTTTCTGCCTATAGAAAAAGTTTTGACTGTATGTATTATTAATTTAATTTTGTCATAGTTTATGATGATATTTTCTTACCTAGGCTGTATTTGTAACATGGAGTATCCTGAAATTATATTTTTATTATATTTTGGACAATATTTTCTCTGTGCCCGCTGCAAGAACCTTATATTTTTTACCCCTGACGGGAAATGAGGGGTGTTATAAGTTTGACCTGTATTTGTGTGTATGTTTGTGGCATCATAGCTCCTAAACGGATTTGATTTTTTTTTGTTTGAAATTTGATTTTATCGAGAGTATTCTTAGCATGTTTGATGAAAAATGATTCAGCCGTTCAAAAGTTATGGGTTTTTTACTGTTTGAATCGGGGTATTTTCGCAAGGTATAGGTATTGTCATAATGACGTGTTCGATAGATCATAATCTATCGAAGCGTGTCTGCTACTAGACAAATTATGTACCTAGATGAAAGCATGAAATAAAAATGTGTCATGGTTTTTTGCTTTTTTCGGTCTGAGACATAACCAGGATATACGCCCTATATCTGAATTAATTTTTTGTAGTTAAAAACACCTGAAACCCTATTTTTATTCCAAAGTTTGCAGGTTTTCAGGATAAGTAAAGTTTGACAAATACCCAACCGGAAATTGTTAATTAAACAACCGGGGAGTTCTTTGAAATAAAGCGGTTTTTAAAAAGTGAATAATCGGTTCGATATGTACTTCCAAAGAAACAAACAAATATTATTAGTCTCACCAAATAAACGGACTAGGCTAAAGTGGAAGTCTATCTTCATTTCATCCATAATCCTTTTTAACGTGTTCACAAAATCGTTACCGATAAAAACGCAACTATCCTCCCTCACTAGCACGGACTTTAGAATTCACGACTCAATTTCCCGATTTTCTGGCTCGGGATTTCTGTACGTCGCCACTCGCCAGTGAGGCGTTTCATTGAAAGTCAGAGGAAACAAATATTTCGCAAGAAATCCCGTCTGGTTCACCTTTGGTCAGTCTTTATTGACCCGTAACAGACTTACCTTTATTTGTATTAAGAAGCTTAAATGTTCTTGTTCTTTCCTTAACATATTTTTTACCAATAATTTTAATGCAAATCAATTTTCCGTTTAGTTAATTCGCTATTTTTATATTCAATGTTCTATTCTTTTACACCTTAATGATTTTTCAACTTTGATTTTAGTGCAGTTGGTATGAGTTTTCTTTGATTGTTTTAGTTTGATTTATTAATTTTTTTACTTACTACGATGAAGCCAAAAGGAAGAGTTATGATTTTTTGTTGTCCCATGTCTTACCTACGTTTATATATATTTTTTTTTTTTTTAGTCTTTGCCCCACACTAAAAATTTATTCCTGTATCGAAAGTGCGTTTAGAAACATATAAACTCACATACACAACACCCAGAGCCGGAATAACTATCTGTAGGTCATACAAATATTTGTTCCGTGCGGGAATCGAACCCGCGACACGCAGCGCAGCAGTCAATCGCTCAACCACTGCGCCAACCGTGCGCCCTAGAAAGAAATGAACAAGTCAAGTCAAGATATTATTATTTTTTACACAATAAGGATATGTCACCTAAACGTCATGAAACAGCAATGTCTCTTTTTTTAACCACATTCCTAATTCCATAAATGAGGAATCAGTAACAACTTTAAAAAAGAAACTAACTACACTTCTATTAAATAAATGTTACTATTCCGTGGCAGATTTTCTAGCTGATAAATTTTATTTGTGTTGTGTATGAATGTTTTGTATGTTTGATGATAAATTGCATCAATTTTTGCATGCCAAAATGGTAGAATGTTCAAGGATGCATAATATTATTGTAACCACCTTATTGTAAATACCTACATTCTGAGCAAATAAATTATATTCTATTCTATTCTACTTATTTATTTAAATGAAATCACCTTCTAGACTTCTAGGCTTTGGTCGAAATACCAAATTTGGTGACGTGACTTTTGGATAACGCTTGACAAACCCATACATATTTCCAATTGGTATCGCGACTGTTTAGTTGATAGAATTTCACTTGTCTAGAGCTTCTGATGATTCGATTTATAATGTAAGTACATTCACATGGACGAGATGCGATGCAGTTCGACCGATTTACACTTGATATTTTCTTCAAAAAAGCTGTTAACAAGAAAAATCATGCTGTGCAGTCAGAGGATACCTACATATTTGCGAGCTGGCTGATCTCTTGATCCTCCGACTGCATAGCATGAGTTTTTGCTTGTTTACAGCTTTTGAATTGCTTCTGAAGCAGTCGGGTTTCTGATTTTCTAATCAACTTTTTTTATTTACAACTTTTTAGTATTTTTTTTTCGCGTTTCTTTTTATCATGTACGTGGTATATCTAATTGTAATCACTTCTTCAAACCATTTTGATACCCCACTCGATAAAAATTGCTTTTGATGCGGGTTCCCCGCACAATATGGTGCCCAAAATCCGCCATGATTGTTTTTATAGGGTTCCGTACCCAAAGGGTAAAAACGGGACTAAACTGTCTGTCATCAGGCTGTATACCATGAACCGTGATAGCTAGTCAGTTTTCACAGATGATGTACTTCTGTTGCCGCTGTAACACAAATACTAAAAACAGAATGAAATAAATATTTAAAGAGCCATATCTGTGCTCCCATACAACGAATGTGATTTTTTTTGCCGTTTTGTTGCGATAATGGTACGGAACCCTTCGTGCGCAACTCCGACTCGCACTTGGCTCGTTTTTTTAAATTCACCTATCTATGAATACTTGGGTGGTCAAGACGTATGTAACAATGTCTTATTTATGTAAATCCGTCTAGCAGTTTGAAAGATATGATGCAATAAACAATATTACCTACATACATACAAGATAAAACCACATACACCCAACACATCCACACAACCCTTTCCTTACAGTCGGGTATAAATACGTATTCGTGATATTAGACCGATATCGACTAATAGACCCAATTTACGCCTAGTAAACATATAGTTAACCTTACCGAAATTTCAATTCATTGCGAATTGTTTTTAAACGTGAAAACACTGAATTTCCTTGAAAAGACTACCGGCAAAAAGGATTCTTAAGTAAACGACATTAGAATGCTTCACACTCCTTTAATTTCAGAGCAAGCACTACTCCAAGTCACCTAACACTCGTAGAACATTCCAGAAAGCATGTAGTACTACAGAGTACAGACTGCCACTGCAGAACTAATTGGATCCCAGTTACATAGGTAAGATGGCAGCTCGGGTGTTGGCTGCAATGTGAAAATTGTGCGCAATGCTGCAAGTTACGGGAGTTTTGCACTGGTTTATCGATGTATGCGACGGGTTATTGAAAATACAGGTGCGTGTGAAAAATGTATTCAAAGATTTACAACCTGTTTCACTCTTCTTCATGTGTCCTGCTCATTATAAATGAATAAATTGTTTATTGGCATTAAAAATAACAAACAATTGAAACCCTGAACCCTGAGCTAGGTAGTACCTGTGTTTCAGACACCCAGTAACATCTTCCGTTATGTAACAAATAAATATACTATAGACTAGATCAATCCAATAAATTAAATACAAAACAACAAAAAAATATCAAATAAAATTAATATTTGAATTAAAATTTTTATTAAACATTACAAATTCTTAGTTTAAAAATAACATCAAAATAAAATCGAAATTCAAATCATAATCCCAACAAAATGTAAAGCCAAAATTAAATTCAAAACTCAATTCACAAACATTGCTTATTCTTAATAACCTATTCTTCTCTAACCTAACTTGTTTATAATTTGTAAAAATAAAGTCTTACGGAAAAGACAACATCACGAAGTTGATTAAGAAGTAGGTATGGAACTATATGGATCCCTTTTTTTATAAGAGAAACTGCCTTGTTGGTCTAAGTGGTCTGGATTGCCGCATCGGGTATAGTGTGTTCACGTATTCTTTGATTGATGGAATATTTGATGGAAATAGGCTCTCTTCCAAGGAAATGTAACATAACTGGTGAAATGTCAGTCCATACTAATATTATAAATTCAAAGGTCTGTCTGTTACCTTTTCACACTTAAACCACTGAACGGAATTCAATGAAATTTGGCAAGGATATAGATGACATGGCATTTTTTTGACGTGATAACGTTCGGTGACATGTTCAGAAACTTGTGTCACACCAAAACCTCACGAGCGCGATCGCAGGTATAACGAGAGAGAGACGGACCGATCTCCCGTCTCATCTCGAGCGCTGCCAGTCATTCCGTGAAACTTGTCACGCGGAATCCTCACGAGCGGAGGCTGGCATAGCGTTCGAGTGAGTGGACCGATCTTCCGTCTCTCTCACTCTAGCGGCATACAAACGAATGGAGATTTTCTCGTGCGGTTAAGTTTTCGTTGAATGTTTGACGTTATCACGTAAACATCTCGATCGTAAACCTACTTTACAAACAACCAATTTTTTTGTTGAATAAACTAATATGGTAGAGTAGGTTAGGTAGGGTACAATATAGGTGCATCTCTGCCTAATTACCCTTCAGGAAATGCAGACGTTATATTATAAGAATGGCCGCACCCGCAGACCGAGACGTCTCCGTGATTTTTTTTAATATTTTATAGGCTCGCGCTTGACCACCATCTCACCTGTTGGTAAGCGATGATGTGGTCGACGATGTGATCTGTGATTCTGTGCCATAATTTAAACCATATATATATATATATATATGTTATTAAACATAGTTGCAGCTCAGCAGTCTTTCATACATGTTACTTAGATATCTGTAATACGTAATTTAAATTAAACACAGCATAAATGCTAAGTCAATACGCTAATAAATTCATCATAAAAACTAACAATAAAAGCACCATTATCACCCTACGAAAATCACAATTTTATCCCCTAATAACGTTGTTGATTGAGTCATAAGAAACTTTTATGGGCGTGCCAATAATTGTAATAACGGAGGGACACAGGATTTGCATAGTCATAGTGGTGTGAAACCACTTCATTGCATTACAATCTAATAATGAACTCGAATATACCTTGTTGGGGGAACCTTGTAGGGTGATATTTCTTTAGTTTTTAACCGACTTACCAAAAAGGAGGAGGTTCTATGTTCGACTTCACGTATGTTTTTTTGTATGTTCACCTATAATATATCTCCGTCAATTGTGGACCGATTTTGAATGTTTTTTTTTTTGTTTTAAAGAGTATGTTCCGGAATTGGTCCCATTTTAATTTGGTGAAGATTTGATGAAGAACTTCGAAGATATACGACAGAACTCTTCAATAAATAACGGCAAACCTCTCGGGATTGCTGTGATCGCATGTCTGTCTATTGATAGCATACATAGCATCACGCCAGTGAGCTCTTAAGGGGTACGCAGATATCTCATTTCAACGGTTATGTTCAAGTTTCATGATACTGGGGTTATCTATTCTGTCGTTAAGGTAACTTACTAAACAACTTGCCTATTAGGTAGGTACAACTAAAAAGGGGAAAAAAACTTTTTTTACAAAAAGATACTACCGACTTCCAAATAAGAAAACTACAAAGTGAAAAAAAATCTTTATTTTTGGAC
Source organism: Orthosia gracilis (assembly GCA_947562075.1). Classification (NCBI taxonomy): domain Eukaryota; kingdom Metazoa; phylum Arthropoda; class Insecta; order Lepidoptera; family Noctuidae; genus Orthosia; species Orthosia gracilis. Next base: position 21,196,512 of record OX387271.1, on the reverse strand, counting down.
GCAGTAACGCAAAAAAATAGTACCTACGAAAGACACCGACTTCCAAAAATAAAGTTATTTTTCACTTTGTAGTTTTCTTATTTGGAAGTCGGTAGTATCTTTTTGTAAAAAAGTTTTTTCTGTAACAATGATTACATTATTTCCAGGGTTCTTGTAATACCCAGTAACTATGTTATGGAAGTGAGAAAGATCGTCACAAGTAAAGTACTAGTATTAAAAAAAATGTTTTCTGTATCAAGATTACATTGTTTTCCGGTTTCTTGTTATGGCGGTGAAACAGCCAGGCACTTTTGGTAAAATACTAATAATCTTTAATTGAATTCCGAACTCGAAATACTTGGGAGTTTTGAGAAATCTAGGGGCCATAAAAGATGATTAGTTTTATTCATCGTGGTATATAGATATTAATAGCTACCGGCCCAAGCCCTCTGGTTAATATAGATTTTGTGACTACTTCTTCAGTATTCTGATTTCCTGGTAGTATGAGAGTCATCATTCATGATTCCAGTCCCGGGTTTTTTTACTTCACGATTATGGTCTCCTGGTCAGTTGTGGAAAATCTAGCTGAGCTTCCAGACAGTCTTACAGAAAATAAAAACCATACAAACTTGCATCCCCTATTTCAGCACTTTAGGGGACGATTTCCGAAAAATCCTTACTTAATTGATACCTACAGTATAAAATCAATATCCTCTCAAATTTTCAAACTTCTATCGCTAGTGGTCTAGGCTGGGCGTTAGTATGTCAATCGGTATATTGCCTTTTGTATATATAGATTCATATTAATAGGTTAATGGATTATTAGATTAAAGGATTAATATACTAAAAGGTCCATTAACTACCATAGTGAAAATTATAATAAAAACAAACTACACACACAGCATGCTCCGCTCATTTCTCGCTCTTTTTCTACTATCCGGATAAAAACTAAAAACATCCCAAATGTATATGTTTACAAATCTGTTTTTGATGAGATTAAGTTATTGATACAAACTAACAATGTGCCTATTCGAAAGTGCGCAATTAGATAAAAATGTTGAAACCAGAAACACTCGTACATGATTTATAGTTGATAAACTGCATCGATTTTTACTATTTTGCAGTTTTAACTCAAAATACGATTTTGTAAGATAGCGGCACTCTATGGCAGAACGACGCACGGCCTCCGCCGCCGGCAAAACGGCTAAACTATTCTATGCATTTGTGATTGATCCGATAACTGGGGACCCTTCGTGTGTTATTTAGCAGCAATTGGCCATGATTGCTGCGGTCCCCTGGAGGTCGGATGATGGATCGACCCCTGGTTTTTACCTGCGACTATCTGCGGGTCAAGTGATTAGGTTTGGTGTTAAGTTAAATTTATTTGGTGGTAATGTTTTATATATTCAGCTGAATGTAGAAAGTTGTTTCAACTTAAATTTAATGTTTGTTTTATTCTGATTTGTTAACTTTTTACAAAATAATTTCCTTTACACATCAACGAAACTTTGTCTTTGGTCTAATTATGAAAGCTTTTATTGTAGATGAAACTAAATACTGAGTAAATTTCATATATAACTAGCTGTGCCCGTGGCTTCGCTCCTACATACCTACCCTATCTATCTACAATTTTTTTCTTAATTTTTCTTTCATAAGAACCTTCTCCTTACAATAACAAACACAACAAAAAAAGAGTTAGCGAAATCGGTCCAACCGTTCACGCGTGATGCCGTGACCAAGGGAAATAGGGATTCATTTATACTTATATATATATATATGTAAATCAAATATGTAGCTGCGCTGACATACTTATACTTTCAAGTCGATGCATGGTTAACATTTTTAATAGTTTAGGCCCAATAAGTTGTCACGTTGAGAAGAACTTACTCATATTTCCAATCTAACTGTCTAATTGGCCTGTTGTGTTCCACCACCAGGGCATTGGCCTCCTCCAAGCTACAAAAATAATAACAGCTGTTTATGCAAGAACCGAAAGGTAAAGGCATAAACACAAAACAAAAACCAATTTCCACGAAAAACACGATCAGCGTCTTCCAAAGATAATTATAAAGGTTGTTTTACACCGGCGAGACGAGGCGTGGATGGGATGGGTGAAAATTGAAATTTGTATGGCTTTTTCCATCCACGCCCTGTCCATTTTTAGTGTAAAAGGTCAACTTGGGCGAGGATGTGCGAGGCGAGGATTGAAATATTTGCTAGTACATTATTGCTCTAAGAATGGAATATTTATTTACTTTGTAAAACGGATATACAAATCTCGGACTGGCCATCGAAGACCCGCACGGTCTTTCTCCGTCAAGCGCTGACTCCCGATGGCTCTCCCTGGCACGCGCTGGCACGCGCCGGCTCGCTCCAATCATCACGAGACATCGCGGCATACTATACTCTCCAGCTCCCAGTGCTACTTTCGAGCCGGCGCAAGGTAGCGATGGCCGGCGCGTGACATCATGAGCCGGCGCGAGGTAGCGCTGGCCATCGTGAGACAGCGCAGTAGAGCGATGGACATCTTTCAGTGTAAATGGTCAAGCGTGATTTCAATTCTCACCCATCCCATCCACATCACACCTCACCGGTGTAAAACCACCTTAAACCACAAACAAGTCATAAGAAACTCGTCAAAAAGAGCAAGAAGACGATTAAATCTTAGCATTACATAACGGTATAGACCCTTTAATAACGCTACTGCGCTACGTAAGTAATTACCAACGCTACTAAATGAAATTTCGTATGCTAATTGACTAAATACAATTATGGGAGCGAACCTAAGACTGCGAGTACCTCGGTTGGTAGCAATGATGTACTTAATTAGAGGTGAACTGGAAGTGGCAAGAATATGGAGTGTAGTTGGAACTAAAACTACACTCCATTCTTAAGCTGTTTTCACCCGACTGTCGAAGGAGGGTAATTTCTTTATCAGTCTATGTATGCATGTATATTGTATGTATGTTTGTTCCTATGTAGAGATCCAGAGACCAAACGCGTTGGCCGATTTTGATGATTCTTACGTCATTCGATTCGTCTTAACCTTACGAGTGTCACTGGCTACATTAAAATTGGAAAAAAGAAATGTGACTGATTTCAGGCGCCATATTGTGGGGTCTCAATGTTTTTTTCCTCAAAACCTATCGTGTGGGTTATCAAAATAAAGGTTTTTAAGAGGTGTTTTCAAAATATATAACACTTATGTGTTTAAATGAACCTAATTCGAAAAAAAATGTTAAGCGAATTAAAAAGTTGTAAACAAGAAGAAAATCATGCTGTGCAGTTGGAGGGTACATCTGGTTTTGGTCAGCCAGCTCGTGAATAAGTATCCTCCGACTGCACAGCATGATTTTCTTCTTGTTTACGTCTTTTTGGTTCGCTTTTTAAGCAGTCGAGTTTTTTTTGCGGATTTTAAAATTGTATGTTAATGTTACTGTAAATGCCCGACGTACGGTAAAACCTAGAATTTACCAATTCTTGTAGGTAAAAGTCCGGAATGGTCTATGATAATCGCTAATTTCAGGCTTTTACCAGTATCGCACGGTATATCGTAGGATTTACTTCAGAGACTGGTTAATGTTAAAACATTGTAATGTCTATGACACGAAATGATGTGAACAATTGTAATAGAACACTAGATGGACAACAGAGCTAGTACAAAGTAGGTAGGTCAGTGTATAAAAACACTAAAGGAAATAAAATACTCACGTGTAGTTGGTAATCAGCAATAATACACAGTGTGGACTTTGAACTATTATTTATTTTCCACTTCACACTACGTTACCATCAACTCCATACAATATATCCACTTAGGTCAACTCTAGACTAAACTCCTAGGGACACTTCGGAAACATTGTTGCTGCAAGCCAGTCCAGACTACTCTGCCCTCAAAACTGACTCAACCTGCCTCGTGTCCGAACAATCCCCCTCCAATCGACAACTGTCATTGGATGTGACGTCATTTGACATTCGAATATTTTCTAGGATAATCAATTTAACAACTTTTAAGTACTATTTGATGTTAAAAATAAATAATTTAATTCTTTACAAATAAAAGATGTATTTATCAAAGAAACCTAACACAATTAAGGACTGATTGATTAGCTTCACCAAAGTAAATAACTAGTAAGTAATAGCTTCACCAAAGTAAATAGAACTTTTTTTGAAAAATGTAAGCATTCGAAAATGTATTAAAATTATGTAAGTACTTTACTGTTAAAAATTGAACAATGCCAGATTAAATTATAAGATCAATTAATTTACTAGCTAAACAATATTAACAGATTTGCACACTTGTTGTTATAGCATGGATTGGGATTGTTAATTGTGAGAAACACCGGAACGATCGATGATTGACTTTTGAGGAGCTTTAAGCTCACACGTGTACAAAAAAAATTTCGGGATACGGTAAACCCATGTTTTACCGTACTCCGAACTGTTACACTAAATGCACAATGTTTATTTCAGTGGAAACTTATAATTGGCAATATTTTATATATTATCGCTGCATATCCTTAAAATGTAGATTGACTGCGCGTTTTGCCAAACTGGTGCATCATCATTTTTTTTAATTTTCCTACTGCTAGGACACAGACCTCCTCTCTGTGAGAGGGAATGGGCTGTGATCCACCACGCGGGCTCGGTGCGGGTTTGTGGATGTCACATGTATTCGAATTTTCTTTTCTAGGACATGCCGGTTTCCTCACTATGTTTTGCTCCATTGTTTTGAGAGCAGTGGTGGTGAAATAATTTACACGAAGTAAAGTGCCTGCGTTTGAACTCACGACCTACTACTAATAAGTCGCGGCCGATATCACTAGACCGCCACTGCACTCAAACTGGTACACTGAAGGAATACTAAATCACTTTTCTGCGTGTTTTATTATTGTTTGACTACTAACAAAATTTCTTAGCACACTAACTTGTCTGTTCGCATCAATAAAACTTTTGTCAAACCAAAAAACACGTAACTGAATACGTTAGTTATTTTATCCTAACTAATTCTAGACCAAGATACTTATTTGCTCAGTTTTGATAGCCAGTATTATGATACTAATACTAATAAAATTATCCAATCCATATCTTATCCATTAACTACACCGTCTTGCTTAGATAATGGATCGAACATGATAATTATAATTAAATATCAAGTTTAAGGCAAAGAGCAGGTGGCGAAAGCAGCGTCGCCATAACTTATGGGTCCCCTTGTTGTTTTCCCATCATTAAATTATAATCCCACAGTGGACGAAAACGTCACAAGAATCTCTCGGAATTTGCTGTTCATAATTTCTTTACATTGTAAATAGCTAGATGTTGCCTAAGCAATCAATTCAAGAGTAAAATTATAATCCAACTAGTTCATAACAGAATTTCTTCTCAAATTGACACTTTAAACCGACATCTTTCTTTTATTCCAAGCTTCAAGAATCGAATACATAAGAAGAACTTCGATAATGATCAAAAATGTTTTATGGAACTCCAGTGGAGTTGGAGAGGACACATATGACAAGGCAGGATGACGAAAATTGGAGTAAGGCGGTGACCTTGTGGCTTCCGAGGACTGAAATGAGAATTGTTTTTCGACCGGCCCATGCCGGTCGAAAAACAATTACTGTGTACTTTATATGGCAATAAAGTACACTACTCAACTCCATAGTTGAGTAGTGTACTTTATTGCCATAGGAGCGTGGGCAGTGGCCAAATAAGCAACGCCAACAGAGGACGAAATCAGGCTATGAACAATTATCATGAATGTGAAACTATTTTTTTCCGTTTTATCAGACCAGAAAATAAAGAACCAACCACAAAATGTCCATGCCACATCCAGTATCTAAATGTAACGTTCACTGTTAATTAAATATCAAGTTTAAGGCGCGGAGCAGGTGGCTTGAGCGAACTCTTGATAACGTGTGGCCCTCTCTATTCGAGACACGGTTTTTGAGGTAAACCTTATTTACGTCCACAACTTCAGTTTTTAGAGGTTCATTTCGGGAACACTTTTAATTTATTGCCGTTTGAATTTGGGTTGATGCAGTTTTGGTGTGCTTTGTGGTTTTGATATTGATTTTAGGTTTGTGAGGGTTCACCAAATTTTATGTTTTTGTAAATATTGTAGCAACTTATGAACCTCCTTCACTATATTGTCGGTAAAAAAAGCCTTTTTGATCTAGAACTAGAGGCTTTCCAGAAGAAGTTGGAAAGCCTCCTACAAGCCGGATCGTTGGTATGGCGTAGGCCGCGAGTTTGCGCTGGTTGAAAGAAGGGTCGATCGAGGTGAAGACGCTTGGATGTGGCCTATGTCCAGCAGTTGTGACCGTCTTTCGGCTGAAATCATGTTGATAATGAAGACACAACATATACATACTGTGTCGCATGTGTGTTATGCAAGGGTAGGCAAATACGACATGCTAACTAGGGAAAGGTTTTTAATGTACTGCTTCAGTGTAGCCATTACAGTTATTACACGAAACCGGTGTTGAAGCGGCTCTGTGCTTCATTGGCTTTATTGATATTACAATAATATGCAATTACAAGCACAGAAAGTAGCACAAAACTGTAAACGAGCAGTATATTAAGATAGTACCTATTTAGTGTTTAATTATGTGTATCAGAATTAGATTGCCTAAAATGAAACCGCACTATAATTTTTTAATTTTATTTACTATGAATAAATAAGCCCTTTAGACTGTATCCAATAAAAAATAGCATTTACATCCACAGGGCACATAATGGAGAAGTCAGTTGGAGCCTGACACTATCCAGACAGGCTTGGTTTTGCGAGGCACTTTGGGTGTAAGTCCGACCGGTTTTCTCCTCCTGCCAAAAAATATAAAAATACGTCATACTAGTGATGAAGTTCCATGTAGGTAATAAGTGAAGAGCCTATGATCATCACCATTATGTAATAAACTCCATCCTTGTCACAAACATGGCACAAATCAATGAGCGAAAGACGAACGTAAGGATATAAACATTTTTTTGTTATGTTCGAAATTCATCTCAACAAAAAACAGCAAACACGAACAAACCCGATCTTCTTCTTAATCTTGAAAATTCCGTATTTCGACTACACTACTAGCAAATTAAACGATAGCATTTCACTTTTAACGAAAATTCTGTTCGATCATTGAATGTCGAATTTCAATGATCGAACGGAATGAATAACATTTGTAACATTTTACTGTAATATGGTCTTTTAGTAAAATGACACGAATAGAGAATCAGCATGTTCTGTAAAAGACACAGTAAAACAAATTCTTCATTTCGATACAAGAATTTGTAAATTGAAACCTTTTTTTAATTATATATAGGCTCGCGCTTGACCACTATCTCACGGTGATGGGCGATCACGATGTGGTCGACGGTGTAACACGCTTGCCTAGAAGTAACACATGCTACGAAATTCGTAGTAAGTGTAAGTTCTCGTAGCGCGTAGCAACATGCGTAGCACTTCTGGATGTTGTTCAAACACGCAGTTCATTTAAGTAAAGTAATGAACTAATTTACGCCCGAGCCTTCCCTACTATAAGACAAACACAAAAAACGTGCACAGAAAACGTTGAATTTCAAAAAGAAAAATCTGTAGTGAGAATTATATTAAGTATAAGAGTTTTCGCAACCGGATAAGTATTTCCAGAATTAGGTATCTTTACTGAAAAATAAACGATTTACCTCTTTTCAATATTAGTTCACATATCTTAGATCTCTCATTTGATATCTGGCTCAAACTAAACCTTAATTGTAAGATGTCATACCAAGTAATTCCAAAGGACCACTGCATATAACTTTCTAAGATTTACCTACACCTAAGTAAATCCTCAATCAACAAAATTACATACCATAAAAATTCTTGTTACTATAAATATTTCATAGAATTAAATAAAATTAAGAAGAGAAATTCGTTGAGAATTCTATCAGACGATTGCTATTCGGGCCGGGTTGCGTTCACTATGTACTAATCGTAAATAAATCTTGAGAGAGTGGCGAGGTAGTAAATTGAACGCGTGACTCGGACTTGTGGGGGTGGGCGCGCAGTGTAATTGTGTAAGGCATTTGTCGACTTTTGAGCGAGTATGGCAGTTGGTATATTATTATACCGTCGACAATCCTACAAAAGGTTTTATAAGATTGACGATGTGATGTGAAGTTAAGTGCCACAAGAGGGCCTAGACAAAATAATATTCTTCCAGAAATTACGATCGATAAAAACACTTTTTACAAAAAAGTACTACCGACTTCCAAATAAAAAGCTACAAAGTGAAAAATAAGTTTTGGTTTTGGACGTCGGTGTTTTTCATAGATACCAATTTATTTTAATTTATAGTCGGTTAAGTCGGTAGTATTTTTTTGTAAAGAGAAAGACATCCGCAAGATTTTGCAGAAATGTAGACATCCATCCGCAAGAAAACTAGGGTTATCGATATAGCCCGAAGAATTGCCAAACTTAAGTGGTAGTGGGCAGGGCACATTGCCTGCAGTACGGATGGTCGATGGGGCCGAAAACTTCTGGAATAGTGGCCATGAACCATGATTTCTGCATTAGTGAACTTCTGGAAGCACACGCAGCGTTGGTAGGCCTCTCTATACAGGTGGAGCGATGACCTGGACAAGACCCGGGTGAATCCGGTGGATGCGAGACGTGCAGGACCGATCAGTGTGGCGACGCTTGGGGAGGCCTATGTCCAGCAGTGGACGTCTTTTAGCTAAAATGATGATGATGATAAAATACGATCGTCAATAAATCCAAAATGTCCCTTATATTAGCTTACGCTACCGAAATGTATCGTGGTCAGTCCCAAACATTTTAAAATTTTCACAAATTTTATCGTTAATTATATGTGACTTTATCTATATAGATTTTACTAATATAGGTACATCGTCAACATAAGAATGTGCAATAGGCCTTGACAGCATCTGTTAACAGTGCAAGGCCCGATTTCTGAATTGAGTAATTGGGGTTAAGAACGTGTCAAATTTTGACCAGTTTTCAGGATATAGTACAGTTTGACAAATACTCAACATCAAATACTTAATTCAGAAATCGGGAGTAAAGGTATCGCTAGCTCTATGATTTGGGAATAGAGAATCTTAGTATGTACCTACTACTACAGCTCACTATGTTTCTATATGTTGTCCTTAGTTTATCAGAATCAACGTCGCATTCGTGCAAAACTCTTGACTAAAATTAAATAGAAAACCTTATCACAGAAAACAATAACGGCTATATTCATTATGTACTACTTGTACTACTATTGTATTCTACTACTTTTACCAAAAGTTGAAATAATTGTAAAAACTTCTTCAAGCTAATCGCAAATGTGCGCCTTCTCTAACCTTAAACGTAAATAATCAGGTGAATAGTTAAGGGTTTTATGCTTTCACGGAAGGGCATAAATGAACCTTTATCTACTGGAGCCTGAAAACTTTTTCAACGAACCACTTTGTTAGGAACATGATAAAAATAACGTTAAACTTTATAGGTTCGATAAACGGAACATTCTTACAGGCGTTAATATTATATTACTGAGATTGTTTCTACATGATGGGTTGTGTTTTTGTTTACTAGTTCTGTGAAGGCTATGCTTTATAAATATTAGATGTAGGTACTCGTACTCAGAAGATTCTATAGGTATTTATTGATAAGGAAAATTGCTATTTTGTGTGAATTGAAAATGCTGAAATATCGATTCGCTAGTCACTTTATACAAATGTGATGCATAATTTGTAATAGAGTAGTCATCTATTTAAAGAACTTGCTGTCTTATTTACCTTGGGGGCATTTGAGACAAAAAGTAGATAAGAAAATTGAGGAGGGCCAAAAAAATCTTTACAAAAAAAAAAAACGACCGAATCGAATATCACCGACTTTCAAAAAGGCGTTGTTGTTCGCTTTGTTGTGTTTTGTTTTGGAAGTCGGTTTAGTTTGTTTGTAAAAAAGTTTTATATTCTCTTTTTAGTTTTTAACCGACTTCCCAAAAAAGAGAAGGTTTCTCAATTCGACCGTACATATATTTTTTATGTGTGTTCGCGGATAACTTCGTCTTTTATGTGCCGATTATGATGATTATTTTTTTGTTGGAAAGGATATGATGGTAAGGAAACCAGGATCTAATGATGGCATCTCAGAGAAATCGAGGGATATCCTCAATTATTATAGCATACATATAGCGATTTTGGTATTTTTATCAACAATGCAATCATTTAAATACACTCAGAAAGTGTCATTTGGTGAAATGGAACTGATGAAGAAGACCACAGATGGCCACTGGAACTCCTTAATGTCACGGGTATAAGATATCGAATAGCTAACCGACTATGTTGAAGCAAATACTTGTAAATAAATGGTACAGATGAAAATGGTAACATCGAACTGATCTGATGATGAAACCGGGAGGTAGGCACTGGAACTCCGAAATAAAACAATGCATCCTAGCGTGTTTGAGCTTATTGGAATCGTCATGAGATTTATTTTGGCTATAAATGATTTTTACGGTATTTGGCGGTACCTACCAAAATTAAAAAGAGATAAATAAAAACTTTTTAACAAAAAAAAAACAAACCGACTTCCAAAACAAAACACCATATTCAACTGTGATGAAACCTGAATCAGGTGTTTAACAATAGAATATCAATTGTTTCCTAATTACCACATACCAGTGTCTACAGCGAAAAATAACTTTCTTTTCCGGAGTCGGTGTCGAAAAACGGAAAACAATAGGTAAGTAAAGACACCGACTTCGGAAAAGAAAGTTACTTTTCGCTTTGTAGTGTTTTGTTTTGGTAGTCGGTTTGATTTTTATGTTAAAAAGTTTATTGGTAGGTACCTTATATTATTACCATGAAAATTATTAAAGAGCATTATTAAAGATAACTCAAAAACTACTCGCAGGTCTTGAACAAATTTAAATGAGACCACATGAGAAGCACCAGCTTTCAATTAAAAAAAAAACATAAAAATTGGTTTTTTTTTTTTTTTTTTTTTTTTTTTTTTATTGATTATAGGCTTGCGCTTGACCACTATCTCACCTGATGGTAAGCGATGATGTGGTCGACGATGAAGCACGCTTGCCTAGAAGAAACCTATTCACTCTTGACTTGAAGACTCCCAGGTTGTAGCTATCAGGAAATACAGACTCCGGCAGGGAATTCCACTCCTTTGCTGTACGCATAATGAAAGTATTCCCAAAACGTTTGGTGCGTATGGGTGGGATGTCCACCATGTACCGATGACGCATCGCCGTACGTCTTGTAGTCCTATGATGGAACGGGCTAGGAGGAATTAGTTCATGCAATTCCAACGCACACTCCCCGAAATGTAACCGATAAAAAACCGACAGGCTGGCAACTCGGCGCCGATGTTCGAGGTTCTGGAGCCTAGATTCGACCAGTACTTCATTGCCGATGAGCCTCTTGGCCCGTCTTTCGATCGACTCAAGTGCATCCAGCTGGTACCTGGCAGATCCGTCCCAGAGATGAGAGCAGTACTCCATGCATGATCGAACTTGCGCTTGATACAAGTTTAGCAACTGTTCTGGCGTGAAGTACCGTCTCACCTTCGCGAGGATCCCCAATTTTTTGGCAGCCAGCTGAGCTTTTGCCTCAATGAACGGACCAAAATTGAGCGTCGATGTCAACGTAATGCCAAGAACCTCAAGATGGTCAGTAATCGGCACGGTCACACCTCGGAAAGAAGGAGCCGGGTGGAATTGGCTCCTTTTAGCGGAAAAAAGACACGCCTGGGTCTTAGCAGCATTGAATCTGACCAGATTGGCATCGCCCCATTCGGAGACTGCCTTCAAGGACAGATTCAAGCGCCCAACCATGGCCTCCCGAAGAGACCGGATCTGAGGTCCAGTAGCGCGCGCGTCGGACACGTATCTCTCAGCAACAGTGCTATCGTCCGCGTACCCAAAGGTGCCGGGTTTTAGCAAGTCATTTATGTGCAGCAAGAACAATGTTGCTGAGAGTACGGACCCCTGAGGGACCCCGGCATTAATACCCAGTAGGTCAGAAGAGCGGCCATCAATAACCACTTGAATGGACCGGTCCCTCAGGAAGTCTGCAATCCAATCGCACAGACCACTGGGCAGACCGAATGATGGAAGCTTACCAATAAGGCTTTCATGCCAGACCCTATCAAATGCCTTCGAGATGTCGAGGGAGACGGCAAGCGCTTCCCCGTGCTTCTCGATGGCCTCACTCCAGATGTGTATGGCATACGCTAGAAGATCGCCAGTTGACCGATTTTGGCGGAAGCCATATTGGCGGTCACTGAGGATGTCGTTAGCTTCTAGGTATGCCAGGAGCTTGGAGTTGAGCACTCGTTCCATACTCTTGCAGAGGATGGACGTTATTGATATGGGTCTGTAGTTGGCCGGGTCAGCCCGACTGCCCTTCTTGGGCACAGGCTGAACGTTAGCTTGCTTCCAAGCATTCGGCACTTTTCCCGTCTCGTACGAAAGGCGAAAGAGGCGTGTCAGGATCGGAGACAGTTCAGGCGCACAGGTTCTGAGAACAATTGCCGGAATCCCGTCGGGGCCACTAGCTTTGTTCACGTCAAGGTTGCGCAGCACCCTACGAACGTCCTTTTGATGGATACGAATGTCCGACATACTCGTCTCGCATCCATCAGGAGGAGGAGGGGGCCGCGCGTCACCAGAATCCAGACGTGAAGATTCCGCAAAAAGAGAGGCAAACAAGTTAGCTTTCTCCTCAGCGGAGTGGGCCAGTGACCCGTCGGGCCTCAGCAGTGGTGGTAGTGAGGGACGGCAGAAGTTCGATTCAACCGACTTAGCCAGGGACCAAAACGCTTTACTACCCGCTGGGTATGAAGCAAGTTTGGTCCCAATACGGCTTATGTGGTCAAACCGAGATCGTCGCATCACCTTTTTGCAGGACTTGGCAGCCCTATTGTAGGCGCTCTTCCGCTGACCCATGTCGCTTGCTTTGCGTGCCCGACTGTCGACCCATGCCAGGTACGCCTCGTGTTTAAGCGTGTTGGCGCGCTTGCACTCGGCGCCAAACCATGGCCGGTCAACACTAGACATTGTTACGTCAGAGAACGGAATGTAGTACTCCATTCCCTGACGCAACACATCCGACACGGCGTCCGCGCACGACGAAGGATCAGCCGAAAAGAAGCAAGTAGGCTGCCAAGGATAAGATGCGAAAAAAGAACGCATCCCATCCCAATCTGCTGACTTGTACCGCCAAACCCGCCGAGCGCCTCTTGGGCTGGGATCGGGTGGGGAGTGAACGGATACAGACTTCACCAGACAATGGTCGGAACTACCCAAAGGTGAAGATACCGACACCGAGTAGCGGTCTGGATCTGTTGTCAGCAGAAGGTCCAAGCAATTGGCTGTGTGCGAATCAACATCCGGCACCCTCGTTGCCTCCTGGACCAGCTGGGTGAGATTTAAAGCAAGCGAAAGCTTTCTCATCTCACGCCCAGCATGATCAGTAAACTGGTACGGGAAAAGCCACTCCTGGTGGTGGGCATTGAAGTCCCCCAGTAATACTAATTGGGCGGAAGGGTACCGCTGCTGTGCCGTATCAGCCGCCTCACTAAGATACTCTGTGAGCCTGGTTGTCTCCTGATCGCCGCTGTGCGAGCGGTAGACACAGGCATAGACAATTTTATCAAGGCCCGTGTCCACCATGGCCCACAGCACAGAGAACCTAGAGTCCTCAAGGTTTCGGAGACGCCGATAACAGATGTCGTCTCGGGCGTACATGCATACACCCGCGCGTTGTTTAAAATTGTGCTCCAGGGTATACCCTGGGTAATTTAGGTACGATACTTCCGATGGACATCTGATCTGCGTCTCCGAAAGGAAAAAGAGAGCCGGCTTATCAGTCTCCAGGTGATGATGGACTGCTATGAGGTTGGAGTGCAAACCTCTGATGTTCGTGAGGTGCACTTTGAGTGGGAGGGGGTGCAGCCGCTGTTTAACTTTGAACTTTTTTCTCCTTTTCATAGTTCGATGCGAGTGAAGTTAGGTGAGGAAAAGGAAGTGAGATGTGGTTCCACGCTGCTAACCTTCAGACACGCACTGAAGGGACGCTATCATTGGGGGACTAGTCTGGAGACTGCGGGGACGCCCGAGCCCCCCCGGGAATGTCCATCGGGCCCTCCCTTCTGGTCGCCAACCAGCACGATGGTGCATTCCGGGATTTTTCGTCAGTTGGCGGGGCAGCCTTTCGTGTGGGGCTGGCACACTACTTGGGCCCCCAACTACCTGCGGTCGGCCAGCGGTGCACCGTGCCTCGGATCCCGCTACCCTCCGCGACCAGCCGCCCGATACGCCCCTAACAGCGCGCGTCAGGCTGGTCTGCCTGCAATGGAACCGCCACCTCGACCCATCTCCTGAACTGGCTACACCGAGCATCGCACCGGAACACGGCTAGGCCGCTTGGCGGTACGTCTTTGCCCGGTGGGTGGTCGCAAGCCTTCGGCCGAAGCCTACCACCAGTTATTGTCACCTGATTGGCACCACCCGGGGACCACGTGTAGGGTATCGAATAGGGTACTTTCCTACGGACGTGGTTGACCTAGTAAAAAGTTCTGAGCTAACACAAATAAAAAAAAAATATAGTGGAATTGTGAACCTCCTCCGTTTTTTAAATCGGTCAAATAAGTGATATTATCATGGCATCCCATCAGCGTAATGATTGATCAACATTCGAAGATATGTGACATCCACCAACCCACACTGGCCCGCGTGGAGGATTACGGACCATTCCCTCTCACAGAGAGGAGGCCTGTGTCCCAGCAGTGGGAACATTAATAGGCTGATGATGATAATGATGAATAATTGTAAAAAAGAGTCCCTCTTTGTACCTTTGTGCATGAAGTCAAATAAATAAATTAAAATGTGTAGGATTGACAAGCTTTACCGAAATGTCACAAGTTCAATCTGACACATTTGGGACTTTTAAAATTCGTTTTCTCAATATCTCGAGCCCAAGGACCAAACCAAACAATCACAAGGCATTTATTTGACCATTATAAACTTACGAGTACCAACCAATTCCCACTAACAACATCACAACAAACTCCAAAACATTATCTCTCATTCACAGAGACCTTAAAAAATAACAAACCAAACTATCAATTTTTACCACCGCTATGACAGTAACAATATACTCAAAATTGCCCTTTTTATATCACTATCGTTTCCGCAAGGCAATATTAGCCACTTGGTTTGTTTCAGTACATCCTGTATGGGAGTCACGTTCAAAATGGCCGCCAGTCTTGATGACTTCATGCTCCTTCTAATCGGCGGGAAAAACAATCTGCGAGGGAGAATTAGGTAGCTGGAGGCCAGTTTTTGATGTGGTGTTATAGAAGTCTATCTTTTGAAAATATTTTGTGCTTTTGGTGCTATGTTTGGTGATAGGATCGCTATCTAAGTAAAGAAATCTTAATTCTTACTTTAATAATCTTAATTAATATTATAAATGCGTAACTTTGGATGTGTGGATGTACTCGTATGTACTGTCTCGTGTCTGTGAGTAGTGGTGGCCCAGTGGTGATGGCCCCGACTTACGAGTCGTAGATCGTGAGTTCGAACCCAGGCAGACGCTTTACTTAGTGTAAATTATTTCATCAACACTGTTCCTAAAACGGCGAAAGAAACCATCGTCAGGAAACCGGCACGTCCAAGAACCAAAAATTCGAAGACATGTGACATCCACCAACCCGCACAGGGCCCACGTGGTGGATTAAGGCCCATTACCTCTCTCACAAAGAGGATGCCTGGGTACCAGCAGTGGGAACATCATAAGGCTGATGATGACTCGTATGTTTGTTACATAATCACGCAAAAACCGTTTGAACGAATCTGGATGAAATATGACATAGATACAGATTATAATCTGGAATAGCACATAGGCTACTTTTCATCCCGGTGTAATGTTCCCTTGGGATAAAAAATAATTTTCACGCGAGCGAAGCTAGCTGTAGCTTGTGTACACTATAATTGACCAAAGTTGATGTAAGTTTTGATTTTGTCAAAAAGAAAACACCTCATAATCCATAGCCTGAATTTGCCCACTGCTAAGCATAGGGCTACCTTTTCTTGTGTCAATGTCCACGTGTTACGATGCATTATCGATCGAAGCGTGTGAAGAAGCTTGAGTTTACTAAGCCTCGGGGGATTTTAATTTTTTTAATTTATACTTGTCTGTCACTGATCTAGTTTTTTTTAAACAATAATAATTATAAGTTTAGTACCGATTCCAAACGTGTAAAAAGTGTTAGTTCAAAAATAATTCACAGAAACCTACCTACCCATTCACGACCCGAAAAAGTAAAAGAAAAAAGCTTGTAAGTATCCATAAAAGATAAGAGCTGATAACCACTTCCCTACTCATTCGAAACAATCTCACCTAAAAGATGTACACACACAAAAGTTACAACATTAATCATTGTTCAGAAAGTTTATGAGAAAGTTGATGCTTCATTTACCCTAAGATCCCACTGCAAAAATCCGCAGGTATTTTAATGGAAGTCGGTGTCTTTCGCAGGTACCATTTTTTTGCGTTATGGACACCGACTTCCAAAAACAAAGTTATTTTTCACTTTGTAGTTTTCTTATTTGGAATTCGATAGTATTTTTTTGGAAAAAAGTTTTTTATTTTCACTTTTTATTTGTACCTACCTAATAGGCAAGTTGTTTAGTAAGTTACCTTAACGCTAAAATAGATAACCCAAATATCATGAAACTTGAACTTGAAATGAGAGATCTGCGGACCCCTTAAGAGCGTACTGGCATGATATTATGTTGTGAAATGGTATATTTATTTATTTAAACTTCATGTACAATGGTGATACATAGGCGGACTTAATGCAGCAAGGCATTCTCTACCAGTCAACCTTTGGGTTAAAAAGGACACAACAGTGGTAGGAGTACAAAATAAAAAAATGAAAAAGAACAATTATTAAAATCTGATATTAATAAACTATCTAACTAATAAAATACATAAATATTTTCTAAAACAATAGACTAATAAATATTATAATAAATACCATATAATTATTTTAAATGAAACAGAAATTTAAATATAATAACTATGACGAAGACCGAGCTACGTAAGAGAGGACAAATAATAGTTCCGGATTCTACGCTTAAATGAAAATTTATTCTCAGCTTTTTTGATGTCAAGGGGAAGCACGTTCCAGAGTTTTATAGTAGAGACAGTGTAAGAATTAGATAGAAACCCAGTGCGGTGAGAAGGAATATGGAGAAGTAAGTTTTTGGAAGCTCGAAGGTTAAGATCGTGAGAACTGCCCAACACTTTAAAATATTGTTTTAAATAATCAGGAGTACAAGGATCGTTCATGATGTTGAAGAGCATGCAGAGGGATCTGAGGGATCTCCTCTGACGGATAGGCAGCCATTTAAGCTGAGAACGGAAGGAAGAAATGTGATCATATTTACGGAGTCCGAAAATAAAGCGTATACAGTTGTTAAGAAGTCGATCCATTTTGTTAAGAAGTTCCTGGGATAGATCAGAGTAACAAACATCAGCATAGTCGATTATAGGCAATACCAGAGCTTGAACCAAGGTGGTTTTAGTGCTAGACGGAAGAAAATGTTTAAATCTATAGAGAGACCGCAGTGAGAATGTGACTCTCCGACTAATCTGTGCAACCTGCTTATTCCAGCTTAACTTGTCATCAATGTATAGGCCCAAGTCTTTAACGTGAGGTGAGAGAGGGATGACGGTATTGCCGAAAATAAGCGGCAATAGAAGGCTGGTGTCCAAGGTTCGTAGAAAATACGAGCTACCAACAAGGATAGCCTGACATTTACTGACATTGACAGCAACCCCAAATCTACTAGACCAGTCAGCGATTGCTTGAAGGTCAGCATTCAACAGTGACATGCAGTTATCCAAATTGAGACTGTCAGATTGCGCGTAGAGCTGCAGGTCATCAGCATACAAATGGTAGGAGCATTTGAGAATAGTAGTAATAGAGTTAATAAATAAAGAAAATAAGAGTGGAGAGAGTATACCGCCTTGTGGAACGCCTGTTTCCAGAGCGCACCAATCAGATAGTTTCTGATCAGCACGAACTGCCTGCTGGCGACCACGAAGATATGATGAAAACCAATCCCGTGCCGACGAAGAAACCCCAATTTGAGACAGGATGGCCAGGAGAATGTCGTGGTCGACGGTATTAAATGCATTGGAGAAATCTATTAAAACCAACACCGTCAACCTCGAACCCTCCAAGCCGTTCCTGACGTCTTCAGTAACTTTAAGCAAGGCTGTGGCTGTACTATGGCCTGGTCGAAAACCAGATTGGAAAGGGGACAATAGGTTATTCCGGGACACGAAGGAGGATATTTGGTTCAGAGCAACTGCTTCCAGGATCTTAGATAGGAAAGGGAGAATGGAGATAGGTCTGTAGTGATTAGATGAGGTGGGGTTGGAAATTTTTGGAAGAGGGATGATGTATGCCTTACGCCAGGTGGTAGGAAACTCACCAGCCAGCAGAGAAAAGTTAATGACGTGTGTGATAATGGGAAGGATACTTTTAAAAATGAGGGATAACATGGATCTGCTCACTCCATCACAGCCGACAGCCTTGGACTTAATTGCAGTGAACCTTTTGAGGATCTCAGCGTCGGTCACCGGGGAAAAAGAAAAAGATTCCGGAGGTACAATAGGCATGGAAGTAATATCACGAATAGTATTATTCTTAACAACAGCCGTGAGCAAAGTTGATGATGAAAAGTGATTATTCAAATCATTCAGAGACATATGAGATGATACAGTATGAGAGGATGATTGCGTGATTCCAATTGATTTGAGAAACTTCCATATGTCAGCCGGTGAAGAATTAAGGACATTTTCACAAATGTATCGGCGTTTAGAAGCTCTTACCATCTGATTACAGCGGTTTCTAGCCAACTTGTACAGGTTCCAGTTCTCCTCACTGCGATCCCTTCTATATCTCCGAAAAGCCCTGTCACGCCGTCTCATCGCCAAACGAACTCCAGGACTAATCCATGGAGCCGGAGGGCGCTTAACACGGACAGCCCTGAGTGGCGCATGCGCATCGAAAAGCTGAAGCACGGACCTGTTGAAAATATCCACTTTCTCATCCACAGTTGCTGCCTGAGCAACTTCGACCCAATCAATAGCTTTGGCATCAACATTAAGATTGTCCCTGTTTAACCTCGCAAAATTCCGAAGAAACATAATGGCAGGCCGCTGTTTAGGTGGCTTAATTTTGTATGACAGGTAAATTAAATCGTGTCTAGATAGCCCAGGGGCCGCAATCTGGCCATGGTTAACAACCAGATTCACGGAAGACGCAAGCATGAGATCAAGCCAGGTATCGCTTGTGTCAGGATTAAGATGAGTCGGATTGAGCGTGAGAAGTGACAGACTCGACGATTCCAGGATTGCTCTCAATTTGCGCGATCTTGAGTTATCCTTCGAGAGGTCGGTGTTGAAATCGCCCATGACTATGAGATGTTTGTACTCCGAAGAAACAGATTCTAAGAGAGATTCGAGAATAGAGAAATAATCAATAGTGGGTGGGCAGTAAACTACTCCAAGAACGGCCTTAACCCCTTTGACATCAATTTCAAGGATTAAGAATTCGGGATTACCGCTATAAGTTGTCGGAGAAGAAGATAAAATTTTGAAGCGGATGTCACTGCGCAAGTATATGGCAACACCACCGCCCCTTTTTCCCGTGCGATCATTGCGGATTAAGATAAAACCGGGTAAGCTATAATGTGTAGAGGGGAGTTCGGGCTTGAGCCAACTTTCCGACACCAGGATAGCGTGCAACGCCACATCACAAAATAGATCTAGCATCTCAGAGTGGTGTTGAGGGATACTTTGAGCATTCACGTGACATACATTAAAACAATTACTGAACCGCTGGCATTCACCACTTAAGACAGAGTTAACTGATAGAGAATCGTTTAAAGAAGAAAAGGACGTAGAGGAACTACGGCAAGAATGAAACGAGTCGTCGTCAGACATAATCATAGTAAAGCGTAAATAAATAGATATATAATAGATAAAATAAAATAATATAGATAATAGTAATGTGAAGATAAAATTCACTTAATAGTTGCATAACCTGCCGGCAGACTGTTCACAAACAAATGTATACTAAATTACTAATGCGTGCATCCGAACGCATACGTAATTCGCAAGTAGTAAAATACTTGGCATAGACAAGATATAACTTAAAAAATTAAAAAAAATATATGACAGTGTCAGGTGACACTGACAGAACTTGTCAACAAAAACAAACAAAATTGGGTGCCGGTACACCGAACAAAAATCTGTAGTGTGTTATTGTGCGTGCTTAGCGTATATATAAGAAACGAATGGGTAAAAAACAACTAGATAACACGCACAGACAGAAAACAAAGTGTACGAAATAAAGACTGTAAACATCCAATACGTAAATCGTTCAATAAATATTATTTCTTCTTTGTTATCCGCCTGGAGCGAGATGAAGCCTGTGCCGACGCGAGTTTAGAGCCAGCATTGGGAACCAGAGGAACCGGGTTGGATCTACAATCGTGCGGTCGTAGTTGGGTGGTAAAAGGGGTTAAAGCTAGTAGGGCTTGGGTTCCCGATTATAACGCTACTACTCTTATTACAAGGTAATGCATATTTT
This sequence comes from Orthosia gracilis, assembly GCA_947562075.1. Classification (NCBI taxonomy): domain Eukaryota; kingdom Metazoa; phylum Arthropoda; class Insecta; order Lepidoptera; family Noctuidae; genus Orthosia; species Orthosia gracilis. The sequence goes on along the minus strand of OX387271.1, from coordinate 21,175,868 downwards.
TCGAGATATTAATGAAAAATGTTTCTATGCTCAAATCGGATAAAAAGCGAAAACGGAACGTTAAAATGGGCGATTGACAACCAAACCTGTTGCACATATTGTCTATGGTGCAAAATGACGTGAAAAATAAGCAAAAAGGAACGTAAAAAAAAAGTATGCTAAGTGTCACTGTCATTCGTTTGTTGTTCATTCCGTTTCTCCTCGAGTTGCGTGAATGTGTTTCCTGTGTTTCGTAGTGTTTTTCTTGTGGCTTTATTCGACGACTTTGGCTTATCCTCTGGACTCGAATTGTTTGCCTTCACGATTGACCTCCGCTTGTAGCACTGGACACCGATTTTCTACGTAATCGATCGATGTGTGTACAAAAGGCAATGTTACTATGGCAACCATGAGAATTAGGATGCAAGAGCGAGCGAAGCGAGCTCTGGACTTGGGGCACTCCGACTCGGACAGGTTAGGTTCGAAGGGGATGGCGGGGTCTAGTGAGCGAGCGGAGCGAGCGAACTAAGACCCCGACATCCCCTTCGTGTTAGGTTACTGTAAACCCTGCAGACAGAAATAGGAGCCCCGCGTAGCGGGGCTACGTCGACTATGCTTTTTAGGCGAATATAAAATGGTTTGAGGTTAGGTTACAATAATTGGTTTTTCTCAAGAACGGTGCATTACCTTGTAATGGGAGTGGTACCAGGGGAGAAGGGGTACCCCCCGCCCTCCCCCCACCCCCCTCCCAACCCCTTCCGCCGACCGCAGATTTCTAAATTTTTACCGAGGAACCTCCTGTTCTAGCGATTTACCATGCTCTGTTCCAAGCGCGATGACCTCCTCCACACCGATCACCCGGCGCCGCATGCCGTCCGGAAGCTTGACGTTGATGTTGCCGTCCCTGGTCCACACATTCGTCACACCGAAGAGCTTGCGAGCCGTTATAAAAGTAGACTGCCGCTGTCGTGTAAGGAATTCAGACACCACATAAGGAGAACCCTTCAGTTTCGTCTTGGTTCTCCAGATCTCGCTTCTGACAGCGGAGTCCGCGCACCGAAGCAGGATCGGTCTAGCATGACCTCCCGAAGCAGCGCCTAGTCTATGGCATACAGTCAGCGACGATTGAACCAGATCTGTTAGGCCGAGCTTAGTCTGCAGAATGGTTGCCACGGTTTCAGAAACCTTCTCACCTGGATTTTCAGGAACGCCGCCAAGCAGCAGAAACTTTTTTCTGTGACGCATCTCTATAATGTCTACACTCCTGTTCAACTCAGCAATCTGCAGCTGTAAGGCACTGAGAACACTCCAAACATGCTCCTTGAAGGCCGAAAAGTCTTTGTGGAGGCCGCTCAAGTCAGCTCCAGGTGGTGACGCTTTCAAATGCGCCTCAAAATCGGCCATCCGCTGGTTCAGTGAAGAGATAGCCATTCGCTGGGTCTCTGCAATCTCAGCTATAGTGGTCATGGTATGAGCCTTGTGTTTAAAATTCTGAGCCAAGTTAACAAGTGACAGCTCCGACCGACAAGTGTATGCAACTTGCAGTTAGGACATATGAATGCTACTGCCCACACAATATATGCTTAATGGTATATATAGCAAATTATTTATAATCTGTAAGAATTATGATTATAATTGTATAAAACACTAATTAAAAGTTAAAATTACTCAGAGCGTATGTGTTATTTTTATTCACCTACCCACAAAAAAGGTATAACCAATAAAAAGACATGCGATTGCAGCAATCCTGAGAGAGTTGCCGTTATTTTTTGACGAGTTCTGTCGTATACGAGTATCTTCGAAGTTCTTCATCAGATCTTCACCAAATTGAAATGGGAACAATTTCGAAACATATTCTTTCAAACAAAAAAGAATTTCAAAATCGGTCCACAACTGATGGAGTTATCGATGAACATGCACAAAAAATACTACAAACATGAAGTCGAACATAAAACCTCTTCCTTTTTGGTAAGTCGGTTAAAAATAAAAGTTTGTCAGCTCTGAGTTAGCCGTAATCTATGGGTTGCCAGTGTACCTGTTTACACCTGGTAACCCATAAATTGCGACTAACTGAGAACTGGTCGATGTTGCAAACGCACCCTCGTTACAGGGGAATTACTAGTACAGGGCAAAGTTAAACAAAAAGAAACTAATTGCACCTAGATATTTCCAGGCAACCCTGCAACAATCTATTCAAGTACCATTCACGAAAATAAGTTTTATTAAAACACGTCACTAGCAGATTTTTGCAGCGGGATCTCGTTCTAATAAGGTAATAAATCCGAAGAGTACCTTTTACCTAAATCCTTGGTTTGTCTGTAAGAACAACAGGTTTTATGAGGCTCGTTAGAACCGAGAGCTTTCCTTGAAAGGTTCGATTGCCAAGAAACTAATGAGAACGTAAATGTTTTGGAAAATGAGTAAAAGTTTTTGTGTAGCTCCTGGCCTCCTGACTTTGAATGTATTGCTGATTTTTCTGTTTGTGTTATATTTGCCTCATTAATGGTGTAAGGAGCAATGCTCTGTAATAAAATGTACATATGAACATCTTAACTAAATGAAAGTTTGATAGAATACTCTGCATGGTACAGAATAACAAGTTGTACCTATATTTGTTTGCTTATTCTCAAAATTATTTATTTGCAACATAGGTAGGTTATACATGTTTCGTTAATGTTCTCCATACAGTGCCGTCAATGGGCATGCAAAATTTTACACGATGAATTACAATCTAGTATCAAAATACATTAAATATTGAATATCAAGCTGATTAACTATAAATAATGAAAAACTAAACCGAAACTATTAAGTAGGAAAATTATTTTAACCATTTTATTTTCAAAGTAGTATCGAGTAGTCAACAAATAAATAAACTTCAGGGTAGATAATGAAATTAATGCCAATAAAAAAAAAAGTCCCAGATAAATAATAATTGACAGTAGAGCATGTCATTACTATTGTCATAAATATTATCTGCCATAAGGATGCACTTTTAGATATTCATTCACACTGTAATACGCCTTATCAGTTAGAAAGTCCTTTAAATAATATATGCGCAAGTTGTCAATGTCTGTAATACAACATGGCAATTTATTAAAACTCCTCGATGTCATTCAAAATACACTGGAGCCCTATTCTGGTCATGAAAATTATTTCAATAATGCAAAGCTACAGTATCGCGGTAAAATATTCTGCTGTAAATAATCGCTTTTTAGGTAGAATTCTTTCAAATTACTAGGTTTATGTGGTAGAGGCAACAAGAGCAAAGTATTTGGCAGCTGGGTTTTTTACTCTACCACACAAGTTCGACTCAGATTCAGATTGAATGCTCTAATATTATTATTAAATCATTTATTAAAGGCAACAGGATCCATAGAATAACTTAAAATTAACCTAAATATAGAGTGTTAGTAACAATATAAACTTGTGACCTACGTCAGTATCACAATAACAACAGACAACATTTAAACACACAAACTTTTATCGTTTACACACGGACAATTATTATTGCTTCAATATGCCAGCTGAAATGGAACGATTAAACACAACACAGTCCAGCCTGTCAGCAATCATGCCGAGGTTGCTGTATTTACTCCAATATGCTGAACTGCAATATGCTAAACTTTTCTTAAAACTCAGTCTGCCTTTATTTACGACTTCGTAACTACTTGTCGTCGACTACTTTAGGCAACGATAATTTGACCAATCATAGAAGAAAAACACAAACCAAAGCAAACATTTCAAACAAGAATTTATTATCTCCCATGTAATGTTCCGAAAGGATTGTAACTCCATATTAAAGCCGTATATCCATCGCGGTGACGTTACGAATGGTGACGTGGCCCGACAAGTACATAACTCTCACTCGCTGCAACCTCCACTGGCGTTCTAATAAAATACCTTCTCTATGTTATCGTCTCCTGGTACTTCGTTATTGAAAGATATCTTTTTCAATTATGTTTATCCTGTTACCCACATGGTTTTCTGTTAGTAGGTTGGAAAATTTGTCTTTTTACCTTCTATGGTTGGTTATGGATTTCATAAAAGTCGTTGCAACACATTTACTTTTGGTCTTTTCTCAATATCTATTTCTTTCTTAACGCTCCCTCACCGCAACTTCTACTAGGGTTCTAATAAAATATCTTCTCTATGTTATCGTCTCCTGGTACTTCGTTATTGAAAGATACATTATTCAACTAGGTTAACCAACATGGTTTTCTATTGCTTTATTGGATAACATGTCTTTTTACTAACTTAATGTTAATAAATAAATGATTAAGGACTTTATTTAAAAGTCATTGACATTTTCCTAGTAGGTAACTTTCTCAATATATGTATTTTTTTTAATCATAGCAGTTGCTATGATTAAAAAAATATAGAGAAATGTATTTTCTACAGAAATTGAACTTAAATAAATTAAATTGACTTTCGGTAAAACAAGTATTGTACGCTGCAGAAACGTGGACGTTGCGGGAGGTGGAAAGAAAAAAGATAGACGCTCTGGAGAAGAGTGCTCGGAGTGTCGTGGACCGAGTTCCGCACAAATGTCTCGATACTCTAAGAACTCCACATCAAGCAGCGTCTGTCCATCATAGTACAATACCGAACCGAATACTCACTTTCTTCGGGCACGTTTCAAGACGAGACAGTCACTCCATAGAGCGGTTAGTCATCCAAGGAAAAGTGGAAGGCACTAGATCGCGTGCGTTGGACCGGCCAGATGAAGTCTGCTGTGGGCGGTCCCGTGCACAAATTTACCCGGATGACTTCTAATCGGGAAAGGTGGCGAGACATTGTGAGACGCATTATATCTGCCGCATATACTACCAATACTTCATGACGACCACGACCGCTCTGTCAAGGGCGTAACGACTAAGAAGAAAAAAACAAGTATGTTTAATGGGTTCACTGAAAGTTATAAACAATATTTTATACAGTTGAGCACGTTGAAAGAAAGTCTACTGTTCTTTCTGTAATCTCTTTATTTTGGGTTTACAACATAAAGAGTTTACATCAGAAAAGGCTTGTAGATACGAAAAATACTGGAAACATCTACTTGTATACGAAAACCTCTTGTTTTTTCGATAAAATCGAGCCTTGAACTGCAAAAGCCAGAGTAATCCGTTTATTGATTTCAAGCATTTCCCGCTCACGATAGATTCTTATTTTCACTAAAACATTTTTCTCGTAAACAAGTGGATTAGTACAGGCTTGCGATAATGAAATTTCATTTTGTTTTTTGTATTATTTTAAATCTTATTTTTCCGGCATGGAAAGCTGCGGTAAACAAATAAACAGAAATCATTATACAATGGGAGTGTTTTTTTTAATAAAATATGTTTTTTATAGTAATTAATCATTTCATCATCGAGACAAGCGTGCCCCGTCGTCGCCCACATCATCATTTACTATCAGGTGAGATGGTGGTCAAACGCGAGCCTATCAATAATAAAAATAAATAATCATTTCAGTCCAAAGACTTTCAATGCTGGTTGTCACTTGACTTTCACTGCTAGGCTTTCAATGCTGGTTTTTGTGGTATTTTTGTCAGTTTGTAGTTGTGAACAATTAAATAATCGCTTTACTTATAACTGAAACATAGAGAGTAGATGGCTTCTTTCAGTAAGTACATTGCTGTGATTCCTGCAGCCTACATACTTCGAAAACAAGTGAAGACAAGGAGATAAGAAAAAAATAAAAAAATATTACTTTCTCTCCACAAATGTTGACTTAAAATCAACTTAAAACTATGTTACATCACTTGCTAGAAACTCCTTTGCGAGATATAAGTTTTTAAGCTGTCACAATCGTTAGAGCTCTCAACCAAAATATAAATATACATGGTAAATATCCTGAAACAAATATTATTTCCTTTGCGAGAGACTGGAGTCCGAACCTAGAATAATTTCCAATTGTTATTGGCATAAAAATAGTATATTATGCAACTAGTGAATAAAGGACGGATTTAAAGCGAGGGCCATTGATGAATCACGAACAAGTGAAGGATTCTAAAAACTGAATCACGACCGTAGGGAGTGATTCATGATGATTGAATCACGAGCATAGCGAGTGATTCAAGTGTTAGAATCCTGAGCGACGCGAGTGATTCATGGTCCTCGATATAAATCCGTTTTATTCAAGAGTTGCATACTATATTTTATACCATGACTACGAGAAAAAGAAAGATTTAAGCAAAAAGCACAAGGGATAATAATAAATAAATAAATGGTTAATTACCTTAAAATTTTAGAAAAAATGAGAAACTTCAGGGTTCCACATTTTTTGTAAATTTAAGCTGAGCTAGTGTGTTTCAGACGCCAGTGACCACCTCCGTTACGTTACATAATTATAATTGATTAAGCACCCATGCAATTAATATTAGAATTACAATCTAAATAAGTATCCCCTAAATATCCTAGACCAAAATCAACATCATTATTAAAATCCTAAATATAAACAAACTCAAAATTAAATCGACAAAGGAGTTTGAAAATCGAATATTCTTTGCACAAGAAGTTTGCATCGAGTATTTTATGCGCAAGGAGGTTGTATAGTATTGAGTTGGAGGTAGAATATATATTGGTGTGTTCTAAATTCAAAAACCAAAACAGTGATTAAAAGTGCTTTTTATTCACTGTTTTCAGTGAATAAAATAAGCTTTTTAGAGGGGGAATGGTATAAAATTAAATTGATAGTTAAATTTGATTATTCAGGTAATTTTAACTCCATCACATTACATATTCAATTACAATTAAATAGCATGTCAATTAAATAACAAATCACAATAATATACAAATTAAACGTAATGGAGATATAAAAATAACATTTTATTGAATAATAAGCAGCAGTTGGCAAATAAACAATCAAGAAACATAATTTAAACATTGTGAATGCGATAAACAGGAGGAAAGAGAAGAAAAGTGGTTCTGCGCTTGGGTTACTATTGCATTGTAACAACATCATACAAAACGAACATTTTCACGGCTTTCCACTATATATTTTTCTTTTTCCTGTCATCGTACACACAATACACAAATTCACAGCGCCAAAACGCGATCGGAAAAAATCGCAGCGTCCTAAAAAGACCTTACCAGCTGAGCAAGCGGAAACAAGACAATAGTTGTTCGAAAAACTGCGAATAAACAAATTAAAATAGAGAGGGAACGCGAAAATCTGCGAAAAACTTTGCATGTATCTCTCAATGTGTCACCTCTAGTGAATAGGGACTGATTGTGAGTCGGATTTTTGTAAGCGCGCGAATTTGCGCGATTCAAGCTCCGCTCGCGTGTACAGATGGTCTGTAATTCTGGCGTTCGGATGCAAGAACGGGTTAGGTCGTGTGTAGAATGAACATGCTGAAAATGCTAATGAAATAGGTTGAACACCAACCTGAAGATTGGAGGTGTCATTGAACTAAGACCACAATTGTTGTTCCATTGTGCCATTATCACAAATATTTTGTTTTTGATTTCTTAGTACTTTATTTGGGTGTACAATAGTGCACCTCTACCCAACCCTTCTTGGAATACCGGCTTGAAGTTATTTCCTAGAAAAAATTATGACTTATTAAGCAAGTCAGTCACAGTGGCAAAACAACCATAATATCAAAAATTTTACATTTCATTCATTAAAGCAAACTAAAAATATAGTCAGCTCCAATAAATAATTTGTAAAACGTCCACCCGATCACCGACCCCACAAAAATCACACTTTAAATCCCTAGAATATTAACTTACATCTAATTTGTATCATAAACACGTGCGGTGTGAAAGCAGCCTTAGCATGATGGAGTCACGTCGCAAACCGAGCAGACGTGCTTATAAATGTTCTATCCGCGAAGATACCGCGCTGCTAAAGTTAAAAATTCAATGTTTTTCGCTGGGAACGTAAGTACTCACTCGTCATCCCGATTGTAATAACAGTATAAACATTTTTAGTATGAGATACATCGTAAAATATTCTTACTACTTTCTACTACTAATATGGGCCTCCTACTAGAATGGGCCGTAATCCACCACGCTGGCCCAGTGCGGGTTGGTGGATGTCAAATGTCTTCGAATTCATGGATCTGGGACATGCGGGTTTTCTCACAATGTTTTCCATCATAGTTTTGAGAGCAGTGGTGGTGAAATAATTTACAAAAAGTGAAGTTCCTACCTGGGTTCGAACCCACGACCCACAACTTGTAAATTGCGGCCGATACCACTGGGCCACCACTGCTCTCTCATACTACTGGGCCACCACTGCTCTAAGTTAAAGTGTCTAGTATAAAAAAAACTTTATTACAAAAAATACTACCGACTTCCAAATAAGAAAAAGTGAAGTGAAAAATAACTTTATTTTTGGTAGCCGGTGTCTTTCGTAGGTACCATTGTTTTGGGTTATGGACACCGACTATGTACTTCCAGTGTGGTAGACACTGGAAGTACTCAAACATAAAACATACAAACATAACCTTACAAACATGAAAACAAATAATCGTACATTTTATATTATTTATTTTTGTATTGCTATCGTCATCTTTCTTGAGGCACCTGTCTCTTATGGGGTGAATGGTGATCCTTGCTAAGGCCAACGTTACGCCATTTGACAAGTGAAAACATAATTTCACATGCCTACATATTTTTGTTGTCTTTTATCCTCTTGACAATGCCACCTTTTAAATTACTCAGGACTTTTTTCGAAACACCTTGTTAATATTATAGTTAAGGTAGTAAACCAAATCTTAATAACGAAGAAAATAATTGAAAGACTACTTCCGATTTCGACGAAAGAATGCATCGAAAACGGAATCAGTACTTAACGAGATAATCGAAAAAAAGAACGCTGATTTCTAACCTCCCTTGCACGTTTCTCCTCAATACTTAACCCTTGTTAGCACAAAGGGAACCCTTTCTTTTGCTTCCTTTTAAAGACGCTACTAATTTTTGCCTTTTACGTGTCTGATTACCGATTCCTTGTGACTTCATGACACTTAACAATTATTTTTAAATGAAATCATGAATTGCATGAATTAACGAATGTGTGGTGAATGTAACTAGTCAAAAAAAGTCTTATCTTAGTCATCTACAGAGTGAATTTATTGGCAATCTTGGGTGGTCTCATTGTAAAAGTTGTACATACCATGAATGCTTTCAAATTATGAAAAATAACACAGAATTAGAAGTCAAGCATGGTCGTTTCTGCGCTCAGTGTCTAAGTAAATATTTATTGAAGTCAAAAAATTTCTTCTGAAAGATTTCTTCAGGGATATTACAACGTGCAAGTAAATGTCCAATTTTAACGATCGCAGAGTCTGTGTAAACACATTTTAATCCAAAAGTTTCAGTCAAGAGCCAACTTATCTCAACTAACGTTAAAGATTGCATTGTAAACTGAACATTCCGAGAGTTGGACCGACTACAAAAACACATTTCAAAATGGCTAATTAAAAACAACGTACCACTTAACGCCACCAGAAAGTGCTCAGAAGATAATATAATTAAGCAAAGGATTCCAGAGTTCGCAAATTGCTAGCGAAATCTTTTATTTATACGCAACTCCGCTAGAGGTTTGCTCGGCGAATTTTAATTTCGTAATGCAGAAAAGGACCGTTATAATTTTAAGTGTCGCCGGATTCTGTGACTTATGAGGCTATGTCGTCTCGATCTGGCTGGGTTCTATGGCTGAGACTGATAAACATGGCTTGTGCTTTAGCTTAGATATTATTATGTAATCACTTCTACCTTGCACTTCTAATTTGGCAGTTGTGCTTTAGTAACATTAAAATGCCTAGTATCGTTTTTCAATCTCGGCCAAAAAGCCTGCCTAGCCTTTTCCCAACTATATTGTGGTCGGCTGCCAGTCATATCGGATTCAGCGGAGTACTAGTGTTTTACGTGGAGCGACTGCCTATCTGACCTCCACAACCCAGTAACTGGGTTACACGGTACCCCTTGGCAAGACTGGTGTCAAATCTCAAGTTTCTGACTACCCGTAACGACTGTCAAAGATCTTCAAATGACAGCCGGGACCAAGGGCTTAACGTGCTTTCCGAGGCACGGAGGAAACTCGGTATGTTGAAATGGACACCCATCCACGGACCGACCTCATCAAGCGTTGCTTAACCTCGGTGATCGACCAGTGGGGCTGTTATTATTTAGCCACGAGTTCCTCGGACTCATCAGTAACCATCTGTAGTATTCCGATATGATCTTCTATGGATTTTGGTAACTAAAATTTTGTGAATATTTAAATACAGCGAAATAAACGTTCAGCTTCTTCGTAATATAAGCGTCTATGTTATTATGAATCCATAAATATTTTAATATACTATGGAATAAATAGGGTGTTAATTCATAATTTTATGACAGAATATTCAACAACTGATTTTATACGACAGTATGACTATTTGAACATTTAAAAAACCAAATACAACTTGAAGTTCTATGTCTTAACAACACAGTTTTCTTTAATTTCCGAATAAGCCATCTAAGACAATCGCGGGAAGTCGGACATAATTCAAAAGTAGTATGCTCCTGTGAGATAACAATGATCTTTTCATTTCATAACCTAATGGAACTTTTCCCATTTCAACTTATTTTATCTTCGTCCGGGCAGAGGGCTAGCGTCTCTCTCTTAATTTACTACTTCAAAATCCGGATTTTTCGTAATGTCCTTACTAAGTATAAGTGCTGATCTTTTTGTTTTGGAATCGTAATGTAATGGTTTAATGTCTTCTATTTTTATTGCCTTATGTAGCTTACATAGGTTTCTCGTAGGAGTAGGCAAATAATCTCTTCATCCTTCGTCTTTTCCATTTGTTCTATTTTGATTACAGACTCACAGTATAAATATACATAGTTACACCTCGTACATCCTTGCTTGCTTCGCTGCATTATCACTAAATGAATTCAGACGGCGTTTTTATTAATTTTAACACAAAGACACTGCACAATATCCAGTACCAAACAAAATATTCTGGTGATCAGACACTCCATTACTTCAACTATGAAACCTTTTAGCATTTTTGCGGTTTGTTCGGAACACCGCCAGATTAATCTTTCCCGGTAACATGTTTTTTGCAAAAAGCTGCTATGATTTCGATGCGTTCACGCTCCATGCGTGGGCCCGCTAGTTTTTATACGAATAGGGATTTGCGTCTAAAAGCATTCTCAACAGCAGTGGAATGTTCTCATACACTGGTATACAGCATTCGATGGATTTACAATAGAACGTGGTCCGCAGTGTACCCGGGTTTTATTCCTAAGCTCACTGAACAAACATTTTACCCGTCTAATGCTTCGTTGTGTACTTTGTTTCACCAATCTTGTTGGTGTCTATTTATGATCGCTATTCTTCTGTGACGTTGCCCTTTTGTTATTTTTTTCGTTGCACCTTGGCTTTGGCTTTTTAATAGGCAGATTATATCAATCTAATGTTTGTTTTTTAATCTTGGTTTCTCGTTCAAGTTATAATAAATCGATTTCGATTCACCAAGATTGGTTTAGTAATATTCTTATTCGTAAAATCTTATAGCAGTACAAGGAAATCTTTATAATTTTAAGCGCTGCATGAGACATTTTTGTTCAACTGCATCTATGCTCATCTCTAAAAGCTATAAACTAATTGCTTCACAAAATGTTGTATACCAACCCGATTTGATAAACAAATTCGAGCAGAATATCTGTCAATAATCAATCCTGCTCGCGGCAGGTGAATCCTCGCGTGGCGGTGATGGATGATTCAATTACAACATGACACAAACCGCTAACCCAGCCCTACTGTCATCACTCCTCTTATATCTATGACCTTAAAGTTCACTTTACTCTAACCAATCGATGATATCAAGAATTATTTATTGAGACGTGTAAAAATAGATACTTTATTATGATTATGATGAATTTACGTCACCAGATTGTTGGAGATGATTGATTTCGCACATTTATTGTAATGCTGAGAACATTTAAAAGCTTCCTCGCCTTGTGAATAAGAAATAGTCCCAGAAACACGAGTATCGTCTTTTTTCATAATATTTCGAAGAATTTTTGCGTGTTTTCAAGGTTTCACCAAAATACTTTATGAACATAATTTTTGACAACGACTGTGTGATAAACTCTGACAAAAAGTTTCTTATTTCCAAGTATATTAGTATTATAGTTTCATTGTATCTGGGAGTGCAGTAGTGCTCCTTCTAGGGAATCCAATTCCGGATTTGGGGGAAGAAAAAAAAATGTTCTTGGAAGCTGCTTATACTTTTGTGAAGTCAATTCCGCCTACAAATATGGAAGCCGAGTGTGCTTTTGGCCGCTGGCTATTTATACATCTAGATTAGACTAAATCTAAAAGATGAAACATTAGATACTTTTTAATTTCTTCGAAAGTATTATCAGAGAAAATAAGCTGATTTTTTTGCCACTTAAACCGATAATTATGTTCAATTGTCAATAATTGTCGTCGAGGTGGCTAAGACCAATCCTTTTGTGCTTGAAGTTGTAGTGTTCTGCTGTGCAGATCCACATCCTTTAGTCTATTTACGTTTTATAATACTATACAAACCAGACCTTCATATCTTTTGATATTGTATCAACTCATGTCTCATTTTTATGTATTCTTTGATTCTTTCTTTTCACCTAAAAAGCATATTTCTAGTTATCTCTGATTGATTTAATATCTTCAACTTAATTTATATTGCTAACTCGTAAAGTCTTGTAATATTTTATACTCTGACATTTTCATCTGACGTCTGTCTGTCTATTTTATTTTCTTAAGCCATAGACATAACATACCATGGACTAGGCATTCTATAAGCTCGTTGTACATTATCTTCAAAATAAGGGCAGCGGGCAGACTGCCCCCTATGTAAACCGTTTTTTATTCATTCTGGTCATATAATTGATATTTTGAATTTGAAATTCGGAAGAGATGCAAAGAACGAGGTAAAAAACGGGCGTCAGTTTTTAGTTTGTTTTTGGTTGCGAAATTTGAAGGACACAGATTTTAGACTTAATTTACAAAGTGTATTCTGATCCATGAAGTACTACTAAAATTGTTATGAATTCATTTTGTGAATAAGCGTTTAATTCCCTGAAGCCTATTAATAATAAATAACAATTATACTCTTGAGTGAACTTTTACTGTTATAATAACAAGTTGTGCCAGATTGGCACGTGGTGTCTGAACTGCAGCAGACAGGTCCTCAGCGGCGCGGCGGTTAGTGCGCTAAGGCCGCGCGAGCCCTCCAGCAGTACTCGCAGGGTGCGCACGCTGAACACGAGCGCCCACATCTCGCGGTAGCGCTCTTCCAGCCGCCCCATCGCACCGTATCACGCCGCCCTGGTCTGCGGTTGCTCCTTCGCCAACTTGGAAGACGCGGGCGGCACGTCGTATGAAGCCGGCCCTTATTTTTTTTATTATCCTATTTTATTAACGTGACTTACGTTTAGCTCTTCGGAGCTAAACAAATCACAAAGTCGTGGGTTCAAATCCGGGCATGTACTAATGTGACTATTTCAAATTCATATGTACTTTCTAAGTTTTTCTTGGATGACACTGGCAACTGTGAAGAAAAACATTGTGAGGAAACCTGGACTTATATAATTAATGTAAGTCTGAAATAACCAAGTCAAAGGCCTGTGGAGATCCTAGAGGCGGCTTAATTAACACACACACCAGAGGTTAACAAATCCTCACACGAAAAAGAAGAAGATTGTCAATACAAATCTAAAAGATAAACATTAGTTTGTATTATATCGTTCCTTAAAAGAAGCTGATTTTTATACCTTTTAAAACATCATTATATTCAAATGATAATTACTAAGGACTAATAATTCTACTTAAAATAGTAAAAATACAAAATTACTTGTATATATTTCGTATTAAAAAAAATACTTAAAAAAATCAATCCCGCAAATCAATCCCGCAAGCTTGCGGGATCGTGATTTTGATGCAGGATGTGATTCCCTAGCTCCTACTAAGACAAGCCAAAGGAAGCGGGGTAACCTATTACATAGAAGCTATGCAGTAGGTTGAAGGCTACATAGAAGTTATGCGTTTCGACGTACTTTCAAATCCTCATACTTCCGATCTTATACTCTTAAGTCGCAGACACTCCTAAGTAGCTGATTTTAAAAACTTTTTAACAAAGAAATAAACCGACTTCCAAAGAAAACACTGCAAAGCGAAAAATAACTTTCTTTTCCGAAGTCGGTGTCTTTGGTAACTATTATTGTCCGTGTTTTGAAACTACTGGTCAGATATTAATCAAATTTAAATGGGAACACACGAAAATTACCAGCTTTCAAATAAAAAAAGAATCATCAAAATCGATTCGTAATTGGCGGAGTGATCATGTCAACAACAACAATGAACAATAGCTACATTCAAAAAAAAAAAAAAAGAAATGGGTCTTTAAGTCAAGAGTGAATAGGTTACTTCTAGGCAAGCGTGCTTCTCATCATCGCTTACCATCAGGTGAGATAGTGGTCAAGCGCGAGCCTAGTGAAAACAAAAAAACCTAACAAACATATAGTCGAATTGAGAACCTCCTCCTATTTGAAGTCGGTTGAAAATACGGGCGCGATATCTCCTATCGTCGCAATTTAAATTGCCTCGCACCATCAGCAAAAAATCCTTTCTTTTCAAAGGTAGACCAGCATCTGTTCCAGTCTCCCATTCTCAGACCAACAGAATTAGCATCAGATATTAACATATCAAAGAGAAAAATGTTTCTACCGACCAAATCTGCGAAACCACTCAGCGGATTTGGACGGCAGCGAGTGCTTCCACATTTTTGGGCATTATGATATACTTTGTACAGCAAAGTGGTTTGTACAGGAAAAACAAAAGTTTGTATGGAACTTCTGGAGTGGCAAATAGTTGAAATGTGGAGGATGTGTTCGTACGGGTTTTGGAAGCGTGTTTTATGTGTGTCAGAAATGGCTGAGTTTTTTTAGCACTTACTAACTTTTTAATAAATAAGATTCATTGTAATGACAGGACAGTATTTGAAATTGACAAATCTTATGGTTGCATGTATTGTTTTCGCAGCTATTTACGGGCAAACTAGGTAATCATTTTTGTTATGCCCTGTTTTCGGTTTACGTTAACACTCACCAAATTTTATCTAATATTTTTTTGATAAATGAAAATCAGATCATCTTTATCTGTCAGCCGAAACACGTCCATTACTGGAAATACGCCTCCACCAAGTGTCCTGTGCTTCAACTTCAAAAGTAACTTACAAAGTCCTAACAATTTAAAACTTTTTAAGCAAAAAATTTTACAAAATTCCAAAAATAACTAAAGCGAAAAATAACTTTCTTTTCGGAAGTCGGTGACTTTGGTTCCAATTTCTTTTTCGCTTTTGATACCGACTGCCGAAAAAAAATGATAGTTATCACTTTGTAGAGATTTTTTTTGAAGTCGGTTTAATTTTCTCTTTTTAGCTTTGGTACCTTATATTAATTACCATGAAAATACGCATTTTCAAGAATAATTTGTTAACTACTCGTCCGAATTTAATAAAATTTACCACAAGAAGCACTAGATTTCCAATAGAAAAGAGTCATCAAAAAAAAAAATACAACCGACTCCCAAATAAAATCACTACAAAGTGAAAAATAACTTCAATTTCGGAAGTCGGTGTTCCTGTTTCTTTCTTTTTTTGACACCGACTGCCGGAAGTGAAGTTATTTTTCACATTGCAGTTTTTATTTGGAAGTCGGTTGAATTTATTTGTAAAAATGTTTTTATTTTTCAGTTTTTAGTTGCGGTACATAATGGGCAAGTTCTATAGTAAGGTACCTCTAATGGCTAATGTTTTGCCAGAATATGTTACCCGAATAAAATGAAACGTGAACATAATCGGTGAAATGAGAAATTACCAGGCTGAACTGTAGACATCTGTGTACCCCTTTAGAGAGTAGTGGCGTCATGTTGCGAAGATGTGTAAACCAAATATAAATGGTTTCAATTCGGGAACATAATTTTTCAAACAAAAATATAATTTTTAAAATCGGTCTACAATTGACGGAATAATCGCGCAACAAACATACAAAAACATACAGTCGAATTGGGAACTTACTCTTTCTTGAAGTCGGCTGAAAATCGATAAACAACCAACAAAATATAAGGACCATCACCAAACTACAGAAAAAACACAACCTCCACGAACAGCAAAAGAAACCGGATACTGAAACTCCCAAAACAGATTCTCACTACCTATATTCCAATACTACCAAAAGCAAGGGATCGAACAGACAAAAACACTATTTGCGATGTCCAACGAAATGATTCGACTGAATTCCTCCCTTACATCCCACGGTGAGCATTAGCTACCCTATATCTTGTTACTCGGGGTCAATCTTTAAAGGGCGGGCTGCATTAGCCTCTTGACCGAACTCAAAGGAAATAGCGGGTGAAGGCGGTTAATGGACCCATTGATTTTCGGGAATCAAACGCTTACTTTCCCCGAGTATCGTGTATACGTGTACAAAAACATGAGATATGGTGCTATGTCTTTCGTAGGTACCATTTTATTTTTCGCTATGGACACCGACTGCCATAAATAAAGTTATTTTTAACTTTTTAGTTTTCTTATTTGGAAGTCGGTAGTATTTTTTTGAAAACAGGTTTTCTTTTTTCACTTTTTAGTTGTACCTACGTAATAGGCAAGTTGTTTAGTAAGTTATCTTAACGCTAGAATAGATAACCCAAATATCATGAAACTTGAACATAACCGGTGAAATGAGAGATCTTTGTACACCTTAAGAGCGTACTGGCGTGATGTTATGTTATGAAATGGTATAATCAATAAACAAACATGCGATTGCAGCAATCCCGAGAGATTTGCCTTTACTTATTGAAGAGTTCTGTCGTATATCTTCGAAGTCTTTCATCAGATCTTCAAGAAATTAAAATGGGACTAATTTCGAAACATACTCTTCAAACAAAACAAAAGAATTTTCAGAATCGGTCCACGATTGACGGAGATATCGGTGAAAATACACAAAAAATAAAAATAAAACAGACATGAAGTCGAACATAGAACCTCCTCCTTTTTGGTAAGTCGGTTAAAAAGGATAGCATAAAATCAAAAAGTCTAGTAAGAGGACACAAACAATCCACAACTCTTGCAGAAACTACAACAAACTGTCCCCAACACCTTACAATATTCAGAACCTACTTCCGTCCACCTAAATTAAATATGACGTCATTACTCTGAAGCTGCACAAACTGCACAAACACATCGTGTTTGACCACTTTGATGACTCGATTGTCAAGGGAGGAACACCAATTAGGTAGCAGTTGACTCAGCGGCTTTCGTGATTAATTCACCACAGGAGTTCGTCCCACCTGACCGAGGCAGAGTTTGCTAAGCCACGGTAATTATTTAAGCTCTGATTGCTGACGTGTTGCAGTTACAGGTGAACGGACATAGATTAATTTTGGAAAGCTTGTTTTCAAATTTTGAAGGGAGTGGCTAGGGTGGATTGTTCATTCTTTTAATGTTTAAACCTAATGTGTTGGCAGTAAAATATCACAATCAATCAATAGTAGTTTATGGAACAGTCATATAATAGAGGTTATTAAAACACGAGCGTAGGTTTATTCATATATGTGATAATATTTTTACGCGAGTGTTTTAATACCTAATTAAATACCGTTGCATACACTATTTTGTCTTCACTCATACAGTTGAAATAAAACAAAAGTAGAAACGGATAAAAATTGTGGTATGGCGAGCAATTTAGATTCTCAATGCGCATGACAGCGCAGCGCGCGCACCCATAGACAATGACACTATTTTTCGACATTAAGTCAATGAGCCCATATTCGCCAAATAATTAAAATATAAAAGTGTGCTATAAAAATTAAAAAGTTATTTTATGATGCAGTTTTGATGTTTGAAAATCGAAGAAAAATGTTGCACTGGAATGGTTTTTTTTTAATTTTACCTATCCACGAATGTAAAGTACGTGTTTATACAATATTTTCTGAATTCATATTTGGAACATAACGTTGTGAGTGTAGATAAAATATCTTATACTATAGGCCAGGTTCCGGCGTTCAGCGGTCCGACATTTGGTGACCAATGGCGGACCGCTGACCTATTTTGTGTGGACCTTAGTTAAACAGTAAAATATATTTTACTTGTGTACGTAATTTGATCATTTACCCTGCGCTTTGTCTTTACTTCCGTCATCTTTTCGACAACGGACGAATCCTCACATCAAAATCTTCATTGGTATTGTATCTATATTTTTACATATTTAGGTTTATTATTTCAATTTTAACAAAGCAAATACAAGAGACCATACAAAAGCCGGGAGGACCGCGACGGTCATACATAAAAAAAATAATTAAATACCTCTTTGTAATCAAGCTCATGAAAAGGCTCCAGAAATGGTGGTTTAGCGGCTAACATGAGACGTAATCAAATGAAACTCTTTTCTAAACTCACAGTTCTTGCCACGACGCATAATATAAAACTCTGGTGTAGCTGAAGTTTTGTTGGGTTCTAATTCAGTAAGGGGCCTTCAGTAGGCCTTCAGCAATATTATTCAGAAAAACTTTGAAAGGCTTAGAAAACATGTTCTTTGTTCTTGAAAAGAAAGCGCAATATTCTTTTATGGTTTACACTCTTTCATCGAACTACCTCCATTTTTAGCAAAAATAGAAGTCGGTCAAACATAATTCTGTATGCGTCCTCTATTCCTTGAAGTTAGGAAATATCGAAAAATTTTCAAAATAAGCTCGAGCATAAAACGGATAATATATTATATCACAAAGTTCGCAACAAAATAGAGAAGCTTTGTTAACATTTTAAGCAAAAAATCTGGCTTAAGTCCAGTAGCGCTGTTAGTACGCAATTTCGGAAGTTTATTGCTAAATCGACTTTTTGTAAGCAACTATAAACATTGTTAGGTACCATGTTTTCTTTTAATTTAATACGTTTACTACAGAATTGAAAATGTAGTGTTTAGTTGCTGGGAACTGAAGTGAGAACAAGATTGAGCTGTAGAACCTGGACGCGCACAAAAATTACGATACTACACATTTTCGCAAACCATCATCATTTTCATCCACATATCCAAAATGTGGGTTCTGTGCAAGATGTATTCTTCCATGTTTTCCTATTCGTCGTCATTTCAGTATCAGTCACACCCTTTAGGCTTAATGTCACCTCTCATGTAGTACACAGTTTTTGGTCCACATTCCACAAAAATGTAGGTTACGGAGGGATTTCAACGTCATCCTTTCGTCAAAAATCACATTTTCACATAAATCTCAATGGTCCTTCGAGTGGGAACCCTATTCAAACACCTCAAATCTTAGAATTCACACTCAAAAACTATATAAATATGTGTATGATGATCCCCTCTCACACCTGTCCCTTTTGTATCAATCCATGATGCCGTAATGACGTCCTTTCATTGCTCAGCAGAAGGAAGTTTTCCCATTTAAAGTTACCAGCCTTTTTATCTGCGAGTCCCGAGTTAAAAATAAAATTATTTAACGGTTAGACAGTCGTTATAATGCGGGTATATTATACCTCGGGTGATAATGGACGTTTCGTGTTACGGCTGCGAATTTAATCGTGCCGCAACAGAATTTTTTGCCAATATTCATGGTTATTGTGGAAAACGGTTAATTGGGGAACTTTGTTCGGGCAATTGACGACTGATACTGTTTCGGAAATGGGCCTTCGGTTTTGGGTGGCTCTGTTAAATTTAATTTTCATTACGAGGCATAAAACGGTTATGTTAAAGATGGCTACCAGCCAGTGTACCAGCTACATACTGTAGAAGTTATATTTAATTTTTAAAATGGCCGAAATTTTATGAGCAGCTTTTTGCCATAAAATAAATTTCACACACCACTTTCGAGATCATACTCCTTCATAATGTATATCGATTCTTAAACCCATTCTATTCACAAAGGCTGAAACACTCGTTACAATATAAACACTACATTACCTATTAAGCCAGAAACAACCTTTCAAAAACGCCCCCATGCCCACCTATGCCTTTCAATATAAAGACCCAATCAGATAGCCCGGACCTTATGGTCGAGGAAATATTGTAAGAAGAATATTCTATAGAATTAGAAGTATTACCGTCAGTCGATCCCTCTTATCGGCTCCTTCGATCCTTACCAAAGGAAAATGGAGTTGGGAGAAAGAAAAATCGGGTAAGTGATTTGTCTACATTCCTTTACTGAATGCGATCATGGTCTATTAAACATTGATATAGGCATCTTCACGTTTATGTTATATAGTACCTGGGCGACCGAGCTCTGCTCGGGTGAAAATAGAGACAACGACGTTTTCTAAAAATGAAACCTAGCTGGATCGGTTTTTCGCCCCCGAAAAACCCTGCTTACTAAATTTCATGAAAATCGTTGGAGCCGTTTCCGAGATTCAGATTATATACGAGTATTTATATATATATACAAGAATTGCTCGTTTAAAGGTATTAGATTAGATTAATCAGATTTTTTTTTCTGTTTAGTATGTCTACATTACTTTGTATAGTACCCACCACGTCACCGACCCAGATAGAAATAGATTTCTTGGAATATTTGGTTCTAGGAGAAAATTAGGCTCATGATATATATTCGTTCATAAGACTCGATGTTTATAAAACCAAAATAACTTACGCTAATAAAGAGTACAATAGATTCAGTACATGATTCTGGTTCCCATAGCGTTGGCTTTTTCCTAATTATTGAAATAATAATGTACACACAATACAATACACAAATAAGTAGATGGAATACAAAGAGGATGCTTATTTTTATTGAAAAATCTTTCTTGAGAGTCGATAAAAATAACAAAAACTCGACTGCTTAAAAAGTGAACAAAAAAAGACGTGAACAAGAAGAAAATCATGCCGTGCAGTCGGAGGTTACATATGCGCGAGCTGGCTGACCAAAACCAGATGTATCCTCCGACTGCACAGCATGTTTTTCTTCTTGTTTACGTCTTTTTAGTTCGCTTTTTAAGCAGTCGGATTTTATGTTATTTTTAAATAAACTTTTTATTTACAACTTCTTGTTTATTTACTTTTAAAATAAGGTTCATTTAAACGTATAAGTGTTATATATTTTTGTAATCACCTCTTAAAACCCTTTATTTTTATACCCCACACAATGGGTTTGGAAGAAAAGAAAGTATTTGGGCCCACAATATGGCGCCCAAAATCCGCCATTTTTCTAATATCCAATTTTAATGTAGCCAGTCACACTCGCAGGGTTAAGACGAATCGATTGACGTAAGAATCATCAAAATCGGCCAACTCGTTTGGTCTCTAGAACGCCACATAGGAACAAACATACACACATACATAGACTGATAAACACATAACCCTCCTTCGGCAGTCGGGTAAAAAGATGAAATACGTAAAACAATTCACTTTTCTTTACCCATTTTTTTTCCAATTTTATGAAAACACTCATCATTAATTAAACCAAACTTACTTACACTAGATACCCAATAAAGCTAGTTTCTTCATCTCAATCTCCTTCAAGATTTCATACGCGATATGTTTTACATCAATAGAATATTCAAGGAACGTACGCTCAGTAACGAGCCAAACCTAAATAAATGCTAATAACCGACGCAATCATGCTAATACAATATGGTTCTTCGTTTGTGGTACAAGTTTAAAGATTATATCCACTGAAAATGTTGGGTCTACAGTGACGTAATTGGACGAAAATGCAAGATTATTAGTCAAAAGTAAGTATTATTTCCAGCCAAGAATGGGCAATAATGTTTAATGTGATAAGTACGCACAAAACGTTTTGGGGACACTTTTATTATGCGTACAGCTAAGGAGTGGAATTCCCTGCTGGAGTCTGTTTCCCGATAGCTACAATCTAGGGGTCTTTAAGTCAAAAATGAATAGATTACTTCTAGGCAAGCGTGCTTCACCGTCGACCACATCATCGCTTACCATCAGGTGAGATAGTCGTCAAGCGCGAGCCTATTGATAATAAAAAAAGTCCTTTTTATTTTACAAAATCACACGGCACTTATTTATGCCATGATAATGTTTTTTTCCAATGTTTTTTCCATATTGTTTTTTTTTTAATTATATAGGGGTATATGTTAGCTACTCTATTATCACAAATTCATAATATTTAAATACATCTTACATTGCACCAAAAACAAAATAACATTGCTTATAAAACAATGTTTTCTTTTAAGTGACCTTAAAATCTTAGTAACAGTTTTGAAATTGCACTGTTTTATAGAATATTTCATCTGCTTCCTTTGAAATTCTCTCTCTCTCTTGCCTAGCCTTTTCCCTACTATATTGGGGTCGGCTTCCAGTCTTACTGGATTCAGCTGAGCACTAGTGCTTTACGAGGAACGACTGCCTATCTGACCTCCACAACCTCCACTTCCTTTGAAATTATAGTTTAATATAAAATAGATAGAAACCAAAAACCATAAACCTATGTAGAAAACCGTATTTATTTCAAAACTCTGACTTCTATAGTTAAGGCGAAATTGCAATTAAAAAATTGTGGTTAAGTTTTGAAGACCAGTGTACAGTCAGTAGGTATGTCGCATAAACACAATTTCTTTTTGTAATGAGTCTGCTCTTGATCTCTATCTCATCTGATGGGAACGACGGAATGAACATGAACAGTAGACTCCTGTTGCCTCTAGCGTAAAAACGGACGAACTTTAGGCGGTTGGGCACACATACGCTGGCAGAGAGTTCAACACTTTGACTAAGCGCGTAATAAATGAAGAGTGAAAATTTGAATAGATTTTGTGAATAATGATATGAAAAAAATGGAGTCAGTAACATCGTAGCAGTTGACAGTGAAGAATTTAAGAAGAAAACGTGTTGCGTCAACTCCAAGTAACATGAGACTACGGCAAAAACCTTTATTTTTAAATAAAACTTTGCCCCACACTAGGAATTTCTTTCTGTATCGTGTATGCGTTTACAAACATATAAACTCACATACACAACACCCAGAGCCGCAAAAACTATCTATAGGTCATACAAATATTTGTTCCGTGCGGGCAACGAACCCGCGACACGCAGCGCAGCAGTCAATCACTCAACCATTGCGCCAACCGTGCGCCGTAGATGATTAAGAGAAGTGCTGATTATTGTCTTATCAACGATTTATGACTGCAGCAGTAGTTTTTTACCTGACTGCAAAAAATGGGTAAAGTTTCCCTAACATCCATATCCCACATAACTTGGCACCTACATCCATACATCCATATTAAAAGCTCTTACAATAACATAGCAACAAAACGCGCCATCCATCACACACCAGCACATTCATCTTCCTACTCCTAGCAACTACGATTACGACGATAGCGTTTATGAATTATCCCAAACTACGAATATTAAGCCAGAGGTTATTATGCTCAGATGATATTAGTATGCAACAACGGACAACATAATATTGGTTGTCTTAAACCTTGTGGTTGTTGGCTATGATTTCAGGATGAAGAAGAGGAAAAAAGTACAAAGTAGACGAAACAAGAATATATAAAATTTTGTTTTTCCCTATTTGCTATTGAGGTGACGAACGTACAAGAAGACATGCTGTGACGATCCCAAATGAATTGGCATACAAGCAGGAGGATGATGGTGACGCCTTTCCCATTAAGATTTATTGAATAAGCGTGCCTGACCTTCGACCACATCATCACTTAACATCAGGCGAGATAGTGGTCAAACGCGAGACTATAATAAAAAAAATAAAAAAAAACTTAAATCCTAATGAAAACGTTACGGTAACGGCTTACGTGTCATAAGGTCGTGAGTTCGAACCCAGGCAGGTGTTTTACTTTGAGTAAATTATTTCATCACCACTACTCTTAAAACGGTGACGGAAAACATAGTGAGAAAACCGGCATGTCCTAGAACCATTTTTGGTTATGAAGACATGTGATATCCACCAACCCGCACTGGACCCGCGTGATGGATTAAGGCCCATTACCTCTCTCACAGACAGGATGCCCGTGTCCCAGCAGTGGAAACATTATAAGGATGATAATGATGAATAAAAACGGTCCGATTAAATGACCAGTGGTATATTATTCACCATAAGTTGTAACAGCAATAAAAGTCGAACCGTCTATACAGTGTTTTGACGGTGCAAGCAAGAAACTTGCGTCGTGTACATTGGGCTTAAGTCAGCGGTGGTCAAGATAATTGATTCGATCGATTTAATTATAACACACAAACCAACAAGCACCGAACCAGCGTGTTGGATTAAGGCCCATTACCAGTGCGTCCCATTAGCAGTGGGAACATTATAAGGATGATAATGATGAATAAAAACGGTCCGGTTAAATTACCAGTGGTATGGTATTCACCAAAAGTTGTAACAGCAATAAAAGTCGAACCGTCTAAACAGTGTTTTGACGATGCAAGCAAGAAACTTGCGTCGTGTAAATTGGGCTTAAGTCAGCGGTGGTCAAGATAATTGATTCGATCGATTTAATTATAACACACACGTTTAGTCAAATAACACTTGTCAAGGACAATAATTAATCCAGCTCATGGTATGTCTTGAGATGAGTATTACTAGCGTTAAATTAAAGGCCAGTGTCCGTGTGATCTATATCGAGGCTCCAGTGTAATTAGATACCTCGTTGATGACAGCTCAATGATCGTACGTTATGTAATTGCAATTATGTACACGTAGGTGTATTGATGGATTGGTGTTGTTTGTGTTAAGGATTTCCAGTAATAACTTGTAGATATTGGGATAAACTAATCTAAAATTGATATATGACAAGAAGAAAATGTACATAACATGTAGTTCTTCATCATCATCTTCATATCAGCCGAAAGACCTCCACTGCTGGATCTAGGCCTCCTCCAAGCGTCGCGACATTGATCCGTCCCGTGTGTCTCACAACCAGCAGATCCCTGCAACCTTCACCAGGTCATCGGTCCACCTGGTGGGAGGCCTTCCAACGCAACGTCTTCCGGTTCTTGGTCGCCACTCCAGAACCTTTCTGCCCCATCAGCCATCCGATATGCGAGCAATGTGTCCTGCTCACTGCCACTTAAGTTTGGCAATTCTTCGGGCTAAGTCGGTAACCCTGGTTCTCTTACGGAGTGAGACATGTATTTACTTCATGTATTTATTTCCAGAAATTGCACATTGCTTTAATTTTTGGGGCAAGTACGAGTATAATCTTTGTATGACAAAGTTAATATGTGCGTAATAATCTCGCTTCGGCAAAATATCTTAATTCATAAAATTCTGAATGAGTTGATGGGTTTATCATAAAGATTATAAGAATACTGCCCTGTTGAGGTCTTTGGCCTATAGCAAGGTAAATCCTTGCTATAGGCCAAAGACCTCATCTTCACATCACATCACCAGCCTATTAATATTCCCACTGCTGGGACACAGGCCTGCTCTCTGTGAGAGGGAATGGGCCGTGATCCACCACGCGGGCCCAGTGCGGATTGGTGAATGTCACATGTCTTCGAATTGTAGGTTCTAGGACATGCCGGTTTCCTCACGATGTTTTCCTTCACCGTTTTGAGAGCAGTGGTGATGAAATAATTTACACAAAGTAAAGCGCCTGCCTGGGCTCGAACCCACGACCTACAACTTGTAAGTCGCGGCCGATACCACTGGGCCACCACTGCTCCATCATCTTCACTATCACTACATACTTATGAAACAAGTCCTCCGCCGCATCTGTACGCGATAAACTCAAAAACTACTGAATGGATTTTCATGCGGTTTTCAATAATAGAAAGAGTGAAAAACGAAGAAGTAAAAAACAAGAAAGGTTTGTATATTATGTAATTTGTCACGGGCGAAGCCGGGGCGGGTCGCTAGTACAACCTGAACTAACAAGCAGATACCATAATATGCTACTCGTATGAATACGCCAGCTCCTTTGGGAAATCAAACATCACAAGACAGTAGTCTAGGGTGTCTCAAGCTAACTTCCTTCGCCACCAGTATCCTTAATCAAAGGCCTCATTGTAACACAAATTATTCGTCCACATATGCTGTGTGTCATGTACTCATGTCAGAAGTTCACAAAGTAACATATGGATGCTAATGACATATTTGCATGTACATACGGCGACCCCCCGGGTGCCTCCACTTTGAAGTACAAGCTTTAGCAAAGGGGCATTACCTATGCTGGTGAGCTTGTTATATTCCTGATAACTGTATTCAAATGATTAGTGAGAATACTCAAGCAAGCAATATAATTATGAACATAATATTATCATATTATCATTTCCATTAGTTTTTTTCATTTTATTTGATAGAATTTAATAATCTAATTGTAATCTTAATTATGTGTAATGTTTGTGTCTCAATAATTATTAAAATAATGTAATTTGATAATATTGGATTTTAAATCGTATTGTATATCATTGTAATGTTTTATTTTTTTTATAATGCGATATAATTTAATAATGTAATTGTAATTTTAATTAATGTATGTATAAAGTGTGTGTCTCAATATTTATTTAAATAATGTAATTCAATAATATTGTATTTTAATCGTATTGGATATTAATGGTATTGTTTTAATAATAATTTAATTTGACTTTTTAGTTAATTTCTATTAATAATTAAGCTTTTAGGGTAAATAATTGTTCAATTTTAATTAAATCAAAATTTTATTTCATAATATTATTTTAAATGGTTTTATTATGATAGTAATTGATTTATGTTTGCTTAGATCATTATTTCAATTTATGTAACCTGCTCTGTAAATGATGTGCATGCCTGTAAGTGAATTGCTTACACATGATCTTTTCTAAATGTTTCATTATAATATTAATGTGTAAATAAGTCGTTGGTGTGCCTTATTAATGAATAAATAAATCATGGATGTTATATGCAAGAAACTCGGTACCTATGTGTGATTTTAATGAGAAGTAGTAATTAATGAACCATCCACGGACCAACCTCGGCAGTTGCTTAACTTCGAAGATCGACCCGTGTTATTGTTGTTATTCAGCCACGAGCTCCTCTACTTACGAAATAGGCTTAATAAAAAAAACATTGACACCGAAAAACACAAATTAATAATAATAGCCACTCACAAAAACACACACAAATATATTCACTCTGTATTGCATGTGTCATTTTTATGTACAATAAATAATTAAGAAGAATTGAAGATATTCGATAATTTAACACGCAAAGAGCGAACACAAGCATTAGAAAACAGTTACGTTTGAAAAAGAATTAATGGGTTTCGCTGGAATTTTAAATGCAGATTCTTTTAAAACGAGGGAAATAGTTCTCGAGGGACG
Source organism: Orthosia gracilis (assembly GCA_947562075.1). Classification (NCBI taxonomy): domain Eukaryota; kingdom Metazoa; phylum Arthropoda; class Insecta; order Lepidoptera; family Noctuidae; genus Orthosia; species Orthosia gracilis. Next base: position 21,148,617 of record OX387271.1, on the reverse strand, counting down.
TTGGAAAAATCTCAGTATTACACGTATAAGAACTTGTGTAAACGTTTCAATCCTTATTCTATCTACTTTTAACTATTTTTCTCTTGTTATATAAGTTAAGACATCGTAAAGACTTATATCTGAATAACGCAAATCTGCCTTAGAAGCCGCACAGATTAACATGTGTGAATATTGTGCAATTCCAACAATATCACATACATAAATATGTGTCGGATTGATAACCTTTTTTTTTGAAGACGTTAAATATAACAGTATTACCAGTGTCATCAAGTTAATTCTAGAGGAAGCAATCAAGCTATCCCGCCATCTTCTCCTAGGTCTGCCGCGACCTCATCTACCTGTTGAATGATAGCGATGAGGAAGGTCTTTGTCCAGGAGTGTCAGGCTAACAAATATAATTAATTAATAATAATTATGTTACCAGCCTGTTACTGTGATAGGCTTTTGCCCACTTTTGCCAGATAGAGAAAGGGGACGCAAAATTGAGTCATTTCTACACATTTTCATGTAATTTTTTTATCGCGCAAAAGAGGTCTATACGTGCGATTTGTAATATAGACCCACTTACATTCTGTAAACCACTGTTTAGGAAACTTAGAATACTTACTTTGACTGGTATTTATATTGAGGAAATATGTAAATTGATCAAATCTCACCCTGAGATGTTTGAAAAATTGGCAGATAATTGTAAATTCAGAACTAGATATCCTAATAGATTAATTATTCCTAGAATGAAAACGGAGCTATATAGGCGAAGTTGCTATCCTATGTGTATTCAGATTTATAACAAGATTCCTGACGAAATTAAAGAACTTCCAATGGTCCGCTTCAGAATGTTTTTGCCAGGTGGATTATAGAGAATTCTTTCTATACTTTAAAAGAATTCCTTCAGTTTAAATTTAATTGACTTAATTGTATACTTACCAAAAATTTGCATGTCATTATGCTATGAATAAATATGTTAAGCTACTGTTATACTACCATTGTAAGAACTTTTGTAACCATATTTATCTGCAAAGAAATCTTTGACTTTGACTTTGAAATCACACGGCAGGTACAGTAATAATTAATTTTAAGAAATTAAATCATAAAATCTCTCGTTTTTGCGTTTTCTCTAATAGGTTCGAATTCTACGAGTACTTCACAAGAAATCTTAGTTTGTGTCCTCAATCCGTTTTAACATAAAGTCATTCCGCACAAGATTTCCCATTTCCGCTTACATTATAGAAAAATTTCATCGGTATGAAGTTCTTGAACTCGCCACTCGATTTTTCGATTTATCAGCGAATCGAGAAAACGTTACAGAGTTTAGCTTTGAAATAAATTACGGTATGCTCATGAAGGGTAGGGTTAGGTTGTCTAAAGGTATAATAATACAATGATAATTAATTGGGATTTTTTCATAGATTTCCACTTAAGAACCAATTCAGATACATAGTCTTAGTGTAATTTCAGTGTTAAAGTTACCTTGTTATTTTCTGTTTATTTAACTTTTAAACATATAAGCCAATAATGTCCCTCAAAAAAGGTAAAGGGCTCTTTTATCCATACAATTACATTTTCCCCTAGTATAGTTCAATTCTTTCGGTAGGAGTCGAAATCAACCCGTCATCATTACCTTGGACTGCCGCTTGTGTGTATTTATGTTTTACTTAACCTTTGTTGCTCCATTGCTGGACAAAACCATATTTAACATAAGGACCAAATAATGATCAAAACATAAAACCACCGCATCACCACAGATCCATTCATGTCAGAGTTTTTGGGAAAAAAAATGGCACGCATTTGATTCGCTAAGTCTGCATTCTGTGAGACCATTATATAGAAGCAAGCACTTGGAATAATACAACGTACACGGAATTTTGTTCAGATTGGATTAAAAACTGTCTGAAAAACGGGGCTGAGAGATTTAGCAGTACCGGCTTACCGCAAACGGAAGGATTCGTTTGTGGGAAGTAAGTTCAAAGAACTGTGTGAACCTTACATTAAACACGACAGAATACAGCATAAATTGTTTACTAGATTTTATTAATGGATAGTGACGGCCACTATCTTACCTGATGGTAAGCGATGATGGGGTCAACGATGGAACTGGCTTACCTGCAAGCAACCTCTTCACAAATCACAGTATACGTTATTTGACTACCTATAGACTACGAGTGTTATTGATAGGTTCGCGTTTGATCACAATCTTACCTGATGATAAACGGCGATGTGATCGACGTTGGAGCACGCTTACCAAGAAGTAAGGCACACTAATGACTTAATATTTATTTATTTATTTATTATATGCTTTATTGTACACCTTAAAATACAGTTATAAGAAGAAACTTAAAATTAATACATATACAATGGGCGGCCTTATCGCAATCCGCGATCTCTTCCAGGCAACCTGGATTCCTCAGTTTAAAAGTTTTTCATCAAGAAATACCAACTCCAGCTTACATCTAAGAAACTACAACAACAACTTAGTTCCCATACTACTTCTTAAAGTGACCGCCAGATAATCAAAAAATAAAAGTCGTTTTCACCTGTCTACCAATGTATTGCAATATTTCAAAACGATACGAAAAAAATGTAATGGCAGTGTCGCTAACACGATCAAAACAATAGTATCGCGGTAAGGGGCACCCTTGACCGTTTCACTTGGCATTCAGTAATGAGTTAATATCTCATAAACGCGTGGATACATTCACATGATTTAACAAATAAAATGGTTCTACGCCTATACCTTTCATTTGAACCAAAGTTAATCAAAATATCTCCATAAACAAAAAATCATGTTTTCAAATTACGTAATTATACCTACTTTTTGGTACTAAGTCGAATCAATGACTTTTATGTTCAGGAGTCAGGGACTTCACTGAATAGTATTATTTTTCTTATGTAAATAAAGCTATTTATTATTATTATTATGTTTTACCCTACTATGGCAAAGACAAAAGGAAGGGTTATGATTTTAGCAGTCTATGTATGTATGTTTGTATTTACATATGTTCCTCCGCAGCGCCTGAACTATTTATCCGATTTTGATGAATAAGTTGTCAATCGATTCGTTATTATGGTCCGGGTAACATAGGATAAAAAAAAACCATAGTTGGCTAAACCGGGTTACAGTTTTTATTAAACTTTTCGCTTGTTTTTTTATCTGGCGGAACCTTCAGTTGTACGCACCCAACAGGACCAACATGTATACATAATGAAAGCGGGCTAATAAACCCACATTACAACTCTTATCTCTCTCCCTCCTCAGCTTACAAACAACAAACATATTAATTTCGTGTTGCAAGCAAAACTCAAGATGTAAGTGCAAATATCAAAGGCAAAGTAACGGCGAACCGGCGAAGTAAAGCCAACACACGTCGCCTGTCTGTTTAAACTAAATACACGCCGCGTGAAGCAAATTTCATGCATAAAATTATTGAAGCCGCCTCCGCCAGGCATACTACCTGTCGAACTTGGGCTAACTTAACTTAGGAGAGGACGCGATTTTTCGTGGGTAGTTTGTAAAATGTTGTTTGGAGATTACATATGCATCTACATCATGTTATCAATAGTTTCTCTGATCAGGCACAGTGGTATTTGATTTTCCAAGAAAAAGGTAATTAGCATAATATGACTAGCTTTGCGAAACGTGGCGGGCATTAACCAAAATAGTTTTAAACTAACTAGAGAAAGTAATGTGACCTTTCATTGTTTATATTTATTTGATTCAAAATCGATGGAGAAAAATGTACTGAGTGGTCTAAAATATTTTAAAATCAATCGGTTTAGAAGATTTTAGTTTTCGTCTGTACATTTTGGTAAAAATGAGGTAGTTCTAGAATTTGATCCGAAATGGTTAGCGACACTATTGGATCATGTAATAATCAGCATGTTGTGGTTCAATTCCTGGCTTAGAATATTGAGTCTTCAAACATCCCATTATGCAGTTTTAGTTTTCATCAAAACGGTCCCAAGATTCCTTTCAGTGTTTACAGCATTTCCTCATAATTTCAGATTTAGCCCACTTGAAAAACTCATTTTGTATACGGGAATTTTACATATTTTTCGAAATTCCCGTGACTCACATTAATGTGATTAATGCCATAGTGAATTAGAGGCATTTATCAATACATTCTGCTATATTTCGTTGGTGTGCGCCGTGGGTATGGTTTCCATACTAAGATGCCCAATGACCTTTCCCAGTAGCAATCCGGACTTAGGCACTTTCGTGCCTTGGAAAGCACGTTAAGCTGTTGGTCCTGCATCTGAGTTCTCGCCGCTCGTATTGGGTTGCCACCCCATCGGTCTATCTGTGTTTGCGCAAACATTTGTGCACTATACTACTTCTTGCGAACTTGGCTTATCTCCGTTAAGATTGGTTCCTTCCTCCTTCTCGCGTTGTATTCTTCATTACTGATGGTTGTGATTCCTCTGTCCTGGAAAGGATTTTTCTTTCACAAGTTTGCGCCATCTATGCCTGTTTTTTTGCGTCGTGGAGAGCATCGAACATTTTGGTGTTCAACGACGTGCGGTCTGACCATCTGATTGGACTGCGACCTCTAGGACGTTTCCCTTCGATTTGGCCAGTCACCATCAGCTGTTCGTGGTTGTATCTGTCCTATCTGGCAATATGACCGGAGTACTCCAAAATTCTACAAAAACAGATCGTGGGCAGTCTGATATTTATATTCAGCTGTTGTAGAATAGAGTCACTGGTGTGAAAGACTGTTCTAGGGATTTGAAACATCTTCCTCCAGCACCACATCTCAAAAGCATCTATGAGGTCACGATCGGCCTTCTTTAGAGTCCACGTTTCGGACCCGTAGCTTAAGATGGAAATCACCAGGGAGATGACTAGTTTCACTTTGGTCTTACGTGAGGTGTTTCGGTCCTCAATATTTTCTGCAGTTGGGCCTTAGCATTTTTGGCCATTACTATACGTCTCCTAACGTCCTATTCGCTGGACCCTCGTGTTTCTGATATTGGCGCCCAGGTCTATGAAAACGCTTACAGTTTCCAGTGATAGAGCACCTGTAAGTTTGAGATAGTTTGCGTGATCCACTACCATTAATTTGGTTTTCGCATAGTTTAAGATTTTTATGATTGGTAACTGTGCCAAAAAAATATCTGAAGGAATATTGTATCAGCAATGTATCTATGAAGATTATGTGAAGACCTTTGCAGTGGTGGAACACCAAAAGTTCATCAATCTGCCGTAAGACATTCATAGTTGAACATATGTTTTCCTCTTTTCTCATCACAACGACTGATTCTGCACTGTCTGAAGCCAGCAAAATTTTAGAACTTCAAACTAATTATACAATCTTTATAGTACAGTACAAACATTTTCTTAATGTCCGTCGGCAAACTTCGAGTTTCTTCAGTCGTTGGATTTATATCAGATGCCCTTTGCACTTGGTGCAGACCAGAGGCTCTCAATAAATTTGGAATGATATAGAGTTGTTAATACTCTTTTAACATATGTAATTTATTTTCAAAATGTGAGGAAAGCTGCTAAACATACTATTTTACAGATCTACATATTTCATACGGAAATCAAAACAAAACAACAATAAAGTACTTAGTTCTGAATTCAAATTATTATACACGATGAATCTAATAATGGATGGACATGGAAATTATCATTCATTTGTATTCGAAAATGCAATGATTGCCGAGGGACATTAAGGATAGAGAATAGTTGTACCTATGTAACAGTGACAATAAATTTACTATGGAAAAATTTACCATGTTATCACAATTTGTAAAGTTTTTGTACAAAGAGACAAGATGGTATCATAGAACATTCTTGTAGAATACACACAGATAAACTTACTTCCAACATCTTATTAGGGGTTAAAGTATGAAATTGCCGATATGTACTGAAAAATTGAAATTAGTTTTTTTTTTTTAATTTAACATATTTATTTAATCTATATACATACATATAATATACATTGCTGCCATCTAATAGGAAGGTCATTTATGCCTTTGCGATAGAACTCTGGTGATCTAGATTCGACAAACTGTGTGAAAGCATTTTGTACTGCCTCCTGAGAAGAAAACTTTTTATCACGTAGAAAATTGTCCAAATCACGAAAAAAATGGTAGGAACTGCAATTTTCAGTTGGAGCAAGGTCTGGCGAATACGGAGGGTGACGAGAAACCATTCGTCACCCTCCGTATTCGCCAGACCTTGCTCCAACTGAAAATTGCAGTTCCTGTAGAGTTAAAACGGTTTCTCGTGCTGTATGAGGTCTCGCGTTATCATGGAGCAATAATGGTGAAGATCGATTCATGAGTCGGGGCTGTTTCATTGCTAGTTTTGCCATCATTGTTCGGAGTTTGGCACAGTAGACATCTGCCGTTATTGCTTGACCAGATCGGAGTAAGCTATAGTGAATAACACCATGCTGAGAACACCAAAGAGTTACCATTACCTTTTTATTGATAAGCTTTGCTTTAGGACACTGTTGCGGCGTTTGACCTGGGGTCAGCCATTGCATTTTTTGCTTAAGGTTATCGTAAATAATCCACTTTTTATAACATATCACAATTCGATCCAATATTCCTTCATCTCTGTATCGATTCAACAAGGCAACACAAGTTTCAACACGCGTTTCTTTCTGCAGATCAGTCAAATCATGAGGCATTTTTTTATGATATTATTTAAATGAATTTGGCTATGACATTTTTAGATTATTTATTGATATTTTATTAGATTATTTAATTAGTTTGTTATTTTTAGATTACCTATTGACATATTTTTTAACACAGTATTAGATTATTTAATTAATTTGCTTGACAATTTAACATATTTATTTGAATGGTTATGACATGTATTAGATTATTTTAATTTATTTGGTTTTGACATTTTTTGCACTATTTATAGAAGTTAAGTAAGATGAGTTTTAATTGCTGTGGTTTTGACATGTTTAGATTATATATTTATTGACATTTTTGCGACATGTATTGGATTTAAATTGATTTTTTTTATGACACGTTTAGATTTTTATTGTTTTTTTTTTATGATATTTCTTGGATCATTAAATTTAAATTGTTTGACATTTTTGATTATTTATTGAAATGGCTACGACATTCATTAGATTATTTTAGTATCATGTATAGAATTAGTTTATTTTGTTGTGGTTTCGACATTTTTAGATTATTATAATTATGAAGTTTGCTATGACATTTTTGGAGTATTTATTAATTTTGTTGACATGTATTAGATTTTACTATATTGAATTAAGTAATCAATTTTTGTAAATGACATGTCAAGATTATTATTATTGTTATTCTCTATTATTTTTATGAATTTTATGCGAAATGTCTAAATTGTGAAAATTGATTTCCTTAAACTTGATTAATTTTATAAGTGTAATGGTGATTTTGTGTTGGTCCTTAGTTAGAAATTGATTTAAGTTTGTCTTTAATATTTTTTGTAAACATTCAGACACAGTGTAAATTGTTAGTGAATAAATGAAATGAAATGAATGAAATGAAATGAAATGACTCATTTTTCATATTTTTTTATTTTATTGATTTGACACAAATGAGTCAACATTATTGGTAAGGTAACGTTAAACCATGCCGCTAATTCCTGGGTAGTTTGGATCGGATCGGCTTCCACCATCTCTTTCAATTCATTGTTATTCACCTGTATGGGCGGTCTTCCACGTGGTTCGTTCTTCAAATCAAAGTATCCATCACGAAAGCGTTTTAACCAAAATCACACGGTGCGTTCATTAGTAGTCCCCTCTTCAAACGCAACAATGATATTGCGAGCTGTTTCTGCTGCATTAGTTCCGCGTCGGAACTCGTACTCAAAAATCACTCGAATTTTCGAAGTATCCATCTTTCTTGCCTAAGCTGAATAAAAAAAAGACTCGATAATCGAAAGTTATACATTTTTTAAAAGAAGAACTTCATAGGTATCATGTGAAAAAAGTTTCACTCAAAAATCTCAAACCATGAAGGATCTATGTCAAGAAAGTACCTATTTTCACTAAAACGACAATTTCATACTTTAACCAATCCCACAAACCATAATTATGCAATCCTTCAGTTTGACAAACCTCTTACTTCGTGTTATTATAATAAGTCTCTATCGTCTGCATTGATTCCTAAAACGTCCAATCACCTGCAAGCCTGAAAGTACAGCTTCTAACTTGAACTGTGTTAAAGTCAAGAGTCGCGCACCATTCAACCGTTCGACATCACTTGTTAATACTCGTATTGATATGTCGCTCAAATTAAGATATATATCGGGTCGCGATACAAATGGGTGCCACTGTTTGGAATAGTTTCAATAACTCTACTACCTGTGAATGACAGACGCGGAACGAATGTGAGTTTAGATGCAATATTATGTTGGCTTTCAGGCTGTAAAGTTGTATTGCAGCATTTGTAAATTCTCTGTAAACTGGACAAAACACTCTAGGTAAGGCCTTGAAGCAAAACTAAGTTTTTCTGCAGCTTTACTATTTCAAAGGAACAGTGCATCGGGATAAAAAATTATGGTATTCAACTATTGTGCAGATTTTTATCATGAACGAATTTCTTGATCGAATGATAACAAATAAACGAAACAACAATATTATCACTTTGTTATTAAAGAAAGATAGATCAGTTTAGATTCATCATCATTACTGTCATCCTTCAGCATCTTTTAGACACTGGCCTATCCAATCTCACGTGATTTAACTAAACCTTACCTTATCTTACCTTTAACTATATCTGGAGCCCAATATCTGGAGATCAATAAAATATGGTGTACCTCAAGGGTCGATACTAGGACCACTACTATTTCTCATTTATATAAATGATTTACCTAACGCTATTCAGCACCCTATGATTTTATTTGCAGATGACAGTACGGCTCTTTTCACAAATAACAAAAATAAAAATCATGAACAAGAAATAAATGATGCCCTATCTAAATGAATAAATTGGCTAACAATAAATAATCTAAAAATAAATCTTACAAAAACCCATTACATGAAATTCAAAAATAAAAACGCAAAAGCAATTCCATTATCTATTCAGTACAATAATGCAACTGTATCTGAGGTTAACAGTATAAAATTTCTAGGTTTCAATATAGATTCTAATATGTCATGGAAAACACATGCAAGTAGTGTATGTAGCAAATTGAATCAATTTTCTTATGCCCTCTACATGCTCAAAAAAGTATCTAACCAAACCACACTACTTAATGCTTATCTTGCCTATGTGGGGTCCGTTCTATCTTATGGGATACTATATTGGGGATACTCAACTGATAAAGACATTGCGTTCAAGGCACAAAAAAAAGTGTATAAGATCAATATGTGGGATACACCAAACAGATTCATGTAAACCTCATTTCATAAACCTCAAGATATTAACCCTCCCTGCTCTATATATCTATGTGGCCTCAATTCTAGTTAAATCAAACATCAGTAGCTATGACACATTGACAAGCAGTAGACTTAAAAATATATTACGCAATAAAACGTCCCACTAACTACAGTGTATAGCAATAACATTTTTTGTATGAGCATAAAAATATATAATAAGTTACCCATAGATATTAAGAACCTAAATTCAATTTGTATTTTTAAAAGGAAGCTAAAAGACTTCCTGATTAAAAAGGCATATTACACTGTAAAAGAATTCCTTGAAGAAAAATAATTATTTAATATACTAAAATGACTGCGATACTTAATATAATGTGATATAAATTATTATAAGAATTGTATGATATAAAATAAAATGTATGAATAATGATAATTAATATAATTTAATGAAAACAAAATGTGTATGTAACTGTAATATTAAGTATAAATCATTTAAATTGCAATGCCTTAACAGGCAACTAAGTTCTAAGAACTTACCTTATGTTAACATCTTCAAAATTCAGTACACTTAGTTCGCAATAAAGAATTTGAATTTGAAAACCCTCGACAATACTAATTCAATCACAAGCTATCGGTCATCGTGCTAAGATTGTGACTCCACCTGACTTTTTCCGATCGTAGCACTGTGGGTGTCTACATTAGATAAAAGGGTATGTATCATTAGTAATTGGGTCCATCATTATTGATGAGTTTATGTTATAAAGAACAGTCTAATACAATTTTCTTGCTACGATTACTTTTCGCCCTAAAAATAACAGGATGTTTTGCATGCATTCAATTTTCACTTAAAAAGAGGAATCTGTACAAAGTTACATCAGCCAGCCCCCAAACACATTACACTTGTCATTTCCCACTGTCTGATCACTTATTACATGTATCAACTAACTTAAACTCCAGAATTTGATTTCCATTCCTTCAAAATTCTGTCACTCCTCAATATCCGGGAATGAATCGAATCCCCTGTCGAAAATGACGAAAAATTAACGGTGCAGACGGGCGTTTTTTTATGTAGCAGGTTTATAATGATTCTGGGCCGATTCCATGAACCCAGATAATAATTTAAAATTAAAACAAAGTATAAACCCAGCGGTTACATCCCAGTTTTGGTCAGAATAATGCTAGGTAAGACGATAACAAAGCAATTGCATCCTCTAGATAATTTTTATGCGCATGCAGCATAGTACCGTACACCGACTTAGTTTGAGAGCAGGCAGCAGTTATATATTTCTTCTCTCTCATGTTACGAAATGTGTCCTTGAAATTTCACTCTCAATTCTCGTTTAATTTTTGTCGAATCGCCCGCTAAGAAGCTTCACCGCAAAAGAAAACTTAACAATAATATGCACTATGAGATTTCACCTCTTAGGCGCGCGGTGTCGCTCTCTTCAAGTAGGCACACAATCTAATCTCCATTTTATTCAAAGAAACTCCAACATCACATATTCATATTCAACATTCATGAGAAAGTTCAATTTCGTCAGCAGAAATTCGTTTAGTTCGTAATCCGGACAAACAACATTTAGTTCCAGCTTGATTAATATCAGGTCCGAGGTCATTAGGTTGCAGGTAGCAAATGACCTAAATACGCTGATTGCATCTTACGTCAGCAGATTACATCTTGTATTTACTCCTTTATGTAGATAGGTATGTATTGCTGATAGAGCTACAGTCTCTTGATCGGAACGCACAACGCTGTCGTTTACGTTGCCGAACTTATATCCATCTGCCTAGCCTTTTCCCAATTATATTGGGGTCGGCTTCCCGTCTAACCGGATCTAGCTGAGTACCAGTAACTGGGTAACCCGATACCTCTTGGCTAGACTGGTGTTGCCGGACTCATAATTGTATAAAATTCGTCTACAATGATATTTGTTCCCTCGCAGTATACGTCAGTGGAGGAATAAACACTCCGGCATCGCATACCGCAGCGTTGAGCGTTCCGATCAAGAAAGCTTAGAAATGAACCCAAAGAACGCTAATCTTATGAAAATTAGTGATGAGACCATCTAAAAGCAATCACCCAGGTACTTCAACCAATATAGCTAAAAAATTATGTCAACAGCGACCGTTTTTATAAGAGAACAAGCCTTGTGCTTGAATTTGAATTCTCATTGGCAAAAAATACTAATATTCTGGAGAGGCGATCGCGAACTTGGAAGGCCTCCCTATTGGTGGACCGACGACCTGGTTAAGGCTGCGTATATCCGATGGATGCGAAACGCAATGACAAACATCGTCACAGGCTTTTGTCCAGCAGTAGACGTCTTGGGCTGAAATGATGATGATACAAATTTTTGTCCACAATTTAACCCCTTTATGGAAAATGTTCACGCTTGTAGATGCAATGGTTTAGGACCTAAACCATAGACAGCCTAAATTTAAGGCTGTGTATTGTCTTCCATTTAATTTAAGATTTTTTGATTAAGAAGATTAAGGTAATATGCAGTTTATTTTGATTACCTCGTTATTGATTCACAAAACTAAAAACTTCTCTACTCGACTGCAATTGGAATTTCAAACTCTCAACCTCTTCAAAACTACCAGCCGATCAACAAAAAACCTCAAACTGCCTACCAATCGCACGTCTGTTACCACCCGTAGCATTCCGTCACTCATTCGTCACGGAGTCGCGCCGGCATCGATCGTTCATGACAGCCCAATCAGAAGCCTAACCGACAGGAAAAACACGAGGGTGCCCGACATGTTGCCTAATCTAATACAAGGGCACCTTCAGCTAGTGATGTTGGCAAGGTAAATATTAGGGGAGTGGCTGCACCCAATATCGGCATTAATGTGGTTGACGAAATCCTAATTTGACGAAACATAGCTATAGAGAGTAACTGCCTCCGGTTGCTAACGCGACCTTACTGTGTTTATTGGTTTTTAGGGTTCTGAGGCAAAGGATGACCCAATAAGATCCTATTACCATAAGTCGACTGTACGGAGATATGTATCTACCTAAGCGGCTACCCGACTTATATAAAGTTCTGTTTAAATGAAAATATGACAACTCACATTAAATTAAACCAGAAAAAAATGTGTCTTTCAGCTCAGACGCACGACTAGAGTTTACTCATTAAGTACGATTGTCTTTGATTATGACAATATACATGATGCACTCACACAGAAAGCTGGCACTCTCAGGAGAAGCTCTTCACCTCAGGGGATCTCTAATAAAAACTAACTGAATTAAATTTACTTTTTAAACAAAACTTAGAGAAATCTAAGTCTTTTTGTTTATTTATTTATGTACACACAAAACACTTAAAAGAGAAAATACATATAAAGAAAAAGAGCACAAAGGTGCTGTATATTTCTAGAGAATTTTGTTGTATTTATATGCAGACTCATAAATCCAGCGAGCTAGCTCGGGGTCTTTTTGTTTTTTATTCGGGAACAATTTTTTTGTAGTTAATTTTTTTAGTTTGTTGTTGTACCAAAAAAATATATTATATTATAAAATATATTACTTATTTTATTATAAATTATTATCTTATGAATCAATTTTCATATAGGCCCCGGTATGGAAATTTTATGAGGGGTGAGATTATTATTTATTTTATTTATTTATTTAAACATTTATGCACACACACATATAGACAAGAAGGAGGAACAGAAAAATAGGTACATAGGTGATTAATGTTTTGCGATTGTGTGGATTCATCGTTTAAATTCTGAGTAAGAGCAAATTATGTGCTTGTAACCCCTTCCTATCAAGTTAGTCGATTTTATTTGTATACATTATTCTCTGCTTACTGAACAGGATTATTTTGTAATAAAACGCTTGCCTTATAAACTTAGTTTTGCTTCTTAAAGGGTTCTAATACAATTAATAGAGCCTTTGTGCGAAAGCCCTTTGATGTGGAACATCAAAAAGCGTACCATGTTAAATTTGGCTATTTTACTTGTAAGTTTGGACTCTCATCCTAGTTGCTCCTTAACTCTGAAACAGAATCATTGGCTAAATAGTAATTTTAAAGTGTTAAACGTCTCTCTCTTTTTGCGGCCTACAACATTCTCTTTTTCTTTTTTTTTACTAACGATAGACTCGCGTTTGACCACCACCTGACGGTAAGTGATGATGTGGTCGATGGTGAAGCATGCTTGCCTAGATATAACTATTCACTCTTGACATAAAGAGCCCTATAATAGGTTGTAGTGAAGATTTTGTTTGATTAACGAACAAATCAACACTAAAGCTCAGCACAAACGGGCCACCGACCACAGCCACCGGTGGCTGTTGCGCGCTACAACCACATTTGTACACAGTGGCAGAAGTGCGCGGCAGCCGCCGGTGTTCGGAAGCCGCCACGTTTCTATTGCTGTATAGATCAGAATGTGCATCGCAAATAGCGGGACGTAATTCGATTTCCGATATGAAACTATCCATTGAGGCGTATTCGTGCTCCATGGTGACGCGTGCGATGCATAGGATGCCTAATGCCTAACTGCGCGGGGGTGGAGCAGCGTGACAGTGGCTGGTGTCAGCGTCTTTTATGGCCCGCAGCGACCACATGTGGCGAGTCGTGGTCACTGCTGTAGTTTGTGGCCGTGCGTCTATCTAACTAATATTTTAAATGTGAAAGTTTGGATGGATGTGTGTGTGGATGTGTGGATATATGTTTGTTACTCAATCACGCCTGAACGGCTGAATGGATCTGGATGAAATTTGGCACAGCGATTGATTATAGTCTATATATAGGCTTTTCATCCCGGCATAATATTCCTTTGGGGTGATAAATCACTTCAGGCGAGGCCGCTAGCAGAAGCTAGTACAAAATATATGGAAAAGTGTTAAGTTGCTGTCGCTAGCCACTGGTGGCAGTGGTCGGTGGCCCGTTTGCGCTGAGCCTGAAACACTTTACATGGTTGTTTATGAATTTGCAATAGATATGGTAGAGAAAATAAGCAATTCAAAAAGTACTTACCTAAATAATTTTGTAACTATTCAAATAAAATTACACAACAGTGATAGTAGACACTCTCCGCCTCTCATACCTAAAAAAATAAATTAAAATGCCACTAACAAATAGGTTCTGCAAAAATCTAGGTATTCGGGAACAACGATGAACGGAATAGTTAAATGAAGAAATGATTTAAAAGCGTGTAGTGTCGACCTCATAATTCCAATTTTAGAATCAAACGAAACACACAAAAGAATGAAATTGCTGGGCTGTCACGTCTTTAACCATATCGTTGTTGTGGCAAACTTACTTCATTCACACAGCCGTGGCAGATGGAACCTTAAGAATATAAAATTAAGGTTTTGTTGAGTGCAAATGTAGTGTGGCTCTGGTATTTACTGAAGCGCCTTGTTTTCGACTTGTAAATTGATTGAAACGCCCGGCAACTGATAATTGCTAATAGTTTTCTTGTTAGCGCTAAAGTGGGAAGTTGGCAGACTACTTGATTTCTTTCAAAAGTTCCATTTCCTGTTGTACGCCAAGTAAAGTGTCTGATTGCGAGTCGCTTGGAACGTATATCGTTGATTGAATAGTTTTTGTTGTTTGTTTGTGGAACATTTTAGATGGTGGCATTGTATTTTGAAATATTTTTTAATTGAAATTTGATTTATCGATAGGCAGGGAAGATAAGATCCTGGGTGCTGTGGATGCAGTCGGTGCTTTAGTGACATTTTCGTCATTACTACAGCTATAGCGATTTGTTGTCTCTTAACCTGGAGTGGAGTTTCTTGTCCGTTCTTCTCCATAACCAGCTACTTTGCCGAATGGACAGTAGAGTCAATCTTTATTACTTATAAATTTTAATTTTTGACGTTCCGCTTAGTGGCCTTATTGAAATAAAGAAATTTAATAAAAAAAAAAAACCGGCTAAGTGCGAGTCGGACTCGCGCACGAAGGTTTCCGTACAATTATAGCAAAAAACGGCATAATAATCACGTTTGTTGTATGGGAGCCCCACTTAAATATTTACTTTTATTCTGTTTAGTATTTTTTGTTATAGTGGCAACAGAAATACATTATCTGTGAAAATTTCAACTGTCTAGCTGTCACGGTTCATGAGATACAGCCTGGTGACCGACGGACAGACAGATAGACAGAAAGACAGACGGATTGCGGAGTCTTAGTAATTGGGTCCCGTTTTAACCTTTGGGTACGGAACCCTAACAAGCGTGGTCATTGTATGACCGCATTTGTATGATTTGTATCTATACTTTCTAAAACATGTTATGGAAACAGCCAAGTTTTCAGAAATATAGTCAAGGTAACGATAACTGGATAGATTGGGCTAAGAAAAATATAAGTAAAGCAATTATTAAGTTTTTGGCGCATGACTTCCTCTTAATTTTCACTTTGCCAACACGGGCAATCGTAACTAGGTACACAGGATTAATTCCGTGCTATGTGTTAGTAAAATACAAAAGTTAATAGGTTACCATTTGGATAAGAACGTGACAAAAGAGAAAAATTGCTTGTAATCTCCAAAATGGGTTTATCGATAAAACGATTACTGTCAGACCTCTTAAATAATGAACTAACCCTAAAACGGTCCTATCCTTCATATAAATCATCGGGCAATCCTTTCATCTCGACAATTCTAGACTGTGGCGTACAATGAACAGATTGGCAGCCAATTTAAACTTTCATAGACGCCCACGCTACGTCCATCAGTACAAAAAATACAGCCAGAGAAAAATTCTAAAAGGGGCCGAAATTAACTCTCCGTTCGTTCACCATGGCAGCACAGAAAAAGAACGGGCGAAGGCTCATGTTATATCTACTAAAACCAGACACATATTTTTTCTTTTTTTAACACGCTTTTATTAGCTTGTTATGTATGTATCTATGTAACGAAATCTTTGAACTTGATTTTCACCCCCTTCAAATGTCGGATTAATTTGAATCTTTGCACACTTATCAAGGACCGATGACAATGCAATAATTTAAATAGTTTTTTTTTCTATTATCCTTATCAGGATCTTTAGGATTAGCGATTCAACTGAAATCCAAATACAAAACTAAAAAGTATACTTTTAAATAATTTTCAATAAATGTAAATTAAGAATAGGGTGATTAACAAAAAAAAATTGTAAAAAGTGTGGGGTGCTTTTTAACATGATCCATAGACGTAACACGAAGTACTATTGTCAAAATTGTACCTTCTTTGTAAGTATTACGTACTATTCTTTCATCATTTCTATTATTGTTTCACCTTGTTTCTACTCTTTATTTCCATTTCCTAATGATGGAATGGGTCATTGATTGTAACAATACCCCGTCTTTATAAATACTATAATGATCCTTACATGGGGTTTCTTAATGAGGGTGTTATCTATGTTTGATTAAGAACAACTTTTTTTTAAAGAATATTAGGTATTGTTTATTTTTTTACTTCACAGCAAATGACATTCGGCGTCATTTAAACATGTAAATCGAGCTTGTACAATGTGACTTGTAAAGCAGAATAGAGTGAATCTTCTGCTCCTTCGTGTTTCTCCATAGCAATGGCTCCTCCATTATTGCTAGTTTAATTTCTGTCCACCATTTTGAGCTGTTTCGCGAAGCCAGACTGCTAAACTTACAGTTGAAATTAATTTAAAATACAGCTTTCTGTCCAAGTTATAACCAATTTTGGGTGTATTCACTTGAAAATATTGTTCACTGTGTGTTTTGTTTGTGAAATTCGAGATAGCATACACTGGATCATAAGAATTTAAATTCAGTTTATGTTGACAATCTTTTTATGCTATGTTATCTCAATACTATGTTGTAGGCAGGTAATTTCCTTGTTCAGTTTGAAAGGTTTGTTGTAGTTCAATTTAATTTCTATTAGATTGATGATAGGTTGTGAGTAAATTATTCTGGCATTTTCCTCCAGTCTAAGAAAGGAAAATTAATTCTTAATGAAAGCAAAAATCGACAGGAAAATTCAAGCATCCAACGATTCCATGGAAACGACGACGGCTTGAAATGTACAAAATTACAATTCAATTAACAGAAAATACTTGATAATTCATACACTTGAATGAGACCCGTCATTATAGAGATTCGCGTTTGCGATTCAAGTAATTAAAATACAATTTTATTACGAACAACGCCTTAATTTTCTTAATTAAAATTGGTATAATTGAAGCGTCGAAACGAACCGGACGGAATAATGAAGAAATCGCTTCAAAATCGTGATTTCTGTGTCAATTGTAATCATGGAACCTTCTTGTAATTGCGTTATCTTACGTCTGTAATTTTGGTTTGTATTTTATTGAAACTCAGTTCAATAAAGATTCTCTAGAATTTCAGTATTCCTTTAGATGCCAGTTTTGTAATAGTGTCATACAATGGCTTTTCAATTATGAGTTCAATCTTTTAAGACAAACCAAACAGAACCAAAATTGACAGGCCTTGGCTTGTCGGTTTCAGTTTCTAATTGAACTGTTTGTAGAGGTCTTTAAATGGTCTCGGTGACTATCAAACATTGTAATGAAATTAAAATATGTATCATCTCACAGCCAGGGCAAAGGCGTCTCCTCGTGACTTTTTTGCTTTTATTTTTTTTCCGGTTTCTCATAACATACACATAGGTATTAACCTAAATGTTGGTCTGCCAGATACTGGGTAGTCAGACCCATCTCCACTTTCTATCTGCCTAACCTTTCATGGCTGCAGTAATAAACTATTTTTTGGGTATTACAGTACTCCAAACCGCGTGATTCCCGTTGCTATGACAACAACACCCGTTGTTCACGCGGTTTGGAGTAAACTCCTATCGCACACATAATTTCAAAGTGACAGATGCGCAAGGTACGCTGCGCAGAAACCGTAATGCTTTTGAGTTAACGCTTGTATTAATTTCACTCCTCATCACATCACACTAAGAGTGTGTATGTATGTTTGTTCCTTTTTCACGCAAAAAATACTGAACGGATCTGGATGAAATTTGGTACGGATATAGATTATAGTCTGGAATAGTGCACACGATATTTTTATCCCGGGACGAAGCCGCTGGCAGAAGCTAGTGAGTTAAAAAACTGTATGTGTGTGTCAGCTGCGACGCACGATTGGAGTTTTACTCCAAACCGCGTGATTCCTGTTGTTGCCATACATGATTTCAAAGTAAAAGGTCGCAAGGTACGTTGCGCAGAAACCATATCGCGTTTGAGTTGACGCTTGTATTAATTTCATTCCTCATCATAAAATTTCTATATGAAAATCGATTGTTAAGGAGTAAACCTCAACCTCAAAAGCGTCGTTGGTGCTGGGGTCACAAGTGCTACTGCTCAGCTAGGAGTCATGGGTTCGTTTGTTGGTTGGGCAGTATTATTGGCCTTCTTACAGTAGCAGCTCAGAATTTCGATTTGTCCCCGATTTCTTTATTTATTTGTTTAAAACACACAATAAAAACCAACAAACAAATTACAAAAAAGAAGATAATTAAACAATCATAAGAACAGTAAATATGGTTTTGAATTCACTATAAGAATCGCAACTGACATCCTAGCTAGGTTGCAAGAATAACCTGTGTTAAGGATGCCAGTTCCATTCCCCAAAAGGTTAAAATTATACAACAATTTAAGAGATGCAAAGAGATTGAAATCTAGGGATATAAAGTTTCAGATTATAATCACAATTCAAAATTAAAATAAAATTAAACTAAATTTAAACCAATATACAGGGTGTTTGGAAGGGAGCTGTACATACGCCTAGGGTAGAAACTAGGGATAGTCTGCTACCTACCCCCGCCCATTATATTGACCTTGGCCTCAAGGTTTTTTTTTAATTTATTATTATTTTTTATTTGACTTTTTTATGATTTTTTGACTAAAACTACCTGTAGCTCAAAATCTATCCATGGGACCGGTCGGCTAATGGTCTTGTTTTAATCGTTAGAGTCTTAGGGTCCTGCAAAAAATTATTTTACACCAGAAAATTGTGGAGAAGAAAAGTTATGGGGCCTGAAGTACCGTAGTAAGGTAAAGAAATAATTTTAAGGGCAACTTTCTATGGGGTTTAAAAAAAAACTAACAGGGTTGGAGTTCTTCTGATTTTTTTAAAACATCCTCAGTCCATGCCCTTTCTAACGATATGCTAAAAGTGTAATTATCACTTTTAGTTTTAAAGTTATTAATTAATTTCCGCAACTAGGGCACTTCAAGCAAAAATTTCAACTAATGAAAATTAAATGTGTTCGATCGTAAAAGGATGGCAAATGAAACAAAAATTTGGTAATGACTAATGTCATTAAATTACAAATTTTAATTAATTACTAATTTTAATTAATTACAAATTTTGTTCAAATTGATGACCATTGACCTGTAAACATGCTCGGCACCTCTTCCTCATCTCCACGGTCACCGTTCTAAGCAGCAGTTCCTAGCTTCTGGACAACTGCTTTCCTAATTCTTGGATTGGTCGGGGTGGGCCAATTCCCTGGCCCCCAAGGTCGCCTGACCTTACCCCACTCGACTTCTACGTCTGGGGAAGGGCGAAAGAGTTGGTGTACGCAGAAGAAGTACCAACAAGGGAGGTTCTAATTAACAGGATCCACGCCGCATTCGATACAATGCGCGAGGAACTGCTGCTTAGAACGGAGACCGTGGAGATGAGGAAGAGGTGCCGAGCATGTTTACAGGTCAATGGTCATAAATTTGAACAAAATTTGTAATTAATTAAAATTAGTAATTAATTAAAATTTGTAATTTAATGACATTAGTCATTACCAAATTTTTTGTTTCATTTGCCATCCTTTTACGATCGAACACATTTAATTTTCATTAGTTGAAATTTTTGCTTGAAGTGCCCTAGTTGCGGAAATTAATTAATAACTTTAAAACTAAAAGTGATAATTACACTTTTAGCATATCGTTAGAAAGGGCATGGACTGAGGATGTTTTAAAAAAATCAGAAGAACTCCAACCCTGTTAGTTTTTTTTTAAACCCCATAGAAAGTTGCCCTTAAAATTATTTCTTTACCTTACTACGGTACTTCAGGCCCCATAACTTTTCTTCTCCACAATTTTCTGGTGTAAAATAATTTTTTGCAGGACCCTAAGACTCTAACGATTAAAACAAGACCATTAGCCGACCGGTCCCATGGATAGATTTTGAGCTACAGGTAGTTTTAGTCAAAAAATCATAAAAAAGTCAAATAAAAAATAATAATAAATTAAAAAAAAACCTTGAGGCCAAGGTCAATATAATGGGCGGGGGTAGGTAGCAGACTATCCCTAGTTTCTACCCTAGGCGTATGTACAGCTCCCTTCCAAACACCCTGTATAACATCACAATTTAAAATTAAAATAAGATGCAATTTTATTTGAATTAAAATAATTTAAAATAAAAATAAAACGGTATTTAGCTTGAATTCGTATCAGACATCACAATTTAGAATTAAAATTAACATAAAATGGTATTAAATTTGAATTAATATAAAACAATGATAATATGTTATTGGTAAAGATAAATAATTCATCAATTCATAAATGTGATTTCCTAACTAACATTATAAAAACTATTATAACATAAAATAGAATTACAATCATTTTGCAATTAAAATATCAGAAATAATTTAAAATTGAAACTTGTATGTTAGTACAATTAAAAAATATAATACAAAATTTTAAAACTTTCCAATGTGGTGGGTTTGTGCGTGTGTGATAGTGATGGTGTGTTTGTGTAGGTGTATATGAAATTGATGAGGGTGAGGATTGATGACAATAGGTTCGCACCCTGGTCTTAAACACACCGGGCAAAAAAAAAACACAAATAAATAAACCGACTTCAAAAGCAAAACACTAAAAAGTGCAAAATAACTTTCATTTCGGCAGTCGGTGTCTTTGGTACCTCTTGTTTTTATCATTTTTTATCACCGTCTTCCAAAACGAAAGTTATTTTGCACTTTTTATTGTTTTGATTTTGAAGCCAGTTTATTTTTTTGCACTCGTTAGTGTTTTGATTTTGAAGCCAGTTTTTTTTTTTGTTTTTTTTTTTTTATCTTACTTTCATAATACATACATGACAGCAGGCATGTATGCCAAAAAGAGTAAGGCAAAAGGTGCACACCTAGTACAACCACATTATTACCGACTACAAAAAAAATCTATTCCGAAGTCGGTGTCATTTGTACCTATTGTTTTTCTTTTTTCGACCCCGACTTCGGAAAAGAAAGTTATTTTTCACTTTGCAGTGTTTTGTTTTGGAAGTCGGTTGGAATTTATTGTTTGGTGTTTTATTTATCTCGTTTTGGTTTTGCTAAGTAACTTCAATGCCATTACCATGAAAATCATTCATAGCCAAAGTGAATCTCATGAGGATTCCAATAAGCCCAAACACGACCAGGATACATTATTTTATTTCGGTATTCCAGTTCCTACCGTACGGCTTCATCATCAGATCAGTTCGATGTTACCATTTATTTATAAGTATTTGCTTCATCATAGTTGGTTAACTATTTTGATTTATCTTATACCAGTGACATACTTAGCATTAAGGAGTTCCAGTGGCCATCTGTTGTCTTCGTCATTAGTTCCACTTCAAATGATACTTTCTGAGTGCAAATGATTGCATTGTTGATAAAAATACCAAAATTGCTACATATATTCCTATAATATTTGAGGAGTTCCCTCAATTTCTCCAGGATCCCATCATAAGATCATGACCTGAAGACCATGGGACCATGGGATCACAAGGAAAGTATATATGGGTATACTTTCCATGTGGTTCAATGGTTTCAAACAAAAGAAGAATTTCCAAATCGGTCCAAGCTTCTTTGAGTAATCGAAGAAAATACAAAAAAAAAATGCCGACGAATTGAGAAACTCCCCTTTTTTTTTAATTCGATTGAAGACACTATTTAGTGTTTTCAGCACTAAACTCTTAGAACAATGAATAACAATAAAGCGCCCTACATCTTGTGTATAATGTAACCACATCTTACGGCAACAGTTCCTGACACCCAGTCTGTTCTCAATGTGCAGCCCTAATTACCGCAGATCATCCTCTTAGCGGCATTCTGCTAAATTAATACGCTTTACTCCTGTAACTTTGGAGTATAAGTTATAAGCTGTAACGAGTTAAGTCGTGAAAGAACTACATGCTATAGTTCGTCCGAATGAGGATTATTTTAAACCCCCCTGTAAGAAAAAGCTTGGGAAGTAATATTCCATAATGTGAAATTTACGGTATCTGTAAATATTGCTTCGTTTTCCAATAGAGGCACGGTGTGAGTGCTAGTAGAGTTTAACGAAGCGAGCTGTTTTAAAAAAAAGCCGGAACGAGATACTGCACTGGTGGAAAGTCAGCTGAATTCATAGCTTGGACTCACTGTCTAATGTTTTCAACCATGTTTACACTCTAGCTTATAATATGAACTGACTTCTAATTCTAACTTATATCAGAGACGATTCTAGATATTATCCTGAACACTCTGTACACAATTAAGCTTGCTCCCTCTTTCTTGCTTCTAAGCCACGAGCCCCTAAATTATAGTTTTTCTTCTTTAAGTCGCTGGCACGACAAAATATTCTTATGACAAAAATTCATGAAAGTGGCGCAATACCGGCGACGCCGTTGATGCCACCACTTCAAAGTCGCCGCTGACGGCACACATGTGTCTTTGGCTGAATGTTTTTAGGCCCAGAGGACAGGATAGGAGGTTGAACATAGTCTCTCAAGCACCAAACAACATCGCTTCAAACTCCATAATTGCACCATACCGTAATGTGGCGGGATTAAGCGCCTCTATTAATATACGTATTGTAGGGAATGAAGCCTCTTCAATTCACCGCCGTATATTGTGCTTCATTTGAAATAATCACTTAATTCCATGTAATGGATATATCTAGCTCATGTAGACTACTGTAGATATAACAAAAGCAGAGCCCGCTTCTTTTGATGCGGCTTTTTAAATGTATATTTCAGTTGTTGTTGTTTTTGTTTCAACTTGCTCCCAGCTCCACTACTCTCGCCGCACTACTCGGCCTCTTCTTTCCTGCCAATTTCTCCTTTAACCCCCTCAAATTCGCCTATAAAGCTTGCTTAGCACCTAGACCCTAGCGAGTCGCTAGATGAGTAGCGAAGTAGGATCAATTGACTAAAATGTTCGCGAAGATGCGAAGGCGCCAAGCGCCCAACGCGGCTGAATAGGCCGTGCTAATTCGTCTAGTCAACATTGACTGGGATACTCTACGCAATGACGCACGATAGGTGATTGAACCAGGAATAATCATAGAGAGAAGTGTTTTATTGAATCCTAGATTATCGACACCAGTTGTATCTACCTGTATTGTTTATGGATTGTCATTAAAATTATACATTACAATATTATGACAAATAAATTAAACTTTATTATACAATGCCAAAATGAAAACTCATTTACAGAGGACCACATCGCCAACAAAACTATCGAGTTACACAACCAAATTAAAGTAGACGTATTATGGAATAAATAACAGACATTACATAAGGCCTCTCACAGAGAGAATGCCTGTGTCCCAGCAGTGGGAAAATTATAAGGCTGATGAGATGAGAAGTACCTACTACTGTTGATGTCACAACACAAATACTTTTTATTTATTTTTTCAAACATAATTTTTATCTTATTGTGCATTGTCATGCAAACCAAACGTGTATGCAAAATTTCATCTGAATCGGTTGAGGATAACTACTTTAAAATTCAGTTGCAAGATTTTAACCGAACATACATACATACATACATTGCGAGTAAGTAATAAAAAAGCTTGTATCTTGTAAAAAAAGAAGGCTGTCAAATTAAGCAAAGTTTATTACACAGAAGGCTAAACAAAAGAGAGTGAAAAGCGTCACAGTTGAAAGAGCAGAATAGAATTAAAAAAAAAACATGTTGCAGCGATCCCAAGTAAAATGGGAAAAAGGCAGGGAGATGATGACGATTACATTGCAGACCATATGGTTTGCTGGCTGAAAGGGACTTACAGGCACTAGTGTAGTTGCACAATTTCTAATATTGATAGCATTCTAGTTGTGTTGACAAAAAGGTGAATTGGGATGGCAAAAGATGCTGTGACCCGTTTAAACAACAACTATCTGGAAGAAAAGAGGAATTGGTATCAAAATTAAGATCACATTGATACGAACCCTGGTATTCAATATCTTCCTGTATGGAGTGGAAACGTGGACAATCCTGGTACGAGAAAGACAAATGATTGATGCATTTGAGATGTGATGTTGGAGACGAATGCTAAAAATACCTTCGACTGCGAAACGCACCAATGCATCGATCCAGACCCAGCTCCGGATAAAAATTCGCTTGTCCACTATATGTCAGTGATGAAAATTTGGAAAAACTGACTGTGGTTGGGAACATCGAAGGCAAAAGACCGCGCGGTCGGTCACCAACAAGATGGACCAACCAAATGAAATACTCGTCATCTTCAAAATTCTACGTGGTCGGAAGGGACGCGCTTGACAGAAGCCGGTGGAGGCAGATCATTAGATACAGATGCAACCCTGGTGCTGACACTGCTCAGACACGAGGGACCGACCAGAGAGAGACTTGTATTACACGTTACTCTAGGAAAGCATAAGGAAAACCATAAAATTTTACAAGCAAACTACTCCGGGGCAATATCAAGCGATTCAAGATGCAAGAAAGGCAACTTAATCTCAGCATTCTTCTACATTTAAGGCCTTAAACTAAACATAATCAAACGGCAAACTAAGCAACGTACCCACAGGTGTATCATAAATCCTGACTATAAGGGCAGGACTATACCTCAACGCGCACTAAGTGCTATATAAGCTCAATAGATCCCCGTTTATCTGGTGCTAGTGTACCGTCGGCCTTATTTATGAGTCTCTGCAGACTATTCATTTGGTAAGACGTTATAGAGTTGTTTGGTTCATCCCCTATTTTTATGGGCCTTCGTAAGATAAACTGTGTGGTAGCGTAGTTTCCCGACAATAGCCGAAGTCCCACGGGGTTTGGGAGTGCAGGAAATAATCAATTGGCCAAAAGATATTGGTTAACGTATGTCTCTATTTTGGAGGTTTGTTTCTAGTGTAAGGGGACGTCTCGGGACATAAAAATACCCATCCGTTTTAACTTGACCTTTGTTTGGTAGATTATTTATATTGTTTTATCCAAAATGTAGCTCAGCAATGTGTTTTTGGTTGTATAATAGTATATTTTTAAGCAACTAGCTATTTACTTTGGAACGCTTCCACAGATAAACATAAGAGTTTCTGCTGACACATCCTGTACCATTGCGATTAACTCTAAAGAGGTAAACTTAAGTTAAGATTTAAAATAAAAAAAGAGATAAGGTTTAAAGAGAGCTTCGTACGACGTTCCACCCCTGCACCACGTCTAACTATGGGATCCGCTGTGGCCGATGAAGCTGCGCCCACCTACTCCAAGCTGGCGAATGGGCAACCAAACCAGTGTGGCGTGGTACGGTGCGACGGGACGGCTGGTGGCACACACCGTGAGCAGTGGGTCGACGTGAACAGCGTGCACAACTTGCGCGTGCAGCTGGTGGGAGCGCTGTGGCCACGCGCGCCGCTGTAGACTTGTCTGCTCCAGCTCATGCACCACGTACCAGACTGGCACAACGATTTATATTAACAGTAAAAAGTTCACTTAAGAGTCCAAATGCTATGTATTTATTGTCTTTATAGATGTTTAACACTCATACACAAGCTGGATAAATTACAGCTGAATAGGGTTTGCAGAATAAGAAAATACTGTTGGTAATTCTAGGTAAAAATCACTGCCAGAATCAAACTAAAACATTCACGCCCGTTTTTTTCCTCGTTCTATGTCATATCTTCTGAGTTTCAAATTCAAATCTCAATTTTTTTACAGAGGGGGCAGTCTGCCGATGTCCTTATTTTGAAAATTATAATGTACAACCAGCTTTGTAGAAGGTCGAGAAGAAGAAGTGTCCATGGTATGTTATGTCTAAGGCTTAATAAAATAAATTGAACAAACAGATGTCAGATCAGATGAAAATGTCAGAGTAAAATTCTAAGATTTTACAAATTAGCAGTATAAAATAAGTTGTGGATGTTAAAATAATCGGAGAAAACTAAAAGTATGCTTTTCAGGTGCTGTTAGCACCTGAAAAGCATACTTTTAGTAACAACACTACCTGTCGCTGGGATCTTATTCTTGTTGGAGCTGTATTGTTTTCTTGCCTGTATATTTATATGTATGTATGTATTTATGTATATATTGTAGTATTTTATATTCTGTGCTTCCTATGTTTTATATCCAGGCTATCTCTTTCCATTCTGGGTTGCCTGGAAGAGATCGCAGAACGCGATAAGGCCGCCTGTTGTATGTTTGTGTCTATTTTAAGGTTTCTGTATGTATTGTTTTTATTATCTTGGTGTACAATAAAGTATATATAAATAAATAAATTAATAAATAAATAACAGTATCAAAGAATACATAAAAGTGAGTCACATGAGTTGACACAATTTCAAAAGATAAAAAGGTGTGGTTTGTATAGTATTATAAAACGTAAGTAAACTAAAAGATGTGGATTTGTACTGCAGAATGCCACAATGTTTAATTCTTTATTGTACACCAAAAACAACATTACATACAGTATGACAATAAAGTGCAGGTACAAATGCGAGCTTAACTCAGTGTTGAGTTCTCTTACAGCAAACCCTAAGGTGACAGAGAAAGATGACATTATAGAGGGACGGAGCCATTGTATAAATTTAGAATAACTTAAAATTAAATAAATCAAATATGTATTTGTATTTATATATAGCAGCAGGCATATTCAGCCTTTTTAATTATTTCCACTGCTGAAGACTAGGCCTCTTCTCTATGAGAGGGAATGGGCCGTAATCCACCACGCGGGCCCACTGCGGTTTAGTGGATGGCATATGTCTTCGAAATATGATGATGTTTGATACATCCTTACCAGCAGAATAATAAATAGAGTATCAACAAGATCATGATTATATTCTATAAAGCCATTCAACATCCATTTACAAAAACCACAGCATATTAATTTAAAAACCAAAGCCACACAATCCCAATTTATTTTTCTCATTTTCTTTACAAAGTCACACCTAATACATCCGAAAAAAGGTAAATCCATCTGTTTATAATGAGCAGCTGTTCCGGCACACAACCTAATACCTGGTTTCATATTTAATTTACAAGAGTATTATGAATCCGTGGCGGGATTTGTTGAGGGCCCATAACTGCTGTTTTACAACACCCTGTAGGGTCGTTCTGTCGAGACTTGGGGTTATACAGCGTTTCATTTATATCTAATTTGCTGAGGACATTAAGTATTAATGCACTAAAAATTGTATTGAAGTGTGGTGTAAAACAGAGTTACGGTTTTGGGTGTTTGTTTATTTTGTATAGGGTGAGGAACAAGAAGCTGGAAATACATAACTTATTGAGAGATTTTATTCAGACAGTAGGCAAGATATACCGTAGCAACCGAATTTTACTGCTAACATGTAAAATATACGTAGAGTATTATCTGAGTTAGATACATCCAATTTCAAATACACTTAATGTTGGATAGAGAAATTAACCAACCAACTGAAATAGTAAATTTACTCAAACGAAATAGTATATTTACCCAATTATTTTATCAAACTCATCATCTTCCTACTCTTGTATCATGTTATTTAAACTAGCAACACACTTTCTTCTCTCCTCATTTGTCATGAAACTCTAAACATACTATAGTAGTTTATGAAACTGTTGCATAATAAGGGGTTTTAAAACATGAGTGTGTATTTTGTGTAAAAGTATCACACAAATGTTTTAATATCTAGTTATGTGCAGTTTCATACACCACTTTATCTACACTCATACATAGGGATTGAACCTACTAAATAAAAGAAAAAGTCAAAGAGTAAGAAAAATTGAGTACAGCAAAACGTATGAATGTCGCCAGCACATCACCGGCACCGCAAGCGCTAAAGCGGGCATTGCCACATACAAGTAAAAATTGGCATCAAAACTTTTTATAACGTCTAGTCATAAACGCTAGCCGGTTATGAGTACTGTGGACCACTTCTTTTTTTCTTAACTGTAGCAACCCGAAAACACGCAAAAAACTATCACGATTCTATAATTAAATTAATTCCTTAAAGTATGACTGAATCTCCATCGAAATTCACAATTGAAAAGATGTCTACCGATGCGAAGCAAAAATTTTAATTTAATGAATGAAAGGATTCTTTCTCCGTAGAGATTGGTACTCAGCCAGTGAAGTGTGTTTTCCCAATATAAATTTTGATTTTCCACTGACGTTAAATGTGATTTTTGTGGCTTTTTACAATTTTTACCTTAATTATCAATTTCGTCGGTGTTTTTGTCAGATTTTGGTGGAAATGCCCGGATATTGAAGATTTTCGAGTTTCTGCTGAATCATTTATTATATTATATACATTCGTTATATTAAAAACGAAAATGAAGACGAAAATCGAAATAACTTTTACACGAACAAGGTTAGGTACAGCAAAAAAAAATTAGCATCAAGATTTTATGAACAAAAGTTTCTTCAAAAACAAAAATTTAAGTAGAATTTATGTCGAATTTGAAGACAGAAAGAAGTATGAAAGTTAACGAAGTCCTCACACTTCTACCATTACACAAGTTTTTATCATTCTTTATGCCAACATTTCTATTGCAAACAAGACCTGTCTATTCCAAGCCAGAGCCGAGCTCTTATAGTTTTGCAATAACGCTTCGGTACCAAGCGCAAGTGTCATGTGTCTGACGTGTGCTCCAGTTACCAGTTTACTTAGACCTCCCTCTCCCTTTTTCTCCCGTTGCTTATCCAAGCTCAAAGGCTGACGAAACATAGGTATGATAAATCGTATTTGGTAAGAATCGATTCGGTGGTTATTATAATCTGGGTATCTTCAAGTTATTGGTCGCAATGTCTCTGACCATTAAATTAATGGCACCGCATAATGCCTGATTGTATCTGAGACAGTTTACAAATAATGATGAATAGTGTATCGGCTAAGGACCGATTTTCCAATCGTCAGATATTTTTATGCAAGGAATAAAATTGCACTTTTTGTATAGAAAATATCGGTACAAAAAGTATGAATTAACGCAGGGACATTTTGTCGAAAATGAGTCATATATATCATAATTACTCTCTCTATTTATTGGTATGATTAAAGTTTCCCTAACGTTAAAAAACTGTCCCTTACAGTAAACATTTTTGAACTGGGTAAGACGATTTATGACGAAAAAAATGATTTTCATCCCCCTATCTCGGAAAGAGTATTTTTGCTCTTCGATATCTGAGTACAAAAGCCGTTTTTTTATCCGCTAGAGGATAAAGTAAATTGAACTTAAAAATTGTGTGCACTAAGTTTGTAAATTCAAAACATCATTAAACCTATTTGCTTAGACCTCCATGGTGCCGAATTTATCATACAACTTTTTTAATTTATTAAAAACTCAGACTCGGAACCTTCTTGATGTACTTTTTTAAAATTAGCTTGGCGCGCGCCATTTCTTTTTCACATCATATTATTAAAACCTTAGGTTTAAAACAAGAAACTTGAAAACAAGTGCAAAACCTAAAATAGTGATTCTAGCGACGAGGAAGTTAATTTGACGTCAACAGAATTTACTGAAACTGTTAATAATGCGCAAATAAGCTTTTTCCCTAAACAATCACGTGAGAACTATTTGAAACAGTACGATATGTTTAACACGTGGCGACTAGCTAAAGAAGCCAAAAATTTCTCAGAAAACGTTTTACTGGCATATTTTATAATCGAATTTCACATATATTCAGACGACACGTACAGACTGTACGAGATTGGGATGGCTCTGAAACAGCTTAAAAACCACAAGGCGCCAGGTGATGACGGAATCACGGCTGAACTCCTGAAGGCGGGTGGAAAAACGGTCCTTAAGGCCCTTCAGAAGCTGTTTGATTCCGTATATGGCTGAAGAATTATAGGCCCATCTCACTTCTTCGCCATGTCTACAAGTTGTTTTCAAGAGTCATCACGAATCGTCTCACGTGCAGGTTTGACAATTTCAAGCCTTCCGAACAAGCCGGATTCCGAAAAGGCTTTAGCACCGTAGACCACATACATACGCTGCGGCAGGTTATACAGAAGACCGAGGAGTATAACCTACCTCTCTGTTTAGCGTTTGTGGACTACGAGAAAGCCTTCGATTCGATCGAGACTTCTCTCCAACGGTGCCAGATCGACTACCGGTACATTCAGGTGTTGAAGGATTTGTACAAAAACGTTACCATGTCAGTCCGTCTTCAGGATCAGACCTCGAAACCAATCCTTCTCCAGCGTGGCGTGAGACAGGGAGACGTCATTTCTCTGAAACTGTTCACTGCTGCGCTGGAGGATGTATTCAAGGTTCTGAACTGGAGGGGCCTAGGCATCAACGTTAATGGCGAGTACATCACTCACCTTCGGTTTGCCGACGACATAGTGGTCATGGCTGAGACCATGGAGAGCCTAAGTAAAATGCTCGATGACCTCAGTAGAGCTTCAGGGTCTTAAAATGAACATGGACAAAACCAAGGTCATGGTGAATGCCCATGTAGCACCCACTCCTATCAAGACCGGAGACTCTACACTCGAAGTTGTGGACGATTATGTCTACCTGGGACAAACGGTCCAGTTGGGTAGGTCCAACTTTGAGAAAGAGGTCAACCGTCGAATCCGACTCGGCTGGGCGGCGATCGGGAAGTTGCATGGTATCTTCTCGTCCAATTTACCGCAGTGTCTCAAGACAAAAGTCTATGACCAGTGGGTGTTGCCAGTGATCACCTAAGGGACCGAGACGTGGTCGCTCACAATGGGCCTTATCGGAAAGCTTAAAGTCATCCAACGGGCAATAGAGAGGGCAATGCTCGGCATTTCCTTGAGTGATCACATCAGACATGATGATATCCGCAGGAAAACCAAAGTTACCGACATAGCCCTAAGAATTGCCAAACTTAAGTTGCAGTGCCGGGCCGATGGGACCGAAAAGTTCTGGAATGGCGACCGCGAACCGGAAGACGATACGTTGGAAGGCCTCCCACTAGGTGGACCGATGATCTGGTTAAGGTTGCGGAAAGGCGCTGGATGCGAGACGCATGGGACCGGTCAATGTGGCGACGCCTGGGGGTTGCCTATGTCCAGCAGTGGACGTCTTTCGGCTGAAATGATGAGGAATGATGAGTACATTTAAACTGAAAAAGTCACATTGGTTCTTACCCGAGTTTACGAATAGCCTTAAATGAAATACCATCTGTCGCAAAAAATATTCGGCTATTCCGATTTTTCGAAAGCAAATACAAATATCTACATCTCTGTTAAGCTGTTAGGAACTCTGTTTATATCTTAGTTACTAGGAAAGTAGGAAAACTTAGGGTGTCAGAGTAAATTGGTCGCGTCGATACGCCGCGCCGTCTAAGTTCGAAGAGGCATGTTGCTCGAGCGATGTCTTCATAAACGATAGGGGTTGACTGAATACTAAGTGAAGTTTTGCATGGAAACTGACACTTTTGATCAATATGGTGTTGGGTTTTATGATTGCAAATTACGGATGTGTCATTTTGTTAGCTCTTTATTAGTTACCTATTCTCTTCGGTTTCGCTTGGATCCCAGAACTACGTGATAATAATGGCTTTATTCAATTGTGCGCCGTTCAGTTGTTATGTGTAATTGTGTAGCAAAGAGTTTTGGTCAACCGGACCCATTCGAAGCGGACCCGCGGGATCACTCGACCCAATCACATTTTGAATAAGTCGACTGGAACCACTGCCCAATTTAATTATTAGTACAGTATAGGAGTACAGCCGAATCTTTCTATCTTTATGCTGTCAAAACAAAAGCCTGTAACTTACCAGGTTCTTAATATAATTAATAACTTATGAATGATAATTTTAGTAGAAACTTTCTAAAGGATCGCTATTTATCCAGTTATTCGCTTGCCAATATGCCGGGAACTACAGAACATGTAGGGTGTCCATCAATTCGATTTGCCTAGGACAAATCAATTTTGTAGTCAAGTGGCCTCGTGGGTCCAGTAGCGAGCGGGTCCAGCTGACCAAAGACTCGTAACAAACTTCTAATCAATCTGCCAAGCTTTAGCTTTTTTGTTGGAGTCGGCAGCAACTGAATATTTATTAACAAATACTTACAAGGAGAGTCTACCTATCTGACCTCCATAACCCAGTTACACGATAATAACGATAACATATTCATTCATCATTTTATGACGATTATTTTCTTCTGCCCTTGAGTTATTAAAGAGAAGGCACCCTATTTTACAAGCGTTTATTTAAATTGCAATGTATGTATATGTTCGGATCAAATCTTGCAACTGAATTTTGTAGCAGTTATCCTCATCCAATTAAGATGGAATTTCGCATACGCGTTTGGTTTGGATGATAATGCACGGTAAGCTAAAACGCTTGTTTAAAAAAAACAAAATTAATTAGAAAAAAATATTTCTCTTCCTTCCAAAATCTTTGGAAGGAAGTTACAAATAGGGTGCCCTTATAAACAATGAAAAATAATTAGTCTTTCTTATTTCTCATTATTTCACAGGTTGCAACAGCAAGATTCATCTGTTGAACGTCGTCGCCACAGAACAATGCGCCCTCGGCATTCCATTAAAATTCGTCGTACAATTGTGGTGCTTGCACCAAACAAGAGCAGTCGAAATGATAATAAATTAAATTTAAATTATAACTCCGAAAAGCAGTTACGACGTTTTGCCTACGGGCGACACATTTGTACTCTGCTAATGAGGTCTTTGTTTTAAATAATGTTTTTATTCTTGTTTGTGGATATAATTTGATTACAAATGTGGATTCATTCCTACCATGAAAAATAACTTTATTTTTTAAATACTACCGACTTCCAAATAAAAAACTGCAAAATGAAAATAACTTTATTTTTGGAAGTCGGTGTCATTCGTAGGGATCAAATTTTTTGCGTTATGGACACCGACATCCAAAAGTTATTAAAGTTATTTTTCAGTTTGTAGTTTTTTATTTGGAAGTCGGTAGTATTTTTTTTTATAAGTTTATGTTTTTCACTTTTTTGTTGTACCTACCTAATTTTCAGCACCATGGTGTATCTATTCTTATTCGTATTCTTCATTACTGAAGGTCGTGCCCCTTTTGAAAAGTTTTGACGGATTCACTGACAAACTGCTTCCAGGTCACTCTGTCGTCGGCTCTTCTCAGGGCAGTGGTCACCATGAGCCCTATTATCGCCTTAATTTGGTCTCACAAGCGTGTTGGTTAGTCCACGGTAAAACTTTGAATACAAACAGTTACTTTAAAACCCAAAAAAAAACATCGTTATTGCCTTTTGAGCAGGGCTTGAAAACGTTACCAATTTTCATTAAAAGTAACGGTATGTGCATACACATACTTGTATATCGGTACGATTTGGTAGTATTACTTAGTAGCATAACAGTATAATAACGATAAAATTGCGTTACAAATTAACGGTATTTTTAATGTTATTGTAAAAATACCGGAAACAAGTTAATAGTATTAATTTAGTTATTTAATGCGACGTTGCCCTTTCCGTTAATACTACTAAAACTAAAATAAAATATATACTAAAACTAAAATATTTGAGACTATAGTTTAAAAGTGAAGTACAATTATTTAATTAAAATAATTTACTAAGCATTTGTCGCCATATCCTCCAAATTTTCAAAATCCAACTACAAACACATTGCATTGATGCAGTCTGACATTCTTTAGCGATTAGACGAGAGCGATGGTAACAAAATTTACTCATAACGATAAAATTTTCGATAGCGTACATTTTAAATTACGTATGGTTAACGATAAAATGTGCCAAATATAACGCTAAATATTATAAAGTTATTTATTAGTTAACGATATCTGCATCAAAAGGCTGTAACGATACCATATGTTTAACGGTATTTCAAGCCCTACTTTTGAGTTTCATCACTTCAAATTAACATGTTGATATATAGCACAAAATAAGTACAGCAGATAGATACCTCTTCACTCCTTCCTAAGCACCCCATTTTAAATTGCATCCTACACAGATTACCCTAATGTAATGGGGATACATTTTAACGCCCCCATTTCCCCTATTTCTCGCTAAAAACCCTTATTTGCCCACACTTCTCGATCTTACGCCGATGTTTTATGCTTTCATCCAAAAGTGTTCGTGCTTTCTCGAAAACCCTTAATGTTATTTTACTTAGGAGTCCCGACTTTTCTTTACAAGGAAATTGTTAAATTACGAATAATTTATACTTCAAACGGTCTTGGAAAATTGAAAATTATGGAGTTGATAGCATATAATTTGAAGATCCCGAAAAACTTGGCGTGAAAGAGGAGTCAAGTTATCTGCAGCGAAAAAAATTAAACAATAAGTTACCATTAAGGAAGTTCCTTTAGAATTTTATCTATTGCTGAAATTCATGTTTTGTTTTACCTTATTATTTTCATGGCCATTGTGAAATTTTAATACTACGATATTTAGACAAACTCACAAAAATACGGTTTATTCTCATCTGCCCCTCCGAGCGTGCCACACCGGGATGTTGGCTGGCAATACCTATTAGATCAGAAAAATTGTTTTTTTTTTTTTATAAAACTTTGCCTCACACTTGGAATTTCTTCCTGTATCGTTCGTGCGTTTACAAACATATAAACTCACATACACAACACCCAGAGCCGGAACAACTATCTGTAGGTCATACAAATATTTGATCCGTGCGGGAATCAAAGCCGTGACACGCAGCGCAGCAATCAATCGCTCAACCACTGCGCCAACCGTGCGCCCAAAATTGTATCGCAAATATAGGTAGATTCAAACTTAATGGCAGCTCGTATCACGAGACTAATCACTACGCAGTACCGAATTCATGAGACAGAGGGGGTGAGGAATTTAGTACTGCGCAGTTAAAACGAACTTCACAGAATTGACCATGAAGTAACTTTGGCCTAATTTTTCGCCAGATCTAAACTATTTTTTTTGAAATAACCTTCTTTTCCTTCTCTCATTGGTATGTAAATGCTGCTTATCATTCCCCGAACAAGACAATCAACGTTATACATCATTCTTTCTTTCATTCATTCGTCGAGGTTACTTTTATAGACCGGTACCAGACGTTATCGGTCCATTGTTGCGCTGTCAATTACCAAACGGGCGTCTGACGTGACCAGTATTCTTTGGGTAGATACAACATTGTTTTTTTTTGTTTAGTTTTATTTATTTATATATTCTTTATTGTAGGTACACCAAGTTAAGACATAGAAAAGGAAACTTAAAAATAAAATACATACAATGGGCGGCCTTAACGCTTACCGCGATCTCTTCCAGGCAACCTGGAATGGATAGTGATAGCCTGGACATGAAATGGGGTTGCCATTGGTGTAACTCACAAAATTACGAATATTTACTTTAATAATTATACAATAATATTATTACAGATACACAAATACATACATATGTTGTATAATAAATACATAAATACATACATATTCAATATATATAGGCAATGTAAGTAAATGTTGACCAACGACAATCACAGTGACAGGTAATGGTCTTTTACGAGTCTTTTAAATACAGGCAATGACTGGGCGCGTTTTATTGGGTCGGGCAATGCATTCCACAGACGAGCAGCTTGGACAGTAAAAGATTTATCCAAGAAAGAGGTGGAATGCATTGGCATTTTTAGTCGCAAGTTATCCGATGACCTAAGTGATTTCGTGTGGGAATCGCAGATAAACTGAAAACGATCCTTGAGGTAACGAGGGGTGGAAGGAGTAAAGAGCACATTATATAGAAGAGAAAGAATATGAGCATTCCGGTGAAGGCGAATTGGCAACCACTTGAGCTTCACACGGAAATCGGAAACATGGTCATATTTGCGCAAACCGAATATGAACCTTATACAAACATTTTGAAGCCGCTCAAGTTTATCGAGTTGTTCTTGAGTAAGGTCAAGATAGCTGGCATCAGCATAATCAAGGATGGGAAGAAGAAGAGATTGTGCAAGCGCAATCTTGGTGGCAGTCGGAAGAAAATTCCGCAGTCTCCTCAAAGTTGCAGCAGATGCAAATAACTTGCGGCTTACCTCCTGCAGTTGGGCAGTCCAAGAGAAGTTCTTGTCGAAGAATATCCCCAAGTTCTTAACTTTCTCACTGAAGGGAATAACTGAATTGTCAAAAAGAACTTGGGGAAGAGACGTCCAGTCGATCCTTGAAACCATTCTCGCACTGCCCACTACTATAACCTGCGTCTTGATAGGGTTGACCATAAGCCCGTACCGCTTGCTCCAATCACAAATGCGAGCCAGATCACGATTGATGGCAACGATAGCCTCAGACAGATTTGTTCATTTTTTTGTTTGTTTTTTTTGTTTTTGTCAGTTTTGTTTATTTTTTAAATTTGTTTTTAATAGAATTGCCTAAAAGGACATCTTTTTCGGATTTTAGAGTTTCTTTGTTGCTTGTGGTCGCCTACGTAGGTATTTTGCTAGCTAAGGGAAAGTTCCCTGAAAACCTTTTGAGTCAAATACATGTAATTCCAATTTACCAGTACTTGGAATGATACTTCCTTAAATGAATTCATGGCTCTAGGCTACGTGATATTCTACATCAAACAGATAACGATTGTCGAAAAGTTCAAAATGAAATGGATTGACGTACATTACCGAAATGTCACGTTGTCATGAGGCTTATAATTGACAGTCTATCAACAAAAGCATCGCAACAGCGATAGAAAAGTTGACAAGAACGTATGGCATTATCAAGTGCTATTAAAATATCACGTCGTCATGGGGCTTTATACAATTGACAGTCTATCAACGAAAGCATCGCAACAGCGATTGGAAAATTTACAGAAATGTTTGGCATTATCAAGTGCTATCGAAATGTCACGTTGTCATGAGGCTTTATACAATTGACAATCTATCAACGAAAGCATCGCAACAGCGATTGGAAAATTTACAGAAATGTTTGGCATTATCAAGTGCTATCGAAATCACACGTTGTAATGCGGCTTTAAACAATCGACAGTCTATCAACGAAAGTATCGCAACAACAATTAGAAAATTGACAGAAATGTATGGCATTATCAAGTGCTTTCGAAATGTCACGTTGTTATGAGGCTTTATACAGTTGACAGTCTATCAACGAAAGAATCGTAACAGCGATTGGAAAATTGACAGAAATGTATGGCATTATCAAATGCTATCGAAATGTCACGTGATCAATCCTCTACATTTTGGCATTTTGATCATCGCCTGTGCTAACATTGAATGAAACTTGTCTAAAGCCTAAGCTTGTCAATCTCTTGCATTTCGACTTTTCGACAATCTTTATCCTTGCGTGTATTTAAGACTGGTATCCACGCGAGACACAATGGCGTTACTATCGTCTCGGTAATTACGAGCACCCGACCTGCTATTGCTGATAGAATGTAATTGCCGTGTCCAAAATGTTCAGCAACGCAATTTTTTTTCAACGTCCTGAGAAATACTGACTCATTCTGTTTTGATATTTAATTTTCTAATCAACCCTTAAACCATCTTTAAATAAACTTTTCATTTTGCCTACTTCATTGTTTTAGACGAGGCAGCATTCCTCATTGTGGCGTAATTATAATAAAACACTCAATTAAATAAGAAAATAGTTATTTTAATTCTAGAAAAATATTTTACAAAATTATTCTTAGCTATCAAAAGATGCCTTTCTAAACTAATAAAGATACGATGAAAACATAATGATTGATTATGAAATTGTAAAATGATGGTAACATAAAACTCTCTTAATTATAGATAAGTAGGTATAGGATAAGTTAAAGCAAGCCATATTCTATATTATTCTTTTTTTTATTGGTTGAGTTTTATTGAATAATTCTTAAATGATTTCTACTGCTACTATTTACAAGTTTAAATGCCTCCTTGATATTTGTAGAGGGAAGAGGGTTATTCCTAACACAATCGTTGTTAGGAAGTAATGAACAAGGCAAATTATGAATGTTGTTGAAGTGACGTTGAATATATTTCTTTTACTCATAAAGTTATATTCATTACTGCAAAGTAGGCAAATGTATGTTTATAGAAATTTGTTTGAGAGAAAAAGCTCAAATATATGACTCTAATAAAGATATTTGAAAAATTATTTTATTTTCTTAGAAATATGGCCTCCCCTGACCTACCTACCTTATCGCACGCAAGTACATACTTTTATATTAACAAACTCCGCATAGCGTGATAAAATCAAATTTTAAAGAAAAAAAATACTTCCAAATAATTTTATGATGTGAGAATGAATGATGTTCATGAGAAAGTATTTTATTATTTAAATAAAATAAACTACTTCTAGTACCAAATGTTAGTGCGAGAATGTATGAGTGCTAGCATTTAAGAAAATATAACTCTATTGTTTAAGTTATAAAGTTGTAAATTGGATGACGGTTGTGAGAAATTTCATCGTTGTAAATCATGGAAGACTGTCTTCTTTTATATTCTCGATGGGTTTTCTTATTTGACCAAATTACTTATATGATATTTACTACAATAATGGCGAATTTGTTTCTGTTCTCTGCTTATATCTAGAGCTTCCTGTAAAATATTCCATGGGACGGTACGTGAGATGGAACGTCAATTGGTGCGTGGATCTCTTCCTCAGGTTTAGGTTTTGGTACGAATGGGTTGTGGTGAGGATCGGCATTCAACCTGAAATATTTTCAAAATCATAAAATTATTTGCGATTGATAAAATCAATGGACTTAATTCAGCAGCAAATAATAGTAGTTTATGCAACGGTCATATAATAGGGGTTATTAGAACACGAGTGCGGGTTTATCACTCGAGGCGAAGCCGAGTGTGATAATAGAATCACACAATTGTTTTAATACCTAATTATATGCCGTTGCATATACTATTTTATCTTCACTCATACAGTTGAAATAAAACAAAAGTGGAAATGGAAATAATATGTGGTATGACGGAAATTTTTGATTCTCATTGCGTAGCGCGCGCATCCATAGACAATGATACAATTTTAGCCTTTTTTTGCATTTTCCATGCCATAAAGTCTTGATAGAATTTATAATTATAATTTTCCCGACTTTGCTGGTAATAATAATGACTCATTACCGCCACTTCTAAAATATCAGGCGGAGTTAAATTTTCTTCACATTCAATTATATCAGACATTTTTAAGCAAGAGTTCAAAAACTCATGAAATTCAGAACAGCAAAACGTATGAATGGCGCCAAAACCCAGCACATCACCGCATTAACCACTCATGTGTTAAAGCGGGCGTGGCCACAGACAAGTAAAAATTGGAATCATTTTTTTTTTATAATAGGTTCTATAAAAATGGCGCGGGCCGCATAAGATTTCCATTACAAAATATAATTGAAGGAAACGCCTTAGCGATATTAACTTCTTGGATTTGCCCAGTATCGTGATAGAAAAAAAAAGTTTTATAGCATTATTTTGTTTGGAAAAGAGTGTTATAAGATTTAATTTTTAAATTTCGGTATTGTGTTTATAAAGTATGTTCGAATAATAAACTTCAAAACGAGTTTATATTGAAACTCGTTTTGAAGTTTATAATTCGAATATTACGATATGAGAGTAGATAAAAATATTAAATATTGTCAGTTGTTTTCAGTCAATTGATGACAATATATTCACTTTTCAAAATTAGAACATTTAGTTTATTTATTTACGTTTATTTTAATGTGTTAACGTAAGTCATAGCGAATAAAAAGCGTGCAGAAAACACAAAAATAATCTGCCGTAAAATAACAGAATAATTCGTCCCGATATCCAAAATAGCTCGAAATACGTCATCAAACTGCAAACCTATCCCGATCGATACAATGATGCTTTTTAGTCCAACTATAGCCTAAAGCTAGCGCAAATACGTGCATAATTGATTTTCAGCGTATTTCAGCTAACTGACGCGGGCTGTGCAGTGGGCATTGAATGATCCTTGGGGATAATGGCTCTGATCAAAATATGCTGACTGGTAGGATTTATCTTGATGAATTCGTAGGGATTAATGATGAAATGCCTATTAGTGTAGGTAATGTTGTAAGGGACTTCTCTCGCTGTCTCTCGTCCATATCTTCGCAGTGTGCTATGGTTTTCAACCAAAACACTTCCACTGCTGAATATAAGCCTCTCCTAAGTGTCCGCATCGACTGGTCTTATGCGTCTCGTATCAACCTTAATTCCAGATTCCTTACCATTTTTTTGTTCTTTATCATCAAAAATACCACTAGACCGATTTATCCATCCCAGCCAAATATAAGCGGCCATTTTGAACCGAGTAACTTTTGGCCTGCTCATCATTCTCCTCCTGTCATTATTTCTATTTATTTCTAGTCGGTGCTCCATCTCCATTCCTTGCGTCTTACTTATAATTCACTTCCCGCTTACCCATATCTTTCAAACCATCCATCATCTTAAGATTTTCACCTTGATATATAAGGTATATAAATTATACAAACTTGTAAAGAGTGATAGC
This sequence comes from Orthosia gracilis, assembly GCA_947562075.1. NCBI lineage: Eukaryota > Metazoa > Arthropoda > Insecta > Lepidoptera > Noctuidae > Orthosia > Orthosia gracilis. The sequence continues at coordinate 21,107,769 of OX387271.1, read as the reverse complement.
CTTAGCGCAGTCCACGTTGTACCACCAATCGCATGCAAACTTGGCCTGGTCAAAGAGTGTGCCGTTGGTGCAGAGGAACGACGCTCCTTGTTCTCCCTCGCGACCGTCGTGGCATACGTGGTAAGCCTGGCAAAGGGAAAACAAAATTCCATAAAATGTTAGCCGATGACTCGTATCATCATACTCATCATTTCAGCCGAAAGACGTTCACGGCTCAACATAGGCCTCCCTCAAGTATCACAACGTCGACCGGTCTCGTGTGTCTCGCATCCAGCAGATTCCCGCAACCCTAACCAGATCGTCCAGTGCAGCGTCTTCTAGTTCGCAGTCGCCACTCCAGAACTTGCTCCGTTCCGTCGACCATCCGTTCTGCGAGCAATGTGCTCTACTACCACTTAAGTTTAGCAATGACACGTAAACACAATTAGACACGACTCACACCAAAATGCCCACATATTCAAAGATATTTTAATCATATTCTGCACAGCGGAAAGTATCAAGCTTTTTCACCTTTTACGAAGTTTTTATTGTAAAACTAGCTGTGTAAGCGGCTTATCTCCCGTCAACTGCCTACCTCCTTACCCATCTTACCCTACCATATTCTTCCGCGGAGAATCCTCCATTTAGAAAATGACGTCAGATGCGCAACATCATCATGAGCCATCTATCGGATATGAAGTTCAACTGTCCGAGAATCTGAATTGAGTGTGTTGTGATATTTTACTTCATGAAAACTTTAAATTCATGTATCTTTTGATAGAGTGAACAGATTGAAGAAACAAATATCAAGTAATACTTCAAGTACGCACAATTTTTATGTATAAAATTTATTTTACGATACCCAATTTATCATTCATGTTAAATTAGTTTTTTTTTGGTCGCCTTCACTAACTGCACATAATAAAGTCATCGTACAGTTGAATACAATACGAAATCATACGAACGAAGTCGCAGGATTTCGCAGTCGTACTAGTAACTTATATTATGAAGTATAACATAAAACACAATTTTACTTAAGCAACACAACAAAACTAGCCAAGATTCTGAAGCAATTATTTTTTGGGCAAACACTGTCGAAACGGACGGCATTTTTCCTTGGGTTTGAAAGTTATATTAATTTCAGGAGAGTTATTACGTGATTGTAATAATAACTTAGAATTACCGGCCCCTGAAGCCTTTGAGGTTATTCGGCTACTACGACGATATCTCGAAACTTATTCAATTTGGTGAAATTGGACGGCCGTTACGATTAGACTGGGCTGAAGTAACCATATAATTAGAAGTTTGAAGTTTTGTTCATCGAGTAAAAATAAGGGGTAAGAATCATTTGTAATTTATATAAATATCAATAAAACAATCATCAACGTTACGTGTTAAAATGAAGATGAACACTTATCAATAATTTTCGATGATATTGATAGTAATAATATGCACAGTTTATTATCTAAAACCCTATGTTAGTAAAAATGGAAGGAACATAAGAATGGAGGAAGATCTCGGAATAAATATTAACAGACCCACGAGTCAATCTTCAAGCAAGCAACTTTTACCGAGGTCGTTCCGTGGATGGGTTCGATGGGTGGGACGATTTCGAACCGACACTCCTCCTTGGCTCGGCAAGTATTTGAAGCTCTTTGACAGTTGTAACGATAAACAGAAGCCAACAATCTGACACCAGTCTTGTCTAGGGTTATCGACACATTTGTATTCGTTACATCCGTATTAACTTAGTTGGAAACAGGCTAAAAAGATTGATTATTAGTAAAAACTACAGTGATGAAATAAAAATCAGTGAATAAATTATAAAACAAAAAAAAACATCTTCGGAAATAAAATCAACAAACCTCATAATATCATACTCAAAGCATTCCACGAAGATATTCTCAATCAACAAAGATCAATATAATGTAGTACATGTTAGAACGATATGGAATGTTATTGGAACTCCAGTGAGCGATACTAAGTTTCACACAGATACACAGATTGCAGAACCGATTGCTACTGTATCTTGCATCATAAATCGGACGACAGCACATGGTCTCAATGAGAAAAGTTGAGATCGAATAAAGTGAACTGTACTCGTACATTCTTGATCGAATACTCGTATCTGGTTGGAGTGTATTGCTTAATACTGTTTTAGTTTTGTACTGCCGTTGACCCTGTTGCTTTTTGTTTATTGGTATATTTTGCAAAACTTTATGAATTTTGTCATGCTTGTGTAAATTGAATTACATAAATATTGATATATTTTTAACCGACTTCAAAAAAGAGGAGGTTCTCAATTCTCCGGAATCTTTTTTTTATATGTTCGCCGATTACGCAAAGACGCCTGGACTGATTTGGAATATTATTCTTTTGTTTAAAAGGTTATACTTCCCAGGTTATCAGTTCAGGATCTTATTTTGGGATCCTGAGGAAGTCGAGGGCACTCCTTAAATTTTATAGGCATACACATAATGATTTTGGTATTTTCATCAATATGGCAAGCATTTGCATTCAGAAAATATCACTTGGTGAAATGGAACTGATGAAGAAGACCATATATGGCCACTGGAACTTCTCAATGATAAGTATGTTTTGGGTATAAGATATCTCGAATAGTTTAATAACTGTGACGAAAAAATTTTAAATATATAGTTCTAATGAAAATGGTACCCTTGAACTGATCTGGTGATAAAGCCGGTAGACACTGGAACTCCGTAATAAAACAATGTATCCCAGTCGTGTTTAGGCTTGTTGGAATTGTTATGAGTAGCCATCTGGCTATAAATGATTTTCATGGTAATATAGATTACCAAAAAAAAAAAGAAAAAAAAATCTTTTTAACAAAAAAATTAAACTGACTTCCAAAACAAAAGACTAAATTTTCTGTTAGATAGTTTTTATTAATTTGGGAAAAATTACAAAATTTTTGAAATACTTTCCTTTTAAAAACTGGCTACTATATCCGCATTAATCAATCACGCCTTAACGACCAAGACCTGCATTAATATATGCGATAGTTTTATACCGGTATCGGTAGTACCTAGAATGTGGGATCATTTTCGACGTTCACGCAGACAAAACCAAAAAAAAGAGAGTCATGGGGACCGCCGACAGAAGTCAAAACTTTAAACATTGGAATAACTGTCAAGAGAAAAAAAAAGAAATTTTCTCTTCAAAAATAATCTTTACATTTATATCTAGGTGACTCATTGTTGATATTTTGTGCACTTCATATGAAAATAAGCTACTGAAATGTAAGAGACAAGGTTTCTCTTCCTCAGAATTATTTTGAATAGACTTGCTACAAATCTCTGTGACTGTGGAAATTCTCATAAGAATAACCCACAGGAAACAATGCGTTGACATTAAACACACATGTAAGACCTTTAAGTAAAGGTAGCTGCCAACGAGTGTGAAATAAAATGGATGTGATATCATGATTTAGTGTCGTAGGTTTTAAATGAAAACCTTATTTTTGTTTATTTGTGTGCCCTTGAATGATATATTAAATTTCATCTTTCATACTCATTTCACGGCTCACTTTGTTATTTTTGTATTGATCACAGGACAGAACTCTTCTGAAATCGGAGATATTACGATGAGAATGAAAGAAACCCCGATGATACCCTGGGAGGTGCCTCGACGGCCTATAAAGTCAATTCGATGGGTTTTATTCGGGTATTCATTCGTATCGTTTCGCGAAGATTTACTTGATTTATCGATCATGGTATCACTTAAAAGTAGACTAATGGCAGCCTTATTAATCCCCGACGGAAAAAGAGAAGTGTTATAAGTTTGACGTGTGTACCTGTGTGTTTGTGTATTTGTGTCTGTGGCATCATAGCTCCTAAACGGTTGAACCGATTTTGACATAGTTTTTTTTTGTTTGATTGGTGACTTTATCGAGAGTGTTATTAGCTATGTTTGATGAAAATCGGTTTAGCCGTTCAAAAGTTATGAACGTTTTACTGTTTGAATCGGGGTATTTTCGCAAAATATCGAGCGAAGAAGCGCGTCTGTTACTAGATAAATGTCATAGTTATTCAAACTATATAAGTTTGAATAACTATGATATAAGAATGTGTCGGGGGTTTTTAAATGTTTAAATTTTACTTGATCTTGGATAAAAATGCGTCAAACCAGGTTTTGGTTATATAGAAAAATCATTCTTCTTCGTCTTATTTATGGAAAGCAAAAGATAACTTGGTGGTAAAATACTGTATTCTCGTATTTACACTGTTTCTACGATTTTAGACAATACCATAACAAAAGATGTTAGAGTAAATAACTTTACCCTTACGTTCATGACGCAGTACCCTTTCGTGACCCGTTTTTGTTTTCAATGGTATCCCTATTAATTAGTGAGTATGTTTGACTTGCATGTTCAAATATTTTCTTTGATATATTTAACTTGGCTTTGTTTTCAACTGAACATATTTAATCAGTTGGGACCACAGATATAAATACAACAAGATGACGCGATTGTATGTCTTCGCGTGTCTAAAAACGGAGTAAAATTACGATCAATGATCGTAATTTTAGCTTTTCATCTAGCATTATCGGCACCGGAAATCCGCCCAAGTCTAGAAAAATATCTAATTTTGCCATATTGAGCTGTAAAGGCTGTATAAGAAAAATTGGCCGAGGCATTGGAAATGTTTTCTTTCAGATGTTTGTGTGTGAAAAAGTGGCACGCTTGGTTTTCATACAGATGGAGGGTCTTGCGTTATCTAGTTAGATTTATGTCTGTGGTTGGGACACATATATTACTTTTTCATAATGGTTTTAATGGGTACAGTTTTTCATGTAATTATGCATACTAAAATAGTAGCAACATAGAATAGATAAATTAATTAAGTTAATTTGATCTAAAATTGTCATGAAATCTATAAAATTAAACTAAATTGAAGACATACTGCAACTCACTACTCCATTTTATCTATGGTTTTCCCAAGACAAAAACGTCTCATTCTATATATAATCTCCCTGTTCTTGTCTCATGTTACTTTGGGTCGGCAAAAGACGTTTTTATCATCCGTTCTTCCCCGTCAACCACCACGATATCATTCAATCCGTTTTGTTTCCCATCCATCAATGCTACTCATTTTATATGCTCACAATTAAACAACTAAGATCACACTCACATTAAAAACTGAAGCTAAAGACACACCGAGTTCTCACACAAAATAACACCAATATCAAATTCAATATATTCCACACGTAATACCAAAACTATTGAGCAACTTGTGTTGTAAGTTCTGAACATATAATAAGCTCCTGAAGCGGTAGCGTTTCAACCAATTCAAGCGATGCAACGATGGAAGTGACACAGGTGTTAGCTTTGTGCTGTCGACCTAGATTGACACTCGATTTGGTACAGCTTTGGTTCATATGGTATGCTTTGAGAATGGAAACATTGATGCAAAATTTTAATGTTAATTTTAGTATTGTAATTTTTTTTTATGCTGGCAATTCCATTGCAGTAGTTAATTAGAAAAGCTAGTATTGATATGTAATAAACAAGTTTTGAATGTTTCTAGCTTTCTCAACTGCAATAGATTTCTGCTCTATTTTTGGAGCTATGGGCCGGTTTCTGAATTGAGAATTACAAATGTTTCAAACTCGAATTTAATGACAAAGTTTGACAGGGTTTTTCTAGACAAAGTAGAATTTGACTAAAACTCATCTTGTACCTTATTCTTAATTCGAATCGTGGGTTTTGTGTACCTCTAGACATCGGTTACCAACAAAACAGAACTATATATACGGTGCAATTCATATATGTTCACTCAAATCTAGAGCAATTTTTAATTCTCACTTTCTTTCACAGAAATACAGGTACTTTTCACAAATTCCGATTGTAGTCAACCAGCAGAATAATATCGTACACGTGGAGATAATCTTAAATAAACCCCCAAGTCTCCAGTGTACAATATTCCTAATAACACAGGGCATACCATAAATCAGTCGAACTATTATCCGCAGGATTCCGACCTTCAATCTCTACGTTATCCCATCTATCATTAGACTTAGTGACATCTAAACGGGGGTTAATGGTTATTCAGGCGCCACTTCAATAGCTAGTGAAATTCTATCTTCAGTAGGTCGGGCAATTCTATATGATCTGATGCGGCAGTAAGTTAAATAAATTATTCATTAAAAATCTTTTTTTAAAACAAGCTTTTTTCGTATTCTTCTCAGCAAACCCTTTCATTTTATACCCATATCATGGCAGTGCACAAAAATAACTAGTCCGCCATCTTAGGCCGTCCGCCATATTTGATTTAGAACGACGTCATTTAGCTTACCATGCATTGACATCCAAACTAAACGTGTATGCAAAATTTTCTCTTAATTGGTGGAAGACAACTGCTTCAAAATTCAGTTGCAAGATTTGACCCGAACACACTTACATACATACATACATTGCAAGTTAAATAAAAGCTTGTAGAAAAAAAGAAAGAGCATTAAAGGACCCTGTGATCTATCAATGGCTAATAAGCCTTCTGTAGAAGGCAGCTATGGTAGTCTGTAGACCCATCCACCTGCTATTACTTACCATATCAAGAAGAACGAAAGAATAAGTTATTCATTCAAAAAGATTTTTTAAAACAACCTTTTTTCGTATTTTTCTCAGCAAACCTTTTCATTTGATACCCATATCATGCCAGTGCACAAAAATAACTAGTCCGCATGTAACCATGCATTGTCATCCAAACTAAACGGGTATGCAAAAATTTCACCTTAATCGGTGGAAGATAACTGCTTTATTTGACCCGATCACACTAACATATATTATATACATACAAACATAAATTGCAAGTTAAATAAAAGCTTGTAAAAAGTGTTTACTGTCACAAAAACTGACATGCCAATAAATAATGCTTAAACTAAACCTTTAATGACTGATTGGACGGAAAGCGGTGATTGGACCTGCATTGTGCAGAGCAACTTTAGATAACTCTTCTGTCTAGTCTTTTTCCTAATTATGTTCGGGACACCTTACAGTTTGATCAGATGTAGCTGAATACACGGCGAGAGACGTAAGATGTATTTTACATAGAGAGCAGTCTCTGCCTAACTGATCCTCATAACCCAGCAACTGGGTAACAAGATACCTCTTTACAAAACTGGTTGTAAGTTTTGCGGGGTTCTGATTTCCGAGGTCAAAAGGTAATTTGTTTCATTGACACGTGAAATCTTTTTTTTTCAGTGAGCTTGTCAAACAGTCAACTAAAATCAATATTCCCGGCGTAGTATGACAATTAAATTCCTTAGCGCGTTCCGTGATCGCAACTCACAGGCACTGCAACACGGTTTCAATGAATTTACTGAAGAAATATGGGGTCACAAATGTGAAGCGCATTTTAATTCTCAGCTCCGTAAGCATTTTATCATAAAAATATGAAAAGAAGTGAATTAAAAACTCTTTTTTACTCTGACAAAGGGAATATGAAAATGGTGAATTACTGTATTTATTCTCTTTGTGTCCGTGTCGAAATAATACGATTATTGCTCGGCGATCATAATCAAACTATCATCAATTGTTCCGATACATTGCCTGCAGGCACCAATTAAGCTTTATTGACTGATGTTCCATGAGTGTATTATTTATCATTGTTATGCTTTTAGGGAGCGTTAATTTTAGCGTCAATTAATATTTCGTAATGATGTTTCTCTTTCACGAATTAAAGTTACTCAACGGTTATTCTCTTATTCGGAATTCGTCGAAAGTTTGACCCTAGAGATTTGTTATGGCAAAAACAAATTGTTATGTTTTTGAAAATTTGGAGTTATGAACTTAACCCCGGTTGCTTATTGTTATCGAAAGAAATACTTTGGTATAACAACGAGTTTTTTTGTCGACCGAAACTTACCAAGCAGTTAACTTTTCTGTAAGATTTTGATTTTTACATCTTCAGCTATCAGACGATCCAAATGTAACATACTTGTACCGGTTTTACTTCTTTTAGAAATCAATCTGCCTATCCCTTTCCCGACTTTATTGGGGTCAGCTTTCAATCTAAACTGATGCAGGTGAGCACCAGTATTTTACATGGAACGACTGCCTATCTGACCTCCACAACCCAGTAACTGGGTAATACGATACTCCTCGAGACTGGTGTCTGACGTCCTGGGTTCTGACTGTCCGTAAAGACTTTAAAAGACCAACAAATAACAGCCAGGACAGATTGTTTAATTGGCTTTCCGAGGCACGGAGAAATCTCGCTATGTAAAGATAGTCACCCATCCACAGACCGAACTCGGCAAGCGTTGCTTAACCTTGAAGATCGATCCGTGCGGCTGTAATTATTTTGCTACATACTACTATAAATATTAATCAAAATACCTGGCACCCAGTCTCCACATTGGCATACATGCCCGGCCTGACTGGCACATGGTGGCACGAAAAGCCGGTCTCTGGCACGCTGTGGTATATTGGGAAGTCCACTCCTGGCGTGCCAGGCACGTTGCGCAGGTCCTGGGGCTTCTCGTGTTCACGGAGCGGCTTGGGACGGACGACAGCTTGTTCGTAGTGGGTCTCATATGGGTCGTATTGCTGAAACAAATGAAAACAGTTTAGAATTATTGGAACACTTGGGGCCTTGATGTTTATGATGTTATGGTCTTTCATATTTTTGGAATTGTAAAACTTGTATTAGATACTGGTAAGTAGGTTTAAATTCTTCTTTTCAACCCGTTGGTAAATGTACATTACATTTATTAAATCAGATGGTACAAATAGGTACCCACGCCAACCGCGGCTTCAGTGGTGTTTTTAAATTCTCAGAAATGCAAGTATATGGACACTTTGGAGTGCCTGAAGTGCCACAACTTTTTTTTTTATAATCTTTAGGCTCGCGCAACTAAGACATGGTTTGAACAGGAGCACCGCATTCGCAGTGTTTGTTGGGTCTATAATCCCCCACTTCACTAGAACTTGCATGTCTTTGAAATAGCGTTCAGTAAATCTCCTATATAAACAATTTCTTTTATTGTTGACATAAAATACACTACACGACTCCATCGTCTAAGTGAACTATTACACTGTTAATCACTTTAACGGCTCGGACTTTATTAGAGTGCACTGTGCCACATTACTTGGAAGGAAGTGTAAAGAGTAACATTTTTAAAACGTACTTTGCAGAAGCAAGGGTATAGTAAACAGATGTTAGGAGATACAGAATGTTGGTATTTGGTAGACAGTATAAAAATGTAGGCTTTGATCAACGACATAGATATTTGACCGCAAATAATATAACATAACTTCAGTCTTTTATTTCCCGAAAGGTGAGATAGAGATATACCTACTGTATGTTCACCAAGCTTTCGTGAGTTATGTTTTAGATCCATGAAACGAGTAAGGGCGGTTACGCACTAAATCCGATCCGTGTCAAAATTGTTCTGAATTATGATGTCTGGAGTTCGGATGTTTTTTTTTTTTTTTATTGGCTCGCGCTTGACCACTATCTCACCTGATGGTAAGCGATGATGTAGTCGACGGTGGAGCACGCTTGCCTAGAAGTAACCTATTCACTCTTTGACTTAAAGACCCCTAGATTGTAGCTATCGGGAAACACAGAAGTGCGTAAGTTTGCCAACAAGAAGGCTACTCGGAACCGAAATTTCACGGACACAGATCGGATGTAGTGCGTAACCGCCCTAACCACCATAAGCCTATTGCCTTTACAAATCCAGGATCCGGGCTGCTTCATATAAATTATAAAATTAAATTCAGATCATAAAATTAAGTAGTAGTAGATCATATAATGAAAATCATAAACTTTTGACCCACGTTAGAATCTAATGAAATGTAAGCTCTGCGTATTCTAGGAAATCGAATAAAACAATTTTACAACTTATAAAATGTAGACTGAAATTAAATAAGTTTCAGACTTATTTATATTCCCTTCCAGATGTCAAGACTTCAAGAGTTTGATACGAACGAAATTAAAGTTCTCTCACAAAGTTACAGGCAACACGTTGTGTTATGTAAGTAGCTGCATCTGCAAAAGATGCATCAGTATAATGCTATGCTTAGACCAACGACCCACCCTGACACTTTGATGTAAGTATGGCAAATAAATGTTTGTTTTTCTTGATTCATTTATTTTTATACCAATATTATAAAGAGGAAAGATTTTTTGTTTGTTTGTGTGTTTGTTTGTTAGTTTGTACCAAATAGGCTCCGAAACTTATTCTATTACTCCTTAAACTTGTCGACCACATCATCGCTTATCATCAGGTGAGATAGTGATCAAGCGCGTGACTATAAAAAAAAACAGAAACTACTGTACCGATTTAAAAAACACTTATGGAAAGCTACATTATTCCCGAGTGACACAGGCTATAAATTATTTTCATAAAAATTAGAGATCCTTATGAAAATTGTAATAATGTATCCCAAAGTAGCAAAATTTTGCCAATAAAATTCATTATTTTGCGTGCGCTAAGAAAACTATTCATGATAATTTAAAAGTGTGTACTACATGATTAAAGTACTCATTATAAACAACAAAAAAGTCAGCGAGAGAAAATATCTCACTATCATAGTTAAGTCACAATAGCAGCTTATGTGTTTTAAATTTAATTAGATCGCTGGTAGAAACAAAAGTTGGTTACATTCGTATTGTAGTATTAATTCTTATTCAATTAAATAGTTTTACAAGGTAGGGAACGGTTGGTGGGTTGGTAGATAGGTAGTTAAGTTGGGTGGGTAGGTAGGGTAGGGTATGTAGGATAGGGCAGTTACCTGCACTGCAGCGGGCAGGTACGTAGGTTGGTAGGAAAGTAAGGTAGGTGGATAGATAGGTGGGTAGGTAGGGTAGATAGTTAGGTGATAGGTACGTAGATAGCCAGTTGACGGGAGCGAAGCCACGGGGGTCAGCTATTATTATATAATATTCTTTTGTATTAAAGGTTTAAACATTATGACAATATGAGTGGCAACGATCGTCAAAGAGTCCTAAATTTACAGGATTGATATCATCATTTCAGCCGAAAGACGTACACTGCTGGACATAAGACTTCCCCAGGCGTCGCTACATTTTCCGATACCTCGCATCCAGCGCATTCCCGCAACCTTTACCAGGTCATCAGTCCACGTAGTGGAAGGCCTTCAAACGCATCGTCTTCCGTTTTGCGGTCGCTCTTCCAAAACTTTTAGGTCCCATTGACCATCCGTTCTGCGGGATGACAGGATTGACATGCATTATCGAAATATGTGAGATAATTCTCATAATATTTTTGGAAACCAATGACGCTGATAGAATCCCACTTTTTCAACTTGACAGGGTGTATGTAAAGCTCTTTAAAACTTCTGAAGATACAGGCCTGGAAAGTCAAAACCGTACAATATCTATTTTTTTATGGCTTCCAGGTACAGTACAACTATTTTCTTAATGTCCCTCGACAATCATCGCATTTCCGAATACAAACGAATGCTGATTTCCATATCTATCAATTATTACATTTAACGTGTATAATAATTTGAATTCAGAACTAAGTACTTTATTGTTATTTTGTTTTGATTTCCGTGTGAAATGTATAGAGTTTTAGCAGCTTTCCTCCCATTTTACAAGCTTTTATTTAATTTGCAATGTATGCATGTATGTAAGTGTGTTCGGGTTAAATCTTGCAACTGAATTTTAAAGCAGTTATCCTCCTACATTTTGCATACACTTTTAGTTTGGATGACAATGCATGGTTAGCCAAGTGACGTTTTTCTATATCCAATATGCCCAATATGGCGGTCTAGTTATTTTTTTGCACTGCTGATTTGGGTATCAAATGAAAGGGTTTGCTGAGAAGAATACGAAAAAGGTTGTTTTAAAAAAGATTTTAATGAATAATTTTATTAACAGATCCACACGGATTAGTCATAACACACATGTTACGGCAAAGCGAGGGTTGATGGTTCGACAACAGTTCGATATGTCTTGCTCCGATAATTATTGGTATCCATGCCATTTTTAACCGACTTCATAAAAAGGAGAACATTCTCAATTCGTCAGAATCTTTTTTTAAATAAATTACATTACAATAAACAGTATTAACAACTCTATATACTGTCAAGTTGCACCAAGTGCAAAGGGCAACTGATAGAAATCCGACGACTGACAAAACACGAAGTTTGCCGAGGGACATTAAGAAAATATTTGTACTGTACGTAGGTGTCTGTGTGAACTCGGGCTAAATAAGTAAGATTTTTTTTGCATAATGTTAATTAGTAAAAAAAAATGCGTTCACCTTTTTGGGCCTAGGACCGAATTCTTTTACAGCTTCTAAATTCATAGATAAATCATATAGAAGTCAACTAAACCACAATTGAATAATACATAACTACTTTCTACAAGCGATCAAGATTAATTGCCAAGAACAAATCGCAAGTCGCATTACATAAGGTAACAAGTCAAAAGCCACATCAATGGCCGACCATGACACCGTTACTGTTTTAATACACGCACCTTTCGACACACATATGTATGTATCTGTATCGTTGTTTTTACATAAGGAGTTCGGTGTAACTGCTATAGTTATTATTTAAATGTTAATTTGTTAACTGGTATTATTGAGGCCGGCAGCGAAAGTTTGGTAAATAGTTTTGGTTATGATATTTGCTTGTGATGTGGGCTCAAAAGTGTTTTTGGGGTATTTGCTCAATGTGGGCTCAAAAGTTGAAAAGCTTTTGGGGTTTATTGATCATAAATTACTTGAAACATTGCGTTCAGTAACTAGCAGGGTTAATGCTAAAAACGTGCGATTCATTGTTGTAGAACAACCTACTACCGGATATTGATCTCTCCAATCGCAAACCAAAATTACCATTAATCATCAAATCATCGTCATCTATGGCGATTGTCTCGTGTTTGACATAAATGAAACCCCGGATAGTTTAATATCTATACTAATATTATAAAGCTGAAGAGTTAGTTTGTTTGTTTTTTTGTTTGTTTGAACGCGCTAATCTCAGGAAGTACTGGTTGGAATTGAAAAATTATTTTTGTGTTGTATAGTCCATTTATCGAGGAAGGCCATATAACATCACGTTACGGCCAATAGGAGCGGTGCATAAATGAAAAATGTCGCAAAAACGGGAAACATATTTTTTGAGAGCTTTCGTCGCGTGCGCTGTATAAGTAGTTAAAGTTACGCAACATTAAGGTAGGAAGGTAGCCAGTTGACGGGAGCGAAGCCGCGTGGGACAGCTAGTTTTTCAATAAAGAGATTAGCAGACATAGCTACGGTATTAGAGACCTCAAAAAAACGACAGTTCAGTGTCATCAAAGTCACCTTGTATTTGCAGGTTTTTGTTGACCATGAGTCTTGCGTTTGATTTGGGCAGTTTCGAGTTGGGAAAAAGTTTTATTGGGCTTATCCTTCTGGAATTTCTTATTAGAAGTCCAGAGTCTTGAGTTAGCGCCCGTTTGATGGCGATAGAGTCGCCCTCTATTAAATAGGACTTGAACTAGACTTTAACTGAGGAGATTACAGGGGTGATGTTTTTTATGTATGTAAGAAAAAAAAAGAACTAACAGTGACTATGCTTCTTGGAATACCACACTACAATAACACACTGGGCAGCTTCTAACTCTATACAAAGCGCAATTACGATCCTGCATGCAGTATTGCAGCCACCTTTGGGATGGCTCAGCTAAATATAAACTTGCTGCGTATGACTCGGTGGAACGCAGAGGTAAGAGGCTCATTGGCTACGTTGAACTGGTAGATGCCAAACTTCACAGCTTGGCCCATCGCCGCAAGGTTGCCAGCTTGTCCGTCTTCTACAGACTGTACTTCGGTGAATATGCTCAAAAACTCCGCAACCTCATCCCACCGGACCCCTTCTACCTTTGGACATCTGGACGCACTGCAAGTTACCATCCTTACCTGATTGCCATTACACCAATTCGCACCAAGCGCTTCCAAACATCCTTCATAATGCGCACAGCGAATGAATGGAACTTACTATATCTATCGGTATTATTTATTAATATTTTTTATTTATTATGCGCACAGCAAAAGAGTGGAATTACCTGCCGGAGTCTGTATTTCCCGATAGTTACAATCTGGGAGTCTTTAAGTCAAGAGTGAATAGGTTACTTCTAGGCAAGCGTGCTTCATCTTCGACCACATCACGGTTACCATCAGGTGAGATAGTGATCAAGCGCCAGCCTATTACGAATAATTAAAAAAAAAAGTATCTCTTTCCGAACGCATTCAACCCGAATCTCTTTAAAGTTGGAGTGAACAGGCTTTTTCTGGGTAAGCTCACCCCATCGTTGACTCTGTCTCTGTCACCTCAGACCAAGATTAGAGTCAAGAGCAAACCCATATCAAATAATAATAAAAACACGTATTAAGAATCAGCATCAATCAATCAATTACCCAATCACACAAATCAATCAACCTAATACGCAATAATTATCACTACCGCACCGGTAAAATAAATCATATTCAAAATTAGAACTGCGTGAATTTCGCCACAGTTCTGCGTCCGCGCAGGCTGGCCGGTGAGAGGGGAGCGCGCATGCGTCGTCTTGTCACGGACGCCCGGCGTTGCGCAGTAGCACCGAAAGTGCAACCGACTTGCTCGAATGATCTAGGTAGTTGAACTGGTGATTTGCTAAAATTAGAGAAATAACAGGAAAATGCGTTGAAATGTTCGAGAAAATACTGCATAATTGGAGACCTTGAATGCTTAGCGCTCCTTTTTTTGATCCTCATATTCTCTATAAGAAAAGTAAAAAGGCTTAAATAGAATATATTTCATCTTTACCACAAATCTATCATTACAGGAAGAATTTGATTGATTTTACACTGGGTATTAGCTTACTGCAATTAGGTATGACTTGACCCCTTTATTTAAAGGCCATCATTGGTAGTCCTGTTTACCGATAGATATTATTTCTAATTCATTTCTATATTTTAAGAATTCTCCTAGTTGACAAGGATCACAGATATCAACATAAGTACAAAATTGAGTTACTCAATCCACACAAAAAGCCATTGTAATTATTTTTCACACGGCCATAGCGGTCCTGTTAAGGCTAGCATTATCTGATCGCCATATTATTGCCCTTGTACAGTAAAAGAATAAATAGCCAAACAAATAGTCCGACTAAATAGCCCTATTTGTGAAGCAGACATTGTTTTTATTTTTATTGCCGAGCGTAATAGTATGTGTACTACGTTAATTAACGGTAATGAAGGGAGTATAAAAAAACATAAATTTGTTTGTATGGAGAAATTTTATTTGGAAGAAGGGTTCGAAATGTATGATAGTCGAGAGCGGTTTTTGCCACTTTTCTTGTCGGAGATTTTTAAGTTCTTGGAATAAATAAAATGGTCGTTTATACAAAAGTATGTATAAAAATAATGTCGTGAGCTTAGAATGAATGGAAGCTCCATATTGTTTTGATATATTTACAATTCGTTATATCTATGAACTTTATAGATACCAGACAAAACAATATATACTGCATACTCTCGCTGTTTAGTATCGTCGATTAACAACAGTCCGAAAAACGAAAAAAAATTAAGATTCACCTCACAAAAGATATCCCAAAGAGTTCGTCAGGGAACTATAACGTCAAGACATGGGCCACGAACGACCCCCAATCTACTAATAACAATAAACTTTGATTAAAGCGAACCCTGGTGCTTACCGCAATTCTTTGACTATTAAAGGTAGAGGTCATTGAGTGGTCAAAGTTGAACATATAAAAGGAATCCGTCTATCAAGCAGCACATTCAGCCTTATATAGTGTTCGCACAGCTAGGATACATTACTCCTCTCTGGGAGAGAGACTTGGCTGTAATCCACCACGCAGACCCAGTGTGACTCGGTGAATATTATATCATTTATTCGAATTTTGGAGTAAGGGCATGCCGTTTAGATGAAGTTCTTTGCGGTTTTGAGAAGATTGTAATAATTAAATAAATTGCACAAACAAAAGACATGGTTGTATCGCTCCGAACTCAAGACCTATCATTACAGGACCATTATCACCACGATGTCAAAACAAAAGAACCAGCAGCTAAAGTAAATTAAATCTACATTATTATTCCTCTCAGTGAAAGGTTACAATATAGTTCTAGAGTAGACAAACAGCCTCTTACTAAAACATTTTGCAATGCTCACAGCCCAGCATTTCCTAGGCAACAAATTCTGGTATTAGACAGAAATTACGTCGAAATTGCGTCATTCTCCTTTAAGTTATTAGGTACTGGTATAAGGTTGTAGTAAAGACATAAACAGTGTTCAGTAGAAGCCTTATTTAATATAATGAAGTTCTTCAGGTCTAATTAGGTAACTAGAGGGCTGATTTTTTGTCAGACGAGTAATCAAGTTAATTACCTTATGCTTTATTTTTTTTTGTTGTCAGGTAAATTTGTTTATATTGATGTACTTAAGTAGGTTTATTATTAGGTACTTAATTTACTTGAACGGTACGATGGTTTTATTATAATGTTGTGTGTAGCATTTCAAAAACTAGTAGCTAGCTACTGTAGTAGTAAATCTTTATCAAAAGATAGCAATAGGAACACGTGAATTGATTTGTAAGTAATTTTGCTATTTGAATTAACTATTATTGCTTACTAGCACTTATCAGCGGCTTCGCCTGCGTGAACTCGAGATTTATTTGAGAGGAATGTACTATCCACAGGGATAAAAAGTATCTGAACGTGGCCTATCCGTACACCAAGTTACATCAAATTTGTTGGATATCATTGATTAACTAACATCATTACATACCTCAAGACGTCCAAATATTTTAAAACACGCACGGTAGGATCATAACTCTGGCCCCCGGTTTCTCAAAACTCGATTATCGGGCTGTTAACGTAATCGACGAATAATCGCCGGTTATCTGCTGTGATTGACTGTTGAAAATTCATGCAAACAATCACAGCAGATAACGCGTGCTTGACAATTTAATTTTACGATAACTAATCGTTGAGAAATCGGAGCTTAAGCCATTGGATTCATAACCAAAATAAATTCAAAACCCAATCGTTAGTCCCTCCGCTCTCAGTAAAAACTCCTCAGTTCAATTTCATAAAGTTACATAAAAACGTAATATACATAGATTCAGTACGGTACAGCATTATTAAAAAGTATATTAAAGAAATGAAATGAGTGAAAAGAAAAAATATAACAATTATAAAAGTGATTTCATTCTCTGACGGCTCCGGAGTCCCCTGGGACTTGACCGAGGACTTTGCTATTTTTTATTACTTATTCTGATATTTTAAAACGTGCTCCATCCAACGTTTAATTTCAAACTTGTGAGACTAAGAACTTTCATCTCAGAGATTTTATTACCATGAATTCTGATATCAGATTTAATTCATTCATTTTAGGGTGCTGTAGTAAAAGAACTTGTTTTTTTTATTATCTCCATTTTTTGACCGTAGGTTCTAATACTCGTATTCTAAAATATTACATCTTCCACAATAATTTTATTTTATTCTTAAAATAAAAATGTTTGTTCATAAAAATTGCGCAAAAACAACCTATTTATAAAAAATCCCGACACTGTTTACCGACTGCTTAGCACGTTCTTTATTCAATTTTGGCTGCTGCCCGAGACTTCATCTGTGCAGCGTTAGTACTTCGAATAGCCTTAGCCTATAATATTGTAGGTGCGTGGGCCGCCTTACTTGAGAAATTATTAGATTACCATACAAACTTCCACCCCTTTCCTCCCTCTTAAGGAAGATTTCCGGAATGAAAACTATCTCATGTCCTTCCCAGGCGCTAAAACTATCTCCATACCAAATTTCATAAGGTAATAGACAGACAGACAGCCAGACAGAGAGATTAACTTTCGCATTTATAATATTATTAGCTGTCCCACGTGGCTTCGCACGCGTCAACTGGCTACCTACCTACTCATCTACCCTACCTACACTAAATACATGATTGTTGCGTAACTTTAACCGCTTACGCAGCGCACGCAACGGAAGCTCAAAAAGGAATCATTTTGCCCGTTTTTGCAACATTTTTAATTTATGCTCCGCTCCTATTGGTCGTAGCGTGATGTTATATAGCCTATAGCCTTCCTAGATAAATGGACTATCCAACACAAAAAGATTTTTTCAATTCCTGAGATTAGCGTTCAAAAAAACAAACAAAGAAACAAACTCTTCAGCTTTATTATTTTATCAGTATAGATTAGTATGGATTTGAATACAGAATCGGCTAATCGGTTGCCAAAAAGCTCTGAGATTTTTATAAAATTAAGGCCCAATGTTGTTTGTCTAAGCTACTTTAGTAAGAGATGGTAAAACTATATGAATTTATAATCTATCATGAATTTTACGTATTATTTAATTTAAGACCTATTCTTTGAGCATAAAACGATGTATACAGAACCTTTCTTTTTTCTGGCACGCAATTCGCATATTTTTCCACCTTTGACTTTATTATTTTCATGCACAATATTACTTTATTTGTGTACTTCAAAATTAAAGCCAAACGAAATTTCAAATCTCGAATTACTGCGAACTTTAGTGAAAGTCAGAAGACCAATTTACTTTCGACACCTATACTGTGGATTATTTTATCCTGCAGTACTCACCTTTTTTGTAGTGAACTAATCGTAAATTGTCGTTATTAGTAAGCTGGAGGACGCTGGTCGTCTCTCTGATGGCATTTTAAATGACACAATAAACTTTATTACTTACAGTATTATATTATAGCCTTACAAAGTTTCCACTACTGGGATGTAGGCATCCTATTTATGGGAGGGTAGGGGATTTCACATGTTTTCGTACTTGTCGGTTTTCTCACGGTGTTTTACTTCACCGTTTTTAGAACAGTGGTGATAAAATAATTTACTCAAAGTAAAGTCGAGTCTGTTATTACTGGGATACCATTGCAGACAAAACTTAATAAACCTCTTAAGCTAAAAGAAAAAATGTTCCGCCAACACTAGAAGGTGCGAATTTGCAAAATTACTTCTGAATGCCAATTCTTGGAACCAAGTTACAAACAATTTCCACTTTGAGAGGTATGATCAAAGAAATAAAACTAAAAAACAGGCCTTCCTCAGACTTGCCGACGAAAATGAGAGTAAATTTAACCAACAGTAATTCTCCTTTGAAGGCCTCCTCCGGGAACTCAGTTGAAAGGAAAATTGCAAAAGTTAGCATTCCCTTATGAGGGGCCGAGTTATACTTGTAACAAGAGCAACTAGATATTGTCAGGTCGTCGCTCGGTCCACCCTTTTATTGTAATATCTCTACTTTAAACCATTTGTAACTAAGTTCGCCTTTGAACTATGCAGCTATTGGTAAGTTTGAAATATTATTACAATTCCATTTGCATGTTAATATGAAATATTGTTGATGGTGTTGTGAAATTAAATTTATTAAGCCTTTGCCCCCAATTGACTTCGCTTTTGACGCGATAATTTCTAAGAGAAACTGTGAACTAATTCTGATTAAATGTTATGAAATATTTTGAGTAATTTAACAAGTCTTGTGGGCTTTTTGACTGATAACTTTGACTTTTTTGATTTTTTTATTATTAATATTTTGAACTTTACTTTTGGCTTCCTGTAATTAATATTCTGTTGGTGCGGAATATTTTTTTTTATTCTACTTTACTTTTGGTTTCTGTTGTAAATATTTTGTCGCTGCGGAATAAATAATTTCAATTACTTTTTTCTTTTCATAGTTGAATTTTTATATAGCGACTTGTTGATGACTTACTGTTTTTTAGGGTTCCGTACCCAATGGGTGAAAATGTGATCCTAATACTAAGATTTCATTGTCTGTTTGTCACCAGGATGTCTCTCATGAACCATGACAGCTAGACAATTGAAATTTTCACAGATGATGTATTTCTGTTGCTGCTATTACAATAAATAATAAAAACAGAATAAAATTAATATTTAAGTGGGGCTCTTATACAACAAATGTGATTATTTGCCGTTTTTGCGATAATAGTACGGAACCCTTCGTGCGTGAGTCCATAACTCGCACTTGACCGGTTTTTTTTTTAAATTATTTTTGATAGATTCGCGTTTAGAATAGAATAGAATATACTTTATTGTACACCTGAAGGAAAAAAAAATGAAGTTACACATCTCTTTTACAATAATACTACCACCACCACTATCTCACCTGAAGGAAAGCGATGATATGGTCGACAACGAATTAGACAGCTGTTTCCAGCAGTATCCACATTTGAACCATAATTAGATCCATCATTCTCTTAGACAATCATCAAAACCGACCAATCTTAATCCAGACACATATCCTTACAAAAAAATACTGTCTCCCGAAAAACAGGAGATGGACGAAAACAAACAGAACCACGAGAGTAGACCTTAACAAACAGTACCTAGCGACTATTGACTCGGTAGGTGTTTACTGACAAAACAATATATTATGTTTGTAGGACGGACACGTGTTGTAATCGCAAGGTCTATTACACTTGTGTCTGGGGAATTCACGTGCCGATTTAGGATATTTTGTACTGTTTCGATTTAATAGCACTATCTACCGAATATGGACGTATCATATTGACGGATTATTAAACGGACGAACTATTAAAATAATTACTAGGAATTGATTGCCTTTGAGTTTACAAGTTTATTGTATCAATCAGTAAATCTGAAATATTCATTAGCCCGATTAGGTAATAATTATGAAAGTTAATTACATTGAACATAAAGTGTATTGTATCATCAGTAAAGTTCAGTTGTTTTATTACATCTGCTTATCATAATTCATTCAATAACTCGCAATAAAATTAAACATTATCATATAATAAAGACCTCTAACGACACTGAGGTATTTCTTAACTGTATTGTATCAACGCGGGAATCAAACCCGCTTACCATAACGCACTCAAAGAATGAACGACCTTCGTTCGTAACAAAAGAAAACTTTCCCACACTAACTCTCATCCAATTACCGCACAATACAATACAATCGTTGTGACGTCACAAAACACTAAGTACACTTACTTGCAAGTACGCGGCATCAGAGACAAGCCCACACAGGAGCGCTCCAGTGAGCGCCCTCAACACCGCTTTACCCATTTCTCCACACATTTTTACAAACTGTATACTTTAAAATGAACTAACTGAACGCAAGTGTAGCTGGGACTGTGTAACTAAATGAAGTAAGGTGCATAGGTGGTCGCCCCTCTAAAAAGCAGTGGCGTGCCGTGGTAGGGTAGAAGTTTATAAAACAGTTGAACGGCCAAAGACCTGTCGAATTAACTTGTTTGTATTGCGAATTTTATTGCCGGTCGGTGTGTTCGCTTGTTTGGATGAAGGTGACATGTTCTTGAAGCTGGATGAATAAGTGCTTGACTTCATTCACGTGTCAATTTTTAAATTACAATGTGCAAGAGCAAGACCTACCAACAAAAAATAATTGCATATTATTTATTTATTTATTTAATAATTAATGTACACACACAGTATAATCCATAAAGACAATACATTAAGACAATAGAGTACAAGGGAACTGCTTATTTCTTAAGAAATTTCTGCCAGCAGACCCGCGAAAAGGAAAAATGAAAAAGAAATGTAGACAAAAGTGTGTGAGAACAGGAAAATAAAAATAAAAAAATAGCGCACCTACACAAATAGTGTAAAGGTATAGGGAATAGGTAGGTTATTGGGTTTATGCTCAAAATATTTTTGCTTCAACTAGTTGTTGTTACACAGCTGATTTAAAAATATCAGGTATAAAAAAATACCATTTAGTAAGACTGATAAATTATTTTATAATACTAGAAAATATTTTCAGTAAAAGAAGTTTTTAATTCCGCCGAAAATTAAAAAGATTTTTTGCTACTGATATTTTTCACATGCAAAATAAATTTATTTATTATTGATAAAAATAAAATATGTTTCAGTCCTGTAATATTATTTTGTGCTCGCGTGCAATATTTCATGCGTTAAAATATTACATTTCAAATAGCAGCAAGTGAAATATTATTTTCCAACAGTAGAATATCTCACAGAGTTAATAAAAATATTGAAGCAGTAGTTACTAAACGAACATCGCTAGTAGTAGTTTACACGGAGTTATATTTGCAACTTTTCATTTCAAAGATGTAATAAAATAAAGTAAAATGCTCCTTAATTTAAATTACAACACTATAGCACTTTCATTGGCAACACCTTTGAAGCTAGGGGTCAAGTTGATGCTGTTTACACAGATTTTGCAAAAGCCTTTGATAGTGTTGATCACTCAATTCTTTCTATGAAATTGAATAGTGCTGGCATTCATGGCTCTCTGTTGCGGTGGTTCGAGAGTTATTTAGTTAATCGTTCTCAAATAGTTGCCGTAGCGGGATATGAGTCTGTACCTTTTTCTCCTGGCTCTGGTGTTCCACAGGGCTCTAAGTTGGGCCCTTTGCTTTTTTTGGTATTCTTGAATGATCTTTTAGATCTAATAAATTGCAATTGTTTAGCCTACGCTGATGATTTAAAAATTTACTGCAGGGTATCTGACCTGAGTGATTTTATGAAGCTTCAAAAAGATCTTGATGTCCTTAAACAATGGTGTTTCAACAACAGAATGAAGCTCAATGTTAGAAAATGCCAGACTATTACATTCACGAATAAAGTGAAATACATTAAATTTTATTATCGTATAGATGGATCAATACTGAGCAGAGTATCAGTTATCCGCGATCTTGGTGTACTCTTTGATACATCCCTGTCCTTCCGTGATCATGTAGATACTATAGTTGCTAAGGCTAAAATAATGCTTGGCTTTATAATCCGTATGTCAAAACCTTTCCGTAATAATAGTAGTATTATTTTACTGTACAATGCAATGGTGAGGAGCAAATTAGAGTATTGTTCCACTATTTGGTCTCCCTATTACTCAAGTTATATTAATAATGTTGAATCAGTTCAGGCCCGTTTTGTTAGGTATTTATATGTAAAGAATGGGATCCGAAAAGCTATACCTGATTATAGTGACAGGTTGGGGCACTATAAAATGATTAGCTTAAAAGAAAGACGGATCAATTCTGACTTGCTTATACCGCACAGAATCATAAATGGATCCATAGATGCGCAATTGATTAACTATTTAAGCTTTAGGACTAGCCAACGTAGCAAGCGACATCATTGCATTTTTCAATTGCCTACCTCTACCTTAAATGCTACCTTTAATAGCCCCCTAACACGTATGGCAAGGCTATATAATGAAAGGTCCCATTTGACGGATTACCCTATTGATGTTTTCTCTATGAGTTTCGCTTCATACAGACGTTCCCTATATAAACAGTGCGAACAATGTACGCCTATATAACTCAATTTGTTTTAATTTTGTAGTGTTCTAGATTTAGGTCTGTTGGTCACACTTTTTATTTTTACTTTGTCTCTAATATTCATTGTTTCATTGTATCAATGTCATGCATACCTGTTATTTGCATGGTTACTGAAATGCCGATTTTGGATGTTATTTTATATGAATTGTAAGTGACAGTGCTGTTGGTGTGCTTATTATAAATAAATAAATAGCTATTTCAATTCCACACTTTTACAAACTCATCAAATCAGCAATGGCATCCCAGTTGACTGAAAATTTGTTTTTTGTCCACCAGGTAGATTAATAAAAAATATTGGACACGTATTTTTCCTTTTGACACGTAAACATAAAGCAAAAAGTACGTGTCCAATATTATTTGATAATATCACTGACGGACTAAATAGAATCATAATTTTTCTACCCGGAAAACATCCCTATTGCACAGACTTTTAATCATAAAGGCCTTCATTTTGATCATTTTTCTTTCATTGATATCTACCAATAAATTGCTTCTAATTCTGAATATGCCTTTAAAAATAACCTATCCAAGGTCATGGATGTTGTTCAACTACTAACAGGGATTTTCTTATGTTGGTTATTGTCAATAACTAGGAACTTTAAAGGTGCTGAAAATGGACCTTACAGTTTCTTTTATCATTCTGCTTAGCCTTTTCCCGACTATTTTTGGGGACGGCTTCCAGTCGAACTGTAAACAGCTGAGTACCAGTCCAGTTAATATAATACTAGCATACAGATGCCTACAAAGAAACCGTGCCGAAGTAACTATCGCTTTCATCTGGCTATACCGATTATTTTTTGTAAATCGATCGCATTCGGTTCCGTTCCACGCTGATAGATAGAGCCCCATCTATATCCGTGGAACGGAACGGAACGGAACCGAACGCGATCGATATACAAAAAATAATCAGTATAGAAAGTCGGCACGGTTTCTTTTTATGGCGTGAGACACCTCTGGTACCAGTATTTTACATGAAGCAACTGCCTATACGAGCTCCACAACCCAGTAACTGGGTAACCCGATAACAGTAAATTTGCAAGACTGGTGTCAGATTTCCTTACTTAATTTTCTTTAATGCGGGGCAGATTCAAATTAGTCGAACTTTTTTATGTATTGAAGACCCATCGACCCGGCCCTGGGTGGTATCTCAGCACATCTCGCAGTACCAACCTCAATAAAATGCCATCTTTAGTTACGATAAAATCTTATATACAAAAAACTTTTTTACAAAAATTACAACCGACTTCCAAACAAAAACACTACAAAGCGAAAAATAACTGCAATTTCGGATGTCGGTGTTCCTGTTTTCATTTCTTCGTTTTTTGACACCGACTTCCGAAATTGCAGTTATTTTTCGCTTTGTAGTGTTTTTGTTTGGAAGTCGGTTGTAATTTTTGTAAAAAAGTTTTTTATTTTTCACTTTTTAGTTGTGTAACATAATGGACCAGTTCTATAGGCTAGCTACCTATAATGCCCAAAGTAAAGCCAGAATAGATTAACCCAATAACATGAAACTTAAACAAAACTGTGGAATGAGAGTTTACCAGGGTGAACTGTTCACACCTGCGTACCCCTTTAGAGCTTACCAGTGTGATGTTATGTTATAAAAAGGTGTAAACAATAAACAGACATGCGATTGTAGCTATCCCGAGTGATTTGCTGTCATTTATTGAAGAGTTCTGATGTATTTCTCCGAATTTCTTCATCAGATCTTGGTGAAAAATTAAATGGGACCACATGACAAGCACCAGCGTTCAAATAAAAAAAGAATCATCAAAATCGGTTCACCCAATAAAAAGTTCTGAGGTAACAAACATAAAAAAAAAAATAGACTCGAATTGATAACCTCCTCCTTTTTGCGAAGTCGGTTAATAAATGAAATTGAAGTGTCTTAAAATATTTTTTTTGTTTTACTGGTTTTACGCGGACGAAGTCGCTGACAACAGCCAGTAAAACCTAAACTTGAGAGTATAAAAGAGTTACCATGAAGCTTTTCCATAAAACAACATTCAGTAAAAAATATCGGCAGTGCTACACCGATATTCAGAACACATCAATGGAATTACACTGCCGATAAAAGCATTTTTTCTGACGACCCGTTGAAAACTCGTGCGAGAATATACAACCTATATATGGCCACCACTTTGTGATTGACTTTTTTGTGTCCAAAAAAGCAAACTTTCATTAGATTAAGACAAAATTGTTTATTCTATCTGTAAAAGCTGTCAATATGGATGCGGGATTGTCGGTGTTGGTCAAATCTAATGCATGGGATAGCGGTTATGTCGAATAAATATTGTAGAGTTTTTGTTCGATTAAACCAACGATGCAACGTATGAATTGTTTAAATGGCTTTGCTATGCCATGCGTCGAAACTTTGAAGTTTTGCATTTTACAAGCTTTTATTTAACTTGCAATGTACGTATATATATGTAAGTGTGTACGGGTCAAATCTTGCAACTGAATTTTAAAGCAGTAATCCTCCACTGATTAAGATGAAATTTTGCATACACGTTTAGTTTGGATGACAATGGTTGGTTAGCTGAGTGACGTCATTCTAAATCCAATATGGTA
The DNA here is from genome assembly GCA_947562075.1 of Orthosia gracilis. Lineage (NCBI taxonomy): Eukaryota > Metazoa > Arthropoda > Insecta > Lepidoptera > Noctuidae > Orthosia > Orthosia gracilis. The sequence goes on along the minus strand of OX387271.1, from coordinate 21,081,893 downwards.
GACGGTCCAAGATGGCGGACTTGTAATTTTTTTCACTGCCGTGATATGGGTATCAGAAGAAAGGGTTTGCTGAGAAGAATACGAAACAGCAAGTTTAAAAAAAAAAATGAATAATCTATAATAGCTTTGTAGAGCACAGTCCACTGCATGTCTGTAGTTACACTTTAAGCAATAACTGTCCTCTTAAATATATTTTAAAGGAACAAATTATCAGCGTACAGATCCAGGTTTTACTACCATTGAAGTGCATCTTTCTGTACATCATTTGTCATGCACATGTCACTTTCTTTTATTAACCGACTTTTCAAAAAGGAGGAGTTCACCGATATCTCCGTCAATTGTGCACCGATTTTGAAAATTCTTTTTTTGTTTGAAAGTGTATGTTACGAAATTGGTCCCATTTCAATTTGGTGAAGATCTGGCGAAGAACTTCGAAGATATATAACAGAACTCTTCAATAAATAACGGCAAATCTCTCGGGATAGCTGCAATCGCATGTCTATTTATTGATTATACCATTTCAAAACATAACATCACACCAGTACGATCTTGAGGGGTACGCAGATGTCTCATTTCACTGGTTATGTTCAAGTTTCATGATATTCGGGTTATCTATTCTGGCGTTAAGGTAACCCGTAAACAACTTGTCTATTAGATAGGTCGACTAAAAAGTGAAAAATAAAAAACTTGTTTACAAAAAAATACTACCGACTTCCAAATAAGAAAACTACAAAGTGAAAAATAACTGTATTTTTGGAAGTCGGTGTCCATAACGCAAAAAATGGTATCTACGAAAGACATTTTTAATTCTTTCTTATCTAGATATTTTTTATAATTTTTTCTTTGTTAAAGAATCAACAAAATAGTAAACATGTATGTAGATGCGTCCTTACATTATCCCATACTTACTAACATAGGTAATAATTCAACAGTAAATCACTAGGTACGTCCTATTCGATGTGTAATCGAGTACTTAATGAGTAGAAAATATGTAGGTCTTTATCAAAGGCTATCGATAACCTTTGCGTAAGCGAGGATGTAACATAATTCTCGTCGAATTGTGAAATATCCTGATCAATATTACAATCCTTTGTTTACTTCATGTTTTATAGGCCTCCATTTGTCATTAAATAAGAGGTTTTTTCACTTTAACTTGACACATAAGATAATCTAAACTTTTAAAATCATATTAAAAATAATGAGCTAAAATTATTTGTGTGAAAAATGGTAAACTCTTAAAGTATTAATCCGAGAACGGATTTTTTTCTGATAAAAAATACACTATCGCTGACTATCATATTATATGCTCCATTTTATCCCGGAAAATACACAGAGTGATAGTTCAACTGGTCGTTATCTATTCTCCAGTAAGTCCACAACATAAATAAAAAACGAAACTACTGAAGCCTTAACAATTTTCATCAAGAACAATAAAAACTAACTTATTGCAGTACATCAAATAAAAACATAAAGAACATAACATATTACGTTTGTTGGCGCATTAGAAAACATTTGATAACAAACGCTTTCAGTTTTCACGGGCCGTTGCGCGTGCGCCGGCCGTGGATTTCCCGACGTTCCGAATTAATTATTCCTGATGTTTTAATTATTTTCTGAATCGTCGCATCAGCCCGTGGCCAAATAATAACAATTGCATGGTTTGATCTTCAAGGTTAAGCAACGCTTGCCGAGGTTGGTCCGTGGATGGGTGACCTTTACATACCAAGAATTCTACATTCTTCGGAAAGCACGATGAGCTCGTCGGTCATGGCTGTCATTTATAGGTCTTGACAGTCGATGCACAAAGTCAAAAACCGGCAAATTTATCGCCAGTCATGCCCTGTGTGTTTGATTGTGGGGGTCAGATAGGCAGTCCATCATCATCAGCATCATCTGCCTGCCTTTGTCCCATGTTACTTGTGGTCGGCGTTTCTTGCATACCGTCCTGTCCCCCTTTCCATCCCTTTTATTTCATATCACTCCTCACACAGTCCATCCAAGTTTTCTTTGGTCATCCCTTCCCTCTCCATCCATCCACATTTATATTCATAACTCTTTTAGTAACCCGCCTTCATCCGCCTCATCCCTCCTCATAACATGACCATACCAGGAAAAACTGTTTCCTTTCAACTTTTCTGTCTATTACATGGAACCCACCCCCCTCCCTCCATGGAACTTAAATATAACTAGCGAAATATAAGGCTTCTTTTTCTTGGAGAAATGCTTATGCATACTGTCCTACCAAGGGGAGATAGTGCAGTTATATGGAACTCCAACCCAATAAAACTCCAGGGTGACCTCCTGTGCCGCTTATGACGGGAATTCGGACACGCGTTAGCGCTCACTGCGAACCCGCCGTGGCTGTCCGTCACCGGGCCCTCCTCTGGGGAGTACCTACCCCTATCACCGGTGCACCAGAACACACTGTGCGCTGTGACCACCCCAGAGACCAAATCATGGTCCCCTTGTGTCGGGTCAAGGTCAATGGCCCCGCCACCTAACATTTTTCGACCGCAGGAGATAGGGAGAGCGGCCAACGCTATACAGACACACCTCCTCCCTTGTGGCCCCAACGCGTCCGCTATCAGACGGTGGCGACCCCGTCCAGGCTGCGGAAGGTAGGGAGAGCGCCGCACCGCAATACCGGCACTCCTCTCCCGCTGCGGACTCCAACCCTCAGTCGCGATATCATATGGGTGTGGCAGGCCCCAAGTGAGATCGCGGCCCGCCTCAGTTGCGATGTCGCCTAGCTACGTCGCTACGGCGCCCTACTTGTTAGCCGCTACGTCGTCGGTTTATCGGTAAAAGCCCTGTCAAGCGGCTCCTCCTCGGGTTCCTCTTCGCTTCACCGTGGGTGACCAAGCCACGGCTACTGAACTCCCGCCTCGACAAAGCAGGAACTCACCAATAGATGTACGAGTATGCTAACCTTTCGAGGAATACAAGCATGTGTTATGTTAACTTCGATAAAAATAAGTGCCACAATTTTATACAAGTAATATTTCCAAACCGGTTCTTCAGTCTTCCATGTCAATCCAAAATAATTTCACAAAATAAACGTGGACGTTTATTACTCTCAAAGGACAGATGAAAAAAAATCGCTGAAAGTTAGCTTTATTCTGAAAACATACATTACTTTTATCTCGCTTGAATACATAGTTCCCTTGAGGACGGATTGGTTAAAATATTACAGGATTTGTGGTACTTTATTTTAAAATTTAATTGGTAGGTAATGGGTAGGTTACAGGTACTATGGTAGTTTCTACAGAACGGAAATTTTAATTTTAACCGTTTAGATATTCATCATTACAGCCGAAAATAATCCACTGCTGCACTTAGAACTCCAAGTGTCGCCTCATCAACCCGCAGTTCAATACTCGCAGCCTTCACCGGGTGATCGGGGCTTAGATATAATTTTTAGCTCGATGCTTAAATCAAGGGGTTTAAATAGTCAGTCGAATAATCCGTCAAAGGATATCGCTGACGTCAAAAGGAGACACCATTGGAAAAATGCAATTGGCATTATAATAATAATCATCATTCTGGTATATCCCTCGCAAACAATAAATGATACAGTCGTACAATAGGTATCCAAATTTATATAACTTGAACATAATTTCAGGAGTTATAGCCAATTACAAAGTACTAAAACATGCAAGTGTTCCAAAACTTCATGCATTTCTGTTCAAAGTCTTTGAACCTTAATCAAGAGTATTCAACCACAAGGGACATAAGTTTTTAACATTAATTTGAGACTCAAACACAAACTTATGTTAACAAAATCGCTTAGGAATAATTTAGTTTAGTTAAGTACTTAAGTTATAGAGGGATCCTATTTACTAAATATCAATTTAGCATAATATGAACTGAGCGAGCATGTAAGCCAAGTCTTTGTAATTGTGCAAACACTTATTGCACTTACATTTTCGAGTTTGAATACTTATATTATAAAAGGGCTTATTGAATCTGACGTTTTAAACAACTTAACTTATTACTAAGTTTTGTGCTTGCATAGTATGTAAATACTTTTAATAGATTACTTGTATGTGGGTGGTGCAATCTAAGCCTATTTTAAAAGTCTATATCATTGCCATTATTTTAGGAAACAGTATAAAACACATTACAAGCTATTATAAAGTTACATATCCTATTAATTATAAAACCTATTATCTTCATCACATACCATAACTTGAATAAGTAAAATTTAATAATAAAAAACCCCAACACATTTTTATTTCATGTTACATAATTTATCTAGTTTGCGCTTGACTACTATCTCACCTGATGGTAAGCGATGACGTGGTCGACGGTGAAGCACGCTTGCCTAGAAGTAACCTATTCACCTTTTCATTCTAGTTTGACACATTTTTATCCAAGAACAAGTAAAATTTAAAAACCTCCGACACATTTTTATACCATGGTTATTCAAACTACATAATTTATCTAGTAACATAAACTCTTCGATCGACAATCTATTGAAAACGTTATTATGACACAATAAATTGCGAAAACACCTCGATTCAAACAGTAAAACGCCCATAACGTTAAAACGCCTGAACCGATTTTCATCAAACATCGATAAGAACGCTCTCAATAAAGTCACTTTTCAAACAAAAGCTAAATCAAAATCGGTTCATCTGTTTAGGAGTTATGATGCCACCGACAGATACACAAATGCACAAACTCACACGTACACACGTCAGACTTATAACACCCCTCTTTTTCCGTCGGGTGTTAAAAATACCTATTTCTAAGTTTCGAGTGCAGGCAAGTCTTACTCGGTTTCTAATTAAAACTGCAATAATAAGTACTAGTCAAAGCATAGATTTAGAATTTTTTTGCTAGTCAAAGTCTGAGGCAACTTTGTAATTCAGCGACTATCACTATTCTCTTCAAAAAGTAAGACAGCGCTATATATTACACATTACATTCTGTCTATCTCTCTTAGTAGCCACAGTTATTAGTTCGAAATAGGTCCCCATGGGTCAGACTTACTGGTCAGTTGCGCAAGGGTAGATAAGTCGCAGCGTGGGCCTTCGGAAACTTGTTCCTAACTACTGCATGTGGTGAAACAATAATCACACTTCAATGTTTGCTATTTATTAGTTGAGTCGGGTTTTAATTAGTTTTGATGAGAATTGAACTGTGTGACATTTGCTCCTATATTATGTTTATTTTTATGTTCTGCATAGTATCTACTTTTAATTAAATAATTGCATGGTAAGTCTATTAAGAATGCTAACTAATTTTAAATTTCTTTTTCTAGCTTAGCAAAGCAATTTAATGGCTTTATGTGGAGTAAATGACTTATCTTCTAGTCATTACAAACTTAATTATTTTTAAAACGTTTTTAAACGTATCATTTGTTTGCTCGTTTTTGTGATCGTTTGTCCTGTGCGTATTTTATGGTGTGAAATAAAGTATATAATAAATAAATCAGTTGAAACACTGATTTATAATAATAATTGCAATTTTGTATGGAGAATTCGAACTACGAATCCGCTAAAAGGACTTTTATAAATAAGTTCCTGAATGTTTAAGTTTTATTAATTACATTCTAAAATGAAGATTTATGATCTCCAAACTAAAAATAATCGGGTAGGAATGTAAGGTCATATTAAGCAGAGGACATATTTCAAGACCAAGGCTTATAATAAACCCACAAATTCCCATAATTAACGACCGGAAAAATCACCACCAAATAACCTTTGTCTCGTTAAAACAATAACACAAAAGGCAAATTAATTACTTTCAACCGTGTGCACTTAATGTGTCCCACTTTGCACGGCTTTATCCGAGAGACCGTTGCATAATCTCGTTTCGGTGTTGCCATTATGAGTTTAAATGAATGTATCTATGAAATTCAGGTTAGGCGGAAAGGATTGCAAATAATGGTAAATTTCTTGTTGCGTTATGGTAGCCGTTATGACTGTTATATCTTAAGACATGGACAGAGACGCAAAAGTAGAGCAAGAATTTATATTGGATAACTTTTTCAGGAAGTATAGTAGGTATCTAAGTCGACCAAGTAAGCTTATTGTAGCTCACATCGGCCATAGGCCTGTATTTTCAAATAATCTTCTTGCCCCATTTCACATTGTGGTATTCTGATTTGCAAATCCACATCCTTTTAGTCTACTTACGTTTTATAACACAACTCTTTTGATATTGTATCAACTCATGACTCATTTTTTATGTATTCTTTGATACTGTTAGCACCTGAAAATCATACTATTAGTTATCTCTGATTGTTTTAAAATTCCTCAACTTAATTTATATTGTTAATTTGTAAAATCTTAGAATATTTTATACTCTGACATTTTCATGTGGTATTATTTTATTTATTTCTCATCTTTACTAACTTACTTTAAGTACTACTAATATTACTGTTAAGGGTTTAGCATAAGCATATATTTATATTGTATGTCGTTTTGTGACAATTAAATACTTTTTCTTTCTTTCTTTCTTTTCTTTATCTGACTTCTGTCTGTCTATTTTATTTTCTTAAGCCATAGACATAATGTTACAACATCCAATCTACACCAAATTTTCCAACAGCACATCGTCATCAGCATCTTCATTCTTTCAACTGACTAGAAAAGCTTTCACCAAGACCAAATTTATATTCACACAAACTATAATTTTATATTCAAAACTACATTTCAACCTGGAATAAAACATGCAATTTTTAAAGTCAAGCTTGTAATGAACTAGTTACTACCTAGCTAAGTATTCCTGAGTGTATCTATTTTTAGACTACGTTAACACAGTAGTTGCAATGAGTTAGTGTTAAGTGCTACAACATAGTCACACCGCAGTGTGCATCTTTCGACGGCATATTCGTGCAAATTACAGCTATACAAATGCAAACAGATAGTCTAGCTAAACGCAATTAGAACTCTCTCCAACAAGAGCCTTTTCAAACAATCTTGCATTGTTTCCACACAAGCATTTCACTAATTGTTATCATCGCTGCATCGGCCAACGCACTCAAGGGTCAAACTAGTAGCACGCTGAACTCGGGAAGGTGTAACTCAATTGGACGCGTTACGTCGCTGGGTGGATCACTCGAATGAAGCGGCTTCGCAACAAACTCGCGCAGTAAAGACCGGAGAACCGACTAACTACTGGAACAACGAACAACGTAGGTTCACGTAGAGGAGTAGTTCAGGGATGTAGAGAGAGTGGAAGAGATTCTTCATCTTGAACTCTGGATTTGTGGATTGTGCTACGAATACATCGTCATCTATTTATCTGACAAAAAGGTGATCGCCTTTATTTGAAAATATGGATATTTTTTGGAACCATCTTTTCAAAAAAGAGAAAAATAACTTTCTAAGTTATTTATCGCTTTGTAGTGTTTTGTTTTGGAAGTCGATTTAATAATTTTGTTAAAAAGCTTTTTCTACTGAAAAGACGATAAATGGAGAAGTATTAAAGAAGACATGTTGCGCTAACTTAACGGGCCAGAGAACGATAATAATCCTGATATTGAATCAAGACTATCATAATTCTCTTCACAATACCTAACCCGGTTCTTCTAAAATTCAGAATATATTTATTTATTATATTCTTTATTGTACACCACAAAAAAAAACAATCATAAAAGCAAGTGAACAATTGGTGGTCTTATCGCATAGGGCAATCTCTTACAGACAACCTTTGGATGGACTGAACGAGAGGAGATGAATTTAAGGTTGTCGGTGTACAATAAATCTTAAATAATAATACTTAGACATAATAACATAAAATACATACATACAATAATACATCTAATAAGTTTAAACGAGCAATTCTATATGTATATATATAATCTGAATCTCGGAAACAGCTTCAACAATGTTCATGAAATTTAGTATGCAGGGGGTTTTGGGGGCGATAAATCTAGCTAGGTTTCATTTTTAGAAATTGTCGTTTTCTCTATTTTCACCCGAGCAGAGCTCCGTCACCCATATACTAATAACTAACAATAATATCCCAGAGAACGGAGAAGACAGATTATAGTGAAGGGAAATGCTCCTTCACCATTTTTGAATGTTGGTAATTATACCTCATCTAGAAAACAATCATCTGAGTCGTATACAGGAACTCGGCAGAAGGGTACTAGATAGAGGAAGTTAGTGAAGGCTATTTCTCTCAGTTTAATAGTTGCTAACAATATCGACCACCGGTCAGGAGCCAAGACTTCAGTATCTTCGCCCTTGATAAAATATATTGTTATAACAGTTTATATCTACAACGATAAAATTGAAGCGTCTCTGAAAGCTTTGATTCGATTCACCGTGGGTGTAAAGTTTTCTGATCTCTGAACTTAGCCTTTAAAAAAAAAACTATATGAGGGCGTCTAAAGATTTTGAAGATGAAAAATTCAGGTTGAAGTCGTATTTTGAAGTTTCGACTATATTATTATGATTAATTTTGTCTTGTGTCTCTGGGTATCTGTATTGCGTTCTGATTGATGATTTCTCAGTTTTGAGTACACTATCTTCAAAGTAAAAAAACATATGCGACAATTTTTTAGATGACATATAACCTACCTATTGCGAGGAATCCCTTTTAGGTTTCGGCTGCCCATTCAATTCACGCAGAATTGAGTACTCAGCCAATGGGGAATAACCATCATACCAGTACGATCGATAACATATTAAATAACTCGCTTTCAAACACATTTCCATACAAATTATCATTTTATATAATCCGCATAATCGTTGGCATTCATGCGGTAGTAATTACAATTCACTTTCAATTAAACAATTATAGCCGACGACTTTCGAGCTCTTTTGTGTAAAACGTTCGCAGTTACGTTGATTGATAGTTAATAACCATGATTTTAGTGTGTTACGTTATATTATGCTAGCTTCTGCCAGCGGCATCGCCCGCGTATAAAGTGTTTTCTTATTCCAAGGGAATCTTATACCGGAATGAAAACTGACTATGTGCTATGCCAAACTATAATTTAACTCTTTGTTAAATTTCATCTAGTTTCGTTTAGCCTTTCTAGCGTGAATGAGTCACAAACATACATCCATCAACACTTTCGCATTTCGCAAGTACTACAAGATGAACAATGCTCCAGTTTTTAAGTTAGACTAGCAACACTCGTGTTAACACTGTGCAAACCACAAACAATATCATGAAATACGGAGTTTATTTGTCTGACACAGAGCGCTCCGTGACAGACGAATAAAATTTAAAAAATCTGGTATCTACTGCTAATCTAAAGACCCATGTATAAAATTTTCTTAAATATTTTCAAGACACAGACACCGCCGATTTACAGTTTTATTATTTATTCATTGTTTACCCTCGCACTGGAATGCCTCGCAGCAATTACACCAATGGAGCACAAACTTTCAAATACTGACTATTATATGTATGAATAGAAAGATGTCATAATTTTTACGCGAAATTAATACTACAATCAGTTATAAACACTGAGGAAGAGTGTAGGTGTAGGTGTAGTTGATGAGTTTGGCCCGACATAGAATACTAAACAAATAGTCTTGAATACTGCACGGACCAACAAAAAATCTGCTCTCCATATCTTTTGACTGGTTTTGATAATTACTTGTATTAGTCATACATGTTTGGATGTAAAGACTCCAATGAAAAGGGATGATCCTCCGATCAGACGGATGTAGTGTCTGGTCCGGGCAACTGTCAGACGGTTATTGTCTGACTGTTGTATTATGTTCAAATCGCACCGAAAACTTTGCTTGCGCGATGCAGGATTTGTGTGACGTCATATCATTAGGTCGTAAGTGGCTTCTGGTGTTCCTGAGATAAACTACATGTATCAATCACGATAATTAGCCGGGAGACCATCTGTCTACCGTCACTTCACATCAAGCTTGGGCTAATAAAACAGTATATCAAAGCTCTAAATATAATAAGACTGGTGACTGTTCTAAATATGTTTTTTTCAGCCTTAAGTATGGAAAATCGTTAATGGATCGCAGATCCGTATCCTTACACAAACTTACAGACACAACAGATTATACAGACCAACACAACAAGATACAACAACATAGACATCAAAAAACAAACAGGTTTACACAGACCGAATCGGAAGCATGGCTAATCTTTGTAACAATATTTTTTAGGGAATCACAAATCAGTTTTCAACGCTTAGGAGCAAATATGAGCATTAAATTATATTTTGTACATAGCCATTTGCATAGATTCCCGGACAACCTAGGCAATTGCAGTGCAGAACATGAAGAATGGTTCCACCAGGACATTAGAACAATGGAGGAAAGATACCAGGGCCATTGGGATCGCCATATGATCGCAGACTATTGCTGGATTTTTATTGGGGATTGTCCTGAGCAAAAACACCATAGAAAATCTTACCTTTAAAGCTTTTTATCATATAAATTATGGTTAGCAGTAAATGCTTCAAAATTAAACATCACTATTATATAGTAGCCACTAAAAAAAAAAATTATATGTTTTGATTTTTTTATAAAATCTTTGTCACTCATATAAATTCAACTATGCTTAATAGCCATTATCTTATAAACCAGAGTCAATTTGACGAATCTAATATTTTTCTCATATTAAGCATACCTTTGATTTGGTACATTGAGGTGTTGAAGTGTTTGTACAAAAATGCCACCATGTCAGTCCATCTTCAGGATCAGACCTCGAAACCAATCCTTCTCCAGCGTGGCGTGAGACAGGGAGACGCCATTTCTCCGAAACTGTTCACTGGTGCGCTGGAGGATGTATTCAAGGTTCTGGACTGGAGGGGCCTAGGCATCAACGTTAATGGCGAGTACATCACTCACCTTCTGTTTGCCGACGACATAGTGGTCATGGCTGAGACCATGGAGAGCCCCAGTAAAATGCTCGATGACCTCAGTAGAGCTACCGAAAGAGTAGGTCTTAAAATGAACATGGACAAAACCGAGGTCATGGTGAATGCCCATGTAGCTCAAGATCGGACTCCACTCCTAACAAGATCGGAGACTCTACACTCGAAGTTGTAAGCGATTATGTCTACCTGGGACAAACGGTCCAGTTGGCTAGGTCCAACTTCGAGAAAGATGTCAACCGTCGAATCCGACTCGGCTAAGCGGCGTTCGGGAGGTTGCGTGGTATCTTCTCGTCAAATTTACCGCAGTGTCCCAAGACAAAAGTCTATGAACAATGTGTGTTGCCAGTGATCACCTATGGGACCGAGACGTGTTCGCTCACAATGGGTATTATCAGAAAGCTTTAAGTCACCCAAAGGGCAATGGAGAGGGGTATGCTCGGAATTTCCTTGCGTGATCACGTCAGAAATGATGATATCCGCAGGAGAACCATAGTTACCGATATAGCCCGGAGAATTGCGGTAACTCTCTTTCAAATTTATTCGCGAACCTTTAGAACAAGACCTACATAGAGGCGCACGGTTGGCGCAATGGTTGAGCGAATGACTGCTGCGCTGCGTGTCGCGGGTTCGATACCCGCACGGAACAAATATTTGTATGACCTATAAATAGTTGCTCCGGCTCTGGGTGTTGCGTATATGACTTTGTAAACGTATCCACGATATAGGAAGAAATTCCTAGTTTGGGGCAAAGTAAAAAAAAGGTGTTGCGATGACCCCAAATAAATTGCATAAAAGATAAAGTTATTGACAGAAGAAAACGAAAATACACAAGCACAATACATAAGCTATCCTATTGTGTCTTTATACGGAAACAAGAAGAAAATCATGCTGTGCAATCGGAGGATACATATGCGCGAGCTGGCTAACCAAAACCAGATGTATACTCCGACTGCACAGCATGATTTTCTTCTTGTTTCAGTCTTTTAGTTCGCTTTTTAAGCAGTCAGGTTTTTTGTTATTTTTAAATATTTTTTTTATTTACAACTTTCTAGTTATTTTTTTTTTGGAATTACGAACATTTAAACATATAAGTGTGGTAAATTTTTGTAATCACCTCTTGAAATCCTTTATTTTGATACCCCACCAATGGGTTTGGAAGTAAAAAATTTTGGCCCACAATTTGGCGTCCAAAATCCGCCATTTTTCTATTTTCCAATTTTAATGTAGCCAGAGACACTCGCAGGGTTAAGACGAATCGATTGACGTGAGAATCATTAAAATCGGCCAACGCTTTTGCTCTCTAGAACGCCACATAGGAGCAAACATACATACATACAAACGTACATACATACATAGACTGATAAACATATTACCCTCCTTCGGCAGTCGGGTAAAAATAAAATCTACGTCACTCAGTTTTTTCAGCTATATCATTCTTACATGAAATAGAAGTGTATTCTATTTTGCAAACAGTTTAAAGATTTTTCATTCACTCCCCTAAGCACGAGTGCAGCTAAGATCAATGTTCATATAAAGTACTTACAATAAGACATTTTAAGAGTTTAAATATCCTGACCGAGCACTACTAGGGCACATAACATTAATCTGGATTCTAAAAACGTTTGACACTTTTATGGTTAGAACTAGCGTCACCATACTTTTTGCTCCAAAATGGACCGTTCTGAATGAATACCAACTGCAGTATTGCGTAATTGCAGACTGCTTTATGGTATACTAACTTCTGCCAGCGGCTTCACCCACGTGAAAGTCGGAAATTATCCCGAGGGAACACATTCTCGGGATAAAAAAGTATCCAAATCAAAATCAAATCAAAATAGTTTATTTCAAATAAACCTTAAAGGTACTTTTGAATTGTCAAACATAAAAAAAATATGACTCTAGTTGCAAATTCGCAAACGTCAGTAGATCTCAATGGAGAAGAATTTGCAAGAAACTCCACGGACACTCTTTTTAATCAGTTTCAATTACAAGTTTTTGGTTACATCATTCTTGTTGAAAAATAAATACATATATGTGAGAACGATGCAAAAAGTATCCTATGTAGGTACTATTCCTAGATAGAATAGATGTAGTCTTTTTTTTAGCCTATATGTACTCTATGTTAGCCTATAAGTACTATGTAATATTATAAAACTTGAAATATGTAAGTGCTGTGCACACCTGTAAGTGACAACTTCACTCTAGATTTAAGTTTAACTTGTAATAGACCCCAAAAAATAGTATTATTGATTAAGTCGTAGGAGTGCCATAATTGAATAAAGAAATAAAAATAAATAAATTCCTGACTATAATCTATCTCTGTGCCAAATTTCATCCAGATCCGTCTAGCCGTTTGATCGTGAAGAAGTAACAAACATAAAACCACACACACATATTCACAAACTTTCGCCTGTATAATACGAGTATTAGTGTGATGTTAGTCTAGAGTGTTTGGACTAAGTGTCTGTATGAAAAAGATCTTATCTTTAGATTAAAAGTATTGTATTGCCAATTTTTGGAGAGTTTTTATAAAATGAGGATAGACAAAACAAAGTTGCTCAAAAGAAACATTTAGGACTCCTGGAACAAACTGGCCAGTAAATTAGATTCAACTTCGAGAAGGAGGTCAATCGTCGAATCCGGCTATGTTTGCAAAACGGTTCATCGATGAAGCTGAACCTTTTGGCCAGTCTGATTTGGCGATTGCGTACTCTTGTAACGTTGAAGTATCAACGTTGGTAGAACAGGTGAATCAATTAACTGGAAAAGGCCACGGAAATCCAACGGATGCGAGAAGCACAGGAAAGGTCGAAGGAGTGACGCTTGGGGTAAGCAGGAAAAGATACTGATGATGTGCGAATGAGCCTTAATCCACCACGCGGGCCCAGTGCGGATTGGTGGATGACACATGTCATCGAATCTTTGGTTCTAGGACATGCCGGTTTCCCCACAATATTTTCATTCACCGTTTTTAGAGCACGGGTGATGAAATAATTTACACAAAGTAAAGCGCCTGACTGAATTCGAACCCACGACCTACGACACGTAAGTCGAGACTGTTACCACTGGGCCATCACTCCAACATAAGTACGTAGATACTTTCCACTTAGTAATACGTAATTTAGGATCCAAATAGTTTAAAAGAAATACACTAAATACAGTAGACATTTATGTTGAAGAGAAGCTTTTTTTGGTATCTATTCCTTCATATATGACATAGTGTGATTCAATAATAACGAGCTAGTCGAACACTCAACCGTAGAACCTAACTATAATATGACAAGTTTCCAAGTCCCGAACTATCGGGGAAGCGGTCGTCAAACACTATCTTAAGTCAATCAAAGTCAAGTCAGTCAATCTTGCGGTAAACCCTGGTTTATATCCTAATTTACATCATATTGCTAACCCTTGCTAGAGGTTTATAAGTTATGGACGAATAGTGCCATGGAATAATCAAGTCCATTGGGTTAACGTTAGATTTTTTTTGTGCCTTTTTCATGAATCCATGATGCCTCCTCGTGCATGTGAACGAATTTCATTTTTTTTTTAATGGTGCCCACAGTATACTCTCTACTTTTGTGAAGTTCGTTAAAAATACAAAGCTTCATGACATATCGTTTTATTTTAAATATATATGTGTTCAGATTAGACTTGATGAACCGAATAATTATGGTTTTACAAAATTTGCATTTTCCAACATGTTTGCCTTATAAAATATGTAAAAATATTTTAGGATCCATCAACCTTGTTGTCCGTCAATTTGTTGATTTAGCGTGCAAATTATACAGAGACGTTTCAAAATTATTTGACTTGCAGCCAAGCATTCAATGGTATTTTTTTGTAGATAATCGCCTTTCATCCATCGAATCGCCGCGCCGTGGCAACAAAATGAATGCAAAGCAGAAACTCTTCAGAAAACATCCTTGTATGATTATGAGGAAAGAAAAAGCACTGCAGATTGATATCTGCCTAACCCTTATCCTACTATATTGAGGTCGGCTTCCTATTACCAGAGTGCTACTATTTTACACGGAGCGACTGCCCATCTGACCTCTTCAACCCAGTACAGATAGTTCAACTCAAATGTGCGCGCGGCGCCATGTGTGCGTGCGCTATGCGTGCGCTTGTAATTATACAATATGCATTTTGTGGCAGTGACGCGGTAGTCAACGTCCGAGCAAACAACCACCCACACATGAGCATGTGACGCTATGTGTGGGTAAGCACCCAGCCACGTGAAAACATGAGTTGAACTATCTTTAATAGGGATGTTTCCTAGGTAGAAAAATTATAATTCTGTTTAAAATGTTGTGAGATTATCATATAATATTGGAGACGTATTTTTTGCTTTATCAAATAAATTAAAATTGAAAAGGTAAAGCGCGTTCAGGAGTGGGGGCTTGTGACGTCACTTTGTCAGTAAAAGTGTAGCATGGCGTGATGTCACTTGATATTTCACCGCACTGCATCGTCGTATTTTTTTGTTAACGGGACAAAAGAAAAAATACCTGTCCTACATATTAGGTACCTTTTTTTTTTTTTTTTTTTTTTTTTGATCTCGCTGGGAAAAAATGCATTACGCATACCCACCCATTGGGGGAATGGGGGGGGTATGTGGGACTCCCCGGAATGAATCCGGTATACCCACTAAAATAACCCAGCGGCACTCCCGCATCGTCTTGAATTGGAGGAGGACTGGGAAACTGGCAGAGCCTTTACGTCCAGTCCCCCGCCGACGACCGCCCGCCTTTACAGCGGGGCCTTCACGCCCCTCCCTCAGTGGAGGGGCCCGGGAACGACCGCGAGTGCTCGGCCGTTCCCGCCCGACGAGGGTGGTGACTCGTGCAATGCGAGCGAAGGCGCCCCCGCGCCTGTCGCCCGCTAGTCACCACCAGGAGGTGGGAGGAGACGATCGTACAACCGCCTTCTCCCACCCCTTCTTCGCCTGCGGTGCGGCGGCGCGAGAGGATCGTCCTCCCGCGCCCGCTCCGCCGCCTCCTTTTGCGACATCACGACCTCGCAAAAGGAGGCAACCGCCGCCCAGGCCTCCTCACTCCCCAGCATGGAGTAGACCACGCTGGGAAGTGAGAGGTCCCGCCCGATCACATCGGTCAGGGCACGGCGCAGCTCTGCCCAAGCCGGGCACACCTCCAAGGTGTGCTGCGCCGTGTCCTCCACCGCACCGCAGTGGTGGCACGCTGGGGTTTCCTCCCTCCGGATCCGGTGCAGGTGCGTTCCGAAACAACCATGTCCGGACAACACCTGCACCAGACGGAACGAGAGGAAACCATGTGGCCGCTCGAGCCAGCCCTGCAGGACTGGACCGAGCGCGTCCAGCGTCCGGCGTCCAAAGGCGGCGGTGGCGAGGTCCTCCGCCCAATGGAGGACGATGGCGTCCCTCGCCTCCCGCCGCACGGCCTCCCGCTCCTCGATGGCGGGGCGCTCACCCAGCGCCCTACGCCGCACCGTCCAATCATACACTCTGGCGAGCACCCATGCCTCCAACTCCCAGGGAGGGGTGCCGGCCAGAGCGCACGCCGCCGAAAAGCCCACTGAGCGGTAGGCCCTCGCCACCCGCTGTGCAATGGCCCTTTGCGGCCTGCGGATGGCGGTTGCATTCTCCCTCCTCTGGAGGGAGTCCGCCCAGATGGGTGCCCCATACAGGGCCATGCTGCGCAGGATGCCGGCATACAGTCGCCGGCACCGTCCGCTCGGCCCCCCGAGGTTGGGGAGGAGCCATGAGAGGGCGTCCGCGGCTTTCAGCAGGCGCGTCGACAGCCCGCTGAAGTGCGGGCCGAAGCGCCACCTGCTGTCCAGCACTAGGCCCAGATATTTCATCTGGGCCTTCACCGCTATTCGGACGCCCTCCACGACTATGTGGGCATCTGGAGGGCAGCGCTGCCGAGGCCCGTGGAAGAACACGGCCTCGGTCTTGTTCAGCGCCACCCTCAATCCCAGGCGGCGGATCCTCTCTGCGACCAAGGATCCGCCCGCCGAGGCCAAACAGGCCGCCTCCCCAAAGCTCCTCCCCCGGGCAGTGAGGAGAGTGTCATCCGCGTAGCAGATGACACTCGTGCCCTGGAGGAGGGCTCCCCGCAGGAGCCAATCGAACCCAATGTTCCACAGGGGAGGGCCTAGAACCGACCCCTGTGGAACTCCGCACTCTGCGCCGTAGCGCCTGATCCTGGCCGTCTTGTCCACGAGGAGGACCTCGCGGTCCTCCAGGTAGCTGGCCAGGATCGCCCGCAGATATTGGGGCACTCCGTGGTATCGGAGTGCCTCCAATATCGTCGAGTGGGGAACGGAGTTGAAGGCGTTGGCTATGTCGAATGACACCGCCAACACTCCGCCCCCCGACTCCACCGCCTCCTGCACCTGGCCCCTGAGTAGGGCCAACGCGTCGACCGTCGAACGCCCCCGTCGAAAACCGAACTGGGCGTCCGACAGGTCCGGCCCTACCTCCCGCAAAAGGCTGTTTAGCCGGGTGGCGATGATCCCCTCGAACAATTTACCGACCTCATCGAGCAGAACGATGGGCCGGTATGCCGAGGGGGAGTCCACCGGGCGTCCCTCTTTCCGGAGGAGGCACAATTGCCCCTCCTTCCACAGTTTCGGGAACCTCCCAGCCGTAAGACACGCGCTGAAGAGGTCCCGAAACCTTTCCTCCATGAGGGACGCTGCGATGGCCACCACCCGTGCGGGGACGCCATCCGGTCCAGGAGCCGTCTTCTTCGCGCGGAGGCTCAGGATCCCCGTGCGAAGTTCCTCCACCGATACCGGAGGGACCTCCTCCTCCGGCGCTGCCACCACCCCCCCTGGGGGGTTCATCGTTGGTGGGGTGAAGTCGGCCCTGCGCGGAAACAGGGACCGGACCACCCCATCCAGCAACGCCGGCTCCAGGGTCTCCGTCACTGGGGGACCAAAGGGGCGCAGTTGGTTCCGCGCCGCCTTATATGGCCTCCCATACGGATCCCTGTCGAGGCCCTCCAGCATCTCGGCCCTCGCCGAGTCCTTGGCGGCGCACATCGCCGACTTGAGGACCGTCTTTGCCTCCAGGTAAGAGGCGTAGAGGCGGTCCTCCCCGGCCTGTAATCGGTGGGTGCGCCGCCGACTCCGCGTGTAGGCCCGTCTGGCCGCCACGCAGGCGGCCCGGAGCCCCGCCAGCTCCTCCGTCCACCAATATACGGCGCGACGTGGAGGCGGACGGCGTGACCGAGGCATGCTGGAGTTGCATACCTCGGTCAGGGACCCTCGGAGCTGGACCGCTGCGGCGTCAACGTCCAGGGCCTCCACAGGGGGCGAGAGCCAGTCCTGGAGGAACGCCGCCTCCTGAGCTGCCTCCCGGTCCAGGCGGGTGAGAGCCCACCGCGGGAAGGGAGATTGGCCCGAGCGAGCCATTCCCCCCCGCGGGCCCTGGGTGGAGATGTCGAACCGCACGTAGCGGTGGTCCGACATGGTCTCCACCATCTCCACCCGCCAGTTCACAACGCGGGCGGCTAGCACGGGGGTGGCAAACGAGACGTCAACCACTGACCCTCCCCGCTGCCGCACACACGTGTGAACATTCCCCCTGTTTAGGAGGGAGACGCCGCACGAAGCCGCCCAAAATTCGGCGGCGCGTCCCCGGACGTTGCAACAGGCGGCTGGGTTGCCCCAGGCCGCCGACTTTGCATTCAGGTCGCCTAACACGGCGACCTGGCGTGGTGCCGCCCTCCCGACGACTGCCGTAAGGACCTCGAGAAAACTCTCGAAGTCCCTTAGAGGGCGGTTTGGGGAGAAATAGACCCCCACCAGGGCTATGTCTCCCCACGCGGCGGCCACGTATCCCGGTCCCCTCTCTAAAAGCGAGAGGGGAGGGGAGTCCGTGGCAGGCCGCGACACCAACGCCACCAAGCCGTCCCGATCACCCAGCCAATGGCCAGGTATCGAGTACGGCTCGGCGACCACCGCCACGTCCACCAACCACTCGGCCACGGTCTGCATCAGCAGATCCTGAGCCGCTCTGCAGTGGTTGGTGTTCGCCTGAAGGATGCGATGTTCGACTCTATGCATTAATCGGACATCGCACCCCCCTCCTCAACAGCCGCCGTGGCCCCAGCGTCTGGGACGGCGGTGGCGGCGACAGGCCGGGTCGGTGCCTGCGCTTTGCCCCTCTTGAGGGGAGGACTGCAATTCCTCCCCTTCATAATGTGGCCCGCAGGGCGGCCACTGGCGGCACACACCGCGCAGTGCGGCGTGGCGGCCTTGCAGGAGGCGGCTTTGTGCCCCTCCTTGCCGCAGCGGTAGCAGCTGTCCGTCCTGTCTATGCTGGACGGACAGAGGGCCCGGGTGTGACCGATGCCGAAGCACCTGAAGCACCGCAGAGGCTGGACTTCAAGTGCCCGGACTGCACCCGAGCTGAAGCCGACAGCTAGCCGTCCTTTATCGAGGACGGCTTTGGCAACGGCGACTGGGCACTCCAGGCGAATGGTGCCCATGCCGCCGCGGCCGGGTCTGATGCCCCGGCCTTGGACCGCTGCGACATCGCAGCCCCCTATGGCTGCGACCGCCGCCACCACCTCCTCCTTGGTGACCGAGTCGTCTAGATCGGTCACCTCTATGGCCGCGGACTTCACCGGCCTGGCCACCTTGGCCGCGTCCGCGATGACCTCCTGCAGCTTAGCTGCAAAGAGGTCCGCGTTCTTGCCGCCCTCCACCCCCGGAAACTCGAATATCCGAGCCCCAGCCTGTGTCCGGCGGCATGAGACCTTGCCAATCCCCAATTTGGTGGGATCGGCATTGGTACGCGCCCGCATCATGACGGACGCGTAGGTCTCACCGCGCTCCGCAGCCTCCGCGGTGAGCGTCACCACGACGGCTGCGGACTTGGGAGGAACGAGTTTCCTCTTGGCGCCGGCTGGGGGGGAACTTTTCCCCTTCCCCTTTCCCTTTCCAGTCGACTGCGACTGGCTGGGAGGGGTGGTGGCAGAGACGGCTGGGAGGGAGCTTTTCCCCTTCCCCTTCCCCTTGCCCTTGGCACTCGACTGTGACTGGCTCGGAGGGGCGGTGGCGGGGACGGCAGGAACGACCGCTGCCGTCTTTTTGCCCTTGCCCTTCCCCTTGCTGACCACCTTCGTCCAGCCCTGCTGGTTGGTCGGGGTGGTGGAAGGCAGGAGGGGGTCCTCCTCCCTCTGTGAGGTCGGCCCCGGCTCACCCCTCCTCTTGTCCCCCGCTAGAGGCAGCCGGTAGCTTTTCTCCGGCAGGAGCCGGTCCTCTATGCCCGCTATGCAGGCCCTAGTGAAGGCCCTCTCCTCCATTATAACCTTGCGGATGATATCCTCAAGGTTGGAGGAGGCAGGGCCCTCTGCCGCAGGTCTCGGCTCAGCCATGATTGGCCGGGCCGTGGCCTCAGCCATGGTTGGCCGGGCCGTGGCTTCAGCCAGCTTCTGGTGCAGCTGGCTGACCTCCGTCTGCAGGCGATCGACCCTCGCCTGCAGTTGCCGCGTCTCGTCGCTCGCCGTGCGCTGCACGAGCTCCCCGACGATACACCGCATACTAGCGGCCCTGCACTTAAGGGACTTCTGAAAAGTCCCTTTCAGGTTGGAGGACTTAGAGGCGACCACTACTATCTCCTCTTCATCCTCCACCGCCATCCGCTCAAGCTCTTCAAGGGAGTGGTCCGCGTATAGCACCCGGGACGCACCGTACCCGGACTTGGCCCGGGCGACTTGTGCCTGTTGCTCCTTGGCAGCGACCCGCTCCTCCAACTCCTGCTGGAGCTGCGTCCGCCGAGCCAGGTCCAACTTTCGTTGGGCGTCTGCCAGACCCACGTCGTGGGTATCCACTGCCGTCTTTTTGGCCTTTGCCTTCTTTTTAGGCTCCTTCGCCGAACTCGACGCCGAGGAGCCATCGGACCCTTCCTTGAGGAAGGCCCGCTTCCGCGATTGCGATCGCCCACCTTGCTCGACCTCCATCGAGCTGGCCACCGACACAACGGACTCGCTGTCAGAGTCCGACAACTCGTCCGCCCCTTCTCCATAGAAGGTCCGCCCTTCCTCCGACGCTGAAGCGTCGCGTTGGCCCTGAGAAGGGCCTTTTGGGTGGCCCTGAGAAGGGCCTTTTGGTTGGCCCTGAGAAGGGCCTTTGGGTTGGCCCTGAGAAGGTCCTTTGGGTTGGCCCTGAGAAGGGCCTTTTTTAAACCGCCCGCAGGCGTCCCGCGAGGGTTTAGGCATAGCCTCCGCAATGATCGCTGAATCCGCAATGAAATAAAATAAAAGCAACGATCGCACAGTGCACTTTGGCCGTACCCAGTCTGCCACTCCGTTACGGTGGTCAGAACTGGGACGTTTCCAGGGGATACGACGTGGACGTAAGCACTGTGAGGGGATCCCCCTACATATTAGGTACCTAATCTAACTAACGGACTCAATAGATTATTTTGTCATTTACCCTATTGGATGTCACTATACCCCTTAGAAAGATTTGTCTGATTTCTTGGTTTCTAAAAATCCGTAGCGACAGTCAAAGATCTACAAGAGACAGTTTAACTGGTTCAAACAGCTTAACTTGCTTTCCGAGGCTCGGATGAATGTTGCTATATAAAGATAGTCACCCATCCCAGGACTGAGCACGGCAAGTGTTGCTTAACCTTGAAGATCGACCCTTATGTCTGTTATTATTTAGGCACAAGATAAACATTCTTTAAACCACAGAAAAAACAAGAACCCTCACAAAACATTTTATTACACTTAAAAGAGAAAAGCGAGAACCCGTAAACAACAATAATTTATATCCGTACACAATATTAAATGAGTAAGTAAACGCTAGGAGTTTCGGCCGTGTGTGGCAATGCTTAAAATGCGTGAACCATGCTTACTTACGCTCCCCGTTTAATAAAACTCGTCTTACAGCCAGCCATATGTTCTCGGCCTAATATTGAACAAGCCATGTTTACTTAGGGGAATACGTAATGAATACACGAGTTCAGAATTTGTCACCAACTACAACGTATTACACATAGGCATACAGCCGGTTGATTCTGAATCTCACCGTGAAATCATATGTGAGCTGACAATCTCTCGTACCTAGGCGAAACTATTGCTGTCTTCACGCGCACTTCACCTAAGTTTGCACAGTGAGATTTTTACAGAATAACACTACTGACGTGTGGCTTTAGTGCAAGTTTTTATACGTACTCGTTTACGTTTAAATAAACGTCAATGTCTATTGAAACCGGAGGAGCGCCACCGTCTAGTTACAATAATGAAAATCCCTTTTTTCACTCTACACAAATTGATATAAATGAACGTATAAGTAAACGCGATGAAGTGCGTGTAAAATCTCGCACTAGGCCTTCAGGACTTTTCATTTCGGTCACGGTTAAATTTGTAAGAGATTTACCGGGGCTCTGGCTCAAGGAACTGAAGGAAAACGGGTGGGTTTTAGTCAGTGAAAGTTTGACAAGCCCCCTTTCAAGCCGTTTCAGAAGCGGAAGAAGTCATTGGATGATTTCCCAACACAAAAAAAGGAACTGTGCAATACCGTCATAAAATTGACTAATATGTGGAATGAGACAAAGCAAATGTGCGACCAATACCCGTCTCGTCTCTGTACTGACTGCCTGTGACGTAACCAATAAGAACTCTAGAAAAACAACAACTGGCCGCACGACCGCTTTGCCTCCCTCACATTTTTCTGACCATATTTACTTGATCCAAATCTCTTAGTTTTGATTTAACAAACTTCAAGATACAAACATCAGTGCTACCATGGCTCTTGTACTAGAAGGTCTTGTATCACAAGACCCATCCTTTTGTTTTTTTTTCTGACGAATTTGGCTGATCTTTGTCGTGTCTGTGATGATTGATCACTGCTTTGTGTACTTCGATAGATCTCAGTCATATTTAATCTCCGTTTTGAAGACAGAACTTCCGAAAAAAGGAACATAGATTGCGTCAAATTATTTCACAATGGAACTGAAAAAAAATATGGTGGCTTAAATGGCATTATTTAATTTACTTCTATTTTTATTTCAGCCTGTTCTGTTTCGACAGGATTGGTCCAGAATTGCCCTAAATCGGAGGGAATAGAAGGAAGAAAGAGAGTCCTTTTCCATGCAGAAGGACAGGACAGGTCGAAAATAATTAAACGACATACCTAAGTATATGTTAATCGGGTAAATTAAACGTATATAGGCTTCAAACGAACGGCATAGTAACTAGTTATGAGGGGAATATTATTACCATACTAACCAGACTTCGTAAACGGATCGGTAATAAAACTGTAATTGCGTTTAAGTTGTTGTCAGGAAAGTGTTATTGGGTTTTACCAACTAGAATATCTCAGTAGAATTCCGGAGTCAGAATATAAGTCTGGTTGATGCAACGACGATATAACCATATTCTCTTTGGGTTGATGGCTATAAGCTCGCCTCTATTACATGAGATTTAAACAGAACCACAAAACGTTTACTTTCAGACCTTCAGTCCAGTCGAGCGATTAGCCCTTTTCACAACGGCATTTTGTTGTGGACAGTTAGGGACAGTTTTCTGGTGTCGTATGCCATGCTGCTTCGGAGTCAATGTACCAAGCGCTATCCTGCGCATCCACCGACAAGGCGCTCAACATATTTGCCGCACTTTTAGTCTGGGGCTTCTTCAACTCTTCCTCCTTCTCGGGTCTAAACAGGAGTGATGTTATGTTAAACCTATATCCCTAATGAAAAGAAAAAAATATATTGTAAAAGATATCAAATAAGTCTCAATTTTACCCACAAACATCATAGCCAACACATACTGCATTCACGCGACACTCCTTGCTTGGTTCAGTACTAAACGTATCTAATAATCTACGTTGGATATTGCTTTTTATGTGCACATGAACTTAATGTTTATCATACATGTCATGAGACTACGGCCTTGGGCGAAGGGAAAGGATTTTGTGTAACTAGATATAAGTTGACTGTAGTAGTTTGTGGTCTATAGCTCGGGATAACGATGGTTTAAAATGTCTTTAAGCTAATTAAGCAAGACTAAATATGAAGCAAGTTGAACTAGTTTAAGTTGAGAATTGTCAAAGTCTACTCGAGCAAGTAAACGTTACAAAATTTAGCATAAAGAGTTTAAAAAGTTCTTAAATTTAAATGTTTGATCTAGAAACTGCGGGTAAATATAATCATAGGTACGAATAATGGACATCTCATCGCCGACAGTCTTAAAAACCAGTTTTAGATATAAAGACAGACATGGAAAATATATTTAGGTCTCATTTTATATACTCACGGTAGCTAAAAGACAAAGGGGGTCTGTTCTAAACTAGGCTACTACACAGCTTATTCCAAAAGTCAGTACATATTTTGTATCAAAATTATGTTCGAACGGTAGCAGGTGGCGTTCTGTAGTTTCTGCCTACCCCTGTGGGGAAAAAAAATATTCTTAAATTTAAAAAAAAACCCGACTGCTTAAAAAACGAACTAAAAATACGTAAACAAGAAGAAAGTCATGCTGTGCAGTCGGAGGATACATATTCGCGATTTGGGTGACCAAAACCGGATGTATCCTCCGACTGCACAGCATTATTTTTCTTCTTTAACTTTTTTTATTATACATTATTAGATAACATTATTTTCGAATTAGGTAGATTTAAACATTTAAGTTTTATATATATATGAAATCACCTCTTAAAACCCTTTATTTTGATACACCACACAATGAGTTTGGAAGAAAACAATTGGGACCCCACAATATGGCACCCAAAAGCCACCATTTTTTTATTTATCAATTTTAATGTAACCAGTGACACTCGCAAGGTTAAGACGAGTCGATTGACGTGAGAATCGTCAAAATCGGCTAACATGTTTGTTCTCTGGAATGCCACATAGGAACAAACATACATACATACATAAACTGATAAACACATTGCCCTCCTTTGGCAGTCGGGTAAAAAGGCGTGTGTTTTTGTATGTATCATATAAGGACATACTTATACCTGTAAAAACAAGTCCCCCATCCGAGAAACAAACATAATTACCTACATTAAGAGGATGGGGGAACCAAAATCACATAGCAATTAGATACTCATCACAAGAGCCAATTGAATAACCTTCAATCAGGCATCACGCCATAAAATGAAGCGAAAGCCTCGGGCATCTAGTTTGCATAATAATTAGACATTACTAGCGACCCGCCCCTGCTTTGCACGGATGCTATCTACTGATGGGGATACGTGTCAAAACATAGAGATTGCTGATCTATAGGTATCTACGTTTAATGTATTTTTAACCAACATTATTGTTTTATTAATAAATAAATAATAAATAAATAGTAATAGTATAATAGTAATGTAAATAAATAAGTAGTTTTGCCGAGTTAGAATCACAATCTCAATCATAATTTAATTATATATCACTTACACTATATGTGTATGTTTTATATCTTAGGTTAGTCGTTCACTTTTCTTCTCTTCTTGTTCTTACACAGTATTTACTAAATTTCTTCTTCATTTCTCATTTTCGCGGGTCTGCTGGTAGAAATTTCTTAAGAAATAAGCAGTACCTCTGTACTATATTGTCTTGATGTGTTTTCTGTATCTGTTAACTATGTTAAGAATAGAATAGAATATACTTTATTGTACACCATAAAAGTTATACAAATTTACAAGAAAATTTTACAGCGATATCTACCAGAGGACCTTTGGATGGACTGAAAAAACTTAGAATATAAAAGGGGAATACCCCCTTTTATTTATGTAGACACTTTACCGTAATGACCGCTGTCATGCCAACCAATTTAGAGGTTGAGGGCCACTTCAAGTTAAATTTACCTATGTCATCACGGTAAGATTTATACATAAAAAACTTTTATACAAAAAAATACTACCGACTTCAAAATAACTCGGCGTCCATAAAGCAAAAAAAAAGATATCAACAAAAGACACCGACTTCCAAAAATAAAGTTAGTTTTCACTTTGTAGTTTTCTTATTTGGAAGTCGGTAGTATTTTTTTGTAAAAATCTTCCAAAAATAAAGTTATTTTTCACTTTGTAGTTTTCTTATTTGGAAGTCGGTAGTGTTTTTATTTTTCACTTTTTAGTTGTACCTTCCTAGCAGGTAAGTTGTTTAGTAAGTTACCTTAACGCCAGAATAGATAGCCTAAATGTTATGAAACTTGAACATAACCGGTGAAATGAGAGATCTGCGTACCCCTTAAGAGTGTACTGGCGTGATGTTATGTTATTAAATGGTATAATCAATAAAAAGACATGCGATCGCAGCAGACCCGAGAGATTCGCCGTTTAATATTGAAGAGTTCTGTCGTATAACTTCGAAGTCCTGGATCAGATCTTCACCAAATAAAAATGGGACCAATTTCGAAACATACTCTTTCAAACAAAAAAAGAATTTTCAAAATCGGTCTACAATTGACGAAGATATAACCGCCTCCTTTTTGGTAAGACGGTTAAAAATAGCACTACTATACATATAAAAGAACTAAGCACTCACAGAAACAAAAAACTTCTTTGTTTAAAACAATTACACAAGGTTTAAATTCAACAGGGTGATACAACAAATGCATCGGTATTATGAGATAAGAGTTTGGCGAATTTGTATTCAAACGGGGTGTACGCAAGGGTGGGACTGCAAAGGGCTCTACACGCGTGATATATGCTAATAAGCCGGCCGTTTTAAAACCCTTTCGTAAAGATTCATTGCGAGTGTTCTTTTGGCCGTGTTTTGGGTTGAAACGCTGATGAAATGGGCTGTAATTTGAGTGTGGAGTTTAAAGAACTTATGTTGTTACTACAGATTTTTTTTCTACAGCGTGGGACCGTCTGAAAATTAGGGCTGCGTATAAGCACAGAAAATACTAGTAGCTTGCTTAACATTATTATTTTTATAATAAAATGGTTGTGTTTTTATGTACCGTAATTTTTTTTCGTACCATTAGGATGGGGTTAAATTGAGATCTGGCGCAACTTTGATGATAACATATTTTTTTTAGGTTTTTTAAAGCTAACTCCGTGAAAACGGCACGCACCTCAATTTTTCTTTTTAAAATTTGCAACACTGATATTGGGCCTGCCTTCCTTGTTTTGCATCAACGTCAACACAAGATTTGCAGTTTTTTTTATTGTACAGTGAGAATACATTCAAAATAAATTGTAAATTGGTTTTACTTTATATTGCAATGAAAAAACAATGGGCATCAAAGTAGCCCCACTTGTAACTTCAACGTTAGGGTCAAATTTTTATTTTCTCTCAAACTATGGAAACAGATATAATTTATATTAGAGAATATAAAACTTTAAGTAAAGTGACCAACACTGCTTTTTAGGGTTCCGTACACAAAGGGTAAAAACGGGACCCTATTATTAAGACTCCACTGTCCGTCTTTCTGCCTGTCACCAGGCTGTATCTCATGAACCGTGATAGCTAGACAGTTGATTTTTTACAGATGATGTATTTCCGTTGCTGCTATAACAACAAATACTAAAAACAGAATAAAACATTTATTTAAGTAGGGTTCCCATACAACAATCGTGATTTTTTTGCCGTTTTTTGCGATAATGGTACGGAACCATTCGTGCGCGAGTCCGAATCGCACTTGTCCGGTTTTTTCCATTCAAGTAGTTGTGTCAATTTCAATTTAAAAATTAATCAATTTAACCTCGTTTTACGTATACATTTTTCAATAGTGGACTGCCTCGTTGGCGGGTTGGTTTTGTCGTTGCCAACGCTACTGCAAAGTGTTGTGTGGTTTTCCATCTAGAATTTCTCAAAAGCAGCCTGGAGTCTTGATTTGTTACTCTTTCACGCAAAAACTACAGAACCGATCTGGATGAAATTTGGCACAGTGATAGATTATTGTCTGGAATAGGATATAGAATACTTTTTATCCCGGAAATATGTTCCCTTGGGATAGTTTTCGACATTAACGCGGGCTAAGCCGCTGGCAGAAGCCAGTTTTCAATATTTTAATAATATTAATCTTTTATTACTTTTACAATGTAATCCTTGTTGCTATGCGGGTGAGAAATATTTTTATTTAATTTTATTTTTAATTTAGACTGCAATACTTTAGCAGAATTGCTGCTTACTTGTTCAATGAACACTACAACGCAGACCATGGCTGGTTAGCAAAATATCTTAAACAAAATGTCAGAGAAGTAATCAAAATTGCCTAGATTTCCGATCACTCCATTGGAGCAAATTGGATGACAGCTATGTTCGTCCCTTTATCGAGGAAAATCGAAAGGTTAACTATGTCAATGATAAAATATATATCCGATGGCGCCTCAGGGAATTAAGATATTATTGATCAGGGTATCTACTGATAAGTTATAAGAGAAGTAAGTATAAATAAATAAAATTGTTTGCTTAGTCATATGTTTGTAAAGGTAGTACTGAACCGATTCCGAAAATTCACTGATAGAACACTATCGCGTGTTATATGCTACTTTTTATCCCAAACAAATACGTAGTATCTGTGAAACAGCACACAAAGAAGCTAGTCATCATCATTGTGTATTTGGCAAAATTGTTTGTAGACTTTTTTATTTACATTTTGTATGGGCCCTAGAATATATAATAACCTACCTAAGTACATAAAATAATTTAATAATTTCAATTTATTTAAAAACCAATTAAAAAGTATTCAATTCAAAAAGCTTATTATTCTGTTAAAGATTACTCGTATTTAAATGAGAAAATAATGTAATAATTAAGTTTGATGATGCAATTGTTAATTTTATTGTAATATTTTGCACACCTGCCATAGAAGGATATGGTCTAAAGAACTGTTATAAAAATGTCACCCTGAAAACACAATATTACGCAAATAAATGATTTGATTTAATTTGATTTGATGTACTTTTTGTGTTAGTGTAATTTATGGCAGGGTTTAAGAAATTGTAATACTACGGTTGCGAAGACTTTCTAAATATCTAATGAATAGATGTTTTTCAATATTTGTAAGTTATTTTTCTGAAGATAGTAAATTGTTTAAGAATTACGAGTACCATTTGCTTGGGAATTGTAGTTGTAAAATTGGGGCACTTTGTAAGTGGTAGTAGAGAGCAGTGGTGGCCTAGTGGTAACGGCTATGACTTACAATTTGTACATCGTGAGTTTGAACCCAAGCAGGCGCTTTACTTTGTGTGAATTATTTTATCACTACTGCTCTCAAAACGGTGAAAGAAAACATCGCGAAGAAAGGCCTGCACGCACAACGGACCAAATGGGTGTCTAAGAGCGGAAACACGTCTCTAGGACGACCAATGATCGCGGCGACAGGTTGTGGTGAAGGAAATAAAAGAGAATGGACTGTATAACAAGATGAAAGTGTATTAAAGAAGAGAAGACGTTAAATTACAACGGCCGGTTAAAAGGTAAACAAAGGAAAAAATATGAAATGTGCAAGCGCAGCCATGCGTGGAGTTGTGCAGCAGCTGACTTTTTTTTGCACCGTCGGAGCATTCATACCACAATATCAAGAAGTTATATTTAATGTTTCGCTAAAAATGGTTTCCAATTCATTTACGAGTTTTTCTCGAGTACTTTATTTTGATTCCAATGGCTGACGAAAAAGTTCAAAGACTCGTTAAAAAACGCAGCCGTTTGAGATCTAAACTCAAAAATTTCTATAACCACTCGCGACGTTTTTATAAATTTCCTTAGCAACAGAACTGACTTTCAGGAATACACAAAAAACAGACTTATTGAATTATTCAAATCTACCAACATTAACGATATCAAATTAAAATATTATTATGACAATAATGAAACAAATTTTCTATCAACAACCATAAAAACCTTCTCTCCGTTTGTAATTTTTTTGAACATAGGTAAATACCAATCCACTCATTAGTCACATGTCTGCGAATTTTCGGTTCTATGACATGCCGGTTTCCTCCCGATGTATTCCTTCACCGTTTTGAGAGCAGTAGTGATAAAATAATTCACACAAAGTAATGTGCCTGCCTGCCTCTTCGAACGACATGTAAGTCGGGACCGTTACCACAGAGCCACCACTGTTCTATAAAGAAGAAGCTAGTACATAATAATATCATTTACTCTAAAATTCTTGTCCCTTTTCTTCTTGAATGGAACAGATTTATTGCATGAAGGAAAACTCCAGACAGTGTTATGTTAAACCGTTTAAAAATAAAATAAACCCAGCGCTTTTAGGACACACTAGGAAATCCTGTGTCGTGGACTGCAATTATACTTACAAATAACAGACATAAACTTCTCTGTTCGGAACCAGATTACATTATGTTGGCCATACGAGTATTTGTTGTGAAGGTATTCAATTCATTTTGGTGCAAAATAGATTGAAACAGGACCAAGTTTCATGGAACCAAACCTAACTTTAGCTGCCAAGTTCTAAAATACAAAAATTACAGCGAGTAGTATCTCGTATAGCCAGGTTTAGCATATAAGTAAAATGCTTTCAGAAATTAAAACGCATTATATAATTATGATCAAATAAAAAAAGTTTCATACAAATTCATGCTGGCATTTCGGAACTAAACAGAATTTTAAAGTACAAAATAGTGCCATTGACGCTTTAATAACGAATAAATATAGTGCTATGATAAAATATCCATTGGTGTTTTTATTTTCGGCCATAATACCTGTTAAGTGCATAAAGCAGTTCTCAGCGCCCGTACTAACATAGAGACGAGGTGCTACTGCAAGCGACGAGAAAAGTATTATTAGCGATAGATTTAACACGAATTATAGATCTGTAGCCTTATGAATTTCTTGTAATATCGCAAAACTCGTACATGCATATACATCATCATGTCCCATGTCGGCGCAACACGTCTTCCATACCGTCCCTTTTTGTTTATAGCAAAACTCGTACAAAATTTAGATAATTATGCTCTGATCATACACAGGTTTTTTATTCTTACGTAACGTCAAGTAAAATGTTCTTTTTATTTTCTTGAACCAATACTTCTTCAGATTCTGAAACAACAGGCACTGTCAATTATGTTCAAAAGAAATTGAATTTGGCTGCCCAAGGTTCATGCAAAGAAGCTCAACATTATTCTTAACTAGCTGTCCCACGCGGCTTTGCTCCGTCAACTGGCTACCTACCTACCCCACACACATAAATGTTGCGTAACTTTAACCGCTTAGGCAGCGCACGCAACGGAAGCTCTCAAAAAGGAATCATTTTGCCCGTTTTTGCAACATTTTTCATTTATGCTCCGCTCCTATTGGTCGAATTTTTCAATTCCAACTATCTGTCAATCTTTTCGTTCCTGTGATTAGCGCGTTCAAACAAACAAACAAACTCTTCAGTTTTATAATATTATATATATATATAAGTATAGATTTACAAATCCCTTGCATAAGCATAATGATCCCACTGCTGAGACACAGGCCTCCTATCTGGAAGAGTGCGGATTGACGGATGTTCCAAGTCGTCGAATTTGTGGTTCTTGGATATGCCGATTTCCTTACGATGTTTTCCTCCGCTGCTCATAACTTTGACAGCCGAGAACTTTAGTAATTTTGCTGCTGGATACACTTTTTAAGTGATCAGACCCTTTTCTCCCCGCTCTCACTGCGACCGATCCTAAGAGTGTGCTCGGCTAATGTGGACATAACAGTAACGTCGTGCGATAGTGCCCTCGCACCATGTCTTAATGGGCTATTATATTTTATGCTTAATTCAAACACTACCCCGGGAATTGGGCGCCGTAGGGATTATGTATACATTTTGTAGTGTTTATGATGGTTAATTGTTGATGATTGCTCTTTAAGTTTTGGTTTAGATTTTTTATACCTTTTATATACTCATAATGCTAGCCTATAACTGTCACTCCGCAGGGCAAAGGCCTCTTATACAAAAAAGGGAATACCATTAATTACCAGGCCTAAGGCTGGTTGGGTGACAAAAATGGGTTAACGAAAAATTTTGGGTTTTTTGGGTGAGAATTAACCTGTTTTAGTATATAGCCCTAAGTTTCCTAGAAGGTGTTGCTTTATTTCGTATACCCCTTATACGAAACGGGCTTGACTCCTACTGAAAGAATTGGCCGCCACTAACAGAAGGCAGAATTATGTGTAAAATAGATATAGAAGCCATCGCCCTGCTTGATCTCATGTCTATGTTAATGGCAATACCAAGATATTACTATTTTTAGTTTGTCTATGATATTTGTGATCTAAAGTAAAGAGCTGTCAAAAGCTCTCTTCCGCTGTGGACTCAATGAGCCAATACGTTTTCATGTGAGTGAAAATTAAAAAAATATTAAAACAAGCAAATTGTATCAATTCAGCTTCCTACACAAACTACAGGTCCACTATTATAACAACACACAATCAGTGACCAGGTATCAATTATCGTTTCACACAGTCTCTTCTTTACATTATCTTACATAACGTCCAAGAAAACTGAAACATTATATGCAATCAGTAGAAGACTGTTACAAATTTTCTCAAACTTCCTAAAACACAGAAAATAACAAACACGTTAATATCAATGTAAGTAATTTACAATGAAATACCAACACTTTGCGGATAGTTACACAAACCAATCAATGTTATACGATGATAGACATAATATCTACGTATAATAATCTTACCTCACATCAATAATTTGAACTACTCATCCGTAACATATCTACTGATTAATACATTAACATATTTATTTAATCTTTGGAAACGTGTTGTGGAGCTCGTGGCTAAATATTATAATAAAAGCTGCAAGGGTCGATGTTCAAAGTTAAACAACGCTTACTGAGGTCGGTTTGTATATGGGTGAGCGAGACCTTTCTGCGCTTCAAAAAGCACATGAAGGAATTGACACCGGGTGTCATTGAATGAATAATCTTTGATTGTCGTAGTCGATGATCAGAAGCCTAAAAGTCAACCTACAACCAACTTTGCCAAAGGGTCTCGTGTTTCCCAAAAACCGGGTTATGGAGGTCAGATAGGCAGTCGCTTAATATAAATAAAATACCCAATAGACCCAATAAAACTGCTAATAAATAACAATAAAACAAGGTCACAGTCAAGACAAAACTGCTTACCATGGCTAACATGAAAAAAAAATATGGTAACCTATTTAATTGCTGTTTGTTCTCGCAATAATGGCATCCACTGCCCAAACTCATGAGGCGGACGTCATTCATTGACTTCTGGTGCTACAAAAGAACCCCACTGGGATATGAACGATCAGCCTCGCTGTCATGTCACATTATTGGCTATCATTATACTACAGCATTTCCAGTTTAGCTGCAGTAAAGAAAACGATTATTATTATATTGCGATTCTTAATCACATATACATCAGTCTATCGTGATCCATAATCACATATACATCAGTCTATCGTGATTGATAATCACATATACATCAGTCTATCGTGATCCATAATCACATATACATCAGACTATCGTGATTCATAATCACATATACATCAGTCTATCGTAATTCTTAATCACATATATATCAGTCTATCGTGATTCTTAATCACATATACATCAGTTTATCGTGATTTTTAATCACATATACATCAGTCTATCGTGATCCATAATCACATATACATCAGTCTATCGTGATTCATAATCACATATACATCAGTCTATCGTGATTCTTAATCACATATACATCAGTCTATCGTGATCCATAATCACATATACATCAGTCTATCGTGATCCATAATCACATATACATCAGACTATCGTGATTCATAATCACATATACATCAGTCTATCGTAATTCTTAATCACATATATATCAGTCTATCGTGATTCTTAATCACATATACATCAGTTTATCGTGATTTTTAATCACATATACATCAGTCTATCGTGATCCATAATCACATATACATCAGTCTATCGTGATTCATAATCACATATACATCAGTCTATCGTGATTCTTAATCACATATACATCAGTCTATCGTGATCCATAATCACATATACATCAGTCTATCGTGATCCATAATCACATATACATCAGACTATCGTGATTCATAATCACATACATATACATCAGTCTATCGTAATTCTTAATCACATATATATCAGTCTATCGTGATTCTTAATCACATATACATCAGTTTATCGTGATTTTAATCACATTTACATTAGTTTAAACAATTTGTGACCTACAAAGTCGAATTCCATAGAGAGCTTAATATATCGTCAAAGCTATTGATCTTCAAAGCCTAAAACCATTCCTCAGGAACAAAGTACCTTATGTTACTAACCGATTTGTACGCTCATCACGTTTTCAATTAGAATTTGTCTTGCAAATACCAGGTTCTGTGTAAAACTCCTTTGCCACATACGCGTAAATTTATCAAAGGTTCTAAGAATTGTTTGTTCCAGATATATTTATACATAGGCAATGTAAGCACATAATAGAATACCATTTACAGTAGATAACTAAACGAACAGTTTAGAAAAACCGTTTTAGAAGAATATGTCCATTATTAAATGTGGAACCTTCTTTAGAGTTATATGTTATTCTCATGTACAAGGTACTGTAAAGTTGTATCAAAATCCGTACAGTAGTTTTTAAGTGAAAGAGTAATTGCATTCATCTTTCGCTTTTATAATACGAGCAGTAGCAGGACACATCAGGCAGCTAGCATTTCTATGGTTGATTTTTGTTTAGTTGCGTGTAGGATCTATCGATCTAATCGTAGTCAACTGTCTTCATCATCATCATGTCGAACAAAAACAAGTAATAAGTAGAAAAGTTCTGAAGTATTGTTGGACCTGCTGAAGACTGTATGAATATATTTGTATTGTATAAACTCAATTTATTTTAGTATTATGTAACTGCACAGCACGTATGTGAGTACTATGTATCAACAGTAAATCTACCATTTACTGTACCTATGTGTCGTTCGTTGACTTCAGTGTGCCCTGGCAGTTGATAGTGTGTCATGCTCTCTCTAATGTCCTTCTGATGCTGGCACATGTGTTGGATCATTCGATTCCCTTCATGATGGTTGAGCTGAGTGGTGCCGACCCATGTGTCATGTTCGTGAACGGGCGTCATCAGTTGGGATTGGTCATAACTTAGCTTTCTCGGCCTGATTTAATTAGCTATTTATTGTATTTTTGATTGTTTTAAAAGGGATTTTTTTAAAAGGGTAAGTGTGGAGTTTCTTGTCCGTTCTTCTCCATAACAAGCTACATTTCCGAATGGACGGTAGAATCAATTATTATTACTTTTAATTTTTTTTTTGATCTTCAAAAGTTCCGTCTAATGGCCTAATTGAATAAAGAAATTTTGATTTTGATTTCGATTTTGTCGGTCGCAAGACTGCTCGACTGTTTCCTCCAAATTTTTTAACAACTACCGGTTTAACACTGCTCGCATCTAGTTGATCACTATGTCGTTCACGATGTTTTCAGTTCCAACACTACTGAGCCTTTTTATTCCTGCCACTCCCTATTTGTTCATCAGAAGTTCCATCTTTATTCTCGCTCATATCATCCACGTAGGTAGGTACCATTCAATAGTGCCAGGATTTAATTCAATTGAAATAACAATTCGACTTCACAAGCAGATGGTGCTACTGCCAATACTCTTCGACTAAGCACAACAATACAAAGATAAATTTTCAATAAATTGAATAACGAAATATAATTTTTCGAAAGAAATATGAGAATAGTTTTACATTTCTCCCCTTTTATCTTTTGAACATCTGATCGGTTTCGTTGTATTGAAGGCGACACCCTGCTTCGTACTCTTAAGGGGACATTTAGCGATCGCGACACGATTACAATACGATGGCGTTTCGCAAAAAGATACATATATTAGCAGTGTTCTGCATAAAAAGTTTTAAGATATAAGTAACGAGCTCATAATTGCTTGTTAGTTTAAACTTTGCAAAATGTGGCCTAAAAGGTTAATATGTCCTATGCCGCAATCCGCAATTAACGTTTACAATGTTTCAAAGTTCATACAGCCTAAAATACCTACTCGCTTTAGTGTTCTAACATAATCTGATGGGAACAAAGTATCAACTCCGATCGCTTGATATAAGTATCTCAAAAAAGATAAAGATAGGCACATACCGGTCGGAGCACGTGTAATTTCTCTCCTTTCTCTATGTTTTACATTCCCCCCGTGTCTCCCGGGAGCGTTCCGACACACAGCCGGTTATTTCTTACATTCTCTACTAAATTCACAGTTAGGAAATTGAATTTTTCGAATTCCACGTCTTATACACTCACGGCCATTTTAACCTGACCTCCCCTAACGTTCCGTGTTTCGACAACTCTAGGGTGAAGAGGTGTGATGTATCGAGTTCCAATGGTCTTGGTACACTGGCAGTGGAGCTTTTTATTCTCGATTGGTGAGCCAGGAAAAGCGGTGTGTATGGCCAGAAGTGTTGCGTTGTTTATAATGTAGCATGAGTGAGAACGTATTCACCCTTCTTGAATCATGAATGGTAACAGAGATGGAACCGCTGCGTTTGGTCCCAGGTGAATACCAATGGGTTTTTTCATGAATGTCTTTTTCCTGCTGTTTTTAGAAAGACAGCGAACATATAACGTTAGAATTTTCAGAACACATGATGACTTACAGCTGAATAAATATTCAGACCAATAAATACCAACAAGGTAACGTGTATTTAGAATTCTAGTAACAGTTGAATTAATATTACGTTTAACAAATTATTTACAGATCAGCATCCGGTATGTTGAAACAGATTAAATACGTTAGTTAATATTGTCGCAGCGAGAGTGAACGTCAAAAATTTCCATTTCGCAATCTGCCTGTTACGAATTTAATTCTCATTGTGAAAATTTACAATTAATAACGTGATTTAAAATGTCAGACTTCTTTCGTTGGATATAAAGTTCAAAATGAAATGGGCGGAATGTTAATAGTTAACTGAAAAGCCATTATAATATGGCAAACAATCCCGCTAATGACAGGTTGTATTAAAATTGAAATGAAATCGTCCACTTCGCCGAGACATTTATTGCGAATTTTTATATTAAAGTTATTTTAATGACGGTTTGTTATATTTTACTACCGACCATAGTCAGACTTTTATGGTCCTTATGGACAATCAGATCGAAAAGTTTTTGCCTTGTATTCAGCAATAACACTTTTTTTTGGCGTTTTTGTTGCCGTATCTCAGTTCCTTGTTTTGTACATCCCCGGGATATCAAAGATCATCTCAACCGATATGCTACAAGTTGTCTTTTCAGAAGGAAGACAAAACAAGTATCACCAAAGAAGTGAAAGCTATACAAATTAAGCATTTTATCTGACTAATTTGAATTGAGTAGGAACATGATCTATACCATATTAGAAAGAGGAAATATTTTTTTGTTTGTTTGTACCGAATGGGCTCCGAAAATACAGCACCGATTTAATTTTTTTTTTAACCAATAGAAAGCTAAATTATCAGGCAGTAACATAGGTCATAATTTAGTTTCAAAAAAATTAGAGATACTTAAGAAAATTGCAATAATGAAACCCAAAGTAGCAAATATTTGCCTATAAAATTCATTATTTGCCGTGCGCTGAGAAAACTATTGATGATATATATTTTTTTTTTACAAGTGCTTATACCTACAAAAAAGTCCACGAAGGTATATATCTAACTATATCATAGTTACGTGACAATAGCAGCTTTTGTCTTCTAAAATTTAATTAGATCGCCGGTAGAAACTAAAGTTGGCTACATTCGTATCGTAGTAGATATTAATTCTTATTAAAATAATTAACAAATTGGTAGATAGTTATGCAGTGTAGGGTAGGGTAGGCAGGGTGGAGTAGGTAGATTAGAATAGGTAGGATAGGGTAGGTAGCCAGTTGACGAGAGCGAAGCCGCGGGCGACAACTAGTAATTTATAAATCGCTTGCCCTTTTGTCAATTTATTAGGGTTTGCCTAAACATGTTTTCTTCTTCAATGCTTCTCTGTTAGTCATTACATAAGTAATTATTATTATTAGATATAGATAAAATTCGAATACCGTTCTTCAAAGAATATTGTCTCTTTACAAAAACTTCTATCAAACATATTCTCAATCGTAAGTCCTTGCCTTGTTTTCTTTATTTCTTTCCAGAAATAGTAGCATTTTTGTTTGAGTAACTCTTCTATGAGCCATTTATATTAGCATCTATTCCTAATTTCAAAACGGCCTAATTCATATCCCAAACAATTATGTTCCACCGATACAGTTCACAAAACAGTTGATTGCGACATAAGCGATCATAGCGAGCTGCCGAGCAGTGCTGCCACCTATTAGACACAATAAGCGATATGTTTGTGCAACTAGCTTACGTTCATTAACGCTACAATTTTTTGACTCGGACATTAATGTAGGGAGGTGTAGGCCGGTCATGTGAAAATGAAAAATGTTGAAAAACTGCCTGCCCGCCTGTCAGAATATTATCTCAAGTTTTCTAAGACTTTTCATTCAAACAAACAAAAGAATAAGATCATGAAATGTAACAAAAAAACAATACGAAAAACTTCTACATTATTACATTTATGGAAATTCTTAAAACTTAAAATTAATATCTCAGCAACTTTTTACTTTAAATTTTGCCACTTTCTAATAAATTATTTTAATTCCAGGTATTGTTTTGGTAGATTGCGACTTAGTTTTGGTAGAGTGCCACTGCACTTTAGACCCTTGACTGAACTTTTAAAACATTTGTATGAGTCAATCTTCTATGAGGCATCTTCACTAAAGTAGCATTTGACTTCCAATTTCAAAACGCCCTAAATCATATCCCAAACAATGATGCTCCACCGATACAGTTCACAAAACGGTTGATCGCGACATAAGCGATCACAGCGAGCTGCCGAGCAATGCTGCCACCTATCAGGAGCAATAAGCGAAATGTTTGTGCAACTAGCGTACGTTCACAAGCGCTGCAATTCTTTGACTCAGTCATTAGTGTAGATCAGGGCGGTGTAGAGGTGACATGTGGAGAATGTGAAGGCAGAAAATTCTATTTTGGGAAATACCTAACTCTGATTTTCTTGAAAAAAAAAATTTACATAAACAGATAATTGAATAGAATTTCTATTCAATTATCTGTATATGTAATTTTTTTTTTGTAAATTAATCCAAAACAAAAATATGAAACGTAAACAGATTAATAAAGATGGGTAGACGACATAAAGGAGAAACCTAAAGCAGGGCGAAACTGGGCGAGGTTAACACTGCAGTTTGCAAATTAGCAGGAGAAAAGAGAGACATATCTACATGCCTAGATTAGGGAAAGTCGCTATGATAATGATTACGATTTTTACTATCTATTTTTTTTTTTTTTTTTGTTTTAAAATAAACTATGTATACGTTATTTTTCCACTTTCAGATCTGCCTGAAAAAATGCCCTTTGTTTCTCTATATTTCTATATAATAGTAATTGCTATATCCCTGTGAGGCTTCTTTATTCATCATCATCATCCAGCAGAAAGACGTCCATTGCTGCACATAGGCCGCCCCCAAGCGTCGCCACATTGAACGGTTCCGTGCGTCTCGCATCCAGCGGATCCCCGCAACCTTAACCAGGTCATCGATCCACCTAGTGGCAGGCCTTCCAACGCAACGTCTTCCGGTTCGCGGTCGCTACTCCAGGACCTTTCTGCCCCATCGGCCATCAGTTCTGCGAGCAATGTGCCCTGCACTTAAGTTTGGCAATTTTTCGGGCTATGTCGGTAACCCTGGTACTCTTGCGGATCTTCTTCATTAGATGCATATTTCATTTCACTTCAGTTTGCGCTTCTGTATTGTAAAACTATCTTTGCCTTTCTACCCATTACACTCGGAAAGGACCGTAACGCCTCACGATATTTGCTCGCAAACTTGAATCTAAAACTAACTTCCATTTGCATTCCTAATAGTCTTTATTTCAATATTCATAAGACTGCCTTTTGGATGCAAATAGGATCTCATATGTTGGTGCATAATCTCAGTATAGTAGGAGGAGTACTTTGACATTTTGTGAATTGATAACATCTTTTCTAAACACGCTACATTCCACTGTGATTTTAGATAACGTACCTGTTCATATGTTGCTCTTATAAGAACGTTTTGATTAGAAAGTGCTCTCTTTTTGAGTACTGTGTTAGTAATTTGCAGAGGAACAGAAGGCTTTTCCTGAATATATTGACACAATTCACAATTGGTTTATTTGTCTCACAAAAGTACAGACTTAAGGAGGCGGACTTAGTGGGCTTAGGCATTTCCTACAGTCAAATTTTAGGTGATAGAGACAAATAGGTAAGTGCAATATTAAGAAAAAGGCAATTTAATTATATAAAATTAGGCGGCTTATTGGCTAGGCCGTTCATTAAACGCAATCCAATTGGATGTTTTGGCGATAGTTAATTGAACTAAAATCATTTAACGTTTAACAACTTAGCGTATTGTTTTTTGTTTTGTATTGAAAGATCAAGATTTAGCCAAGTAATTCTAATTAAGTTCAGTTTTGTTCCATTGCGGCGCTAGTAAGGTTTTCGCTGTTGACCCCATATTTGTTTTGGTGAGTACCAAAACAAATACCTAAATAAATAACCTAACTAAATACCAAAACGAAAACCGCCAATGTTATTTTTCGTTCTTGTGTGCAATTTTAAGTGAAATTAAAGTGTGATATTGTCAAAATAGTATGATAACATGGAGGTGCCAAATAAAACTACGTCTTCTGTAAGTTTTCGCAAAATATTTGAATCTAAACTATCTAGTCACCTTGACCAAACATTAGAAAATTGATAAACATCCATTTAACTAAATGTTTAAAGTACATTCAGCCATCTTGTTAAACGTTGCGCTCAATGACGTGGCTAGTTGTCCTTCAGCCATTTAATTGGAACGGCCTAGGCATCCCATTAGTTGGCTAATGTAACCAGTTGGCTGCGACATATACATTTATTGACCGAATGAGCGCGTAGCGCGAGCCAATCGTCTCCGTTTCAGTTTGGGCAAAAATGCTTTCGTAAAGTCTGTCCGAATATCCGGCTGTTCTTCTCCACAGTTCGCATTTCTCAACTGAGTCTCGTGAAATTTTGTGAGCAGATTCGACAATTATATGTTTTTTTTTTGTTGATTCAGTTCGGTGCACAGTGAAAATTTATTCAATTTAAGCTATGCAAAGACAGACTCGCTAGGTCTACAGCTCACAGAGCCACTAGTTTAAATACAAAATCATATCTACAAATTACTCGGGAAAATACAATATAAATCTGTTTTTTATTGCCAAATACACTGATTAGGTAATAAACTTTACATCGTGTCTTAGTAAGAAACACCCAATAACTTCAGAAACAATTAAAAAGATTAAAGTGACTAACAAAGCCACTGCTCCAGTAATCCACCTCCCTGATAAAGCACCAATAATCCGCCTAGAAACAACTTTCTCGTAGCGGTCTCCAAAATTGTCAGCAAAATTGTTAATTGGGGCAATCACTGGCTTAGCCTCAACCGCGCTTGATTACAGATCTCAGTTTATAAAATTCGAACTCAATTTAGTTGTATCAATTCCAAAGTCAACATTTCAAACGAATTTGTCATTAAGATTTCACAAATTAACCCTAATTTTGGTCCTTTGGTCCTACCTACGCTAAAAGACCGCGAATGGAAAATTTGTGCGCCCCTTTCGCCTCCCAGGACCAGATGTTTTCAAATCGCTAAAGATTTAATTAAACAAAGTTTTCGTGGTGAACAAAGTTGCTTAAATATAGCGTTTTGTTATGCACAGCGCGATGTAAACATGATTTGTACGACAGTTTAATTTTAATTGAAAAGTCGCGAGTGTCAGAATGTCATTGGGAAGTTCTTCCGAAGATAATATTGAAATTTGTTGTTAATGAACAGTGTGAGCAGTTGAAGTTTTAACATATTTCGAAGTTGTTAATTTTGAATTGGTAATGAATAATTGCCAATCTTAATTAATATATTTAAACTAAAAGGTATCACAAAGACGTAAAATTATTTTGTTTTATGTGTATTTTTGTAAAGGTACGTTAATCTTAGGAAGAATTAATGCGATTCCAAAAAATGTTTTATAAACAGAAAAACACGTTCGGCAGCTCGGCTATTATAATAATCAGGCATGTATTTAAACGATCGTTTTAATTTTGCAAAAACAGCAAGCAAATAAAATCTAAACGGTCATCTTTTTTAATGATTGATCCTCTTTCTTTGAAACCTAATAAAACAAATCAATCGATATTTTAATCTATTTAGAACTAGTTGTCCCCGGCAGCTTCGCCCCCATCAAGTGACTAACTACCTACCTACCTACCCTATACATACCTACCCTACCTACCATTCACCTTACCTCCCTACCTAACCTGCCCTACCTACCTTGCTACCTACTCTACCTACCCTACCTATACTACCTACCCTACCTACCTACCTACCTATTTCTTTTTGTTTTTAAACCTTCCCTGTATTCTAGCGAACAAAATAAAAAAAGAATTATTCAAATCTGTCAAGCCGTTTTTGAGTTTTAGCGAGACTAACGAACAGCAATTGATTTTTATATATAAGAAGAAGAAGATTACG
Organism: Orthosia gracilis; assembly: GCA_947562075.1. Classification (NCBI taxonomy): domain Eukaryota; kingdom Metazoa; phylum Arthropoda; class Insecta; order Lepidoptera; family Noctuidae; genus Orthosia; species Orthosia gracilis. The sequence continues at coordinate 21,039,573 of OX387271.1, read as the reverse complement.
CAAAAAAATATTGAGTTGTAGAAATTCCGTCTGATAGTTACTTATTGGGCCCCAAAACTAAGAGAAATAAGCATTAACTATCTGATATTTTGATACTTTTTTACATAATTCGAGTTATCTAAATTATTTTTTAGTGTATTTATATTTTGGTTTATCAAGTTTTGTGCTTTCATCAACATGAGCAGGCAATATGATAAAAACTATTGAAATAACTAAATTGTCCAGGCTTTCTGAACAATGCCCATCACTTATTGGGCCGGGTAACAAAAAGATGTGTTTTTTTTAATTATTTCAATGTTGGCATTGGTTTTAATTTAGAATAGGTAAGTAAGATTAGTATTTAAGCAACGAAGTCGCATCTGCAGGGTCTAAAGTAACCTAACATGAAGGAAATGACGGGCGCTGAGTTCGCTCACTTCAGCTACCGTCATCTCCTTCGAACCTAATCTATCCGCGTCAGGGTGCCCTAGGCTCCCGAGCTCGCTTCACTCGCTCTTGGACTGATTCATTGAGCATAATTATCAAATTGTCCAACCGTTACGTAAAAACCGGCCAAGTGCATGTCGGGCCACGCGCAGTATTAGGGTTCCGAAGTTGCATAACGCACGGACCTGATCTCCAGGGAGTAGTCCTCATCCTCGTCTCGGGCTTGCCTTTATTGGCCGGTTGGTGTGAACACTGACGGGGAACAGAGCTCCCACCTCTCACTTGCCTTAATTGGCTGGCTTGAGTGGAGATTCGTAAGAGCAAACGTGCTCGGAGGAAGGAAGTTAACCCAGTAAGATGCTGGTATTGTCCTGATAGCCGTGGCATACGTCTCCACGCCTCAATAACCGCCGTATATGTTGCCCCCTTGGTGCTGCGTCACTAAAGTGCTAGTGACTGTTTATAGGGAGGCATTAATTGATTTGGCTAGTCATCATCAAAAAAATAAATAAAAATAAAACCCCTTCCATTTTATAGCCTTGTAGATAAACCAGTGGTGAGAAAGTTCTCGCCGGGACAGTGTCAACAGCCAGCCAGCGATCAACTACACGTATCTCTTTTATTGACACGAAATCTTATATCTTTTGTACGTTTCTTTAGCGAGAAAATGGTCGATAGTAATCGCTTACTCATCGGCGGTGGCAGAAGTGCCTTAGTGACAGTTTATTATATAGTTTTCGAGTAAGTACTTAAACGATTAACACTAATTGGAAAATTCTAACTTGCAATTAACGCTTTATAACCATAGCTACCAAGTACAAGTCACCCGTAGTTTTTCTAGCACTCCACCACTCTATAATAATGGAAATCTAATTATCAAACTTCATCTGCACAGTGATCGCTAATAAAAAACTTGTTTAATGAAAACTTATTGTTAAAGAGATGAATTTCTTTTAGCAACGCAGTTCTTAGAATAGCTAACTTTTTCCAGATTGCAATTAACGAGTAAAAATTAAGAATTACGACAACGAGGGTTGGTACGCTGGTTGATTGATTATGGTTTCTGTTCTTAATTCTGATCCTAAGTCTTCGTTAGAGATTTTTTGCTTGCCTAGGCCCAGTTCAAATAAGAAATGGATATGACAGAAAAAGAAGTCAATGATAGCATGACCGTTGGGGCTCATAAGTTCTAGAGTGACGACCGCGAGCCGGAAGACGTTGCGTTGGAAGGCCTCCCAATAGGTGGAGCTACGACCTGGTCAAGACTGCGGAGTCCAGTGGATGCGAGAGGCACGGGAACTATTATTATGGCGACGCTTGGGGAAGGCTTATGTCCAGCAGTAGACTTCTTTTGGCTGATATGATGATGATAATGACAGCGTGACAGTTGTAAGGACAAAATGGAAGACAAAAACGTGTTGCGCCGACCCCAAGTATCACGGGACAAGGGCTGGAAGATGATGCTCGGCATATGCTCGGTGTTAGTTCAACTTAAACTTTTCGCCATCATCACATTTGAACATGAAGAATCGGGCAACGACGATAAAATGAAAATCGATATGAGCAATAAAGTTGGTTCGCAGAATAACGTGGGGTAATCAGCGGGTTTCACTATAGAGTCTTATTAGTGACAAAGTGAGCATGCACCAATGGTTAGGACATCTAAGGAGAAACTTCATACAAAGGTCACACATTGGCTTAACGTAGTTCACAGTATGTGGACACGGCCTTCACCGGTTTTACACAGTCGATTTACCATGTGTAAATAAGGGCACTAGTTACGACAGTTCAAGCTACTTTGTTCTCCATTAGGGCATTTGGAAATCATGCAAATACAAACGAATTTTTTTATGGTCTTGTGCATAGCATAACCTTTTTTTTTATTAGTCTGTTCTGTCTCAATCCTGGTTCTCTTCACCCCATCCACCTTTCATGAATCCGGGCGTCCTCCTTGTATAAGTATAATATAATCTGTCTAAAACGTTTTCACAGCTGGGACACAGGCCAATTCTGTATGACAAGGAGTGGACTATAATTCACCTAGCGAATCTTCCAAAGCGGGTTAGTGGTTCTTGTGCGAGAGCTGTCAAATATAGGTCTAGTCTAGAATAAGCAATTCATTTGTAGACATCTATAAAACAAAATCCTCTTGTCTCGTAGCTTCCACACAAATAAAAGTCATTGTGAGTTATAAATTATTTAGTACCACAGATATAAATATAACTAGACGACGCGTTTGCATGTCCTTCGCGTGCCAAAAAACGGACTAAAGTTACGACAAATGATCGTAATCTGAGCTTTTCATTTAGCATTATCGGCACCGGAAATCCACCGAATCCTAGAAAAATGCCTTTTTAAGGCATATTGAGCTGTAAAGAATGTATAGAAAAAGTTGGCAGAGGCATTGGAAATGTTTTCTTTCATTGGTAAGTAAATTTGTTTTTAAATTGTTTGTGAAAAAGTGGCACGCTTGGTTTTCATACAGAAGGAGTGACTTGCGTAATCTATTTAGATTTATGTTTGTGTCTAGTACCTATTGATGAATGTGCAATCAGTCATGCCAGGATTGTCCTCACAAGTCACGTGTATCGCCGCAGTAAGCCGCAATTATTGCACACAAACGGATTTAACGCTAGCAACACTAGTGCAGGAAAAATTGCGATCTGTTAGGACAGAAATATTGATAAGATCAATCAGTTCTTGATAAAATAATAAAGTCATGCCATTATCTAAGGCAAACATGACGCTCTGTATTTTTTTTTATATTTTTGTCCTCTCTTACATAAATTGACAATTAGCTGTGTTATCTGTACTCATGTTTGAACAAATAAAGAATGATTATGACTACTATTTTAACCGACTTTCCAAAAAGGAGGATGAGATGAGATGATGAAAAGAGGAAACGGTTCTATGTTCGATTGTTATGATTGATATGATTTGTTTTTTTTTATGTCCATAACAAAAAAAATGTGTACCTATCAAAGACTTCCAAAACGGAATTTATTTTTAATTTTTTAGTGTTTTTTTTGGAAGTCGGTAGTCATCATCATCATTTCAACCGAAAGACGTCCACTGCTGGGCATAGGCCTCCCCCAGGCGTCGCCAAACTGATCGGTCCTGAGCATTTCGCATCCACCGGACGCCTGCAGCCTTGACTAGGTCATCGCTCCACCTAGAGGGAGCCCTTCCAACGCTGCGCCTTCCGGTACGCGGTCGCCACTCCAGAACTTTTCGGCCCCAACGGCCATCCGTTCTGTTTAATGTGCCCTACCCTCTGCCACTTAAGTTTTGCAATTCTTCGGGCTATTTCGGTAACCTTGGTTCTCTTGCAGATGTCTTCATTACTGATTCGATCACACAAGGAAACTCCAAGCATAGCTCTCTCCATTGCCCTTTGACTGACTTTAAGCCTTCTGATGAGGTCCATTATGAGCAACCACGTCTCTGTCCCGTAAAGTCTGTCACTGGCAACACACACTGGTCATAGACTTTCGTCTTGAGACAATGTGGTAAGTTGGACGAGAAGATACCGCGCATATCTTTTCGCATGGTTTTTGCATAGACACGTCGCACTTATGTGCAGAAGACTTCAATCATTTCATGTTCAAAACGAAACACCATAAAGCTTTTCCCTTTGAAGAACTCTTTATTTAAACATGTCGAACCAAGTATTCTTTCAACCACACAGCTGACAAACAAAAAAGGAAAAAAAGGTAAACCTCGCAACCATCCCTAGCTGCGAGCTGACCCTTCAAAGCCCACAATACAGTGACAAAGACGCTCGAGGCCACGGAAACGATCCTTCATTAAGGGCCAGGGGTCAATAGGGCCCACGGGGACACCGCTGTCCTCTGATTAAACCCAAATCATGACCCTTCGGCCCTTTTTTGTCGTTCTCTAATCACACAGTATGATAATTCTGGATTAAAATTAACAAGAAGCATAATATGTAAAGGAGGGATCATCAATTCTTTGTTTTATGGATGGATATTTATGGTAATCGGGGATGAGGGGGATATTGTTATTGTCATCAAACGTATTAGGATAAATGCAAAATGGATCAGTAAGTGCCCTTTGAAATGCTTTTGAATTGAAATTAGCTAATCTTAACAGCACGGTCAAAGTGCAGCTGTAGCACAATACAACGCGAGGTTATTTCAAACCACAAATATCTCTTCAACAAACTTGAATTCATAGGTAAGTAAAAGCACACCAAAATACGCTACGCTCATCTTCTATCACCGTAGAACACAACTGGAAAGGCAAACACAATCATAAACACTAACAAACAGTCATTCCAAGTCTCCTCTAACCGTCGGATAACAGAACAGTTATTCAGTTATCTGATGGTTAATTAATTAAGCTCACATCACACAGAACAATCGCAGTGCAGCCAAGCAAGTATGTAAATGCAGAAAGCCGCAACCTCAAGATTTGTGGTGCCTCCTGATATTCTGTTTCGGAATTATGATAGTTGAGCGCACCGGGAATATTAATCCCGCGGAACTGCGCGATCCCGTGGTGTGCGGCGAATGCCCGCATAAGCCGGCTGTATGTATATGCGGATCCTGTTAGGAATTATATTATTTTTCGGTGGGTTGTGTACGTCTATGTCCATGTTAGGGTTTGGTTTCCGCACTTAGCCCCTCAGGTGGACCATTGTGCGTGGGCCATGGCGGCTGTTTGGTAGTTATTCCAACCAGCCCACCTCCCTCCAGAAGTTAATTAGGGCTCCTAGTCTTCTCAGAACATCTGTGTAGGATTCGGGTGACCCGAGGGTTTGTGTTCTAATCTGGATAACACCTTTGCATTCAAAGTGCACGTGCGCGACACGACACGCCCAGCACAGAGGACTGTCCGTTATGCCTATTGTGTGGAAGTGTTTGTTAAGTGAGCAGTGTTCTGTGATAGTCCCCGTCACCAGGCGCAGGCCATTCCTGTCCAGGCGTAGTGGGCACCTGGTGAGCCTAACATCCAGGGATGGCAAAGCTTCTTTGGACTGCCTGCAGCCCAGTGTCGAGGTCCACTAGATCTCCGCTTGTGTCTGGGTATATTCCTGTAGCCACCTACGTATTTGCTGAAGGGGATGGGTACAACAGGCTCGGGTTCATAGACCGCCGTACTGGATCCTCGACTCGCAAGCCCGTCAGTTGTGTCGTTACCCAGCGATCCGCTATGTCCTTTTATCCATTGCAGTGTCATAGTGTTGCGACTGGACAAAGTTATTTGTTCTAGTGCGTTGTGACATTCTAATATTCGTTTCGATGATAATATAATTTTTGTAAGGATTGGAGGACTGAGTCACTGTCGGAGAGAATGCATATGGGGTTGTGTACGTATGGGGGTGAACTGCTTTCGCTATGACCTGGTTCGTTTAGAGCCGACCTAAAAATAATCTCCTTTAGTTTTCAGTATTGTATCCGATACCTTATCTCATCAAGGGGCATGGAATTACCTCTTACAATAGGGATTAAACATAATAGGGCGATACAATGGGGATGTGGCATATTTCTTCTATGCGAGCGTGACAAAGAAGATCTGACAGAGCCGGCGTGATCCATACCATCCAAAAATAACCTTTTACTCTCGCCATTAAGTCTATATTAAATAAACTAGAACCGCAAATCCAAACAATGTTGTTATACCACTAAACTATTACAAAGGTTTCAATGATTCTGTCTACCTAGAAGATATTTTCGCATACAAAATGTAGCTTTACCTACGAATAACTAGCTAAACATCCAGTGTATTTTTAGTACATTTCTGATTTTTGAAGTTGAGAAAACCTGAGGCCCATATTACAAGTCAGTTTGAAGGCCCTCCACTTAACTCTGATGTGATGACAACGGAAAAATGGTAATCAATTTTAATAACAAGCTGTATGTCTTAATTTGATGATTCGAGGCCGAGTAGAGAGGATATCCTCCTCACACGACTCCACCTCCGTTCATCAAATTGTCTTGGAATATAATAGGGGTTATAATCTATAGGTAAGTATACAAATAGCTGCAAGCATTTATGATCTGTAATAGCTCAAAGCTGATCTTAGCATTAATATCGTATTGAATTAATAGTACATTATCAATTACAAATGACTTCGGCGCCGGGACAAATGAGTGACAGCCACTTAATTACTCAAACGGAGCCGCCAGCGATACAGCACAAGTGTTTATAATAGGAGAAACTATGCATGGATTTAGTTAATCAAAATCTGGTATGTTTTAGTCTTAATGAAAAATGCTGACTATCATTTGTTTGTTTATTGATCGAGTTGAAGTGTGTGAGTTAACGAACTATAAAAAAACCGTCCAAGTGCGAGTCGGACTTGCGCACCGAGGGCTCCGTACAAACCTCAGCTTAAAGGTATTATAGACCTGAGTATTTGATATGAATTTCAATTTAATACCTCTACGCGTTCATGAGGAAAGGGGTAGTAAGTTTAAAATTATTAAAAATATTTTTATTATATGATGTAACTAAAAATTTACAGTTTTCACAATTATTCCTTTATCTGTGCTATAAGACGTTGCTTCGTACCAAATTTCAATATTCTGACTTCACGGGAAGTACCCTGTAGGTTTTGATTCCTTTGCCAGTGTCGAAAATTTGCGGAAAGAAGATTGATTGTTTCACAGCTTTAAGGGACAGTAGACCTGAGTATTTGATATAAATTTCAGCTTGATATCTCCACGCATTCCTGAGAAAAAGGGTCTTGAAAGACAGACAGACGGACGGACGGACAACAAAGTGATCCTATGAGGATTTTCCTTTCGAGGTACGGAACCCTAAAAAGAGACAAAAGTTAAGATTTGATCATCACAATCAGCTGAAAGGCTTTTACTGCTAGAAATAGGCCTAACCCAAACAATACATTCTGCAAAGTGATTTCGGATTTACGACGCCGTATTCGGATAAAAAATTAGTTTTCATGACATTGACGGGATATACCTCGCAAAATGTCTCTTCGGTTCAAAAAAACTTTGACTTCGTGCACCCTAGAGGGCGATTGCTATTGCGATGCCCCCTATTCAATGTGACGTCACATAGCGCCAAACAAGACGCTTCCAACGACACCTCATTTGTCAAATTATGATAAGTAGTTTAGAAGTTATGAGGGAACAGATGAGCATACATATAACACACATACCAGTCAAAACACGACCCTCCCTATTGCTTCGCCGTAGTCGGGTAAAAATAAAAAACCCGACTGCTTACGAAGCGGTTTTTTAATTTAATTTTTTTTTATTTACAAATTGTTAGTTCCTTTTTTTGTCGAATTACTTTTAAACATATAAGTGGTATAATTTTTTGTAATCACCACTAAAAACCCTTCCTTTTGATACCCCAATCGGCAGTTTTGGAAAAAAAATTGGGATCTCCAAAATATGACACCCAAAATCCGCCATGTTTGGTTTTTTAACGTCACTTATCTAAGAACACTTGGGCGATCAAGACCTATCTAAAGATGTCTTAATTAAATAAATCTGTCTAGTGGTTTGAAAGATATGAGTTGCCTAATGAAGAATATTACGTACATACATACAAAATACGCGCGAAAAACATAACCCTTTCCTTGCAGTCGGGTAAATATTCTCATTTATAAAATATTTTCGTGTTATAAAAGTTTATGAGTTGGTCTACACTTTGACAAAAGAATCACAGCTCTAAGCCAATCAGTTTTAATTTTATTATTGTCTAAAATGAACCCCTGCGCATTTTTGCTTTATAACATTTGTAGAATATCAGGCATTGAAAAAATAAATTTTTGGTTAGTATGTGGGGTGTTAATCGATAAAAAATAGTTTTACGGCCTTAAAGTTTTATTACTACAAGTCCGGACACATTGTATATAGTAGATTCATATGTAATATCTGCTATTAGCGCATGAAATCATAACCGTTTAATTTTCAATTACAGTAACAGCTTACACAATTATTGGTCCTTAATTACTCGTATCAATTATTAATAATCCTCGTTTAGTTATTCAACGCGTATTGAATAACAAATTTGATTAATTCATTAGTTTGAGCGCCTGATATTCAATAATCTCGTTTGGTATGCAACAGTAGCTAAAATGCTTGCTATTATTATAATTTCAGGTGCATATTAGAGCAGTGATGTGGCTCAGTGGGAGCCCCCAACTTACGTGTCGAGGATTCGAACTCAGACCGCTAATTTATGTACTCTATCACCACGTTTGCTTTTTTACCGATTTCAGATTTGAAAATGAATAGAAATAAAAATCGTTTATTAACAAATGGTAGCTGGCAGGTACACAGTTATAAAGAAGTGGAATTGACAGAGAAGCTTAAATAATAAAATTATAGATATTGTTGCCAGTGAGTCACAAACCAGACATTTAGTCTGTATCTTGGGACTCTTAGAATTGATTTGTTGCTATAACCACATTTTACAAGCTTTTATTTAACTTGCAATGTATGTAATTATGGTTGTTGGGGTCAAAACTTGCAATTGAATTTTAAAACAGTTATCCGCCACCCATTCATATGAAATTTTGCATACACTTTTATTTTGGATGACAATGCATGGATAGCTGAGTGACGTCATTCTAAATCTAATATGGCGGATGGCCCAAGATGGTCGACTAGTTATTTTTTGTGCACTGCCATGATATGGGTATCAAATGAAAGATTTTACTGAGAAAAATACGAAATAAGCTTGTTTAAAAATGTATTATTTAATGAATAATTTTATTCCTTTACCTCTAATTGTTAACAGACTTCAAAAAGCGATGTGGTACATATAGTACATACTGTTGGTATTTTTATCAAAAATACAATAATTTGTACTCAGAAAGTATCATTTGGTGAAGTGAAACTGATGAAGAAGACCACAGATGGAGGCTACTGGAACTGCTTAGCGAAAAGTATGACACGGGTTTAAGATATTTCGATTAGTTAATCGACTATGATGAAGCAAATACTTATAAATAAATGGTACTGATGAAAATGATAGATACCATCGAACTGATGTGATGATGAAGTCGGGAGGTAGGCACTGGAACTCCGAAATAAAACAATGTATCCTTGTCGTGTTAGGGCTTATTGGAATAGTCATGAGATGTACTTTGGCTATAAATGATTTTCATTGTAATTGGAGGCACCTACAAAAACTAAAAAGAGAGATCGCGCCATACAGGGAATGCTAGTGTGGGGTCCAGGAAATTTGTTTACACCTAGCGAAAAATAACTTTCTTTTCCGAAGTTGGTATCGAAAATGAACAACAATAGGTAACAAAGATACCGAGATCGGAAAAGAATCTTATTTTTCACTTTTTAGTGTTTTATTTTGGAAGTCGGTTTGATGTTTTTGTTAAAAAGTTTTTTTAAAGAGGTATCGCAAATCTTTACCTACACCACGTCTAAACCACACCAAACCTGACATACAAATATCAACGCCCAAACATCCAGCCAAACATTTGTACCACACAATCAACACCAACAACCAAACCTCTAAATTGGCTGAACTCCTTACACACATCAAGATGGAGGCACTTCCTCAAATTACCCGTGGGCGTACCGGAAGACCTTTCCCACAAATCAAACTTGCTCTCTTGCAAATTAGCTTAACGTTTAGTATTGGGTTGATCTTTGTCTATGTTTATTATTGTTATTATAATGTGTAGAAACACGTGTTTTTGTTTGTTTTAGGTATGTTGGTCTGTCTGGTAGTTTCTGTTTGGGACTGTGGTAAGCATTAACATTATAACCGGCATATTTACCATGTTTATGATCACCGGTGCTTGCAACAGCACCGAAATATCCGAAACTCGACACGAACAGTAAACATGGTAAATAGCCCGGTTATATTGTTAATGTTAGTGTTAGCGACCATGATAGTTTAAAAACTTATATTGTGGTGAGCATGTTGGCATCCCGGTCTGGCATTTTTGAAGAACTTGGCCTTTTTAGTGCAGCACTTTCCTGCTAATTCCTTACATCAGACTTAATACTTTTTATCTTGTTTCGTTATATGTAGGTATCTGGTATACTGTGTGTCTTTTAGTCTGTGCTAAATAATTATCTTTCTTTCTTCCTTCGTTACGACGCACGAGAAGAAAATGTTCGGTTTGCCGTGGTTCCTACTCATATTTTATAGTATCATGTGCCAACTAGGTACTTTGCTACCTTTTTTATATAAGGATCAGTCATGTTTTAGTATAGAAACTTATTTTAGGCACCTACAATGTCTGCTGCACCTGCAATTGCTGCTTTGAGGTAGATAAACTAAATGAATAAAGGTTGACATAAAATTGTTTATATATACTTAAACCAGTACTTCATATTTTAAGATACCCGAAGCTTTAGTTTCCTTCCTGAAACCCCAAAAAATAATGATCAGCTAATCATAAACAATATTAGCACTACCTCATTAGCTACCTACTACACATTAAGGTAGGCTGCGGCTACCAGCGCGTCAACATTCGCCGGTGATCGATCGACGTCACGTGCGCCTGGACTGGCCATAACCGATAATTAGTCGCCCTAATTAGATATTTTATGGAGTCCCGTGTTTGGCATTGATCCAGAAAATATTTGTGGAGAAATCTCGGTTTTCGGGCATTTCGGGCCGACGTTATTGCAGAACATAGTCGGCTTAGCGAAAGTGACTTTTTGTATAATCTGACACTCCTACTGCCATATATCATCAATTTGAGGGATAATGAGATAAGCATAGCTCGACAAAGCGTAACCTTAGCAGATCATTTCCCAGCACAGCATAAAAATTTGAGTTCTATTGCATGCATAGTTCAAGAGTACTCTAGTATACAAGCGCCATCTAGTTATAGTTATAGAAAACTCCCTATTTTTACAAGCTTTTATTTAACTTGCAATGTATTTAAGTAAGTTAGTGTGTTCGGGTCAAATTTTGCAACAGAATTTTAAAGCAGTTATCCTCCACCGATTAAGATGAAATTTTGCATACACGTTTAGTTTTGATGCACGGTTAGTTAAGTAACGTCATTCTAACGGACGGCGGACGGCCCAAGATGGCGGACTAGTTATTTTTGTGCACTGCCATAATATTGGTATCAAATGAAAGGGTTTGCTGAGAATAATTAAAAAAAAGCTTTTCTTTTAAAAGATTTTTTAATTTTATTTTTAGTTTTATACAAATTGACATACAGTTACTTAAACGTTCTCTACATTTAAGTTAATGCAATCCCGTAAGTTAAAAAACTCACGCACCCTAGTGCGACCCTTGAGCTCAACTTATGATCATGATTAAAACACATATGTACTTATTTATATTCACTTTTTATTATTAAAGCTCAGAAATCCATTTTTATTACACAAGTCTGAGCACACCCTTTCTAAAGGAAACTGAGCGCGAAAATCGAGCAAAATTACACATTAGAAAATGCAAATTTTACTAGACGGCGCTAGTCTCTTAGGGATTTTAGGGATCAGAAATAGTTGTAAGGAACAATTGGAGCGCTTACATGGAGATGTGCCTAACAATTAGCTTCCTTGTTGGAGCAAGCGAAGTCGACTGCTTGTATATGAGTAGACTTGTATGAACTGTTGAGACAGGTAGGTTTCTAGTTTATTGGGTGCTTGTGAATGGTGCTTTTGTATTGTGGTAACATGTTTCTTGCTTCTAGTAAGAGGAATGTTTTGCTAGGGAGAATTCGAGCTGCCTTGAACAAACATATCCTGTTGAGCAAGTATTATTTGGTCAAGAAGAAAGTGCCCTAATGGTACTGAATAAAATTGGGTCCTTTTTCTTTTATTGATATTAGGGCTTTCAGAGATCTGAAATAGTTATAAGGAACAATTGGAGCGAGAGAAGCCAGCTGCTTGTATGTGAGTAGACTTGTATGTACTGTTGAGACAGGTAGGTTTCTAGGTTAAAGGCGCTTGTGAATGGTGCTTTTGTTGTTATGGTAACATGCTTCTTTTAGAGACCGGAAGTTTTGATGAAGGAAACACAATTAGGTTTGAACAAATATACTCAGTTGAGAAGCTTATATTTCGTCACCTACCTTGTTTCTTGGTTTTAGAATATAAAACATTAAGGGAAGGAAGACAAGCTATGAATATATAACGTCAAAAAGAAAATTCTTGGACTAAGTTGATTCTTTAGCTACTATGTAGACGCGGGTTTGTAAATTAAAGACTCCTGCCAGCATGCTAAACCTTGTCCATAAAAGAGATTAAAATTACAGCAGAGAAAAACTAATGGGACCGTAGTTGGACAACGCAGAGTTGTCACCGTCCCAAACGAAAACAAAAACAACTACCCAACCAGTTATTAAAAATAAATGCCGACGAACAGATAGACTGTCAGCAACACATCGCAGCTAGATTTACCGCCCGCAAGGAAACGAGAAAGTAAAGTTTTATACAAACGACTACCGCCATTTTAAAGTTCCTTTAGCAATCTTCTTTAAAGAAATCTGTTGCAAGGGAATCGGGTGAAAACGGGCGGGGCCGGACGGCGAGTTATATCTGTGGGCGACACTCGTTCAATTCAATTTATTACAGTCTTTTATGCGCCCGTTCCGGGGTTCCTCCACGGACATGCCGTAAACGGTTTAGGTAAATCAGGTGAAGAATTTGGAGTGTAGTGACACGGTTTACGAGGATAAATTCTTGGCGCGGAGTCAACGTACTGTTCACGTCTCAATACAATGGGAGACCGCAATAAAAGAAACAATAGTTCTCTCTTCCCTGTTTAGTTTGCGATTCACTTTTGTTTCTGGATTCATTGCGATGAATAGACTTTGGAAATAATATGAAAATACTTTTCAGTATTTTGAATTCAACAATATCATAACACGAAAAATACAGTCTTAAGAGTACCTAACCATGTAGCAGTAGTCCATGCATTATGATTAATTTTGAAAACATTCCCATAGCTAATTCAATATGCGACTTTTTCAGTTTTATGCAGGTGCTTTCTAAGATTATCTTGGACATCACTAACATCTATGTGAGAAAAACATCGTGATAAAAACAGAATAACAGTTGTAAACATGTTGATTGTGTTGTATACAATGTGTATGGATGGAGAGGGAGGGGAAGAGCCAATAAAAGATGGATCAACTGTGTGAGGAGTGATATGAAAGAAAAGGGAGTCAGTGATAGCAAGCCCCGTCTTGCCGACAGGACGGTATGGATGAAGAAAACGTGTTGCGCCGACCCCAGGGCAGGACGAAGAAGAAGAAGAAGCAAACAACTGTTCAGTTCAAATAAGTTCTCGTGCCTTCTCTGTATGGGTAAAGGTTTTTGATCTGTAGTGAGTCTTGACCGTTTCAGGGTATTACTTAACTATTATTATCATAGCAAACCTTGAGGATGTCAAAAAATATCAGCCAACATAATCAAGAACAAGAAATAAATAGATTAATTCAGCAAACCACCTCATTCACACCATTTACCAACTACATCTATACACATGAACATAACGAACTAATACATTTAACGTTGCTCATCAACTCTGAAACCAGCATGAAATCTAATTTGATCTGCAAACCAGAATAGTCGATTAGTGAACGAACTAGTAGCTGGTCTAGTTCTAGCTAAGACACAAACACGGACGCTCGCAAACGGATTAGACGTGTTATAACGTTATTAGCTCACAGCCGGGTCTGGCTCTAAACCTTAGGCTATTTCTAGATGCTGTGAGTTTGTAAACAAGGGCCTAGGTACAGTAAAAGGGAAAAAATATATTCCTATTCGTCATACAATTATTTCTACTGTAAGTCGTTCCAAAACTAACAGTGTTTATGTTTAACTATTTGGACTCTACTAAATTAGATAATGGAGACATATTTCCATAACCATCATGACATCGACGCCGAGTTGCCAGCCTGTCGTGTTTTATCGGTTATATTTCGGGGAGTGTGCGATGGAACTGCACAATCTGACTAAGTCTAGCTCTTTTCATCATCGGACTACAAGACGCACGGCAATATACAATCGTGACATATACAATATGTCCGGACTTGTAGTAATAATACTTTAAGGCCTTAAAATACACTTCATTTTATCGATAAAAAAACAACACATAAGGGGTGCAATTAATACATGGGGGTGTATATATCTTAGAGCAATTTTAGTACCTGACTTACTTATTATGATATCCACATAGTGTACCAATACATAACTTTGGACCTAGGTCTCACAAAGGCAAACATTTCATGTTATTTTTATGGCCACAGCATAGGGACATGGACGATAATATCGCCGCGATTCCCTCGCTCGTGAAGGCGGCCCCATAAAGAACCTAAAAAATATTCAACTAAAACTCAAAAGATATGACATTTTTGTATTGAGCCATAAAAGGCAATTTTTAAATGTAATGTTACAAATTTTTATTGCATTTCCTAAAATTCTGCAAACAATTTACGGATTAACACATGCCTTTTATGCATTTTTTGTTATTCTTGGAATTGGTCTATAAGCTGACAAAAGAATCACAGTTCTAAGCCAATTAGTTTTAATTTAATTATTGCCTAAAAAGAACCCCTGCGATTTTAGGAAATGCAATAAAAACGTTTGGGGATTAAACCCCTTTTGTGGGATGTTTTTATCGATAAAATTAAGTGTATTTACGGTATTAAAGCGTTATTACTAAGAGTCCGGACACATTGTATAATAATACAAGATACTCTCGGAGAATAAAACAATTTTTTTTACTGATAAAGTAACAATTAGCAACCTTGCTACAATACTGAAATGTTTTCAAAGCAACATAGAAATAGCTGCCTAATTATTGTCGAAGTACTTGGCACTTAGCGACATTCATAAAACAAATTCACTAGCATTAATCCTTCTGTTTATAATTAAAAAACCCTCTTTCAGCTTATCACACCCCAAAACCTATATAACCATAACAAACAAAAAGCAAGCAAAAATTGTTTTAAATATCATCGATGTCAGAAAGGGGGACGCCAGAAATGTGCAATTCGTCGGTCATTCGAACCGTGCAGAGCCAAACAATAGCGTACAGAACAACGGCCGTCAGTGTACGTCGCACAATAATGTACAATTCGCCGACGAGCAATTTACACTGAATTATTGCATATAGCCGTCCCAATAGTGCGTTCCTTGTGGGACTATTTGTTCTGGAAAAGTTTGAAAGATATAAATGGATGGGTTCATTCCGAATGTCGCCAGTGTTAACTGTATTGAATGTTAAGTTTGTTTTGTGTTTTGGGGTGGTTGAAATGGTGGAAAAATGCAGTATACTTCTGGCTAAGTTTGAACGTGTTTTCTGAAGAAACACATTTTAGATTAGAATATTTTTCTTTTGTGGCATTCTAGTAAATAATTTAAATCTGCGTAGTACAGCTAATGAGTGGGCTTCCCTGCCAGAGTTGGAGTTTCCTGTTAGCTATAACCTGGAGGTCTTTAAGTTAAGAGTGAATAGATTACTTCTAGGCAAGTGTGCTTGTAGACCACACAATCGCTTACCTTCAGGTTAGATAGTGTTCAAGCGCAAGCCTGTCAGTAATAAATAACAAGTAAAATATAAAAAATAAAAAACCCCTTTCACAAATTTATATAGTACCTAGTAGACATGCTTAGATCGACAATCTATTGATCACGTAATTATGACACGATATCTTGTGAAAACACGCCGATATAAACAGTAAAACGTAGAACGGCTGAACTGATTTTCACCAAACATAGCTAAGAACACTTTCGTTAAAGTCACCTATACAAAAAAAACTAAATCTAAGTCGGTTCATCTGTTAAGGAGCTATGATGTCATAGAGATATAAGATAGATAAACAAAAACAAAGGCACGCACATCAAATTAATAACACCCCTCTTTTTCCGTCGGGGGTTAAAAATACCTTTCAAACGATTGGATTTAAATGCGTACAAATACAGAGAGACCATTCACAAACACAATCTGTCTGTAGGCCATACAAAACAAAACGTTTATTTCAGAAATTCGTTCTACAAAATAAAACATTACTAACCAACTCAAAAATTTTAGTTCCACACAGTATTTATTCAAGTATCATAATTAAGTTGGGCTTAGACCCCTTTATTTGGAAGACAAGGCCGGTCTAGTACAAGACTTACAATTTGTGAGAACAAAATTAATGCCTCTCGGAGTTGTTTTCCAATTTCCACGGTATTAAGTTCTTGTTGAGGTATTATAAAGGCTTATTACAATAGACTCGTAAATGTATAGCAATAGTTACTACAAGTGTAAATTCATTTATAATATTCTTTATTTAGCTCAAACAATTTTGATAAATAATATTTATTTATTTTACAAGAATCTTTCAATCTGTTTATTGACCAGAACACACGAACAGGGATAGTAGCACTTTGAAATAAAACAAATTATTTAAAAACAAAAAACCCCACTGCTGCAAACAGGGATGATTTATACATTAAATATTATGAGGTGTTGCCAGCGGTGACAAACGAAGTTTCGCTGGGTTTTTCTATAGTGAATATTTTTTTAGGAGTTGGGTTTTTATATGAATTTTTGTTTTTATAATAATTTGTTTTATTTCAGATTTTTTAATTTTATTAATGAACGAGTTCTCCAAATAAGTTATTTGGTGAAAGATCATTTATTTTTGGCGAAAATAGTAACATAAAAGTGTTACGATATACATATTTTTGTAAGGGTCTATTTAGTAGCTTTCATTTGATACCTGTATTGTTAGGACAACGAAAAAAAATTGTAGCACACCCTTTTGGGGGCAGGGCGCTACATTTAAAAATGATATAGTCTATGTTACTCCCACAATTGAGACGAATCCAACGACAATCCTCATAAGTCATACTCATAATCAGTGAAGCCGTTTGGGATATAGAGCGTGCTAAAGAAATGGATATACATACATACACACACTCGAAAAACATTACGCACCCGCAGTAAAAAAAATTACATACTGAGACACATTTTAATTCCTAATTGTTTAACTAAACCGCCCAGGTTTTCAAAGTGAAAAAAAATTGCGATACTTTATTTTACATCATCCACAGCCCGACTTCGCCCACTGCTGAGCATTGACCTCTCTCTTCTTGTGTCAATCCCCACGTTCCTGTGCCAGCCTCACCCAGGTTCTACCAGCGATGGCAACAATGTCGTCTGCTCATCTGTCCTCTGGACGACCGATACTTCTTCTTCCAGTCCTTGGACGCCACTCTTCCTTATTTTACATACTTCTCATTAAGTCAAAGCTGAGATATTTGGCTTCTCTCTTTAGAATCTTCCTGCCCTTGTCCCATGTTACTTATGGTCGGCGCAACAGTTTGTCTTCTTCAACATAGCCGTTCCCCGCCAAGGTATCG
The DNA here is from genome assembly GCA_947562075.1 of Orthosia gracilis. Taxonomy (NCBI): domain Eukaryota; kingdom Metazoa; phylum Arthropoda; class Insecta; order Lepidoptera; family Noctuidae; genus Orthosia; species Orthosia gracilis. The sequence continues at coordinate 21,021,853 of OX387271.1, read as the reverse complement.
CTGACTCCCTTTTCTTTCATATCACTCCTCACACAGTCCACCCATCTGTTCTTTGGCCGTTCCTTCCCTCTCCATCCATCTACATTTATATCCATTACTCTTTTAGTCGACTTTTTTTGTTGGTCTTAAATGTCCCACTGCTGGGCTAAGACCTCCAAATAAAGTTTAATCCGATTAAGAATACAGACACAAGTGAAGCGCACCTGCTGACGTCAACCAATAAATATAACAAGTAACAGCTTCAATGATTCACGATAATTCCTGAAAATATAAAATGGTGAATACTCTTGGGTAATTGTTTGACAAAAATATTTAAACCATGGCCTTGTTTGTACAGTAACATCGTTTCAATTTGTAAATAATATTTGATTGTAAACAGTTACTTTTAATCTCTATTTAAAAAAAAATCTCTATATAGATAAATCGCACCTCCGCTCAAATAGTGTCGGAAGTCAAAAAAGCAAACTTTCGAGAAAAAGGCGTTTCTAATTTATTTTTACTTTCTTTTTCACTTTTTGGGTCTCAAATCGAAAACTAACAAAATTAGCGCAATAAGTTTTTAGTATGTTACAATGGTTTTAAAGCTCTACAAAATAGTGTATTACATATTCTTAAACATGAAAAAAAAATTGAGTTAAAATATTTTCTAAATAAAACGATTCAAAAATACTTTCTTTTTGAAAAGTACAATAGGAACATAAACTTGTGACTCTTATTAACTCAGCAACTCAATTCAATAAATGCACTGATTGTTTTCAACCAGTTTTTGTTTGTTAGTTATGTTTTGTTTTTGTTTTTTGTTTTACCGACATAAATCGAAAAACAACATTTTATATAATATTTATATAGACAACTACCACGAGCAAGCCGAGACCATACCCTGGCAAAAACCCTATAAAATCATTTATAGCCAGAGTTCATCTCATTTCAATACCAATATAATAACACGACTAGGATACATAGTTTTATTACGTAGATCCAGTGCGTACCTGCAGGCTTCATCAACAGATCAGTTCGATGGTACCATTTTCATCAGTACCATTTATTATGTAATTGCTCCATAATAGTCGCTTAACTATTTAATTCGAGATATTTTATACCCATGAGCATGACATACTTATTTAGGAATTCATTCATTCATTCATTCTTCTTCATCAGTTTCACTTCATCAAATAATACTTTTTGAGTGCAAATGCTTGCCATGTTATTGAGAACATCAAAATTGCTATTTGTCTGACAATCATAATAATTGAGGAATTCCCTCGATTTCCATAAGATCCCATCATCAGATTCTGATTTGGTGCCAACTGGACCACCTCGAAAATATAACCTTTCAAACAAAAAAGAATTTTGCAAATTCGTCTATATTTAAAAAAAAATAGAAACATCGTAATTGAGAACCTCCTCTTTTTTGGGAAGTCGGTTAAAAAATCATGATTTATGATACTAGCACGAGTACTATATTTATAGATTTATATGAACGTTAGCTAAGTTACCTAGAAAACATTTAGGTGTCACTTTTTAATCTTCTACCCTTGGATCAACAATCTTTCAGTCGGTTTGTTTTCAATCATTTATTGCTTTTGTATCTGAAAATAATACCGTCATTGAACTGTATCATTAACTACTTGATAATCTCTACATCAAAATCAAATTGAATTTAGACTAAAATAATACCAACATTTCATTTTGAATGCAGCATGCATGGTGTCTGTTAAATTTCAAATACATACAATATAGAGAATATTCTATCAGTTAGTGCTAACGGCATAGTTTACACCAATTTCATTATTGATTTACCCTTACAATTTCAAATTGTTAATAATAATCTATTAATGGCTACTGTTTGATATTAGGTACTATATGACGGCGTTACATAAACTCACGGCTATTTCCCATAGCAGAAAACACTGAACGCCACCTAATACTATTGTTAAGGGTTTAGCATAAGCACGTTCTTATAGATGTATGTCGTTTTGTGACTAATAAACACTTTTTCTCTCTTTCTTTCTTATTTCAACTGCTACGATACTTACAAATTCCTTTTACTTCGTTTACGTTCATACATCTGGTCATAATAATATAGGTGTCATCACCAAGTGACTAATTAATACGGCATTATTAATATATTTATAATGCCCGGTCAATTTGAAAAATACAATACATATGAGTAGGCAATATGATAAAAACTATTGAAATAATTAAATTAACCGGGCTTTCTGAATAATGCCCATCACTTATTGAGCCGGGTAATAAAAAAAAAAAAATGTATATTTTATAATTTTGATGTTGAAATTGGTTTTAATTTAGAATTGGTATGTACGATTACTATTGAAGCAACTAAATCGTCAGAGCCTGGGGCTCCTATTTCTGTCTGCAGAGTCTAAAGTAACCTCACTTGAAGGAGATCAGATCGGAGTCATCTCCTTCGAACCTAACCTGTCCGTGTCGGGGTGAATAAGCTCCCAAGCTCGCTTCGCTCACTCTTGGGCTAATTCGTTGACCATAATTATCGAGTTGCCCGACCATTACTTAGCAATATTCATAATGACCAGACAATGTGATAATATAGAAGTTTAAATCAGTATTCATTACATTGCCCGATTTGACTTGAGAAGATTCATAACGCCTGGGCACTTAGTCCATGGATGCCGCATCCACATGCTTGGCGTACTTTGGCAGACAGCAAACACAAAACAACAAACACGAACGTATGGATGGGTGTTTGTTTGTGTTTGCCTGTTTTTGTTTGCGTTCGCCCGTGTTCGGCATCGGTGTCGGTTTTTGTGCACAAATCAAACGCAAACGTGTTTGTCAAAAGTGTTTGACAAACACGTTTGCGATGTATCCAGATGCTTGTTCAGTTCGCTCGAGCTTGCCGGCGGTGGACGGAGTTAATAGTGGTGGTCAAATTTACGAATTTTGACATTTTGTGTATCCTAATCTAAATTGTAACGAAAAATGTCTGATAGGTCTGAGCAGATTGGCCCAAAAGTAATCGCTGCCACAACAAGCTCGTCGTCTGCCATGTTTGCAAGCACGTGCCAAACACTGACCACAATCATCCAACACAAACACGGCATCCACAGGCTTGGCGAACGTGCTAGTATATTCCGGATTGGCAAACTTGCCGGACGGGCGGACGACGAACTTGTTGTGGCAGCGATTACTTTGGGAAACCAATCAGACATTTTTCCTTACAATTTAGCTTGGGATACACAAAATGTCATTATTCGTAAATTTGACCACCACTATTAACTCCGTCCGCCGCCCACAAGCTCGCGCGTACTACTGAATTGAACAAGCGTCTGGATACATCGCAAACATGTTTGTCAAACATCGGCACAATAACCGACACCGATGCCGAACACGGGCGAACACAAACGAAAATAGGCAAACAAAAAAATAACAAATCCACACGTTCGTGTTTGTTGTTTTGTGTTTGCTATTCACCATCGTTCGCCAAGCGTGTGAAGGCGACTTTAAGTAGTTACTATTAATTATATCCTATCCCTGTACTTTTTCTTACTTTATTTCACCACAAACTTCATTATTGTCAAAACAGCAACTTAACAAAACTGCAGAAAGACAAGCAAACCAGCAGGACTGAGCTAGCCTGTTTAAAATTTAAATAAAACGGGCAACGACGCCGAGTAATAAATCACTTTTTGTTCGCTATCTCAATGATGGATTATCGTACAGAGTATAGTGCAATCATGAGTTTAAAATCCATTGACAATTTTCGTTCATGCCATAGTGTCACATAGGTATTCGTTTGTTTATTTGAATTGGTTGAATTGTTGATTATGGATGAAGTAGTTACATATCTGGAATTGATTGAAACGGTTGATTAGTTAATGATTTGGTCATTTATTTTAAATGTGTCCATGTTAGCAACATTATCTTGGTCTTCTTAGGGTGTTGATAGAAATCAAATGAATGGAGTCGGTACAGAATTCGGCTAAGAGTTTGCCGTCATCAGTGGCATCCATCCGTGCAAATCAATTCAATTCAAATCAATTCAGTTACTGTAACGTGCAGGCACCAGGACACAGAGGACATCATACAGTGTCCCATGGACAGTGGCATCGGTGTGCGATGTGACAGCGCTTCACATCACACGAGGGCATTTATGAATCAACGTTATGATCTGTTTTTGTTTACCCCTTTACATGAAATTACTTTCACTTCTTCAAAACATTATGCCAAATTAGTTGCCTGATTTTGGCTTATCATTAGAAACTATACTTGAGCAAGCTTAAAAGTTATGGTCTTCTGCTGTATTACTGCACTAATATTAAGGTTGAAAAAAATAATAAAATAATTTATTCTTAACTAAACCTTACTAAAAAGATGAATGTAGTTGCACATACGCAAGCGTCAGTAGGTCTCTTTGGAAGAACGTGCAAGAAACTCCACGGACACTCTTTTCCATCAGTTTTAATAACAAGTATTTGGTAACAACATTCTTGTTGAAAAAAAAAACATATGTGATAGCGATGTAAAAAGACGTGCACGTAAAATCGTCTAGAGTAAAACGAACAATTCAAAAATACAAAAAGTACCAAATTAAAAACAGGCCGAGGCAGCCATGTTATGACCTATCCCAACTGATGGCGCCCGATTTACGAACAAGACGCATGGATTGGCATACTAAGCACAACCATCATGAAGAGAATCGTATGATCCAACACATGAGCCACCTTCAGAGAGGCATTAGAAAAAGCAGGACACACTCAAATGCCAGGGCACACACGAGTCTACGAACGACTTATAGGTACAGTGAATGATAGATTTACAGTCGGTACATAGGACTCACACATGTGCTGGGCAGTTATAAAATACTAAAAGAAATTGAGTTTATACCATACAAATGAATTCATAGTCTTCAGCAGTTTCAACAATACTTTAAATCTTTTCTTGCTTATCACTTTCTTGCTTATCACTTTCTCGTTTTTGCGCCCTAGTGGTTGTGGAGCAGGACTAAAGCTTTTCTAACTTATGCATAAGCACATAGAAATAAATTCGAAACGACTTTTCAATAAAGATGGTAATGTTGATAGAATCCTCCACTTAGTCTTGCATAATACCTACATATGACTTTTACAGCATGCACAATAGAATTGTTCGAAGTGGCCTATTCTAAACTAAGAGTACTTGGCAATAGGCACCCATATTTTATGTATTGCTCACTATTGCCTTACTTACGAAATAAATGGAGCTCTAAATGGTACCAATGCGACGCGAATTGCTTTGGCTCGATGCCATATTATTGTTTCAATAATGTCTATGTCTAATAGGAGTATAGGCATACCTGCAAAACCCGAATAGTTCGGCTAATGTTTCGTTTGGTCTAGTAGTACAAGATCCCACCACAAAAATCTGCAGTCGTATTGTTTTTGATAAAACTTAAATTTCTACCATGTGGACTAACTTTTTGATGCATAATAAGCCCTTTTCACTCTCCTCTTTGTATATATTTTTTTTTATTTTTAGAATATTCAATTGTATTTATGTTAATGAGAAATCTTTAAAAAAAATCGATCGAATGAGTTTTTGAGATTAACTTGAAAACTTATATTTCTGACTATTTTAAGTTTGAATGACTATTTGATTAAATTCTGTAATTTTATTAATTCATTTTATTAATGTAACGGACGAATAATTTCTCGCATGTTCTTTTGTTATGATCTTCTTGTGTGTGTTTTTTTTTGCTTTTCTTTCTTGTAGTGGACATTATTAAATTGATTATTTTAATGTATTTGTATAAAATTGATAGAAAATTTTGTTAACTTTGATGAACCTGACTTTAATATTTGTATGTCAACAATGACAAAGCATAGTGCAACACTTATCTATTTAAGACCTTGACATGTATGATTAATGTATATATGTTCTTCACCTATGTTTTACAAATAAATAATTCTGATTCTGATTCTGATTCTGATTCTGATTCTGATTCTGGGGTTAACTGCCAAACCTAAATTACAATTTATTTAATTGAGTTACTCAATCTATTTTACTATAAAGTATCATTCATCCAAATTAAGTTTTATCAAAAACAAATTAAACTGCAGATTTTTGCAGTGAGATCTTAGGCTATAGGATTGGAAGTATTGCAAGAGTGTGTGCAATTGGATTTGTCGGCAACGGTTCAGAAATCATCTATATTTTATCATATCACCAGTCAAATACAATTTCTATCTTGAATCGTGCATCTAGATAGTCCACTGGCCAGCTCTCTGTTATGAAATTGTTCATTCACAAGATATTATGATAACTACACAGTGAAAAAATTTTGAAACGTGACGGTATCTATACTAATATTATAAATGCGAAAATAATTCTGTCTGTCTGTTTTATTTACACCACAATATACAAGAAAAAAAAACTAGAAACATACAACGGGCGGCCTTATCGCATTTCGCGATCTCTTCCAGGCAACCTGGAATATACAGAGATTATCAGGACATGATATGGGGTTGTCAGTGGTGAGATAATACCAACAATGAACATAATATAGATACAATAATACCCACTAGAAACACAAATACATACATATGCTCAATATAGACACATAAATACATACATACTTAATATACAAGCAATGAAAATAAATGACTTACGACAATCATAGCACATCACAATCACAGCTATAGGCATTTTTTTTAAATACAGGCAACGACTGAACACGTTTTATTGGGTCAGGCAATGCATTCCAAAGACGAGCAGCCTGGACAGTAAAAAAATTATCCGTGAAAGTTGTGAATGCATTGGCATTTTAAGTAGCAATTTATTTGATGACCTGTGTGAGGATCGCAGATAAACTGAAAACGATTCTTGAGGTAAAGAGGGGTGGAAGGAGTAAAGAGCTTATTAAACAAAAGATAAAAAATATGAGCATGCCGGCGAAGGCGAATTGGCAACCACTTGAGCTTTACACTTGCAAAAAATTTAAAGCCGTTCAAGTTTATCTACTCGTAGTTGTTCTTGAGTAAGGTCAAGATAGCTGGCATCGGCATAATCAAGGATAGAAAAAAGAAGAGATTGTGCAAGCGCAATCTTAGTGGCAGTCGGAAGAAAATTACGCAGTCCCCACAAAGTTGCAGCAGTATCAAACAACTTGCGGCTGACTTTCTGCAGTTGGGCAGTCCAAGAAAAATCCTGTCAATGCATATCCCCGAGTTTTTAAATTCTGAAGGGAATTACTGAATTGTCAAAAAGAACTTGGGTAAAAGACGTCCAGTTGATCCTAGAAACCATTCTAGAACTGCTCCCTACAATTACCTGCGTCCTTACAGGGTTGACCATAAGCCGTAAGTAGCTATAGCCTCAGACAGCTTTCCGAGAGCAGCTTGCGAGTATAATTGCAGATCGTCTGCATAAAGATGGTAGGAAGAAATTAGTTCATTGCAGATTGAGTTTATAAAAACTGCGAAAATTAAAGGAGATAAAACGCCACCCTGTGGTACCCCAGCAGAAGTACTACACCAGGAAGACAAGGTCTCTCCGATGTTAATACGTTGCCGTCTTCCGAACAGGTAACTACGAAACCAGCCAACCACAGATGGAGATAAGAGAGCATAGAATGCCAAGCAAAACGTCGAAATCAACAGTATTAAAAGCATTACTAAAATCCAGCAGTGCCAAGACCGTCAGATTACTGCTTTCCATGGCTGAACAAATATCATCCGTAATATTGAGAAGAGCTGTGGAGGTGATGTGACCAGGAAGGAAGTCGAACTGGAAGGGATTGAGGCGATTATTTTTGGATAGGTAAGTGCTTATTTGTTTGTTACATTTTCATACCTAACCAATTTTGATGCATTTTGGTATAAAGAAAATTAGGATACATTGGATCATAGAGAATAACGTAGGAAACTTTATATCCTGGTATCTAGTACGAATCCGCTAGCAAAAGATTGTAAAAAAATCACTTCTAAAGATCAATTTTTCTTAACTCCAAATTCAAAATTAATTTCAAAATAAGATTTTAGATAGAAAGTTTCCACAGCAATAAAAATAAAGCCGCTTAAATACTTTTCATCACAATCGCCCATAAAACTGAACCTGTTTTCCTCATTACGGCCATAAAATACAGAAAGATTATGTATTAACTTTTAAAGTATAAAACTAATAGTGTGCAAAACTGTCTAGGCGCCGTGTAAAGTTAAGAAGCTCTAGAGGCGAAGTTACCCGTTCTGAGATTTTTAAACTTTACTCATAAAAGATTTCGTTACGCTTTATGAATATGAAAATGTTATCCGTTGAATTTATTGAGCTAAGTGTTTGGTGTTTCGCATTATGACATAAGTTGTTTAGAGTGCTGTAGAGACTACTCAGATAGTACTGTTGCAGTTGTTGCTTTTATGTTGTTAGTGTCGTGAAGGGAATATGTAAAGAATTTTGTGTCCATGTCCATGTCCTAGAACCAAAAATTCGAAGACATGTGACATCCACCAACACGCACTGGGCCCGCGTGGACGCAGAGGAGGCCTATGTCCCAGCAGTGAAACTAAAAAGGCTGATAATTATGATGATAAAAGTTTTTGCTACCCGGAAAAGAACAGGGTAAGGTTATTTTGAGAGTGTGTAAGGGACAGATGTATCGGACTTGTATACATCTGTCCCTTACGCACACTCAAAACAACCTTACTCTAAGAGCTTATGGTCACCCCTGGAGTCACCCACATGCCTCGTAAGCATGTGATAAAAAGCTGAAGTGGCAGTGAGATACCCACGTGTATCGAAGGACTAGATGAAGAAGGTGAATGCTAGAGCGGAGACCGCGTATTGACAAGCTTAGCGCGGGATCCACATTCTTGGTGGACCGAAGAGAAAGCAGCTGGAACAGACAGTATCCGGAAGGTGGATGACCACTCATGTTGTGGTGCAGTTTGGGGAGACCTGCATCCAGCAGTGGACCTCGGTAACAGCTTATAGCACGGTAACAGTTTACAGTTCAACGTACGTGATTCGGCGAATTTTGGCGGGCAAGCGCAAAATATGTATGTATGTAAATTAGTTAGTCGGTTCTTGGTGCACGTTTAATATTCATAGAAAAATATACATATTTAAGGAGTCATATCGGGGGTTTGCTTGTGTAATGCTTAAAAGGATTCAAGGATTCCTAAAACTAGATTATTTAAAAGCTATTGCACCTACCTACAGATACTTGCTTATTATTCTGTAAATTTAATTTTAAATTAAAATTATAAGAAAATCATAAACGTATTTTTCCAAATAAACGACTTACAGGTGCCAATTTTCCCAAGATAGACAGACATCTGCCAAGGTGACCGCATCTCAATCAAAATTGTGAATTCGATCGAAAGGTTCATTCTGCGGACCCTTCTGATCTATTCATAGGCATGCTTAGCTCAATCGGTGCGTATCTATAGACGCGACACTCTTTTGTTAGTCACAGACTGACTGACATCGCAGGGACGGTCCTTTGAGCAGATTTAGGCTTAGAGTGTTTGAGCAAAAATATGTCAAGGGTAGTGGAACAGTCTGGAGTATTTATTATTTACTAGCTTTACAAGGCTTAAACTGTGACCTCTTAAGGGTCAGACTGTACTAAAGGTTAGGTTAGTAGTGTAGTAGGAGTGTACTAACAATTCATTAATGTTATTAGTGTTTGCTACAGCGGTCAACAAAAGACTTCATTAGATTTTCAGAGTTCATAAGTTATGGTGACTTACTTGACTTTATGTTCTATGTGCCCTAGATGGATCAGAGGGCGACTACAAAAATTTTCCATCACGCACGTAGCACAAACGTAGTCTGGCGATTACTCCACTGTTTGACGATGTACGTTCAAAATAAAAAGAAATAACAATTTGTCTCTTCATTATCTAGCCCTGTATGGAAACAAAAAAGGAAAAAATGAAAGTTATGAGCATCGAAAGTTCCATATTTCAACACTAATTTTAACGCATCTTTGGGCGGAAATAAATACCATAAGAAGAAAGAAAATTGCAAAACAGCCACAATAAAGGGATAGATTATGAGTTCAACAATGCAAATAATTTTATTTTGAAAACTTTACATTTAGTCATTTTTTCATGATATCTAGACTCCCAAAGGTCCGTTTATAAATTTTCGCGCGCTCGTTTTGATCCTACATCAACATGCAAAAGTGCTAATTCGTACGCGAACTAGCTTCTTACTGCTCATCACAGCATCTATCTCTTTCGCACGTGTTGTCGGATGAGATAGCTTGCATTTTAACCCCGCGTACAAAATAGTTCGTGCCATCGACTAGGGCAACCTTAATCTTCACGTCTTACCTCGCTCCACGTCATTCCAATGGTCATCGCTTTTTCCAACACAGTACGACGCTAGGTTTGACGGCGATGGTCACACTTTCTGTTTTCTTGTGGGTTTCAGTCCAAAGCTTGCTTGGGTATTAGATCGAGACTCCTTCGGAGCGTTTGGCTGATCCATCTCCAAGCTAAGCTTGATCTGGCATCTAAAGTCCCTTCATGATATTCAACAAAAGAACGTTCAAAATATTCTAAAGATGCAAATAAAGCTTTTATAGCATAGGAAGGTATACTTAACTGTCGCACATAAGGACAATTTTACTTCAACAACTTGGCAATAAAACCTGAGCTACTCGTTACCTCATTCCCTAGGCACTAGCAACAGAACGTTGCTTGGCTCGAACAATAAATCAGGAACGTATAATGTCGGAGTAGTTCCGCTTTCGAACTGATTGGGCACAAACACTGTTATAGTGTTTCTTTTGTTCACATATTGTACGTGTGATTTGTTAGTAAAGTGGACTGTTAGCAGCTGGAACTGGACAAAGACGGGACAAAGCGCTTGTTTAAGTTTCCAGGTCGCCTCGTCCGCGCAAATAGCCAACTTGTAACGTATTAACTGCTGTTAAACTTTGGACTTGGGAAGAATTTGGTTGATGATTTATTTGTTGGTTTTTATAGCAAAAATTAAAAAAAAATACTAATTCTCAGATAGAAAAACATTAGAAGCAAAGATCCACCATGCTGGCAAGAAATATACAGAATCTAACCAGTCACGAATAACCATTTTTGGTAAACCATAAATTTCAAGTTACAATGACAATGGAAACTCTTTCTCTTTAGTAATAATCTAACACTGAGGAAGCCAAACAATTAAGAAATATTATCGCCTAAGCTGATAAGTCAGAAATGGCCAAGTTTTTACTACCGTGTATCATTCAATTAAAACAACGCGATGAAATACAGTTATCGCTTCAACATTAATATATAATTACTACTTACCGTTTCACCTACACTTCTTTTTCCCTCTCATACCGTATCTATACAACGCAGAGTCTAGTAGGTTTCCGCCATTTTACGTTTCTTATCTGATCCAAGCTACTTTGAGCAGGACGTGGCAAACGCTTACCTATCGGGGAGTGTGCGATGGAACAGCACAATTGGATTCCGCCTTGCCCTTTTCATCATCAGACTACAAGACCCATACGCAAAAAGCGTTTTGCGAATACTTTCATTGTGCGCACAGCTAAGTAGTGGAATTTCCTGCCGAAGGCTTTGTTTCCAGATAGTTACAACCTTGGGGTCTTCAAGTCAAGAGTGAATAGGTTACTTCTAGGCAAGCGTGCTTCATCGTCGACCACATTTTCTCTAACCATCAGGTGAGACAGTGGTCAAGCGCGAGCCTCTCAATAATAAAAAATAAATCTTAAGCAAGTCGTCTGTTCACCTAGTTCGTGGAATACGCTATGGCCAATTCTGTTTCATCTAACCATTGCAAAGTCTCAACTCCTAAGCGCCAGTAGCGGCACTACAACTACCCGTCCAGCAAGATCGGTGGCCACGTGCCCCGACTACCACGCGAATCTAATTTCCTAAAGCGTTGTCTACACTATCATCCCATCGACCTTCCAGTACAAGAAGACTTTAAAGTATCGTTGTACAATGAATTTTATGAAATTGTCGTTTGAAATTTAGTTAGTGTTACTTTGAGATGTTTGTAGTGGATGATTTCTTCTTGCTTCAAAGATTATTGTGCAAAGAGTTTGAAAGCTTTGAAATTCTTGAGAAAGGCGTGTCGATAACCACTGTAAGTATAAGGTAAGGTAATAAATAAATACAGCCAAAATATTAGTGGACTAACAAAGTGACGTATCATTCACATACATTCTGAATTTTTTGACAAACATTTTCGCGGATAAAATGTTGCTTTGCTTGATAAACCGCGTGTTTCGAGTATGGTAATGATCTAATGATAAAAAATCATTAAATATTACGTAAGGCCAGTCAATACTAGTTTTACTCTAAAACGTGTCTTGATGAAAAACGACTGATTTTATGTGAATTATGGATAAAACATTAAACTTAGTTTTAAAGTGCTATTTTCACTTATATATTGCAAAAACATTGAGCGGCTCTGTGAGCTTTTAGACGTCGTGAGTCGGGCGATTTAATTTTTCAAAAAATTCCATATAATTATCGAACCTGATTACAAAATTTCATGAGAATCGGTTGAGAAATGCGACCTGGACATACGAAATAATTTTTGCCAAAGCTGAAACGGATACATTTCGCTGGCGTTTCGCGCTCACTTGTTCAATAATTATATTGAGTCGTCCTTGAGCTTTAATGTTTAAAATTATACATTTCTGATTTCTATATTACCCCGTGTGCCAGATATTTTTCACGGTAGATACATTCCATTCTGCTCTGTTATTATCCGATCAAAAAGTGTCATCCACAATTTTATTACACCATTAAGCAATTTATTCGTATTTCACTTTACACGCAAAATTCACTCGCTCCATATAAATACTAATCAGATTTATCATCATGAAATATGTTAACTGTTTCACATTGTAAGCTCGTTCAACCCGAAAGCTGACGGTGACACGAAATAACGGGACTGCGTAATTGAGCCGAATAAGTGGATCCTCTCTATGAACCCGGCATTACATCCCCCGAATTACAAACCATCTTCTCAAACGTTATTACAACCCCCTCAATAAGAAATTGAGATGACAAGGAAAAAAATCGGTAACAAAAGTTTTAACTTCAAATATTTGTACAAGTTTGATTCCGGAAAACCTTTTTCTTCCTAAGAGTAGCGGTAAATTCATAAAGAATGAAACATTTGCAAGTGAAATGAAAGCCGGGAGACGAGAAAAATAAAGGATCCCCGGTCGGAAGAGAAATTCCCATTGTTACAACACTCCCGAATGAGGTCCATTTATGCATACGAAAACTTATTACGATTTTCAGCGAAAAAGTGAGAAAATCTCGCTTTTTGTCTAAGTAAGCGGTCTTGGGAATATTTCAACACCCTTTCTTTGGCAGCGAATTATGTTAAAATGCGATGCTGATATTTTAAAAAGCTGCTGATGTTTGCTCTTTGTTATTTCTATTTTTGCTTTTTCTCAGGCACATGGAGAAAAAAGATTGAACTCTTTACAGCAACCTAAGCCAGCTAGTAGTGTCGATGACTTGTTGAGGTGTCAGCAAATCCTCAGAACGAGTTTTCTATGTTAAACTGTTTCATCCCCTCTATTTTTATACGAAGAGCCTGTAACTCGGACAACCTAAACAGACTTACTCTTCTTCTAGTGAGAACAAAGTTCAGATGCGATGGGATGTTGGAAATTTATACAACCAATCACGGCAGGTAATGCGCACTTTACAAATCGTCATATTCATCATCATGATATCAGCCGAAAGACGTCCACTGCTGGACATAAGCCTCTCCCAAGCATCGCAACATTGATCGGTCCCGTGCGTCCCGCATCCAGCGGATCCCCGCAACCTTCACCAGGTCATCTGTCCACCTGGTGGGAGGCCTTCCAACGCAATGTCTTCCGGGTCGCAGTCGCCACTCCAGAAACTTTCTGCCCCATCGACCACCCGTTCTGCGAATCGTCATATAATTTTGTGAAAACTTTTGTTCATATAGGAGCTACTTGAGATGAAAATATTGAAAATCTCTACAAAGATCACAGTAGATGTAATTCTTATACAATAAACTTATACCTAGAAGCAGAACACAGCTGCAGGCGATTTGTCCGAAGACGTCGCACCGTGTTACTTGCCCATGTGCTTGACCACCTGAACGTGGGTTAAGTGAGATTACGACCCACACATATAGCAGACAACACAAACCAAAAGATTACAGTAAGTATTTATTTTGATATAAAAATATAATTGTAAGAATATGATACAAAAGAGATTTGTGGTTACTTCAAATAAGTAATATATTTTTTCTTTATTTGATGTATTTCTTTCTAAGGTCCTACCTTAAGCTCAGCTTTATATCAAAGGATTAGGTGGGCATTTTATCTCACGAGGGTTATTACTGCCTTTATTTTTTTATATGCCTTTATTAAGTGCAGAACGCAAAAACTGTAAAAAATAAAGTAGCTCTAAGCAATATGACATTTTAATAGCAAAAAGAAAGATCAGAAAATCCAAATTCGAGACTGACATAATGCTATGCTGCTACTTCATGTGGTCGAACTTTCGATGATAGAATTTTACTTTGTCTAGTGCTCAAGAAGGTCCAAATTAGGGATACCACGAATAGTGATTTTGCCGTATACCGAATACCAAATATTCGGCTATGGTATCGGTCGAAGCGCCGAATATTCGGTGGCCGAACATTCACCGACTTAGTAAATTTCGTGTGTGACAGGATCCAACCTGCACCTGGTTACCATAAAACATAAACCTACTTACCATAAATGAACTCAATAAAATATGATGAAAATACAAAAGGCAGATGTTTCTTAGCTAACTGATAACCTTTTAGTAGTAGTCATTATGAAGAATGCAAAAGGCAGATGTTTCTTAGCTAACTGATAACCTTTTAGTAGTAGTCATTATGAAGACGCTGACAGTCATTATGATGACCCATGCGACCGTTACTATAAAGCAACGACCTTCTGTAATAGGCACTATACATAGGCAAACACAAAACAGTATCCAAGCCTAGCAGAATTTGCTAAGATTTATTTATCTTCTCCCGTTAGCAGTGTATACAGTGAGCGGCTATTTCCGGAATCAGGCATAATCTATCAACAAATGCTGAAAAAATGTTTTGAGACCTTATTACCACTGATAGATTTTAAGTACTATAATATAATTAATACTTAAATATAATATACTATATTATATTTAAGTATTAATTACGTATAAAAATAATACTTAAATATAATATACTATATTATATTTAAGTATTAATTACGTTTCTGCGAAAATATTTTTATGGGTTATTTTTTTTTCATTATGTGGTATTCGGTATTTGGCCGAACGGTTCGCAATATTCGGAAATATTATTCCGAAAATCAAATTATTCTTGGCATTTCAAGTTCAAACCTCATATTCTCGGAACGAATGATGATATTTTAAACACTATTCCTAGAAGCCGAACTAGCATCAAAACCCATAAGGACTATTATCACAGATTCAGCCACGAACCACACTATATAACTATAAGTTCAACTCGAAAGTAGTTCCCCACACAGTCTATTCAGGTTCCAACAAAAGGCTCAGTTTTAAATTCAACATCAAACTTACAAAGTCCCATGAAAATTAGTTTCGAACAAAAAGATTGGAATCCTCAAACAAGCCTGTCCAGGATAGTTTCCTTTTATTACTCGTACATGCTGCCATCTCTATAGCTGGAGAGTCATTATCTGACAAAATCACATTTTTAGTTACAGACGAAAAACAAAAACCGCAAAATAATAAAAAAAAACGATGCTTTTTATCAACTTTCAATCACTGCGCACTTTCGAATAGGCATATTTTTAATTTAAAACAAGTCAAATCTTATTATTGTGGGCATAGGTTATACAGACAGATGTTAGGTAAATTACAGTTCCATTATGTCCTGCCTAGTAGGCATTCAATAATTATGTCAACATGAGTATAAAACTTTCATAGGTATCACTTATGCAAATCTTACAAAATAAGAATTATTAAGAAAATCTTGGCTCGTGTATTAAGCTTTGCCAATTAAAAAATTACGCAATTAATCTTTGAGTAGTTAGTTACTTGGTGTTCATCAAATACTTAATCTTATCAAAAATAGGTTTGTTAACATAGCAATTTGGGGCGGTTTTTATTTTATATCCGGAATCTTTTGTTGGCAGAAAAATACTGCTCAGACAGATCTATAATTATTTTTTTCGAATTACGAAGATATTCAAATCTCAAAACAGGCAAAATGTCATATAGGGACACTCTAGCCGTAGGAATGGTACAATGGGCGTCTATAAAGTCGTGGCGGGTTCGTTAGTAACATGAAAAGCAGCATTAGTGAGCCGACCTCCGGCTCAGAAGGATAATATCAAATAAAAGCTATAAAACATAATGTCAGGATATGAGCTTTTGCGGTGGAGATGCTTGGCAGTTTTTTGGAGAGAACACAATTTCAATATTGGTAATTTAGTGTGGTCAAAAAAGATATTTCAGTTTTGTATTAATTTGCATAAAGCTGCAAAATGGTAGAGGTCTTAAGTACTCTATTACACTCGAAATGTCGATCTCCGTTGTTCCCACGTATCCCAATAAATAAAATATCATGCAAATTTTGTCATGAAAATAGGTCAAACATTAATTGTAGATCAAGTAATTAAATACAAAACTACATACTTTATCATTTCTTTCAAGTCACCATTCTTGAGTTATCACATATTTAAAGTTTGTTTCCACGGCTCTGTCAACTAGTAAGATTGACAGGTACTAACTTATAGGTGGAACATTCCACGAATTTCATTATCTTCTTGTTTAATTTACGGATTTCAGTCACAAGATTTTCTTGTAAAGTAACTCGCATGTTACTCGCTCGATTACTTGCGTAATCATGAGAGTACCTTTGTATCATCATGGACAATTTCTTCATCCCCGTTGCCGAGCATTCCTAGGATACTTATGTTTTAGAACATAAGTATCCTAAGAACGCCAACATATCGATAATTTCCAAGAAGGACGTCACAGCAAAACCGTAACTTGGGAAAGAGTGTGCTTAAGTTTGTAATTTACTAACAGTTTATTAAATATATATTGTTAACGGCATTACATTTTTAGTTGTAATTGTCATTTAGATATTCCACACTGATTAACATGACACACAGCGCAAACAAAACGAGCCAAAATTTACCCAAATCACAGTTAATATAAGGCAAAAAGTTGAACAGACAGACAGAAAGATTTGTCCGTGTGTGTATAAGGCACGGAACGAGGCCCCGGGAGCGGTAATGCCTAATCCGCTTTTTGGTCTTTAAAAGACCCATTATCTGAGCTCCCGTCAAACGAAAAGAAAGAATAAACGAATAAACAGACAAGGGAGAATGTACACCTTTGTAAGTACTTATATATTGTGTAATACGACCTATTTTTATTCCTTTTTGACTTCATATTTTTGCTAATCTTCGGACAGACCTTTGCTACCATTGGATTTGTAAATGACTCTCTGTGTTATTCGTAACCTTTGGGTTTGACCAATATTCGGGCGATTTATGTTACTCTATTATTAGGATTACCTTCAAGAAGTGAGCTTTCTAAATGTTTGGCTAAAAATGTAGCTAAGGATGTTACATTACGAAAAAGTTGTTAGGGGTCAAATAGCAGCGAAAGTATATTATAGTGCTTTATTTTCTACAACCAAAGACTATTTTAGATTGAGCTTTTGCTACTTCATACCCTACACTTTTTGTAGCAAAGACTCAATCAAAAATAGTTTTACAATAAGATTTTCTATCCTTGATAATATTGAACACAAAACCTCGACCCTGATAGCTCGACGCGACTCAATTCATATCACAGTTATAATCGATTTTTATTAAGGCCCTTAATCTGCTTTAGTGCCGTGAAACGGTTATTTCCTCATACTCTAAAAATATGTATATTTGTTATTGATTCATGTACATAATTTTTAAAACATGGGTTTTTCGTATGACTAAAAAAATTGCTTAAAAAAAAATTAACGACACAATATATTTTCGCTTCTTTTGCATACTTCTCCAAAACGACTTAGATCACAGACATAAATCTAAATAGATAACGCAATTCCCTCCATCTGTATGAAAACCAAGCGTGCCACTTTTTCACAAACAATTTATAAACAAATTTACTTTCCAATGAAAGAAATCATTTCCAATGCCTCGGCCAACTTTTTCTATACATTCTTTACAGCTCAATATGCCATAAAAATCATTTTTCTAGATTTCGGTGGATTGCCGGTGCCAATAATGCTAAATGAAAAGCTCAGATTTCGATGATTGATCGTAACTTTACTCTTTTATTGGCACGCGAAGTACATACAACCACGTCATCTAGTTAGATTTATATCTGTGACTTGAATGTTTAAAAATATTTTTACAAAGTAAAATTTGTGATTAGAATTTCTTCTTAATCTACATTGGATATTTGTTTATGCTCTTTAGCCTCGCGCTTGACCATTATCTTATCTGATTGTAAGCAATAATATGGTTGACGGTGAATCAGGCCTGCCTAGAAAAAATCTATTCTCTCTTGACTTAAAGACTCCTAGATTGTTGCTGTGGGGACCAGACTCCAGCAGGGAATACCAGTCCTTAGCTGATCGCATAATAAAAGTGTTCCCAAAACGTTTTGTGCGTATGTACCGATGGTGCATCGCCGTACGTCTGGTAGTCCGATGATGAAACGGGCTAGGTGGAATTAGATCTTGCAATTCCATCGCACACTTCCCGAAATGTTACCGATGAAATACCGACAAGCTGGCAACTCGGCGATGATGTTCAAGGCTCTAGAGTTTTGTCTTGACCAGTGCCTCATTGCCGATGAACCTCTTGGCCCGCTTTTCGATCGACTCTAGTGCATCAAGCTGGTGTTTGGCGGATCCGTCTCAGATATGAGAACTCACTCCAGCATGATCGAACTCACGCCGGCACAACTTGCCGGCGTGAAGTACCTTCTTACCGTTGCTTCTAACTTTTTGGCAGCCAGCTGAGCCTTTGCCTCAACGTATGGGCGAAAATTGAGAGTCGATGTCAACGTAACGCCAAGAAGCTTAAAACATGTAATGGATATTTAAGTCAAAAAACATTTTGCGAACAAAACTATCCAAAAGGAGGTCCAATATTGACATTCTGGCACCGAGCGGGCGCACGGCCATTACCGCGTTAACATTGAGGAATATATACGCCTTAAGCGAAATTGCAAGTACGTTCACATGGATGCAAAGCGATGCAATTCGACCGATTTGCACTTGACATTTTCTTAGAAAATACGTGCGCAATATCGCCTATCGTCGTATTTAACTCTCATAGTTTATTAAACTTTTAATGCTATCAGTACACAAACACTAACAACATGAGACACCTATACCTCGGAGGATTACAAACTTACTACTACATACTTACAACGTCTCAAAAGTTTATCTGTATTACGTATTTATAATATATTAGTACGAGCTACTCGAAATGTTAAAACTCATAACAAATTGAAATTCATCTGAGACACGTGATCCTGAAACAATTATTGTAACTGTATAAAACTAAGTATAGTCAATGAATATTTAGAATGGTACAGAAGATCTGCTCCGTACTACCCGAAAAAACGGGCGCACGCACACATAGACACGTACAAACGGCGAACTTAAACAAATGTCGGTAGCAAGTACACTGTTTGCACTCGCTGTACGTGAAGCGTGTCTATGTGTGCGTGAACTTTCACTCGTTGTATGAAGCTGGCCTTCTGTACTTATTCGTTTTGTGGCGTGGTGAAGACAGAACGGATTTCCTAAGAGGTAAGTATATCAAGGGGGACATTGACTCTGACGTACGTAATGGACCTTCTTCTTTATTTCTGTTTCCGAGAATATTCATAATGTTTATGACGTCAACGTTACATGAATTGGCGGATAGCCTGTGGATATTTATGTACTTCAGAAATATCTGTACCCTATTCGCTGGAGCAAAAATAAAAGGAAAACAAACCGTTAAATAGTAATTTATGCAATGTTCATATAATAGGGGTTATTAAAACACGAGCGTGAGATAACAATAACACGCGAGTGTTTTAATACCTAATTATATGCCATTGCATACACTATTTTACCTTCACTCATACAGTTGAAATAGAACAAAAGTAGAAACATAAAAATATATGGTATGGCGGGCAATTTAGATTCTCATTGCGCATGACTGCGAAGCGCGCGCATCCATAGACAATGACACTACTTCTCTACATTAAGTCAATGAGCTCATAGGCGCCAATAAGTTAAAGTGTGCTATAAAAATTAAAATTTATTTTATGGTTTATTTACTTATTTATGATGATGCAGTTGTTTGAAAATCGAAGGAAAATGTTGAACTGTAATGGTTTTTATTTTATTTTATTTAGCCACGGTTTGACGTTACGTTTAGTTCAGTAGAGCTCGTAGGACCCTCGTGTTCAGCGTTCGCACTCTGCGCGTACTGCTGGAGGGCACGCGCGGCCTCAGCGCGTGTACCGCCGCGCCGATGAGGACCTGTCTGCCGCAGTTCATACACCACGTGCCGGACTGGCAAATATTGTTATTAAAACAGTAAAAAGTTTACTTGAGAGTATAATTGTTATTAATTTATAGTCTTCAGGGTTTTATAACACTCATTTACAAACTGAATTCATTACAATTTTAGTAGTACTTTGTGGTTAAGAACATACTTTGCAATTCAAGACTAAAATATGTCCTTCAAATTTTACAACCAAAACCAAACTGAAAACTGACGCCCGTTTTTCCTCGTTCTGTGTCACATCTTCCTAATTTCAAATTCAAATCTTAATTATATTACGAGAACGAATAAAAAAACGGTTAACAGAGGGGGCAGTCTGCCGCTGCCCTAATTTTGAAAATAATAATGTACAAGAGTATGAGCGAGAGTGTGTATGAGCTTTGTAGAAGAAAAGTGTGTATATGGCTAAAGTAAATAAATTAGACAGACAGATGTCAGATCACGTGAAAATGTCAGAGTATAAAATATTCTAAGATTTTACAAATTAGCGGTAAAAATAAGTTGTGGATGTTAAAACAATCAGAGATAACTAAAAATATGCTTTTCAGGTGCTAACAGTATCAAAAAATACATAAAAGTGAGTCACATGAGTTGATACAATTTCAAAAGATAAAAAGGTGTGGTTTGTATAGAATTATAAAACGTAAATAGAATAAAATATGTGGATCTGTACATCAGAATACTATAACGAATATAAAGTTCGTAATTATACAATATTTTTTGAATTCATATTTGGAACATTACGTTGTGAGTGTAGATAAAAGGTTTTAACAGTGTCTTCTTTGCTGTCACTAAAATCAAAAATATAAAATGTCATGAGAAGATGTTTATTTCATACTAGCTTTCCGCCCGCAGCTTCGCCTGCGTGGACTACACGATTTTGGCCGTTTCTTGTTTTGCAGTTCCACATTGGTGGTTTTTCTGTCTGGTGCCGAAATGACCATACTGATTCTGGAACAGGCAACGTAGAATTGCCCGTGTGAGATGCAATCTTTCCTTAAATCTATGCATGCCACCCTTAATGACTGACCCTGAGATTTATTTATGGTCATTGCAAAGCAGACCTTAAGGGGGAATTGTAATCGTTAAAACGGAAAGACAGTCAGAGGGTATCGAGTGGTATTCGAGGTATGAAACTGATTCCTCCCGAGCACATCCAGTAGGTAATTATTCATACAAATTTTAACACCCTTTTTTATCCGTTTAAGGGATGAAATTCAAAAAATGCTTAAGTACGTTTTTCTTTAATTGTATTGAAGAGCAGAAAATACTAAGTTTCAAGTCATTTTGATGATAAAGAATTTATTTTTCTTACAAACTTTAACACCCCTTTTTATCCCTTTAAGAGATGAAATTCAAAAAATCCTTAAAGAAGTATTTTTTTTATTTATATTTAGAAGCTAAATGCCATATTTCATTAATTTCAAAGTAAAAATGACAGAGTTAAATACAAACTTTCATTCCTTATTTAACTCCCTTAGGGGTAAAATTTCGAAAAATCCTTTCTTATTCCTTGTCTACATAATAAAGGAAGCCTCTGTGAAAAATTTCAGCTTTCTAGTTCCACGGATTTGAGCTGGGCGTTGATGAGTCAGTCAGTCAGTCAGGACTTGTCTTTTTATGTATATAGATATAATAAAAACCAAATACACACCTGCACGAATATGGCAAACATTTAATTTATTATTTTCTATATTTTTCATGTATAAACAAAAAAATTGGTATTATTTAAACAAAAACTAATAGCCGACATTAAAAAGTATTTCGAAAGCCTGTTCGGAACCTATTATGATAATAAATTAAAGAGTGCTACAAAATTTTGCTTTACAAGGTTGTATTTTTTAAATTAGTCGGATTCAAACCGTTTGACGTTTGTTTGTTTACCTTTTATTTTTTGCTGCAGCGAATAGAGTATAAAATAAAAATTATTCATTAAAAATATTTTTTTAAACAAGCTTTTTTTCGTATTCTTCTCAGCATACCCTTTCATTTGATACCATGACAGTGCACAAAAAATAACTATGCTTCATAAAAGATAGCTATATCTCTGTGACAGCTGTCAGTATCAATAAAGTAACACCAGTGGGAGTACTCATTGATCAGTATCTAAACTGGCACCCCCATACAGAGAAAGTCACGTCCCGCATTCGGAAGTTAATATACGTTTTCAAGAAGCTACGTTACTCTGCTGATAGCGAAACGCTAAAATTAGTATATTTTGCCCTATGCCAGTCTGTCCTAACGTACTGCTTGCTCGCCTGGGGTGGTGCCACCCAAAATGTATTCATCCGCCTTGAGAGAGCCCAGGGAGCTGTCCTTAAGGTAATGCTCTCTCTTCCACGTAGATACCCCACTGTGCAACTCTATTCCGAGTGCAAGGTACTCACAGTCAGGCAACTTTATGTTCTCCTGTCGCACCACGTGCCAAAAACACTCTGCTAACACTCTGCCCGCTCTTCAAAGGAACCGACTGGCAGGCTTAAGCATATTGTTTTCCCCCCCGAACGCCATAGAACAGCCTTTGCCAAACGCCAATTCTACGTCAATAGCATAAACATGTACAACCGACTAAATAAAAAGCTAAAAATTTTTTCGTGCCCTAAATATAAATGCAAAAACTTACTTAAAGATTATCTCCAGACACTAAATTATGATGACACTGAGGATCTTCTGCTGGGTAATTTACATTGACTATGTACTTTATAAAAATAAGTCTAAATCTAACCATCAGCGAATGTGTACTGGTTACACCGCATTCTTTCTCACTACATACATCCTACACCTACTCACCACACACGCACACTTCACATCCTACTCTTACTCACTACACTCACACACAAACTCAGACCCTACATTTACTCACCTGACCATACGGTTAAACGTTTTTCATTTTGTTTTTTCTTAACATAGATTTATCTACTGTTTTCTTTTACGCCATTTGCTAATTGTTTGTAACGTTCCGTTTTACTATGCTATGGCTTTGTTTGCTACGGAGAATCACTGACTCCTAAGACACAGGCACATACACCTAGTTTAGGAGTCAGAGCATTAACATTATTGTGACCTAATTATAAGCTTTTTATGCTCTTAGTCTGTGGATCCTGTATCGTGATGGCTTTTGGTGAAATAAAGAATTATTATTATTATTAACAATAGCGCTTGACAGGCTAACAATAACGTAACAATAAAGTGTACGTCAGTTTGACATATGTCGCAGATATCAAGCTATCTTTTATGAAGTATAGTCCACCATATTGGATTTAGAATGACGTCATTTAGCTAACTATGCATTATCATCCAAACTTAACGTATATGCAAAATTTTTGCCTAATCGGTGGAGGATAACTGCTTTAAAATTCAGTTGCAAGATTTGACCCGAACACACTTACATACATACATTGCAAGTTAAATAAAAGCTTGTAATATGTACATTTAGACATCGACTCATATGCAAACAGGAATAGTCTAACAGATAGATTTATTTTACGCAAGGAAGAAACCTTTTATGAATAATCCTACAGTGCCGAAAACATCCATTCCTATTGACACATTTATAAACTCGCTATATGCAAAGGGTACTGTTTAAATTGACATAATCTTAACACCACACGCAGAAGCCAACAAATCTAGTCCAAAATTAGTTTCAATTGCCGTGCACAATCTTGGCATCCCACGCGGACTTAATATACATACAAACACACTAGTAGAACTAACATAAGTAATATATCATATCAAATAAACGGATTTCAGGAGGTTGCCGAGTTCACGCGAATTAATTTCAGAGTACATTCGACTGTGTGTATGTATATATGTTGTGTTTTGTTGCAACATTATTAGTACTACGCTTCGGTGAAACGTGTTGCGTTTGTGAAGCCTACTGTGAGTAGAGTTATTTGTTGCAGAGTAGTACTGTTATTTCGGTTTGTAAAGTCAGTTACCCGTGTTTACTGGAGAGGCATTCCGAAAATCTATGAGTGGTTGCCATGTATAAAGGTCACCATCTCATTACAGCAATAATACCAGCCTGAAACTGCACGAGCATTGATCACGCTTGCTCAAGACAGGTTGAAAATTTTAGATTTATATTAACTACAAGTACAGATTTCCTCAAGATGTTTTACTTCACAAGTACATATGTATTTGTAAAAGTAATATTTGTTCTTGTCCGGATTTGAACCCACGACCTCAAGCATGAGAAGGCAAGGTCTTAGCCACTGGGCCAACACGACATTCAGTATTAGTAGATATTATTAAAATAGAATGGCCAGCACTAACTTTTATTGCTGCTGTGACCTACGTTTGATTATAGTTGTGATTGGAAGAGGTCAACGCTAAAAGTTACAGGCAAGACGCTAGTTACCAGACTAGCTTATAAATTACATCTCACATACGTACCTACGTCATCGTACCCAAAATTTGACGTCGTTTTCATTCACACGAGGCAAGATTTTAAAAAGCTGGGATTACAAGCTTGCTTGTGAACTTGAAACTTTAGTCAGAAATAGAACTCATTTTTAACCGCCAACGGAAAAATAGAGGTGTTTTAAGTTTGAAGTGTCTATATGTGTGTATTTGTGTATCTGTATGTGGCATCATATCTCCAAAACGGATGAACCGATTTTGATTTAGTTATAAAGATGACTTTGTCGAGAGAAGCTGTGTTTGACGAAAATCGGTTTAGCCGTTAAAAAATTAAGCGTATTTTACCCTTTGCAAAATATCATGTTATTATTATGTGTTTCTATGGATTTTCGATCGTAGTGTGTCTATTACTATTTAAATTATGTAAGTAAAACTTGAAATATTTTCTTTTTTAATTTAATTTACATTTTAGTGGTATTTGTGTCGGGGGTGTTTAAAAAATCTTGTTTGTATTAACCTCACTTTCGTACAAGCTCAAGCCAAGACATATTTCTAGCATTCTGTCCTAGCTTCAAAAACTAGCCTAGTGTAATTCGGGTATCTTTAATAACTTATTAAGTACTCGTACTTAAATTGGCATTTACCTTCAAACCCTTATCTCTAATCCAATTCCAAAACACAACTAAAGTATATGTATCTCTACTACCTCTCCACATTAACTTTCTAAAGGCAACCGTTGTACGTATGAATAAGGATTGATATGAAAACGCGTTCATTTCGACAAGTGCAGACGGTTGTGCGTGGCCCTTTGATCTGAGGATACATCTCGGCTAAATATTGAATACGTGATACACATGTGGAATGTGATTGTATGGAGGTTCAAGGTTTTAGCGAGTTTTGGAGGAAGTAGGACTCATGTTTGGTAAAAAAGTTAAATACAGCAAACATTAAAATAACGATAAAGGGGCAAGTGTAATTCAAAAATGGGTTAGCGTGTTTATCCATCAGTCAGGTCCAACAGTTCTTGCTGCTGTTAGTCAGTAGATGGAGGTCATGGAGGGCAATCTCTAGTCGTAAAAACATTCCCTTAACCGGTTTCTGAATTAAGAGTTATAAAATGAAGACTTGTCTTCGTTCTCGTTCGTTCTCTACTTGATTAAGACAACATGTCAAACTTTAACACAAAATAAACAAACACAAAAAAAAGAAAAATCTGAAATCGGTTGTCAATCTGCGAAAGTAAGTTGAGAAATATCAGCAAGGATGATGATTGTTATCACTGTCTAATCGAAAGTAGATTAACCACTCACGCTACTCAAAGTAATAGCATTATTCTTAACTTAACATTCCAATATGTAAATGCTCAAGCTCTCTGTCTGTAAAACACTTAAAAACATGTTTACCAACCTAACATCGTCCCCTTGCATCACACTGAAGTCCCGAAAATCTCAACTAATATTTGTATCGCGCAATAATACCTCTGAAATCGAAAACGTGCTATCCCCTTTGTTTATTAAAACGGCAATCTATACGGTGAAAATCCTGGCACTATTCGCCTTGCGTTTGCCCACGAAACATAAAAATTAATATATAAACAACAATATGGCGGATTGAATAACTGTTGCCGTGATGCGGTGTTCCATTTATAAACTTTGAGTGAATGAATGAGTTTTAATGTTTTTTTTATTTGTTTGAAATTTTTCGCTCTATTTATAAAATTTCATTTTCATCAAAGTTATAAAGGTTTTTTGAAGATTTTGATTTTCAACACGTTTCCAAGGTTCCAGTAAATTGTTAGATCATCGTTAGTAAATTTAATCATTAGAAGCGTAAATATATTTAAATTAGGTACTAGTTTCTCCTAGCGGCTTCGCCCACGTGAATGTCGAAAACTATCCCAAGGGAACATACACCCCAGATAAAAAATAGCCTATTTACTATTCCAGACTGTAATCTATCTCTGTGCCAAATTTCATCCAGATCCGTTCAGCCGTTCCGGCGTGATTGAGTAACAAACATACATCCTTCCATACAAACTTTCGCATTTACAATATTACTAGCTTTTACCCGCGGCTTCGCTCGCAGTAAAGCCATTATTTTTTATTTATTTTTTTAATAAAAATATCCTATGTTACTTCTAATATCTCCAAGAATATATGTACAAAGTTTCATGATGACCGGTTCAGTAGTTTTTGCGTGAAAGCGTAACAAACAAACTTACATTCACATTTATAATATTAGTAAGGATTATTATTATTTATAGTAAGAAGTAAGATAAGATAGTGAAGAACATGCTTCAAAAATCGATGTTATTGTTGATGTTTTGCCCCGATATGTTACCGCACGGAACATTATTTTACATTATTAAATTCAGTACGGTATACGAAGTGATCAAACGCGAACCATATTTTAAAAGGTTTAAAATGTTGACCTTTCCATCAGCTTATATCTATGAAGATCCGCATCTTCATAGATATAAGCTGATGGAAAGGTTTTTGTTAAAGTAAATAAAAATCTATTTGGTGAACAAAAATCAAAAAGATATATACTTAATATATCTAGTATATCTACCACATAGAACTGCTCTTCTAGGAAAAAAGTATTTTCGGTATGGCATCTAAAATTGACAATAGAATACCTGCGGACATTTTAAACACAAAGAAACGCCCACTATTCAAATATTAATTGCGTAATTTTTTAATTGACAAAGCTTGACATGATCCAAGATTTTCTTAATAATTAGTACCTACTATAATCTGTCACTATGCACCTAATTCTTATTTTATAAGACTTGCTTTATAAGTGATATCTATGATTTTTTTATTACTGCCTGTTGACATAATTATTGTACGCCTAGGAAGGGCATAATGGAACTGTAATTTACCTAACATCTATCTGTATAACCTATGCCCCCAATAAAAGATTTGATTTGATAAAAATAATATAAAAAGTGCATAAACGGTAATTAGGTGGCGTGGTAATGAAAGTTCGTTTCATCTTCGTATTAGTAAAAGCACTTGTCGAAATAACTCTAGAAAGAAGGTCTGACTGGATTGTCATTTTGATATAAGTTCAAGCAAAATATATCCCACTAGCTTCTGCCCGTGGCTTCGCCCGCGTTATAAGTGTTTTATTATCCCAAGGGAATACAAACTATCCTATGTCCTTTTCAGGCTCTCAAACTATCTCCATAGCAAATTTCATCAAAATCGGTTCAGTAGATCCAGAGATATCCCTATTACCTCACAAACTCACAAACTTTACCTCTTTTTAAAATTGGTATAGATAAATATCCCATCTACATCACCCACCATCTTCATTCTTTAACAAACATCCTTCAATCTCATCTTACAACGTCGCAACCAAATCATAACCAGCCAATTTAAAATCCAAAACAGTACCAATAAATTAAACATTATTGAGGACAAGCAGGCGAGTGTCGTATTGTTTACCGCCGTAACAGGAGAGAGCGAACAGAATACTAATTCGGAGGGTAGTTCGTTGCCGGGTTAAGCAAATAACAGGGAGATCCATTTAAAGGTGCTCTATAATTAAATCAGAACATCTTGTGTTTGCTATAATTGGTACGGACTGGGGAAATTTGATTTCGAATCCGTCAATCTGATGGAAATCTGTTGTTTGTGAACTAAACAAGGTTTTCCAGTGCAATTTATGATGAAAATAGAACGGAAATTTTCCAGTGGGTGAGATAATTTAAGATTGAAGACGTAAAGTTTACGTCCACCTACGTATGTAAGCGCTGTAATTACTTCCCATGAAATGTAGTTATGATGAGGAATCTGATATGAAGGCTTATTTATATTTGAAAATACCAAGGTGAATGTACACGTGTGCCTAAGTAAGTATGTAAAGATTCTTACATAGGCACGCCTAACTCCAAGTAAAACATACCTAAGATGGGTTATGTTGTTGTAGGTATGAAACTTAATACGATACTTAACCGGTTGAATGCCGTAATTACCGAAATAATTAAAAAGCCATCGTGTCTCGCGTGAACTCAAGAGGTCAATGGAAAAAAGTTTCGTTCTATTCTCACACTTTTGACAAGTTTATTTAACATTCATGCATGGTCATTATTACCAACGTCAATGGTGCTCACAATCATGACACAACGTTCGTCGTCATCTGATTCATTGGCCTATCTGTAGTATAACATTGACCTCTCCAATCGCAAGCCATTTAAATCAATCATTGGCCAATTTCATCCAGTTGCTATGTTATTTTAGTAAATGATTTTATATCTATAAGTTGGTTTGTACAAACTCTTTTACAAGTCGATCATATTTTTAAAACTAGATGAGGTCGGCGTTTCCTATCTTATTACTCTGAGAAGAAAGGCAGAAACAAACTCAGAGGTCACAGTCTCTTTGAAAGTCCAGACAAAACTTGGTTAGATCTTGTGAAGACCATGTAGACTGATGTCTGAAATGGTCTTTTGAGGAAAGTACCAGCCAGATTGAGTGGACCTGTCCAGTCAGTGCACGCATTTGTCAATAACCGTGTAGCTCAACTCAGAATTTAAGGAGCTCAATGATTCGACGAGCAATACCAAAGAAAGGACATTGCGGTAGGCCGCATAAGCTACTCAAACTGCCAGACCATGATTAAAGAATAACTAAAATTAAAAACAAAAAAAAAGAATAATCCACATAGTCTTCGCATTCACAACAATTAAAATAAAATAATATAATACTTTTAAAAGTAAAAATTCTTGTCATTGCAAAAAAACCATAAAAAAAAACAATATTCACGGTGCAAAATATAAAAAAGAAACTAAATTAATTGGAGCAGCTCAATCCCAAGCCTTTTTCTCAACGTAATCTTCAATTGTATAAAACGCTTTCTGGCACAACTTACGTTTAATGAATGATTTGAATTTACTAAGACTTAGATCTTGTAATTGGCTTAGAAGCTTATTATAAAAGCGCACACATTGACATCTAACTAGATACTCAAACACACAATATGAAGTCCTGAAGAAATCAAACCAATTGAGACAAATTAATTCAACAAAATATGCACTAAACTAGTGACAATCTATCAAAGTAAGCGATTAGATAGCGATTGGTAAAACGTAAAAAAAAATATGGACATGTCAAACGCTATCGAAATGCCATGAAATCCCAAATTTAGGCATTTCGACCATCGCCATCGCTGACATCAAATGACCCTTGTCTAGAGCCATCATCATCATCATTTCAGCCGAAAGACGTACACTGCTGGACATAGACCTCCCCCAAGTGACGCCACACTGATCGGTCCTGTGCGTTGCGCATTCACCGGACGCTCGCAGTCTTGACCAGGTCTTCGCTTCATCTAGAGGTAGGCCTTCCAGCGCTGCGTCTTCCGATACGTGGTCGCCACTCTAGATTTTTCCGGTCCCAATGACCATTGTTCTGCGAGCAATATGCCCTGGCGACTGCCACTTAAGTTTGGCAATTCTTCTAGCTATGTAAGTAAACTTGGTTCTCTTGCGGATGTGTTCATTCCTGATTCCATCACGCAAGGAAACGCCGAGCCTAGCCCTGTCCATTGCCCTTTGGGTGACTTTAAGCATTCTGATGAGGCCCATTGTGAGCGACCATGTCTCTGTCCCGTAAGCTAGAGCCTCAAAGCTAGACATACTAAAATATCAGAACTACATCATGTTTTGCGATTTAAACCTCTTTTAGTGTCGATTTCTACTGAGCTATATGTACCTTCAAAACATATCACCAATACCTGACACATCCCACCAGCAGCTCCCAAAGTTACCCCAATTAGCGTCCAAGGCTGGCAACAGACGGACGGCCGTTAATTCGATGGGGGACACAACATAATTCCGGCCAGGTAAAAGTATTATCCCCTAAACAATATTAGCTACGTGAGGGGAATGCTGCAGCAATTGACTTATTGCTGGACCTTGTGTGTCGGTGATACTTGCGAGTCTTGTGTCGAAGGAGACCGTGTGTAGATTGCTTGTTACCTGAACTTACTTTTTCGTGTGTTGAAGGTTTGTTTTTTAATTTCTAAGGGACCTACATGATGACCCAATTTAAATTGCGAGGTGAGATAGTGTCAAAACGCGAGCCAATCAATAATAATAAAAAAACTTTTTTTACAAAAAAATGTTACCGACTTCCATATAAGAAAACTACAAAGTGAAAAATAACTTTATTTTTGAAAGTCGGCGTCTTTCATAGATACCATTTTTTGCGGTATGGAAACCGACTCCAAAAATAAATTTATTTTTCTCTTTGTACCCTTAAAAGCGTACTGGCGTGATTTTATGATATGAAATGGTATAATCAATAAACAGACATGCGATTGCAGCAATCCCGAGAGATTTGCCGTTATTTATTGAAGAGTTCTGTCGTATATCTCCGAAGGTCTCCATCAGATCTTCACCAAATTAAAATGGGACCAATTTCAAAACAAACTCTTTCAAAACAAACTTTTTAAAATCGGTCCACAATTGACGGAGATGTCGGTGAACATACATAAAAAAACACATAATATTGAACATAGAACCTCCTCCTTTTTGGGACGTCGGTTAAAAATAAGTAAATATATTCTTAGAAAAATTCAAAAGTAAAATGGTCGAATTGCATTTCGTTGCGTCTATGTGAAGTACGTACTTGGAATTTCGCGTAGTAAAAATCGCTTATCGATGTTATTTAAATCGAATAGCGTCGACCCATCAGGCCTTCTTGATGGGTCGAACCAGAGTTCATTAAGTCAGATCGCCTCCAAAAGGACAATAAGTGCAAGGTCACTTATTGTCCTTTTGGAGGTCATTTGACTCAGTGAACACTGGTTTAGTTTTCGAATAACTAGTCTTGATAATAATAGTTGATAACTGTAAACGACCAGTATAAATACCTGTCAATCCGGTATATGCGGGTCGACAAATACCGACTCCAAAACAGTTGAAAAGGTACGTAATGATAATGATGATAAATTCTAAACGACTTAATTCACAAAAATTGTTAGCATCTACTGTGTGTTTTAGCATTTTTTCCAGCATTTCCATTTAGAAATCTGTTATTTCCGACAAAAACGAAGCGACCAGAACCACATTCTTTCTAAAACGCAGAATTTCCTGGAACACTGTTATCGTTGTATAAAAATACCTCTCCGCAAAAAACCTCTCGAATTTTCATCAGAATCCACAATAAACCGAAGTGAACTGGAGCGGCGAAGTAAAAACGGGTGCCTAGAAACAATTTTCGTATCTTCCCTTTAAAAACCGCGTCATATATTCCTAACACACGACACCCTATTTCCCGGGGCACCTATCTTCGAAACTTCAAGCTTTCAATAGCGCTGCCGCGAGATGTATACAATTTTTTCATACAAAGATACGTACAATTTACGACTATTTTCCTTAGTTGGTGTATCTAGAGAGATGGGAGACTATCGACGTACGCGTTTCACGTAATAGGTACCCAAAGGTGGCGGATATTCAATGTGCCGTGTGTCGCATTCGATCTTCGATCAAGGTTGTCTTGAGTTACGTACGCACTGAAGTGCTGAAGACATTCTGTGCGAGGAATGTTTATTAATTTTTGTTACGAAAGGGAAAACTGTTGAAGAGGTTTCACTTCACACACACTTGCACTCTCAACTCTAGCTGTCTCTTTACGGTGTAGGGAGTTTTAAGCTATCTATAGTGTAGAAGCAAAACAAACTAACTATTCTCAATAAACTAAACAAAGTTTTAACAAAAACATAGCCCACAATTCTGCTCACCCCAAAAACTGACAGCGAGCTCTACCACCAGTGGGCACAGAACTTAAGTCCCGCGTCACATATTGCGGGCGTGACGCGAAATATCGAGCAGTCAAGCAATACATACAGTCAAGCAATACATACGGCCGAGCAATAGATACAACACTCGGATGTGTCCGTGAATTCCGAATCAGGTTTGATTATTGTGAAGAAGATAGCGCACGTATTATCAACTCCCTGTTTATCGACTTCATAGCTGTTTCAATTCTGTTAGAGTATTTTTTTAGAGATTAAACTAAAGATGTTTTTTTGTATTTGCACAAAATTTCAGACAGAATGGTTGAAAAGTGTGTATTGTCTGTTCAGTTAGAGATTCTTATTCACAATTGTGGATTAATATGATTTGTATTTGGCTTTCGATCGATGAATCACCAAAATGATTGTTTCACAACTTGCAAAATAACACATGTTTTGAATTTGAACGTATAAAGTACCTAATGAAACAATTTTCGCTGAGATAATGGTTGGCTGGCTAACAATTTTGGTGTGCAATAATGTTTTTTTTTATCCATCTGTAATTATTTTGACATGTATTATTATCAAAGATCTTATTAAATAGATGTTCCCAATTACGTAGTACACCTAACCATTCTACAACTAGGTATTTATACTAAAGTGGACTTAATATCAAACTAAGTATCTGCATACTAGCTCTCTTATGTATAATATCTCTTTAGAACAGAACA
The DNA here is from genome assembly GCA_947562075.1 of Orthosia gracilis. Lineage (NCBI taxonomy): Eukaryota > Metazoa > Arthropoda > Insecta > Lepidoptera > Noctuidae > Orthosia > Orthosia gracilis. Next base: position 20,988,496 of record OX387271.1, on the reverse strand, counting down.
GCATGACCCATCCATCGATTACCCTCGATTACAAACTTAGCGAAAATCAGTGATACACGGCGGGCACACACTTGCGGAATACCAAGCATAGGGTTAGTGCTTTGTTTCGTTCCGGTCACGTGTTCTAGCCTTTATCTGGTCTGTCATGAGCATGTTACCTTTCCGAGAGAGTTAGAAACAATTTCAATACGAGGTGTACTGGAAAATGTGAAGAGTTCGCCTGCAATACGCAATATGGTGGATGCAATACTTTTATTTGTTGTTAGTAAAATAATATTTTAATCTAAACTAATATTATAAATTGTTTGTTTATTTATGTGTTTGTAAAAGGTCCTTATCTCTGGGAGTTATGTAGTGATATTAAACATCTCGCCTTGTAATCTTAGGTAAGGTGGGCTCAATTGAACTGACTAGTTAATCAAAAGTTTTAGTTGGAATGACAGTTCACTTCACATTCACTTTATCTAAGTTTTCACGGTCAAATCTTAACAGCACACACACACACATCTCACAAACACACACACTCGCACACAACCACACACACACGCACCTCTCACATACATATCCCTCACACACAAACACATCACACACACACATCACACACAAACATCGCACACACACACACACCCAAAAACACACACACTCGCACACACACACACCTCTCACACACACATCTCTCACACACACATCCCTTACACAGACACACATCACACACACACACACGTAACACATACACATCACACACAAACATCACACCCACACATCCCACAAACACACACAGTCGCACACACACCACACAAACATCACACACACATCCCGCGTGGGGGCACATCCCTTTCACTAACTGAACACCATCGCTGAATATCATCGGCTACTTTTTATCTCGCAAAAACGGTATAGGCTTCAGTGTGCTTATTCCGAGTTTTTTAACGTACGAGTACTCACTCGTGATAACGTAAACGATCTCTTATGTTAAAATGTATACGAAAAAAGAGGTTTCTCCTTACCGTCCCCAGACGGCGTTTATCCAGTTTCAATACAAATTGATGTTTACGTTATCGCGATTGAGCGTGAGTGAAAACTCACACTAAGGCCTCAGAAGCAAAACTTACTAAGTCTTACATAAGTTCTAAGTAGATTTGTTGTCTTAATAGAAGGTTATCGTATCAGTCGGGCTTTCTAGGAATCAGAAATTACATTATTGATTACAGTTCAGAAGAGCAAGTTTCCCCGATAATTCCTCTATAACTTTCACGTGATTCTGATAACATAATCCATGGAAACAACTTCTCAAGTGGGTAAAGATCTACTCCATTTCTTATCACTAAGCAAATTAGATCTACATATAGTACACATTGACGGATGAAGAAATGTTAAGATAATGATAAATCTACAATATATCTAGACTACATTTTATAGGAAATAGAACCTTATAGGTTATTCCTTAAGGTTCTTTCTCCCTCAGAATTTTTTTTTACAATAAAAATTGTAAATACAAAAGTATCTACTAATGTACACAAATAGGTATCACGTCTATCTCAGACAGAATAAAACTTATCTTATCTTGAAGCACCTCTTAGTAGCCTCTTGCGTCAGATGAATTTACTGTGACACTAAACTAACAATTACAAGTATTAAATCAATTAAAAGTAATTATTTACTTAGATATTGTTCTAGTATGACGATTACTATCAAAGGCCGATCAAAGGTCATCGATCGATCCATACTAACAATGTTATAATTGCGAAAGTAACTCTGTCTTTCTGTTTGTTTCGTTGTCACTCCCAAACCGCTCCACCAAATTCAGTAAATTTTGGTATAACGATAGATTGCACCTTCGAGGATGGTTTTGGGATAATTCAAATCAAATCAAAAATCAAATCAAATAACATTTAGCGGAAGCTAACCAAATAAATGTTATTTTTAACCGACTGTTCGACTATTTTTTTTATTTTTGTTACCTGAGAATTTTTTTTACTAGGTGAACTAACTTTGATAAATTTTTTTTATTTGAAAGCTGGTGCTTTTCATGTGGTCTCATATTAATTTCATCAAGATCTGATGAAGAACTTCGGAGATATACAACAGAACTCTTCAGTAAATGACGGCAAATCTCTCTGGATTGCTGCAATCGCATGTCTGTTTATTGTTTACACCATTTCATAATATACCATCACGCCAGTTTGCTATAAATGGGTTCGCAGATGTGTACAGTTCACCCTAGTACACACTCATTCCACCGGTTATGTTCAAGTTACATGTTATTCGATTTATTTAAACTGGCATCACTGTGGGTATTATAGGTACCTTACTATAGAACTTGTCCATTATGTACCACTAAAAAGTGAAAAATAAAAAAAAAAATAACAAAAAAATTAAACCGACTTCTAAAGCAAAACACTACAAAGCGAAAAATAACTATTTTTCCGAAGTCGGTTCTAAAACCAAAATACAGTAGGTACCAAAGACACCGACTTCGGATAAAAAGTAATTTTTCGCTTTGTAGTGTTTTGCTTTAGAAGTCGGTTTAATTTTTTTATGAAAATGTTTTTTTTATTAAATGATCTCGGGTTTAATGGCAAACTTTTCCGTCCTTTGTTAATAAACCTGTAACAGTTATTAAACTCAATATGAAATGGATGGCCGTTAGGGCCGAAAAGGTCAAGAGTGACGACCGCGCACCGGCAGACGCAACGTTGGAAAGCCTCCCTCTAGATGGAGCGACGACCTCGGTCAAACTTCAAAGCTGCAGGAGTCCGTTGGATGCGAAACGCAAAGGACCGTTCAGTGTGGCGACGCTTGGGGGAGGCCTATGTCCAACAGTGGACATCTTTCGGCTGAAATGATGCTGATGATGAATAGTAATTGTTGATAAGAAAAATATTTCATAGGAAAACATTACTTGATGAGTTATGTTTTTACACTGATAATTTAATTGATTAATAGCATTTCCTCAGAGAACATTCAATTACAATATTAATCTGCATAAACACTGCTATAAATCAATAATTAAAATTGTGTTATCATTTCTAGAGATCGCACGGGTTTAACATTCTTTATCATCATCCGCAGCCTGCATCCGCCCACTGCTGGGCTTACCTCTCTTTTATTATATGGTAAATTTCTTGCGTCCAGTTAATATATCGACAACATCACAAAAACATTGTGTAGATATAGTACGGTATATTTTATCTACCTGAACGAATATTCTTGGTTTCTTAGAAAATCTCCAAAACAAAAACAAACAGCCCTTTAGTATTGTTCTTCTATAAACAACAAAAGACATTGAAAAATATAGATATGTATTAGCACATAGAGAATTGTAACATTGACTTTGAAAAAGCGATAGTGACCTGTGAATGAACTTCGTGCCAGTGACAGAAAGAAACGGCAAATTGGAAGAGCTATTAGCCTAGCTGTGGACTACAATAGGTTTAGCCCAGGTTTTGGAAATATCCATTTAGGATTGAGTATTTGTCCAACTCTACTTCAGCCTGAAAACCTTTCAAATTTTGGCACTAAAGTTTTGAGAAGCTCTTAACTCAAAATACTCAATTCAAAAGTCAGACCATAGACAACCAATATAACCACAATACATCATACTAACCTACCGATCTAAATTCAAAACCACAAACTGCGCATTGACACCATAATCAGCCAGTATTAAATCATTTCATTTCATAGAATAAACAGATAACCTCTTTACAAAGTTGAACGTTGTGACAAACTGACGACTACGTCACTGGCTGATATCTCGACGATTTATAAGCAATGTCAACTGCGGGACTCGATTCAGTCGCAGAGCATAGTGCGTTAAATATAGTCGCCATCTTGTCTGCGTGATTTGTGAGTAGACAATTGAGTTCTTTTTTTGAATTTTTGTTGCATTTATTTTGAAGCCATGAGCAGTAGTAGTGTTTTGGGTTTAAAAGGATTTTTTGGCATTGACTTTGAAATATAATAATAATAATAATAATCTTTATTCAAACTTGAAATTGGTAAAATATACTAATAGGTCTTATATATAAAGTGGGTACAACAATGTTAGGTGCCTGTACTAGGTAATCCTGTATCACAGGCGGCGGGGCTACTCATATTCATATATGCATATTCTACTACTGAAATTAAGTTTTTTTATGTAGTTGTTATTACGTAATCTTTTTTTTAACTTAATTACCAATATGAGTAGAATTTGTGTAATATTTCGGTTGGTTTTTACAATTCGAATATTCTGTCTTTCATATTCCAGTCTCTCTTTTAGTCTTAAAACAAAATTATTGCTCATGGCAAAAACAGCACTTCTAAATGCCTGATATTAACATGGTTTTAGTGTTATTTTCCTCAGATAATGATGATATCTACGAGTAATTCTCGTAGAGCTTGTGAGGGATCAGAAGCAGCTGGTACAAGGTGTATATTTGAGCCCAATCAAGCGTCAATGAGGTGATTGTATATTTAGATGTAGCACATAATATGCACTACACATTCAACTAGGAGCGTATGAAAACTAAAATCACATTAAAGCCACTTTATTTGATTTAATTTTAAGGTTGATTTATCGAACAATTACGAAGCATTTTAAAATGATTCACTGTCAATGTAACATATCGAAAGTGCAAACTACTGACCAGTAAATATTTTATTGGACTATTTATAACTCAAAAAAAGAATATTTGGAAGGATTTGGGGGAGGCCTTTGCCCAGCATTGGGACATAACAGTTTTTGTAATTAATAACTTTAAGTACCTACTCTTGTTTTTCCTGTTTATTCATGATTGTTAGGTACTGTTTTACAAGAGTGTCACCCACTTGCACCACAAGTCACTGTATACATTGAACGCTAACGAGACCTGGAAGATGACAGAGAAAGAATGATGTTTTAAATACCAAACATCATTCTGTCTCTGTCATCTTCCTATTCAGAAATAGAACGATGATATAAATTCGTTTCTCGCTAAACGTATTCAATTGTTTGTGGTGCAAGTGTCAAACATGTTTAAATTGAGAACAGGAAAAACTTCAATCAGGTCAAAAGCGAACAATCAAATGCTTGCTCTAAATACAGCATTTGCACTTATGATTCTTTACATAGAGAGCGTAGAATCATTGCTTGTGTGACAAATTATACACATTTTTTTTTTTTAATTCTTTATTCAGCCAATCAGTTTAGTCTTCATGCGCACCTAGTACTAATCAAGTATTTTAATTAAAACCACAGACAGGTCAACTACCTATGATTTAAACATATATTTTAGAATGTTATTTACACATGTGACCAAATTAGATTAAAAAAGGTTAGGGTTAAATATGACTGGATTTAAGTATTTGTATTAAAATACTTGTTTTACATATTTATTTGTGTATTTTACTATTTAAAACCCAAGTCTCATTTATTTGTGTACTTCATGCCCTAGTCTCAATGATAAGATAATAAACAAAGAGTTAAATAAATATTTGTAAGACAATTAAATTTGTCCGTCAATGTTGTTTAAGACGTTTATCTCACAATTAAAAAATAAACGACGACAAAATGATGAAAATCGATTAAAAATTGCAAGTTGCTTCGACATTCTGCATTTTTATTATCCTGTTGTCTATCTGTATGTACTTATTTATAAATATAGAATTGATCTTAGATACATTAGGTGTTTGCACAATCATATCTTATTTTCCTTCCTGAATTAAGAGCATGTTTACTTGTAGGTATTACAGAAAACATATCTTTTCTTAATCATTGGTACCTACATATTTACAATATCTCAAGTTATAGAACATATTTTTAAAACTATCTCAAGGAGAGGATGCACAAAGGTTATTAACATCACCCACCCTACAATGTTGTCAAACCAGGTTATCTGGTCTCCAAACACCCGAGCACATTCACTCTAAATAAAGGTTAAGGTACACTGCACTGTGTTGCGTAAGAATGAAACTTGGTGCTTTCGATTAAAGGGCACACATTGGAATGACAATTTTGAGGTGAGGTGATTGTGGTATGTTCGATTTCCACACAGCACAAGTGAAATTTCAAAATACCCCGACGCATCTTTATTTCATGCTTTTTAAACTATATAATTTATCTAGTAGTAGATATGCTTCAATCGACAATCTGTCGAACACGTAATTATGAAACACTATCTTGCGAAAATATCCCGATTCAAACAGTAAAACGCCTGAACGAACGCAAGGCTGAATCGATTTTCATTAAACATAGCTAAAAATCGGCCGATAAATCACCTTTCAAACAAAAAAAAACTAAATCAAACTCGGTTCATCCGTTTAGGAGCTATGATGCCACTGACACAAATACACATGTCAAACTTATAATACTCCTTTTTTCCGTCGGGGTTATAAATAGTATGGGCCACAAAATATAGGCTCTTTCAAACTATGATACTGTAATAATAAAACGAGAATGTTATTGGCTGTACTATACATAGAAGCACCGGCACCTCCGCCCAACTCTTCGGAGAGAACAGCCGTTATGTTATGTTACGGAAATACGAAAAATGAAGCTAAATAAGATATCACATTGCTATCGCAATAATTATAAAATAATAGTAACCAACGCTTTGATTTATTATTGCGTGATTCGCTATCACCATCCTCCTACTCTTATCTCAACATTATACTGTGTGTAATTTAAATAATTATCTTCTGAAATAAATGTTCTACTTAATGTTAAAAAAGACCGTGATTTTTAAACAGTTTTTATCACAAGAACCTACATCACAATTGACACTAATATTATAAAAGCGAAAGTTTGTATGTGTTTGTATGTATGTCACTTCTTCACGCTCAAACGGCTGGACGGATCTGGATGAAATTTGGCACAGAGATAGATTGAAATCAGGAATATCTTACCTCGAGATAATTTTCGAGCTAAGCTTGAAGCTATTACTTACATAAACTCACACCATTTTCCCATGGAAATAAGCAGAAACTACAGAGTGCCACCAGCTACAAGTTCAGAATGAAAATCATGTGTACATTTTGAAACACACACACAACACACATAACGAAAATAGAATCGACAATATGCAATAGAGAATAAATCTTAAGAACTTATTTTTGGGATATGTTATTTTTTGACGTGCAATAAATAATTTTTGCATAGCACCCTATGGGTATTTCAAATAAAAGTACACATCCTATATTGAAAATATATGGCACAAAGTTGACACTGGACAGTCTATCACTTAGATTTAGCATTCCAGTTTATAAAGAAATATACAGCCATAATTGAAAATGGACCTTTTTTTACACCTGTGATGTTTTTAGACATAAGAAGCAATGGGCGCTACCGGTGCAATGGATAAAAATGGTGGAAGAAACGATAAAATAACAGCTACACTCGATGAAGCTATGTTGTTATCAGGTAAATGGCGTAGAAGTTCTAATATATACCTAGAGATACCTGCTATAAAACTTGGTTTGATATCATCAACAATATCATACAGATGAGTCTTTAAACAAGGATTAGAATTGACAGGTCAATAAAGAACCAATGTAATAAATAAGTAGATATCACCTCAACTACAACTATTTAATAATCAACGTTAACAATGTGGATATAAACACTTCCAAGAGTTTAAACGACGTAACAATTACAAATTTTCAGTAATCATGACGTAGTCCAATCAAGTTTAACCTCAAAGAGACTTTTATATAGATAGTAAATAAGGAACATTTCTGCTTGGACATCTTACTAATATTATAAATGCGGAAGTTTGGATGGATGTATGTATGTTTGTTAAACAATCACGCCAGAACGGCTGAAAAGATCTGGATGAAATATGACACAGAGATAGATTATAGTCTAAAATAGCACGTTACTACTACTTAATAAAATTTGCATACTTTTTATCCCTGTATAATGTTCCCTTGGGATAAGAAAACACTTTTAACGCGTGTGAAGCCGCTGGTGGAAGCTAGTAATCCATATAACGTGTAATATTTCAGGATTTGGATTTTATAACATCTTTCATATGCTGATGTCTGGTCTGATTCTAATGGGAATGATCATGCAGTGCCTAGCACTGGGCTATGTCATACCTGCAGCACAATGTGACTTGGAACTTACAACGCAACAGAAGGGATGGCTGTCTGCTTTGCCGTTTACCGGTTAATATTGTTATTTTTCTTGTCATTCTACTCACTCCCTTTTCAGCCGTGAAATGATAATGGACTTTTATAGAATACCATTTCATGCCATAATTTTACTTTCAACTGAAACGGTGATCAGGAAGAAATTCGATTCAGTTACTATAGAATTTGATCTAACAGAAATAAAAAACAACTTTTTTTTTGTACAATTTTGGCCTCACTTTGCCATTTAATTATTCATGTATAGGTTCTCGATACAACTGAATGTTAGTTTTTTGCATGTCTATTCAGCGATGTCTTCGCCAGCTGTTAACAGATTTTGTTGTTTTTTAAGAAGTTTTTTTTTTCTGAGCTGTCCTCGTTTCAATTTCACCTCCATCTGTTTCAGCTATCATTCTGACGTCATATTTCTGGGGATGGTTAGCTGACACCAAAGGTAGAAGACCCACCATGCTGGTTTCGATGGTCGTTTCAGTTATTGTGTCAGTGATATCGAGTTTTTCTCCAAATCTTGCTTCTCTTGCTGTTCTGCAATTCATCTCCGCTATATTGTAAGTAAAAGTTCAAAACTCTGTTTATATAGTTTTAATTAATTAATTTAATAGCCATTGTGTCCTTAGCGAGTTGTGTAAGTATTTTAATGTGCAACAAAGTTTATTCTATATTTATCTCATACTGATCAAGAATCAAGATCATAAACCAAATTATTCTGAAAATTTTCTTTTAAACGAAACTATATAGTATATTATTTAATTTATACACCAATTCACACAATTCGGTATATAATGATTATTGTTTTTTAAATGCACCGATTTGAAATCTTTTTTTAAATGTTCAGTATGACGGGCCCCTCAGCAATAGTCTACACGTATCTTGGAGAATTCAACAATATTCGTCATAGAGACAAGATGATTACCTTTGGGTCGTCTTTCATTGGAATTGGCACCATCGTTTTACCATGTAAGTTGACATTATTTTTACCAAAACTGAATCAAAATAAAGATCTAGAAATTAATTTGTGACAGACATTTTAAACAATCAGCACTTGTGTGAGTACTATGTACCCAACAGTGAATCTACCATTTGCTATACCTTTGTGTCGTTCGTTGACTTGTGTGTGCCCTGGCAGTTGACTGATGGTAGCGCGTATGTTGGATCATTCGGTTCCCTTCATGATGGTTGAGCTGGGTGGAGCCGATTCATGCGTCATGTTCGTGAACGGGCGCCGTCAGTTGGGATTGGTCATAACTTAACTGCTTCGGATGTTAATGTTTTCCTAGTACCTATTATATAATAGATACTAGAAAAACATTAGATATATAATTATATATGTGCATAGTAGGTACAGGTGTGAGTACTTTTAATACTTTATTCCTGTACGTAGTGTAGTTGTGTAGTGATTCTGGGTGTTTTGTCATGCATTTATTAATGTATGTACTTATGTATTTTTTTTAAAGTGTTGGTACGGAGTTTCTTGTGTGTTCTTCTCCATAACAAGCTACTTTCCGAATGCAGGGTAGAATAAATTTTTATTCCTTGTAAATTTTAATGTAACGTTCAAAAGTGCCGCTTGGTGGCCTAGTTGAAATAAAATGTCTTTGTCTTGTCTTTGTCTTACCTTGTCAATCAAACAAGTGAAACTAATAGCAGGCAGGCATCTTGGTATTACATTTTTTAATTACATTGTTAGATTTAACTGTGCGCCAAAATTAATACAGTCATAACGCTATCATTACAGTTATCCCAATTCGATAGTGTAGAAAAAAATACAATTACAAATAATTCATCATCATTTAATATCATTTAAAAAATACAATTATTCAATAAATACAGTACAATTCAATCAACTCAATACATTTCATAAATAAATGAATAAAATAGTATTGTGTCATATTGCGTAGATTTGCGTACTGGGTATAATATACTAACACAAAATATTTTATATTTCTTCAGCTTTCGCCTGGATAATTCTGCCTCTCGAGTTCTCCTACCCTATTGAGTTCTTGGACATCTCCTACTGTCCTTGGCGGCTTCTTATTGTTGCTTGTACGATACCGTTCACCATTGCGACAGTCCTTCTTTTCTGTGCCCCTGAAAGCCCTAAATTCCTGTACGCACATGGCCGTTACGAGGAAACTTTGGAAGTTGTGAAAAAAATCTACGCAATAAACAGTTACAAGCCCAAGGACACCTTTTCAGTAAGTTTTAAACATTCATTTAACCCATAGAAGAGGACAGAAATCTGCATGAATGTGCTCCCATTGCAAACAAATCGATGAAATAATCATTTTGCATTGCAGGTAAAATCGCTGATTGTCGAATGCCAAATCACAAACTTGAATAGCGGCAAAGGTATTACCGCCATCTTATCCTCCATGAAAGAGCAAACTTTCCCAATCTTTAAGATGCCGCTTCTTCCTTGGATTTGTCTCACCTGCTTCGTACAATTTGGAATATTTGCTGCGTACGTATTTGCACCTGGTTTTTACATCACTTATTTTTTGTTTTTCTCTTTTTTTTTATTCATAGTCTAAATTGCATTAAGACACTTTCGCCTTCCAAACATCGCGGGATCACTATCCGGCGCGATCACTAGCTAAGTTTGACCCTCAAACGTGATCAGAGGCTCTGCAGCCTAATTTCGTAAGTGAATTCGGCAAGGCGAAGGATTTAATCACATCAATCGACCAATCACGTGCGAGGTGAAAGACGCGTTATGAATTTCCGTCTATGTGATTGGTCTATTTAGGGGGTTTAATCTTTCGCCTAGCCGATTTCACTAACGTGACAGGCTACTGGACAAGTGACATTCAATCAAAAAAAGCGTTGTCATAGCAATTGGAATAAAAAATTAATCTATGGGACGCCAAGCGCTATCGAAATTTCTCGTGATCAATGCCATTTTGGTATTCTAACCATCGCCATGGCTGATAGAATGACACTTGGTCTAAACTCTAACTAAGGGCCGATTTATGAAATGAGTATTTGAAGCTAACATCGAGTTGAGTATTTATCAAACATTACTTTAGCCTGAATCCTGAAACCTGGACTTAAATAGTTAAAATAGCCAATTCAGAGGCCTGTGCGGTTCCCTGAGGCGGCTTAATTAACTCTGAGACGAGAGATGGTCACATCCTCACACGAAAAGAAGAAGAAGAAAATTTATCCAAACTTGTCACTAAAGTAGGGTTTGTCACGTTCTTAACCTCAAATGCTCAATTCAGAAAGTGTCTAGAGGCTCTAGAATCTATAGCTTCTGATCGTCACACCACCTTCCCCGCGGTCAACCTCGATAAAATTACCTTACAAAAATGTTTTTGGTGTTTCAGTACAAACGGATTCTACATCTGGTTTCCAACCATCCTTAACTCGTTAGCAAGTCAGGATAGTGTTGACATGACAATCTGTGATGTCATAGAGTTGACACGAAATAAAGCAGCTGCCGATGCTTTGAATAGTACGGTTACGGTTAGTAATACATTTTGTCATCGACATCATCTTCCTGCCCTTGACCCATGTTACTTGTGGTCGGCGCAACACGTTTTCTTCTTCCATACCGTCCTGTTCCCCGTCACGCCATCACACTTTACAATACATTACATTTTGTCATCCTTTACTTTTTACAAGATTATAATTATAATAAAATTAATTGTATACTCGTAGGTCTAATCTTGCAACTAAGTTTAAAACAGTTATCTTCAACCAACTAAGCTGAAATTTTACACGTAGCTTTGCATTTATGACATAAGTGACATTCTAAATTTAATATGGTGAACTATCAAAGATGGCTGGCCAATTATTTTTAATAACGCCCATGATATCAAATGAAAGTATTTGTTGAGAATAATACGATAAATCTTGTTAAAAAGTGTTTTTGATTCATGTTTTTTGTCTGTTTGAACCATATTTTTCTTGCTATTCTACGTCATTAACCAACCGTTTCTAAACTTATAATTGTTTTTATTACAGATCATATGTGATGATACAATCTACACATCTACCTTTGAACGATCAATCTACGTTGGCCTGGTCTTTTACTCCATGTACATCATTGTAGGAGTCCTCGTGGACTATGTAGGCAAGAAACTGATCCTCGTTGTGACCCTCTGCATCACTGGGATGTGTGCTATTGGAGCCAATCTTACCTATAACCAGCAGGTGGCAGTTGTTCTGTTTGCAATCTTTCAAATGTCTGGAGCGTGCATTGGGCTGACGAATGCAGTTGCTGTGGAACTATTTCCAACTAAATATAGGTATGTTATGTGTTCTGTGTAACGTATTTCCTCTGAGGGAACCATCACGATGACGCGACGCAATTTAAATTGCGTTAATTAGCGATATCAGATATCGGGTACACTCTTTTTCTAATTCATGTGCAAATTGGTCAAATTGCATCGCATTGCATCTATATCGCATCTATATGAACATGCTTGTCATTCAAATCGCCTGTCGGTGTGATAATAAAAAACTTTTTTACAAAAAAATACAACCGACTTTAAAAATTTCAGAAGTCGGTGATCCTGTTTTCGTTTCTTCGTTTTTTGACACCGTCTTCCGAAATTGAAGTTATTTTTCACTTTGTGGTGTTTTATTTTTTGGAAGTCGCTTGTATGTTTTTGTAAAAAAGTGTTTAATTTTTCACCTTTTAGCTATACGTATGTTATGAAATGGTAAGTAGTAAACAATAAACAGACATGCGATTTAAACAATCACGAGACACTTGCCGTCATTTATTGAAGTGTTCTGTTGTATATCTACGAAGTTATTCATCAGATCTTTACCAAATTTAAATGGGACAATTTCGAAACAAACTACTTTCAAATAAAAATAAAAAATTTGCAAATCCGTTTACATATGACGGCGTTATGCCCGAACATAAATAATTAAAAAAAAACATCTGAATTGAGAACCTCCTTCTTTTTGGGAAGTCGGTTAAAAATCGAATCACGATGAGCCATCAGGAAAGTTGCTTAAGGCCTATTCATCTGCACCAATGTGTTCTCATGTATTATATTTTCCTTCTTACAGAGGAATGGCAGTATGCTTGTCAATGATGCTGGGACGTACTGGTTCTATGGTGGGATCCAATCTTATTGGATGGTTCCTTGACGTAAATTGTGGCGCTGGGTTTTATCTCTTTGGAAGTCTTCTTGTTGGTAAGTTTAATTCTACAAAACCGCCTAAAATGCACATTAGCCCAGGGTAGATATCGACTCTAAAAAGGCTAAAAACGAAAAGCATGATGTAGTTCTGATTTATTGGTATGTTGTATGGATCAGTTAAGGTAGCGTGAATCCATATTTGCAATATTTAAAAACTTCTGCTCACTGCGTACCACGCGAAATTTTGGGACCTTTTTAAACATTGCGTTTTTTAACAAACAAAATACCGTACTTTTTAAAGTTAATTAAATTCACAGCAATTTAAGCCAAACCGCAGCTCTTTAAACACTATAGTGACCAAACAAACAAAAAGAACAACAGCAACACACTAAAAACCCAGAACTACATGAAAGTTTGCGATTTTAATGTCGATTTCTACTGGGCTACATCGTTATATGTTACTGCTAGATTTTCCTAAAAAATAAATAAAATCATAGGCAGTACCCAAATAAAAATTAATTTTACATACAAAGTTGTCGTCAATTGACCAAAATTTGTATGGGAGATACAATTCTTTTTTTGAAACTTTACTTTGACTTGCTTGAAGAAAATTTTTCGTTTACATAGGCAGATGCAGTTTTTAAAATATGATCATACCTTTCCATTACACCCTGTATATGATGATACCACAGCAAATGTACTCGTATGTGTCTTGATTTCCAATGCTGATAATATTGTTTCTTTTATTTACAGTAAACGGCTTGACCTGTATTGCTTTACCGAATAAGAAGAAAGACAAGTTAGCCAAAGCGGAGACAGCTGACCTAAGACAAGCACAACCTTAGTCCATAGCAAGATTATTAAGGGACAAGAAAATGATAGAGGGGGTCATTGATGGGAAGAAAATCAGGAGAAGAGAGAAGTCGCGTTTTATAAAGAATTAAGGTTTTATTTCCAAAAGCATTTGATTTCGATGATGATGCAGTCAAATATGAGGTAGTTCCCCCCTCCCTACCTTGACGATTGAAAGTGTTTTTGAAATAATCTATGTCGTAACAGTCTTCGTTGATGAAAGTTTGAGTAAGAGTTCTGATGTTTGAATAAAAAGAGACGTTCATGACTAATTATTTATTTTTTTGTTTTGCCGTCTCTCCTAGATTCGTATACTCTAAGGTGCTCTAAGGGACTTTCCTGATGGCGCGACGGAATTTAAATTGCGTCGATAAGTTAATCGCGTTTTTTTCAAGAAAATTTCAAGTGCAATTCAGTCGAATTGTACTTACAATTTCGCTTAGTAAAAATCGAGTCGACCCATCAGGAAAGTCGCTAAGGTCTTAAAACAAAATCGTTCAGAAAGACAAATCACTTAATAAAATCTACACAAAATATTAAGGTAGATCCATTGTTAGCGAGAAAAAGTAACAAATACCATCACAGCCGTATTCTCGAACAAAAATATGGCCATTGCAAGAGATTGGATCGCACGCCATTATAAATATTGAAGTTATAACGGTTCACGTGACGCATTGCCAGTCTGCCACCCTGACTGTCTGGGGACATTGTAGCAGATATGATTCATAGATAGAAAACGTAAAAAGGTGGCAACTTGAAAAGTATTTTAGAAATGCATAAAAGAGTTCCAACCTTATTTACAAAACTCTCAACACTGTTAAGCGATTGCTTAGCACATTCTATATTTAAATCTGTAGAGGATTTAAATAATGAATCTGTTAATTAGTTGCTAAACAGATTAGGTCAAATTGCATGAAAATCTTAACTCAGAGTTAATTTGCAAACACGTAGTTAAATTAATATATATAATCTGTAATACATTATCATCATAGCTGAAAGACGTCCACTGCTGGATAAATAAATGTCATAAAAACCACTGGATTAGCTACTAACTCGGAGTTAGTAAGATAACCCAAGATGGCGCAAGCGGGCCTTAGAGATTTTGATAAAGAATGGCCATTTATTTATGTCATTCTAAATTTCAATCGATCTAATTTAAATATAAAATATATAATTATTAAATTAAAATAAAATAGGTACGATAAAAATAAAATATAAATAAAAGTACAAATAAATTAAAAAAACCCGACTGCTAAAATATAATTAACTGAATATAGAAAATCAAGTACTACGCAGTTATGTATAGCCATATCTTGAACATTGTATCGACATCAAAGCTTATGTAAAAGGCAAACTAATAACGTTTATTATATTGGTACCCACAGTCCAATTAGTTGTCTACAATTATTGCACCCTACATCCTTTCCCTATGTATAAAGCCGTATATGATTTATCTATCCTAGTTACCCCTAAACATTCCCATATCCTTACGAAAGGCTCGGAAGAAGTATCGCTCTCAGCCTTGTAGAGAAATAGACGAAGGAAAGTTCCTTTTTAGGGTTCCGTACCCAAGGGGTAAAAACTTGACCCTATTACTAAGGCTCCACGATCCGTCTGTCTGTCTGTCTGTCTGTCTGTCCTGACGTTTTCTGGTATATTTTCATGTTTTGACAGCAATATTATCTATTTTAGGTACTTAAACTACGGAATTAGAGAAAGTTAACGGTATTGAAATATACCTCACTGCAGTGATTTTTATCGACAGTTGTAAAATAATGAAACAGTTATGAACATATTGAAACGTGGGAAGTAATAATAGCAAAATATCTGTAATTGGAGGCCAATCTGCGAATTCTGATTCCTAGTTCAGTATTTTCACCGGAATTATGTTGATTGTGCTAGTAGTAAAGTTGTCGAGATATAAGCCAAAAGAGAATTAAAAAGAAAAGTACATGCTAGTAATTAATATAAGAAAATAATAATTAAAAGTACATACTAATAATAAATATAAAAAAGTACCTAGTATTATTACTAAAGTCTGATTTGTTACAAAACTTACAAATATATGCTGATTAGACAAATTTAAACTATTTTATTTCATATTCCTAGAGATAATTGCTTATCCTGTCAAATTCTCTATGATTTAATCCAATCCTAAAACATCTTAAAATTGTATCAGCTGGAACCGGGTAGAACCGGTTCGCTCGGTTCTAACTGCTTATCAGACCCGGTTCTCAAAAACCTGGAACCGGATGCAGTTCTGCATGCCTGATGGAAAACTACGACGATGACATGAGCCAGCACGACATCATGGGCACACACATCCTAATCCTTTACAATGCTTGTGAGGTAAAACCAGGGACGCCGTCTTCAAACAGGAGAACTTGTCTTCCGCAGCTCACCATCAATTCATGTGCCTGGTACTATAAAACCAAAGGACATCACACTAGTAAAACTCTCATATCACTCTCAACAGTTCCTATCGCACGCATTAAAGGATAACAGTGAACAGAGAAGTCATTTTGTGAATGTGCACAATGTTAGCGTAGGAACTATAGTAACTTACGTTATTTTACTTTTATACTAACTTGCGTAAGCTTAAACAAAATTTTTAACCTCGTGACACCTTCGGATGGTGATATTGCACTTACGGAGGGATGAGTTATGCTTAGCCAACAACAATAAATTAAATAAGTTTAACAACACTTTAGTTAGTAAGCTGAATGATCAGGCCCTCACAGTGAATGATGGTTATATTTTATATAAAAATGTTATACCACTAAAGCTAAAGCTATACCACGTTTTAAATCCGGAGAAAGTAAAGACACTTTCGTATTACAATAATTATAGACCAGTATCGGTGCTGCCGGTTTTCAGCAAGGTATTTGAAAAGATAATGCTAAATCAAATGCTCATTCATTTTAATACGAATAACATCCTACACGATAAACAGTATGGTTTTACCAAAGGACTTTATACAACCGACGCTGGTGTCAAAATACCATAGGTCTCTTCTGCGACCTTTCGAAAGCGTTTGATTACGATAATTATGAAACATTACTTTTGAAGCTTGAGCAATACGGGCTAGGCCAATCAGCGTTTTTTTTTTTTTTTTTTTTATACAAATTATACTACCGCGGACCAGTTGTCCGCGCCCTTATTTACATTATATTTTTAATTTTCGCTACTAATGCATTTCTGCTTTTTTATTTTATTTCAGAAACTCCGCTCTATTAGAGCCGTCACAATTCTTTTCTTTTTTTTTTTGTTTTGTCTTAAATTCTAAACATAATCAAGTAGGGTCCATCACCCTGAGTGAAAAGGAGAAAATAAAATGAGGAGTGCAATGAATAGTTTCTTGACAAAAATTAAGCTAAGACCAGCCCCCAGCCTCTCGGCGCCCGATCCCATCGACTTCTTGATAGGACGCCAATGGCCGGGGGGTAACAAACTACACACTTAACCTACAAAGATTCTTAAAACTTAAATTAAGCTTAATTATGTATTATGCCATTTATTCAATTTTTTACACATCTACTATTTACATTTTTAAATATTTCTTTATAAAAACAAAAAAAAAAAAAAAAAAAAAAAAAAAAAAAAAAAAAAAAAAAAAAAAATACTAGTCTCAACTTAATTTTACAGGCATACTAAATATATTGTTAGTGAATGGGTACTGAAGAGGTTAGGGTTTTATGGAGAGTCAACAACGCCTCCACGATCGCCATGTTTCGGTGCAGCATAGCTGTCTGAAGATTGTAGTCGACAACTATTTTTGTTGGTGCACCCATGGCTTTCTTAATGAACCGACCGATGGCGTCACTTGCGTCATCCGTGTAGTAGACAAAGCTGGATGTGTGCCTCGACACGGCTACTACCGCGTGGGGGACGCTGTCATGGACACGAATTCTGTCTTTGCGGGAGTTGATGATGACTACGCGCTCATACGTGAGACCCTGAGATTCGTGTATGGTCAGAATGCGGGCACCCTCGCCAGATCCGTATCCCTGGTCACCCAGAATGGATTTCTCCTCCTGAGTGTGGACCAGGAACAGCGTGTTCTGGGAGTTTTTCGGGATGTCCGCACCCGTGAAGCCACACACCCTCAGGGAGTGAATCTTACTCGTACAGGTCTTCGACGAGTAGATCCCACCGTAGATGTCACTGAGCGCGTATGCTACGTCCATAGGGCTCCGGTGAGTACAAAGCAACTCCTGAGTGATTGTGGCCACCATGCCTGGACGGGTATACCTTAGTGGAAAAAGGTTCTCTCTGTCCAAGTATGGCAGTTGGTTAACATCCCCGATGAGGACAACTTCGTCTGCACCCGACAACTTAACAGCCATAACTATGGCCCCAAAGTGGTTCATGAGGGCTTCGTCCACCAGCAAACGCTGGCATTTGTCTCCCCTCCTGAATCCACTTGCTAGGACTGAGGCCATAGTTCGCACCTTGGTCTTGGCTTTCTCGCCGATGCGGTGCGAGAGCTTTCCTCTCAGATCCTTGGCCGCTTCAGTTGTCGTGGTTACCACCACGTCGTTCTCCCCATCGAAGTGGCTAACCACCCACATCGTTGTCGGCCAATCAGCGTTAAGTTTAGTAAAATCTTATTTATAGGATAGACAGCAATTAGTTCAAATAAATGGTTTCAATCCTTCGGGGTTAACCGTGAAAATAGGGGTAACCCAGGGTTCAATTTTGGATCCTTTCTCATTTTTAGTCTATATTAACGATTTACCCCATCTATTAAAAATAATCTAAACATGGTGTTATTTGCTGATGACACTTCTTTGAATTTTAAGATAAATAGACATACGAGTAACGTTGACGACGTAAATAGCATCTTATGACACGTTCAAAATTGGTTCACAGCTAATAATTCCGTTTTAAATGCTAAAAAGACTAATTGCGTAAAATTTGCCTTGCCGAATTTCATGGAGAAGCTTAAATTCGTCGATAAAACGGTTTTCCTGGGGATCGAGCTGGACTCAAGGATACAATGGGGTCCTCATTTAATTCATAACTTAGCTGATAACTCAAATAACTTAGCTGCCCTGCAACTATGCAGGGCAGCTTAGTTCGGCAGCTTATGTAGAGAATTCGTCAGTTTACTGATGTAGATACCGCGAGGCTGGTTTATTTTAGATAAGAAACCATAAGACATTACTATGAAAGTTCATAGTAATGTCTTACGGTTTCTCACTATGGGGAAGGGCTGCAGACATTAAGTCAATTTTTATTCTGCAAAAACGAGCCATCAGAGCGATATACAATCTTCACCGGCGCGATTATCTAAGGGAACTGTATAGGGACATTAACATCATGATGGTACCTTGTCAATATATATTTGTGAAAACATCATATACGTATGAAAAAATTTACATCTTTGTAGTAAAAACGGCGACAGACATAATTATGTTACTAAAAATAGGGACCAATTAATTCAACCAGGTTTCAGGCTAGCAAAAGTAGCATGATCTTTTATGGGGGTCTGTATAAAATGTTACAATAAAATACCTCCCCAAATTCTGAAAACCGGATGAGACAAAATTTAAAACTTGCATATAACGCACACTATGCAGGCAAGCATATTATAAGTTGGGGGATTACATCGCTGATAAAAATGCTTGACTCAATGCTGGTCCTGCTCCGCAGCCACTAGGGCGCAAAAATAAGTGATTGGCAGAAAAGCGACATATGTCAAACAGGCGTATACGTTATTGTTACGTTATTATTAGCTTGTCAAGCGCTATTGTTACTGTATGGATACTGACAGCTGTCGCAGAAATCAAGCTATCTTTTATGAAGTATAGATTCATGTTTTTTTTTGACAATTCAAAAGTACCTATAAGTAAGGTATAATTAAAAATATATATTAAAAAAATGACTGAAGTGTTCGGCTACCCTGGACGCCTGCACGTAATAAAACTTAATTTATGGCAGCATAGAGAGGTTATTTGATAAACGAAAGACTGTTATGCAACATTAAAGATTATGATATATTTGTAATAAATTACCAAATAATGATAGCTAAAAGAATTAGAAGTGTGATCTGACATGTGTGTTACTTACTGTTACTCGCGAACTGTGAGGTCCAGACATAGATACACACATGTAAACTTTTCCACTAGTTTATAAGCCAATGTTACATATATTTAAAACTTCTTCTTAGTATAATGCTCAAGCTGAGCACACGTCTAATAAATTAAATAAATATATTTTTAACAAGTCTTGTGCGTTCATATTTTACTAGGTATAATTTATACATTAAATATGGTGCTGCCAGCGTTCACAAACGAAGTTTTGGTAGGTTTTTCTATAATTTTTGTTTGTCCGCGCCTGCAGTACCTTATTATATTTAATGTATAAATTATACCTAGTAGGTACTTGCTTTTCTCTTTTCAGTTAATTATTAATAGCAGTCGGGTTTTTTGTTTTTATAATAATTTGTTTTATTTCAGAATTTTTTGTATTATTAATGAACGAGTTCTCCAAATACGTTATGTGGTAAAAGACTATTTATTTTGCTATCTAAGTTACGCGAATCTTGAATTTGTGCGAAAATCACATCAATCACACTATACATATATATATTATAAAGGCGAAAGTTTGTGAGTGTGTGTGTGTTTGTTACTTCTTCACGCTCAAACGGCTGAACGGATCCGAATGAAATTCGGCACAGAAACAGAATATAGTCAGGTATAGCACATAGGATACTTTCTATCCCGAGAATGTTTCCCCTCGGGATAATTTTACATCAAAGTGTTACGATATGTATATTTTTGAAATGGTATTTAGTAGCTTTCTTTTGATATCCATATTTTTTTATACAACGGAAAAAAAAATGTGGGTTTGCGCTATACTTAAAAATTATATAGCCTATGTCGCTTCCACAATTGAGACGAACCCAACGACACCTCATATATCATAATTCGTCAAGCTATTTGGGCTGTAGAGCATGATATAGCAATGGATGGAAAAGCATTACTATCCCGCAGTCAGGTAAAAATAAAATTAAAATCAATATAAATTACTTCCTATTTAATCTATAAAGAAAATAACTTTTCAATAGTAACACAAAACAGTGATTGAAAATTTTCGGGCAATACTAAATTTTACACATCACATATTGAAAACCATTTTTTCTGAAAACTAAGAAATATAGTATTCAGTATTCTAACTAAAAGGATTTAAAAGTCGCCAAACCAAATGAATGATTAATCCAAGAAAAAAATAAAAACCTAGCTTAATATCCCGTCGAGATCCTGTCTGTTAAGCCCGCAGCTTCTTGAAGTATGTATATTGGTTTTCTCAACAAAAACACATTTGTCTTTATCGTTGTTCACTCAAGAACTGCTCATAGGATTTGCATAAACTATTCATTTTGATTTTACTTTATTTGTGAACTCTGTACTCTGCAAATGACCGACTCGAACGGGTTTAAAAGCATTATGTTTCTTTTTATGTTGTTTATACCCTCTTGTTATTTTTTTGGTTGTGCTTGCAAAATAATGGTTGCTGCTGATGGGGGTAAAAAGTTATGGTAAACATCAGACAATGTTTGAAATAAAAAGGTGTGACGGACGGACACGAAAGAGTTTTCATGAATTTTTATTTTACTCATTTAAATTCTGCTTTCAGGAGTTTCATCATTTCCTTGTTGCTGGTATTATCTTTAAGCAAAACCCTACACATTGCTAGAAAAGGATTTTATTTTAACGCTGAAACATACAGTTTTTTTATAAATATCTCCCGGGAGTTTCCACAAAATGTATTTAGTCATCACAACGTTGAGTAAGCACAAAATATCCTATGCATTCCAAAGTGATTCGATAACTGGCCCGTCGTGTCCGACCCCTCCTATATGTAATTTTATGGATGTTACACCCTGGGCTGCGACTTATCTAGTTTGAACACCCTACCAACGATAATGTAGACTAAGAAAATACGCCCAAAAAGAATTGCCGCACTGATATGCTTGAATGTTTCTATGAATATTTTGTTACTCTGTGGCTATTTAACACGGCGTATAAGGGCTGTCTGGAATGTGATTTGTCGCTAGCCTCGGGCACAGGAAAAGCGTTTAATTGCCGTCTAGTAGGTATCAAGGATCCGACCAATGGGACGGCCTCCGTTTATTGAATAACTCACCTTTACTGACTCTCTGTACCTGGAAATACTCCACCTTTTAATCTAGACATTTAGAATTAGGAAATGGATTTGATTAATCTACATGACACGACAATTTGATTCGATATTCATTCGAATATGGCAACAAACTTGTACTTTAAGAAATACCACTTACCTAAGCGTTATTGTATAAAGTAAACCACTTGAAATACAAGAAACAAACAATAAAGGAAACGTTAATTTATTTATAGAGACACAGCAAAAAGAAAACAAAACTTTCCACCACCAACATAACCGTATCTATACCATGAATACTCATCCAACGACCGACAAACACCTACAACTTTAAATCACACTCAAATACACCCGAAATTAACAAAAACAAGAGACGTTGGTAGCAAAATATTTAAATATGGAATTGAAGCGATTTCAAACACACAACAATGTTGTGGTCTACGGCAGCGTTAACCGTTACTAATATGGCGGAACGGTAAACCGCGTCAATTATGTCCCAATTTGCGCATTTAAAATTCATGAAGGGTAAACCGATTTAAAGGTTTATAGTGTGTGCTGAGCCGAAATTTACTTACTTATCTTTACAGGCCACCTCTTTGGTAGAGAGAAGGGGAGGACAAGACAAAACCAACATGGTAATAAAATTAATTGGAATTTCCACAAAACAACATTCGCATTCGCAAAATTGGACGTTTACATTGAAGTCAAACCTGTTAGTCAGTATTGAGAAAAGTTTCCATGTCCTTTGAATTGCTGTAAAATTAAGAATTTGTAAAGAAAACTAAACAAAATAATGTTGGTCCGAAAGTGTTCCCTTGTAGTACCTCAAATTATCATTTCAGAAAATTGGTAGTATTTTTTAAATTTTTGTTTATGGCGAATTCTGGAACCAACGTTTAAAACTTAAAAAAAAAAATCACGATAGGCAACTATTTTCATATCAAATAATCAGTTTTGGATTTGAGACACTATCGAATGCCGATGTGATTAACAACAATCAAGTATTCTTGGTACTGATCTGACACTTTCCCCTATTGCCACTTGACACGTTGTTGAGGAACGGGTTGAATGGACGACATACTCGTAGGTCGGGATTAACAGGGCAATGAAGGTAATCAAATGAACCAGTACTTTAGAAGAATGGGACATGACATGTATCATGTATAACTAAACGATATTTTTAGTATTGGTTCATAACTTTCATGGGAATACAAAGATAATGTTTATCTTGGAAATGCGAGATGGGTCAATGCAATGGTTAGTCACTGTGATAATCTATGATGATGGACGAATCCTGACTAAAACTGGACAAGAGGCTCTAGCTCTACAAATTTTCATTCTATCAGAGACAATAAACGTCAAAAAGAAAAACCTTTTTTATTAAAACATACAAACAATCCGAATCCGAAATTAAAATACTTTAACTTCGGAAGTCGGTGTTCCTGTTTTTGTTACTTCGTTTTTGACACCGACTTCCGAAATTGAAGCTATTTTTAACTTTGTAGTGTTTTTTTTGGAAGTCTGTTGTGTTTTTACCCAACTGCCGAAGGAGGGTAATGTGTTTATCAGTCTATGTATGTAAGTATGTTTGTTCCTTTGTGGCGTTCTAGAGACCAAACGCGATTTTGATTATTCTTACGTCAATAGCCAGTGACACTCGCAAGGTAAAGCCGAATAACCTTGCGAGTGTCACTGGCTACATTAAAATTGGAAAATAGAAAAATATTTTCTTCTTCCAAATCTATTGTGTGGGATATCAAAATAAAGGGTTTTATGAAGTGATTTCAAAAATATATAATACATATATTTTTAAATGTACCTTATTCGAAAAAAAAAACTTAACTAAAAATTTATGAGTAAAAAAAGTTAATTAAAAAAATCAAAAAACCCAACTGCTTGAGAAGCGAACTAAAAAGACGTAAACAAGAAGAATATCATGCTGTGCAGTCGGAGGATACATCTGGTTTTGATCAGCCAGCTCGCGCATATGTATCTTCCGACTGCACGGCATGATTTTCTTCTTCTCTTTTAGGTATTTTTTTTTCACTTTTTTGTTGTAATACATAATGAGAAAGTTCTATATAACTACAATGCACAAAGTTTTGCCAGAATAGATTACCTGAATAAAATAAAACTTAAACATAACCGGTGAAATGAGAGTACCAGGCTGAACTGTACACATCTACGTATCCCTTTAGAGTATTCCGGTGTGATATCAATTATTTTATGAAATGGCGTAAACAATAAACAGACATGAGATTGCAACAATCCCGAGAGATATGCCGTTGCTTATTTAAGAGTATAACTT
Organism: Orthosia gracilis; assembly: GCA_947562075.1. Lineage (NCBI taxonomy): Eukaryota > Metazoa > Arthropoda > Insecta > Lepidoptera > Noctuidae > Orthosia > Orthosia gracilis. The sequence goes on along the minus strand of OX387271.1, from coordinate 20,963,983 downwards.
GTATAACTCCGAAGGATTTCATCAGATCTTCACCAAATTTAAATGGGAAGCACCAGCTTTCAAATAAAAAAAGAATCATCAAAATCGGTTCACCTTGTTAAGAGTTTTAAGGTAAAACACATTAATAAAAATACAGTCAAATTGAGAACCTTTTCCTATTTGAAGTCGGTTAAAAAATCACTTGGTCAATCAATCATCCATCATTTCGATAGCGCATGTCAATCCCCTAAATTTTGAACTTTTCGACAATCGTTTTTAATGAAAAATATTATAAGACTACTATTTTATTGTCGCATGTATTCGTCCGTTTGCAGTCTTATAATACATTATATTACCTATAATTACATTATGTTGTTTCAATATATTGGCCATATACGTAGTTACAAAGTTTAGCTAAACTAACATGTACAGTAATATTATATAACATAATATTGGCAGTCTATTGTAGGGTCAAAACAATTACCACAACTATCTAGGAACAAACAAATCAGCGACAATTGTGTGTTATGTTTACTATAGACAAACAAACATACGAACGGAGCGTTGGAAACCACAACAATTTGGGGCTACACCGAATGTTTGCTTAGATAACTGCAACATTTAACATGCAGCTTACCACCACTTTAGCAGCCATATAATAAAGGCGACTTTTCAATGTTTCGTGGCTCAAATATATAGGTTTTAAATGTAGACGACCCGAATTTACAAGCGGGTACATACAACAGAACAACTTCGGTCTTTTCGAGATACAATCTTTCTGTTTGGTTTATACGAAATATTGTTTTCATACGCTGGCCTTATAGCACGGTTAGGATGCGTTCAGTCTGAACCAGGGTCACAAGAAAACCGTCTAATAAAAGATGTGTTGGCGCATACCACACTGTGAAAAGACTAGCCAAATTATAGGAGTGTCAAACTCAGCACTAATGTGTTAAAATAATTTTGTATTTTGATGGTTATCATAATGATCAGTCCGTCTTTCAACTTCTCATGGACGAAATTGAAATCTCAAAAATTGTTTTGAGGTTTAACTTTACGCAAAAACTTTTTACGTTTTCTTCAATAAGTAATGCATATTAATATACTCAAAAGACTCTTAGGACCAAGACGTAAAACATTGAAAGACTCACTGAAAAATCTGAATATTGTTACACAACTTAAAAATTATTCTCATCATTACATTTAAAAGTTAGTTGCCAACAATAAGGTCAGGAGCAAAGAGATCTTTCGTTGTTTCATTAGTCTCTTAACATCTGTTTATCTGAAACTTGATGCTATTGTTTCAAGTTTACTCCACGGCCGATTTCATTTCATCGAAGCACCATCACTTCACAAAATAGATATAAACTTTTAAGACCAAAGGGTAAGGTTCAAAAATGCGTAGCTTTAGAGAAGTGAACGCAAATAATAAATTCAAAATTTGACATTTCACGATACACTTTCCATAAATTTTGGTAATAATGGAAAATTTCGAAAGCCGTAAATAATATTATTGTTGTGTTGTTTGTGACTGAGATTCTTGAACAAATATTTTGACCGACCGGAATTATTTTTATATTATTCGTTCTTTTAGAAACGTATTTAGATCGTAGATAAATTAGGTAACTCGGAAATATCTGAGGGCAGAATTTTACAATAGCATACCACTTTGCACATATACAAACTTTTACCTGCGGTTTCGATCCCGCGGCAGAATTTTGGTCCGTCGATCAGTAATTCCAAAGTTAACCATCCACGAATAATTTTACCTACTATTACTCGTATTACTTAGTTTAGATACAAAAATAAAAAGCAGACTTTTGGCAAATAGGTTTAAAAAAAACAATATCTCTCATAAACAATAAACTAAAATTTGTCTGCACTTGGTCCACACAAAATGCATACCTACTAAGTTAAATAATCCGGCAAATTTTGACCTGTGGTAGGATAGGCGGCTTAATTTTTAGGGTTGTACGTTATTTATTGCGTTCGTGTCAGCTACACCTGCAGTGTGAGGCGGCACTTGCCGGTGTGCGCGACACCCTTGATCAATGGGGTCGCTCAGTGGCGTAACTACTAAGGTGCAAAGTGGAGCGGGGTGCTAAAATTTTTGAATTCGCTTGGAACGCTCTTGCAAACATTTACTTAATTCTTAAGGTTTGTGCATAAGTCGAGAAAGTTACTATTATTTATTTTTATCAAAACAAATATAACATGTATCCGGTATCTTTTTGAATGCCTACAAATTACTTTGAGAGCAGTGGTGGCCCAGCGGTAACGGCCGCGTCTTACAAGCCGTAGGTCGTAGTTTCGAACCGAGGCAGGCGCTTTACTTTGTTTAAATTATTTCATCACCATTGCTCTTAAACCGGTGAAGGAAAATATCGTAAGGAAACCGGCATGTCCTAGAACCAAAAATACGAAGACATGTGACATCCATCAATCCGCACTGGACCCGCGTGGTGCATTACGGTCCATTCCCTCTCACTAAGAGGAGGCCTGTGTCCCAGCAGTGGGAACATAGAACATCGAAGGCTGATGATGATGATGACAAATTACGTTACCATTTTATGCAGCAACTGCGTGCCAGTTCAGCAAGTCCTGAAATCTTCCTGAATTCCTTTATTCGAATATTTTAGAATTATTTGTATGACCTACAGATAGTTGTTCTGGCTCTGGGTGTTGTGTATGTGAGTTTATGTTTGTAAACGCACCCACGATACAGGAAGAAATTCCTAGAGTGGGGCAAAGTTTAAAAAAAAAATCTAATAGGCAAAGCCCAGAAATTGAAATCACACAATAAAACCTTTAAGAAACACAAAGTTAGTGCCACTGATTTATTTCGCATTTCCAAAAGTTACAACACTTCTCAACGGTGACGGTGGTAGAATCAGTTTATTAGTGTCAAGTTATATAAGTAATTCCCTGATCTCTTGACACTCACACTTTTGTTTTAATACCTGATTTGTAAGGCTATTTCATTCCATTACAATTAAGTCATCGCTTATTAAAAGAATTTGATAATATTCAAACTTTCAAAACTCTTATCGTAAAGTTCCAATACTGAAATAAAAATAGTAACTTAATGGCAGACTTTATCCACAGACAACTCTAATAAAATTAAAACAATTTATTTTATATACACTCACAACGTAATGTTTCAAATATGTATTCAAAAAATATTGTATAAACACGTGCTTTATATTCGTGGATATGTAAAAAAAAACCATAACATGCAACATTTCCCTTCGATTTTCAAACAATCGATTCGATTTTCAAACTTCGGGTCAGTTTCCGCGATTGCCAAACGGGTCTAAGCTGCGCGAAGGTAGCTCGTGCTTTGGCTATCCTTGAAACGATGTCATCTTCACTACCTCCAGTTTCTGACACGACGCTCCCGAGGTAAGTGAACTTGTGGACGCGTTCTATTGCCTCCGTGGCAATCAGCAACGATGAAGTAGTCTTCACACCAGATCTCATCATCGTGAGTGACAGCAATAGGGCTTTGGACCTTTCGAGTACGGATCCCTAAAAACTTCTAGACGTTTGTGCAAACAGAGGCCTTAAAATGCCTAAATAAAGGATAAAACTTCTAGAACTCGCCAAATAAAAAATCAAACCCAGACATTATTACTCTAACAATGTTACACAAAAAACTTAAAGCTAGTCTCACGCGACGATTAATACGTCGTATATATTTCATGGGAAGTATTCGAATCAGTTGAGTATTAGCATAAACAGACGACCGTAAAACGTTGACGCCTGGGCTTCGAGCCCCGCGCCGCGCCCCGGTACCACCCGGCACCGAACATTAGGTTTTAAGGGAATTACATCGCATTACACTCCAGTACCGCTAACGGCGGCATGTGAGATTAGTTATAAAGGCTTCGCGATGTTTCACGGCAATTTCTTGATTTTAAAGCGATCATTTTAAAATGTGTAGGATGAAGATGAAGGATTTGCGTTCTTCTTTTCAGTGTAAAACCGAGTCGTATTATAGTTAACCTACGTATTTCATAAAACGAATTTGTTCGAAGACAATGGCTAAGAATAGTACAGCCCTTCTTTAGAAATGCCAAATCGACATGTGACAGGTGGCCATTTTCATATAATAAATTCCCCGATTAACCAATATGACTGTTTATGAGGATATCATGAATAGCTGGAGTTCTAGTACAAATGTCTCTTTGCACGCCAAATTATCAACTAGAGCATACTTACATCTATAACTTTATGAAACCACGCAATCCTAGTGAATTTGTAAGCCGTTGAGTTGCTTCAAACTCGGCAAACTGAGTGTACGGTTCATATTACTCGTAGTTCAAGTGGAGTGCCATGTGCTACCTATGTATATGACAAACTCTAACCAAGTTTGTCTTCAAACATTACCAAATTGATGAACCTATGCTATCTGGAATATTAAGCAGAGCAATGTAAATCTTTAAGGGAAGAATTATGTTCTCTGATAAAAATAAAATCTCAAAATAGCCGGTCAAAAAATGTTCAGGTTTCTGCTTTTGATTGAGATGTTCATTTAATCAACCAATATGCCTAGCCTTCTACCAACTATGTTGAGGTTGTCTTCCAGCCTAACTGGATACGGCTGACCTCGATACGGCCAGATTTACCTAAAGCAGGTCATTCAACGGAAACATTCGAGTGTAATGTAACAATCCCAGGGTCGATTTAATAAATCGGTATACTGTCGTGCTAGTCATTAAAAACATAACCGTGAAAACTTAGTTGAAGTAAATATGTATAGTAGTCACAGCTGATCTTTGTGTCTCTAAAGTTGGCTCTGCGAACCATTGCGCAAGAAACAGTTTGTTATCGAGTATAATACATAGAGTTAGCGAGACAGGACGATGTGACAAACTTAAGCGAGTGAAAGAGATGGTGATGTTTTATCTCTGCACCACCCTAAGTTCGACTGGTAGAAAATACCTAAGGCATTAAGTCCGCCTTTGTACTTGTGCATTAAGTTTTAATAAATAAAGAGACAGTTATACTATCTTCACCTTCAACACTGACACAAAAATAGCTACCGCGCAGGGTCACGGGATCCCAGCGCTAACAAATAAAATTTGGTTCAAATAAATGTCACTAGATGGCGCGATATGCGTCGATTTGTTATTTAATTGTGTGTAAAATTAACATTTTCTAGAATTGATCATAAAAATCTAATGTTCTTTTTAAATCAACTCTCCTAAGCACAACTTTATGAAATATTGAGCTCTTATTTTTTTTTTAGAGATTGTATGAACGGATCATTTAAAATTGATTCAAGTAGATAGCGCTGTTTTAAATTTGTTTTGATTTTTCAAATTTGTATTGTAACATATATTGGTACAATGAAACTGTAAAACCGTGCAAAAAAATACTATTAAACAAATCATTACTGTATTTAAAGAAAAAAATAGTCACGAACCGAGAAAACCCATTAACTTGCAAGTCACTGTTAACACTATAACCATTGCCGTGGAATGGAACCAAACACGATCCAAGTACTTATAAAAATAATCATCGAAATCAGACGAAAAACGCTATTTACGTCGTCGAAGCGGTTTCTTTGCATGGGATAAGGCATCTGTATGCTAGCGATTTATTATCTGTGGCAGGGTCTTGCAACCAACTTCTGAGACACAAAGATCCGCTTGTGAGTATTATAGCAAGCTATCAATCCGTCTGATCAAGATGGAATGGCAGTTCACATCAAGACTTTTACAGAATCGACTGGCAGATTTATTACATTCTTGAAACATTCAGGTATCCTTACTAAAAGCCAGATTGTAAGTCCTAAAACTTCAGTAGGCCCAACAAAAAAAGTTTCAACAGCCTTACGTCACGACAATAAAACCGCTCGTTTATATTTACGCATTCGGAATACCGGCACAGCACGCGGTACACTGTTCACTTTTACGATCACCGTTATACTATCCCTCGGTACTCGGCATATTTACTTTTATTGCACCCCGACTGTACTCGTATTTTGTAGGTGCCCTCGAATTCGGCGAAATTAAAATAACGTATCGAGGCCCTTCCGTAAGATGGGCAAGGCTTGTCAAGTCGTCTGTTTTCATTGACCTACGAATTACAACTTACAAGTCATCATCCACTTACGTCCACTGTTATACATGAGTCTCCTCAAACGTCACCACAATCGACTGAACGACCTGATGCTTCTCACATCTGGTAGACTCCCGCGGCTCTCACTAATCAATGATCACCATTGAGGGGCCTTCTAACCCCACATCTTCGGTCAATTAAAGTCCAACTACTGACCTGTGCTTAGTACACCGTTATTCTCAGGTACTGGTTCCAAGAGATCGGATATTGGAACGCAAGAATAACAAACAGAGAAGAAAACCGTAGAAAGATACGATTGAAACTATTTCGAAATGTTTGCAGTATGAATATGTTAGACCACACTGTTTTACCAATTGTCATAAGCGTGTAGAGTTGGTAAATTAGAAACTAAGTCAACTAGTAAGAGCTTTTTTTAAATGTGACAAATCTCGTCTCAAGGTACCTACTACGGTACTACCCACTAACGAACATTGCTGTCCGGCTATTCTAGCTCAATGAATGTTGTGGCTGCAGCACAACTATCGAAAACCAACAAATGAATCTATTTTAGTCGTTGTCCTCGGGTAACGGCCGCAAATTATCATTCTGATTTAAATTGGCAGATACATCGATATCCACTTTGCTATTCCAGGAAACGTTACTGCATGAGCTGGACACGGCATTATAAAGCCTAGACGCTATTTGAGATTCCATGCTGATCAAGATCGTAAATGGAGCGAATTAAAGAGGATTTAAACATAACAACACTACTGGCGCAATGTAGGTGTGCTGTAAAGTGCACCTTTTCGGTAACCACTGAAAATCAGCTCCGTGCTGTGGGTCACCTACGGCAGAGCATTATAATTTGTGGAAGCTATCTTGCCACAATCACGTCTTGCATCTATTTATTTATACTCACATTTTTTTTTTTTTTATCCTATGTTTACTAACATAATTCAACAACTATCAACACTATCGTTAAGGGTTTAGTTTAAGCAAAATCTGTTAATGTTTTGTTATCTATTAATGTTTGTATGTCGTTTTGTGGCAGTTAAATATATGTTATTTCTTCTTCTTCTCCTAACCTTTCGGAGAGTACTAGCAGATGTTATATTATCTTAGATACTCTAATATGGATATTGCAAATAATAATTCTTACTATTTTTACCATTTATAAAATAAGAATAAATAGTTTCTTATAAGACGACAAATCGTTCACGGTCCAATTGTGGATTGAGTTTGTCGATGTCAGTAATGCAAGTCACTGGCTTCTTTTAAAAACCTAGTTAAAATCATTTCCTTTCTCTCTAATGCTTTTTTGTTTCTATCTAATTTCTTCCAACATTAATCAACCCTTCTATAAAATTGCGTAACATATAATATTATTGATGGATGTTTAGATATAGTATTCTATATGTCTACATATTTTTTATATATTTATATTTTAAAGTAGCAGTACGCCACAGACCTCCTTTTTAGGGTTCCGAAGTCAACTATAGAACCCTTATAGTTTCGCTATGTCCGTCTGTCCGGCCGCAGCTTAGCTCAGAGTCTCTTAGTTCTAAAAAGCTATAATTTAGCATGGATATACATATTAATAATTCCGACAAAGTATTAAAATAATATCATGGTTCATCAAAGAGATGTGTAAATTTTATGGTGTACAACAAATTATATTCTATTCGATGCTGTTCTATAGGTGTCCCGAAACCACAAGTAAATTACCAATTGATTGCCCTCACTTTCCCGTTTACTACTCGATAAACCCATATCACCGATAGACCTTCAAAGAAATTGGGTCACTAGGCTAACGTACCCAAAAGATTCAAACACGCGACAAGGGTCAAGGCTATTCAACTTACTCAGTAACCTTCATAAATAACCTCTTTTAACCTCGTTAAAGAAATCACAGCAAAAGTACATAGTGTTGTAACTGTAAGGTGCCTTTCTCACCAGCTCGTTGCGTTTTCGTTTCTATACCGACTCTGTACAGATTTTTTACCGCGTGCATGTTATTAAATGAGAGCTTCTTCACTGAATCGTTTGGGTACAGATTCTGTACCAAGCGCATCCACGCTTCTCTGTATCGAGCCACTTGCTCGACTCCCGTGCGCCCTATCTCGCCGTTCAATCACACACAGCAAACTACTGCACCGAAACCGAGCTAGTCAACAAGTGGCTCTCGGTAAAAAACCTGTACAGATTCGGTACAGAAACGAAAACGAAACGAAAACGAATCGACCTGGTGAGAAAGACGCCTCACCCATACGATACTAAGCCATTTCTTTCCCACATACGTAGTTGAGACGTAAGTTATTGCTACTGACATGAACCCGAGCTTACGTCTCTATTCGCATGGCAGGCTTACAGGACACAGATAAGAGGTAATTCGATACGAATGGATTAGTATCGCGACACTAAATACAGATTACTCTGACGTACGGACATGGCAGTCGGAGGTCGCAGTCTGTGCCGATACGACCCAATGGCGGACGTAATACAATCCTGTGTATTAATATATGCTCCAGTTGAGAAGATTACTGTAAGTGTGTAAGAATACGGAGTGGAGATGAGAACGAAATATTATGTCAGCTGCTCGTCAATTTGAATATTAATACAGTTACCCCCAGTTTCCCAGCTCAAAATTATCGTAGAATTAATGTGACAAATTGGCAAGCACGCGTTATCTGCTGTGATTGGCTGTTGAAAATTCATTCAACCAATCACAGCAGTTATCGCGTGCTTGACAATTTGTCATATTAATTCTGGGATAATTTTGAGCTGGGAAACTGGGGGTTAGGGTTACCAACAGACGTTAGGATTAATCCTGACATGTCGGGTTTTTAAGATTTGCTCAGGATTTCAGGACTTTTTTTTCGGCAAATACTGAATTAGTTAGTGGTTTTATAATTTGTAGGAACAACAACAGAACTAAATAATATCCAATCAACACAAGCCAGCCTTTTCAGTTATACATCTGGTAGCCCTAAATACAGAAGACTTGAATATATGAATAGAAATATAGTGTTTTCGTATTTAGCAACTGCCTTAATATACAGTTTGCTGTAGGGCTCAATAAATACTATTACAGTCATTAGTTCATTGCGGTATTTTTGTTTTGTAACGGTATCCTCTCTAATAAGAAGCGTTTATATTGTAAATCATTAATTTTTACCCTCTTTAAACAGATTTATTTATAGAATAACACAATTAATAAATATTGCGAAAGAACATTGATGTAGATCGGAAACTGACGGTCATGTTATCGAGTTTGGTGTAAACGATAATGCTGTTGTCCCTTTAGATTTCAAAGACGAGGGGGTGGACTATACATTCTTGGAAACACCCACAACGTTAATCAAAGTGCAGCTATGAACTTTTATAGCTGTACTTGGACTTGCTTGCACTGCACCCACGTGGTGAATTTGTATGAAGATTATTTATTTTATTTATTTATAAAACTTTATGCACAAGTAAAAAGGCGGACTTAATGCGTTAGGCATTTTCTACCAGTCAACCTTAGGGTGGTGCAGAGATAAAATATGGTAGGTGCAAATTACTGAAAAAAAAATAGAGAAAAGAAATATAAATACAATAATTTAATATATATATATATATATATATATAAATATATACTTAGATACATACATACATAAAAAATTATGTTATTGAGAAATCTTTTTCTGAAACTCATTGTATATCAAATCGCATTAGAAAAATGAGAACATAATATTCTCGTAAATGGAAAACATACTCTAAAAATTGCGGTTACATTCAGCCAATAAAAACAAAACAAAACGCACACACGGAAAATATTCATAGAGTCGTACAGTTACGCTAATTTTTGTAAATAACAAGGAACAAGACCCGCTGGGACGGAATGCAACAAAATTTCAAACTACCTACTACTACTGCAGTGTTTTTAACCAATTCACTTTGCATTCGTATAAAACAAATGGGTCGAAAGTTCCGTTCTACCGTCCTATAGCTAGATTGTCAGTATCTGACAAAATCATATTTTGTGTTATAGACGAAAAAAAATACGAAATAATAAAAATCGTAAATGTTTATTAACCATAAATCTTAAACGAGTTACCAGTGACAACCAAAGTATATATAGTATAATGTACTTTTGAATAGGCACATTGTTAGTTTACTTAAAAAAAATTTCATTTATAGGGTCGCGTTTGACCACTATCTCACCTGTTGGTAAGCGATGGTATGGTGTGGTGATCAATTATTTATGCCGAGTTTCTGGAAGCCAAATTAATGTGACAAATTGAAAAATTGACGACACGTTTTCTGCTGCGATTGGCTGTAGAAAGTACATTCAACAAAACAGATAACGCATGCTTGACAATTTGTCACATTCATTTTGCGATAATTTTGCTTCCAGAAAAGCAACATAGTTTTAGTAAACACAGAAATTCAGAGCGATTTTATTTTTTTATCTCGAATCTATTGATAGGAGAAAGTAGAAGAATATTTGCTTAGACAGATCCGAAGTATTAAAAATCCAAAATTGACCAAATTTCATTTAGTGACACTCTAACTATAGGGCGGCACCGTTAAAGCTAAACGTGTACTAAATATAGTAAACGTCGAATTTTGTTGGAAAGTTGTTGCAGTATCATGTTACAGAGTTCTATTAATTATGAAAATGTTAGTAAAATATTGTGATATGTTTGCTATCGTGTTCGTGATACTGATGTAACACGTTTTGCTGGTTCGCTTTGCTTTGGGCGATGCATATTTATGGTTTTGCGAAATGTTATTAATGTTGTATTTTACGACTAACTTCTGTTATTACCACTGCCAGCAGCTTCGCTAGTGTGAAAATCGGCAATTATCCCAAAGGTACATATTCCCGAGATGATTCTATGTCCTAGTCGGCCGTCAAGATATGAAAAAGTAACAAAAAAACAGACTTTTCGCAACTATATTGGTCTCGTCTTCCACTCTATCCGATTGTACCCGATTATCAATATTTTCCGTGGCGATGCTGCCTGTCTGATCTACACAATTCAGTTGCATGATAGCCCCTTGGTGTGATTGTTTGTCAGACTTTTGTATTCCTAGTGAAATCCGAAAAACCAGAATACCAGCGTCAGGCAACTCCTTGTTGTCTGGCATTTTGCTGAATCGGACTTATTTGGCGCCGCACACTGTGTAATCGTTTTAAAATTAATTTCTTTTTTATTAGTACCTATATTGTGTGCATCCGTGTGTGCCAAATAAACTAGATTTCTTTCTTTCTTATCTTTGTTTTCTTTGTTTTCTTTGTTTTCTTTGTTTTCTTTCTTTTCTTTCTTTTCTTTCTTTTCTTTCTTTTCTTTCTTTTCTTTCTTTTCTTTCTTTCCTTTCTTTTCTTTCTTTGCTTTCTTTTCTTTCTTTCTTTCTTTTCTATCTTTTCTTTTGTTTCTTTCTTTTCTTTCTCTTCTTTCTTTTCTTTCTTTTTTTTCTTTTCTTTCTATTCCTTCTTTCTTACATATTTTCTTTTATTTTATTTTATTTCTTTCTTTCTTTTTTTTCATCGTTTTCTTTCTTTCTTTCTTTTTTTTTTCATCTTTAAAATGTCAAATCATAAATATATTCATCACATAAAAAAACTATTTTGAAACAAGATATAATGTAAAATTAAGCGTAATATTATAGTTTAAACACACTAATTAGGTACGAGAAACACAGTAGCAACACTAATCGCAGAGTTCTCTTCCAAGATAAATACGATATACGATGGAAATAAATACAGTTAACTTTAATTATGCAGCCGCACGTTCTATTAATTAATTTATGTAACTAACTTGTGTCTGCAGTAATGTGATATTACTCGTTGCACTTAGGGGGCTAAGGCACATAACAAAAATGTTACAGAAATTTAAGGTAGCAAATAGTAACTTTCAATTCTTACCAATTCTTTAGCGATTAGGAATCACTGGTCCAACCTTCTTTAATTACGAGGTAACATTGTTTGTATAACGTTTGTAATAGGTAATATCTGAAAGAACTGAATATATGATTACGAGACATTTTCAGGAATGGATAGAAAGAAGAAAGAAAGAAAAATCTTATTTGGATATAGATTGGATATAGTGATGATAACCTAACTCAACTGGATTGGATAAGGTGATGATAAGCTATCTCAATTAGATTGGATATAGTGATGATGAGGAGCAGTGGTGGCCATAGCTTCTCCTCAACCAGACTAAATAGCACTATCGTGTTTGGCCTTATTGGATATGTATTGATCAGCGATATTACATTTGGAACTTTTAGTCCAATAAAGGCTCGTTTTAAAAAGATTTTTACATTTAATTCTATTCTATTTCTATTCTATTTGAGCAACGGTGGCAGGTAGCAGTTGGAACCCAGTGGTAACGGCCGCGACTTACAAGTCGTAAATCGTAGGTTCGAACAGGAAGGCTCTTTAGTTAGTGTAAATTGTTTCATCACCACTGCTCTCAAAACGATGAAGGAAAACATCAGCAGAAAACCAGAATGCCCTAGAACCAGAAATTCAAAGACATGTGATATCCACCAACCCACACTGGGCCCGCGTGGTGAATTATGGCCCGTTCCCTCTCACAGAGAGGGGGCCTGTGCTCCAGCAGTGGGATGATGGTGAAGCCAACTCTAGTACAATTTGGGCTAAGTCTACGAGAAAATAACTAAGATCAATATAAACACACCGTCAATCACATCATCGCTTACCATGAGGTGAGATAGTGGTCAAGCGCGAGCCTAATTCAAATAAAAAATAACAACATTACACCTACCATTCACCCACATTTCACCAGTTGTTTTAAGTGCCACATAATAGAGGGCGACTCTGTTGCCATCAACCGGGCACTTGTCGAGACTGCGACCTTCTTCCTTTGTTACATTCAACATTAACAAAGGAAGGTTACATACAAAATACGTGATACAAGTAAATTTAAAAAACCCTCAACACATTTTTTTATTTCATGCTACATAAGTTATCTAGTAATACATACGCTTCGATCGACAATCTATTGAACACGTAATTATGACGATATAACACGATATCTTGCGAAAACACCCCGATTCAAACAGTAAAACGCCCATAACTTTTGAACGGCTGAACCGATTTTCATCAAACTTAGCTAAGAACTCTCGATAAAGTCACCTTTCAAACAAAAAGAAAAGAAATCAATATTGGTTCATCCGTTTAGGAGCTATGATGCCACAGACAGATACACAAACACGGATACACACGTCAAACTTAAAACACCCCTCTTTTTCCGTCGGGGGTTAAAAATACCCAATATTGCATGGTGTTGAAAACTGAAAAAGAGAAACGATAAAGTCACTGAACGGATTGCAGTTGAAACGGAAAAGTACGGAAACGCAATCGCTTGAAACAGCTTTTGATACAAAGGTTACGGTACGGAAGTGCAGACGACTTGTAAGTTTTTATATCTTCACTCTTTTGGCTTTGCAGATTTTATGGAAGATTTTAAGCTTGAATTGTGCATAAATACAGGCATTTAAGTTTAAAGTCTGCACAAATACAACAGTTTGTAGGTAATTCCATTGTCTATATTAATAATAGGTATTGGCTTTTAATGCCTCTCATAACAATAACTTTTTTTAATCACTTAAGCCAGTTAACGTAGGGGCAGCGTCATCAACTGGTTACCTAACTTCTTTTCTAAAGTATTCTAATACGTGAGGCACAATTAATGCAGCTGTGCATAGCTAAACCAGGGGGGTGACCATAAGCTCTTAGACAAAGGTTATTTTGAGTGTGTGTAAGGGACAGATGTATATGACTTGTATACATCTGTCACTTACGCGATCTCAAAATAACCTTACTCTAAGAGCTTATGGTCTTCCCCCAGATCATTATTTAGATTTCAGGGGTTATACAATGATTAGGTGTTTTCTACTTCCATGTATCTTGAAAATCAAATCATATAGAAATTGATTCCTACATCATATAATGGAGTTATCTTACTGTTTTCCATCTACACTATGGCTTATACTCGGATAAAGTTTATAATAATTAATAACCCCAAATTATGGCACACGCGAGTGTTGTGAATATTAAAACTTATTTGAATTAAGACGGAGAAAGAAGGAATTATGATTTGTTATCTTAATGGATGCATTACATTTATATTTCAAGTTGAGATAAGTCGTAATATTTGAGCTATAAAAAACAGCTCTATATTACTAGTCAGACGTATTTTCTGAGGAGTATACTTTGTTGTACAAAACGTAATTCTCGTTTTATTAACCGACTGCCCAAAAAGGAGGAGGTTCTATGTTTTTTTTTGTATGTTCCCCGATATCTCCGTCAGTTGTTTAATTCTACCGACTTCCAAATAAAAAACTACAAAGTGAAAAATTAATTTATTTTTGGAAGTCGGTGTCCATAACACAATAAATTGGTACCTTTGAAAGACGCCGACTTCGTTTTTTTATCCTTTAGTTTTGTCTTGCCATAACGCAGAATTTTGATTTCACAAGATGTTTTCTTGCCAAAAATGTATTCATAAACGTTTAAAAAAAAAAAATACCAGCCTGTTAGGTGGTACAACGGCGGGTTCGCGGTAAGTGCTAACGCTTGCCCGTGTTCCCGCCTTAAGCGGCACAGGAGGACACCGTGGAGTTTTAGTAGGTTGGAGTCCCACATAACTGCACTATCTGCCCGTGGTAGTGCAGTATGCATGAGCAAAAAAAGCAAAAAAAATATGGTACAGGCACAAACTACCACTATTGTTCAAGATAGGTTCGGAACTTCAGACTTATTATGATATCTCCAGAATCCAGACAGATGTCCTTGTTTACATGTTTTTCTAAGTATCATATCAACGGTGTGGTCAGTCCAATGAATGAGTCGGCTATTGAGCTACATTTCGATTAGAAATTTCGCAAAGTTCATACCGTATACAAGGTTCAAACCAAAAACAACAACAACCTACACAATATCGTCAACACGGCAGCTGACACCCTTCACATTTTTAATCTGTAGCAAAATTATTGAAAACATTCCATTATATCGTCGCGTGGCGCCAATGAAATATGCATGACGTCAGTGAGCAGTCACAGCACGCGACAACAATGCTGCGGTCCTATATCTAAAGTGTCACTATCTGACAAAATCATATTTTGAGTTAAGATGAAAAACAAAAACCCGCAAAATAATAAAAATCGATGCTGCATAACAACTGTAAGTCACATAAGTAAGTTTCTGGTATCAAAAATTAATTCTTATTGCCAACTTTCGAATTGGCACGTTGTTAGTTTAAATCAATTACTAAATCTTGTCAAAAATCATTTTTAAACATGGTAATTTGGGGCGTTTTTGTTTTAATCCAGATTTAATAATAGAAAAATACTGCTAAGAGACATCGATAGAGAATTGTTTTGGTGATTACGTAGGTAACAGAGAGTTAAAAAAGGCCAAATTTCAGATAGTGACACTCTATTTATAGGAAGAAAACAATGTCCGAGGTTGTGTCGTGCGGCTATGTGTTGCTCTTGTTTCCTATTGTGTGACGTCACCGCTGCGTTTATTAACTTGCAATGACAGAGACATGATGTGTATGGAAACGGCGGTGAATGGATGTTGGTTCAATTGGCAGCAGCTTAATTAGCCTTTCTGCTGAGATGGATGACGAAAATGAACGATAAACTTTTTGTTTTATTTTTCTTTCTTTTCTCTTCTGTAACTTGACGATCTGTGTTGACACAGTAAGCCGATCTACTGACATTAATTTGATTTTATGTCATCATCGGCAGAAGGAATTTTTGGCAATCTCTTCATATTACATATAATTCTTTTTTTTTCTATTTAAATCTCGCAGTCAGCGCAGGGACACCGTGCCGCTTCAATCGGCTGTACGAGATAATCCCTGTACCCTGTAGCTTTGAGGCCAGTTGGTTGACGTGTGTTGATATTCTACTTTGGTAGCAATTACTATGTGTAGCAATCTCTTGTTTGACGGTACTGATATTTTAATCCTCGTGTATGTACTTGTTGTTCACGTAGTAAGGTATGTCTAACATGGCTCTCAATGTCTTGCTCTGAAATCTTTCAAGAATCTCGATGTTGCTGTTACTATCAGTACCCCACAGTTGAATCCCGTAGGTCCATATTGGCTTCAGTATGGTCTTATATACTACTAATTTGCTTCGGTGTGAGAGGCTTGACTTTCGACCTATCAGCCAGTACATGGTTCTGAACTTTGTGTCTAGCTGTTTGCGCTTGGTCCAGATGTGCTTTCTCCAGGTCAGCCATCCATCGAGATGCATTCCGATATACTTGGCGTCCTCAGCTTGGGGAATATCTTCATTATTGAGTTTAATGGGGAGGCAGGTTTGTTTTCTGAAAGTGAAGGTCACGTGGGTAGATTTGCTCTGATTTGCTTTAATGCGCCATTTATCAAGCCACTTTTCTACCTTAGCAATGTGATCCTGAAGTTTGGCTGATGCTACTGCTGGGTCCTGATGGACAGATAGTAGGGCAGTATCGTCTGCGTATGTGGCAGTTATAGTATCACTCTGCGTTGGCAGGTCAGCAGTATATAGCAGGAACAGTACAGGCCCCAATATGCTTCCTTGTCGCACCCCTGAAAGAATTTATTTCTTTAAATCCACATACTTAAAACACATACCCAAAACCACATACTAAAAAACACATACTGAAAACCACATACTTAGAACCACGTACTCAAAACCACATACTCAAAACTAGTTGTGTCCATTGACATAGTGTTGTGACTATTTAACCGATGCGATGAAGCCTTAATTCGAATAGCTTCAAATACTAAACTTCAAAACAAAAGTGCTGATGGAGACTATTGAAAATATTAAGTTGTGATTACGTGAACTTTATTTAGGAAAGTCCAAATGAAAAAGCGAGCATCCAAGTTTGTATATAATTTCCGACTTAAACTAAAACTAACGAACATATCGAACATTTTACTACCATTTACTCTGAACTACTAAAACATCAACAAACATACTAAAACAGACGCCAACTGCACAACATTCATAAATCAAGCAAAATTACATCTCTAGCGGGTAGAGTCATACGGTGTAATCTTTATTAGTGGAAACTTTTCACTCTGTATTAGTCCCCGGGCCCTCGTTCGCTTTACAAATTGTTTTACTGCATACACACACGTGAAATAAAGAACAGAGTCCACGCTTTTTGGATGAAAGTCTTTCTTGTTGTTGGTTAATGGATGTAAGAATAATATTTTGAGGTAGTCATAAAAATTACGGAACCTTGAATTTATTCATTTTTAGCCTAAGTTGTCACATTGCAGGAAGAAGGCCTCAATTTTTTTCAACCTAAAAAAGGCATACCAAACGAAAAAAATCATTAATAAAAATAAAAACGGTCTGCATATCGTCTCAAATTCTAAACCAACATTTTAGAGAAGGTCATCGTAATCATCATTTCAGCCGGAAGACGTCCACCGCTGGACACAGGCCTTCCCCAGGCGTCGCTACATTGACCGATCCCGTGCGTCTCGCATCCAGCGCCTTCCCGCAACCTTAACCAGGTCATCGGTCCATCTAGTGGGAGGCCTTCCAACGTATCGTCTTCCGGTTCGCGGTTGCCATTCCAGAACTTTTCGGCCCCATCGGCCATCCGTTCTGCGAGCAATGTGCCCTGCTCACTGCCACTTAAGTATAGCAATTCTTCGGGCTATGTCGGTAACTTTGGTTCTCCTACGAATATCCTCATTTCTGACGTTATCACGCAAGGAAACTCCGAGCTTAGCCCTCTCCATTGTCCTTTGGGTGACGGTCCCATAGGTGATCACTGACAACACACACTGGTCATAGATTTTTGTCTTGAGACACTGCGGTAAATTGGACGAGAAGATACCACGCAACTTCCCGAACGCCGCCCAGCTGAGTCGGATTCGACGGTTGACATCTTTCTCGAAGTTAGACCTACCCAACTGAACCGTTTGTCTCAGGCAGACATATTCGTTTACAACTTCGAGTGTAGAGTCACCACCTTGATAAGAGTGGGTGTTACATGGACATTCACCATGACCTCGGTTAATGACAAAAAGCTACATAATTGCTTAGTTCTGCACCTAAGGACCGAAACAAAAAATATTTTACACTGTACTAATATTTTCACGAATCACAATAATACCACGTACCCATATTACACGGAATAAAATAATATACAACAGGAAAAAATAAAACAAAAAGCCAAGAATGTCATTTAGTCAAAAATGTCATAACATACAAAAATCCGGACGTAGGTTGTGTCTACGAGCACGAACGTTCGTACGTAAAACGTGTCGTACTCGTAGGTTTGCGTTACTCGGCACGCGTTCGGAATATTTTGCGTCACGAAAAAATTAAAAGCGGCCCAAATGCCGTTCTTCGTATTCAATTAAAATTTTATGTAACCTGCGTATGTACGCATGTTAGGTGATATTACGGGGTTGTTTTCTTTTTTGGCAGGAACTATGTATATGAAAGGTCAGTCAACCTGCATTGAGGAACATTGCGATCAATATTCGTGCCTTCCCTGTATGAGGAGAGGCATTTGTCCTGCAGTGGGACAGTAACACTATGGCAGTGTACTTTTATTATGCGTACAGCTAAGGAGAAGAATTCTCTGCCGGTGTCTGTGCTTCCCGATAGCTACAATCTAGGGGTCTTCAAGTCAAGAGTGAATAGGTTACTTCTAGGGAAGCGTGCTTCACCGTCGACCACATCATCGCTTACCATCAGGTGAAATGTTGGTCAAGCGCAAGCCAGTAAAAAAAAACGGCATTATAAGAAAAGTCAGGAGCGAGATAATTCATTTTTATTATGGTTTTTCTTAAACTTTGAGACTTAACCTTTTATTCGGCCTTTTGGTTTTGAACTATTAACTTGAAAATATTGAATTTCTATGTAAAAATATTCTACTGCTGGACACTTAAGGTACAGACAGCCAAATTCATTGTTTATCTTAAGGTTTAATGTTACTCGCACCTCATAAATAAACAAGGATTGTTTACTTTTGAGAACAATTTGATTTTCAGCGTGACAAACAAATTAACTTTGTTGAATTTACGTGAATTTTAAATAATTTGATATTTTGTTTCTTTCATTTTAGTTCGTCTTCAGTAAAAAATCTATTTCAAAATATGGCACAAAGGCACAGAAAAAGACCACAACGACGCCACGGTTGGCGCAGTGGTTGAGCGATCGACTGCTGCGCTGCGTGTCGGTTCGATTCTTGAGATAGTTGTTCCGGATATGGGTGTTTGTGTATGTGAGTTTAAATGTTTGTAAAAGCACCCACGACACAGGAGAAATTCCCAGAGCGAGGCAACGTTTAAATAAAAATAAAAATAAACTTTTTTGTACTAAAGTTATTTCTCAACTCAAATACGTAATTTATTTTCGGTGTTGTGTATTTATATTAAATATAGCTTGTTGAAAACTCAGCATTAAACGGCATTGCATGGTCCCCAGTAATAAAGGCACGGGGTTCACTTCACGCGTTGAATTTATTTTTACACAGTGCCGGCACATATTTAAACTAACTCAGCGTGTGTTCATGCCTTACTATTGTTTCGCGATCGTGAACCTTTTTTATCTGATACTTGATAGTGAATATTGTAAAGCACTTTTCGGCAGTTAGGACCAATCATATCAAATCAAAAAAACTTTATTTCAAATAAACCTTGAAAGGTACTTTTGAATTGTCAAACAACATTCCATCTTTCATGATCAACATTACGGTTTCACCAAAGGGCGTTGCACGAGTGACGTTGGCATCACCCTAATAAAGAATTTTTAATAAACCTTTCAATAAATCTGTAGAAAAGCAGTTTTTGTACACCGAAAATATTTCCAAAAAAAATTGCCAGGGTGTTAAAGGATAACTAACAGAACCCATTGCCAGCTTTTTGGATTTTTGTCTGTTTATCTGTTTATTTGTGCACGCATCATGTAAAGTGTACGAAACCAATGTAGATAACTTTTATGCATAAAAATTGTGCGTAACTTGAAGTATACTTAGTTTTTGTTTCATCGGAATCGGTCTATCAAAAATTAGATAAATTTAAAGTAAGACGTAAAATATCACAACACACGCAATTCAGATACTCGGACAGTTGAACTCCATATTCCATAGAAGGCATCGTGCATTTGACATCATTTTCGGAAAGGCAGTGTTACGATTCTCCGCGAAAGAATGACCCTAGAAAAAAATTGGTAGGTAGGTAGGGTAGATAGGAAGGCAAGTAGGGCAGGCAGATGACGGGAGCGAAGCCGCGGGCACAGCTAGTATAATATAAATATATAAAACAACCAAAATCTTCTCTTTCTACGTTAGAGTAATTACACTCCCAGTTAGATTTCAACAAGGTATCGAGTAGCTGCTACATCTTGTCTACACCGGGCGTTACGCCGTAGCCGAGTGCTACGCCGAGCGCTACGCCGTAGCTCGAAGGAAACATGAACTGAAGTGGTGTAGGTTCCGTCGGACATTGAGACGACCTCTTAGCCTGAAATAGGGTTCGAATAGACAAATATATTTTGCAGAGGTCTAAGGGTAAGTGTGGCATCTCTGTTTGTAAAATATTTTCGACTGAATCGAAATGATTTTAGAAGGCAAATGATACCCAAATTATCTCTGAAAATTTTATAGTATTGTAGTAACATAACAATAGAACAATGTCAATATAATAAAAACCATAACCTTTAAAATCAAGGTCCTATTAAAATTATCTTTTTCCAAATAACTATATTTTCGTAACAATAAACCCATAGTAATTAGAACCCTAAGCTTTTAGTTAACAAACAAAAACTATAGAAACAATGGTTTCGTGTGTCTAACTACACTCCCCTTATCAACGTTGATTTTGTCCTAATCAGATATTCATAATTACTAGCTTTTAAAAGTAATTAAATAATTGGAACGCCACCAATTAACCTACATGAGTTTGGTTAAAGTAAATTAATATACAATTTTATAACTGTAACGTCAGCAACTCATTAATTATGCGGCTTGTGGTTAAACGGGAAATACGTGAAATGATTGACTTTGAAGTTAAGCAGTACATAGCACTGTAGATCAATGGATGGGTGACCATTCTGAGGTACTGACTCAATTCTACGTTTTATCACGTTAAATTAATTTATTTTTGTCTGATATGGCACATTACTACTTGATTAACCTATTATGTATCACCCCGATAGTGATGAGTATCATTGTGTTTATGTCAAATCTCAATAGCCACGCCTAGACGGCCTTTTAAAGGTCGTAGCCACAACACCGCCTTAAACGGAGATGACTGCTCGCTGTCCACGCGCTGAACTAGCAGGCAACCAGCTGTCCAAGCGCTTATAGCTAGCAGTCAACTAGCTGTCCCCACGCCGAGCGCTTTCACCTTAATTTTTTCGACAATCTGGCAACGTGCTTCAAGCGAGCAGTCGACGATCTGCAGGCCTACAGCAAGCGTTCCGCCCGCTTGAAGCGCGTGGTAAGAGTGCGGTAAGCGAGACGTCAGCTGTCGATGTAAAGCATGTTTACAGAGGACGCCCAAAAGCTCACATTTTAATGTACATTATTTTGCCGGTTGGGAGCGTTGTCGTATATGTCGGCTACGACCTTTATCCATTTTACATCAAAGTTAAAAGTCATTAATGTTGTCAAAAAACAAAAGGCCCGTTTTGACAGCTATAAAAATACTTAATAATAATTAAACTTGATGCCTGCGAATGATACTCGTTGTTATAGTGTATGGATAACATAGTAATTGATAAGGATTATGAATTTGATTTTTCAATTTCTTACGTAGAAAGTAATCGCGGCATGTAAACTGAGAAACGTCAACGGGCTTCTTAGATTGTGATGACTTTTGGCAGCACGGTTGGCGCAGTGGTTGAGCGATTGACTGCTGCGCTGCGTGTCGCGGGTTCGATTCCCACACGGAACAAATATTTGTATGACCTGCAGATAGTTGTTCCGGCTCTGGGTGTTTGTGTATGTGAGTTTATATGTTTGTAAACGCACCCACGATACAGGAGAAATTCCTAGTGTGGGGCAACGTTTCATTTAAAAAAAAAAAATAATAACTTTAAACTTAAAAGTTATTGCGAATCCGTAACTTTCTGAATAATCCCTTAATGATTCTCACACAACCTCTATAAACTCCCATCACCCAACGCAACGTAACATCAAAATTTCAACCGTCAACCGTTAAAACAATATACGAGCCAACCCTAAACCACTAACAATAAATGTATAGTCATCAACAATGATTCACAGAATACGGCCCAGGGTTGATATACGCCAGCTCCTGGCTAAGATACAACTACGCCAGTGACCGCAGGAGGGCGCTGCGAACGCCATGATAAAGTGTTATTGGCCCTCGGCCCTTGGACCAAATGAATGGTCAGGCACGAATCTTGATATGACTAATGGGTTATAATAAAGCTGGTGTTGTGAGGAGTTGACTGTTTAGTTAGCTGAGATTGGTAAAGAAATAACATCAGCTTGTATTTATAACTGTGTCTTTAACTGACTTTCCAAAAAGGAGGCGGTTCTATGTTCGGCTGTAGGAATGTTTTTTTTGTATTTTCACCGATTGCCCCGTCAATAACGAACTGATTCTGAAAGTTATTTTTTTGTTTAAAAGGGTATACACGAGATGGTCCCATTGTCACCAAGTTAGGATCTGATGAGAGGTCCCATGAAAATCGAGGGAACTTCTTAAATTTTATACGCATACTTATAGCGATTTTGGTATTTTCATCAACATGGCAAACATTTGCATTCAGAATGTATCATTTGTTGAAGTGGAACTAATGAATAAGACCGCAGGTGCTATAAAAGATTTTCATGATAATACAAGGAAAGTACCAAAATTAAAAAGATAAAAAGTCGGTGACAAAAACGAAAAAAAACAAAGACACCGACTGCCAAAAAGATTGCAGATATTTTTTCACTTTGTAGTGTTTTGATTTGGAAGTCGGTTTTCTGGTAATGGTTTTTTAAAGCTTTTTGAAATGATTAATTTCAGTAGTTAGCAGTTGAATTATTGTGTCTCTGAGACTCATCGAGCTTCATTATCTTGGCATAATATATCTCGAATGACCTTTAGGAGGCAAATGTCTGAATACTGGTGAAAACATATTTAATTGGGACTCATCGATACGACATAGAAGAAAATTAACTCTGCACTTTCCTGGTTGCCTCTGTTGACTGCTGATGGTTGGAGCTTACAGTCTTCAAATTTTCTCAGTAGCAAGCATCTTTTTGACCCAAAGCCATACAAAATGTCAAAAAATCTTTTCAATGTTTTTAAGAGGCTTTCCCTTTAGCTGTATGGAAGCCCCATAAAGCAAAAGAGGATCGCGAAAAAAAATGACTTACCCCCGAGGGATCGTTGTTTAGAGCTTGTCGAGTAGATAAATATTGTATTTTTCAAAAATATTGGAAAACTGTGGGTATTATGTATATTCTACTAGCAAACACCAAAATATTGATAAAATAGAATTTTTTCTTTGAAAGTCCCTCATTTTTCCTATTACAACCAACTTGATTTTACGGTTTGCTAGGGAAACCTAAATTTGCGCAGTTCGACGCGCATATGGGCGCGAAACCATTAGTCGATTTAATCCTAATTCCTGTTTTTATTTTTAATATTGTAATATTCTGTTAAGAGCCTATAAGGATTTAATTTGACCATTTCCTTTCTTATTTTTTAAAATGTTGCGAGGTTCAATTTATATTAAGCTTTAATTTGATCAAATCCTTTATAATTCTTTAAAAATGAAGGTATCTCCAGTTGACATTTTATAAGGATTTAAGTTGACTGTTTTCTTTTTATTTCTTTAAAATATTATAACATTCGGTTTTGTTTAAATAAGAATTTATTTTGACAAAATCCGTTCTATTTATTTATTTTAAATATTTATCTAACGTCGGAGTAAATATTGTAAGGATTTATTTTGATAACTTCCTTTTTGTTGTTGCCCGCTTGATTGTGATGTTTCGCGCCTAAACTTTATGTTTAACAGCTTAGTTTTGAAAATCTTTACATCCGCTGTGTCAACTTTATGTTTGTTATTTTCTGTGTATGAAAACCGAAGTAATTGTGGAGGAAGAACACTTTTTCGCTACCACGGATTTAAACACCCTATACTAAACTAAAGTATTTCTTTATTCGCCATTTACTCTGTGAACTGTTACTGTGTATGAATGTTGGTGCAAACCAATATTACGTATGAACTTAACGACGATGTCGACCACGCGCCGACACACACTTAGCCGGTTTTTTACATATTATCAGAATTTTAGACGTATACTTGTATAGGCATTTATTCTTAGGAAGAAAACCGTATCTAATAAACTCGTCATCATCATCATTTCAGCCGAAAAAAGTCCACTGCTGGACATAGGCCTCCCCAGGCGTCGCCAAATTTACCGATCCCGTGCGTCTCGCAATCTTAACCAGGTCAGTGGTCCTTCCAACGCATGGTCTTCCGGTTTGCGGTCGCCTAGTAAATAAATTCAAGTTAATTTTCACTGAAATATGCTCCAGAAAAGCTTCTTCTATCATATTTACAAGAAGTATCTACGTTTGGATTTACAGAAATGTAAATTCTTGTTAGACAGTTTTTCTACAAAACAGCAGACGGGAAAGGTAAGTTTAGTGTGTGTCGCTCATAACTACCTCCTTTAAACCAGACGAGAGCTCAAACAATACACCAACAAAAGCGTCTAAATTACGCTTCACTTTCAAGTATAAATAAACTCGCACTTCATATAGCCTAAGATCCCACTGCTACAATCTGCAGGTACATTGTTTTTGATAAAACTTAATTTACATTAATGATACTTGATAGTAGGTTAGATAGCTGCAGGGTTGCCTATAAATATCTAGCCGCAATTATCTTAATTAAATTAATCGTAATTTATGTTTGATAGTTAACACCAAATAGTTATATTTTTCAAGTGAATGCATCGTTATTTGAACGAAAATCATGTAGAAAATAGGAAAAAAAGGTTAGCAGCACTCATTTAGCTGCAATCTATGGGTTGCTAGTTTACCTGTTTATACATGGAAACCTATTAACTGTGGCTAACTAAGAGCTGGCGGATGTTGCAAACGTAACCGCGATACAGGAAAAAATCCTAGTGAAGCGCAAGGTTAAAAAAACTAATTGCGGCTAGACATTGTCAGACAACCCTGCTGTATTCTATTCTTCAATAGAGTACAATTAATTTTTCACAAAAATTAAGTTTAATCAAGAACGAAATGGCCGCTGATTATTGCGGTGGGATCTCGTACTAACACTCGAAAACTTAGTTCCAAATTCAAAATTCAAGCAGCACGTTCGCTAAGTGATATGCACTCTTAACTTTTTGGTCGTTGCCTCGCTTCATCAGACTGACAGATGCTCTCTGGATGCACTTCTTGAAACAAAGTGACAGAATTAAGGCGACGGAGAAAACGTTTTAAACTAATTACTGTCAGCAGTGGCAGCGCGACTGTCGTCAGATGAAGCGTCTGGTCTTTAGGTACGGTTTATATAAACGTGGACTGAAGTTACGATTAGCAAGTTAAGTTTTGTTTTATGCTTGCTTTTTGTGTCGTAGAGTTGTTTGTTATTACTGTAGAATATATAAAAAAATATTACCGACTTCCAAATAAAAAACTACAAAGTTGCGTGATGGACACCGACTTCAAAAAGTAAAGTTATTTTTCACTTTGTAGTTTTCTTATTTAGAAGTCGGTAGCATTTATTTTAAACAAGTTTATTTTTATTTTTCACTTTTTAATTGTAGCTACCTAATAGGCAAGTTGTTTAGTCACCTTAACACCAGAATAGATAACCCGAATATCATGAAACTTAGACATTACCGGTGAAATGAGAGATCCGCGTACCCCTTAAGAGCGTAATGGCGTGATGTTATGTTATGAAATGGTATAATCAATAAACAGACATGCGATTGCAGCAATCCCGAGATATTTGCCTTTATTTATTGAAAAGTTCTGTCGTAAATCTTTGAAGTTCTTCATCAGATCTTCACCAAATTAAAATAGGACCAATTTTGAAACATACTCTTTCAAACAAAAAAATAATTTTCAAAATCAGTCCACAATTGACGGAGATATCGGTGAACATACACAAAAAAAAAACATACATGAAGTCGAACATAGAACCTGCTCCGTTTTGGTAAGTCGGTTAAAAATTTCAAATAATAGTTTCGATTACTTGGAAGATATCTGTCCTGTTTCACTTTGAAAAACTTGGGGTTACTCTAGTTTGTTTTTACAAAACTTAGCAAAACTTGCCATTACTCAGCGCTGACAATATTTTTTGTTTGTTCTAAGAAATTTTTTAATTAACTCAACTGTTTACAAGTAACAAAGTTTACAATGTTTGTTTCTGAGGTCTTTGTAAAGGGCAAATGGACTCAGTGACCTTGGACCTCAGTTCTTCGTAACAGCTATTAAAGGTCTTGTAAATATAAATAAGTTCATTCAAAGTAAATTGTGTTAACATTATAATTACAAATGGGATTGGGACTTAATTTGTTTCGAAATTAGATTTGTTTATAACAACAATGTGTGGGAACGCCGTTTTAAATATATCTATGTCCTGTTTTTTTTTTCTGGTCGATTTCAATGTCTTCAGCCATAAGCGTAGTCTTTTTGTTGGTCTATAAAATAAAAATTTGGTAAAAAGGGAAATTTTGCTGTGCAATAAAGTATATAATATTCTATTGTATCCTATAAAATGTTGGTCCTCAAAGGATCCTACAAAGTTTCAGTCGCTATGATGGCTTCTTCTCCGTTACTGCTGTGCGTCTCTGGAATTCTCTCCCACATACCTTCATTTTTCTCTGAATGTCTTCAAGAGGAAAATCAAGTATTACATTCTTTCGGAATGTCGTAATATTGGTATACATGGTGCGTTTTTTAAGTGGGTGTGGATGGCCAAATCCCAAAGTATGAGGCATATCGAAAAACACTCAAACGAGTCACGAGCCCGATTTTGATGAAAACTAATACTGTATCATTGGAATTTTGAAAAAATCGATATTCTTAGCCAGGAATCAGGCCGATTGATTATGAAAAAAACAAATTCTGTATCATTCGATAGTGTCGCTAATAAGGATCAAATTCTGGGATGTAATGACATACGGCAAACTTAAGGAAATGCTTTAACAAAATACTTATTTTTTGGTACATTAAGTACGTCCCTATAAAACTGAAAGTGATGAAATGATTGCCATTATTTTCAACATATAGCCAGGTTCGTCTACTCAAGCATTGTTATAATAATAAAAAATAATTGCATAATTATTATTGCATAATATTGTATAATTGCATTCAGCATTAAAATAATTTCGATTCCGTTTAGAATATTCCCCAAATTTTTTTCATGTCTTCAGCTGCTGATATGAGCCTTCGTAAATTTCCTACGAAAAATGCTTTCGCTAAAAATGAGGTATTTCCTCACGATTGCCATATGACATTATTTCCCAGAATTTACTGCTCACTATCGGATAGTGTGTTTTTTTTCGAAATCAACTGGTTCTATTCCTGGCTAGGACCATTAACTTTTCAAAATTCCAATGATGGTGTTTTAATTTGCATCAAAATCGGGCTCGTGACTGCTTTGAGTGTTTTTCACTATTTCTCATAGTTCCGTATTTGGCCATCCAAGCCTACTTAAAAAAAGCATCCAGTATGTATATATTTGTACTTATGAATGTACGTATATTTGTGATTTATTTTATATTAATCTAGAATTGTACACTGGACTACTTCTCTTCTTTCTTTTGTAAAATCTCTCTAACACTCTTAGGTTTGCTGGTAGAAAACTCTACTTTGAGTTAAGCTCACCTTTGTACATCAACTTTATAATCACTGTTGTATGTCATTTTTGTGTACAATAAAGAATTGAGAAAGTTCTTTTTTGGAATCTTTGCTTTTTCTCCTGATTCATGTGTTTTAAAATAATAATTAATTACTTTATTTTTACTGAAAAAGTAAAAATAACTTATTTATATGGAAATTCAGGCGTTCCTGTTAATCGTCAAGTAAAATTTGTGAAAAAGCATCAAATATTCAAAACAAACTATGGTTAACTTTTACTAAATAAATACATTGTAAGAAAAACAAACACTGCATTGAAGCTGGAGATCAAACGCAAATCGGAATACTTTTAAATAAAGCAACAATGTAGTTTTAGTACTGAAGCCCTCACGTATAAATTTAATTGAAACAACCCTACTTTCGCTTCACTGTAATAATTGAATTTCCCTTTGCAGTAGTTTGTCGTTCGTTTTGTGACGTTTACTTTTAGATAACATAATAGCATTAACATTTTATATAAATAAATTAATTGCACTAACTAAGGTTAACTAATTTAAATTTATTTTATGCCTGTCTAACGCAGTCGACGATGGTGCATTTATTTTCCTATCAATAGAATGCAGCTATTATGAACTTGCAAATGTAACGACGCTGCAATTTCATTATTGCTTTCAAATAAATAAAAGGAATTCTACAAACAATTAAATTGTTTCGCTTAAATGAGCTGTCATGCTGAAGGAGAATAATTGTTTTTTTTTAAAATGGCAAGCTTTATCGAAAGTCTGAAGTATTTGCCATGTATGGGATTTCCACCATGTGAAACGGTAGCGAATATAAATCCCATATATTCCGGTGTTTTCGAAATTCGTTATCGCTGATAAAAGGTCAGTTTGGCTCTTAATCCTTGCAAGCTTTTGTCTCCTCTACCAAAGAAAATAAAACTAATGTTTGGTGATTATTTAGTATGAATAATTTCCACGTTAATTTAAAATGTTGTTTAATCCATCAAATGGTGTGCCTATTTCTAGGTAATGAGCCCGGAAAAAATTGGCTAGATGTGATAAGCCGTTTGCGCCACACTTTCATTTGGGGTTTTTTGAGACAATTTTAATTATCAAATTGAGGGTGTCCCAAAATTAACGCAAGATTTGAATTGAATAGAAAACACATCAAGCCATCAAGGTGTGCTTCATCGCTTAGGATGATTTTGCTTGAGAAATCAGCATCCATTTGATGATGTTCAACTATCCATTCAACGAACTCTCTTCGCTTTGCATGGTCATTAGGCTTCAGTTGTTGTGTTAATTGAATGTTGTACGCATGGAGTACATTCACAAAACTTTTGTGAATATACGCTATAGAGAGCTTCTTGAAATTTGCATTTCTTGTCCACGACGCCGATTTGAGGTACCCGGATTCTCACCGACACTCTCACGCACTGCTTCGATATTGACATTTGAACGGCTTGTTTTTGGACGACCAGCTTGTTTGGCGTCTCCAACGGATCCAGTCAGTTGAATTTTTCAATCAATCTCTTCACAGTTGACGAAGTTAAAACACTATTCCTACCATATTTTGAATGAAATTTTCTAACTGCGGCCGCCAAGCTTTCATTATTTTTGAAATATTTTTCAATAATGAAGACACGTTGTTCCATCGTGTAACGCTCCATTTTTAGTAACCCTAAACTATCACCTGTCGTGTTTTTTTAGGGTTGCCAACACTTTACTGCACAATTGGCGGCAAATTCAAACCTTGCGTTAATTTTGGGACACCCTTTATTACATTACGTATTTTTTCAATTTATAAGTTAAGCACCTACATATTCATATTATACCATTATTTTAAGTATCTATTTTACTAAACCAAGTCCGTATGCCACTAGCGGGATGCCAATTGAAAATCAGCACTGGGTGTCTGACACCCTGACACCCAGCAAATGCTGAGTTGGTAACCCTTTCGGTATAGGCGCGCCCGACGCAATAATTCTTAAACCTTGTTTGTACTTTTTTCCTATTCTTCTCTGTTAGTTTTTGAATGTTGTTGTGTTGAGCCTATGTCGAACCAACGTTTTCGATTCTATTCTTCTTTTCTATGCGTTTAATGTTCAAAAAATTGTTAAGTTAGAACGTACATAACATATTACAGCAAGCATATCACATAATCAAGTACATGCTCAAATAGTATTAACTAACTCCTCGTTACCTCAAGCAAATAGAATCTGCGCGCCGCCCGTACGCCGTACGACGAACGCGCTGCGACTAATTGATCAGCTAATTTGTGGATCGCAGGTGTGCAGCCGCCTTTATGAATTATAAGTAGCTATATAGTTGATGTTAGGGTTGTAGACGAACTTCGCCTTCGTCTCCGCAATTCGGTACTTTTGCGATAATTACACATGATAAGGAGTACGGACTGTTTTGTAACAGAAGTCATCTTAAGGGCCTTCCACCGCTTTAGTGCCGTAAGACGGTTACTTTCTAAAGCATACTCCTTAGTAACGGCTGGGGTAAAAGATTTGAAAAAATACAAATTTTTTATTGATTTATGTACATTATTTTTGAAACAATTTACAACACGATATTTTTTCGCAATTTTTTGATACGGCTCCAAAACGACTTGGATGTTTAAAATATTTTTACACAGAAAAATTGATGGCTGGAATTTCTTCATAACTGAAATAGCAAATGTAAATCAAATAATATTTTGGAAACAAAACTGTTCAAAAGGAGGTTCAATATTGATATTTTGGCATCGAGCGGGCACACGGTCAGTACTGCGAGATTTCAGAGTTGACAGCCTGAAATACCAACGAGCAATGGCGCGCAGTATTACAAACGTATGAGGGTCGGTTGATATTTTTTTATGAACTTATGCGGCATCGTGCAACACATTAAAGATAAGAGGGTTCGCTTAGTGTAAACTTCGAACCAAGTTCAGATATTTAAACTAGAGAGTTTTTTTAATAAGTTTTTTTTTATAAATCGTCTTGTCGTTTTAAAGCTGTTAAACTGTTTTCGTGCAATATATGGTTTACCTCCAGTTTCGAAAGAAACAAAAGAAAAAATATTTATTTGTTATATTAATATATCATTATTTAAACAACTACAAATTGGTAAATTTTTTCTTAAAATTTTCATAAAAACAATAACTTCATTCGGTTCATTTTCACACAGTACAATATTAAAACAATAATGCGTTACTTAAGTGCCTTAAGTTTTAACAAATGCCTTGGATCCAACGCCATCCAACACTAGGATTCCCTGTACCTCGCTTTTGTGCTGAAGCCTTCGCATCCGCTCAATGGTTTCTATTCCATCCCTATTTTGATATCCATTAGATAAATCGAAGGCGCCTCGTGTTTCATTATACATGTTGTGTTAATTTATCAAATGAGTTGTTAGTTTGAATTGAGGTGTATTATTATTGATGGGCTAATTTATCATTTGATATTTTACAAATGTATGAGCTTGATGAGATTTGGCAATCTCTGTTATTAAAATCAATGTCGAACATAATAATATGTTAAAGAAATACAATTTTATAAATTATATTTATGGAAGAAATGAGGTGAGGCATTTGGCCAAGAGTGGGAGATTTCAGGCTAACAAAAAAAGTAGGTAATCATTTTGGAGACAGATGAGGGTCACGGATGCGTAAAGCATAGGAGCGGGCGATGTGAAGATGCTTGGAGTTGCCTATGTCCAGCTGTGAATGTGTTTCGGCTACAGTTATCATGATGACATAATCAGGTTTGAAAGACATTGTTTATGGAATAACCAAAAAAATCCTTTGGAGAAGTAAAATAGCATTTATCTAGGCTTGCTTACTTATAAAGTAGTCTTCCACATTCCCGATGCTCATGCTCGACTCAAACTCAAAATTGGCCACGCCTACCAATCAACTGCATATTATTCTTCGGCTTGACATACTCAATAGAGCATGAGCACAGATGCCCCAGACGTTACTGAATTCTTGCTACAAAAAATGTGTGGTAGGTATTCAATGAAAATGAAAGTCCAAGTTAGCAAGTACGAGTACGTCCCAAATACATGATAACACTAAACAATTCCACAGATTTTATTTTAAAAGAGATCGATAACGTTTGGGGCGTCTAGGCTAACCAATCACAACTGTCCATTGTCAGTTTGAGTTGAGTTGAGCATGAATATGAGCATCTGGAATACTGACCTTAGTTACTGCTTATTTCTTCATGAAACAAACCACAACAAATGAGAAAGAGCTCTCTGGTTACGAAACTAGTCTACTTACATAAACCTTCATTTACCAAACATCTTCAACGTAAAAAATAATACACGCTTGTTTCATAAAAATGTAAGTTTACAACGAGGTTGTCTGGATTTTAATCTGACACCAGTCAGATCACCAGTTATTGGGTTGTGAGGTCAGATAGGCAGTCGCTCCATGTGAAACACTGCTACTCAGCTGAATCCGGTTGGCCTTGAAGCCGACCCAACATAGTTGGGTAAGGTTAGAAAATGTTCCCACTGCTGGCTGTGAGAAAGTAAATGGAACTTAACCCACCACTTGGGCCCAGTGCGGGATCATGGATGTCACAAGTCTTTGATTTTTTGGTTCTAAGACGAGGGGCACGATGTTTTCCTTCACAGTTTTAGAACAGTCGTCGTGATGAAATAATTTACACAAATTAAAGCGCCTGCCTGGGTTCGAATCCACGACCTACGACACATTACTCGGGGCAGTTACCACTGGGCCAACACTGCTCATCGTCAATAAGCGGTTGACCGACGGCTAAAAATTTCATATGATGTTTTAGCTTTTAAAACAACAGCTTCAACTGTCACTTAAATTTAAATAAAAAGTCAAATGAAACGAAAACTTAAATGATTGTTGCCAGTGCTACACTAGAATCATTCCATTACAGTTAAATAACTCCAAGAGATGCGGCATTTAGGTAATAATTAGATTCCAGAGCCTAAGGGTTTGTAATAAGATAAAGATACGTCTGCAAACAAATGCAATTGCTTGCCTATTATGTTGATAAGTAGGACGTAAGACTTACCTAGTAGATCCAGAAGAACTTTAACAAATACTAATCGACTTTTGCCAGGCGTTAAGGATTAACAAGTGAAATCAATCCGGAGCTATTCAAAATCTAAGCATCTTCAATCCCTTTTTTTTTATAAAGGCAAAGTTTTTAAGTTGTCGATTCCGGGTCGATTCTCAAGCCAACACAGTGGAAGCCCGCTAAGTAAAGAAAGAAAAATAAAGTCTATTTAATTTCTTTATATTATTTGATTACCACAGTTATCACTTACTAATTCACTGGCATTTGGAATAACACCCCAAATTCGACGCTCTACTCGACTGCCCTAAGCCAAAATTCACACACTGTACAAGCAAAAATGTGGCCGACAGTCCTCTACCAATTGCGTCGAATCAAATCGTCGGATTACAGTTCTATCACTAGTGTTATATCACTTGCCCGAGGCCATTCGGCCTGCGATGAAATAATTTCGGCAAATGACGTTTAGGCGCCGAAAACGTCGGAAAACGTCGGTAATTGCCCTCTCGCTATATAAATTGGCTGAGTGTGTTACCGGCAGTGGGAAGGGCTTCGACTCTAACTAAGAAATCTCGATCTTACGGATTTCTTTTTTGATGACTTGATTGTGGGGAATAGATATTGTTGGGGACAAGAACATTTTTAATTGTGTCACTTTTCCGCCAATTATTTGTAGGTAGATCTTTCATCGTAAGACTCACTTAAGTTCTAATAATTTTATAAGGCTGCCACAATGTAGGTACAAGATAAACAAAACAAAACCATTTTAACACAACATTCTAGAAAAAAATCCACAACCTAAACTGTGTGTGAAACTTTATGCCTATATAACTTTATTCTGCCAATTTTCCTAAACCTCCTAAAAATCGAGAACCGCAAGTAGTGATGTTTAGTAGCACTCCTGCAAATGAGGTTTGCCGATGGAGCCGGGGCGGTGCTTCTCGCAATTACCGCGCACCAGCGGGGCGCCACCGTCGCTCCCGCTGTACAGGAATTTATGAGAGGCGCGTGTCAAACGCATTTTTACACGATAACAAAAAAAGGTAGTGAGTAGGAGATTCTGGTGTTAATTGTGTCAGATTACATGCAGTACACTGAAATTGTTGTAGAATATATTACTAAAATATCGTACGTAAATAGATGAATCCGTTTTTTTAATTAGTCCTCAATCCTGGTCCCCAAAGTGCAGGCGCCGCCTAGTTTGGGGACAACTGTATAGGCCATATGACAGCCAAAATATGTCCACTGCTGGAAATAGGGCTCCCCCAAGCGTCGCCATACTGATCGGTCCTGTGCGTTTTACATCCACCGGACTCCCGCAGCCTTGACCACATCGTCGCTACACCGGCAGAGAGGCCTTCCAACGCAACGTCTTCCAGTTCGCGGTCGCCACTCCAGAAATTTTCGGCCCCAACGGCGATCAGTTCTGGGAGCAATGTGCCCTGCCCACTGCCACTGCCTACTTAAGTTTGGCATTTCTTCGGGCTATGTCGGTAACCTTGGTTCTCTTGCGGATGTCTTTATTTCTGATTCCATCACGCAAGGAAACGCCGAGATTAGCCCTTTCCATTACCCTTAGGGTGACGTTAAGCCTTCTGATGAGGCCCATTGTGAACGACCACGTTTCTGTTCCATACATCATCACTGGCAACACACACTGGTAAAAGACTTTCGTCTTGAGACACTGTGGTAAGTTGTACGAGAAGATACAGCGCAACTTTCCGAACGCTGCCCGGCCGAGTCGGATTCGACGGTTGACCTCTTCCTGGAAGTTGGGCTTATTATCTAATTGGACTATTTTGTTCCAGATAGATTAGAACTTCGATAGGAGTGGGTGCAACATGGGCATTCAACATCTCCTTGGTTTTGTCCAAGTTCATTTTTAGACCCACTCTTTCGGCAGATCTATTGAGGTCATCGAGCATTGTACTGAGGTCCGGTGGCGTTGATGCCTAGCACACTCCAGAACCTTGAAGAATCCTCCAGTGCAGCGGTGAACAGTTTCGGAGATATGACGTCTCCCTGTATCACACCTCGCTACAAAAGGATAGGTTCCGAGGTCTGATCCTGAAATCGGTCTGACATGGTGGCGTTTTTGTATAAACACTTCAACACCTCAATGTACTACTAGTAGATTTGGCACCGTTGGAGAGACTGCAGTACAGCCCAAGCCTCGATCGATTCGAAGGCTTTCTCATAGTCCACAAACGCTTAGCAAATACTGCAAATAGGCAGGTATACTCTTCGGTCTTCTGTATAATCTGCCGAAGGGTATGCATGTGGTCTACGGTGCTAAAGCCTTTTCGGAAACTGACTTGCACGGATGGCTGGAAATCGTCAAACCTGTGCGCGAGACGATTCGTGATGACCCTTTAAAACAACTTGTAGACATGGCTAAGAAGTGAGATGGGCCTATAATTCTTCAACCGGGCATTGTCGTCTTTCTTGAAGAAGAGTACAACCACATCCCTGAACCATGCCTGTGTCGTTTTCCCTTCAAGTATGACGGAACGAAACAGCTTCTGAAGGGCCTTATGTACTGGTTTTCCACCCGCCTTCAGGCGTTCGGCCGTAATTCCATCATCACCCGGCCTTGTTGTTCTTAATTTAATTTCTGTATCAATCATATTAATTTTAAGCATACCTTGTAACTTCTCTTTTTAAAGGTAACAATACACCCCAAACACTTTCCACAGAAGTTAGTTTTATCTCTTAAAACCAATATGCACACATCCAAGCTCAAGAAGAAGACTTCTCTCATGTAAATACAAAAGGAACTAATACTTTTCAGAAATAAAGACTACCCGTAAAGTATTCTTACGTAAGTAGAGTCTGAACTTATTACGACTGGTTATTTGTAGGGGCTTACTCTACCCAGTCGCAGTCATATAAAGTCATGGCGAGGGAATTTACTGGAGGTCTGTGCGTCTGGCATTTTTGAGTTAATTCACCAAACATTATGTGCATTGCGTTCAGAGAGTTGAGAGGAAATGCAGGGGTTCTAGATGAAGTTTTTGATCGTAGTTATTATCTGGCTTGCTGTTTAATAAAAGGACTCATAACAGGTGATAAAACTAGCTTTCAATAAGTATTTGAAAATGTGTTTAGTTTAAAACTAGCACAAGACAAATTCTATTTAGCATAGCCGTAAGTCACACTTTTTCAGATCGGAAAAAATTATGATATTTTATTTTTATGTTTTATTGACACAACAACCTTATTAAGTAATCGCTATAGTTAACTTTTTTTATACATTCAATTTTTTAGATTTCATACAAGTGTTCAAATCTTTCCAAAGCTACATCTAGCACCAGATTAACAGTAATCCCTATTCTTCATAAACGATTTCAAATAACAGACAGTTTTCTATAAAACTCAAATCAGCAATACATTGCTGTCGAAAAGGTCACCTAATAGAAAGCAACGAGTCTTCCACATTCTACAAATCCTTTTTGACGGTGGGAATTTTTCCCTGTATCCTCTTTTTTGCAATTCTATTTGCGAAAAAGAAGAAATCTATGTATGTTCAATTAATAAGAAAAATCGAGTATTATTGTCATTCGCGCCTTCGAATTTAAAAGTTTGTACAGCAAACATGTCCTCATCAGAAAGTCATTCAAAGGGCAATGGAGAGAGCTATGCTCGGAGTTTCCTTGCGTGATCGAATGAAAAATGAAGACATCCGCAAGAGAACCAAGGTTACCGACATAGCCCGAAAAATTACCAAACATAAGTGGCAGTGGGCAGGGCACATTGCTCGCAGAACGGTTGGCCGTTGGGGCCGAAAAGTTCTGGAGTGGCGACCGCGTACCGGAAGACGCAGCGTTGTAAGGCCTCCCTCTAGGTGGAGAGATGACCTGGCCAAGCCTGTAGGAGTCCGGTGGATGCGAAATGCACAGGACCGATCAGTCTGGCGACGCTTGGGGGAGGCCTGTGTCCAGCAGTGGATGTCTTTTGGCTGTTATGATGATGATGACAGCAAACATGCAAAATTAGGTAAAACACATCCCAGATAAAAAGCCGTTTCATCTGGGATGTGTTTTGCTTGAAATACATAAAATTTAACACGAAACGCATGCTGCATATAGGTACTTAGATAAAATTACCTTTCGTTCTGCAGATATAGGTGGATTTAAAAATATCTACAAGTGTCACATGGAAAAATCTTCAAAACATGAAAAACTTAGTACGTTAAGAAAGCAAAAGCCAGATACTTATTTAAATAATATTTGTCAAAACCAGCTACAAATACATAAATAATTTATGTTAGTACCAAATGTTTCAATA
Source organism: Orthosia gracilis (assembly GCA_947562075.1). Lineage (NCBI taxonomy): Eukaryota > Metazoa > Arthropoda > Insecta > Lepidoptera > Noctuidae > Orthosia > Orthosia gracilis. The sequence continues at coordinate 20,926,765 of OX387271.1, read as the reverse complement.
CTTGGGTGACAAAATAATAGAATGGATATACTTGAATAAAATAATCATTCCTGAAACACATTGCAATAATTCCATTCAGTTAAGACATCCTTAGAAAGATTGCTTTTAACTACTTTTACGGCGTTTAGTTTACAATCTAACGCGAGTAGAACTAATACTTTTACACTGCAAAGCTGTACGTCTTTGTCTATAAAGGGGTGTTTTAGGATTAGAGCTTGGCTCTTGATTAGTTAGATAATGGAGTATTTAAAGTAAGAATTTAGATCAAAGTCGATGTGACTGTAATATTACCTACAGTCTAGAAGGTATAGAATCTCTAACAGTATACTGGTACCCATACCCATAACAGAAGTTAAATCTTTCTTTGGGTGCCAGAATTCATAACAAATACTACTGACATACATTGTTACTCGTTAATGTGAATTTGTTATTTTTGCATAGTGTTGTTCAGAAGTGTTTGATTGTACAAATTTAGTTCCAATAAACACTTACTTTATTTTTTTTATTTTAGTGTTATGTAAATTGTGGATTTCATTTAAACAAGTATCCAACACCTATTCTAGCGACATAGACTCGATTTTAAAATCCACATCACTAAACCAACAAAACGCGAACCGATTTGATAGTTTCATAAAATCGATAAATCAAACACGAGTCTGCCAAACAGTAATCGAACATTCAATCTGTCTGCGAACAGGTTATAATCGAGGGTCGGGTAATATAATCGGATGGAACACAGGCCGGGCGTGGATACAATATGCTAATTCAATGTTTGCCAAATGTACTGTGCCGATTCGATTCCACTCGTCGAACGAACAGACCTACGAAACGCGCTATTTATCGATAGTGATGCGATGCGACGTTTGTGCAGCACTAATGCAGTGTTCCCTGTGTGGGCGCAGGAGGCGTGGGTGAAAATACGAACAAATTTCAAACACAAATATTCCGGTCGTATTGGTTGATGCCTCTGTTATTTTAAAGTTAGGGTAGGCTGAAAATGTGGGATGGACAAATTCAAAATACCTTTGGGATGTGGGAATTCACTGCCTACACAGATTTTCTATTTATAGCAATAAGATAATTTTACGGTGTTTAATTATTACCAAAGGCAATTGGCGTTTCACTAAGGGGTGATATTTTACGCCAGGTATCTTTAGACTGAGAAAAAATTGTCAGTTTGACAGCTTTGTTAAGGAAAATATGTCAAACCACCAAATATAATCTTCAGATAAAGAGCAAGCGATTCAAACATGTTTACATATATAGGTTGCTAGTTTGTGCATTTATAAAAGGTGGAACTCATCTAGTCGTAGCTACAAAAGGGACAATCGGTCACAACACTACGTGTAAACACACAGTGCATCGGACTATGCACCAGTTTGAACGCAACGCAACCAAACTCACTGATTGCCCAAGAATGTTATTGGATTGTGAAAATATCGGCTTCAGTCACCATCATTAAAATGGGTATTACAGACAATAACTATAATAGTCTTAATTAAACTTATAGTTCCCATGTCAATCTTGAACACGATTCCCCAGGATTTATGAGGGGAATATGTTATAGTACAGATACTACAGATGGTATCTGTCAAATAGGTATCTTGTGTCTTGAATGAAGACAGTAATTGTTATCGCAATCTCAAAGCGTTTAATTCAATTGAAACATGCCATCATACAGTGTACAACTTAAGTGGCGTGGGCAGGGCACATTGCTCGCAGAACGGATGGCCGATGGGGCCGAAAAGTTCTGGAATGGCGACCGCGAACCGGAAGACGATACGTTGGAAGGCCTCCCACTAGGTGGACCGATGACCTGTTTAAGGTTGCGGGAAGGCGCTGGATGCGAGACGCACGGGATCGGTCAATGTGGTGACGCCTGGGGTCTCGTCTACGTCCAGCAGTGGACGTCTTTCGGCTGAAATGATGATGATGATGACCCTAAAGTGAGCAAAAATGGTAAATGTCGATCACGCTGAAACGGTCTAATTACTCGCTCATACATGAACCGCAAGCATTTTCTTTGGTCAATTAAGCTCTCTTTCCAGAATTTAGACAAGTATATCCATGACCTATTCTCTAAACGTTCGTTGTATCCGTCTTAGCTTTTCATACATAAACCATTAACTGCACTAGCTGTGAAACTTTAGCTATAAAGTTGAACCGTTTAGTCATCCTTACGGTCGGATTTCCTTTAGTGTATAAATTGTGAAGCAAGTAAGTAGCCTCTCGAACATTCTAAGACGAGAATTACTCAGCTCTCTAGGCGCCCGTGTTTTATACTCGTGAGTAAAATTGCTGCACTCGAGACTTCGCGCTCGCGGATTATTTGAATAACGTAATTAGGTAAACTATTCTAAGAAATTAGATCTTTTATTTTGGGTGGAAAATCATCCCGCTCTGGATGAAGCGGAAGGGCGTGTCAGAATTTTACTGACTAAAACTCACCTGTGTTCCTTCAGTTGCTTGTGCCAGGGCCGCGGTAACTCTCTTTCAAATTTATCCGCGACCCAAGAAATTAGATCTGGGAAATTAATATGTATTTAGGTTCTTTGACCGAAACGGCCTAAGTTTACCAAATTAAATTAAATGTTTTGACATTCTTCAGTAATAATTCTCTGGCTCATATCGCATTATTTAGGACCAGCTCAACATATATCTTTGTCTTCCGTACTTTTTTACTAAAGCTTTGCAAATTCGTACGTGACAGTCCAATGGTCCGCGCAGGTAGCGGGGGACGTTACTATCCTATGTTGTGACGGCGCGATGACGCGACGACGACGGCTCCCATCAGATGAACCCCGTCCCGCGCGCACGTTTTGCCATCCCCGCTGCCTTACGTCCCCTATCGCCCGCGGACCATGGCTCAATCGCTCTTGATAATCAATACCTTCTTAGCCGTGTCATCTTTGCCACAGACCGTTTCTTTGGTCTTCCATATTTAAAACTTCCTTAACAATAAGATCTAAGCAGGACAGTGCAGATAGTCCTCTTTGTACTTAATATAATAAAAACCCTGATCATCATGCTCTACCATAGATACAAGAAAGAAGTTCTCTAACATGGTAAGTCCGCAGCAAAAAAAAAGTTATTAATATCAAACAAAGTTAAAAAGTGAACAAAGTAATAAAGTAGAAGCCCGTCTTCTTCATAACAGCACAGTTTGCTGGGAAATTCAATATAATTCAGTATAATGTATTGCATATTGCAGCCTTCTGCCGTAAGTGAGGTGGTGGGAACGCGGTTATTAAGAGGAAATGCGGGCATAGAGCTTCGACTGAATATCCTAAGTAAAAAGTAATAATTCGAGGTTTTGCTCTCGCCTATTTCCTCCTCCAATCCAGTATTAAAAAAATTAAAGGATATTCCATAAATTGAATAAAAGAGATAAATGTTGTACTTCCATGTTTTTCTTTTTTGGGGTTCCATACCTCAAAAGGCAAAAACGGGACCCTTATAAGATCATTTTGTTGTCCGTCCGTCTGTCTGTCAAGATCCTTTACCTCAGGACCGCGTGGAGGTATCAAGTTAAAATAAAATTAATATCGTGTACTCAAGTACAAACCCTTGCAGCTGTGAAAAAAACAAACTTCTAAATCAATGCAATCAAGAGATACCGCTGTTAATGCCGCATATTGTACACTCGGAAGGAAATCAAAATTTATATGGTACTTCCTAGAATCATGAAATTTGGCAACAAGCAATGTCTTATAGCACAAGTAAAGGAAAAAATCCGAAAACTGTACATTTGTACCTACATCAAAAATCTTATCGTTAGAGCAATGTTCGGTGCCCTCATAAGTTATGAACTTCAGTATTTTTAATTAATTATTTTGGTGAGTGAAGCTGTTTTTACGAAACCCTCACTGCGCGAGTCCGATTCGCACTTGGCCAGTTTTTAATTTGTAGTTGTCAAATTTGTACACTGACCTCTGTTGACAGCGCAATTTTGAGTATTTTTTTAGGGTTCTAGTGCTTCTAAATATAGTGTATCAACAAAATACATAGATACACAGTATATATCCTTCTTTTCCAGTTTATGGAATACCTTTTAAATTGGTCCAAAATTGATGAAGGAAATAGGTGAGAGTCAAACCCGGAATTATGACTTTTTACTTAGATATTCATGCGACCGCAGACTACGCGTGGTGTGCAAATATAAGAGCAGAGTGCCGATGCCGTTACTTAGCGATTGAATTGTTTTCATATAACTAGATTCGTGTGTACTCTGTAGCCTTTTAGATAGGGAGTTTGAGTATTGAAGGGAATCACTTTTACCTTTACTGATGTGACACAAATGCGAGTATACATGGAGGCTTTACTAAAACAATGTTAATTTCACCTTGTTGTGAGGAAAGTTTTAAGTATATCTAATAATGGGAACGAGTAACGATAAAGAGTAGAGCTAATGGAAGACCAAAGACACGATGAATTGCATGGACTGTGTTAAAGATAGTTTGGCTAGAAACGAGCTAAATACTGAAATGATGGCTATAATGGGGAAGCATAGAAGAAGAAGACACACTACGCTGACCTCAAATAAATTGGAACAAGGGTAAGATAATGTTCTATTAATTTAAGGCATATATTCCACAATGTTAACGCGGTACTGGCCGTGCGCCTGCTCGGTGCCAGAACATCAATATTGGACTACCTTTTGGACAGTTTTGTTTGCAAAATATTTTTTGGATTTACATATCCTTTGTAGTTAATAAGAAATTCTTACCATAAAATTTTCAGTATAAAATATTTTTAAACATCGAAGTCTTTTAGGAAGATTATGCAAAAGAAACGAAAAAATATCATGTTGTTAATTATTTTTTGAAAGCAGAAACATGGATTTTTTTGTATGACTACTTTGTCATACAAAAAAATCCATGTTTCACAAATATGTACATGAATCAATAATAAGTATATATTTTTTTCAAATTTTAACCTAGTCGTTACCTAAAACATAACGTTTTACAGCATTTGTCGTTTAATCATGTGTCACTACTTGCGCTTGACGTTCTGCCGACTCTTTCACCTCAAACATCACAAAGATACACATAGCAACAGTATAGATTAACCCAGTATAGCTTCATTTCTCTATCAAGGATGGCATGTAAACAGTAGACCATAACTTCATTTGCCGGAGTCGGCTCGACGTGCTTTGATTAAAATTTATCGACCTAAATTCTCATTTGTTTGGCCCTTTGTTCGCGTTACACGTCCATAGTAACATGGACAAATTATTTCTAATTCGCTCTTGGGTACGCTCGATGTATTATGTAGATGGGTTGTAGAGATATTTCTTAAGAAAATATACTGGGTTGCAGCCTATGTCGGTTACCATTCGAAATTCTGGATAAACTAGTTATTTGAATTTGTGTTCCACAAATAGGATGATACGGTTTATTTTACTAACATTTGAATTTCATTAATGGCAATTGAGCATATACATCGTCGTCTGTCTATCCTTTTATTCCTTATATCTGACATTATATTTATCGTAATGTAATAAACATATAAAAAAAAAGTTACAGCTTTTTATTTTATTTCTAAATTTATGTATGTCACATCAAGAGTGGCCGATAGATGCAAATCATCGGGAAGTCAAGATGACCTTAGATTAAGACAACGTGTGCGGGCAGGTTGGTGGGCACAATCGTGAAAATGAAACCACATAAATTATTCGATACACTGGGTTTATTCAAATAGTCACAACTCACAGTTACAATCTTGCTTACCAACATCACGGATCGACAGTGATTCTACGATATCTTTGGTTTAAAGCGGTCAGTACTCAACTGCCATATTCTGCAGTCCCCACCACGCAAGTAGTTAGAAAAAGCGCGCTAAACCGTAGTAGTTCTTGAATCGCCACCAGGTGGCGTGCTTGTGATTTGTTTTAACTGCCGTACTATTGATATTGACATTTAAAAATGTAGATTATAATAATTTATAATTTTTAATACATATCGTATATCCATAATATAATTTATGGATATTACGACCGATTAAACGGCCCATTGGTAAGACTTTCAAGCTGAGAGGTTGTCAGAGTTTCGAGCTAAATTGATAAGATATGTTCCCAACAGAAAAAAAATCTATTCTGGAGAAAACAGTACTTGCATAAAAATACTTCTGTGGGTTAAGCGAGGTGGCCTTTTTGTGCCACCGCGTTTTCATTTTTTAAAGTCATCTTTACAAGATGGTATTCCCGATAGGTTTACTTTTCTATCTCCCAACAAGTTTAAGGTAAAACACGTACCTATAGGTTCAACTAACCATTTCCTTTCTGAGATAATACGAACATTATTTCCTCAAGAATTTTCCCCAAACATGTATTCAAAATTAAATAGACATTAGGCAAACACGTTGGGCAAACAGCTCGCTTGTATTAAAGATTATCGCATTGGTAGCCGACACCCTAATTACATCCCTATTATTGTTTCATATTATGAGAGCTAAGAGATTTTATTGCCAGTATTAAGGTTACTTTCAGAGTCGTATTTGTTCAGTTGTTAGGAGTTAACTGCACTGGTTATGAAATACGATTTCGTTTGGTCATTGACACAATTAATTTAGAAAACATCGGTGTTTGACCACAGCGTTACGCTCATCCTTTGAGCCATTTTATTTCTTCAATGGAATAGTCTAAACTGTAGCAGTAACCTAGGCTGCATTCACGAAAATATTTTAATAGAACTTTACTTATGCCTGTAGACACTCTTAAACATTATAATTCGCACATTTTGCCTTGATGGACTCGCCCATCTCAAAATAACTCGTCACTACCCCATAGAATAAACAAACGCTCCCTACACTTAAAAACCAACCTTATTACTGGCAAACAAAGTATAATATTGAACAAAGGTAGTACAAAGTTGAATAAGCAAACATAATTTTGAAAGCTAAAAAATAAAGAACTGCTTTGTTCCATTAGGGGTTCGATGTTGAGGCTGTTTCGTCTCGCACTAAGCTAGGAAGGTCCAAGTCGTTCATTGAACAAACTTTCAAAGTGCGGAACCCTTTCTTCGGAGCGTATTTACTGAGCCATCGCATGAGATTTGTCAAAGAAAACTCGGGAACTGTACAAACAGAAGAGGTGGGAACGAATCAACTTGAGATAAATAAAGAGGATTGTTTTTGTGCATTCGAATTGTACAATGTTGCGTAAAATGGAACGGCTCCTTGGCTCGTATGTCTGAAATATTTTGATGTTATGTTGATAAAAGATTCATTTCTTTCAACTTAGTGAGAACGGCGGGCTTTTGCCTGGGCCAAAGGATAAACAGTGCCATACCTACAACGTGGCAATACCGTCAGTCTATCGGTCACATTTATACAAGCTGACAGCCATACAGAAAAAAATCCACGCCATATTTAATACTGTAAGTCCGTATTGACTACAATAATATGGGATTTTTGACTGTGACTGACGGTCTTGCTGATTATATTGTAATATCAACAATATGCCTAAGATGACATGTCATTAATAAATATATTGTATTATTTCTTTATGTAAAGAGAGATAGAGTTATAATCAATTAAGTATTTCCTACATCTTGATTGTGAAATCTGAAAATAGTGTACGATACTTTCAAATCAGAACTTCGTTCAAATTCTTAGTTTTCCTTTTCGAATCGGGCATCAAACACTCTCGCTATACAGGTCCGTATTGTCCTTCACCAGCTACTAGTAATTCAGTGGTGAGGAAGATAAAAGCTGCTAAATCCCAGTAAAGGCCTTCCAATCTACCGTCGGCTATGTCGAAATTGGATAGCTGGGAAAAATCTACCGACCGGAATTGCATTGCAGTGTGCATGTTTTGTTGTGCCTGACGATTTCAAACTGTACGATATTGACGCGAAAGATTGAGAGGTGACCAATATCTGCGCTATTTACTGTTGACAGCTGGCCATCTGTTTTGGTTTTAAGCTGATTGAAAATCATGCGCAATAATTATGTAGGTGGGTATTGCCTGGATAAGCCACAATTGCGAGGGTATGGGAAGCTGTTTCCACCTTCTGCGAAGCAGTAATGCTCGCGAAGGAGGAGGCGGAACGCTTAAGGGAGATGCAACGGAGACGCCCTCACGCCCCTAGCCACCGCAGGAGACACCCTGGGCGTCGGGAGTTGCAAGCCGATTCCCGGCCACCGTAGGCGTGGGCTTGCGGACGGCGAGTAATGGGTAGCTCGCGCCGATGCCTGCCTGGGTCGCGGATAAATTTGAAAAAGAGTTACCGCGGCCCTGGAGCCAAGCAAATGAAGGAACACGGGTGGTCAGTAAAAGTCTGACAGGCCCTCCCGCCTCTCCCAGAGCGGGAGAAGTCATTGGATGATTTCCTACCCAAAAAAAAAGGTTGGTATTGCTACTGCTACTTTTAAAAATTTACCTTTACAACAAATTCGAACTCAAAAAAACAACATTTTTAATTTTTCAAGAATTGAAATTGAAAGATTTTTCGGTATCTCTAATCTGCTGATAAAATTGAGTTTTTTTGAACACCCAAATTTAACGAATATACGATGGTAAAAAAACCCTTTAAATGTAGATATAACCAAAAATTTGTTGATGACACACCAGCTCATCATTACGTCACTTAACAGCGAGTTTGCCTTAAATTAGCAAGTATTCAACTTAGGTCCCTCGAGTCAGCCGTCTTGAGGCGTTCGATCCGATCGCTTCAACTTAGACACACTTAATTACTAGTGATGGGCTGTCTATTGACTTGGCCCACTAGCAGACTAGTCGGAATACAAATGACCGACGAGTTCCCTTCTAAAAATATGGTCGCATAATCGGCTTTCCGACCGGTCGGTCTATTAGTATTTTTTTTTTATTAGGTTGACTAAATTATAAGTTATAGTTTTATCGTTCCCACGGTTTTTTAACCGACTTCGCAAAAAGGAGGAGGTTCTCAATTCGACTGTATTTTTTTTATGTTTGTTACCTCAGAACTTTTCATTGGGTGAACCGATTTTGATGATTCTTTTTTTAATTAAAAGCTGGTGCTTGTCGTGTGGTCCCATTTAATTTTCATCAAGATCTGATGAAGAACTTCGGAGAAATACATCAGAACTCTTCAATAAATGACGGAGAATGTCTCGGGATAGATCTAATCGCATGTCTGTTTATTGTTTACACCATTTCATAACATAACATCACACTGGTACGCTCTAAAGGTGTACGCAGGTGTGAACAGTTCACCCTGGTATACTCTCATTGCACCGGTTTTGTATAAGTTTCATATCTTGGGTTAATCTATTCTAGCTTCACTTTGGGCACTATACGCGTAGGTACCTAGCCTATAGAACTGGTCTATTATGTACCACCTACATTTACAAAAACTTTTCTACAAAAATTACAACCGACTTCCAAACAAACACTACAAAGTAAATTATAACTTCAATTTCGGAAGTCGGTGTCAAAAAACGAAGAAATGAAAACAGTAACACCGACTTCCGAAATTGAAGTTATTATTTACTTTGTAGTGTTTGTTTGGAAGTCGGTTGTAATTTTTGTAGAAAAGTTTTTGTAAATGTAGGTATGTAAAATAGCCACTCCATCGCTTACCATCAGGTGAACATATTAAAACATTATGCATTCTTGAGAAAAAGTCTTGACAGGTACAAATTTACGATTTTCGGATTTTGTCCTTTATGTGTTCTATAAGACATTGCTTCTTGCCAAATTGCATAGTTCTAGGTCAATGGCAAGTACTCTATAGGTTTTTATTCCCTTGCGATTCGTCAAATTTACGACATAAACGGCGACAACTTTTGCTTCGTTGTTCTAGAAATTTGATTTTTCACAGTTGCAAGGGGTTGCAGACCTGAGTATAAGATATTAATTTCAACTTGATACCTCCAGGTGTTCCAGAGAAAAAGGTCAAGACACAAGGGCAGACAGACAGATGGGCAAACAGACGGACAACAAAGAGATTCTCTATGGGTGCCTTCTTTTTCCTTTTGAGGAACGGATTATGGAACCCTAAATATACATAAAACTTATTTTTCCCTCTGGCGATTTATTTCTTTTATTATCAGTCTTCCTGCAACTTATTAATCCCTTGAGTGCCAAGACGTGGATCCACGCGAAACACTGTGTGCTCTTTAATTGTTTCGGTAATTACAGCATTCAACCAGTTAAGCGCCGAAAAAGTGGCTATATAGGATATTCGGCTTTCCGAAAATCACAACTAGTCAACGACTACTTGGTCCATCTCTATTAATTACCAGTCTCCACTTAATAAGTGGTGTAAGTTTATAATTTTCGTGATGTTTTAACTTCGAATTGTTTGAAGTGTGGAAGTATCGTTGGAGGGTTAAAAGTGTAAACGTTTGCTGAGTTTGTTAAAGTTCGGTGTGTAAGTTTTTGCTGGATGGTTGACTAGTGTTAAGGATCTTATGGATTTTAAGTTTATTTTGATTTTGATTGTTTTAATTGGAGCACTCAAATTAATATAGAGTTTTTTTTTATATATTAGCCAGAGGCGTTATAAGAGTTTATCTTTGCTGTATCAATTCTACATATTTTAATATTACAAAGCTGAAGAGTTTGTTTGTTTGTTTGTTTGAACGCGCTAATCTCAGGAACTACTGGTTGGAATTGAAAAATTATTTTTGTGTTGGATAGTCCATTTATCGAGGAAGGTTATAGGTTATATAACATCACGCTACAACCTATAGGAGCGGAGCATAAATGAAAAATGCTGCAAAAACGGGCAAAAATCTTCCTTTTCGAGAGCTTCCTTTGCGTGCGCTGCGTAAAGGCTTTAAGTTACGCAAATATCATGTTCCTCTTTAAGAGTTCTAAAAAAAATCCGCGACAGCATATGTCTATCTTTTAAGATTGACTCACTATAACCTTTTTTTATGGTTATCAAATTTGTTCATTTGCGAAGGAGTTTTATCAACGTCTATACTAATATTATAAAGCTGAAGAGTTTGTTTGTTTGTAGGGTAGGTAGGTAGCGCTAGGAAGATAGATAGCCAAATGACGGGAGCGAAGCCGCGGGGGTCAGCTAGTAATAAAAAAAACTATGAACTAAATCTAATCCTTTCGTACAATGTTTTCAATATTCAACTTGGTAATTTACTTGAATGTAGAGAATATCGGCAATTTAATTTTTAATAACATAATAAAATCTATGTACAAATCGGTATTTAGATTTAAGCTTAATCCATATAAAAAATGAAGATTCTATCCTCCTATTTTTGTTCACTTTTTAAAAAGAAGTTTTATTAGGTCTAAGTTATTCAAAATATCTAAATGCTAAATTAGTATCGCGAGTAATTTTATGAAATAAGTTTAGGAGTTTTTTTTTAATTTTTTTTTAGTCATTAACTTCATAAAAATCTGATCAGATATATAATGTTCAGTTTAACTCTAACGTCCCTAGCAAAATCTAGGAAATATTCCACATTGGGAACCCGTTTTAAAGGCACCTGAGTTAATGGCACCTGAGGTATTCCATATACGGCACCTATCGATATTTTTCGCATGTGCCATCAGTGGCATAATTTATTATTTGATATTTTTTGTCCACATTTGGCACCTACAGATCAGTAGGCACTAGTGATGGGGCGTTTAATTTTTTAGGACGTCAAAATCATAAATTCGATTAAAACCAGCAGAGATCAATAACATGATAAAAATATACTTCCTCTTTTGCATTTTTAGTTAGAAGTCGAACATTCTATGCATTTACACCCAAACTACTAGAACGCCAGAATCATGAACAAGTATTTGCGAGCCTAGAATAATCAGTAGAGACTGACGGAGTACCAGCAGGTCAGAATCTAAAATCCCCCGGTGCTCTTTTTACATCTCATGATTCCAGCCTCGGTAATACTTCCTCATGATTATAATCTCCTGGTACTTACATTAGTCTTTTCCGGTAATGATTCCAGCACCGCAAAAACTCTTGTGTGGAAATGTGGAACACGTCAAATCTAGCGTTCACATATCGGTCACAGAGAATGAGATAACAGACATTCCAATAGTAACCCGATTTCATCTTAGTATCCTTTTCAATATGCGTATCGCCTTTTACTTTGTCCAGAATAATATAAATCACTCGATTGTTTTGTCTTCAAGCCATCTTAATCTTTTCTTGTATAAATGATTAAACCAGACGAATTCACCCAATTTTGGGTACTTTTATAATCCAAAAACATTGCATAACTCCATCCAAACAGAGCAATCATCGCACTGTCAGTAAAACCGCGGGCAATTGTCGGAATGATATTGCGACAGTGTCGTCAAGGGCCATTGCGGCCCGGGTGGGGCCCAATGCGCCCCGAAGTGCGGCCCGACTGTCCACAACGCTATCTTGCCAACTTTTCTCGTTTAAACTTATTCCCTTTTATCTGCGAGTGGCCGACGTGGGCCCGCACTTATCGCGCACTTTTATTAAATTACTTGATAATTTCAATCCCTGACGTCTCGCGTGGCGGCTTGTTTATTCTTTTCCGACGTTTTTGTCGAGATTTTGTGAGTTTTTAATGGGGCTGCTGAGTGGGCGGACATCAAATGATTTTGATCCTATGTGACGGATGACCAAAGTCATTCCATCCATTCATATTTCATTGTACAAACAGCTAAGGAGTGGAATTGCACGAAAAAGTCATTGTTCGTTCAACTGGAGCTCATTGAGTCAAGAGTGAATAGGTAACTTCTATTCAACGTGCACCAACGTCTATTACATCAACCCTCACTATCGTGAGATAAACGCAAGCCATATAAGAAATTAAAAAAAAATCGTTGGTCTAGTATTTTTAGAGCACAATGGCAGTTATGCCAAAATTCACGTTTGTTGGATCGTCTACATAGGATCATGATTAGGTATAATGTTTTTTTTTGTGTATTTTCACCGACATCTCCGTAAATTGTGGACTGATTTTGAAAATTCTTTTTTGTTTTAAAAATTTATGTTCCGCAATTGGTCCCATTTAATTTGGCGAAGATCTGATGAAGAACTTCGAAGATATACAACAGAACTCTTCAATAAATAACGGTAAACCTCTCGGGATTGCTGCAATCGCATGTCTATTTATTATTTATACCATTTCATACCATAACATCACGCCAGTACGCAGATCTCTCATTTCAACGGTTATGTTTAAGTTTCATGATATTCGGGTAATCTATTCTGGCGTTATAGGTACCTTACTAAACAACTTGTCTAAATTTGTTTTTGGAAGTCGGTGTCCATAACGCAAAAAATTTGTACCTACAAAAGACACCGACTTCCAAAAATAAAGTTATTTTTCACTTTATAGTTTTTATTTCGAAGTCGGTAGTATTTTTTTGTAAAAAAGTTGTTTTAGGAGAATCAACACTGCTACAATACTGCTGCCTGTGTAAGTCTCAACGGTGTCGTCACACCTGTGTATATGTGGTCCTTTATCAAGCTTAGACCAAACCAATAAGGTACGGGCTATGTCTTGATCCGTTTTGGGAATATAGGGCTTCTACAGACCGGATTCATGTTATTGATTGCAACCAGCTAGTCCGTAGCTCTATGTTTGGGATATATGTTGCCTAGTTTATTTTGGAAACAATAACATCGTAGTAAGGTAACGAACCTAATATTTAATGTCCACTTGCGCCAAAGACTTAGAATTAGTTGCTAACACAATGTTAAATAAACAATGTTAGCTACTAAGCCGTAGTTAGTAAGAAAACCCAGGGTCGACAAAGGGAACCTAAGAGAGTCTTTAAGTCAAGAGTGAATAGGTTTCTGCCAGGCTATCGTGCTATCAGGTGAGATGGTGGTCAAGCGCGAGCCATACAACGATAAAAAAAGTAAATTATCCAAAACTTTCTCCCTTAAAAAACTTAGTAAATTATGTATAAAGATACCTAAGCAGTACTAAACTAATCTCCAAAAATCGTTCTTAAAATATTTTAAAATAAAAACACGCCTCTAAACCAAGATTGATGAGGCATATTAATCCTCAATTTACATGAGATATCTCACGAGCACGATCTTCGAAGTAAGCCTCTATAATGTCAGATAAGATATTGAAATTAAATTTTATCTGGTCCCGATTCTTAAAGACTTTATAATGGCGATTCGTGAGAAGTTTATCCAGTGTAGGAATGCCCTATCGACTTGAAAACTAATTGAACAACTGCCGTACCATCGCAATTATTAAAGTATGGGAAAACTTTGTTGATATTGTTAGCTTTCGACAATCAAACTGTCTTTTTCGCGATTGCAGTGCTGTAATTGTTCGATGTTATTGTGAATTTATTGGTAATTTGTTGTTTTACTTTGTTTTCGATGTTGGAATTGAACTATGCTGCCATATTGCTGTCGTTTTTCATGAACGATGCTCAAGCACGAATCGATATGATACTTATAAGAATTAAATGTATCATCATCATGTCAGCCGAAAGACGTCCTCTGCTGGACATAAACCTCCCCCAAGCGTCGCCACACTGTTCGGTCCTGTACGTTTTTCATCCACCGGATTCCACCAGATCGACCAGGTTGTCGCTCCAGCCTTCCGGTACGCGGTCGCCATTCCAGAATTTTTCGGCCCCATCGACCATCCGTTCTGCGAGCAATATGCCCACTGCCACTTATTAATTAAATGTGTCAGATTTGTTTTAATCGACATTTTATTATTAAATTTGTTTGACCATAGTCATACAAAAAATAAACTTTATCTTGGAGCGTCCTTGACTAAGATAGAAGCAACCACGTGACTTTGCGTTTGCATTCATACTATAAGCTTTAACAAGAGACCGTGAAATAGCAGTTTTGTAGTGATTTTAATCTTTGTATGAAACATCAACTATGTTCAAGATATTAATTAGGTAAGGCCAGGGAGATGATAATGGTTATTCAAATTCAAAATCAAATCTTTATTGTTTAACACAGTATATAATTGTACATTTCCAGATGTTAGGTGAATGCGCAGTTCACTGTGTTGTACGTTTAGGCATACAAAATTATTTTTTAAATTATACAATGTCACAAATTTCATTCATATTTAAAAATATACAGTGCCATACATTATTACTAAAATTATAGAATTTCGTAAATTATAATAAAATTATACCATGTCACAAATATCATTCAAATTATACAGCTACATAACCTGTTACTCAAATATACAATGTCATCTATTATCACTAAAATCATACCATGTCATAAATTTAAATGTAAACAATGTCATTGATTGAGATCACAAAATAATTTCAGTAACACACACATAATGTTCTGAGTGTCATTTATATATGACAAAGGTTATACATTCCTACGGTGTTAGTATTTAAAGTGATCAACCCTTCAGCGTCAAGTTCAATCATGTCAAAGCCAATGGTTTAATAGGTAGGGTTAGGTTAGTTTAGTTTCAAATCACACTAATATTACAAAGGCGAAAGTTTGTGAGTGTGTTTGTATGTTTGTTACTTTTTCACGCAAAAACTACTGGTCGGATCTGGATGAAATTTGGCCCAGACATAGATTAAAGTCTTGAATAGCACATTGGTTACTTTTTATCCCGGAATATGTTCCCTCGGGATAATTTCTCACTTTAACGTGGGTGAAGCCGCTGGCAGAAGATAGTAATTTTATAAAAAAAATATCTCAAAATAAAAACATCCAGGGAAAATATTCGTAAAAATTTATAAACTCCGCAGACAGAAATAAACCTTTTTTTAAAGCCTATCAAGTTACTCACCTTCAGTCATTTGATATTTTATAAAATTCAACTTATTTTAAGTAAAAAATGTACAGCTCAATTTGTTTTTTTATTTTTTATTTAAGCAACACAAGAGTTCATTTAAATGAAAATGAAATAGTTAATTGGTATTCAGAAATAAATATCGATTAGTGTTCGAGTTCTTATGGATTCACTATACACGTGGGAATCAAATTAAGATCATGTAATTAATCTGAAAACACGAAAGTTAGAAACAGATGGTAGCTGATACACAGTTCATTATCATCAGCCTTTTAATGTTTGCACTGCTGGGACACATTCCTCCTCTCTGTGAAAGAGGGAATGGGCAAAAATCCACACGCGGGCCCAGTGCGAATTGGTGGAAGTCCCATGACTTCGAATTGTTGGTTCTAGGACATGCCGGTTTCCTCACGATGTTTTCCTGCAGTGGTCATGAATTCATTTACACTAAAGCGCCTGCCTGGGTTTGATACACAGTTATCAGTAAATCAATATTATTTCTTTCTTTCTTTTTAAACAAGTTAAAATATCATAGTAGTTTAAAATATCTGTCATCATAGTAGTTTAATACTAACACTTAGATTACTTGATTGATCACAAACTCAAATAGGGCCAGTTTCTGAATTGAAATTACTTAGTTTAATTCCAATGTTTGATAATTTTTCAGACTGAAATATAATTTTGCCAAAATAAAATTTCTTCAGATACAAGGGATAGAGTACTAGAAAACAATAAACATGAGCAGTAGGTATCTAGAATTTTCACATCACAAACTCAAAGAAAATATGCATTTCTTTAATAAAAACTCAACCATCCAGTATGAACCCTAAATAAATCCAGTATGCACGCATGTATAATATTCCCTTATTACACTAGGACTAAAATAAGGGACCACACACAAAATTCGTATATAATATGCCACAGATTACACAGACTTTCGGGGAAACGTTTTTATCTGGGGAGTAAGATACAGCCTATTATCCGCCATACTTATGTGACGGGCTAAGATGAAACTTGCCATCTGGGGAGCTGGGCCCATTACCACAAAACAGTAGAGTATACAGAAGGCTAAACTGAAACAGCTTAAGTTAGAGCACCTGATTACCTTGGAAAAGGACATACGAAAATGCTAGAAGAACTTTCTGTGACCGTAGCTACAAAGTCATATAAAACAAGAAGACATTCATACAACGGAGATGTAGAGCAAATAAGCGTTGATCCATCATACAGCATACAACTGGCAAACTGTTCATTCCATGAGATAGGTTTTTTAAACAAGCAAAAAGTTTAATAAAAACTGTAAAACGATTACGGTCTTTTTTAGCCTACCTTTTTACTTGGGGCATAATAACGAATTGATTGACACCTTATTCATCAAAATCGGATGAATAGTTTAGACACTACGGAGAAACACGTAAATACAGAGACTGCTAAAATCATAACCCTTTCTTTTGGTTTCGCCGTAGTCGGGTAAATACAATATAGGGACGGTCTAAACAATTCTATTGCAGCCAATTTTCATGAAGTCCTTGTGTGTGGGTACCGCTTACAAATCACATAAAAATATGACTCGTGGCTGACAACACTGGAAACCATCATGTATGTATGTGCCACCGTCACTGAAAGTGTTTAGCCGTGTGTATCCTAGAGGCTCTTGACAACTTGCCACAACCAACAATTCCTACTCCAAGTTTCTTGATGCAAGCCAGTAATCATATAAAAGGTGAACCTTCTGCATGATCCTAAGCGTCTGAGTATCTAAAGAATGGCCCACATTACTCTCTATAGTTATATGCGAACTACTTTACGTGTTCCCTTATTTATATTAAAGATAATGTCCGCATAACGTTATACTGCGTTAAAACAACACGTCGTAACATTCACGAGTCTTTTTAAAATAGAAAAGACATTACCCAAATGGGTTTGTAAGCTAGGATGTAAAGTGCCGCTTAAAACTTAGGAAACAACTAAACTTTTAGTCCAAAAAGAAATGGTGCATACTGCATAAGTAGTTACAGTGGCACGGGCACTATATACCCCACTTACATTGTTCTTAGCTTAGATAAAAGCTTACTTATATTTTGCGCTTTTTCGTTGGTATCATTTTTGAAACTACGGACGTTGGAGCCCGGGTTGAAATTTATTTAAGATCAATAAGTTACTTGAAAACTTTCCACATTTTATGACAAGGGCTTTTTGAGGTCTAAAACATTCCTTGTGTCCTACTTGTTTGAAACATTCATGTAGATCATGATTTGAAAAGAAAAAGCCTTTTTAAAAATTACTGCCAAATTCATTAAAAACCAAAGGACGTTCGACGTTATTCTCTCCCAAAACATTAATTTGGTTGCTAGAAGCAATATAGGGTAGGTTGACTACTTAAAACAGTGATGGCGAAATACGGCACGCGTGCTAGAAGTGGCACACGACAAAATATTTATTTAGTATCTAGATAATTTGAAACAGCAGGCATGACATCGATTTCGACTTTTATATCGACAAAACATTAATCTGTAAATAATATTATTGCTGTACGAATTTCGGGTTGCACTGCAAATAAAGAGTAAATAAGTAGCATTGTTTTTATTAAGTCACCAAATCAAGATTCTTTGGCGGCACGGCATTTTCACATTTATGAAAATATATAATTTAATGGCACGTTTCTAATAAAGTTTTCTAATAAAGGTACGCCATCCCTGACATAGAATAACTGGAGCATCCACCCAACGGGAATACAGGTTAAAATGAACAACAAAGCGTACTAACACAAACACGAAATCAACTGTCAAAGCAACTAACAGAGTCACTAGTTTACTCTCCGACAAAAAGTCGGCACATCATGCTGACGCGAGCTCACATAAGTAACAAAGCCAAATTCGAAAAGGGTCATTTCTCCAAATCGAATTACAGTTTTTTCCAAGAGCAAATTTTATAGATTGGACTCGGCAGGGTCGTCAGATAGTAAAATTAGAGCGTGCCCGTAATTGTTTGAAGCGAACGTACGCTTGTTACCATATAACAAAGACAACCCTAACAAACCATTCCCGACTTTAGCTGATAGAGATAGAGGTGGTTGTGAGTGCAAAGATAAAGTTGGTGCTGATATCCGGAATTAGAACAAAGGGTTGTCACCGGTAGAACGTTGCTCAATAAAGTTTAATCAGAGCCGACAAGCAAATGTAACTTACGTTCAACCTTACACCTTCATTGCTAGTGACGTAAATACATTTATGTTCTGAAGTAACGAGCCTACATAATTCGCTGGGAATGCTATTATGGGCGCTAATATTCTAAATTTAGTTTGCGAGTAAGTATATGCTCGTAGAAGGGACTGTACGAACCATTTCATTAGTGTTAATGTGTGTGTGTGTGTAATTTCATAATTTGGGGAACATTATGGTCCTTATTTACAGTGGTGGTTGTATCCTTTAGACCTATTGTAGAACTTGCTCGCTGCAATATTGTAATATGCAATAACGAGCCCAATATATCAATCACCTTTTTTACCTATGTAAGAAGCCCTCTTGCATACCTATGTATTTAAAGTGAAATTATCTGATTCCTGTATATATCCTGCAAACACTTAAACAAGACACAACAACTTTTACAACTTCTTACTTCTTAAATAAGTTCTCTTTAATTCGGCACGTAACTATTTTCCATACCCATGTTGAATTTGAGAGTACCTTACATGAAACTCACCCCAAAACAAAAGCGAACTCGCTATACCACAAACAACGCCTAACGTATTAGACATTCACAGAGACAGAGAACGTGCCGACCCAACTGCTACCCAACAAAAGCTAGACCGGTCGATAGCCATGACAAACATCATCAGACGTCCAATGAATATTGTGACAAGGATCCTACACAGATATTACAGGCTGCTATATACATACCCCTAAATAAACTGCTGATTTCACAAGGAGAAAATGAAGACGAGGGTTTACGGCATAAATAAAGTCCTAAGTGTTTTGAAATGACTTCAAGAGTCAAGTACCCTTTAATGAGCAGAGAATTACTAAATAAAATGTCTATATATATATATATATATATTTACCAAAATAAAATCAGCGACGATACAGTAAATGGATTGTCCAAAACTCTCGCTATATATAATTTGATAGTTTTGATACACATATTACGCCTCAATACCCGTTCCCTGTTACGCCAAACCCAATCGCGGCAATACCCAATCACAAATCGAAATAGCTTTCCTGAAACTCAGCAATGTCGATTTTATATCAAAAGCCGAATCGAAGAGATAAAACCTCGCGAAAAATCTTCTCCCTCGGCCCCGCAAGCGATTATCAAACCATTTAGTTTTATTACCATCGATCGCTCCCTGGAACTCATTCAAAATGGTTGACATTTAACGCACGAATTCATTTCTAATTTTCCGTCATTGTTTGAGCGAAATTAGTATTTGATTGCTTCTCAACGTAAGGTCACGAATTCGTACAGCCAATATAAAAGTTGAATTTGGAGGAATTTCTATTAAAATTTTTGATGTGGATATTATTTGTTTGAGACCCAGGGGATGATTGCAGATTTACATTTTGGGAAGGTTAGAAAGGCGTCCTAAGAGAGTAAAAAAAAGTCTTCTATTTAGGTACTACTTCTCCATCATTCAGAAGTTTATAACGTCACATAGATATTTGTTTTGTGTAGAACATTTGAATAGCCAGGATGATTAAATTAGATACACTGACTACTTTGGATTCCTATCTACGCAGAAAATCAATATCGACAAAACAATATCAGTACCTCAGTTACGTTCAATATTTACACCAACAGTTTTTCATATAGAGTCATAACAAACACGTGACAGTACATAAATTGAATATTTTGACAAAAAAAAAAGGTATTCTTCATGTTATGTCAGTCACAGATGTCGAAACAGCAGTTTTCGAAATTTATGTGTGTGCCTCTTGGCCTAGATTATGAGGCAGTTTTGTAGATAAGCTTTCGTCCTACTAGCTTTAGTCGTAAGTGGAGCAACCAACTAGAGAAAAGATAAGAAAAAACATGACCGATTAAAAGTATGTAGTATTTCATGAATTGGTATATAATTTAGTGTTGTTTTGGTACCTTTTTGGGCAGACTATTTTGAAATTGAAATTGTCACAAGAAAACTATATAATAATAATATAATAAATATTTTTTTTTAGAGTCAAATGTGTGTGTGTGTGTGTGTCCCCTGCCCGCGAAATGGTTGCTCTTGGTTTTGTGAAAAAATTCACGGCAGTAGTAAATATAACGAAATTAAAAGGAAAAACCTCGCAGCTAAATAGGCTTTACAAGTTTACGAGTAATAGTCGACCAACTTATAAAATGTACCTGGAACAGTAAAAATTTTGTACAAATGCCATTGAAAAATTACTTAAATAACGTTGTTAGCATATAAAAACGTACTTTTTATTCGTGGATAGGTAAAATTAAAAAAAAAAATAACCATTACAGTGCAACATTTTCCTTCGATTTTCAAACAACTGAATCATAAAATAACTTTTTAATTTTTATAGCTTTTTCTTTTACTTTTACTTTTTATTTATTGGCGCGTATGGGCTTATTGCTTAATGTAGAAAAGTAGTGTTATTGTCTTTGGATGCGCGCGCTGTGGGGCAATGCGCAATGAGAATCTAAATTGCCCGCCATACCACATATTTTTTTCCGTTTTCACTTTTGTTTTATTTCTGTATGAGAACTGTATGAGCGAAGATAAAATAGTGTCCGCTCGTGTTTCAATAACCCCTATTATAACTACTATTCTAACTTCACTTGCGAAGTTTGACTTTATAACTCCTTCTTCAGTTACCATCGTGCTATGTGGGCCCGTAACATTAGTTCATTTAACAACAAAAAACTCTCTACTTAATCCGCATTATTATGCAACTACGGAACCCTATTACTGCGCGTCGCCCGACACGCACTTGGCTGGTTTTTTCTACTTTTAGTTACTTGTGAAACAAAATACTTATGAATCGAACAACCTAATAACAACCTTTTGAAACCAAGTCACGACTTTTCTAATACTAATAACAAAATTATACAAACTAGTACACTGTAGGTATTATCGAGTTTGCTAATCGTTGCGACCAACTTAGAGGATCGTCTATTTTGATTGGATTCCTAACTTCCAGTTAGGGATGTTACGGAAAATCGACTCTGATTCTGAAAAGTCGAAACTGCCGATAGATATCACAGCTCCGAATCAGACTTCGGTTCCGAAACTGTTAAATAGGTAATTTACAACTACATAAGATTTGTTATTTTTATTTTCAGCTTTTTTAAATTTGTTTGACGTGCCCAATAGGCTGCCCAATGCCGCGCAATGGGTCTCATCAGAAGGTCACCCAAAGGGCAATCAATAGAGCTACACTTGGAGTTTCCTTGCGTGATCAAATCAGAAATGAGTATATCCGCAGACCGACCAAAGTTACCAACATAGCCCGAAGATTTGCCAAACTTAACTTGTGTGGTGCACTTTGCTCGGAGAACGGATGATGGATGGAGCCGAAAAGTTCTGGAGTGGTGACTGTGGACCAGAAAACGCTGCGTTGGAACTATTGGAAGGCCTTCGACTAGGTGGACCGATGACGGACGCGAAACGCGAGGGATCGGTCGATATCGTTACACTTAGGGGAGGCCTATATTCAGCAGTAGACATGTTTCGACTGAAATGATGTTGATGCCTGTCTTGACAGTCTTAACACTTCTCTCTCCTGCCTCCGATTCCGGATAAGACACCCGTTCCAATTCCGACTCCGATAAACCAAATGTGTATTCTCCGACTCCAACTCGCTTCCGATAAAATCACCTCCGTAACATCTCTACTCTCAGTATAGTTGCTTCATAAGGATTATTGGCTCTATAAATACATATTATGGACATACTTGGCCGGTATTACACGCGATAGTCAGTGGTCATTAGAGCATAATGTTGTATGTTCTCTGGCGTATCTCCCAAATGAGAGGAGTTGTTGGTAAGTGTGTCAGTAAATGTTTACTGGATTATGATTATACTGGTAGTTGTTTTAGTGGGAAGCGTGAACTAAGTTTTGATTAGTGTTAATCACAGTTGAACTAAGCACTAATCTTATCTAAATGAATATTAAGAGGTTAAATTATTGTATGCTTGTATGTAGGAGGTACCCACCTAACTTGTGGAAATATATTTTTCATTAAATTATTTATAATAGGCTCGTGCTTGACCACTATCTCACCTGATGGTAAGCGATGATGTGGTCGACGGTGAAGCACGCTTGTCTAGAAGTAACTTTCATCTAGACTTAAATAACCCTAGATTGCAGCTATCGGGAAACACAGACTCCGGCAGCGAATTCCACTCCTTAGCTGTACGCATAATAAAAGTATTCAAAAAATGTTTAGTGCGTATGGATGGGTTGTCTACCATGTATCGATGGCGCATCGCCGTACGTCTGGTAATCCAATGATGAAACAGGAAAATAAGTACGGATACACAGTTACGAAAATCCATTCAGTCAAAATATGCAATTTTTGCCTCAAAAAAGTGTACTTTCCTGTGGCATAGACCAAGGGAGTGAAGCCGCGAGATAAGCTGATTGAAAATATTTTAGACAGAAATAGTACCTACAGACTTAAATTTTCCCTTGCCTCGTGGCTCCATTTAATTGATATTTCTAGTCATCTCAGATATTTCTACTCACTCTATCATTATTTTAGTCCATAATAGTAGTTTATGCAATGGTCATATATTAGCGGTTATTAAAACACGAGCGTGGGTTCCTATTATATAAAGTTACTAATAATAACACGCGAGTGTTCTAATACCTAGTTATATGCCGCTGCATACTCTATTTTATCTTCACTCATACAGTTGAAATCAAACAAAAGTGGAAACGGAAAGATTATATAGTATGGCGGGCAATTAAGATTCTCATTGCGCATGACTGCGCAGCGCGCGCCTCCATAGACAATGACACTACTTTTCTACAATGAAAAAAAAAGCGCCAATAAATTAAAAAGTAAAAGTGTGCTATAAAAATTAAAAAGTTATTTTATGATGCAGTTGTTTGAAAATCGAAGGAAAATGTTGCACTGTAATGGTTTTTTTTATTTTCATTTTACCAATCCACGAATATAAAGTACGTGTTTATTTGATATATTTTGTATTCATATTTGGAACAGTACGTTGTGCGTGTAGATAAAAGATGTTTTTGTCCTTGCCTACTCGAGGACTTTTCGATATTGTTTAAAAGGATGCATCCGCAGATAAAAATCTCACATGCAAAAAACCAACCCTTTCATAAAATACCCTTACAATATCCGGCAACCCGACTATTTAATACGGGTATATAGCTTCTATTTGTGTCGGAATAGAAATAGGACGCACCCTTGCGGCCGTTTACAGAAACTGTAAATAAGGTGTGAAAATATTTTTAAGGGTCGCCCCACCACGTGTGAAGTGTTTGCAGCCACCGTAGGTGGATCCACATTTTTCTCGCAACTGTTTTCAAAACAAACTGATGGTTATGATGTTGGAAGGTTGAATAGCTTTGGGAAACGTATGCTCCATATAAATAGATTCGTAGAAAGGAATTAGATTAATGATACAAGCTCATTGATTTTATTATGGTCTTGAAGCTGTCTGAAAATCATCAGGGTGCTGATCTTGATCTTGGGGTGACCATAAGCTTTTAGAGTAAGTTTATTTTGTGTAAGGGACAGATTTATATGACTTGTATACATCTGTCACTTATGCGATATCAAAATAACCTTACTCTAAGAGCTTATGGTCACACCCCTTGTCTATCCTTTTTACCCGACTGCCGAAGGAGGGTAATGTGTTTATCAGTCTAAGTATGTAGTTATGTTTGTTCCTGTATATTATGGCCGATTTTGAAAATTCTTACGTCAACTCATTCGTCTTAACCTTGCGAGTGTCACTGGCTACATAAAAATTGGAAAATAGAATAATGGCGTCTTTTGGGCGCCATATTGGGAGGCCCAATATTTTTTTCTTCAATTCCTATTGTGCGGGGTATCAAAATAAAGGTTTTTAAAAGGTGATTTCAAAAACATAAAACACATGTTTAAATGCACTAAATTCGAAAAACAAATGTTAACTAAAAGTTATTAATAAAAAAAAGTTAATTCATAAAATCCGACAGCTTAAGAAGCGAACTAAAAATATGTAAAAAAGAAGAAAATCATGCTGTACAGTCGGAGGATACATCTGGTCAGCCAGCTCGCGAATATGTATCCTCCGACTGCACAGCATGATTTCTTCTTGTTTTCATCTTTTTAGTTCGCTTCTTAAGCAGTTGGGTTTTTGCCATCTTCATTGTTATAACAAAAGACAAGGTAGATAAACTAACTGTTCTCCTATATATGAATGTAACAAAAAAAAAACAGAATATATCATAACAGTGTTTTAACACTAAAAACTTCTAACAACTCTCTTACGGTAATGAAACTACAATGCAGGTGATAAAGTGCAGGCTGTAGTGTTTACGTGAAGTTTACACTCACTGTCACTTCAAGCGTCCGACGAGATTGTTTGATGTTTTGATATGGGACTGTGTGGACCAGAAGCAGATTTAAGAGCCACAAGATTTTCTGCGAATGTTTAAATATGTTTAGCATCTTTATAAAAAAAGCCTAAATTTTTCGTAACATTGAATGAAATCATAGAAGATAATCAATAAAGAATTGCATTGCACATTTAAAAAGAATGAAGATTGTAGATACATAGGGATTTGTCTTATTTGCCAACGCACCGCTCGCCCAACGCACGCAATAGCTCAAGAAAGAAATCTTGTATTTAAGTGACAATTTAAATGAAGTTTGAATGGTAAAGGTTAAAAACAGTGTTTTATTACGACTATTTGTTTAATTGGGCGCACGATTGGCGCAGTGGTTGAGCGATTGACTGCTACACTGCGTGTCGCGGGTTCGATTTTCCGCACGGAACAAATATTTGTATGACCTACAGATAGTTGTTCCGGCTCTGGGTGTTTGTGTATGTGAGTTTATATGTTTGTAAACGCACCCACGACACAGGAAGAAATTTCTAGTGTGGGGCAACGAATTTATATTAAAAAAAAAATCTTCTATAATAATTAGCTCAATTCATAACTCATAATCCATTACTGCTTCAACCAAGGAAGCTATAAAATCTCAATTTTACTTTCTGAACATGTGAATGTGTTTTTTTTTCTGAATAAACGATTTTTGTATTATTGTAATGTTGCTCGTGTTATCACCGTCACCAAACTCCCATATTACTCCACTATCAATTCACCATCATAATTTCAACAGAAGGACGTCCACTGCTGGACACAAACCGTCACCAAACGTCGCCACATCGACCGACACTATTCTTCTCGCATCCAGTGGATTCATAGAGTTAGTTACATCTACTCTAAACAAAGCTTAATAATTCGTCCAGTGACACGTCCTCTCATAACTGACGCAATCGCGCCGACATCTCTCTAGAATTTGTTATACAACGTTACCTTTTGTCGCGACAAAATGATGCTTTAATAAATTTAATAACGCGCGGTGAGGATAGATGAAAATGGTTAATATAGTGGACTGCTACTGTAGTACGGGCTGTGTTGACGCGGGAATTTTGTTTTAAAAAAGGAAAGTTTGCAATGTCCTTCCATGTTTTCTCCATCTTTTGCTAACTGAAACACTTTCATCCATTTTTATCGTCAAAGCAATAGCCCTCTTTTTCGGATGCGAAGACCATAAACTGCTTCTGAAAAATCCTTAAAAGATAAGCCCAATTATCCGACCTGGGGAACGAACACACGTGGAGAACCCTATGCACTGCAGTCTCGCTTATCTATGCACGTCAGCATGCATACATACTTTATACGTCGGTCTTACGTTATACGTCAGGTCCATTGTCATACTAGTAAATTGTAAAGTGAAGTCACTAAAACACATTATCAAAAATCTTTTCATTGTTGCCCTATAATTTATTTCCCACGCTATAATACTGACGACGGCACCGCATTCACCGGTGTGGCGATGTATTTATCTCCGACACCCAGCCGACGGCACACGACGCGCGACTGTACCCAACGGCAAGCTACACCGAAACTCCATTACACGATTGCTTTGACCACTTAACGTTATCCTCACTAATTAATATAAATGATTAACAAATTGCACCCGCCAGTACTGGCTTTCGTAGCATCAGTTTTTGCAAGAGCAGATTTTTCGCGCAATCCGGTTAAAACTCGTGGGAAAATCTGGTTTGATTTTTAAAATACTTTTTTCAATTAATAAAATACTTTTTTTCAATTAAAAAAACACTTTTTAACAAGCTTTTTAGCTTACGGTGCATTGTCATCCAAACCAAACGTGTATGCAAAATTTCATCTTAATCGGTTGAGGATAACTGATTTAAAATTCAGTTGCAAGATTTGACCCGAACATACAAATACCAACATTGCAAGTAAATAAAAAGCTTGTAAAAAAGAGTGATGTGATTTAAACTGACACACTTTTGCGAAAGCACTTTCTAGAGAGGTTTACCCAAAACAGTTAAAACATATTTACTGAAGTTTTGCTGTGTATTTAGTAAACCATTTATATATCGGCCTGTAAACGGCTCCAAATAAAAAACATGCTGGTATAATTTCAGTACTATAATATAAGAGCCATTTATATGACGTCTTGTAAACGTCCACTAATAAAAGACATGCTGGTATAATTTCAGTACTATAATATAAGAACCATTTATATGTCGCCCTGTAAACGGCCACAAATAAAAGATATGCTGGTATAATTTCAGTACTATAATATAAGAGCCATTTATATGACGGCTAGTAAACGTCCACTAATAAAAGACATGCTGGTATAATTTCAGTACTATAATATAAGAGCCATTTATATGACGTCTTGTGAACGTCCACTAATAAAAGACATGCTGGTATAATTTCAGTACTCTAATATAAGAACCATTTATATGACGGCTTGTAAACGTCCACTAATAAAAGACATGCTGGTATAAGTTCAGTACTATAATATAAGAGCCATTTATATGACGGCTTGTAAACGTCCCCTAATAAAAGACATGCTGGTATAAGTTCAGTACTATAATATAAGAGCCATTTATATGACGGCTTGTAAACGTCCCCTAATAAAAGACATGCTGGTATTATTTTAGTACTATAATATAAGAGCCATTTATATGACGGCTTGTAAACGTCCACTAATAAAAGACATGCTGGTATAATTTCAGTACTCTAATATAAGAGCCATTTATATGACGGCTTGTAAACGTCCACTAATAAAAGACATGCTGGTATAATTTCAGTACTATAATATAAGAGCAATTTATATGACGGCTTGTAAACGTCCACTAATAAAAGACATGCTGGTATAATTTCAGTACTATAATATAAGAACCATTTATATGTCGGCCTGTAAACGGCCACAAATAAAAGATATGCTGGTATAATTTCAGTACTCTAATATAAGAACCATTTATATGACGGCTTGTAAACGTCCACTAATAAAAGACATGCTGGTATAATTTCAGTACTATAATATAAGAAATATTTATATGACGGCCTGTAAACGTCCACTAATAAAAGACATGCTGGTATAAGTTCAGTACTATATTATTAAATCACTGAAACTTAGAAAAGAGGTGACTATAGATGGCGACAAAAATACATGTTTAGAAAAAAGGCAAACTGCGCAAACCTTAAATAAATTGGGATTAGGACAAAAGGCAAAGCACATCAAACACAGTACCAATAGATGAGGCTACGCTTCGGGGAGCCTTATGACCAGCAATGGACGTCTTTCGGCTGAAATAGTAATGATTATGAGAGCAGGATGATGATGATTCTTACCAATGAAAACATTCTTCCATCCAAACCACAAACATTGTTGTGGTGGCCCAGTGGCTAAGACCTCGCCTCTCGTGCCGAGGTCGTAGGTTCGAATCCGGGCAAGTACCAAAGTGTATTTTTCAATTTATATGTACTTTCTAAGTTAAACTTGGACATCTTTGACAACGGTGAAGGAAAACATCATGAGGAAGCCTGGTCTTATAGTAAGTTTATTATAAGATTGTGCTCCATTGGTGTAATTGCTGCAAGACGTTCCAGTGCGAGGATAAACTAATACATAAATAAATTATATACAGAGTTGATATGACAGAGGGGCATTAAATTACACTACGTATACTATACGTGTTTAGTATTAATTCGATAAGGTATAAAAAACAAAAGCACCATAAATGAGATTTTTTTTTTTCAAACTGACTAAATAGCTTACAAATCAGAATAAAACGTAACCACCCAATGTAAACAAATTTAACTGACCTTAGATACCTAGGCAATAACGCTTCGTAGGTTTTACTCACATTTATCGTTTTAAGGTGCATGACCTATGCGTATAGACATAATCAGCTGTTAGGAAAGATACATCGTGTTCAAACGGAGCAAAAACTTAAAAAATCATTTGCGACTAAACTACTGCTCCTATTTAATTGATTTTTGGTAATGGTACCTAGTATAGGCAGTATCAAGGAAAGCCCCTCTGTCGCATCAACTTTGTATAACTCTTACTAAGGCAGAGAACACACCGCACGATACAAAATCCATTAAAATTTCATCGTGTTATACCATCTAAGCGAATAAATTAAATCGATCCACGTAACATTTCACAAAACATTGCACTTGTGTTAGGATCATTTTTAATCTAAATTCCATCCATGCCCGCCCTTTGTACTGCGGGAAGAAATTGCCCTACCACCCTCATGGGCTACGTATTGCCTACATTATACTGGATAAGAATTTATTCCACACGAATAACCAAGAACACTTTAAAGAAATTGGGCAAAGGCCTTCGGAGAGGATACTCTCTTTAAGACAAACTAATAAAATCTTAGAAGAGATTAAGGATGATTTTCCGAAACTATGTGTGGGTTGGGGAAACTTGTAAAAGTTTGCTGGAGCTACAATATATTAGAAACAATATATTTTTGGGTACAATATTCTTTTTAATAAAAAATGGTAGGAGTCAAAATAAGCCTCTGAAAATTGTGCTGTGGTAAGTATTATATCTTATTTATTTTTGCGTTTTTCATCCTAATTCGAATAAGTACTGCTTAAGAGTGAGCGCTACGCTCTATAGTATTTAACATAATCTAAATTAAAAGCAAAAATAACCTTCACATTTACATACATATAAAATTCTCAATCGTATTTAGCAATTGATGAAAAGATTTTTAATTCTGTATAGAAAACTTTGACATGAACATGTGCTCAATTGATGAACACCATCGAGATTTTTATAAATAGGTAAGGCCTTTAGTGACAGTTCATCGCTTAATGCAACAGTAACCACATCATCGCTTACCATCAGGGGAGATAGTGGTCAAACGCAAGCTTATCTGTTAATAAAAAAAACCTACATTCGCGTCTGACTTCTGTTAATACAGTCCGTTCCATATTCTTTCCACAAACAGAAAAACTTTTAAAACCAAAGACAATCTCCATCCACCAATTAAAACACAATCTCAAGCTGTACAATATCTTTAAAACAAACTCATTAATTGACAGTTTGACTTCGAGAACGGAAGTAAAACATCTTAATTTGTTCGCCGTCTAAGTACTAAGTTCTGAGACAAAACCTACTTAGGGTGTCGTTTCAGGAGACACATTGTTTAGTTTTGTAACTCCAGTGCTCAACTGCTCAACTCAAGCAGAGGAATCTGCTTAAGTGGACGAGAAGCAGAGCTTTACCTAGGAAATGTTTGCGCACTTCAACGAACACGTTTTATAGATCTTAAGCTGAGTGAGCGGGTTGAGAGATGATGTCTTTTTAGATCTTGTTTTGAAAGATTCGTAAAGACATAGACACTTTAAAGATATCATGAAACTTCTGTAAATCGATCAGCACAAAAAACCTGCTGAAAATTACGAGACGGAAATTCCGCGTGCAGAAAATTACACAACACACTTCTGGTCGTATGTGTCACAATAATTTAAAGAGCATTGCAAGTGCAAACATTTCAATCCCATTACAAAAACCGCAAATACACAGTGAACAATCGATCCAATTAAATCGAACAGCGAAACGCAATGAAGCTGGCAATTTTTGTTCAACCAAAAGTAACCAAAAGACGATAATTTTATTCCATACGTGTGTTGTGTGTATGTTTGTACGAAACGCCCGCAGGTGACTGGGCAGAACATTGAGGCGGACCAATACGCTCCAATAGATTGAATAATTAACTTATGCAAGCGTTGTCAAAACGCACACGCGAAAAAATATTGCATCCGCGAATGAGTCATCGGGAAAATACGGTGAAGTAGTTTCAATTGGGGTTGTAACGCGGGATTTTTGATGTTAGGGCAATTTTTGACAGTATTTTTGAGCATCAACTCTTTGTTGATAGATGATTGGATACAAGTATTAAAATTACACTCTCCTAAACAAGAAAAGTGAAAATAGAAAAACACGCATTTTTTGTATTCAAACATTAACCGGCACCCTACTTATGTAATACACTAAAATATCATAGTTACAAACACAACCGAATAAAATGCCTGATTCATTGCTTCACATGTTTACAAAATAATTAAAACACGCAATGAATACTTTTGATTTGCCAAAATGGAAGGCATTGCGATCTATTGTGAATTTGTGGGTCATGCAATTATCCCGCAGTTAGATATCGAACTGACCAATTATACTGAAGCTCCATTCTCGAGACCCAGAAACGTACTCGAACATGAGCTAGAACTCCCAAACGTAGAGATCGTTCAATTAACGCGACTAGCTGGACCGTCCACTAATTAAATGAATGACCAATTAGGTACATAACGTCTGGCTACACCCGGCCATCTTGGATAATCTGCATCGGTAGTTCTGATTATCACGAGATGCTCTGTGACACTATCAAGCCTTCAAATTATATGAGGATCAAATCTAGCTCGTTAGCACAGCACTATCTAGCTATTAATACATCATCTTAAGTAATGGTGTGGAAAAGGAACTTTGGGGGCATGTGGAACAGGGTGTAAAGTCCCACAAACTCGAGGATCCTCCGCCAGACGGGTGTCTGGTCCGGGCAACTGCCCAACGGTTATTATCGTTTTGTGTTCAAATCGCGCCGAAAACATTTCTTTCGCGATGCAGGGTTTGTGTGACGTCATGTCATTAGTTCGCAAGTGGCGGCGTTGGTGCCGCTACAGAATTACCAGATTATACCTCAATGAATCTCGTTCCCAGTTGGTTTCAATGAGCAGTGGTGGCCCAGTGGTTACGGTCCCGACTTACGAGTTGTAGGTCGTGGGTTTGAACCCGAGTAAGCGCTTTACTTTGTGTAATTTATTTCATCACCACTGCTCTCAAAATGGTGAAGGAAAACATCGTGAGGAAACTGGCATGTCCTAGAACTATCTAAAGACATGTGACATCTACCAATCCGCCCAATCCCTCTATGGAGGAGGCCTGAGACCCAATTAAAAGGCTGATATGATGATGATAATGAATCTGGTTCATATTCTAAAGCATGGTAAAAAGGAGGTGACTATTGTGATGATGGCAAATAAAATAAAAATTATGGCAGACGAAAACATGCTGCGCTGGCCACAAATAAATAATTGAGATAGGAAAATAATGTTGTTAAATTCTTAAAGGTAAGAACGAACTTTAATGACGCTCTAGACTTAGTGAAGGTCGAGTCTTGGTTGACACTGCAGAATTATGACGGTTCCCTACTACCCACCGTGAGTCCAAACCTAGTGGAGTCTCAGACTATGTTAGCTTGAAAATTATTTTACTGAAGATATTTTAGTGCGACCTCACCTAAAATGTACGGACGCTGAAAAATCTGGAACTACTGACCCTTATTTACGTTTGATATCATTCAAAAACACGCACCATGTAACTGCATTCATTCAGTGAATTCTATACGTACGTTAACAGAAGGTAGTAACGAGTATATAACATGGCCACCATTTTGTTTTCACACAAAGCAAACGAAACCCCGCGGTTTTGATAGATATCTGATTGGGAAAGTTCACCAATCAATCCAATTTTTCGATAGAAACGTTTGATAAAGGTTACAACTCGGAACACAGTTTTTTAAATTACATTTCTAATTTGACTTTTGATGTAAAAGTTTTGATGTTAGAACGCATCAGATTCACTGATATCTACTTTAAACGGCCGGCATCGGCACCCAGTTGCTGGCTGGCAATAAATATTACAAGTCACAAATTAAAGGCAATTCAAGGGTTGCGATTGGCTGAGGAAAATTCATTCAACCAATCACAGTAGTTATAGAGCATATGTCACATTAATTTTGCGATAAATTTCGCTCCAAAAACTGGGCGAAAAGACGGAAACACACTTACATGTCGTGGCGTGGCGTGGCGCGAGATCCACAAATCAAACTACTCTGTTCCAGCCTACGTCATAACACAACGAGTTTTGTAGCCCATCAACAGCTTTAAAAGGCGCCACGCCACGCCACGAAACGAAAGTGTGATTCCGCCTTTAGACATTTACCGTAAAATCGCCACCTGCATATAGCGTTGTGGTTATCTTCTTTGTCGTATTCAAATTACATGTGTTTTGACCAGAATTTAGTCACGTCGACAGAGTTATCATCTGCGTCGTTAAGATATTTCAGGGTGCAGGTATTGCACACAGAGCACGACAAGAGGAGAAGCATGGCTGCGGAATTTATTTTGATAAAAAAACATGTTGTAATCTGTATTCACGATGATCAAAATAACGCAACTCTGTTGAATACAACCTTAATAAACATTCACGGAACAGTTAATCAAAACTTTAATATTACTGTTTAATAAATGTACAAAATCATTCCATGTTTCCTCATCATTATTTGCAACGCAAAATATTCCGAAGCGTGAATATAATATAAATGGAAATTACAAACTGCAGTGCCACCAAGCGAGGGACCACTGATGAACATATATACGTAAACTCACGGCTTTATCCCATGGGTGTAAGCAGAGACTACAGAACGACACCTACTATCCTTACAAACTCCTTTTGCCTTGTTGATAAATCTGGTCATACACGCATGCCGGTTGTGAGTAGGTACTACGTACGCCGTTGGCCTTCCTGAACATCACCAATAAGGTCCGTGTATGTCCTTCTAGTGTGAGCAGAAGCTGAGCTGTGAGCAATGGTGGCCAGTGGTATCGACCGCGACTTGCAAGCTGTGGGTCGCTTTACTTTGTGAAAATTATTTCATTACCACTGCTCTCAAAACGGTGAAGTAAAACATCGTGAGGAAACCGGCATGTCTTAGAACCAAAAATTCGAAGACATGTGACATCCACCAATCCGCACTGGGCCCGCGTGTTGGACTACGGCCCATTCCCTCACACAGGCTCACATAGGCTAATGGTATGGATGGTATGTCCTTCTAAGGCACCTTCCGGCATTTCCACTCACAACTGCCTTGTGAATATCTTTTGTAGTTAGTCTTCTTTCATTTATCCTAACATACAGACACTCTCTTATAACACCAACACAACTGACACAAATCACAGCACCATTCTTACACTTTTTTAACCTATTTTAAGATTTAAAATTGTACCTTTTATAAAATAATTGTAAACGGAACGAAGGAGCCTGGATCTCAAAACATTCCCTGTGATCCTAGTGTGAGGTCTAGGAATTCAGTCCACTTGAATGAAATCTTATCAAAATAATTTTTTTGTTATTCTTATTCCTATCCTCCCAACAAGATGAACATGAAAAATAGATAAACAAAAACTTTAAAACGAAGTGAAAGTAATTGAATCATTCATTTTGTGAAAGTTGTTAACGAACACGGAATCTAATTGGCAGCACTTGACCATCGAGACAAACAGCCGAGACGTGGCGGGGAATCTAAATCAGGGTTAGGGGATCATGGAAAAACGTCTTGATTACGGCTGAATTAAATTTAATTTGTCGCGCGAGGTGTTCCGCCCTCTCTCGCTCTAATGAGTTCCCAACTTTCCCTCTTTGTGAGATTAAGCCCAAAAATTGTGAAAAACTTGAGCGTCGACCGGTCCCAGGGCGGATGTTGTTTGACATACATAATATCCCGCGTCCTTGCCTGCCCCCGACAAGTTTTACGTACTTTCTACAGCTGTTTACTTAAGTATGCTCGGCGGAATTAAAACTTAGAGGAAAGTTGTTCAGCTGAAGTGATTTCCTTAACTCACGCAACGGACGTTTTTTTTTATTAGAATTTTTAGATAGAAACATTTTGTTTAGTTTTTTCTTATTAATTAGTAACTACTTTTTTCTTTCTGTAAATTAGTAAAACGGTTATAATAAGTTAAAGTAACCGAAACTGAATACTTTCAAAACATTACAAAACGATACTAATCACAAACATATTGAACCAAATTAAATAAGGTTCGTACTGTATAATGTCTACTTACTAGAAATATTTTTAATTCTAGCAGCTAGAAACTCATTGAACCAAAAACGCGTCTGCTGCGCTCAATATTGTTGGCACAATAACTTTGAAAATACGTTTAAACTGACAAAATTTATTGCACGGACGGGCGCTGCCACAAATAAATATGGCAACATTCGCTGCAGATGACAACTGCGAAGTCAATGTTTACTTAATTAAACACCAAGGCAAAATACATCGAGCAACAAGCTTTGTTTAATATAAATCAGAAATGAGATTAACAAAATTACAACAGAATGTTTTAAAATCCTTCAAGCGTGGAAAATATTTAACGTTACTGGCAAATTTCATTAAGCTGGTACTAATTAAAGAGCAGTATTGTGGCTGAAAATTCGGCGGCAAAACGTAAATGTGGCTTGTACAAATTATATCTGCTAGTTATCATGTACTGGAACATGTACAAATATTGTTTCAAATTAGCGGTAAAATTATCGTATTTAACAAGAATATATGGAGGTCCGTATATGATTATTAAGTAGTGAAGTTAGGATAATCATTTATTACAACAAACTAAGTTCGTAATGAAGTTGTTGAACTTTGCCAATCAATCAATTTTAATGAAAAACCGCACCCAACTTCAAGTTCTGGGTTCTTAATAAAGCTATAGAGCCATAAACCGTCTAGATAAACCCGTATTTGGCTCGTTCGGTTTTTACGATGCGATCACCGTTCACGAGGGGAAGGTGAACGAATGATGTAACAGAAACTGAACAAACAATAAGAAAAGAGCTCTATTTCGTATGGCGGCGAGATATTGTCCCGAAATGCCGTAGATCCCAGTACAAATAATACTTTACCGAGGACATATCCTCACGTACCCTCGCAGGGCATCTTCGACAGGCTTGTCTAGTTAAGCCTCACATATTTACTGATATTGATACAGGGAACAACCCGCCAAGATGACAATTACTTGGCTCGATGGCTCAGGCGAATCTCACTGGATATGACACCCTATGTTTTAGCGTGTCATATCCAGTCCTCATAATTAATTCTATTGAAGTCGCTATGAAATCAACACCGCTATTTTCGCTTTAATTAACATTAATTGTTATAGCAACATACCAAAAGATACGCGGTTTAGAGCATTCGCCTACGACTCTACTACACAACGTAGCGCGCGAACGCTACGCGCTACGAATAATACAAATAATAATATTAATTACTTTCAGCGGTTACAAGTGTTGCAACTTTCACCTCATCATGTTCACTAAGCACACCAACTCATTGTAACATAATAGCAATATTTATGGTGTGAAAAACAGTTACGAATTTAGTTAGAAACTCATTTAGATGGTAGATTAAAAGTCAGTTAAGCCTAAATCACCCGTTGGAGCGAAACAGTTTCGGGTGCGAAAAAGTTATTTAGAGGTTTGAACCAAACACTAATTTGTGTGCGAACAGAGCAGTTTAGCAAACCGCATCGGCTATTAAATAAAGTAAACGACATTAATGGAGGTCCTTTCCAGCGACGATATATCTGTGGCACACGACAAAACCGCTGAATTTCCCAGGAGCGCTATCCACAACATACAGCGAAGAAGAATAACCGGAGTGAATGCAAAATGAAAATTATCATACAAATTCACCATCTTATATGAACCGAGGTATTACTGTCACAGTATAAGTATGCAAAAATATGTAAGGAGAACGCGGTTGCCTTTACGGGCGCGGTGAAAATACGCCACTGAATATTGGCTACGTATTCGTGCGCGTAAATTTTCAGCACTTGTAATTTGCATCCGTAAAATAAATAATTGTGGGACGTCTTTGTTGCCTACGATGTCTCCGGGGCTTTGTGGCGTTTGTCGCGGAATCGTCGCCGTCGGCTGATGTATGGAAATTGTGTTGAATTTTTTTTTGTATCCTCTAAGCGTTGAGTTTGTTTGAACGGCTTTATGGTTTTTGAGGCTTTTTTAAAATGTAAAGACGATGATAATGGTGGGGATTCTTTATACGTATTATTGAATTAGTTCAAAGGGATTTTTGTCATTTGTTATAGGTACCATTTCGTTCACGAAAATCTATTGAATTGATGAAGCGGCAAGCTGAATTCTATACCTAGACTAGATATCTAAGTTACCAACTTTTACAAAGGTTTAATACCTAAGACTCATGAAGGTACTGATAGCTTGGTACCTATACCAACTACATTAGACTCATACCTTCATACGCTTCCTCTTCATTTATTCGCCATTCGACGGCCTTCAATTGGCTATGTGAAACATAAGTAGGTAGGTAGAGTATAGATTATTTCGTTTAGTTTAAAAACAAACCACTACAGAAATGCTTTCCAATAAAAATATGAATTAAACATACAACAAGTTAATAAAGTCTGAGCACCCTTATTCTAATAGCCAAAGTTAATATAGGTAGGTGCACAGTGCAGCTTGCAGTGTGCATCGAGTAAGCGATGAGGTCGAGTGCGGCGACGCAGGCTCTTGACGCCGAGTGAGGGCAATGAGCAGAAAACATCGATAGTTGCCAGTCCGTTGGGCACAGAAATCGTAATATTCATATTCCAGCCTTGCGAATAAGCAGTTTTATTATTTTAAAGAACATAAGTAGGTTCCAAATAAACGGTATCATTAGTCTGCCCCGTCGCGTCGTGGCCTCATTCCTTATTAGAAATTGACTCTGAGAGAGATTATGGGCTTTGAAATTTATCTAATCTTCGAAACTAACAAGATTATGAAAGTTAAGATAATTGGTAATGTAATATAGGTACTTACAGAGGTGTATATACCAATAGCAGCACCAATTGTGCGAGTTGATTCTAGTTATGAAACAGAAATGACGTCGACAGACGCAGACAGAAACTCTAATACTATTGAGAGGTAAGTTTTTAACCGACTTTCCAAAAAGAAGGAGATTCTATCTTTGACTTTGTTTGTTTCACCGATTTTTCCGTCAATTGTGAACCGATTATGAAAAATATTTTGTTTGAAAGAATATATTTCCAAATTAGTCCCATTTAAAATTGGTGAAGATCTGATGAAGCACTTCGGAGGTATAGGTACAACAGAACTCTTCAATAAATGACAACAAATCTCGCGTGATTGCGGCAATATCATGTCTCTTTATCCATTTCATAACATAACATCACGCCAGTATACTCTAAAGGGGTAAGCAGATATGTACAGTTCGCCTTGGTACAGTCATTTTTTCACCGGTTGGTAAAAAGTGAAATATATATTTTTTTTACAAAAAATTTGAACCGACTTCCGAATAAAAACATTACGATGTAAAAAAAAAATATCTTTTCTCACGATCTCTTCCTACCTTGTGTGCCCAGTATAAACTTAGCAAGTACCTAATTAAGTGCACATGAATTT
This sequence comes from Orthosia gracilis, assembly GCA_947562075.1. NCBI lineage: Eukaryota > Metazoa > Arthropoda > Insecta > Lepidoptera > Noctuidae > Orthosia > Orthosia gracilis. Next base: position 20,888,267 of record OX387271.1, on the reverse strand, counting down.
AAATTCCAGTCATTGGGTCTTGGAGATTCCATCGGGCACCTGAACAACTCTAGAAGGTTACCTTCACATCAGCACCGCAATCTATCTTGGTAAGGTATTCAGTCTACCTCGGAGGAAAATTTCGGACAATGGTGTCCAATTCGTTGCTGTGATGCATTACTTACTGTGAGGTATGAGTCATTACCCCCAGGTTCCACAGTAATTATCCAAGGGGCATGAAATTATAAGGTGATCTACGTTAGAACACCTCCACATCGACGGACATATATATCAGTGTTATTTACCGACCAAGTAAAGACGGCCTTCCTAGAGAATTGTCCGTCTGAGGTTTCGAATTAAATTCGTCGTGGGTGTAGGATACACATAACGGAATCTGAAAAGTAGATAGGCATGACGAGATATTCTTATTGCATTGCCCTCTTAATATTAAATTCCCTAACCTCCCACTAACGTAGTCAGGAATTCACGATTGCGTAGCTCATGAGACCATCACTAAATTTAAAATAAAATCGACTATTCGCACGGTTGCTTCCGCCATGGTGATCAATTAATTAGCCAACGGCAGCCGATCCACGCTTGATAAAATAATCAACGACTTGAATCAGGAATCAGGCCTACCTGGCTAAAAGAGGTATTTTAGTACCATTCATTATTGTATGAACATGTTTGTTGTTGAAGTTTGATGGAGTGTCTCAAGAGTAGTGTGCTTGAGTGAGGAGAACATTTAAAACTGTTTCAGCTTTAATGTTGGTAACTTGGTAGTATGGTTTGTTAAAAGTAACTTTACGAATAAAAGTTGTAGATTTATAATTGTTTACACAATCATTAAACTTTTAGTTGCGTGCCATAATCTTGAGTACATACCTAACTTATGAATATGGCAAGAAGAATTTTATTATATTGTGAGATTATATAAATAAGCCGCGGCGGTAGGAGTCGTTAGACAGAGGTCTTACGAAAAATCTCTCCCGATCTGCACTCCAATCTCACCTCAATCCACCATCAGAGAGTCAGTGACTGTCAGTTATTGAGACCTAACTTAAATACAGCTAGATAGCTTGAGCGGCTTCAGAACTTTTGTATTAAATTAATATTTGGGTAACGCAAATATGACCATGTTTCTGAATTTCGAATAAAGCTCAAGTGCCTGCCAATCCGGATTCGCCGGAATGCCCATATTTTATCATTAGGTACTCTACAGTATAATGTTTATTCCTACAACCGACCCCCACTTAACTTAAAGAACGCTTTAAGTTCCTTCATGACACACATTCTAGACACTTGAAATCATCGAAGAATTTGAGACTTGATGCCTGCTCATTCCACTATGTTTTACGACAAATCGTTTACAATCCAGGCTGTGCGATTATGAAATGAGTTGCCGTTGTCAGTAAGACAAGCTCAGTCACTGGTTTCTTTTAAAAACCCGGTTAAAACCATTTCGTTTCTCTCTAACGCTTTTCTATTTAGATCTAATCTCTTCCATCATTATCCAGCCCCTTTTCTATTTTGTTTCTCTCTCTTTCTATGAATTTAATGTCATATTATGTATGTATGTTTTATTGTAAGTTTATGTATAGTATTTATTAAAGTAAAATAATTTTGTATATATTTATGTTTTAATCTAATAGCAGTACATCGCAGACTACCCCCTTTTTTATTCCAAGTTCTTTCAGTCCATCCAAAGGTTGTCTGGTCGATATCGCTGTCAGCGATAAGACCGCCTTTGTACCCGTATAAATATTTTTTTCTTGTAAATGTGAATATTTTAAAAGATGTACAATAAAATAAATTCTATTCTATTCATCACCTAGAGACTGAAAACCAGCAATGTTTTTCCTTACGGAGACGCAGATAGGAAGTCCGTCAGACGTGCCCTATTTATCCTAACCAGGGTTTACCCTGGAGCATCATTTTAAACTACGCGCGGGTATATGGATGTATGACCGAGACGACATTTGCTATCGGCGTCTCCGTAAACTTGAAGACTCCAGGTTCTCAGTGGTGTGGGCTCTGGTGGACACAGGTCTGGATAAGATTATCGACGCCTGTGTCTACCGTTCGCACAGCGGCGATCAGAAGACAACCAGGCTCACAGAGTACCTACCTCAGTGAGGCGGCTGATGCGGCACAGCAGCGGTACACTTCCGCCCAATTAGTGACACTAGGGTACTTTAATGACCACCATCAGGAGTGGCTCTTCCCATACCAGTGAACTGATCATGCTGGACGAGACACGCAAGCTTGCGCTACCACTAAATCTCACCCAGCTGGTCCAGGGGGCAACGAGAGTGCCAGATGTTGTTTCGCACACAGCAAATTGCTTGGACCTTCTGCTGACAACAGCTCCAAACCGATACTCAGCCAATAATTTTCTGGCTGGAGTAACGGACACAACGCCGAGTTGCCAGCCTGTCGGTTTTTATCGGTTACATTTCGGGGAGTGTTCAACGGAACTGCACAATTTGATTCCGCCTCGCCCTTTCCATCATCGGACTACAAGACGTACGGCAATGCGCCGTCAGTAGGTACATGGTAGACGTCCCACCCATACGCACTAAACGTTTTGCTAATACTTTCTTTGTGCGTACAGCAGAAACAAAAACTCCGAAAAGGGAGTGCCACTCCTCAGAGTGGCATACCCTGCCGGAGTCTAGAGTAAATAGGTTACTTCTAGGGAAGCGTGCTTCACCGTCGACCACATCATCGCTTACCATCAGTTGAGATAGTGGTCAAACGCGAGCCTATCGTTAAATAAAAACAATAAATACAACCGACTTCTAATAAAAACACTACAACGCGAAAAATAACTTCAATTTCGGCAGTCGGTGTTCCCGTTTATGTTTCTTCGTAATTTGATACCGACTGCCGAAATTGAAGTTATTTTTCACTTTGTAGTGTTTTTATTTAATTTTTTTATTTTTATAGAAGTTGGCTGTACTTTTTTCCAAAAAAGTGTTTTATTTTTCACTTTTTAGTTTTGGTACCTTTTAAGCAAGTTCTTTAATAAGGTACATACAATGTCAGAATATATTACCCGAATATCATGAAACTTGAACATAACCGGCGAAATGAGAGTGTACCAAGGTGAACTGTACACATCTGCGTAACCTTTTAGAGCGTACTGGCGTGATGTTTTGTTATGAAATGATACAAACAATAAACATACATACGATTGCAGCAATCCCGAGAGATTTGCCGTCATTTATTGAAGAGTTCTGTTATATATCACCGAAGTTCTTCATCAGATCTTCACCAAATTTAAATAGGACCACTTTGGGAACATTCTTTCAAACAAAAAAGAATTATCAAAATCGGTTCACAATTGACGGAGAAAAACAATGTCGAACATAGAACCTCCTCATTTTTGAAAAGTCAGTTAAAAATAGGTAATAAGTACTAAGACTTGCCAAAAATCGTCGGCAGAATCCGCTCTCAATCTGCCTAGCCGTTTTTCCAACTTTATTGGTACGGCTTCCAGTGTGACCGAATCGGATACAGAGTCCACTGTACTTTTCCAATATTAGGGCACCTAAAAGATTGGCAACCGATAGCCAATTCGTATGCAAAACTTACAGAACAGAAATCTTGATTTCTAGTGGTAAATTATGAACGCTCCACACAATTTTGGCGCAGTGGTTGAGCGATTGACTGCTGCGCTACGTATCGCGGGTTCGATTCCCGCACGGAACAAATATTTGTATTACCTACAGATAGTTGTTCCGGCTATGGGTGTTGTGTATGTAAATGCACCCACGATACAGTAAGAAAATCCAAGTTTAAAAAAAAAAACGTAATTTATGCGATTAGCTGCTGAAAATTCATTCAACCATTATTACAGTAGCCAACGCGCGTTCGCAATTCATTCATTTTCGTTTTAGAAGCTGGGCCTATAACATTTTTTTGTAGGAAGGCAGTGATCAAGGATATAATTTTAAGCTTTATAAATTTCTACAGCGAAAAAAAAAGGATGAAATCAAAAAAAAACAAGAGTAGTCAAAAAAATATTTATTTCATTAAAATATAAGCTGTCGTTACTATTATAGGTACTTGGCAGATCAACTCGGATAAAGTTAGAATTTAATAAAAAATGCTTTAAAACTAGCGAACAAAATAGTTAACTATCTCTTATAATGTTTAGTAAGTACCAATCACTTATTATAAAGGGTAGAAGAAATACAAATTGTTTATTGCTACAAAATTATTGTCAAGAACATCAGATATATTTTACAAAATAAATGCATATCGCTCAAAAAGAGATTTAAACAAAATACATGCATAACAATATTGTGATGAACTGGAATGTTCGATATTTATGCACCATTTAAAATAATTTGAGATTTCTGAATTCCTTCTGCCCAATATCTAAAAATACTTATAATAACAGAGTTACATTTAATAAATGCAAATATATGTAAATAAACTAAATAATTAATATATAAAAATATTTCACTGTAGTAAAATTTCGAAAATATTCTATTAGATAATGAAAATTGAATTATTTTTCACTGGAGACTTTGGTTTTGTTATTAGAAACTAAGTTACTTAAAATCTAAGTTATTTGATATAAGAATTAATGCCACACACAGAGATTCTAGTACTATATAGCGAAAAAGTCCATTTAATATAAAAGTTAGTTTGTATGCAAAAGCAACTTTCATCTCCATAGATAAGGTTTTACTTTTTACAAATTGTTAATCTGTGCTGAAGTGTTACCAGCCTCAAAATATTTGTATCACATTTCTACTTTTCTAGATTTTACTCTTAAAAAAAGTTGATTTGAATTTCCTTAACTATTAATTTTAGCTGCTTATTACATTCTTTATTAAATGACTTGTGTTTAATCTGTTTCAGGTAGAACGGTAATTATTGAGCACAAAATTTATCGAGCAATTCCAAATTTTCCAGAAATATTCTATCCAGAGACAAAAAGAATATTGTATTGAAAAATGCTCAATAACAATGGCTCGGTATATTTACATCTAATTGCGTTATGCCAAAGATTCGTTTGATTATTTTCAATACTTTAAAAAAAAATCCTCACAGAATGGAAGACTTCACACTAGCAGAGATTTACTTCAACACTTAATTTTAAACAACGTTGGCAACACAGCTTCTAAATTTAAAACTCATCATGGCGGGCGAGTGCTTCGCCGAAGTCAGTTGCTTGGGAACCTACAAAGAGGTCGTATTTGTCTAGAATCTCGGTCTTGGTGAGTTTTTCGTCGGCATCCGTGTCTGCTTCGAATACTAGGTGTCTCGCTTCTGCTTCAGCGTGGTCGAACTCGGGCGGGGCAATCCAGTCTTTGACCTCGTTTTCGTCCATGAATCCGTCCTTATCTGTGTCTCTGTTGAAAAATGTGACGTTTAGTTGTGATGTCACTGTTACTGGTTACTGATAGCCTATTTGGGGCGATTTTTTTTAATAGGTATTAGTCATTTTCGACTGATGACTAAATAAGGTTGTTTGACATAATCTTATATACAAAAGTATTGAAACCGCCATTTTTATTCCTCAGGACCTACACTCTGATTTTTTAATTTCATAGACTAAACTGACTTTTGGGGGTTGTCACTTTATCGTGACATAAAAATAGTGTCGTATCCTGACTATCCTGAGTGATCGAAAGTTGATCGAAAATCGAAGTAGATCGAAAATGGAAATATTTCACGGCAAAAAAATTACATTTGTTAAGAAACTAGTGGCCCTTATTTAGTTTCTCCTCATTTATGTGAGACTTCATTTTACCTATCGCATTTATTGTTGATTTCATATTTAACACAATAAAAGTTTATGTACTATATATGAATAAAATCAAAATCTGTGAGTCACTTATGATTGAGCCTTACCTACAACACTATGTCCCGCACTTGCAACATTAAAAAAAAAAGTTAATTCAAAAAATAAAAAATCCAGACTGCTTAAGAGCTTCTTGTTTACGTCTTTTTAGATCGCTTCTTAAGCAGTCGGGTTTTTTATTTTTCAGCTAACATTTTTTTTCGACTTAGGTACATTTAAATATATAAGTGTTGTATATTTTGGAAAAACGACTCTTAAAACCCTTTAATTTGATACCCCACACGATGGGTTAGGAAAAAAAAATTGACCCCGCACAATATGGCAAACATATTATTCGGTGAACGCAAAACAATAACATTTTTTTTTTGGCATTTTAATTGACAACTTATACTAGAATTTATTACTATTATATTGTATTTGAAATGTTTATTTTTATTTTGTCGACTATTTAATTTAGAATTATTTAATAATGTGTGATAATTATTCGATATCATACTAATATTATAAATGTGAATGTAAGTTTGTTTGTTACGCTTTCACGCAAAAACTACTGAACCGATCATCATGAAGCTTTGTACATTATATTCTTTGAGGTATTAGAAGTAACATAGGAAATTATTTATTAAAAAAAAAAAAATTCATCACTGCGAGCGAAGCCGCGGTTAAAAGCTAGTTTATTATAATCAGCATGTGTGTACCTAATTAATACTTGTACGCCGATGACGGCTAGACAAAGCGTTATTTAATAATTACAACATCAGTACCTAACTATGTTCAAAAAATAACAATATTTGATAAACACATTACCCTCCTTCGGCAGTCAGGTAAAAATAAGGTCATTAGTAACTGTCAATTTAGTTTACGAAATTAAAAATCACAGTTATAGTTGTCTCCGTACACAAAATACGCGCATAGACGTGGAGTTGCGGACACCAGCCCTTAACTTAACTTCTATAGTAATCTCATTTTGAAAAATCGGGCTTTAATATAGCAGTGCTTTATTACCCCAAGGGAATGGCCGATAAAAAGTATTTTTGTGTTAATCCAGGGCATGGTCTACCAGTGTGCCGAGTTTCATACAAATCCGTTCAGCCGTTGACGCGTTTAAGGCGACACGGACGTTGGTTTTCATTTTTTAATCCCTCAAAAGATGATTATGTTTTAAAACGGTGCATAATCTCTTACAGCCATATAACGCAATCTAATTCTTCTTATCGTAATGCGTATAATACAGCTCTTTAACCGTAGAAAATTAATTACAAGAATAATTAACTGTGTACTTATTGCTTACACTTTACTACTGAACAATTTAGCAACATACATACATATCTTATGGCTATGTTGATAGGCATCATCAATCATTATCTTCCTGCCCTTATCCCATGTAACTTGGGGGCAACACGCTTTCTTCTTCCATACCATCCTGTCCCCTGCCACGCTATCACTGACTCTCTTTTCTTTCATATCACTCCCCACACAGTCCATCCATCTTTTCTTTGGCCGACCTCTCCGTCTCCATCCATCCATATTTATATTCAGATCTCTTTTAGTAACATGCGTTTCATCCCTCCTCATCACATGACCATACCAGGACAAAAGGTTTCCTTTTAACTTTTGTCACTGGCGCCACTTAAACTTCCACTAATATACTCATTTCTCACTTTTATCAATAGAAGTAAAATGGAAAACATAGCAAGGTCTTCAAGCACATCTAACGATAGGTATACGGGGTGTCTGACACCGACGCGAAAAAAAAGAAATGGTTTCAGTACATGATTCTGGACTCCGTGTGTGAGTGTCGGCATTTTGCCTAGGTGTTTACACATTTAATTTTTTATGCACTAATTAGTAATTACCTTTTTTCACAAAAATAAGCAATGAAAATAAAATTCAAAAGCGCTACCTATAAGTGCGAGTTTTTAATCACGCTCAATCGCGTTAACGTAAACATCAATTGGTAATGAAACTGGATAAGCGCCGTCTGGGTACGGTAACGAATAAACTCTTTTTTTGTATACATTTTGAAATAAGAGATCGTTTACGTTATCACGAGCGAGTACGTCTCTGTCGTCCGCACCCTGCTCCGGGCCAGGTAGTCCGCCGTCCGGCTCGCTTCACGCACGCAAACGGCACGATTTTGCACATACTTGAATTATCTCAACTTTCAAATATTTTCTGTGTTTTGTATTGGTCTGAGTGATTATATTGTGTACATTTTCTCAACAAAACTTTACTTCGTCTCATTCACCCTACAAAATGGATTTCTTAAAGTTCACGATAGAGGTCCGCCGGCTAGTACATATACATTTTTCTCTTTGTCGGCGAGCCAACAAAGGAGAACAATTAAAAATATAATCGAGCTAGATAGGAATAACGATTTTGAACTGATAACAGTAAAAAGAAAACAGTTTTTTTCTGTCGGGAGTTAATAAAGTCCCCCGCCGCATCTGTACGCGATAAACTCAAAAACTACTGAACGGATTTTCATGCGGTTTTCACTAATAGAGAGAGTGAGAAACGAGTAAGGCTTTTGTGTATAATTTGTCACGGGCGAAGCCGGGGCGTGTCGCTAGTTAGCGAATCAATTGATACTGCTGTGGATCCACTTCCTATACACACACGAAAGGTTTTTCTCGACAAAATGCATAGTTCTTTTGGGATATATTACGAGTGTCGAGCCACGGAAAAAGCAAGTCATAAATAAATGTAAAAAATCTTTTTAAAATGAGTTTTTAATGTAATAAAAAGTTCGAAATGTAATATCGCTTTTCAATACATATCCAATGAGCCCAAACAAGATGTTGAGGAGTTGCTTTATTCAGGCTCCATCATGAGAACAGCTCCATACTACCATTAGTATTTCAATTTTGCCATTGTAACATAAGTAAGCCAAGTTTCAGCTTAATGGGATGACAGAAAGTGCTTGTAAAATGGATCACTAGTTGCCCGACACAAATACGAAAGCAAAGTAATACAAAGTTTGTAAAAATGTATGTCACCTAACTGACCAGCTAAATTGTTCAGTGTCAATACATTCAATGGAGCTAAATTGATATTATTGCGGCAGTGGTAACCAATGACGCCACCTCTTTGACATGATTTGTGAATCAATGGCAATGACTGGGTTATTGGGCAAGAGCAATGAACTAGAAAAAGCAATGGAATTCTCGGTGTCAGATTCATTCGCTGTTTCTAAGGCCCACACAGATTGTTTCTCCAATAAACAAGTTCTTTAATTTTCTGTTAGCAGTTTCTTTAGTGTTCAAATTGTTGAAGGTTCAGCCGAAAGACGTCCACTGCTAAACATGGCCTAAAGAAATTGCTAACAAAAACTTTACGCTATAGAACCGTGACAAAAGAGGTAGGATGCGTTGCCACCAGAGATGTGCGAGGTAACTGGATGGTTCGAGGCGGAGATGGGCCGTGCGAGGATATGTAGCGGGCTCGATAAAGATGAGGCGGGAGCGGAGCGCGCGCGCCTAATATAATATATATATATCACGATATAGATTTATATGTATCGCCATATCTCCACCAGCTGCTTTTAGCTTTGGTTTGCCCTATGGTCCAAAAGTCGCTAGAAGTCGTTGAATTATTTTTTGTCGCTAATAACTACTCATGAAATCAGCTAGAACTAGCGACAAAGTCGCTAGAACGGAAACTCTCTTCGCGTCCATCCCTAGCACAAATCTCTCACAATACATCTCTCGCACACATTCTTCACTTGTTTTGTATGTAGAAATACCTCGCGTGGCTTCGGTTTCCACTTCAGCTGCGCTGAGAGAGGCTAGGTAAATGAAGTGATTCTATTGGTTCCTAACAAACACATCCCTCGCTACGCATCTTCGCACATCTCTGGTGGAAACACAGATTATATCTTATCCTTGTTTTGTTTCCGTTTGCTCATCTGTGCATAAAGTCTAGACTGACTACAGCACCTACGATTACTTGAAGATTATACCATTGTTTTTTAGTGATATCTATATCCTATCCTATATAACGCTTTTTTGCCAAGGGTGTAGGCAGAAACTACAGAACGCTACCTGCTACGATCCTTATATACTACTTTTACTTCGTTAACATTCATACATCTGGTCATACACGCACGCTGGTTTTCAGTTAGACGCCCCTTTCAAATCGAAAGTAAACTAATCTAATTATTTAAACTAGCACGCTACTCTTCAGATAGCAGTATGATACCGCCACACTTTTCTGTCATTATTATAAGTTTGACTTGTGTACCTGTGTATTTGTGTATCTATCTGTGGCATCATAACTCCTAAAAGGATGAACCGATATTGATTTCGTTTTTTTTTTTGTTTGAATGGTGGCTTTATCGAGTTCTGAGCTATAGTTGATGAAAAAAATTCAAAACAGAAAAGTTTTGGGCGTTTTATTGTTTGAATCGGGGTGTTTTCGCAAGATATCATATTACGTGTTCAATAGCTTGTCGATCGAAGCGTGACTGCTATTAAATAAATTACATAGCATGAAATAAAAATTTGTCGGGTGTGTTTATAATTTTTAAATTTTACTTGTTAGTTATATTATACGTTCTTTAAACCAAGTAATGTTAACTGACCTGTAGCCATGGAACTGTTCCCTTTCCTGCTTGACCCAGTCAGGTTCATCTTCATCCTCGCCATCCTCAGGCTTGTACATGTCACCGATGTACTCTTCTAAGGACACCTTGCCGTCCTGCAATACACAATATTAACAATTAGTATACCTACTTGAAGATTGGCTAAAATTTTGGTAGACAGATGTGGTAAGTAAACAGGAAAAAGCATATATTAAGTGAAGAAAAATTGTTGCGTCATTAACAATAAGTGATTATGGTCCTTTTAAAACTGGCATTGAAAGGATGTGTGTGACTTGACATTTTGCCAAAAACATAGCCCGACCGTGTGCCTGGATTGTCCATAATTGTAAACGGCAGCTCTGCTAACTACCTACTGAGAATAAATTTTCAACAAATTGTATGTTGAAAATTAATTGTCGTTGCCACCATGAACGAAATTCCGTATGTTTATACACGGAAAATATAGTGCCGAAGTGTGTGCAAACACTGGTGCTCTCTTTGCTTGTGACCGTATCAAATACTTCGCAATTACCTTGTCACCCAGAGCAGTGGTGGCCCAGTGGTAACGGCCGCGACTTACAAGTTGTAGGTGATGGGTAATCAGGCGTTAATTACGCCTGCACAGGAACGGCCTGCGCCTGGTGACGGGGACCATTACGGGACACTGCTCGCTAAACAAATACTTCCACACAATAGGCATAACGGACAGTCCTCTGTGCAGGGCATGCATGGAGGCCGAGGAAACCGTCGCGCACGTACTCTTTGAATGCACAGGCGTCACCCAGATTAGAACACAAACCCTCGGATCACCCAGATTTTACACACATGTTCTGAGCAAACCAGGAGCTTTAATTAACTTCTGGAGGGAGGTGGGCTGGTTGGAATAACCAACAAACGGCCGCCATGGCCCGCATACAACGGTCCATCTGAAGGACTAAATGCGGAAACCAAACCCTTGAACATAGAACATGGGTTCGAACCCAGGCAGGATCTTTACTTTGTGTATTTTTTTTTATCACCACTGCTCTCAAAACGGTGAAGGAAAATATCGTGAGGAAACCTTGAAACCAAAAGTTCGAAGTTCATCATCATCATCATCATCATTTCAGCCGAAAGACGTCCACTGCTGGACATAGGCCTCCCCCAGGCGTCGCCACATTGACCGATCCCGTGCGTCTCGCATCCAGCGCCTTCCCGCAACCTTAACCAGGTCATCGGTCCACCTAGTGGGAGGCCTTCCAACGTATCGTCTTCCGGTTCGCGGTCGCCATTCCAGAACTTTTCGGCCCCATCGGCCATCCGTTCTGCGAGCAATGTGCCCTGCCCACTGCCACTTAAGGTTAGCAATTCTCCGGGCTATGTCGGTAACTTTAGTTCTCCTGCGGATATCATCATTTCTGACGTGATCACGCAAGGAAATTCCGAGCATAGCCCTCTCCATTGCCCTTTGGGTGACTTTAAGCTTTCTGATAAGGCCCATTGTGAGCGACCATGTCTCGGTCCCATAGGTGATCACTGGCAACACACACTGGTCAAAGACTTTTGTCTTGAGACACTGCGGTAAATTGGACGAGAAGATACCACGCAACTTCCCGAAGGCCGCCCAGCCGAGTCGGATTCGACGGTTGACCTCTTTCTCGAAGTTGGACCTACCCAACTGGATCGTTTGTCCCAGGTAGACATAATCGTCTACAACTTCGAGTGTAGAGTCTCCGATCTTGATAGGAGTGGGTGCTACATGGGCGTTTACCATGATCTTGGTTTTATTCATGTTCATTTTAAGACCCACTCTTTCGGAAGCTTTACTGAGCTCATCGAGCATTTTACTGAGGCTTTCCATGGTCTCAGCCATGACCACTATGTCGTCGGCAAACCGAAGGTGAGTGATGTACTCGCCATTAACGTTGATGCCTAGGCCCCTCCAGTCCAGAACCTTGAATACATCCTCCAGCGCAGCAGTGAACAGTTTCGGAGAAATGACGTCTCCCTGTCTCACGCCACGCTGGAGAAGGATTGGTTTCGAGGTCTGATCCTGAAGACGGACTGACATGGTGGCGTTTTTGTACAAACACTTCAACACCTCAATGTACCGGTAGTCGATCTGACACCGTTGGAGAGACTGCAGTACAGCCCAAGTCTCGATCGAATCGAAGGCTTTCTCGTAGTCCACAAACGCTAAACAGAGAGGCAGGTTATACTCTTCGGTCTTCTGTATAACCTGCCGCAGCGTATGTATGTGGTCTACGGTGCTAAAGCCTTTTCGGAATCCGGCTTGTTCGGGAGGCTGGAAATCATCAAACCTGCGCGCGAGACGATTCGTGATGACTCTTGAAAACAACTTGTAGACATGGCTAAGAAGTGAGATGGGCCTATAGTTCTTCAGCCGGGCATTGTCGCCCTTCTTAAAGAAAAGTACCACCACACCCCTGCACCATGCCTGTGGCGTTTTGCTCTCGAGTATGACGGAACAGACAGCTTCTGAAGGGCCTTAAGGACCGGTTTTCCACCCGCCTTCAGGAGTTCAGCCGTGATTCCGTCATCACCCGGCGCCTTGTTGTTTTTAAGCTGTTTCAGAGCCATCCTAATCTCGTACAGGCTGACATCCGGGATATCTTCGGTATAGTGACGGGTCAATCTAGCTCTTGGGTCGTTTGCTAGACTCGCAACGGGTTTGCTGACTGATGTGTACAACTGCCCATAGAATGTCTCGATCTCCCTCAGAAGCTCCGGTTTGGCGGATACGATCCTGCCATCGTCGGTCTTCAGTTTCGTGAGCTGGCTCTGCCCAATAGCCAGATCCCTTGAAAAAACCTTGGAGCCTTTATTTCGCTCAATCGCGGTTTTAATACGCTCGGTATTAAAGCGGCGGAGGTCTCTTTTCAAGGATTTAGAGATCTGTCTATTGAGCTGCCGGTATTTGCACGCCTCATCTGAAGACTGCAGGATCATCTCACGCCTCTCCTTCATAAGCTTGAGGGTAGGATCAGAGATCTTTTTGTTTCTGTCTGTACGACGGGTCTTGAAAAACTTAGACCCGACCGTATGGACAGCTTCCACGAACCCGTTGCTATATTCGTCCACTGAGCTACCTGGGCACTCGAAACGATTCTGGAGTTCGAGCTGAAAGCTCTCGGGGTTTTGGACCTGGATCTGTGCTGGACGGAGCGTGGACTTCATCAGTCGAGACCTTTCAAGCTTAATATTAATGTTCAATGTGCCTCTTACCATGCGGTGATCGCTCCCGGTTTTTACCGAATTGATCACAGAGACATCATTGAACATTTGCTTCTTGGTTGACATGATGAAGTCAATCTCATTTTTTGTTGCACCATCGGGGCTCTGCCAGGTCCACTTCCTGTGTTCACGCTTTTTGAAGAAGGAGTTCATCATATAGAGGCCCTCCTTCTCCATAAAACTGGCCAGTAGGTGACCCCGGTGGTTCCGACGTCCAACTCCAAATTGCCCCACTTGCAGCTCATCCTCGTCTCGTTTGCCCAGTTTCGCGTTGAAGTCCCCCATGACAACGGTGAAGTGAGTTTTGAAACCATGCATGGCTCTGGAGATATCCTCATACATGGTCTCTACCTCGTCGTCGGGGTGTGCCGAGGTTGGGGCGTAGACCTGTATGATCTTCAGCGAATATCTTGAGGATATTCTGAGTATAAGGTACGCCACCCTGGTCGACACACTCTCGATCTTCACCACGTTGTTCACAAGGGACTTGTGGACGATAAACCCGACACCACCCTGGGACTGCCGGTCACCCTCTCGGAAATAGAGCAGGTTACCGGATTTGAGGATTATCGAGTCCTCCCCCTCTCTTCGGACTTCAGATAACCCTATAATACTCCATCGCAACCTGCTCAATTCCTCTTCGAGTTCGGTGATCTTCTCGTCGGTCCGAAGTGTGCGCGTGTTGTACGTTGCCAGGTCCAGTCGTCGGTGATTGTTTGGGTAGCCGGATCTCGTCCGGAGATTCTTTGCACCCCTTGCCATGCCGTAACCTCGACCGCTACCGTAGTCGAGGGTAGGCAGGCTGCCGGATACTAGGGGCCATTTTTTATTTGTGCTCTTCATTGGGGGGGTTTTGCCATAATCGCCACGCTTGGCAGGCGGGTTGGCGATCGCAGTATGGTTGTTACAGAAGCACAGAGAACGCTGCTGCCCATCCTCTGGTTTGTCCCTTAGTCGCCTCTTACGACACCCACGGGAAGACATGGGATGGTGAAATTCTTAACGTCCGGCACCATACGGCACCATACGAAAGTTCGAAGTTATTTGACATCAATACCAACCCGCACTGGGCCCGCTTGGTGGATTACTGCCCATCCAATTTCATAGAGTGGAGGCCTGCACGCACAGCGGACCAAATAGGAGTCGTGCGGAAAAGGGGTCCACCTATCCTATTCTACCTTGTCACCCAGTCCTGTTACTGATAATGTAGGATGCCTGACTACCTACATTTCTAAGATATAAGTCCATTGTTATTATGTACCTGATCCTTATCGATGTCCTCCATGGTCTCGAGCACGACCACATCTCTCATCTCGGAGTGATCCTCCGGGTGGAGGAAGGCAGCGAACTCCGTGCGGTTTAACGCGTCATTTTCATCAGCGTCTGGAAATGCAAACATTAATATGAAGAACAGATAAATCAAGAATATAACCCAGGATGGGAAAATCCAGGTTAATCACAAAAACTGCCATTTTCACAAAAAAAAATCATAATACAAAACTTTTTAACAAAACAAAAAAACGTAGAAACAAAAACAGAAACACCGACTTCCGAAATTGAAGTTATTTTTTACTTTGTAGTGTTTTTGTTTGGAAGTCGGTTGTAATTTTTGTAAAAAAGTTTTTTGTCACTGACTTCCGAAATTGAAGTTATTTTTTACTTTGTAGTGTTTTTGTTTGGAAGTCGGTTGTAATTTTTGTAAAAAAGTTTTTTATTTTTCACTTTTTAGTTGAGGTACATAATGGACCAGTTCTATAGGCTAGGCATCTGCGCGTATAGTGCCCACAGTAAAGCTAGAATAGATTAACCCAAAAACATGAAACTTAAACAAAACCGGTGCAATGAGAGTATACCAAGGAGAACTGTTCACATCTGCGTACCCCTTTAAAGCGTACCAGTGTGATATTATGTTATGAAATGGTGTAAACAATAAACAGACATGCGATTGGAACTATTGCGAGTGATTTGCCGTCATTTATTGAAGAGTTCTGATTTATTTCTCCAAAGTTCTTCATCAGATCTTGATGAAAATTAAATGGGACCACATGACGAGCACCAGCTTTCAAATAAAAAAAGAATCATCAAAATCGGTTCATCCGATTAATTTTCTGAGGTAACAAACATAAAAAAAAAAATACAGTCGAATTGATAACCTCCTCCTTTTTGCGAAGTCGGTTAAAAATCAAACCGACTTACAAAAAAAACAAAAGAACAACAAAGCGAAAAAAAACTTCCTTTTCCGAAGTTGGTGTCTATGGTACCTATTATTTTCCGTTTTTCATCATAGTCGGTTAACTATTCGAGATATCTTACATTCGTGACAGTGACATACTTAGCGTTAAGAAGTTCCAGTAGCTATCTGTGGTCTTCTCCATGAGTTCCACTTCACCAAATGATACTTTCTGAGTGCAAATGATTGCATTGTTGATGAAAATACCAAAATCGCTATATGTATGCCTATAATATTTGAGGTGTTCCCTCGATTTCTCCAGGATCCCATAACAGATCCTGTCCTAATGACCATGGGACCGCCTGGGAAGTATACCCTTTCAAACAATAGAAGAATTTTTGAAATCGGTCCAGGCGTCTTTGAGTAATTGGGGAACATACATAACAAAAAAGATTCCGACGAATTGAGAACATCCTCCTTTTTTTGAAGTCGGTTAAAAATACCAACTTCGTCGGAGCAATGGGAGGTGAGTTTTATTTGTTATATTCTCTACCTACAGACAGAGTGAAGACGTCATATCAACGACAATTGCAGCACATAGACTTATTATTACCGTATCATTTGAAAAGTTACAATCGCAATCATGATTCACAGTTAACCGCCTACAGGCCCAACAATGACCTATTTCCTTCAATTGACTTATAACTTTCAATAGAACAATAAGCAGGTCATATAATACTTGTGTATGGAAGGTATGTTTACCACTTTACGTAAGCACTCATAACTTGATGAAACAACCTATAAATCAATGCTTGGTTCAGTTTGAATGAAAATGTAGTTATGAATTACAATTCTTCAATGTAATTCACATTAAAAATGGTTCTATACTATACTATATATTATTACTATTCTATTATATTCTATACTAATATTATCAGATTCAACTGTTCCTTTTAGGGTTCCATACCCGAAGGCTCCAAACGGAGCCCTATCTGTAACTCACGTGTCTGTCTGTCCGTCGTCTCACACAAGTTTTACAGCCAAACGGTTGGAGCTACAGTCTTCAAATTTTCACAGTCTTTTTAACCCAAAGCCATAAAAATTGTCAAAGAATATTTTTTAATGTTTTTAAGTGGGGCTCTCATACAGCGGGGTATGGCTGTTTAGAGATTTTGGAGTAGATAAATACTGTATGTTTAGTTTAAAAAAATATTGGAAAACAAAGGAATGAGAAGCTATCAAAGTCGGACTTTTTTACAAAAAAAAAATCTGAAGAATTTTTTAATTTCCCATTGACCTATGAACTTGAAATTTAGTGATAATGTTTATTAATGTTTATTATTTAAGCGGTTGCAACGGGAACCAAAGTAATTTATTGCTTCAAGGGTTTTAGCATGGCGGAACTGAGTAGAAAAGTCCCGAAGACCATGAAAAGGTCCTCTCCCGAGACCTGGAACATGTAGTCACGTTTTCCATTTAAATTTGCCTCAGCTTCTACTCTTTAATGCCAGGGTCATCTCAGCACAAAACCAGTACTTACCAGCATAAGTCCACCTCCTGCGATCCCTTTTCAGCAGGTTGGTGTATGTGAAGCCTTCACTGTTGGGCATCTTGAGCTCCTTAGGATCCATCTCATCCATAAAGCCATAGACGTTCTTTCTGTAGGTCTACAAAAAAATAATGATTTTGTTAGCAGTAGAACATTAATATTTCGTAGAGGAAATGCGGACAGAGAGCTCAGACTGAATTACAAAAGATATCCCATAAATGGTTATCGACATAGCCCGTAGAATTGCCACTCTTAAGTGGCAGTGGGCAGGGCACATTGTTCGCAGAACGGATGGCTGATGGGGCAGAAAGGTTCTGGAGTGGCGACCGCGAACCGGAAAACGTTGCGTTCGAAGGCCGCCACCAGGTGGACCGATGACCTGGTGAAGGTTGCGGGGATCCGCTGGATGCGGGAGGCACGGGACCAGTCAATGGGCGTCTTTCGGCTGACATGATGATGATGCCATAAAAATAAATAAAAAAGATATATATTGAGCTTCTATATTTCTCTTTTTCATTTGTATTTGTAAAATTTGTACATTTTTCATTTGTGGCCTCTGTTGTTGCGCTATTTTGTTTTTTTTTTCTGTTTATTAGATTTCCTTCAATATTGGAGGAGGAAATAGCGAGAGCCAAACCTCGAATTATGACTTTTTACTTAGGATATTCAGTCGGATGTCTGCGACCGCATTTCCTCTTAAAGTGGAGCTAGTATGAGGCATTGAATACTTTATGCTTTACTAGGTACTGCAAGCTGGTCATTGTGAGCAATATCGAAGGAAAGAGAGCACGAAGCCGATCGCCAACATGATGGTCTGTCCCAGTGAAAGAAGCTGCGATCTCAAACAAATTTTAGCAGGTGTTTGAACCAGAGCCAATGGACGCACATTGTCCGCTTAAAGGAGTTCAGTTACTACGATCCTCAATAATGTGGGACCGATTGAAGAAGAACATTTTGCAAAAGGCTTCCTCGGTGTGAAAAAGTTTTTATCATCTCAAGAGGATGTGCTAGCAAGGAAACCTATATTCCAACCCAGGTCATGGTCTACAGATATGCAAAGTTTTATTCAAATATGTAAATATGTTTAGGCATAATTGATTAACTAACTTGCAGACTGCGGACTTTCACATTTATAATATCAGTAGGATCTATCCTCTCAATGGGTCATGGGTAACCATTGGTGTCGAAAGATAAAAGGGGCGTATGATAAAAAACCGACATGATAAAAACTCCTGACAAAACCTTGTCGTTGTTATGTGATATTATGCTCTGTCATTTATCATAGAAAACTGTCATGACCACAGCCTACATTATCTGCTTACAAATTGCTCCATACCAATTGCAACTATAATTAAGAAACATTAAAGTTGAATTTCATAGTGCATCAAAAATATTGCTCCAATATTCTATGCTGACCGTGAAAAGCGAGCACATTGGCTTGTTAAATGCCACGTCAGGCCAAGTATCTAGCACTTGTGCTTGCTAGCGGAGGTTTAGGGCGCGATGCCATCGAGATATTAGGTAGCTTTTTCTACTTTCAAACTGACCATGAACTATAAAATTGCCATTTCTGTCTGACCTTGTAGATCTAATTGCAGTGTAGATCTTCCTGGAGAACAAAGCTTCTAGTTAATAACTCTCAATGGAACTGCACTCTTTATGCTGCCACACTGCATGCTTAAAATCATTAGGTCCGAAGTGAATGTGTTTAACAAACTCTTACCTCCCACTCAATAGCTTCATTGTTGTTCGGGTTATGTTGCCTCCAGTGCCTGTCAACATCCTCGTTGATGTACCGCTTCTGTGTATATCTGATCCAATCCTTCAGTTCTACAAGTGTCACAAAGCCATCCTTGTCTCCATCTATCTTGTCAACGATTATTCTAGAAAGAATTAATCTAATTACTCACTGCCGCGGCTGATAATGGGGTCAGTGAACTGTGATAGGTGAAGTTTTATGTATTTTATTTTAATGTTAGTTACTTTTAGTATGGATATGTATAGAATAATTATCGCCGTTGTTTGCACATTCTTGAGCTATTCCTAATATTACCTGATACTTATGAAAACTCAAATTACATTAGATTTTAGAAATGTGAGACATTTCAAATATATTTTGTGTTCAGAATATCTGAATGTACTTTTAGAAACAATAATGTAGAGTTATCTCTATTCACCACAAATCAAATAAATTAAATCAAATCAAAACTTACATCATACAAGCAGCACATTTGAACATCAAAAATTTAAATTAACGTCAAAACTACCTTAATAAGTTCTTTTTTTTCCAACATTAGGAGAACAAATAGCCAACAGTACCTACATAATGCTTAATTATAAACTTGATAAAACATTTTGAAACCTGATAAGGGTTTATCTTAATTATATTTCACGGATAAATTACAAACAAATTAAAATCAATCAGTCACGCATAAAAATTAATTGAAAAAAAAAATTAGATTTACCTCAACCAATACAAATTCTGAATGATCTACGTCTTAAATCAGATATGTGCTAGACCAATTAAATACACAGGCTGTAACTCAACTCTAACAAAAAACTACAAACTAATCTATTCAGTGGTTCTCGAGATTAACTGTTTCATACAGACAGATTGGTAGAGAGAAAGAAAAGAAACTCAACTTCCTTATTAACCCCTGACAGAAAAAGAGAGGTTTTCTGTCAGGGGTTAATAAGGAAGTTGAGTCTACCAATCTGTCTGTATGTATGTATATATATAAATTTGACTTGTGTATTTGTGTGTCTGTCTGTGGCATCATAGCTCGAAGGTGTGAACTGATTTGGATTAACAGGTTCAGTGTCCAATTAGTAAAACAATAGAACAGGACATTCATTCATTGGATAGGAAAACTATTAAGTTTTTTTGTTTGAAAACTGATTTTATACTATGTAAAGAAAAATATTTAACTAATGATAACATGATGACAAACTACTGCCTTAATCAATCATTAATGAAATTACATTTGTTTTTTGTGTAAGCATGCATGATAGTTGCTGTAATCATTGTTTTAAAAATAACCAGACTGTATACACAGATGGTCTGAACTGTTATCTACTAGTTAAACTAACCCACTTACTGTGGGTGAGATCATTGACACACTGAGATAATCTCAAAAGACAGGAAATTGGAAGATCTGCTGTTTAGCTAGAACTTACTGGAATATTGTGCTGCATGAGATATCATATAATAAGCATTGAGATTATTTTTAATGAAAATGTTTGATGTATATTATTTTATAGACCTCGACATATAAGTAAACTGTTTATGTTCTTTAGGCAAATAAATTCTTTAAACTTGTAAATATTAAAAGAAAGGGTTTTTAAAATGTGCAATAGCAAATAGGATATTCTTAAAACTTAATATGAGTTGTATTAGGAATAAATAAAAATTTAACTAACTATTTGTGAAACGAAATTTTCTAGAACAAAAATTATAAATAAGTTATCCAGTAATCCAGTTTCAACTCACCCTAATCTCCTTTTGCTCTCCTCAGGTGGCAACTGATCAAATGTCTTTGCCTGATCTTCACCCAAAAAGGCATCATGATCAAACTGCTTGTTATGGTGTTCGTTTTTGAAATGTTCGGACTCTGAGAGACGGTCCATAAGCCGTTTTGTTTCTTCAGGAGTCGGCACCCCGGCAAATACTGCCGAAACGGCCAAAGCAACGAACAGGGACCTCAGCATTTCGATCTAAAAAAAATACAATGCCATGAAACTTACTTTATCCAAATGAAACACAATGCAAATCTAATAAGTTTTCTTTAATTACACAGTTTGTAATAAATGAATCAATTAAATTACCTACTCAAACTGCAATGAATAAATTCTTCTCAAGAATACCGACCCGTTGGATAACGCCACGTCAACACGACCACGTAAACTTCCTCTGTTCCCGGAAGATAACACAATCGGGATGAATCGGAACTGAAATCTGAATCGCGGGTGCGGAGCCGGCCGGACGGGAGGAGTAGGCGAGGATGCTGCGCTGCGCTTTACGTGCGTTCCAAAACCTAATGAAACTGTCAATGTCGAAACTGACAGAACTAAATTGTGTCAGTTTGCCAATTAAGTCTGGTTTTATTTTAGCGAATTGTCTATCTCAAAGTATTCAACCTGAATTATTTACTCATTATAATGAAAATAAAATATATTTGTCTTTAAATTTATATTTTTTTCGAAGACTCAAAAAAAGTGTATTGAGTTTTAGGACGAAACTGTCATTGTTGATGACGAAATAATAATGTTGCCAACAAAAAATATGAATTATTATCGCAACAATGCAATATTGACTCGAAGAATGTACAAATCAATGTAAAATATCAAAGTGACATGTGCGTTCCCACGTTTTGGGGCTGGTTGGGCTAACTGCCGCTACCTCCACCTTGACTCGCTGATATTCAGCTACACCGGTTAGACTGGAAGCCGACCCTAATATTGAAGCCTTTATTTCTCACTAATTACATGCATATATTCATAACATTATTATTATAATACATTACATCATTATAAACTAAATAAAACATAATTCAACATATAATAGACCATTCACACTTAAAGTTTAAATGTAAAAGTGGTAAATTTATTATTTTAATATTTATTTGTTAAATAAGAAATTTGAATTTGATTTGTTATTTCATTTAATAATAATTTAATTATCTAATATGAGGTACCCATAATTGGGCATAGGCCTCCTCCAACCTCTTCCAATTATCCCTAACTCTGGCTAGACGGGTCCATGTTGGTCCAGCTACCTTAGCGATGTCGCCAACCCACCGGCGGCGTTAAGGTCGTCCGCGTGCACTCTTCGCGTCTCGCGGGTACCAGTGCAGGGTCACTGTTTGTAATTTTAACTAATTAATTAATAATTAATTTTTAACTGTTTGTCATTGCAAAGGTTTTTGCGTGTTCATTCGTAACCCACATTTTCTGCTCTCTAATGTCCAGAATAGTTGGCAAGTATACCAGGTATTTGTGATTTTCTGCTACAAGTACTATGTCTTCAGCAAAACGTAAATTATTAAGGTACTCGCCATTTATATTTATTCCTAACTTTTCCCAATTTAATTTTGTAAAAATGTGTTCTAACAGAGCGGTAAACCAGTTTGGGGAAATAGGGTCACCTTGTTTCACACCCCTTTGTACATAAAGTGGTTCTCCCGTGCTCTCCAACCTGACGATCGCCCTATATAATTCTATATGTTTCTATATAATTCTCGAAGTACCTTGTATGTTGTTTCCATTTCTTGTTCTCGCAGTGCTAATCATAAGTGTTCATTTCTAAGAAAGTCAAACGCTTTGGAATAGTCCACGAAAGCAAGGTAGAGACCCTGCCTATACTCCGTGCATTTTTCGTTAAGGTGTGTTAACGTAAATATGTGGTCTATGGTTGAATAGTTCCGCCGGAAGCCAGCTTGTTCTCTGGAATGATTACTGTCTAATAGTTTGGAAACTCTTCTCAATAGAACTGCTGCAAAAACTTTGTAAAAAGTTTGTTGAAGACTGATTATCGATGTGCCCCAGTCTTGCGGTATTTTCTGATTTTCTATTAAAGAGCCTAGTTAATATTGGTGAAAGCGGGTCCATGATTGCTTTATGATGTCATTAGTAGTCTCATCATTTCCTGGGCTTTTTGTTGTTTTCAGCTGCTGAACAGCGTGTATTGTTTCGCTCTCTAGAAATGATGGGACGGACGGGTAATTTACTATTCGCTCCTTTAATTCGGATTAATTTGTTGTAAGCAAATTCCAATTCCTTTAAGTCTTCTGAAATAATGATTTTTAATGACTCTTGTCCCAAAGGATTTAAGTTATGTAGAATTTATGTAGAATATTTATTTATGTAGAATTCTATCTTGTTTCTAAATTGTTTCCGTTTTTATTTTCTTTGGCTGTTAAAAGAAATTTGCCTTTACTAGTCTCTGGTCTATAGAGAAAGTTATGTTCCATTTTTTTTGCTGTTCTTTATAAAGTGTGAGTTGGCAATATTCTATTGGAAGCCGACCATAACATGGTTAAATAAAACCCAGACTTGGTTATATGGTGTACATAATAAAGAGTATTCTATTCTATTCTATTCTTCCAACAACATTGGTTGGGCGGCCGGATATTTGCGCTTGCGATCAATTTGTTTGGCCAACCACCGTCTACTTCATCTTTTTTGATTGGTGCCCCGACTAAGGGCAATTTGGTCGAACGGAACAACTGTGCGTCTGTGTAGGAGAACCTTAAGGCTGCCCCAGTCGACGGCACGAACTATTTTGTGCGCAGGGTTAAAATGCATGCTATCTCATCCGACAACACGTGCGAAAGAGGTAGATGCTGTGATGATCAGTAAGAAGCTAGTTCGCGTACGAATTAGAGCTTTTGCAAGTTTGTAGCGAAATGGATGATGATCTAGGACGAAAACGAGTGCGCGTAATTTTATAAACAGACCTTTGGGAGTCTAGAATATTATGAAAAAACGACTAAATGTTTATTTTAAAAATAAAATTATTTGCTTTGTTGAACTACTAATCTATCTCTGTATGGTGGCCGTTTTGCAATTTTCCTTCTTCTTATGGTATTTATTTCCGCCCTAAATATGCGTTAAAAATAGTGTTGAAATATGGAACTTTTGACGCTTATAACTTTCAAATATTTTTTGTTTCCATACAGGGCTAGATAATGATAAGACAAATTTATATTATTTTTTTTATTTTGAACGTACCTCGTCAAACAGTGGAGTAATCGCCAGACTACGTTTGTATGGAAGAATGATCAACTAGTGTAATCTTAAGATATAAATACAAATCCCACAACTCCACTCCTCTTGGCAGTGTTCTAGCTTTTCTGCATAAATAATAATTCATTGATTTTCAGACTTTCCAAATAATATCTTAGAAACAAAACACTGCACTATGCCACCAAACTTTCTACTGCTTACACAGTTTCCTTACTTCTTTTGTCCCATTACTTCGGAAATGCGGGGCGTACACGCCCATGCACATTAAGCTCAGCTGTCAGCAACACGTAAACGTTTACGAACAGCTATTTAATACACATCGTATTAAATAGCTGTGAAGAATCTTGCTGCAATTCACTGCACAACTAGACAAGCTGCTAGATAGACTGGGCCAACTGGGCCTGTCTGAGAACTGGATCCAAAAAACGGTTGGCAGTGTGTGTCTGAATACGCAATCTTATTGGCAGATTATCATACTTAGAAATGGTAGAAAAAAGTTTGACCAAAATACAATCTATATATATAAAAGCGAAAGGTCACTCATTCACCTATTACGAAATATCGAAAACCGCTTCACATACAACGTTAAAATTTGGCAGGGAGATTCCTCAAGTGACGTAAGTGCGCGCTAAGAAAGGATTTTTGGAAATATCACTCATGGAAATACAAGGGGGGTCGAAAGTTTGTATGAAATTTCTACAGTTTGTAAGTTGGACACGTGAAATTTTAGGTTTAGGCTCTTAATTGATAAAAAGAATACACGTATAAATTATTGTTTTTTGTAAATTCCACCCGTAAGGCGGTAAAAAGGAAGTTGAAAGTTTGTTTGAAATTTCTACAGTCTCTAACATGACACGTGACATTTTACATTTATGCTCTTGATTGATAAAAAGAATTCATGTATTTATTGGTTTGTTGAAAATTCCACCCATAAGCAGGTAAAAAGGGGGTTTGAAAGTTTGTAAGAAATTTCTACAGTTTCTAAGTTGGACATGTGAAATTTTAGGTTTATGCTGTTGATTGATAAAAAAGTATTTATTGGTTTTTGGAAAATCCACCCCTAAAGGGGTAAAAATAGGGGTTGAAATTTCATGTGAAATTTATTCGGTTTGAAAGGAAATCAAAAAATAAAACATCTGAAATTGATGGTTTACGCTCTTGGTTAAAAAAACAATGACTGTTTTTTTTAATTTCGGCAATTCTTCCCCTAACAGTGTAAAAAGGGGGTTGAAAGTTTGTATAACATTTCTACTGTTTGTATGTTGGACACCTGAACTTTTAGAAGTATACTTACTCTTGGTTGATAAAAAAAATCTTGTTTTTATTGGTTTTTGGAAATTCCACCCCAAAGGAGGTAAAAAGGGGTTGAAAGTTGGTGTGAAATTTCTACGCTTTTTAAGGGTAACACGTGAAATTAAACATTTCTATACTTTTTTGGTTGATAAAAAGAATTTATTTATTTATTAGTTTTTGAAATTCTATCCCTAAGGAGGTGAAAAGGTGCATATTTGTTGGCCTAATATATTTGAAACTTTGCATAAATACTACCCTAAGAAAATAGTAAAGATTTTGATTATTAGTTTTTCAAAACTACTCCTAAAAAACGATTTAGGGTGTGTTAAAGATTTTTGAAGAATTTAATTGCACAGGGTTTCTCCAAGAAGCGATTTTTGGAAATTCAACCTTTAAGGGGGCGAAAGAAAAAAGTCGTCTGTAGGATAAAATACGGATCACGCGAACGAAGTCGCGGGCGAAGTGCTAGTTAATTTACAATTTTGTTGGAAAATGTGCTTCGCTCCTCATGACAACCTCGTTCGATTTCTCTACGGAGCACAATTTTGCTCTTTGATTTTGACTGCTGTTTTTTTACTCTATAATCTTTGTTTGTCTGTGGTTATGTCATAATCGTAACTGTTGTGCTTATTTTGCCCATTTCCAAAAGAAATTCCAATTATGTTTCTAGAAATAAGTGCAGCGTTTTTGTGAATTACCAGTAGTCTACCGTGACAACCGTATATTCAGTGAATAAGTTGCTAAAACAGAATTGCAAATGTCAATATGTCAGGATCTCGGCCTTAATTTCCAACATAGAATGGTGAGAGAAATGCATGTTTAATTACATGTTAATTAATCAGCTAATTACGATCAAATGTTGAGGAATCGATTAGGGTATTGGTTTTGAAGACCCACTCTCGAAATGCGCAAAGATGAGTGTGATACTAGTGGTATTGCAACGTCTGATAAATGTCGGCATTTCTAATGGATTTGTAATAAGTGGTGCATCTTTATTTCAGGGCGCAAATATATCACAACTAGAAAGAGATATCGGGTCAGAGCAGTTCCCACCGAATGAACATTATTTTGGTTTAGTTAATGTAAGTTGTTCAAATGTAATTACTATTTTCCAAGCATACAGTAGTCTAATTAGAAAATAGTAATCATATTAAGAAGAAGGTAAGTCATCACAATATCTGAGCCAAAAATATAATTATTGTAATCACTGCAAAAAAATTGTAGATAAAAATATCATCAAAGTAGGTACTTAACCTTCAATGGGATTCATTTTTATACTCAAATATTTTCACTTGAGCAGATTTCTAATGTCCTCGGTGAGTACTAAGGAATATGATGTATGCCAATAAGATAAGAAGCTCTTATCATTATTATCATTTTCCTACAATGATTAAATGACAGTAGCAGATGTCCAGTTGCTATGAGAATCTAATGAAAATATGAGGATTTTAGGTTGTAAACAGAACACTTGAAATCTCAATTGCAGTAAAAGCCTCTTTAAATTATCAAATACAGGTGCAAATATTTCAGTATTGTCTATGAAAAAACTACACCATTTAATGAAGATCATTTTATTTTAAAAATGAAATAACTTCATTGCTTGGTTTGACTGTAACTTGCATTTTGTTTTCAGTTTGGCAATACATGTTATAGTAATTCAGTGTTGCAAGCATTGTATTTCTGCCGCCCATTCAGAGAGAAGGTGCTAGAGTATAAGGCCAAGAACAAGAGAACAAAAGAAACCCTTCTGACATGCCTCGCAGACTTATTTTATAGCATTGCTACACAGAAGAAGAAAGTAGGTTCTATAGCGCCTAAGAAGTTTATCGCTAGGTTGAGAAAAGAAAAAGGTAATTTCTGTTTCATTATAATGTATACTTTTAAAACAAAGCACTAAAATATTGAGCTGCCCTCCTTGGTTCACGATCAACTTAGGGATTTGTAAGTACTTGAGTACTTACAAATCCCTACTATCAAAGAGTTTGTGGAAATGTTGTACAAGTCTATAAGGAAAGACTCCAAAATTACAGAATTGAACTCGCTGAGGCACTACTGGAGTCCTCGGCCTCTCCCTACAGACTGAAAAGACAAAAAATAGGGCCAATTTTATTTTGTTGGTGATACATAATGAGATGACACGTCGCAAGATGAGAAGAATCTCAAAATGCCAAATGAAGGAACAACCAATCTGATTATAGCTCAGAGGCTGATTGCAGATGGAAAGGAAAAGAAAACAAAGAAAAATATTTATAAAACCTGTGGCTGCTGGTACTCAGCAACTGTGTAACTGATATGACAGCATTTAGCATGCATGTTCCCTTTCATTTAACAAGTAAACAGTGTTCATTCCGTTTTTTAAACTGTTGAGTTAATGAATTTTTTAACATATAAAGTGATAAAAGGAAGCAAAACAAGTGTACGTCATTTTTAGAACTTATGCAATAGGGTAGAAGGAGAGCAAGTTTTCCAACTTTGTCCAGAAATGGGACAAAAAAATGAACTAGTAAAAAAGCTGTAGCCTGTTGAAAAGTCTTGTTATTTATAAAATACATTATTAAAAAGTTTTTAAATGTATTTCAGCTAAAAATGTTGTCTTCTCTAAATGTGTGTTTTGTTCTCTTCTGTTACAGAAGAGTTTGATAACTATATGCAACAAGACGCCCATGAATTCCTAAACTTTCTAATCAACCATATAAATGAAATTATTTTAGGTAAGTCTCAATTCTATAGTAACAATAACACTGAATATATTATTGACTTACCAGCTTATAGTCAACATTTTTTATTTCCTCAAATGATAATAAATAGTTATCTTTCTGGAGAGTATACTTGAGTTTCCAACAATGATTTAACTAGAAGATTTTATTTGTGAACTTTTATTTATATGAAACTATTATTTATATATTTTTATTATATTATTCATGTTTTTATCTAGCTAATGATAAGTTGTGGTTAGCATTTATTTGCCAACTTTATAAAAAGGAGGATGTTCTATGTTCGACTGTATGTATTTTTTAGGTATGTTCAGTGATTTCTCAGTCAATTGTGGATGATGTTTTTTTTTTATTTATTTAACAATAGGCTCACGTTTGACCACTATCTCGCCTGATGGTAAGTGATGATGTGGTCTACAGTGAAGCACGCTTGCCCAGAAGTAACCTAGATTCTTGATGTGGTCCCACTGTCACCACATTATCTGCTACCACTGTTATCTGGTGAGATTAGAATAGTTCTGAGGTGTACTCTGGCTATTAATGATTTTCATGTTAATATGAGAAAACAAAACAAAAATGAGAAAAATTAAAACTCAAAAAGCAGTTCGCTGTGTAAAGTACACAGCGAACTGGTTTTTTTCGCTTTGTTGTAGCTTTGGAAGTTAGTATTTTATTTTTGTAAAATGTAATTTCAAGTCTAATAAGAATCTGGTTAGTATGAAGGACTTAGAATTTTAATGTACTATATTTGCATAGTTGTATTAGAGTAATTTTAAAAGAATAATTGTTGTTTTACTTCATGTTCTATCTAATAATTACAATTTATTTAGGTACTATGCACTGATGGTCTACAAAAACACATATCCTTTGTTAGCAAGCTGGGGAAATTTGGACTTTGAACTGCCTAGATTAGAGTAGGAGAATTATCGTGGCGTTTGAAATTGTCCATTTATTACGGCAATTTAAAACAAAAACTAGAATTTTTGGTGGTTGGAAAGGATTTCAATTCAATGCAACACTCCGCAAGCAGGTGCAAATTTGCAATTCTATGTAACAGCGAGGTGAGGGGTGGGGTACTGCGTAGCGAGTAGCGCAGTTCGCCATTAACTTTGAATCTAAGTATATGGTATCAACTAGGTAAATCTCTAGTATTTTTGGCGTCCATTACACATGCATAAAGATAGGCACGTAAAACACCTTATCAAAACATAATCTTAGTTCAAATTGCCACTATAACTTCACAAGTCCTCTTCTAAAATCCGTTGCAGCTGAACGCAATCAAAGCACCCTGAAAGTACAAAAGAATGCGTCTGGCGAGAACGTCACGTGCAACGGAACGGCGCCCCAGAACGCAGAACCGACGTGGGTTCACGAAATCTTCCAGGGCACGCTCACCAGCGAGACCAGGTGCCTCAATTGCGAGACTGTTAGCAGCAAGGATGAGCATTTCTTTGATTTACAGGTACGGTTTTATTTTATTTTTTTAGTTTCTTAGTACACGTAAATAACTGAGCATTTCGCAGCCCACTCCCGCCTACCCGCGCTGCGCCCCGCATTCGCCTCGTGCGTCAGTAGCGAGAGTCGAACGTTAGAATGACGGAACAGTGCCAACTGCACAGTTATTTCGGCCGCACAGTACTTAAGACAGTCAAGCATGCCCGCTTTAGTGCGATGCACGCAAGCGGGTAATATTTCTAGGCCCATACACATACACGTAACTTCATAAAAATGTGCTGAGGTGTAGAGGATCGGACACTATATGTACCTATGTGTAGGCGGTCGGGCCGATCGCCACAACCTGCCCCCCCGCCCCTTATCTTTTCCATCACAATATCCCGCATTCGTAACAATAGTTTGAATTTCGGCACTTGCTAGAAACCTTCGGTTTGGCCCGAAGCCGAAGGTTTGGCCGATACTACCTGCATACATTCAAATACCACAGAACATAATCAACCAATTACGTTCCCGGTATTGGCCTGCTCGCCGTTATTGTGTGTTTGCAACCACGTGGGCTCAGTGCGGATCTTTTGATATCAAAATCTCTTCGTATTTATCTATTCCTAGTAGACTTTTCATGAGTAATAATGTCCAAAAAAAAGTTATGACATTGTTATCGACGAAGTTAACGAGATTTCATAAAACCGTTTGTGTCCGGCGAACTTATGCATATCCATAATAATGTTTAATTGTTGTATTATATCGCGTGCCGGACCAAACATATCGCAGCGTGTTTTATTACAACACACGGCATCAAGCATGGGTGCATACTGTGAAACCAAGCTATCTTATGTTAATGACTTTAATTAAACTAAATTACAATATTAATTTCGTTATCTAGGTACATAGGGTGATTTATATAATGGATCCAGCAATCAAGAGTTTTGCGGCTACTGACAGCGATTTCATTGACTATCATTATAATTGTCTGTATTTCCCATAGAGTTAAGTAAAAACGTACCACATTTCGCTAGTTATGGTTAAATCCCATGTCATGGGGCCATGCATAGTGCTAGCAACCGGGTACAAATCAAGACTCCGAGCTACAACAAACTTCAAGAAATTCCAGACGCCGAATAAAACCTTTTTAGGGTTCCGTACACAAAGCGTAAAAACGGGACCCTATTACTAAGACTTCACAGTTCGTCTGTCTGTCTGTCTGTCACCAGGCTGTATCTCATGAACCGTGATAGCTAGACAGTTGAAATTTTCACAGATGATGTATTTCTGTTAATAATAACAATATAAAATAAATATTTAAGTGGGGCTACCATACAACAAACGTTTTTTTGGCGTTTTTGCGATAATGGTACGGAACCCTTCGTGCGCGACTCCGAGTCGCATTTGGCCGGTTTTTTATTATTTGGTGTTTTATATCATCCAATGACTTCTCACGCTTTGGGTGAAGCGGGAGGTGTCAGACTTTTACTGACTAAAACCCACGGCGTCTTCGTTGCATCTCCCTCACGCGTTCCGCCTCCTCCGTTGCGAGCAGTACCGACAACTTCCCATGCCCTCTCGCTCCGTACCATGGCCTGAACCAGGGCCGGACGCGTGAGGTCGCCACCGACAGCGAATAACACTACCCACCGAGAATCAAGCCCAGAAATCAGTTCTTTGAAGCTCACCACATAAATATTTTCCATGTTACAGGTGGATGTTGGTCAAAACACAAGCATAACACACTGTCTCAAATGCTTTAGCGACACAGAAACACTATGCAATGACAACAAATTCAAATGTGACAACTGCAGCAGCTATCAGGAGGCCCAGAAACGTATGAGAGTAAAGAAACTGCCGCTCATATTAGCTCTACACCTTAAGAGATTTAAGTATATGGAACAGTATAATAGGCATATCAAGGTGTCCCATAGAGTCGTTTTTCCTTTGGAGCTGAGGTTGTTTAATACGGTGAGTTTGATGGATACTTTTTTTACTGTAGTTTTATTGTTCTCTCGACAAGTAATGAAACTAATAAGTACATTTCATTCTTACCTTGATTTTGGTGAATTGTTTACTTAAATATAAATGCAAGTGCTACAAAATACTTGATAAATAAAAGGGTTCCCCAAGGTTGCATTTTTGGGCCTTTCCATATTGATATCTATCATTAGTCGTTTTATAGATCAATGATGCATCGAATCAATAAGACTTTATATAATCCTATTCGTCAGTAGTTAAAGTTTATCAATCTTACACCCAGTTGCTGGAACAAAATGATCACAACATTAATGTGCCCTATTGCCAAACGGGCGTTTGGTTGCATGAAATTATCAAAGACAAACAGACTGGCTGCATTTGAACTGTATGCCAACTGTAAAAAAACACTTGGGACGCATTCAGCAAAAGCCAAGCCAGACGTAAGTCAATAGGCGTATCACTTGATACGAGTTTAATTTGTGTTGCGTCGATCATTTCGTTCCATAAACCGTTATAAAATGTTTCTTGTAAAGACAATTGTTAGTTCTCTTTTCATATTATATATGTACTAGCTTTTACCCGCGGCCTCGCTTACAGTGAAGCCAATTTTTTTTTTTTAAGTATCCTATGTGACTTCTAATACCTCCAAGAATATATGTACAAAGTTTCATGATGATCGGTTCAGTAGTTTTTGCGTGAAAGCGTAACAAACATACTTACATTCACATTTATAATATTAGTATGATAAGTAAGGATGTCGTGGCCATATCTTAGAATTGGCCACACTGTCTGACCACACTATATACATATATAACTCAATGAAGCCTTATAGCACAACTGAATACATATATTATAGCATTTTCCCTTACAGTCCGACGACGCGGTTAACCCAGACAGGTTGTACGACTTAGTGGCAGTGGTGGTGCATTGTGGCTCTGGTCCCAACCGGGGACACTACATCAGTATTGTGAAGAGTCACGGCTTCTGGCTGCTATTCGACGATGATATGGTAGATGTGAGTAAACAGTGGATGCGTATGTTTTTTAAATTGTTACATTAAAGCCGGGGCTATATTACTGTGTTGTCTCGTGAACTGTCGTGTCGTGGCGTCTTCTGACGCAATTCTTTGGCTACAAAACTCGTTATGTTATGACGTAGGCAGGAACAGAGTTGTATGATTGGTGGATCTCGCGCTACGACACAGTAATGTAACCCTGTCTTAACTGACACGAGTTGTGATCAATATGTTCATTGTTCGGTTTGATGTCGACCGAACCGAGGCTAGTGCAGTCGTCTATTAGGCGCGCACGTATCGTTCGACACCGTACATTGGCAAACACACCTCGTTGCTGTTCATCTGTGCTCATGACTCCTGCCGGAGACTTCCTCCTTAAGCTACCAAATCAATGTGTAGATTATAATATGATGATATTATCAACAGCCTCATCAAAACAGCTATGGGTAAAGATACCATACAGTAGAATAATAATTTATAAATAGTTTATTGTTACAAAGAAACATACATTAGTATACACTGATTAACAAGATTCTAACTACACTGCAGAAGTCTGTACACAGATATTGTGATTCCTGCCTCTTAAACTAGGATAACCTATATCTTAGGAGACAGTATCCGAATCGGATTCTCGTATCTCATCTATTCTTCTTCTTTCGTGTCGATTAACTCAAACTGTATTCTCAACCATTCTGATTTTGTCCGACCAGTGTGTAGCTACTCAGACAGCTCTGTCATTCGCCACGCTCAAATGTCGTAAGTTGCAGGTGGTCGGGCAAGAAGGGCAGACAAGGAGGTGGCCATATCTTGCGAAGGGGCCCCACACTGGCACTGTGTTTCAGAGGGGTCTATGATATTCCATTTGGCCAGGTTGTTTTTACAGCGGCCAACCTGGGTCCGCAATTGGTTTAGGGATTTCCAGATTGGCCACTGCAGTTCGTTTCCAGGAGGCAGATTCTCTGCCGGAGTGTTGAAGTGTGGAGAAGTAGGGTGTGTGTGTATCTCATCTATTATTTAAGTACTTCACTAAACCTAGTTTTATCTGTTTACAGAAAATTGATGCCTCCGCTATAGAAGACTTCTACGGCCTAACTTCTGATATACAGAAATCATCAGAAACAGGATATATATTATTTTATCAATCTAGAGATGCTAGTTGTTAAGTTTATTCAATTAATTTTAGTAATTTAAATTATTTAAGATAGTGATTATAATAAATCATGTTATCATGCCAGATTTGTTAAAGTTGAAAAGGCATATAATATAATTATTGAAAAATCGTTTAATTCCAATCATTGATTATATATATTATTCATCTTTTTAATGGTCATACAGTTGTAAATATATTTCATTTCAAAATAAAACGTTGTGATCTTTCTCCGCGTGAATTGTTTTTTATTACCTACCCTAGTATTGTGCCCATCATTTAGTATTCATTTTCCAACTACTATGAAGATCCCACTGATTAGTTGCGATGGTTACATACTCGAAATACAAAACACATATCATAAAGCTTAGCTTTAGTTAGCTGTTTCATATTCAAATCCTTGTTTCAAAATTGATATTAGAAAACAAAAATCAACATTATGCTAGTGTAAATTAACTTGATGCAGAATTACTACTACAATAGGGATGTTGACAAAATAATATTGTTCGTCAGGTAGTAAAAACAATTTGGACAACTATAAAAAAAAAATACCTTCTCAAAAAATACGGCGATACGTTGAGTCGATATGTCGCGTGACATCTTTGTACTTTTTGTCTGTGTATCCGCTAACTCCTAAACCATGCAACGGATTTGATGCGGTTTTCACTAAAAGCGAAAGCGCGATAAATTTTAGTTTTAGAATCCTATTACTAAAAGTGACCAAAGTCTATAGTAAGATACCTAAAGGATTGGCAAAAAACCCATAACTCAATTTACACATTCGTGCTGTTGTCGCTAAGGAGTTCGGCTGTATGTTCCATATCTTGAAAACTCATATACCGAATTTGATGAAACTTGTACGGTTCCCTAAGTTGAGGGATACTTAATGCAAATAAAAAATAATGATCACGATCCGATTACTAGTTTCGGAGATATGCGTGGACAAACAGGTACATAATACAAACATACATACACTTATGAAACTTGGCACGCGTGTTTAGAAGCCCATACAGAGTAACATAATGTTATATAGTATGCAATTCCAACAATATTACATACGTGTCGAATTGATTACCTCCTTTTTTTTGAAGTTGGTAAAAATAACTTCAATTGGAATTGCACAATATTATCATAAATATGTATGGCTTCTAAAAACGTGTGCTAAATTTCATAAGCGTGTGTACGTTTGTTTTGTATGTAAATTTGTCCACGTCCACGCATATCTCCGAAACTAGTAATCGGATCGTGATTATTTTTTTTTTGTTTGGTGTGTTTTTATTTGGAAGTCGGTTGTACATTTTTTGTGTAAGTTTTAATTTTTCACTTTTTAGTTGTGGTACATGAGCAAGTTCAATAATAAGGTACGTATAATGCCCAAACTTATACCTACATGAATAGATTACCCGAATAACATAAAACTAACTTAACTGGTGAAATGAGAGTGTACCAGGGTGAACTGTACACATCTGCATAGTAGTTATAGTTACCCCTTTAGAGCGTACCCGCGTGATGTTATGTTATGAAATGGCGTAAACAATAAACGACATGTGATTGCAGCAATCCCGAGTGATTTTTTGTTGTTTATTGAAGATATAAGTATATCGCCGAAGTTTTCATCAGATCTTGTCCATTTAAATGGGGCCACACCAGAAAAACCAGCTTTCGAACGAAATAAAAAAAAGAATAATCAAAATCGGTTTATAGTAAAAAGTTATGAGTTGCGCCAGAAAGCGTTTTATACCGTACGTTGAGGACAAGGAGGACAAGGAGGGCTTGGGATTGAGCCTAGCTGCTATAATTATTAATTAAGTCATTTATTTTTTTCATTTTTTGCATCTAAATTTTGTTTTTTTTTTGGATTTCTTGTAATGACAAGAATATTTTCTTCCAACTATGCTTTAATTTCATCACAATCACACTAAAACTCAGTACAAAGCGAGTCTTTAATGCTCTAGAGCAATAAAAATGTATGAAATTTCATTATCGCACAGTTTATTTTTTAATCGCACCAAAAGGTGCCAAATTGCCAATCTCAATGGATTAGCTCTATTCAGCCAGCCGATATCAATACATTTTTTGACGTGATAACGTCTTTAAAATCGTTTTAGTCGGGTGACATGTTCAGAAACTTGTGTCACACCAAAACCTCACGAGCGCGATCGCAGGTATAACGAGAGAGAGACGGACCGATCTCCCGTCTCATCTCGAGCGCTGCCAGTCATTCCGTGAAACTTGTCACGCGGAATCCTCACGAGCGGAGGCTGGCATAGCGTTCGAGTGAGTGGACCGATCTTCCGTCTCTCTCACTCTAGCGGCATACAAACGAATGGAGATTTTCTCGTGCGGTTAAGTTTTCGTTGAATGTTTAACAGTGAAACAAAATGTGAAACGTTATCACGTAAACATCTCGATCGTAAACCTACTTTACAAACAACCAATTTTTTTTACGTACGTATTATTCGTTTCTATCCTACTTGTTCCAAATTTAAAAAATGATTGCTGCTAAATCCGTTTTAAAAATGAAAGAAATTTAAAAAAGTGATTTGGCGGGAACTTTGTTAATTTTGCTTGACAATATTTTTGGAAACGATAAAGTGTGATACTATCTGATTTTGAGTGCTTCGGCTTCGAATTAAAATGGAATCATCTAGCGACACATTAACTCCGGCAAACATTCTAAATGAAGCCGACAGTGTTAGGTAAAGAAATATAAATTTGCCCAACAAAACTCTTAACCCTACGTTTAATAATTGCTCAAATATAACTTTTAATTTCAATAATTAAACTTCTATTTTAACTGTTTGTTAAGAGTTTCTTTTATCTACTATTCGTATAGGTAATAGTTGAAAGAAAAGCAGATTATGCAGCTCGCCTTAAGTAATTTATATTGCCCTCGTGCCTGTTAGATTAGAGCCCTCGCTAACGCTCGCCGCTCGGGCTCTAAATCAGGAACTCGGTGCAATAATAAATTACTTTGTGCTCGATGCAATAATCTACTATTACATTTTTAAGTAATACATTATTTTAATTATTGTGAATGTGAAGACTAACGTGGATCATTCCTATTTTTGTTTGTTTTTATTTATCTCAGTTAGTTTTTAATCATGGTCTAGCAGTTTGAGTAATATAAGCGGCCTACCCGAATGTCGAATCGCTGAGCTCCTTAAATTCTGAGTTGAGCTGCACGGTTATTGACAAATGTGTGCACTGACTGAACAGGTCCACTCAATCTGGCTGGTTTTGGCTGGACCATTTCAGACATCTTTCAGTCTTCACATGATCTAACCAAGATTTTGTCTGGACTTTAAAAGAGACTGTGACCTCTGAGTTTGTTTCGGCCTTTCTTCTCAGACTAGTCAGATAGGAAACGCCGACCTCATCTAGGTTTATAAAAAATATGATCGACATGTTTGTACAAACCAACTTACAGAAATAAAATCATTTATGAGTAAAAAACAAAAAATAGGTTCCCTGCTCTAAGCTCTTAGCGAGCTTATGGTCACCCCCAAGTTGACATAATTCATTGGCAATGTTTCGGGTGAAGAGAGTTGTCTCAAGAATATGATCATAATTATATTAGATAGGTACCTACTATAAAATCGAAATAATCAGCTGGTTCTTACATTTTGTACTAATAACAGGCTGCTGCAGGTCTGAACAGCCGATTTTCTTCAAGTTTCAGACAATCTCATGGTCATTCATAAATTGTTATACTTTCATCTCCCGGCAATATTTCGGGAGATGAATAAGTCACAGTATTTTGAACTAAAATTAAAAACTAGAATATTTTCAGGAGGCTTCCTAAAATACCTACTTTTTTTGTTTCTACTGGAAAGCATAACTTGTGTAAAAATATTGTTTAATTACCTTTATGCAACTTGCCATTTAGGATGGAGTTTAAAGAGAACTTTACTGTATGAGAATGGTAACTAGTTCTGCTATGGAAGGTTGCAATAGAGTTGTTACTTGTTTTTTTAAATAATATATATCTTCAAACAAAGACGACACACTGACCTTGATTTGTCATATAGGAAACATTTCCAAGGCAGAAAACTATTTTCAGACCTAATACGTTAAAAAAGAATATTTAAAATAACAAAATACCCGATTGCTTGAAAAGCGAACTAAAATCATGCTGAGCAGTCGGAGGATACATATGCGCGATGATCAAAACCAGATGTATCTTCCGACTGCACAGCATGATTTTCTTCTTGTTTACGTCTTTTTAGTTCGCTTTTCAAGCATTCGGGTTTTTATTTCTATTTTTTTTTTTATATATAACTTATTAGTTAATTTTTTTTTTTGGAATAATTTACTTCTAAATATATAAGTGTTATATATTTTTGCGATCACCTCTTAAAACCCTTTATTTTGATACCCCACACGTTGGGACATAAAGAAAAAAAATTTGAGCCCCCACAATA
This sequence comes from Orthosia gracilis, assembly GCA_947562075.1. Lineage (NCBI taxonomy): Eukaryota > Metazoa > Arthropoda > Insecta > Lepidoptera > Noctuidae > Orthosia > Orthosia gracilis. The sequence goes on along the minus strand of OX387271.1, from coordinate 20,850,178 downwards.
TGACGCCCAAAAACCGCCATTTTTCTATTTTCCAATTCTTCGATGTTCCAATTTTAATATAGCCAGACACTTGCAGGGTTAAGACGAATCGAATGACGTAAGAATCATCAAAATCGGCCAACGCGTTTGGTCTCTAGAACGCCACATAGGAACAAACATACATACATAGACTAATAAACACATTACCCTCCTTCAGCAGTTGGGTAAAAATAGGTAGAAGAATTTCCAAAGTGTGATGTTGAGAGATTGAAATAAAATTCTTACATCCTTAAAGATACTTTTTATTTCTTTTAAGCTACAAACTCATAGGGGATGGGAGCCAGTAACACTGGTTTCTCAGTACCACTGACAATATGAGCGGGCTTAGGTCCAGCAGGTTGTCTCTTCAGGTTGGCGATCTTGCCCGCAGCCTTAGCTTCAGCCAGGAGCCTCTCGTTCTCCTTCACTCTCTTGAGGAAGTCCTGTCTGCACTTGGAGTGCTTGATGTGCTCAACGCGGACATTGATGCGCTTGGGTAGAATCCTTCCGCGGACACGCTTGTTCACAATGACACCAAGAGCGTGTTGTGTGACATTGTAGACACGGCCAGTCTTTCCGTGGTAGACTTTGTGGGGCATACCCTTCTGGACTGCACCATTACCCTAAAATAATACATTGTGTTATGAGAAAATCTAGGTTTTTATTTTGATAGAAATGCCACCCAGGATATTGATGATGGCTGTCACTACATTTGAAACTATGAAAGTTAAAATATTCTTAACAAAAACTTATAAACATCACATGAAGAGTTTAAGTACCACAATATAAGATGATGCGCTTCCCTCCAATTGGAAACAAGCACTTGATGTTGATGAATACACAATGAGATCATTCAGCAACCAGTAACATTGATATTTTTCTCTAGATATTTGCAGATGCAATTGATCAATATTGAGATAATAGTTTCTCCAAAGCGAAAAATCTACATCATTCGTTAGTCAGCTCTCAACTTACTCTGATGTCAACGATGTCGCCGACTTTGTACACTTTCATGTACGTGGAAAGGGGGATGGTTCCATGGGTGCGGAATCTGCGGGCAAACAAGTCCCTCGTTCCGCGACGATAACCTTTGGAGTTCGTCATTTTTGGGCCTGAAACAAAATCAGTCTACGGTCACCGATAGTCGCACACAACACGTGGATTTCCAATTTCGACTAACAAAAGCAAGTTATGATAAGGAACTGTTATTAATATCACTATATCAATTTTCAAACGTGCATTTACATCAAATGCTTTTAATTTAATTCGTATTTTGTAATATTAAAAATATTTTTCTCGATATTCACCTTGTGTTACAAAGCTTGACGGATAAAGAAAGAGGTTATGTTAGTCTATGGTCGGCCTAACTACCAGAGATAGCCAGAGTGGAAAGCCAAAAAAATAATGTTCCATTGTCTATGCATAACATGATGGGTTTACATGCAGCGACTTTAGTTAAGTACCTACTACGCAATAACGAAATGCGGGTCATTTTCATGAAAAACAAATCTAGGAGTGGCAATGGCATTTTATATTATTTAAGTCTTATGATCAATAGTTCCAGAGCCTTAAACACCGACGACGAGTTGCCAGCCAGTCGGTTTTCTAGGCAAGCGTGCTTCACCGTCGACCACATCAACACTTAACATCAGGTGAAATCCTATTATAAAATGTACTCTGTGGGTGAAATAGTGGTCAAACGCGAAACAATAACAAATAAAAAAAAACTTTTTTAGCCATCTTTTTTAGTCTTACACATTTTCGAAGTCGGTGTCTTTGGTACCAAATGTTTGCCGTTTTTCGGCACCGACTTCGGAAAAAAAGTAATGTTCCGCTTTGTAGCGTTATGTTTTGGAAGTCAGTTAGATAATTTTGTTAAAAAAAATATTTATTTATCTATTTTTAGTTTTGGTAGGTACCAAAAATTACCATAAAAACAATTATAGCCAAAGTAAGTTTCATAACGTTTCCAATAAGTCCAAACATGCTAGGATACATTGTTTTATTTCGGAGTTCCAGTGCCTACCTTCCGGCTTCATACTTCATCATCAAATCAGTTCGATGGTACCATTTTCATCTGTACCATTTATTTATATGTATTTGCTTCATCATAGTCGCTTTACTATTTAATTCGAGATATAACATGACATAATTATTAAGGAGTTCCATTGCCCATCTGTGGTCTTCTTCATCAGTTTCACTTCATCAAATGATACTTTCTGCGTGCAAATGATTTTAATTTTGATGAAAATACCGAAATCGCTATATGCATGCCAATAACATTTGAGGAGTTCCCTCGATTTCTCCAGGATCCCATCATCAGATCCTGACCTGATGACCATGGAACCACCTAGAAATTATACACTTTCAAACAAAAGAATGTTGAATAGTCTATGCTTACTATGCTAGGTCTACATGCAGCGACTTTAGTCACTGCACATTAATGAGATGCGGGTGATTTACCGCATTTTCAAGAGAAATGTAGGAGTGGCAGTGGCATTTTATATTTAGTCTAATGATCGACCGTCGAATCCGACTCGACTGGGCGGAGCGCGGCATTCGGGAAGTTGCGTGGTATCTTTTCGTCCAATTATCGCAGTGTCTCAAGACAAAAGTCTATGACTGGTCAGTGTTGCCAGTGATACCAATGGGACAGAGACGTGGTCGCAAAGTTTACTATTATCGTGGTCGCTCACAATGGGCCTTATCAGAAAGCTTAAAGTCACCCAAAGGGCAATGGAGAGGGCTTTGCTCTGAGTTTCCTTGCGTGATCACGTTTGAAATGTGGATATCCGCAGGAGAATCAAAGTTACCGACATAGCCCGAATACATTGCTTGCACATTGCTTGGATTGCGCAGAATGGATGGCCGATGGGGCCGAAAAGTTCTGGAATGGAGACCGCGAACCGGAAGACGATACGTTGGACGGCCTCCCACTAGGTGAATCGATGACCTGGTTGCAGAAAGGGGCTGGATGCGAGACGCACGGTATCGGTCATTGTGGCGACGCCTGGGGGAGGCCTATGACCAGCAGTGGACGTCTTTCGGCTGAAATGATAATGATGATGATGAATGATCAGTATTTATTTCGACATCTTTTATTTTATTTATTTGGGGAAAACAAACAGTGACACATTACAATTTACAACTTACTATATATTACAACAATTACGACCAAATGTACAACCAACTACTTTTCTCACGGAATACACATTATAAAGAAAAAATAAATTGCATGCGATTTAAATTAAAACCTTAAAATATTCAAAATAATACAAAAAAAACATTATCAAAATTATAACATTAAAAATCAAATTAAGAGCATTTAAAAACCAAATCATCAAAAATTAAAAGTCAAGAAAAACATAAAAAAAGAACAATATGATTAATTAAAAATATGAACACTAAATTAAAAATCAAAATAAAAGAAAATAAATAACGTCAATAAACATTAAATACATAACATTAGAAATTAAAAAAAATATAAATGTCAAATTGCATTGAAAATACTTAAATGAATCCAGAATTGAATAATTAAAATTTCTACTTATTAAGACCGAGTTTCTCACCTCTAAATTATCGCAGAATAAATGTGACAAATTGTCAAGCACGCGTTATCTGCTGTGACTGTGACTGCTGTGCTCGGCCTAATAAGTGTTTTATGTACATTATTTTTAATTCTTTTGTAGACGTTTACCAGCGACTTTTCAGATTTACGGCGACGTCGCTTCCATTTCAAATTGTTGTTTGTAATTAGAGATGGGTCGAGGACAAAAACAAATATGGACAAAATGGGTATAAACTTGGCATATTGGGCATAAACGAGTTTACGCCCAAATAAATGCCCGATCACTGGGAACAAAAACTAATAACTTTGTTTTGGAAAAAATAAAGCAGGAACAATCTAAAATGAAACTTAACATCAGTATTTTGTAAATTAAAATTTCATAATAGTCAATTACTATCACTATGGTACTAAGTACTACTCTGGACTTAAAAGGAAACACTGAGCAGTTCCTAGGCCAGTATGTGTCATGTCACGGCCATGTCCGAACGATCACTGTCACTCTCCATGAACCATATCGACACCATACACAACACTAGACTCCATCCAGTTCCAAACAAAAGTATTTGTGTATCATCTAAACTAATATTATAAAGAGGAAAGATTTGATTGTTTGTTTGTTTGCATTGAATAGGCTCCGAAACTACTGAACCGATTTGAAAAATTCTTTCATTGTTGGAAAGCTACACTACCCCCGGGTGACATAGGCAATATTATAATTTAAAAAAAATAGGGATCCTTACTAAAACTCCAATAATGTAACCCAAGGTGTTAAAAAAAAATCCTAAAATATTCTTTAACATCGCGTGCGCTGCGAAAACTATTGAAGATAGAATAAAATAATGTGCTACGACTTTGTAGAACACATCATTATTTACAAAAAGTGTCGGGTCAGCATATCTAACTATTATAGTTATGGCACAAATAGGTGTTCTTTATTTTAAAAATTTAATTAAAATTCTGTCGCTAGAAAAGGCCATTTATTTGTATCTTGGTATTAATCCTCATCAAAATAAATTACTTCATATTTAAGACTGCTTCAATACCTTTACATAACTTTTTGAATTATTCAATTCAAATATTCCATTCGAAAGATATCATGAGTTTAAAAATGTAAGTATTAGAAAAAGTTGCGTTGAAGCATGTAGGCGTCACAGAGGCACGGGCCGTACGGGAGGGGAGTCAATGTCAAGAAACGAAGAGCCGCGCGGCTCACTCGCTCAAAGATTTCTATTAAATACTGCACTCGCGCGTTCTGCTCCCTACGCAACGGCCGTTGCGGAATCGAATAACTAATTCTAGCTTGAAAATATTTCGAATTCGCTAAGTAGGTAATTAAACTCAACAAAAAAGTTATAGTAACATTTTTCAGTAGTAGTAGTAGTAGTAGTACTGGTAATAAATATATATTTAAATTTAACTATCCAAACAGCATAGTGGCTGAGTAGCTTTAGCAAATAATTTAGTACAAAGGCTATTTAACATTTTTTTATCATTTTAAAATGCCCAAAAGGTCAAGATCTCAACTTTCTAGAAATAGTCCCCAGGCGAAGGCATCAAAAATACGAAGAAATGAAGAATCTTCATCGGAAATTGAAAATCGTCTTGCAAGTCGGAGAGAATACGCGTCACAATTGCGTGCCAGAGAGTTGAGTATCGAGCGTTCGCAACGGCTTGCTGAAGATATTCAAACTTTCTTTATAATTTTCTTTTTTTAGTAACCTGACACAAATAGAAGGGTTTATGAGTGTGTATTCTATTTTTTGTCAAATACCCGTGCGAAGCCGGGGCGGGCCGCTCGTTTTAAGTAAACAAATCATGGCAAGATCCGACATGGCTATCCTACGTGGCACACATGCGCCTGTGTAAATCTGCAATACCAGACATTTCCAAAACAGAATAATACCGTTCGGTCATTCTGACTTCAATGAGTTAAGAAAGATCCTTAGTCTCACATTTAGCCCTGTGGCTTCGGATAGCTATCCCTGTGACCATCACGACAGTCATCCTTATGATCTTTTTACAAGCATAGTCAACCTAGTGAAAAGAGCTCGTAACCATCCCTGTGGCTATAGCAGTCATCTTAGTGACCCAATCATAGTCAACCCAATGACCAGGTCTCGTAATCATCCCAGTGGCTACAGCAGTCATCTCACTGACCACTCACACAACCATAGTCAACCCAGTGACCAGGTCTTGTAACCGTTCCATTGGCTACAGCAGTCATCTCAGTGACCACTCACACAACCATAGTCAACCCAGTGACCAGGACTCCTAACCATCCCAGTGGCTACAGCAGTCATCTTACTGACCACTCACACAACAAGCTTTGCTCTAGCCAAGGGCGTGAGCCAGGTTGGCGCGCTTGCGAACCGCCAGGGGATGGAGAGAGCCATGGTTGCCAATGCGTGATTGAGTCGCTGTACAAACCATAGCTCGACTCTTGCCGCTTGAGGATCACTTCGGTCGCCTTGCAAATGGCCAGGAGTTTCGCCTAGTAGACTGTGCAGTACGCGGCAAGGCTAAGCTTGAGGTTCCGGACTTTGCATTCATTATCCCAACGGATAATGCGGCTCCAACCTTCCCCTTAAGCTTGCTGCCGTCGGTGAAGATTCGCACCGTCTGCACATTGTTGCTATCTAGCAACTCCTGGGGGATTTGTGTAGCTGGATGAGGGGCTTCTGCAAACCTTACCGCACTCTCCATCTCCCTGTCCCCTGGCACAAACCGGGATGACCCTCTCCTCGCTTCATACAGGGCGGCTGCCTCTTGTATGCGCAGGTCTAGAGGTAGTATCCCAGATAGTGCCAGTGCCGAGTTCAGAGAGACAGTATGGTAAGATTTGCAGAGCTTCTGAGCGAATCCTCGTTGAACAGGGCCTAACTGTTATACTTATAGCTACAATCTAGGGATCTCTTGACTTAAAAGAGTGAATAGGTTACTTCTAGGCAAACGTGCTTAACCATCGACCACATCATCGCTTACCATCAGGTGAGATAGTGGTCAAGCGCGAGCATATTGATAATAAAAATAAATAAAAAATGAACTTCTTTCTTCTCCCAACTTATTTGCAGCGGGTGCCCTGGCGGCGCACTATGGAAAATCGTAGAACAACTGCTGATTAAAAATGGGTTTTGTCAATGTCACTACTGGCATACTTTATTTATTTTACTCAATAGTTTAAGGACCAAACTAGAATATAATATCAAAAAATTATACATAATATTATTTGAAATGTTTTTTTTACAACTCTACAAACTTTATAGTTTTGACGGACGTCCATGTTAAGCCCGTTCACTTCATCACTTTCAAATTGATTTTATCGTTATACATTACAAGAAAAGGTATAATGTATTATATATTTCTGGAAACCTCGTCTTTTGAAGAATATGAAACACCTATTATGTATTTAATATTACATTAACGTTTACCTTAAAATAATTGCATAATAAATAATGGTAAAAAAAAGTTTATTTAAAGTTCATCGAGACTTTTGACAGTTACCCATATTTACCCATGCTTTACATTTAATGTTGATTTGTAGCCTAGCTATCCATAAACATGAAAAAATAAAAAAAAGTTGCGAATATCCGCGATTTTCGGAGTAATTTGTAAAAATGTGATAAAAGTCAGGAAACAGAAAACCGCTCGCTATCTATTGCGGTTTGAAATGTTCCTGTTTACATCAATAGTTTGCGGTAAGTTTTGTAATTTATCATTGATATTAGGATGTCTTATCTTTTTTGCACTCATATTGCGTGTGAAAATATTAATCAACAAGATGCACACTACCCTCATATTTCATATAGTATATAAACAGCGGTTTCATTTCATTTTAAATAACAGAATAGTGGTGAATTAGAAGAAGAAGAAGTGTAATTGTTACCAATACAATATAATTACGTGTTTTGTTAACTCTTCAAAATGTCTACTTTCAAGTGTTCTGAACGTGAAATAATACTTTCGTATATCGAAGGAGGAAAATCGTTGGAGGCATTATCAACTGTTTTAAAAGAAAATTATCATATATCTTAGGACAACTTATGTTTCATCCTCAGTGATTTTCAAAGACATATTATTCCCACTTTTAATAAACGATGGACAGAAGCATCACGGAAAAAGGATTTATTTTTAACGAAAAGCAGTAACTGGTTGGAATCAGAATATTCAGTAAACTTACCGAACTCTGAAGACGTTACAACCGTCTCCACACCATCTACTTCTTCTGGAAAACGTGGGAGACCGTGCGTATCTTATCCAGACTTGTCAGAATCCAGTAAGAGAAGAAAAAATCTAATGTTACTTAATGAATATGGATTTGAACACGTCTATAATGCATATCTTCAAGGGTTACGTTCAATAGGAGAAAGAACAGAAGCTAATCTTGTGGAAACATTAAGGTTTGCTGACAGTGAAAATAAGACCTTATTCTCGAGTCTCATAGAAGATGCAAGGCAGACAAAAATTTTAACGGATGAAGAAGCATTGAGCGTGTTTATTGACTTCGATTTAACAAAAGCACAATATTTGTACTTGAGAAATGTAACGAATGAACGAAAATGTTTTGTGTTTCCACCATATTTCAAAGTGCAAGAAGCTAAAATTACTTGCTATCCACCATCTTCAGCTATAGAAATTACAGATACAAGTGCAAAAATAGTAAGACTTCAAGATTTATTAGATCACACTGCAGCTAGGATATTGAAAATAGATTCAGTGTATAAAAATGGATTGAATAACTTACAGCAAATGGGGCTGTGATGGCTCATCTGGTCAAAGTCAGTACAAACAGAAACTGCCAGAAGAGTCTGAACTAATTTCTGATGCAAATTTATTTATCACTTCTTTGGTGCCTATTAAGTTAATTAACGAGCTTACAGGTGATGTTGTTTGGCAAAATCCGGTACCTTCATCTGTTCGTTTTTGCCGGCCTATAGTAATAGAATTTTGCAAAGAAACTCCCGAGAAAACTAAAGCTGTTGTGGACGAAATAAAAGGTCAAATAAATTCTTTGCGTCCATCGTTAATTAACAAAGAAGGTGAAGGAGTGCAAGTGAAGCATGATCTATTTCTTACAATGATAGATGGCAAAGTAGCTCAGGTATTAACAGATACGTCTTCGGGTTCCACATGTACAATATGTGGAGCTACTCCACGCCAAATGAACGATTTGACTAAAGTTACTGCTAGGCCTGAAAATGAAGATTCTTATCAATACGGACTGTCTACTTTGCACGTCTGGATTCGTTGTATGGAAATGATTTTACATATTTCCTATAATCTGTCTTTCCAAACTTGGTCAGCCACAAGTGAAGAAAAGAAACGACTAAAGCAAGAGAAGAAAACCCTGGTACAAAGGCGTTTCCGTGAAGAGCTAGGATTGATCATCGATAAACCAAGACAAGTAAGTGGTAATTCTAATGACGGTAATACTGCCATAAGATTTTTTCACAATGCAAGCTGCTCTGCTGAAATTACAGGAGTGGATATAAATTTAATTAAACGACTTTACATAATTCTGCAAGCTCTTTCATCGGGTATAATGATAAATGCTGAAAAATTTGGCAGTTATGCTATGGAGACTGCCAGAATCTATGTGAGCAATTATGAATGGTACTACATGCCATCTTCCGTTCACAAAATTTTGATTCATGGAGAAAGTGTCATAAAGCATTTTGCAGTACTTCCTATTGGTCAACTTTCAGAAGATGCACAAGAATCTCGTAATAAGGATTATAAAAAATTTCGTCTACATCATGCTAGAAAATGCTCAAGATCCGCTACAAACGAGGATGTATTTCATACTCTTCTTTATACTTCAGATCCATACATAACCAGCATTAGAAAACCGTATACTAAAAACGTGAAGGAACTTGACGAAGACACCTTAGATCTTTTGAAAGTAAACGAATTAATTTCAGATCCCGAAGTTCATCAAGTATAATTAACATACCTAATATTTAGTAAAGATTACAATTAATTAATTAACTAATCATAAAAACATTTTTATGAAATATTACGATTAAAACCGATTTTAATCATAAATATTTAAAAAAAAAAATATTATTATTGAAATTGATATGTATTTTGATGTACTATATGATTGATGTACTATATGGTTATCGTAAACATTAAAATAATAGTGTACATTGTTAAAAAATAAATATTGGACATTTTTTATAATTTTGAATTTGTTTTATTTTTTAATGTAAGGTTTTACATTCAATCATAATAAATTATATTAGATTTGAAGCCATATACACTATTCTATATCTGTGCAAAATTTTAGAACATAATATTCAGAAATAAAAAAGTTATTGATTTTTAATCAGAAACAGACCTTTATTTTCCATAGTGCGGCGGCTGCGTATTTTACTATGGGCTCAATCGTTGCTGTGTAAATTGTGTGTATGAATTGTGTGTTCAATCCCCAGCTCACCTTTGCGGCTCAGGCCGGCTTTGTAAATGTCAGCTGCCCTCTTGCAGACGTTCGCGGCATGCTCATTGAACGTGAGCTTATCCCTATAACTCAACTACAATGCTCACGATAGAGCGCACCTGTAAACACATTCTTCTCCCAATGCATAGTTAAAAGACCTCATCAACTTAAATGGCCCCTTTAAACTTAACTTTGTTATTTCGTTCTTTATTCGTATTGTCTATCTATTAAACCATCTTTATCTTACACAACAGTTTGCCTACCGGTGTACTTATTTACACAAACAAAACACAGTGACACAAATATTTTTTCATAATAGACCTTAAGGCACGGTCGTTTCTTTATAGGCTTCAGTATCCTCAATATACTATATTCCAGTTGCACGTATAAGACGCGATGAGTTAAAGGTTAACTTTTGTTTATCACTCTTAAAATTCCTCCTATAAAACTCTAACTTAATCAACCACAATACTGGAAGGGACTCCAATAGTGTTTACACTATTAGTAATTACCTATAAGCCAATTTTATGTAAATCAAATTGGTGTCATCATATCATAAGACAGTAAAGTCATGTCGTTATCCGTCTATCGCAATTTTTTATTATTTTTTATTATTGCAGTACATCATTATTATCATCTGATCAGCCTACTAATGATCCCACTGCTGGGATACAGGCATCCTCTCTGGAGAGAGGATGGGCCGTAATCCACCCCGCGTGCGGGTTAGTGGATGTTACATGTCTTCGAATTTTTGGTTCTAGGACATGCCGGTTTCCTCACGATGTTTTCCTTCACCGTTTTTGAGAGAATTGGTGATGAAATTTACCTTGAAAGTATTGACCAAGATACAAAATATCATTGAGCGATACAGAAGTGTTAGTCTTAGCACTGCCGTCCAAAACTACGCGAAGATTAGTAGTAAGCTCATTTTCACTAACAACTCCGTGGTGCGGGATGATCGCGAGTCTCGTCAATCTCGGCGGTGGGCGCAGGTGAGGTGTATCCTTTATTTGTAGGTATTCGATAACGACCTCATCATAGGCTTGCTTCAACTTCGGAGATGCTTGCATCTTACGTTCTAAATAAGAAAAGCGTTTTTCAGCGGAAGCGTAGGAGTCACCGAGCAAAAAAATATCCCCCTTGAATGGGATTGCGACAACATAACGACCATCATTACCTCGAATAGTAGTGCAACAATAAATCTCCTCAACCACCTTATCATCAGGGCTTAGGATAGGCGGGACATTGACCTCTTCAACTTCCCACTTGGTGTTTGCCACTGTTTGTGGCAAACACCAAGCATGTGCCAAACACTGACCACAATCATCCAACACAAACACTGCATCCAAAGGCTTGGCGAACGTGCTAGTATATTCTGGATTGCCAAACACGGCGGACGACAAGCTTGTTGTGGCAGTGATTACTTTGGGAAACGAATCAGACATTTTTCCTTACAATTTAGCTTAGGATACACAAAATGTCACGATTCGTAAATTTACCACCACTATTAATGCCGTCCGCCACCCGCAAGCTCGCGTGTACTACTGAACTGAACAAGCGTCTGGATACAGCGCCAATACGTTTGTCAAACAGCCTTTGATTTGTGCAAAAAAGCCGACACCGATGCCGAACACGGGCGAACACAAACAAAAGCAGGCAAACACAAACAAACACCCATCCACACGTTCGTGTTTGTTGTTTTGTGTTTGCTGTTCGCCATTGTTCGCCAAGCGTGTGGAGGCGGCTTTAAATTAGTTCAGCATTGGAGGAGGAAATAGGTCCTCCTATTTATATAACCTCGAACTATGACTTTTTACTTAGGAAATTCAGTCGGATGTCTGTTACCGCATTTCCTCTGAATACGAGTTATTTTATTTGAAGCCATTAATTTTTTTTAATAAAATGTATCCTATGTTACTTCTAACACCTCCAAGAATATATGTACAAAGTTTCATGATGATCGGTTTAGTAGTTTTTGCGTGAAAGCGTAACAAACAAACTTACATTCACATTTATAATATTAGTACGATAACTTATAAAATAACTGCTTGCTTTATCTAAATTGGTGTTGATTGCAACACCTACCTGTTTTGTCAATTAATGTTTAACTCACAAATGATTCAATTAATTCATGATAACATTATTTTATTGATTTCAATAAATTACACTTGAAATATGTAAAACTGTATTGCATGGAATGAAAGGCTTTTTATTTTACTTCGTAGTTTGTATAGGTTATATTTAGGCGACGATATAAGACGAATTAATATATGTCAAAGAGATATGTCATATTTATCGAAATCCCATCCATCCCGCCTTTCCCTTGGCCAGCGACAACCTTAGCCGAGGTCCTTATCCCAAAGCCCAGGGTGCCTTTAGCTTGAAGTCCCTCGGTTTTTACACCGTGGCATTTTAATTCTAACAAAAGCAACCCACTTCATGTATCCAATAACTACTAAACATTTATAAAAAAATGTGATATTATGAACATTTGTATCAGTTAAAAAATGAAAATATTATTCATTATTACAACGCATGACGTAGTTTGAAATACCCTGTAGCGAGCGTCGTCCTTGCTTTCCAAGGGCCGGCGACATCTTTATCGTGTTGTTGTGTTCCGTAATTAACGAATCAATTAAAAAGTCACTTTTTAGGCATTCAAAAGTTTAACTGTAATTAAAAAAAAAACATTTATTTTACATAGAGAAAAAGAGTTTATTTGCGGCGATCACGGCGCATACCACAAATATAATAGAAATAAAACGTAACAAAAAGAGGAAAAATAAATTCGCGCCAAACAGCCATCGTTCACCAAAGTTTTTTTTACCAAGTCTGGAGTCTATATAGGAAAGTTCAGAATCACTCTCGTTTCCAAAATCCAAAAATCACGAAATTGGCGTTCCTTTTTAAAACTTTTTAAATCCGGCCACAACGCGTTGTAGCAGTGAAGAAATGCCAGAACGCGTTCTGTCTGACTCTTAGCTGATCCAAACACAACGCGAATTCGCGACGGATGAAAGGGCGCCGACGAGAATTGGCATATTTTTCGTCATAAATGTTATTCATGGTTTATTTTAATTTGGTTAAGATCTGATGATTTACAACAGAACTCTTCAATAAATAACGGCAAATCTTTCGGGATTGCTGCAATCGCATGTCTGTTTATTGTTTATAACATTTCATAACATTCCGTAATAATCACGCCAGTACGCTCTTAAGGAGTACGCAGATCTCGGGTAATCTATTCTGGCGTTAACGTAATTTACTAAACAACTTGCCTATTAGGTAGGTACAACTGAAAAGTGAAAAATGGCTTTCGTAGGTATATTTTTTTTGCGTTATGGACACCGCCTTCCAAAAATAAAGTTATTTTTCACTTTGTAGTTTTCTTATTTGGAAGTCGGTAGTATTTTATGTAAAAAAAGATTTTTATTTTTTTGTAATTGTGATTACTTAAATAACGAAATTGTAAATAAGTTTGCATAATGGCCAAACAATAACATTATAATAACGCACCAACATATCTATACAATATAAGTAAATAATATTACATACATAAACTCACGCCTTTTTCCCATTGGCAGAAACTACAGAAATACAGACATTTTACGATCGTTACATACCTTTTTTGCTTCTCTCAAGTTCATACATCTAGTCATATACGCACGCTGGAGAGTACTGCGCACCTGGCCTGAGTTTATGCATATTTGTAAATAATATTTAGACCGTACCGATAGGCACATGTAAAAAATAATAAAATCTTGAATTGTAAATTATCTGTTCAAACCTTCAATAATATAGACGACCCAAATGAGTTATATGCCGAGTTTTTTAATGTATCTACTAAACACTAACTAACAAAGTCAAATCTTGAGCTACAATTTATCCTAAATAATCTGCTTTATGTAAATAATTCGACTTTTCGAATTTAAGAAGTTATATTTTGAAATAGCAAATATTGTTGTAGCAGAAAAAGCAAGAAATTGTGTTTGTAATTTATTTTAGAATGTTTTATTTTCTTGTAAATAAATTTCAGGATTTAGAATTTGGCACCCATTTAGATCTCAATTCTTTTGTCGGCGTAGTCAACAACCACGCATATTCTGCCCAGCTAGCACACAAGCACGATAAGAAGCTGCACTGTAGCCGGATAAAGGATTTCCATAACGGCCTCGGCTCCATTAGTAAGAAATATAGTGGTTCTATAAGCGGCTACAGATGTCTTGTAGCGCCAAATAGGCTCATATTATGCAGCTTACAGGCTCTACAATGGGTCTATAGTGGTCATAAATGTAAGTTATAACGGCTCTTCAGAGGTTGTTTAAAGGCGATGGTTAGCACCATGAGACTTTGAAAAAGCTCTGTAGCGCCACTATACCATCTTCACCTTATTTCGGCGGTCCGGTATCGTTATAATAAATATGAACGCTTTATATTAGTAATATGGTGTTTTAATGTGTTGTCAACTAAATAAATTTTGAAAAAATTAATCATACGTACACTGGAAAGACTGTCACTAACAACTGAGGAAACATTAATACGGATTGGATTATTAAAATAACTACGGTAATTCAAACATTGGTTTTATTTCATTGTGTACGTGAAATATCAGTGCGAGTACCAGATTGCTGTCAATAATATTCAGTTTTTAATGCAAAAATTATATTGTTATGTTGGTTATGAAATTGTATTTTAACATAAATCAGACTTTGAAGGTTACATATAGTTTAATAAGGGCCACAGTTAAAAAATGGTGACTTTAATTACTTCAAAAGTTACGAGTGTATGCATAAGTAGTATTCTCCAAAATATCGTGATAACTTGAAAAAATACGTTTATCTTTTTTTTCTATTCCATGGCTGTTTTCTTTCCATGTTGCACGCAGATTATCATGATTGCTATTGTGGTTATTAAAGGCTTTAAACCAGAAACAAATGAATAAACAAATGTTCCGTATGGTGCCGGACGTTAAGAATTTCACCATCCCACGTCTTCCCGTGGGTGTCGTAAGGGACTAAGGGACAAACCAGAGAATGGGCAGCAGCGTTCTCTGTGCTTCTGTAACAACCATACGGGGATCGCCAACCCGCCTGACAAGCGTGGCGATTACGGCAAAACCCCCTAATGAATAGCACAAATAAAAAATGGCCCCTAGCACCCCTGGGTGGTTTATATTATTGAAGATTTGTACAGATACTTTACAATTCAAGATTTTAATATTTTTTTACATGTGCCTAATTGGTCTAAATATTATTTACAAATATGCATAAACTCAGGCCAGGTGCGTAGTACTCTCCAGCGTGCGTATATGACTAGATGTATGAACTTGAGAGAAGCAAAAAAGGTATGTAACGATCGTAAAATGTCTGTATTTCTGTAGTTTCTGCCAATGGGAAAAAGGCGTGAGTTTATGTATGTTATTTACTTATATTGTATAGATATGTTGGTGCGTTATTATAATGTTATTGTTTGGCCATTATGCAAACTTATTTACAATTTCGTTATTTAAGTAATCACAATTACAAAAAAATAAAAATATTTTTTACATAAAATACTACCGACTTCCAAATAAGAAAACTACAAAGTGAAAAATAACTTTATTTTTGGAAGTCGGTGTCCATAACGCAAAAAAAATATACCTACGAAAGACATTTTTCACTTTTCAGTTGTACTTACCTAATAGGCAAGTTGTTTAGTAAATTACGTTAACGCCAGAATAGATTACCCGAATATCATGAAACTTGAACCGGTAAAATGAGAGATCTGCGTACTCCTTAAGAGCGTACTGGCGTGATTATTACGGAATGTTATGAAATGTTATAAACAATAAACAGACATGCGATTGCAGCAATCCCGAAAGATTTGCCGTTAATTATTAAAGAGTTCTGTTGTATATCATCAGATCTTAACCAAATTAAAATAAACCATGAATAACATTTATGACGAAAAATATGCCAATTCTCGTCGGCGCCCTTTCATCCGTCGCGAATTCGCGTTGTGTTTGGATCAGCTAAGAGTCAGACGGAACGCGTTCTGGCATTTCTTCACTGCTACAACGCGTTGTGGCCGGATTTAAAAAGTTTTAAAAAGGAACGCCAATTTCGTGATTTTTCGATTTTGGAAACGAGAGTGATTCTGAACTTGCCTATATAGACTCCAGACTTGGTAAAAAAAACTTTGGTGAACGATGGCTGTTTGGCGCGAATTTATTTTTCCTCTTTTTGTTACGTTTTATTTCTATTATATTTGTGGTATGCGCCGTGATCGCCGCAAATAAACTCTTTTTCTCTATGTAAAATAAATGTTTTTTTTTTAATTACAGTTAAACTTTTGAATGCCTAAAAAGTGACTTTTTAATTGATTCGTTAATTACGGAACACAACAACACGATAAAGATGTCGCCGGCCCTTGGAAAGCAAGGACGACGCTCGCTACAGGGTATTTCAAACTACGTCATGCGTTGTAATAATGAATAATATTTTCATTTTTTAACTGATACAAATGTTCATAATATCACATTTTTTTATAAATGTTTAGTAGTTATTGGATACATGAAGTGGGTTGCTTTTGTTAGAATTAAAATGCCACGGTGTAAAAACCGAGGGACTTCAAGCTAAAGGCACCCTGGGCTTTGGGATAAGGACCTCGGCTAAGGTTGTCGCTGGCCAAGGGAAAGGCTGGATGGATGGGATTTCGATAAATATGACATATCTCTTTGACATATATTAATTCGTCTTATATCGTCGCCTAAATATAACCTATACAAACTACGTAGTAAAATAAAAAGCCTTTCATTCCATGCAATACAGTTTTACATATTTCAAGTGTAATTTATTGAAATCAATAAAATAATGTTATCATGAATTAATTGAATCATTTGTGAGTTAAACATTAATTGACAAAACAGGTAGGTGTTGCAATCAACACCAATTTAGATAAAGCAAGCAGTTATTTTATAAGTTATCGTACTAATATTATAAATGTGAATGTAAGTTTGTTTGTTACGCTTTCACGCAAAAACTACTAAACCGATCATCATGAAACTTTGTACATATATTCTTGGAGGTGTTAGAAGTAACATAGGATACATTTTATTAAAAAAAAATTAATGGCTTCAAATAAAATAACTCGTATTCAGAGGAAATGCGGTAACAGACATCCGACTGAATTTCCTAAGTAAAAAGTCATAGTTCGAGGTTTCCTCCTATTTCCTCCTCCAGTGCTGAACTAATTTAAAGCCGCCTCCACACGCTTGGCGAACAATGAAGAACAGCAAACACAAAACAACAAACACGAACGTGTGGATGGGTGTTTGTTTGTGTTTGCCTGCTTTTGTTTGTGTTCGCCCGTGTTCGGCATCGGTGTCGGCTTTTTTGCATAAATCAAAGGCTGTTTGACAAACGTATTAGCGCTATATCCAGACGTAGTATAGATCAGATTATCATGATTGCTATTGTGGTTATTAAAGGCTTTAAATCAGAAACAAATGAATAAACAAATGTTCCGTATGGTGCCGGACGTTAAGAATTTCACCATCACACGTCTTCCCGTGGGTGTCGTAAGGGACTAAGGGACAAACCAGAGAATGGGCAGCAGCGTTCTCTGTGCTTCTGTAACAACCATACTGGGATCGCCAACCCGCCTGCCAAGCGTGGCGATTATGGCAAAACCCCCTAATGAATAGCACAAATAAAAAATGGCCCCTAGTACCCGGCAGCCTGCCTACCCTCGACTACGGTAGCGGTCGAGGTTATAGCATGGCAAGGGGTGCTAAGAATCTCCGGACGAGATCCGGCTACCCCAACAATCACCGACGACTGGACCTGGCAACGTACAACACGCGCACACTTCGGACTGACGAGAAGATCACCGAACTCGAAGAGGAATTGAGCAGGTTGCGATGGAGTATTATAGGGTTATCTGAAGTCCGAAGAGAGAGGGTGAACTCGATAATCCTCAAATCCGGTAACCTGCTCTATTTCCGAGAGGGCGACCGTCAGTCCCAGGGTGGTGTCGGGTTTATCGTCCACAAGTCCCTTGTGAACAACGTGGTGAAGATCGAGAGTGTGTCGACCAGGGTTGCGTACCTTATACTCAGAATATCCTCAAGATATTCGCTGAAGGTCATACAGGTCTACGCCCCAACCTCGGCACACCCCGACGACGAGGTAGAGACCATGTATGAGGATATCTCCAGAGCCATGCATGGTTTCAAAACTCACTTCACCGTTGTCATGGGGGACTTCAACGCGAAACTGGGCAAACGAGACGAGGATGAGCTGCAAGTGGGGTAATTTGGAGTTGGACGTCGGAACCACCGGGGTCACCTACTGGCCAGTTTTATGGAGAAGGAGGGCCTATATACGATGAACTCCTTCTTCAAAAAGCGTGAACACAGGAAGTGGACCTGGCAGAGCCCCGATGGTGCAACAAAAAATGAGATTGACTTCATCATGTCAACCAAGAAGCAAATGTTCAATGATGTCTCTGTGATCAATTCGGTAAAAACCGGGACCGATCACCGCATGGTAAGAGGCACATTGAACATTAATATTAAGCTTGAAAGGTCTCGACTGATGAAGTCCACGCTCCGTCCAGCACAGATCCAGGTCCAAAACCCCGAGAGCTTTCAGCTCGAACTCCAGAATCGTTTTGAGTGCCTAGGTAGCTCCGTGGACGAATATAGCGACGGGTTCGTGGAAGCTGTCCATACGGTCGGGTCTAAGTTTTTCAAGGCCCGTCGTACAGATAGAAACAAAAAGCTCTCTGATCCTACCCTCAAGCTTATGAAGGAGAGGCGTGAGATGATCCTGCAGTCTTCAGATGAGGCGTGCAAATACCGGCAGCTTAATAGACAGATCTCTAAATCCTTGAAAAGAGACCTCCGCCGCTTTAATACCGAGCGTATTAAAGACACGATTGAGCGAAGTAAAGGCTCCAAGGTTTTTTCAAGGGATCTGGCTATTGGAAAGAGCCAGCTCACGAAACTGAAGACCGACGATGGCAGGATCGTATCCGCCAAACCGGAGCTTCTGAGTGAGATCAAGACATTCTATGGGCAGTTGTACACATCAGTCAGCAAGCCCGTTGCGAGTCTAGCAAACGACCCAAAAGCTAGATTGACCCGTCACAATACCGAAGATATCCCGGACGTCAGCCTGTACGAGATTAGGATGGCTCTGAAACAGCTTAAAAACAACAAGGCGCCGCGGTGATGACGGAATCGTTTACGTTTATCTCCAACACAGCATTAAAATCTTAGCATTGTAGTATGACGGTTCGATTTTAATCATGCATTACACTAGTAACGGGAAGTACTCCACAGGTTTTGATTCCCTTGCGATTCGTCAAATTTTGCCAAATAAATGGTGAGTGGTTTTATCTTTTGATTGCGTTGATCTAGAAGTTTGATTTTTTCACAGCTCCAAGGGGTTGCAAATTTGAGTATATGATATTAATTTCTACTAGATAATTCCAGGCGTTTCAGTGAAAAAGTTCTTGACACAGGGACAGACAGACTACGAAGTTTGATCCTTAAGAGTTCCTAAATTTCTGCGTATGTTAAAATGCTCGCGTTTTCAAAATGCAATACATAATTACAAAAGACAGACACTGAAGGTCATAAGTGCGATAACATACCTTTGATATTGCTGATATCTATTTAAGGGCCTTCCACCGCTTAAGTGCCTTAAAACGGTTACTTTCTAAAGCATACTCCTTAGTAACGCCTAAGTTAAAAGGTTTGAAAAAATATATATTTATTTTTTATTCATATTCATTATTTTTTAAACAAGGTTTTTCCGTGTTACTTATAGTTTTGCTTTAAAAAAAATATTAACAACACGATATTTTTTCGCAACTTTTGGATACTCCTCCAAAATGACGGCGCACGGCCAGTAGGTACTGTGTTAACTTTGGGCGTTTATATCGCCACAAGGCGGGGTACCTACCTGCGTATTTGCCGCTCCATGGCAAGCATGCATTTAGCAAAATTTGATTACTTACCGAACAGTAAGTGTATTTTGTTTAACAGAACACAATAACATATTTCTGTGTCTGATATTCCCACGCTGATTTAATTTTAGTCAGTTATTATCGTGATGATTATTATTTTTATACAATTTTTTTATTAAAATTATTTAATTACCTATTTTTTATTATATTTAGGGTTCCGTAATTCCGTTCCTCAGAAGGAAAATGGAACCACTTTGTTGTCTGTCCGTGTATCAAGACCTTTTGCTCTGGAACTCCGAAAGGGATCTAGTTGAAATTGATATCGTTATCTCCAGTCTGAAAAAATCTCTAAAAAAATCAAACTTCTGAATGAATGCAATCAAAAGATACGGCCGTTTATGCCGCAAATTTGACGAATCGCAAGGGAATCAAAACCTATACGGTGCTTCCTTTTGACGTACCCAACAAGCAATGTATTATAGCACTAATAAAGGTAAATTCCGAAAACCGTATAGTTCAAGTACGTACTTCAATCCAAAAACAAAAATAAAACTATTATTAACTTATTTGCATTTGTTAAACTGACTGCGACCTTTGCACGGGGGCAACAATTTTCCAACGGCAAACTTAATTTTGTCCCTAAAATCAGTTTATCTTTTCTTAAGAGCAATTCGCCTCCGTTCAGTGCTTTCAATGTTTATGATCTTCAGTTATGTTACCTATTTATTTTAATGAATGTTGCTGTTTGTTCGGAACCCTCGGTGCGCGAGTCCGACTCGCACTTGGCCGGTTTTTTTTATAATTCATGTTACGTTTGTGGCATTTATGACTTAGTTGTTTACAAGCCTCCTACGTGTATAGGCAACTACATCAAAATGAAAACATTATGTGTAATATTACTGATGTAAGTAAAACGTTTGTTTGTTTTGGGGTTTGTTAATCATCCAATGACTTCTCCCGCTCTGGGTGAAGCGGGAGGGCGTGTCAGACTTTTACTGACTAAAACCCACCCGTGTTCCTTCAGTTACTTGTGCCAGGGCCGCGGTAACTCCCTTTCAAAATATGCGACCAGGTTTCGGCCCTAGCGGGCTCCTTCAGTTTTACTGACATTTCTTTGAGGCGCGCGTGGAACACTACGCGCCGTCATCTCGGGACTGGTCCTTATCGGACGGAGAGCTACTCTTTACTCGCCGTCCGCAAGCTCGAGCCTACGGTGGCCGGGTATTGGCTTGCGGCTCCCGACGCCCAGAGCGCCTCCTGCGGTGGCTAGAGGCATGAGGTCGCCTCCGTTGCATCTCCCTCACGCATTCCACCTCCTCCTCCGCGAACATTATTGCTTCGCAACAGGAGAAGACGGCTTCCCATGCCCTCTTGCTCCATACCATAGCCTGGACCAGGGCCGGACGCGAAAAGTCGCCACCGCTGATCGCATCTACGAGGACACGGCGGTACTCCGCCCACTCCGCCTACTAACTATTGTTTTTCATAAAGAAAATTCAAAAGCTGCTGCAGAATTAGTTCAAACTCGTTTTATTTACTGAATAAAGAGTAATAAAACGAGTTTTAACTGATTCTAATGTTTTTTTTTAAGTGTAAAAAACGGAAAACATTCTGAGACATATATACTAGACAACACGGTTGGTGCCGTGGTGGTTGTGTGATCTCGTACGTAACCGTAGAGTGATGATGACCTTCTGAACCATCTTCACAAGTTCACCAAATACCTAATTGCACTTATTACGACGGGACGTCCAAATGTTAAAGGAAAATTTTCCATCTACATTTTAAGGAAAATATACCGCGATCTTTTGGGCCTCCTTGGTAATATTTTGTAATTAATAATTCGCAGTATAATACAAGACGTACTAAGTGATGGAATCCAAGTGAAAGTGGAGCAAGGCAAGTTGGAGGGTGAGCTATTGGAACTAGTTACTCAGGATGGACAGTACTACAGTTTCAAAGGGATACCGTACGCAGAACCACCCGTTGGAAAACTAAGATTTAAGGTAATGAAGTGCAGAATGTTTTCTATTAAATAGGTAGCTTAAAGTAAGACCCCGTTGCGCCAAAAACTTAACTCAAAGTTAGTTCTTAACGCTAGGTTAAATTGACAATATTTCATATGTAATTAGACGTGTTAGCTACTAACTCGGAGTTAGTAACTCAGGGTGGCGCAAACGGGCCTAAATCATTACTTGATTCACTTTTTCTTGGATCAACCATGAAGCAAACGGGAAATATTTAATTTAAAGCAACCGTCAAACACATTGTGTGTCCGGCAACTAGTACCTAATCCATTTTACAAGCACTTCCTAGCATCCGAGTAAGCTGAAACTTGGCTTACCTATGTAACTATGGAAACATTGAAATAATATGTTACTATGGAGCAGCTTCCGTCGTTAGAATCACGACCCTCAGTAATGAGGAACACGACGCGAGGAGGATGAGGGGTATATATAGCTGGTCTCATGATAGAATCGGAAGGTGGCCATAGCAACTTCTCAACCAGAGAAGATAGCACCATCGTATTTGGGGTTATTGGCAATATTTCATTTATTTTCTCTTTACAAAGGCTGCCTTAAAATTAACATTACAATCAATGCTTTACAATACAACGTTGCAAGAGACTGGTGCCTGAAGTAGGTTTTTGAAAAAAAAAACCTGTGTGACAAGTGATATAAGATTATGCCATTTATTTCAAAAGGCTTGTTTGAAAAAAAGTTTTACTTAATAATTAATACTTTTTTATAACTTTATCTTCATTTATCTTTTGTTTCAGTCGCCAAGGCCGGTTGCCGCGTGGGACGGTGTTAGATCTGCAACGCAACATGGTCCTGTATGTCCACAAGAGGATATCATCACAAATATTTTTATCCCCGGAGATGAAGACTGTTTGTTTCTCAATGTATATTCGCCAAACTTGACTCCTGACACACTTCTACCAGTTTTAGTATTCATTCACGGAGGAGGATATAAAAGTGGATCCGGCAATGTCGAACTCTACGGACCAGACTTCATACTCAAACATAATATGGTTGTCGTGACATTAAACTATAGATTGGACGCATTGGGATTCCTTAGCCTCGGTAATAAAGACGTACCCGGAAACGCGGGACTGAAGGATCAAGTTGAAGCTTTAAAATGGGTGCAAAAGAACATCAAACAATTTGGAGGTGATGCAGACAGAGTCACCATCATGGGTCAGAGCGCAGGCAGCGCTTCTGTTGCATTGCATATTAGTTCTCCGATGTCCAAAGGGTTGTTTCACAGGGCCATTGCAATGAGTGGCTCACCGTTGTGTGATTGGGCTTTAGCGATTCAGCCTGAAAGGCGTGCTTTTGTTCTTGGCAAGCAACTGGGCCGGGAGTTGGAAGACACCGATGAACTGCTTTTATTTTTACAGAGTGTCCCTGTACATCAACTGGTTGGCACATCTCCATACGTATTAGCATCTGAAGAAGTGAACTACAGTATATTAAAAATGTATAATTTTGCGCCCGTTTTCGAAAAATATAATAGTGATAACAGTTTCTTGACCAAGAAAACATTTATTAACACAGAGAATTTAAAAGACGTAGATATTTTGTTTGGTCACACGAATCAAGAATTACTCACAGGAATCACAATCATAGTTTCTACACTTTTAGATCGTTACAACAAATATCTTGAAAATTTTGTTCCAAGAAAAATTTCGACGATTTCTTCGCCATATTCAATTTTGGATCTATCTACAAAAATTCGTAATTATTATTTCGGAAACAAAACCGTTAATGTTAACTCAATAAAGGAGTTCGTATCTTACGCGAATGATGCGACTTTAATTTATGATATCATCAAATACTTTGAATTGATGCCAAATATTGGGAATGCAAAAAAATATTTCTATCAGTTTTCCAGTTTG
Source organism: Orthosia gracilis (assembly GCA_947562075.1). NCBI lineage: Eukaryota > Metazoa > Arthropoda > Insecta > Lepidoptera > Noctuidae > Orthosia > Orthosia gracilis. Next base: position 20,826,301 of record OX387271.1, on the reverse strand, counting down.
TCAAATAGAAACATATTCGGCAACCAAGGAGCTCAGTATGGTATCTACGGCGCCGCACACTTGGATGACTTGATGTACTTGTTTGACCCGAAGACATATAATATGGCTTTGGATAAAAATAGCCGTGAATTTGAACTCATAGAACAAGTCACTACGCTCTTCACAAACTTTGCCAAATATGGGTAAGAAATAAAGAGTACTAAGCCACAGATTAGAGAAGTTACTACGTAACTACTAAGCATAACAACGGCGACCGTCATAACGTAGTCCCCAGCTGTAATCAATTTCATATCGAGTTTTAGAAAAAATCAGGCTCTTTAGTGCTTTGCCTCTGCAACTCATAAGTTCATGTGTGTCTCCCTTTATCAAACTCAATGTTTCATAATAATTTGCCCGTGCTTCCTGTTTCATTTAGCATATTATGAATAATTTTTTGGTTTCAGAAATCCCACTCCTGATTCATCATGCAACTTTACCTGGCCCGCGTTTAAGCCAACTACGATGAAATACGTAGACATTGGCGATAATTTAACCGTTTTAAGAGTAAATGACAACGAAAACTATCGTTTCCTGGAATGTCTGTACCATTTCTTTGACATAAAGCATTGGTTAAACTACTTGTAGGAGACAGAAGAAATATAGGGGCAAAGAGCGAGGCGTACTCGCCCACTGCAGTTTCCAAACCTTGGTAGAAGCACAGATAATATTAGAAGTAACATTTTTCTATTTTTAAAGTTAATGTCTAATTTTATACACCATTTTTTATGCATTTTGCCTTTATCAAATAACAATTTAGTTTGTTCGTTAAGTTTTTTGTTCATTGCTAAATAAAATTAATAATTTAAATATCATTCATCAGCCTTTTAATTTTCCTACTGCTGGCCATATCCACCACGCGGGCCCAGTGCGGGTTGGTGGATGTCACATGTCTGCGAATTTTTGGGTCTAGGACATGCCGGCTTCCTCACGATATTTTCGTTCACCGTTTTTAGAGCAGTGTTGATGAAATAATTTACACAAAGTAAAGCGCCCGCCTGGGTTCGAACCCACGACCTACGAGACGTAAGTCGGGGCCGTTACCACTGGGCTACCATTGCTCCGAAGTCGTAATAGTTGAACTCTATATCACGTATACTCACATACACACACTCACCACATAATTACACTCACATCCGCTCCCACCTACATATATTTATATACAAACGCCACTCACACACCTACACATTCACAGAAACATACACCATATACACACTCACTATACGAACACACACTCACACCACACACTAAATCCATTTAAGAATAAATTTAAATTATGTACTTAAAAATTGCTTATCCAAAGTGTCACGGTGTGTGTGTGTTACTTATCAACTATTTTTCTGCAGTATTCACTTAATTGTATTATGCTACCATTGCTTGGCACTTATTCTTGTATTGTAAAAACTCGAGGGGAATGGTGCTAATAGTCGAAATACAGGCTATGCCTAGTTCGGCTACAGACTCTTTGCCCAAATTGAAATTGCTGCCACATTGCCATTGTAAAGTAGTATTAAGTTTTGGAAATAAAAAAATATTATTATATTATTCCAAATATTTATTATATATACATACTTTTACATTTTTAAATATTATTCTATAAAAATAAAATAAAAATAAACATTAAAAAATACAAAAATAGTAGGCCCACCGGTATCAGGAACAGGGTCCAAGCTACCGGTGGTCAGGGCTCCTGAGAGAGGAATCTCCTGACTATACGCGCCGAGTTCAGGAGTACTGCTTTCTGGATCAAGCCCTTGATCCAGCTGCCCAATGAGAGCCTCCTCAGATGTTCGTCGAGGCTCTCGACTATTATGCCATTGGCCGTCACGACTATTGGCACAATGACTGCTGTATATTCACATCCCACATGTTGACAACCTCGCGAGCCAGATCAAGTTACTTGCTTTTCTTATCTCTCTCAGCCTTCATGAGGTTGTCGTCATGGGGGACCGCTATATCAACAAACATTGCGCATCGCTCTAGTCGGTCTATCACCACTATGTTAGGCTTATTGGCAACAATAGTTCTGTCAGTGATGATAGACCGATCCCAATACAACGTGACATTGCCATTTTCGAGAACTGTGTCGGGCACATACTTATAGTAAGGAACTTCCGATTCCACAAGATTGTATTTAAGAGCAAGTTGCTGATGGATAATCCTGGCTATTAGGTTGTGTCTATGCAAATAGTCTCCGTTAGCTAGACTAGAACAACCGGAGATAACCGGGATTCCCCCGGTCGGTGACATGCCCGACAGATGTCAACCGTGCCGTCCGTCACGTCCGTCTTCATAATGTATTTCCGGTAGTTGTTCGTCATCATAACTTCGGCCATAATCGCAAAGACAAAACCTTCGGTTTCCCCGAAAAGGTCACCAAATCGCAGCCAGAAAGATCTACATCGAGCCCATGTAGGACCCGGTAGAAGTGTCCGTGAAGCTCCTTGCTCTGCCATACCTCCCTGCGGTCATTAGTATCTAATACTATAGGTTTGCGCCAGTTCTCGTTAGCCAAGGAGAGCGGGGTAAGGCCCTTGTCCACCGCTACCACATCTCGCTGCATACCCACCTCGGCGGCCTGGAAGTATTCCCTTAGACTGCATACCTCGCGGTTGTGCAGGGTCTTAGCATTTAAAAGCCACGACCGCCGCACTTCCTCGGGATATACAGTCACATAGCCGATGATCGTGGGTGATGCATACGATTTGCAGCAGCGTGCGGACCCTCATATCCAGGGCGTCAAGTTCTGTCTGAGTCCATTTGAGTATGCCCAAAGAATACATCAAGACCGGCATGACCCAGCCGTTGAAGGCGCGCACATTGTTCCCGCCTGATAAAAGACTATTTAGTACTTTTTTCAGGCGGCCAAAGAAGCGCTCCTTCAACGACTGTTTCACATCAGTAGCATTGATGCCTAGTGCTTGCGACATACCCAAATACTTGTAAGTTTCGGTCGAGGAAAGGGATCGAAGGTGTATGGAATCCGAGAGTTGTATTCCCACGGATTCCATAATCTCCCCTCGCGTTACATGCATGACTGCACATTTGTCCACGCCAAATTCCATCCTGATGGCGTCACTGAAGGTTTCTGTAACCTTCAGTAGATAATCCACGTAAAGGAGGTGAGATATGACCTGACCTGACCCTGAGAAGAGGACTTCTCAACCGATAGCCCAGGCCCGAACCCTCCAGCAGTGTACTGAAAGGGTTCAGGGCTAAACAAAAGCACAGTGGCCTCAGACTGTCGCCCTGAAATATTCCACGCTCGATCCTTATAGGTTCGCTGTCCTCGTGAATCTATCGAAATCCTGGTTAGCGAAGGACCGTCCTCCACTGCCCCATACACGACATCAGGAAGGTGCACAGAGTTGCATCAATTTTATACAACTCCAGCACCCTCAAGAGCCATGTATGTGGTACTGAGTCATAGGCCTTCTTGTAGTCTATCCAACATGTCACCAGATCCCTTCGGGAACGGTGAACCTGCTGGCTAATGGCAATGTCTATAAGGAGCAGCTCCTTAGTACCGCGGGACCCATTCCTACATCCTTTCTGAGAAGCAGACATGATTGATTATATTATTTCGTTTATTCAACTTTTTACACATTTCATATTTACATTTTTAAATATTTCTTTATAAAAACAAATCATAAAAAAAACATTTAAAAATATAAAAAATAATGGTGGTCCGCCGGTGTTGGGAGCAGGGTCCAAGCTACCGGTGGTTAGGACTCCAGAGACAGGAACCTCCTTACAATGCGAGACGTATCGAGGAGTACTGCCTTCTGTATCAGGCCCTTGATCCAACCGTGTAATGACAGCCTCGACAGATGTTCGTCGAGGCTCTTAGCCATCAGGCCGTTGGCCGTAACAACAATCGGCACAATAATCGCCGAGTCCACATTCCACATGTCGACAACCTCGTGTGCTAAGTCGAGATACTTGGTTTGTTTCTCTTTCTCAGCTTTCACGAGGTTCTCGTCATGCGGGATGGTGACATCGATTATCATTGTGCGGCGCGCTAATCGGTCTATCACCACTATATCCGGCTTATTGGCAACAATAGTCCTATCAGTGATGATAGACCGATCCCAGTACAACGTGACATGGCTATTTTCGAGAACTGGGTCGTGCACATACTTGTAATACGGTACCTCAGAATCCACTAGATTGTACTTCAAAGCAAGTTGCTGGTGAATAATCCTGGCCACTTGGTTATGCCTGTTTAAGTACTCGCCGTTAGCCAGACGAGAACAACCAGAGATAATATGTCTGATGGATTCACCCGGACGGTGGCATGCCCGACACATGTCAACCGTCCCTTCCTTCAATATATGTCTCCGATAGTTATTCGTCAGGATAACTTCATCCATAATTGCACAGACAAAACCTTCAGTTTCGCCGAAAAGGTCGCCGAAACTTAGCCAGGATACAGACGCTGGGCAATCTACACCAGGCCCATGGAGAGCCCGATAGAAGCGCCCGTGTAGCTCCTTGCCTTGCCATACCTCTTTGCGTTCATCAGTAGTTAGTATTACAGGCTTGCGCCAGTTCTCTTTAGCCATGGACAACGGGGTGAGTCCCTTGTCCACTGCAACCACGTCCCGGTGCATACCCACTTCAGCTTTTAAAAAGTATTCTTTGAGGCTGTACACTTCGCGGTTGTGAAGAGTCTTGGCGTTTAAAAAGCCTCGACCCCCACATTTCCGCGGAATGTACAGTCTCATCACCGATGATCGTGGGTGATGCATCCGGTTTGCGGTCAGCAGTGTCCGGACTCTCCTATCGAGGGCGTCGAGCTCGGTCTGAGTCCATTTGAGTATGCCGAAAGAGTACATCAAAACCGGCATGACCCAACTGTTGAAGGCGCGCACCTTATTTCCGCCTGACAAAAGGCTATTTAATACCTTTTTCAGGCGGCCAAAGAAACGCTCCTTCAGCAGTTGCTTCATGTTAGTACTGTTGATGCCCAACGCTTCCGACATACCCAAATACTTGTAAGTTTCAGTTGAGGAGAGGTGTCTAAGGTGTATGGAATCAGAGAGTTGAATTCCCTCGGATTCCATAATCTCCCCTTGCTTTACATGCATGACTGCACATTTATCCACACCAAACTCCATCCTGATGGAGTTACTGAAGGTTTCAGTAACCTTCAGTAGCTCCGTCAGTTGGAGTTTGTTAGGGGTAAAGAGTTTCAGATCATCCATGAAAAGGAGGTGAGATATGACCTGACCACCTCTTCTCAACCGATAGCCTAGACCTGAATCCTCCAGGAGTGTACTTAGTGGATCAAGGCTAAGCAGAACCAAAGTGGACTCAAACTGTCACCCTGAAATATCCCCCGCTTAATCCATACAGGCTCATCATCCCCCTGAATCGGTCGACATCCCGGATATCGAAGGACTGTCTTCCATTGCCCCATACATGACTCGAGGAAGGTGCATAGAGTTGCATCTATTTTGTACAACTCCAGCACCCTCATGAGCCATGTATGTGGCACAGAGTCGTAGGCCTTCTTGTAGTCTATCCAGCATGTCGACAGATCCTTGCGGGATCGACGAACCTGCTGGCTTATGGCCATGTCAATGAGGAGTAGCTACTTAGTGCCGCGGGATCCATTCCTACATCCATTCTGAGAGGTAGACATTATTGAATTATCTTCAATGTGTTTATCAATTTTTACTCTCAGGATGGATGTAAGAACCTTATAGACCGTTGGTAAACATGTAATTGGTCTATAATTCTTGGGCTCCGCGGGACTACCTGTCTTATGGAGCAGGTGGGTAACGCCTGTTGTTAAAAACTGCGGAAGCGACCCAGACTCTAAGCATGACTGGATAATTGAGATGCCAGAAACGCGTGTGAGCTGCTATACCATTTTAGCCAGAAGTTATGCAGTCCGTCCGGTCCCGGAGACTTCCAGTTCGGTAGCGGACGAACTGCTTTGGCTACATCAAATGGACTGATGGTTACTTTTTCCATTTCTGGTATAGCTTCACACACGCGCTTGACATCACGCATCCAGCCGCCCTCAGTGTGACAGACGGGTACCGACCAGAAGCTTCGCCAGAATGTACTTGTGGCGATATCATCCGGGCGGCACACGTCAGTCGCATTTTGTTTAGGTCGCTCCCAAGTTCTGTATACCCACCTCTCATCACTCTGGAACATGCGGTTCTGCGAGTACCGGTCAACCCGCCGCTTATACCGCCGAATACGGCTGGCCCATGCACAAACTTTCTGCTTCAGAAAGTCGATGCGCTCCGTGACACTGGACATGTATTCTCGAGGACTGATTCCAGTCCCCGAAAATGCACGCCTTACCAAGCGCATCACACGGGGTCGTGTATTGCCCTCCCTGAAGCAGCATAGTTTGCCGATGAGTACCCTGGCCCCATCGATACGCCGTTCGATCCTGCATTGCCAGGCTGGCACGGCAGGCTTTGGTCGAATAGCCTCATTTGGGAACTTAACTTTGGCTAAACGACATGCCGCAACAGCCCCACAATACAGGATTGAGTGCGTATCAACGAGGTTCTCGCTGCTCTCAAAGATGTTCTCAAGCAGCGAGTCCAAAGCACACACCAGCGCCCTATTTTTCTTGTGCATAGGCAAACGTGTAATCGGGGTCTAAGTTCACACGGAGTGGACCTTTACTCGCAAAGTGCATCCTGCAGTGCGCTCCTCAATCTTTCGTTGCACTGGCTACTTACTGTACCAACCGTATCATTTTCCTCATCATCAACTCGAATGGACCGCGGCGGGACTACAATAGTTGTTGGCGGTGCCGCGGTCTGTGTCGGGGTTGAAATTGTGTGGTTATATTGAACTGTATATTATATATGGCTATTTATTACTGGTTTCTTTTGCTGTGTATGTTTTCTTAGTTTGAAGGTTTTATGATTTTGTATATTAAATAATCAGTGCAGGAAAAAATTTGTCATGTTGACATTTTAGGGTTGCCTTATTTATTATTATTATTATATTCGATAAATGGTGTTGTGCAACTTGTGCATTTGAAGTCATTTTCTGAATCGCGGGGTTAAGATTCTCCGCGAAAGAATGATCCTAGAAAAAAAATTAGTAGGTAGATAGGGCAGGCAGGAAGGCAAGTAAGGTAGGCTGGAAGTTAAGTAATTCAGGGTAGGCAGTCAGTTAACGGGAGCGAAACTGCGGGCACAGCTAGTGTGGAATTAAATTTTAAATAATACATTAAACCATTTACGGCACCTGCGAAAAATATCGATAGGTGCCGTATGTAGAATATCTCAGGTGCCAAACAATCAGGTACCTTTAAAACGGGTGCCCAATGTGGAATACGACAAAAGTTGAAGTTGTCATCACCATCGCTGTAACCTCCGCTTCATTGTTTGATAGGTCCACGCACTGCTTAGTGCAACTGTTAAACATATGCCGCTTTCTGGGTTACCTATCTTAAGTTCGAAAAATATTTGACCGAATTTCATTTCACCTAAATCTTTTCACGTATTATCGTTTCGTTATTGACGAGAATTTGAATACCCTTTCGAGATATGACATGGATAAACTTGTCCGATCCTTCTGGAAGTGATGGAGGACGGGCTACCTCCACACTTTACAGTCGCGTCGAATGTGGTATGCACCGGTCGATCCAATCGTTGTTGGTACAGTCGTGATACTCTTAACTGAAACCCTCATTGGCCACTAGGTATTATAGAGGAAGTTTTCTCTGATTCAACAGGGGTAACATGTATAGACAAGCTACTATCGGACGTCCGAACCCAAGTATTTGTGCTTTACCTAATCAATACGACAGGTCTAGGTCACGGACTTGTAAATTTTTTCCTTTAAATTGAGGGGCATCCGTGGGTCGCAAGTTGTTCCAGTGACCTGTCGCTATTTCATCCATCCCAAGTTGATCCGGTACCTTACGTCTCGGTCTACCTTGCCACCCATCGTCATCATTATCATCATTATCTTGTGGGCGCAAAACCAATCACGATGGCCCGGCACTACTGTCAAGCCGAATGTTGCGAAGCGAGTTTTTTCAGTCGTTTAAGTGACAATTTTTGACGAGGACTCTCTTCAATCTATATTTGAAATTTTTATGTCGTATCTATCTAAACAGGAAAGTTAATTTTATTTTACGTTAGAAAATGTTCATCAAAATAACGTTGTCGATAAAATGATCGATGGCGTTTTACGCAACACTAAAGGTATAGTTCTCGCCAACTTCTGGGACGCTCTGAAGTTGGCTTGCCGATGCGCAAATCACGAAACGGTGCTGTTTCTGTGTGAGTTTTACTACTGCTCAGCCATTGTAGACTCAGCAGAACTTCAGGGTAGCAAAGAAAGAACAATGACGAAATCTTAGCTGACTTAAATTTGAGCGTCTGAAAGTGCATAACGGCTGCCTACTATTACCTGCTTATAAAAATAAGCAGGTAATAGTAGGTTGCACGTCAAAACAAAATCGATAGGGGTACACTAGGTACCTTTCTATAAGCTGGCTCTTATTTTATTAAATTTCCGTACCAATACCAACTGGACTAAACTAGTGTTATCACTAATTTTCAGTCGACTGTACCTGGACTTTAGGTACCTAGTTAACTTTTATTAGCTTGAAAGAAGACTGAAAGGTATTACTAAGTATGAAAAATATGGTTTAAAGAAAAATATTATTTCCGGGTTCTATTAAAACGACTCCTTCTGTAAATAAATTTTAATTAAAGTTTGTTTACCTACGTATAAACATGTGCTTGATATTACTCATTTTAATAATATAACTTCATGTAGCTTCACATTATTTACTTTTAACGTCAGCTGCATCTACATCATTATGCTCCAACGGAGGAATATAGCTGATCCTAGAAGTTGAAATTGTCATCGTCATTCACACTTTTAACAGTCAAGTTGTTTGCTATGTCCACGTACTGCAGAGTCTCGTTGTTAAACAGAGGCCAGGTTGTGTTGAAAATTGTAGAGTTGTAGGTGGGGTTGCTGAAATAAATAAATATTTTTAATTATTTATTGATAACTATCGCTAATTACTTTATCCTTTGCTTTGTTTATGTCTTAACATCGTCTTCGACTTCATTATCATTTTCTTTATCTTTTCTTTTGCTAGCTATTTGGGGTTGGCCCCAAAATACTACCCTAACGCTATCATTAATCTCTTTTCTTTCATATCCTACATAAATTTGGATGGATTGTGTGTGTGACACAATCCATCCACCTTTTCATTGATCTTTCTTTTCCTCTCCATTCAACATTTATATTCATCACAACCCTTTATTAGCCGTCTAACAGAAATAATAATAACTCATACTCATCATTACTATCTATATCCTAGATATAAGTATCTACCGTAGTTAAATTATAAACAATAAAGCTCCTGTATATAATTTTTATAATTATACCTAAACAATAAAGTAGCATCTTACATACCCATGTTTAGCAAAGTCCGTGAAGGGCGTAGTGACTTGCTCTATTAGTTTAAATTCCAAACCGTCTTTTACCAAAGTCATATTCTCTGATTTAAGATCGAAGACATAAAACAAGTCGTCTATATGGGCAGCTCCAAAAATGCCGTATTTTCCTCCTTGGAGACCATACAAATTTCTACTCGACACGGAGGAAAACTGGTAAAAAAATCTTACAGTATTATTAATAAAAGGCAGTGCCGAAAAATATCTAATGATATCATAAATGAATCCAGCGTAATTCGCATAACGCACAAAGTCTTTTATGGAGTCTATATCTACAGTATTATTTCTGAAATAATGTCTCAGGATTCTATCTCATAATTCCAAAATGTGATTCGGTCCGAGTTGGTTTAAAAGTTTTCGAGGAACAAAAAGTTCTGGATACTTGTCATATTGCATAATATAGGTCTAAGCGATAAGTTCAATTCCTATAAGCTCCTCTTGGCTAGTATGTCCGAACAAATTATCTACATTATTAACATGGTCAAATTCTTTGAAATTATTGTATGACAGAAAATTATCTGTATCATTAAATTTTTCAATCACAGGTACAAATTGATACATTTTAAGTTTGTTATAGGTGTACTCTTCAAATGATAAGATATTGGGTGACGTGTCTATTAATTTGTCTGAAGGCACGGATTGGAGAAATTCCAGTAGTTTGTCGGGGTCTTCAGTCTCGAAGCCAAGCATCTTACCAAGAACAAAGGCGCGTCTTTCAGGATGTAAGGCCAAACTCCAATCACAAAACGGCGAGCCACTCATTGCAATGGCCCTGTGGAACAGTCCTTTTGACATCGGAGAACTAATATGTAATGCAACAGAAGCGCTACCTGCGCTCTGACCCATGATGGTGACTCTGTCTGCATCACCTCCGAAATGTTTGATGTTCTTTTGCACCTATTTTAAAGCTTCAACTTGATCCTTCTGTCCCGCATTTCCAGGTGCTTCTTTAGTGCCCAGGCTAAGGAAGCCTAATGCATCTAATCGATAATTAAAAGTCACGACAACCATATCCTTTCTGAGTATAAAGTCTGGTCCGTATGAGTCAACATTGCCGGATCCGCATTTATACGCCCCTCCGTGAATAAATACTAAAACTGCCAGAAGTGTATCAGGTGTCAAGTTTGGTGAGTATACATTGAGAAACAAACAGTCTTCATTGCCAGGGATGAATGTGTCTGTAAGGAAATCAAGTTGAGGGCACACGGATCCGTGCCGAGTTGCGTCTCTAACTCCATCCCACCCAAGAGCAGGTAGAGGCGCCTGAAAATCAATGACAAAAATACTTCCCTGAATTGTATAAACACTAACAGAACAAAAACTGGCAAAAAATCATTAAAATAATAATAATAATAGGGCATAATATATAAAAATTCGGTTTATTTTTTATTCGGCATAAAAATCGCATGCATCACCCACGTTCATCGGTTATGAGACTGTATATCCCGCGGAAGTGCGGCGGTCGTGGCTTTTTAAATGCTAAGACCCTGCACAACCGCGAGGTATGCAGTCTTAGGGAATACTTCCTGGCCGCCGACGTGGGTATGCATCGAGATGTGGTAGCGGTGGACAAGGGCCTTACCGCTCTCTCCTTGGCTAACGAGAACTGGCGCAAACCTATAGTATTAGATACTAATGACCGCAGGGAGGAATGGCAGAACAAGGAGCTTCACGGACGCTTCTACCGGGTCCTACATGGGCCCGATGTAGATCTTTTAGCGTCCGTGGCCTGGCTGCGATTTGGTGACCTTTTCGGGGAAACCGAAGGTTTTGTCTTTGCGATTATGGACGAAGTTATGATGACGAACAACTACCGGAAATACATTGTGAAGGACGGCACGGTTGACATCTGTCGGGCATGTCACCGACCGGGGGAATCAATCCGTCACATTATCTCCGGTTGTTCTAGTCTGGCTAACGGAGACTATTTGCATAGACACAACCTTGTAGCCAGGATTATCCATCAGCAACTTGCTCTAAAATACAATCTTGTGGAATCAGAAGTGCCTTACTATAGGTATGTGCCCGACCCAGTTCTCGAAAATGGCAATGTCACGTTGTATTGGGATCGGTCTATCATCACTGACAGGACTATTGTTGCCAAAAAGCCTGACATAGTGGTGATAGACCGACTAGAGCGTCGCGCAATGATTGTTGATATAGCGGTCCCCCATGACGAGAACCTCGTGAAGGCTGAGAGAGATAAGAAAAGCAAGTATCTTGATCTGGCTCGCGAGGTTGTCGACATGTGGGATGTGAATACAGCAGTCATTGTGCCGATAGTCGTGACGGCCAATGGCATAATAGCGAAGAGCCTCGACGAACATCTGAGGAGGCTCTCGTTGGGCAGCTGGATCAAGGGCTTGATTCAGAAAGCGGTACTCCTGGACACGGCGAGTATCGTTAGGAGGTTCCTCTCTCAGGAGCCCTGACCACCGGTAGCTTGGACCCTGTTCCCGATACCGGTGGGCTACTATTTTTGTATTTTTAAATGTTTTTTTATTTTATTTTTTATAGAATAATATTTAAAAATGTAGAAATATGTACATAAAATGAATAAATGAAATAATAGGGCATAAAAAAAATAGGGCGCTGGTGTGTGCTCTAGATTCGCAGCTATCAAATGTTTTTGATAGCAGCAAAGACCTTACCGATACCCATTCGATCTTGTACTGTGCGGCTGCAGCGGCATGTCGTGTAGCTAACGTCAAGTTTCCCAAAACTGACAGAGCTACACGACCAGCTATACCAGCTTGGCAGTGCAGGATTGAGCGTCGTATCGGTGAGGCTAGAGCACTCATCGGCAAGCTTATCTGCTTTAGGGAGGGCAACACTCGCCCTAGAGTGATGCGCTTTGTGAGGTGGGCGTTCTCGGGGACTGATATCAGTTCTCGAGATTATATGTCCCGCGTCGCAGAGCGTATCGACTTTCTGAAGCAGAAGATCTATGCATGGGCAAACCGTATTCGTCGGTACAAGCGGCGAGTGGAGCGATACACTCAGAACCGCACATTCCAGAGTAACGAAAGGTGGGTTTATAGGGCTTGGGAGCGACCCGATCAAGGTGTGACTGATACGCACCTACCGGATAATGACGCCATGTGTTCGTTCTGGCGCGATATCTGGTCGGTGCCTGTCAGTCACACCGAGGGTGACTGGACTCGGGAGGTCGAGCAAGCGTGCGATCCGATACCACAAATGGGGGCAATTACCATCAGCCCCCAAGATGTAGCTCGTGCAGTCCGTCCGTTGCCCAACTGGAAATCTCCAGGGCCAGACGGACTGCAAAACTTTTGGATTAAATGGTTCGAAAGATCGCACGCTCGTTTGGCATCTCAGTTCCAGTCCGCCTTGGAGTCAGGGTTGCTGCCCCAGTTCCTAACGACAGGAATAACCCACCTGCTCTATAAATCGGTTAGTACTGCGGATCCTAAAAATTATAGACCGATAACGTGTTTACCGACGGTCTACAAAGTTCTTACATCCATTCTGAGAGCGAAAATTAATCAACATATTGACAATAACGCCATCTTGTCTGCTTCTCAGAATGGATGTAGGAACGGGTCCCGCGGTACTAAGGAGCTGCTCCTCATCGACATTGCCATTAGCCAACAGGTTCGCCGTTCCCACAAGGATCTGGCGCCATGTTGGATAGATTACAAGAAGGCCTATGACTCAGTGCCACATTCATGGCTCATGAGGGTCCTGGAGTTGTATAAAATTGATGCAACTCTGCGCACCTTCCTGACGTCATGTATGGGGCAATGGAGGACGGTCCTTCACTATCCAGGATGCCGACAGATTCAGGAAAACAGCGAACCTATAAGGATCGAGCGCGGCATTTTTCAGGGCGACAGTCTGAGTCCTCTGTGGTTTTGTTTAGCCCTGAACCCTCTCAGTACACTACTGGAGGGTTCAGGCCTGGGCTATCGGTTGAGGAGAGGTGGTCAGGTCATATCACACCTCCTTTACATGGATGATCTGAAGCTCTTTGCCCCCAACAACTTGCAACTGATGAAGCTACTGAAGGTAACAGAAACCTTCAGTGACGCCATCAGGATGGAATTTGGTGTGGACAAATGTGCAGTCATGCATGTAAAGCGAGGGGAGATTATGGAATCCGTGGGAATACAACTCTCGGATTCCATACACCTTCGATCCCTTTCCTCAACCGAAACTTACAAGTATTTGGGTATGTCGGAAGCAATAGGCATCAATGCTACTGACGTGAAACAGTCGTTGAAGGAGCGCTTCTTTAGCCGCCTGAAAAAAGTACTAAATAGTCTTTTATCAGGCGGGAACAAGGTGCGCGCCTTCAACGGCTGGGTCATGCCGGTCTTGATGTATTCTTTCGGCATACTCAAATGGACTCAGACAGAACTTGACGCCCTGGATAGGAGAGTCCGCACATTGCTTACCGCAAATCGCATGCATCACCCACGTTCATCGGTTATGAGACTGTATATCCCGCGGAAGTGCGGCGGTCGTGGTTTTTTAAATGCTAAGACCCTGCACAACCGCGAGGTATGCAGTCTTAGGGAATACTTCCAGGCCACCGACGTGGGTATGCATCGAGATGTGGTAGCGGTGGACAAGGGCCTTACCGCACTCTCCTTGGCTAACGAGAACTGGCGCAAACCTATAGTATTAGATACTAATGACCGCAGGGAGGTATGGCAGAACAAGGAGCTTCACGGACGCTTCTACCGGGTCCTACATGGGCCCGATGTAGATCTTTTAGCGTCCGTGGCCTGGCTGCGATTTGGTGACCTTTTCGGGGAAACCGAAGGTTTTGTCTTTGCGATTATGGACGAAGTTATGATGACGAACAACTACCGGAAATACATTGTGAAGGACGGCACGGTTGACATCTGTCGGGCATGTTGCCGGCCGGGAGAATCAATCCGTCACATTATCTCCGGTTGTTCTAGTCTAGCTAACGGAGACTATTTGCATAGACACAACCTTGTAGCCAGGATTATCCATCAGCAACTCGCTCTTAAATACAGTCTTGTGGAATCGGAAGTGCCTTACTATAAGTATTTGCCCGACCCAGTTCTCGAAAATGGCAGTGTCACATTGTATTGGGATCGGTCTTTCATCACTGACAGGACTATTGTTGCCAATAAGCCTGACATAGTGGTGATAGACCGACTAGAGCGTCGCGCAATGATTGTTGATATAGCGGTCCCCCATGACGAGAATCTCGTGAAGGCTGAGAGAGATAAGAAAAACAAGTATCTTGATCTGGCTCGCGAGGTTGTCGACATGTGGGATGTGAATACAGCAGTCATTGTGCCGATAGTCGTGACGGCCAATGGCATAATAGCCAAGAGCCTCGACGAACATCTGAGGAGGCTCTCGTTGGGCAGCTGGATCAAGGGCTTGATCCAGAAAGCGGTACTCTTGGACACGGCGCGCATAGTCAGGAGATTCCTCTCTCAGGAGCCCTGACCACCGGTAGCTTGGACCCTGTTCCCGATACCGGTGGGCTACTATTTTTGTATTTTTAAATGTTTTTTTTTATTTTATTTTTATAGAATAATATTTAAAAATATAAAAGTATGTACATAAAATAAATAAATGGAATAATAATAGTACATCACTAACAAACCATTCATTAAGGTTGTAATAAAAAAAAAAAAGTATTTTATTAACTTCAATTAAACACACACACAAAATAATACACTAGCTTTCAAAACATAGTAGGGTAAGTGCTCCAATGAATGAAGGTGTAGTAAGATTTTTTTGAAGTTCGATGAATCCTTAAGGATTCTTCGAAAGGGTTCTTCTTGCGATTACGAAAAAAAGTACTGCGTTGGGAGAAAATATTTTACATTCTTATTTTTTGGAAATCTTCCTTTTATTAACTAGGGTGTGTTCATTCACTGGAGCACTTACCCTACTACACTTTCAGTATCACACTACTAAAATTGCAATTGCTCCTAACCTATAGAACGTCCAAAAATAACTGGATCACGGCAAAGAAAGTGGTAGATGAAAATAAACTGAAGCTTGCTTAGCGGGCTTCCAGCCTCTCAAATCCCCTGGTCCGGATGGCAAGAAGAGGCATCTGTTTTAATATCCCATTTGAGTAAGCTCTACAGTGCCTGCATAGCCTTTGGGCATGTACTCAAGGCATTGAGGGAGGTTAAAGTCACCTTTAGACCGACTTACGAAGAAGCTAAAGCTTACAGGCCCATCAGTCTATCATCCTATCTCATAAAGGCTCTGGAGAAACTGGTAGACAGGTAACTAAGAGAGGGACCACTTAAAAAATTCTCTCTAAATAAACTACAGTGCGCCTACAGCCCTGGCAAATCTACGGCATTGCAGTATGTTGAGAGTCGAGCCGAGGCTGCGTTAGAGGAACGAGAGATCTGTGTCGGGACTATCATACATAGAGGAAGGGAGTCGCCTTCGAAAAGTCAACATTTGAGTCCATACGCATTGCTGCAAAGGAACATGGCATCAATGATACGACGTGCAACTGGATTGACTATATACTTAGAAACAGAATAGTCTGAATCGGAACTGATGGGAGACAAAATTAGCGCAAAAACAACAAGAGGTTGTCCGCAAGGCGGACTGCTATCACCATTATTGTGGTGCTTGGTAGTAGACTCGCTACTTACCAACTCTATACCAGACCATTCTACACAGTAGGCTATACAGATGTCGTAGCTATAATGGTTAATGGTAAATTCCCGAACATAGTCTCTGGATTATTACAACAGGCATTGAGGATGACAGAGGAATGGTGTACAAAGAACCACTTCTCTATCAATCCAAGCAAAGCAGTCATTATTCCATTCACGAGGAAGAGACAACTAGGAAACCTAGGAGAGCCCTCCCTCAATGGAATAAAGCTGCCCTGGTCCACCGAAGTTAAATATCTTACCCAGATATTTAACTTCGGTGGACAAACGTTGATAAAGAACTCAGATGGAAAACTCAAGGCCCTACGAGTGTTCGGCATGTTTCGTTCCATATATGGTAAAATTTGGGGGATAAAGCCCAAAGTGATACGATGGCTGTACCGGACAATTATACTACCTATTATCACATACGGCAGTATAGTGTGGTGGCCAATAACAAAACTTGCCTCGTGCAAAGCGCCACTCACCAGGTTACAAAGAACAGTATGTCTCTCACGGGTGCTTTCAGGACAACACCTACGGCAGCGATTGACAACCTCAATGGTTAAACTCGAGGAAAAGAAGACATTAAATCGTCTTGCTGTTGCTGGACTATGGGATGCCTCTAAACCAAAGAATCACCATACAAAGTTCGATGGAAATGAAGACCTGGATCGGGTAACAAGCATGATATCCGATAAAATGCAAACTATGTTTGTGTTTGAATGGTCTTTCAAGCTCCCAATCCCAACAATAGAGGACTGGACGAGGGGACTCGATCCACCAGAAGAAGATGGTCTGGTGTGGTACACTGATGGATCCAAAATGGAATCAGGTACAGGAGCGGGAATATACGCAAAAGGTTACAAATGTAGCAAAAATTTAGGGAAGATGGCAACTGCATTCCAAGCAGAAAAATACGCCATAACAACCTGTGCTCAAAAGAATATAGATAGAGGAATCAGAGGTCCATCCATATATATTCTTAGTGACAATCAGGCTGCAATCAAAGCTATGGCATCCTACAAAGTGGACTCCGGACTTATTCTGGATACTATACAAACTCTAAACAGGCTTGGGAAGCATAACAGGGTAAGACTGATTGAGAAGAAAGACTAGTTTAGAAGAGTCCTTGGGCACAAAGGAATCCATGGTAACGAAGTGGTAGATGAAATGGCAAGAGAGGGCTTAGCAAATGATTTTGTGGGTCCAGAACCATGTGTAGGCATTTCGACGTGTCTCGTAAAAGCCACATTTAGGGAGTTTGCAGATCATAGACAAAGAACACATTGGCTGTCTAATACCGGTCTGAAACACTCCAAGAAATTACTGGGCTCTACGTTCAAAGCACGGGAATGCATTTGGAATATGAGCGGGGGCAAATCCAGTTCCTGCTTGGGGCCTTTACTGGGCACTTTGGAACCAACGACATGCTCATGAAGATGGGTCTAACCGCGACACCCATGGTTTGTGGCGGGTTGTGTGGGAAACATACGGAACGCATGGAGCACCTTCTGAGCACTTGCGATGCACTGGCTGGTAAGCGAATGAGTCTCTTGGGGGTTGGATATCCAAAACCCGAGGACTATAGGTTCATATCTCCTAGTCTCGTAGTAAAACTCATGAAGAATGTTTTCAACGAGATTGGGGATGAGTAGGTTATCTAGGGGAGCACAATAATAGATCCCAATGGGTCGAAGTCTCCGTGTTGGCCTCTCCACAAGATAAGATAAGATAACCTATAGAAGTCAGAGTTTTGAAAGTTTGGCGCATTGAAGACGTGGTTTCGAAGGCGATGTTGGGGAATATATTCTAAATACCTTTTTTTTAAATTAAGTACTTTTAGATTTTTTTTTGGAAGGAATTTGATTAAATTTTCCTTAAAACGTTTTTTGACATTGACTTCTAAGATACAGGCATCCGCCTAGTTTGGAGGTCAGGGTTCCATCATTTGTATTTCGCCTTATTGTGTATTTCTTATTTGTAAACAATTTTAGTATGGCTTGATGAATGAATAAATTATTATTATTATTTTTCCATTTATTTACTATACAAACATACCTTTACATTTTTAAATATTATTCTATAAAAATTAAATAAAAAACAAATTAAAATATAAAAATAGTAGCCCACCGGTATCGGGAACAGGGTCCAAGCTACCGGTGGTCAGGGCTCCTGAGAGAGGAACCTTCTAAAGATACGCGCCGTGTCCAGGAGTACCGCTTTCTGGATCAAGCCGTTGATCCAGCTGCCCAACGAGAGCCTCCTCAGATGTTCGTCGAGGCTCTTAGCTATTATGCCATTGGCCGTCACGGCATCTATCGGCACAATGACTGCTGTATTTATTTTATTATTTTTATTACAAAACTCTGACTTCTATAGTTCAGGAGAAAGAGCAATTTCAAAAGTGGATATTAAGTTTTGAAGGCCAGTGTAGTATCTGTTTAGATAGATTTACCTTAAATCTCCGGGTCCCATTAGGAGGTTGAGCGTATGGAATGCCTTTAAAACTGTTGTACTGTCCGTCGCCAGTAATTAAGTCCAATATTTCTCCGTCCAGCCAGCCCTGTTCCACCTGCACTTGAACTGCATAAGTGAACACATTCTTTACAAATCTGTGAATATGAATTCATTTAGAAGTAGATACATTTTTGGCATCAGAAAATCTTTTGAAAAGGCGTTCTGATGCAGATGTAAGATTTTATTTTTTTTGCATGGAGGATGCTCATGCATACTGCGCTACCACGGGGACATGGCGCAGTTATGTGGGACTCGAACCCACTAAAACTTCACGGTGTCCTGTGCCGCTTATGGCGGGAACACGGACACGCGTTAGCACTCACCACGAACCCGCCGCTGCTGTCCGTCAACGGGCCCTTCTCTGGGGAGTAGCCCCCATCACCGGCGCACCAGAACATATTGTGCGCCGTGACCACCCCAGGCCGTCCAATGTCTCTTAAGATACAGGTATACCCTAGTTTAAGAGACAGAGTAACGTACAAGTAGTCGACAGAAACAAGTAATTATCAAAACATGACTTACATGAGAAGTGTTATAAGTTTAATACAAAAGAAAAACATTTTGTTTAAGTCCATCAGTGCTGGCTGTTAAACGCAAATATCTTACGAATTTGCTGGACGCAGTATTTTAACTAGTGGTTGTATTTGCCCAGCATAAACAAGACCCACTTTTTCGGTTTAAAATAATATTTTTAACAGTTCCGTAGGTGTCATATTTATCATCCTTAGTCCGGGTGTACCTACTATGCCATATATTCAAATCCCAAATCATCGAATATCAATAATTCATAGACCATCTAAATAAATCTATTCGGTTCGGCTGGTATGGGAGCCAGCCAACACCAACATACTCGGCAAACTATGCAGTTTGATTTTCAATTCAATAAAATTATATTGTTAGGATGTTGGTATTCAATACACGTTATTATAGACCATAGTTGACCTACACCCCTTCACCCGATCTTTTATCGCAGTTTATGTCTTCTTTTGGCTCTGACTATCATTTCTTGTTAAAGTACTTATATTGCCCGACGGGACAAAGTTCTCCCCTAAATCCTTTGACTCCGGCGAAGGCTATAGATAGGGGTCTATTTTTTTCTTTTGACACTATCTCGCCTGATGGTAAGCGATGATGTGATCGACGGTGAAGTACGCTTGCCTAGAAATAACCTATTCACTCTTGACTTAAAGATCCCGAGGTTGTAGCTATTAGGAAGCAAAAACTCCGGCAGGGAATTCCACTCCTTAGAAGTGCGCACAATGAAAGTATTCGCAAAACGCTTGTACATAAGGGTCATCCCACCCATCCACCACCATGTACCGGTGGCGCATTGCCGTACGTCTTGTTGCCCGATAATGGAAAGGGCTAAGCGGAATCTAATTGTGCAGTTCCATCGCACACTCCCCGAAATGTAACCGATAAAAAACCGACAGACAGGCCACTCGGCGTCGATGTTCAAGGCTCTGGAGCTTTGAGGCAACCACTGCACTACTACCGGTGTGTTCTCCGGTCAATCAATCATAAACGCCTCTAAGTGGACGACCAGCGGCAGCATCTCCTAGTCCTCACTCTCCGACGACACCAGCTGCCTTCTGGCTCTCACAACTGCGTAGACTCTAACACGTCCAATCCCACCTTATCCAGTTTTATAAAAATATGGGGTAGTCGTTAAGTAACCCTGATCTTATAAAGCTAATATTTTAAGAAATATTGAGTATGTAGACATAAATTATTTAAACATTCTGGCTCAACAAGTAGGAACTTCATAAGAAAATTAATTTTAATTCATATTCTGTATGAAACTATAGAAAAAAATACCTATTTCGATACCTGTAATATTAATTGACGTAAGGGATATTTTGCTCAAAATGACTTAAAAATATAGTTTGTTGCAGGATTTTCTGCTCTTCCTTATAGTGGTATAATTTAAATATTTTTATCGTTCAAAAAATGTCCCATACGTCACAGAATATTGCTTTAACTAAACAGAATTTTAGAACCCCAATAGACGTATCAGATAATCGTCAATACCTTTATTATAAGAATATACGTAAGGGATAAACCCCAGTTTTTCAGGGCGAACAAACTAAGTTTCTAATTAAAAAAAAAAACCGTTAATTTTGGAAGGTCTCACGTTTTTACATGATTTTTGCAAATAGCTATAAGCTTTTCAATTGCTATAAGTTAGTGTACATTAAATTGCTCAAACCCTGATATTCAAAAAAGTGCATGTTCCATACGTCACGTCAATTATTTTCAAAATTTCTAGTTCTAAGTTTGAGCAACTTAATGTATACTAACTGATACGAGTAGCACTTCAAAAGTTTACAGTTTATTGAAAAGTTAACAGGTTATTTTTTATATTAGAACCTTAGTTTGCTCGCCCTGAACAATTAGGGTTTGTCTCTTAAATCAATTCTTATTACAGGTATCGTTTTTTTTAAAATAGATTTTATTTTTTATTTATATAGTTTCTTTCAAAGAAGAAAAGGACGAAAAGGAATTAATAGGCAAGGCAATAATATGGGTTGAAGGAAAATATTATATCCAGGTTCACATATGAAATATATGCTCCAACGGAGGAATATAGCTGATCCCAGAAGTTGAAATTGTCATCGTCATTCACACTTTTAACAGCAGTCTCTACCAGCCAGTTAACAGAAATAATAATAAACGGCTCTAGATAACTGACATTCTATCTTCGAAAGCGTTGCGATAGCAATTTGAAAAATGTCAAAAATGAATGGTAATGAAAGCGTTGCGATAGCAATTTGAAAAATGTCAAAAATGAATGGTAATGCAAAGCGCTTTCGAAATGTCACGTTATCAATCCCTTACATTTTGGCATTACGACTATCGCTATCGCATATGTAAATAACGCTTTGCCTAAAACGACTGATCATTATTATACTATAATTTACAAGTAATTAAATATTAGTACCGATGTTAAATCATTTGCTTCTGTAAATATATAATATTTATAGAAATATCATTATTATACTATCATTTACAGCTAATTGGATGTTAGAACCGATGTTAAATCATTTGTTTCTACACATGTAGTTATAATATTTATAGAAAGTAAATATTAAAAGAGCATCTTACATACCCGTGTTTAGCAAAGTCCGTGTAGAGCGTAGTGACTAGATCAATAAGTTCAAACTCCGAACTATTTTTGGCCGAAGTCATATTCATTGATTTTGGATCAAATAAATAAAACAAGTCGTCTATATGGGCAGCTCCAGAAATGTTGTATTGTTCTCCTTGTAAGCCATACAAACTCCTACTTGACATGCAAGAAAATTGCCCGAAATACCTTACAGTATTTTCAATAGAAGGCAATCTCGAAAAATATCTCGTTATATCGTACCTGAATGCAGCGTTGTTGGCAAAAGTTACAAACTCCTTTATAGAGTCTACGTCAATACTTTTCTTCCCGAAATAATGTTTACGAATTTTATTCGATAGTTCCAGGATGATATTTGGTCCAAGCTGATTTAAAAGTTTTCGAGGCACAAAAAGTTCAGAATAGTTATTATATTTCTCAATGTAGGTCGAAGCGATGACTTCAATAATTGTAACTACCTCTTGGCTAGTGTGTCCAAACAAAATATATACATTATTGACATACTCAAATTCTTCAAAAATATTGTATGACAAGAAATTGTCTGTTCCATTATATTTTTCAATCACAGGTACAAATTAATACATTTTAATTGAGTTATAGGAATACTCTTCAAATGATAATATGTTAGGACTTGTGTCTACCAAATTGGCTGAAGGGACGGACTGAAGAAATTCGAGTAGTTTTTCGGGATCTTCGGTCTCAAACCGAGCTTTTTACCAAGGACAAGGGCTCGTCTTTCAGGATGAAACGCCAAGCTCCAATCACAAAACGGCGAGCCGCTCAATGCGATAGCCCTGTGGAACAGTCCTTTTGACATCGTAGAACTAATATGTAACGCAACAGATGCGCTGCCTGCGCTCTGACCCATGATGGTGACTCTATAGGCATCACCTCCGAATTGTAGGATGTTCTTTTGAACCCATTTCAAAGCTTCAACTTGATCCTTCAGTCCTGCGTTTCCTGGAACCTCTTCAGTGCCGAGGCTAAGGAAGCCTAATGCATCCAATCTTTAGTTAAGTGTCACGACAACCATATCCTTTCTGAGTATGAAGTCTGGTCCGTACGAATCGACATTGCCCGATCCGTATTTATATCCTCCTCCGTGAATAAATACCAGAACTGGTAGAAGTGTTTCAGGCGTCAAGTTCGGCGAATATACATTGAGAAACAAACAGTCTTCATTACCGGGAATGAATGTGTTCGTAAGAATGTCAAATTGTGGGCACATTGAACCATGCTGGGTTGCGTTTCTAACTCCATCCCACCCAAGAGCAGGCAGAGGCGCCTGAAAATAAATGTTAAAAATACTGTCTTTAATTACTTCTTAGAGAACACATAAGGCCGAATTTTTAAAAATTCATTTAGTAAGTTTGTAATAATAGTAACCGTATAGGTTTACCTTAAATCTCCGGGTCCCATTAGGGGGTTGAGCGTATGGAATGCCTTTAAAACTGTTATACTGTCCGTCAGCCCTGTTCCAACCAGCCTTGTTACACCTGCACTTGAACTGCATCAGCTAATACATTCTGTATGAATCTGTAAATATAAATGAATATAGAATTACATACCTATTTGGCATTAGAAGGTCCTCTGAGGAGTTCTCAAGCAGAAGAACTTATAACGCCTTGATCTAGATCAAGGGTCATCAATTACTTTCATCTGGGCTGTTTCTTAAAAATGATATGCCTGTCGCGGTCCGTAAGACCAACTACCCCCTTCCACCCGGCCTTATAAATATTTTATTAAAAACTAGCTTCTGCCCGCGGCTTCGCCCGCGTTAAAAGTGTTTTATATCCTATGTCCTTCCTAGGGTCTCAAACTATCTCCATGCCAAATTTCATCTAAATCGGTTCAGTAGATCCAGAAATTACCCCCTACAACCTCACAAACTTTACCTCTTTATATTATTAAGTATAGATATAGAACCGCTCAATGTTGCGACAGTTGGGGGAGGCCTTTTTTCAGCAGTGGACGTCTTTCGGCTGTAATGATGATAATGGAACCTATCTTGATTAGACAAAATAGGTCGGCAGTCCGGATCCGCGGTCTGCTATTCGGTGACCCCTGGCCTTCACACACCCTGGACATCTTTAGAATCCTTTTAAAACTGACTAGTAGGATCAAAACATAACTTACATGAGGAAAATTACTTATGTGTTTAACATATAAAAGTTTCATTGTTGTTAAGTTCATTAGGTGTTGGCTGTTAAAAGTGAAGAAACTGTACAAGAACTGCCAACTTGATTGGCGCACTATTTAAACAAGAGTTCAACAATTGGCTTATTGTAATTATTGTATAAACAAGACCCTCAAAATCTCAACAGCATGACTAATTTTGAGTTATTATTTTGCCAAAAATACTGTCTTCAGCAGATCCGTAGGTGTCACATTTCTCAGCCCCAGCCCCGATGTGCCCTACCGGGTGCCCTTCTATCTATTATAGAGATAAGATATGAGAGGTCGGAATTAGGTAGAGTTATTCATGTACTTACACTGATTTCATACAGCGAAAGAATAAAGTGGATATGCTTCAAATCCCGAGATTAATTTTAAAGAGCAGAAAAAATCCCGTGATTTTTTAAATAAAAAGTTATTTACTTTTACACAATTTAAACTACTTTTTTTTTTTTAATTTATTTAACGGCCATGGATACAAGTCCTTAAAGCCTAATTTAAACTACTGCACGCACGACGTTGCCAAACTTACATCAATGACATCGGATGTCCAAAGTTGCAAAATACCAATACGCGCGATGTTGCCACATTTGTAGTTCGCACAACATAGCTTGTGAGAACAAAAGAATACAATAGCGCAAATGCGGAGCTATTTGTGCGAGAGAGCGGATTTGTGTTTTGTGTGGTGAATCCTGTTTGACCCTGGCTCGTTTACTGGATTCTGGACTCTACTTAATACGACTATTTCGGCACGCATTAACGGACTTTGATTTATTCTTACTGTATTGGATGATTGGATATTTGAAATTGGTGATATACTTGGTAAGTTTCTTGTTCATATTTTTATTAAATTTCCTTTAAAATAGATTTTCCCTATGTAGAACGTTTTTTGTATTGTTATCAAAATCGGTATTGTTTAACTTAAGATGTTCTTTGATACAATCACAATAAAGTAACAATGATTTCAAATGCTACTGAAGAAGCTTAACATACGGGACTCGTTTTTTTAATTGATTGACTATATGGTTACCGATTGGAGTTAGATTTTCTGGTAATCTTTTATTGATTTTCTTTTTTAGCTTTAAACTTTAGTATAAAACCAAGTTCGCTTCCCGCCGTCTGTCTATCTATATGAATTTATGCACGCTTAGATCTTTTAAACTTCGCAACTGTTGTGCCCTATCTCTCACATACTTACAAACACATTCATACGGTTTTCTAAAATTTATAATTTTTTTGCTCCAGATTAAAAGTATTACCATGGCGCAGAGTTCAATCAAAGAAGCCACCGTCAACAAGTGGATCAAAGATAATTCGGAGCTATTTTACGACCATGCAAGTGGATTAATTTACTGCTCTAAATGCGAAGCACATTTGAATGCAACTCGTCAGAGTAACGTCAAAAGTCATGTAGAAGGAGCAGTACATAAAGGCACGAAGAAAGAGCGCCACACTCCTTTAGAATTTTACTTCGACTTAATCGAATTTATGATTCTTTGTAACATACCATGGTCCCAACTGAGCAACAATGCATTTAAAACATTTTTTTCAAAAGTACATGTGTTGCAATTGCAAAAATATTGAACTACCTAGTGAATCCTTATTGAGAAAAGTTTACCTGGATCAGCTTTTTAAAATCAAAGCACAAGAGATGCAAAGTAAGATTGTAGATAAAAAGCTATGGCTTTCAGTACACGAAACTACGGATTTCTTAGGAAGAGCTGTCGTACATTTGTTGGTGAGACCATTAGAACCTAGTAGGTGCCATCAGCCTTACTTAGTGGCATGTAAAATGCTAGATACTGTAAATGGAACAACGATATCACAATTTGGTCAATATTGTTTAAACAATATGTGGGGAAGTTCATTTGAGAGCAAACTAGATAACGTTAGAATGTTATGTAGAGACAGTGTGGCATACATGATATCAGCTGGTAGAATTTTAAAATCAACTTTTCCAAAAATGTTGCATTTCACATGTTTAGCCCATGCTCTAAATCTTGTTGCGGGGCAGATTAGAAAAGAGAACCCTAATGTTGACAGTTTAATTTCAAATATGAAAAAAAATTTTTTGAAGGCACCAAAAAGAATTAAAATCTTTAAAGAAATGTGTCCGGATTTACCTTTACCTCCTGCACCTGTAATTACCAGATGAGGTACTTGGCTTGATGCAGCATTCTATTACGCTAAGCATTTCGATGAAATTAAATCTGTATTGTCTGTGCTGAACAGTCAAGAGGCAAAATCAATAGAGAATGCTTTAAACATTTTTAATAATAATGACAACATTAAGGATGATTTGTCTCGTATTTACGAAAATTTTTCAATTACACCAACAGCTTTGACATCACTTCAGAAACCCGATCTTTCTCTAATGGAATAATTTGAAATATTTTATGCAGTGAAATTAGCTTTGAGATGGGCAAATTGCGAGAGCTTAGAAGATAAAATGGAAAAAGTCATAGATAGAAATCCTGATTTGGACACTATCAGAAATATAGCAGAAAAAATTTCTTCCTGCACTAATTGCGAGGAGGAGGAAGTGTATAAATTTACTAACCTCACCTCAGTTGACGAAGAGCGATCTTATTCAATGTACAAATGGATTTTAGACGTTCGGAGAAATTCATTGAAGCCAAAAAATATTGAAAAGCTTATGGTTATATATTTTAATTCTCACAAAAGTTATACAGTAATGTCGGAAGCGAACACTTCAAATCTAATAATAAATCAAAGGTAATCAATCGGACAAGGAAAATTATTCTGATGGGCCGTTTGAATAAGCAAAACCTCACGAGTCTAGACGAAGCAAAAGTATTCGCTCGTATTTATAAAAAAGGCGAAATATGCGTATGAGAATTTGCTTAAGACTATCAATAATTTGTATTGTGAATTAATGTAAACTAATAAAAATTGTACATTAATTATCTTTGTTTTATTTGTCTATTTCTGACGTTCTTATTATTATTTAGTTGTAATATTGTTGGCCACACAGGATTGTCCATTAGAAATTCCGGGAAGGTCCACATTAATATCAACATTTCGATGCAAGTACATAAATAACTCTACCTAATTCCGACCTCTGGATATGACATATTTATTTGTTCAAACATGGGTAACACAATACAAAACAAAAGATTCCGACATGTTTGCCACAATTATAAACGAAAACAATGAATAAGTTTAATTATTAAAGAATTCCATAATTATCGATGCCAACAATAAAAATGTGAAAATCGATAATAATAATAACAGTTATCTCAAAATATCAATGAAATTAAAATAATAACATCAATCAAAAATTAAAAATAGCAAAAACGTATATTACTATTAAATCTATGCAAATAATATAAATCAAATGTCAAAATGAAAATTGTGTATGTCAATTAAAAAAAATTATCAAATGAATGAAAATATGAATCAAATGTCAAACGGTTATAGTGTTTTTATAAAATCTATTTAAAAATGACAATAAAATGTCAAACAAAATTTAATACAAATCAAATCAATGTAAAAATTATCAAATGTTAAAATTGCAATAAATCTATGTCAAACAATGGATTCTTCCATAAATTCGTTATAGTAGGCCGGCCCTATACTAAGAAACGACTTTAATTGCTTCTTTAATTCTATATTATTTCGTTCTCTCCAAATAAAGGGTAACTTATTATAAATCGTAGACTAGATCGTCTATGACATTTCAAATTCTAAATCATCGAACATCAAATGATCGAAGTATAAAAATCTTTCTAACAAAAAATTGAACGGACCTGAAAACCAAAAAATTAAAAACTTTTAGTCTAGTATTATGAGTTGGCGCCAACTTGGTTTTTATTATCCGGCTGCAAGGAAAGGGTTATGTTTTTCGCGCGTATCTTGTATGTATATTATGTTTGTATGTATATATGTATGTGATATTAATTATTACCTCGTATCTTTCAAACCACTTGACGGCTTTTTATAATTAATGCATCGCTTATGTCTTGGCCGCCTAAGTGCTCTTAGATAAGTGCCGTTAAAAAAAGGAACATGGCGGACTTTAGGCGCCATATTGTGGGGGTAGCAATTTTTTTTTTCTTAGAATCCCATCGAGAGGGGTATCAAAATGAAGGGTTTTTAGAGGTGATTACAAAAATATAACTAAAAAGTTAATAAAATCAAAAAACCCGATTGCAAATATGTAAACTAGAAAAAAAACATGCTCTGCAGTCGGAGGAAAATTATAGTTTTTTGTTTTCAGTTCCTTATTTCGTAGGTTACATTTTTTGTTAAAAAGGTTTATTTTCTCTTTTCAGTTTACTTAATTTCAATAGAATCGGTTCACAATTGAAAATTCAGTGGAAAAATTATCAATAAATCCTCTTTTTCTACCTTTTAGAGGTGAATTTTATTTTCAAAACTTTAAAGGGACCAGCTTTGAGTATACTCTATCCAATAGAATTTTTGAAATTGGACCACTTTATAAAAAGTTATGCGTGGTTTTACATTTTACTAATATTGTAAATGTGAAAGTTTGGATAGATGTGTGTATGGATGTGTGGATGTTTGTTACTCAATCACGCCAGAACAGCTGAACAGATCTGGATGAAATTTGGCACAGAGATAGATTATAGTCTGGAATAGCACATAGGCTTCGTTTCATCACGGTATAATGGTCTCCAGGGATGAAATTACAGTTTTCACGCGGGCGAAGCCGCTGGCAGAAGCTAGTAAAAATATACATGTCGAATTGAGAACCTACTCTTTTTTTCGCCGTTTATCTTTTGGCTGGGAGCCGGCCAACTGCAAAATGAGTGCGTCACAATCCAACTGCCTGAAGATCACTTGATCGAAGCACATTCCGCACCCCGAAGAACTATTGTCGAACGAATTGATTATTCGGCCGATTGTTCTTCGGGCGGTCCGCCGTTTCTTTTAACCCGACTTCGGTGAAGGAATAATGAGAGTTATGATTTTAACTGGTTTGTATGTAGATATGTATTTATCAATGTTAAATTTGTTATCTTAGATGGAAATCCAATTATGCATGCTGTGGTCTCCTGTAAGTGAAGGAGTTCACCTAAGTGATACTTTTTAAGTGCAGTCTATTTCATATGATCTGTGTACATCCTTTGTTGGAGATAAATAAATAAATAAATGTTCATCTGTTCTCTCATAACTTCCATGGTAATTATATCTAACAGTATTCTATCTTTAAAAAAAAACCTAAGAGATACTTGCCTAGTCTAGGCTATCTACTTACTTATGTACTTAGCTACTTATATATATTATTGAATGAGACGAAATATCATTATGAAATGATTACCTATGAGAGTAATAAATGGTAGGTAAAAAATATAATATTTACAATCAGAAAATTAGAAAATGGGTAGAGGCGGACAGCCCTAACGCGTGTTTACTTGACGCGACCTTGTAGGTAATTAATTATTTCAAGGACAGGGCCGAGTCACAATACTATTAGATATCATTATCGCGTATCTAACTTCTAATCTAAACTGTTTATCTTAATTAGATGAATGAGGTAGGTATCGTTAGAAGCGCTTTGATTGACCGCTGGTAATAGGCTATTAAGACGTCACCCTACATTCAATGTGGCGCCCACTAGGGAACACTAAGTCTTATACAAAAAATTGCGAATGTGCCGTGCTGGGTATCAAATGAAAGTGTTTAACTAGCACATTACAAAAATATAAATATTACTATGTTGGGCTCGCTGCTTTGCTTGCATTCGCTCGATTATTGCGTATAATTTGTTGCCTGACTACGGCGAAGCCAAAAGCCATATCATTAAAAATTAAACTCCGAAATAAATTAAATAAAAAAATAATTTTAAAAACTAAAACCCGACTACCTAAAGCAAAATTACATTCTGAAAAGTATGAAACAACAAAATAGTCAAGGATAGCCGTGGAATATGCCTCCTTGCTATAAATATTGCTTGTACTATCTACTGCAATAATGTATTGTTTGGTTAAAAACTGCATGAAACCTGTACCACCACGGCTGATCCTTTAGGACTATTGTTTAATTCTTTACAGAGCCCGATTTTGCTGTAGTCGGGTTTTAAGGTTTAACATTTTCACGATGTAAAAAAATTACATGGGATAATATAATTATGTAACTCCGATTTTATAAAGCTTATATTTAAATAAAATACAATACACACATGTATAAAATTATTTGAACATTCTGGGTCAACAAGTAGGTAGTTACTTAAGAAAATGAATATTAATTCATTTGGTTAATTAATATTCTATATTTATAGTAACAAGTAGATACATATTTTTTGCATTTCTATCTATACGAGTAGTTTCGTTAAAAGGAGGAAAAAATCTACATAACACTTTATTTGAACACATGGAACATAAATAATTGTAGGTACAACTAAGATGGAGGTGGGACAAAAACGTTACATATTTATGTACCTACTGGCATAGATAATAAACGGACCAAAATTCGGCAAAAGAGCTTCGTATCCGTATAGGAAGCTCTTTTGCAGATTTTTGAGCCGTTTGGGATTAAAACGCTAGGGCCATGGTGTCCGAGTGTGCGACTCGTGACTCCTTTACAAGGAGATTTCTCGAGAGAGCTGGCTCGTGTCATTCTTTGGCCAAACAATTAAAATTGCCATTCAACGTGGCAATGCCGCCAGTCTCCTGGACACTTTTCCAAATGACAGCGATTTGGAGGTGTACTTCGACTAGATAAATTATATGTCTACCTCTCCCTTTCCTATCCAAAGTGCTCGAAATCTGCGTCCACAATCAGTTTTCAGGGTTTGTTCATGGGAATAACCTTGTTAGATCATTCCAGTCTAGATTCAGGCCTGTGAACATTACTATTACTGTCTCTGCTCTCCTTAAAGTGATTGGCGACATTAGAGAAGCGATGGAGAATACCAAGGTTACCGTTTTTTTGTTAAATGATTTCTCCAATGCCTTTAATGTCATCAGTCACGATAATCTCCTTTCTATTCTTTCACATCTTATGGTTTCTTCCGAGGCCCGCTGGAACGGTTCTCTGCCTGCCACCCGGAGGTCAGCAGTCGGTTCGCGTTGACGATTCGAGTTGGTGTGACCCGGCTGCTGGTGTTCCGTAAGGCGGTTTTCTTTCTCCATTGTTATTCTCCATCTTCACAATTTTTTTTAATTCTTGTCTTCGGTGTTCGTAATTCGTATCATCTGTATTCCTATGATCTTTAACTTTATTCAGCTGCGCGGGTAGAGGGTTTGCCAGACGCTATAGGCGATGTGAAACAGTACTTAGTCGCTGTCAAGGACGTCTGAGAGACTAAGTGTGTCTGTAAAAGTGTTAACCCCTCAAAATGTCAGGCCATTGAGATTGGAAGCTCGCGCATGACGGGATTAGCTCTCTTCCTCCTATAACTTTTGATGGCACTGTCTTCCCCATCAGCCCTAGAGTAAAAGATTTCTTGACTCAACGCTTAGCTGGCAAAGTCAAGATTTTTCGTGACTGACACTTGCGATGGCTTTATCGTCTGATAACTTTCTGCTTGCAAAAACGAAGAATATGCTTGTGCAGACTTTAATCTTTATTTTAATCGACTATGGTGACGTGTTCTCCTTTGACCTGAACGCGGTATTTTTTATAAGCTGGATAGGCTCCTATACAACTGCATCCGGATCATATTATTAAATGACCATGTATTGAGCTGCAGATCTGAGCTCAAATGGATGCCCATTCGGCAGAAGAGATAATTGCGCGCTTTGAACACACTTTTCTCTCTTCTCAACTCTCCCACAACTTCTTATCTCAAACCTCACTTTCAATATCTATGCTCTTCACAAGCCCTAGCGTGACCTAGATTGTTATTATGTCCTTCTCATACTTCTGATTTTTTCATTCTTCTTTTCATATTCAGTCCATTATTCTCCGTAATGCGCTTCCTCTCGATTTCAGGACCCCGACCAGTCTGTAGGTATTTATTTAAGCGGCAGTTACTTTGCGAAATGTATTATAACACTAATAGCAGTGTTGTCTCAATAAAACACCTTTCTATTACTTTTTAACCGACTTACCAAAAAGGAGGAGGTTCTATGTTCGACTTCATGTTTGTTTTTTTTTGTATGTTCACCGATATCTCCGTCAGTTGTGGACCGATTTTGAAAATTCTTTTTTTGTTAGAAGGTATAGGGTAGGTTTCGAAATTGGTCCCATTTTAATTTCGTGAAGATCAGATTAAGAACTTCGAAGATATACGACAGAACTCTTCAATAAATAACGGCAAATCTCTAGGGATTGCTGCAATCGCATGTCTGTTTATTGTTTATACCATTTCATAACATAACATCACGCCAGTACGCTTTTAAGGGGTATGCAGATCTCTCATTTCACCGGTAATGTTCAAGTTTCATGATATTCGGGTTATCTATTCTGGCGTTAAGGTAACTTACTAGACAACTTGCCTATTAGGTAAGTACAACTAAAAAGTGAAAAATAAAAACTTTTTAACAAAAAAAAAACCACCGACTTCCAAATAACAAAAACTACAAAGTGAAAAATAACTTTATTTTTGGAAGTCGGTGTCTTTCGTAGGTACCATATTTTTTGCGTTATGGACACCGACTTCCGGTAATGAAAATCCGGGTAAATACCTAAGTAAAAGTCTAAGAAAAATACGAAAAAACATATTTTCGCGTGTGCACGGCGAGAACAGTGCGCGAAGCCCTATCAACGAGTGTACGTCGAGTCGTTACGAGGAACGAAAGTCCTGTTGGCGAGAACCCCAGCCGACGAGCAAACGCAGAGAAAATAAAGATAAGTGGTCTATTTTAATTAAAAATGACACAGCCAGTTTTTACGGAGACCAGCAGGCCCTGGTCCAACCACGTCCAGCGCGACTCTGCATCGGGAAGGCGATGGCGAATCCTTTCACACGCCGAGGTACGATTTTCGCCCAAGGCAGCGCTTCGAGAACAGAACTAACCGCTCTCGTATTGCCCCTAGATATAGAAGCCCACTACCAACCGATCACCCAAACGAACCAGGACACAGTCAATAAAGATGGATGAGGAGTTGCGGGATGTGTCCATGAAAGAGCAACTCCCGATTGAAAACAATAAACACGGTGATCAAACTCCATTTATTGAAATTAGTATAGGTAACCGATCGTATGACGCATTAGTTGACACAGGTGCTTCCATCTCTTGCATCGCCGAAGAATTAGTTGTGCTGCTAGGTTTGAAGCATGCCGGTGACGAGACGAAACATTTTGTGAAATCCATTTCGGGTTCTTTTCTAACGATTATGTGGGACGTCATGAACTAGGAAATAATCTGACACGATGTGCCATAGCCAATATAAAAAAGGCACAGGTTAAACAGAAAATGCGATATGATAGAAAAGCTAAGTTCAGAGGGTTTACGCCGAATCAGTTGGTGATGCTCTACACGCCCAGACGGACCATAAATAGGAGTTTGAAACTATGTAGGTTATATAAAGGTCCCTACCAAATAGTTAGGCGATTATCTGATGTTAATTATGTAATTAGAAAGTTGAATAATAGGAGATTTAGGGATATTGTACATATAAATAGGCTAAAACCGTTTAATGTTAGAGTAGGCTAGTTAAAGGTAATGTAGATTGAATATTTGAAGTGACTGGTAGGCAAGGTTATGTAACGTCAATGTCTAAAAAAATATATATATGATAGACAGCTTTCAGATTTGACATGTCATAGTTAGTAGGGATGGGCAAGCAGAAAATATATTTATCGATGATTTTTGCTGCAAATAGTATCGATGTGATTAAAATAAATTATTTTCCAATTCCATGAGCTGATGTAAGCTGCCGGGGGAAGAAAAGGCTGGCAATGCTGACTACGCATCGAAGCAATATTTGTTTTTTTAATTCAGCTAGGCTGAGCTTAATCCAGTGCATTGATGATATAAGCATTTCAAGAGTGGGAGAGGTATTGGTCATAACTGAAACCGACTTTGCATACTGGCCTTCGCAAAGGATGTTGATTTGGCATCATTGGTCCAGTTGATGACTGTTTATGGCATTGGTCCAGTTAATAACTTATTGATAATATTAAATATGTTGAGTGTGATAAGCTCTGGATAAAGTTCAATGATAGGTTTAGAAGATTCGATGCGATCCAGCATTTCCTTCTTTGAAATATATCGAACGCGTGTAGTTTTTTGTTTAGCTGGTACTTCTGTAAAAGCCGCCTGAGGGCAGGCACGTGGTTGATTCAATACAAGTTAAAAGTAATTTCTGCTTATTATTTGAGCTCCCTGAGCTACACCCTCACACTACCTACCCTACCTACCATACCTACTCTACCCACCTACCCTACCCTACCTACCTTACCCTACCTACCCTACTCTTCCTATCATACCCTACCTACCCTACCCTAACTTTCCTCCCCTCCCTACCTAATCATGTAGTACATATTTTTTATGTATCATCAATAGTTTTCTCAGCGCACGCGCACGCCAAAGAATGAATTTTATATGCAACATTTTGGTATTTTGTCTCTAATCTAATTCTAAATCTCTAATTTTTGTAGTCATAGTGGTTTCCACATAAAATGTAGATATATGCTGTCAGGGACTTTTATTTAGAACTATTTAAGACAAACAATCCTACGGTACATTATATTTGTGTATGTCCAACGTTTTAGGCTGCGCACGCCAAGATAGCTCTCAGAAGGCAGAATTTTTTCGTCTTACGTTATATTATGACCAAATTACAAAAAAATCAGTATAAATTGTAGCCTATGTGTTATTCTGATGTATAACCTATATTAGTGTAAAGTTTCATCCAAATCCGTTTAGAAGTTTTTGCGTGAAAGAGTAACAAACATACATCCATCCTCACAAACTTTCGCATTAATAATATTAGTAGGACAGGTATTAATTATAGTAAATAGATATGTATGTTTATTTTAGCTATACGTATATAGGTACTTTTGTACCTATTTTACCTTAATATTTTTTTAGGGTTCCGTACCCGAAGGGTCCAAACGGAGCCCTATTGCTGTCACTCACGTGTCCGACTGTTCGTCGTCTGAGACAAACAACGTTATATAAGTAATTTTTCTATGGCAGTTGTACAAAATTTTTACTTTTCCAAGTTTATTTTATAAGTTAGTGGACTATTACTCGTAAAGTTGTAAAGCCTACTTAGATGTGATAGTTTTCAGCTTAATTTCTTTATTTACTACTGCCATATTTTTTTTCACATATCCAAAAGCAACCATTTAGCTGGCAGTGGGTGACTCTAACAAAAATTAGCAATTTAAAGCTTAATTTTACGCAAACGGATCTCTGAATCGAAAATATTTTTAAAGACCTATCCAACGATATCCCACACCATGGGATAGACGTGAAAAAAAGACTATCCCCACTTTACGCCTACAGGAGGTACCAAGAAAAAAAAAACATGGTTTTATGTTACCACTATCGGAGTGATTAATATGTATATCCATGCCAAAAAGTTTTCTAGTACCTCAGTACTAATTGCTTTAATTTAAGTCTCTGAGCTAAGCTGCGGACGGTCAGACGGACATAGCGAAACTATAAGGGTTCCTTGTTGACTACGGAACCCTAAAAATGAAGCTAGTTGCACCTTCACAAGCGTCAGTAGGTCTCTATGGAGAAGAACGTGCAAGAAACTCCACGGATAGTCTTTTCCATCAATAAGTTTTAATTACAAGTAGATATTTGGTTACATCATACTTGTTGGAAAATTACATATACTATGTGAGAACGATGTAAAAAGGCGTGCACGTAAAAGCGTCTAGTCTACAGTAATATAACCGGGTTATTGGACGAATCGCACGAATTTAACTCGCCCGAAATGTGCTAATCGACCCTTTTTAATAATATAAATTTATTCTGTGGCGATTCGCACGACGTTAATTTATTGGTGTGCAAATCGACCAATCCTAAATTATGGAGTGAAGTTTTTTATGTTTTTGTTGTGTCATTTCGGGCGCGATAAAAAACCGACAAGCTGGCAACTCGGCGACGGTGTTCAAGGCTCTGAAGCTTCGACTTAACCAGTGCCTCATCGCCGATGAGCCTCTTGGCCCGCTTTTCGATCGACTCTAGTGCATCAAGCTGGTATTTGGCAGATCCGTCCCAGAGATGAGAACAGTACTCCATGCATGATCGAAGTTGCGCTTGATACAAGCTGAGCAGCTGTTCTGGCGGGAAGTACCTTCTCACCTTTGCAAGGATCCCCAGCTTTTTGGCAGCCAGCTGAGCCTTTGCCTCAATGCATGGGCCAAAATTGAGAGTCGATGTCAACGTAACGCCAAGAAGCTCAAGATGGTCAGTTATTGGCACGGTCGCATCTCGGAAAGTTGGAGCCGGGTGAAATTGGCTCTTTATAGCGGAAAAAAGACACGCCTTGGTTTTAGCAGCATTAAACCTGACCAGATTGGCATCGCCCCATTCGGAGACTGCCTGCAAGGACAGATTCAAGCGCTTCTCCATGGCCTCCCGGAGAGACTGAATCTGAGGCCCGGTAGCACGAGCGTTGGACAAGTATCTCTCAGCAACAGTGCTGTCGTCAGCATATCCAAAGGTACCGGGTTTTAGCAGATCGTTAATGTGTAGCAAGAATAAAGTTGCTGAGAGAACCGACCCCTGAGGGACCCCGGCATTGATATCCAATTGGTCCGGCGAGCAGCCATCGATAACCACTCGAATGGACCGATCTCTCAGGAAGTCTGCATCCAATCACACAGACCACCGGGCAAACCGAATGAAGGAAGCTTACCAATAAGGCTTTCATGCCAGACCCTATCAAAAGCCTTCGAGATGTCGAGGGAGACGGCAAGCGCCTCCCCGTGCCTCTCGATGGTCTCACTCCAGATGTGAATGGCATACGCTAGAAGATCCCCAGTAGACCGATTTCGGCGGAAGCCAAACTATCAGTGGAAGAATTGTTTTTGGTTATCCTCTGCAGACACAGACCATTTCTCTTCTTTATATTGGTTAAGATAGTTAAGATTTTCTAACCAAATAGAAATGCTTATTTTTTTTAAACTTTCCCCCGCTCTTGGAATTTCTTCCTGTATCTTGGGTGCGTTTACAAACATGTAAACTCACATACACAATACCCAGAGCCGGAACAACTTTCTGTAGGTCATACAAATATTTGTACCGTGCGGGAATCGAGCCCGCGACACGCAGCGCAGCAGTCAATCGCTCAGCCACTGTGCCAACCATGCGCCCTTTATGATTGAATATTTTGATACATACACATAGGATCGGTGGATCTTCAATTGTGCAACGGCCTTTATATTGTTTGCAGTTAGCAATTCAGACCGTATTTTTAATCGGTCTCCTTCGAAGCCCCATTGCCGTTGCTTTTTAATTATATAATTCATGCCTGAGACTCCTTTCTGGATCTGAAAGTGAAAAACAGCATTAATACCAAGTTTGGTAGTTGTGTGAAGGACATAGCACAATTATTTATTTAAGGCCCTTCTCAGGGCCACCCGGACGCTTCAGCGTCGGAGGAAGGAAGAGCCTTCTACGGAGGGAAAGTGGTTGAGTTGTTGGACTCCAACAATGAGTCTATTGTGTCGGACACAAGTTCGATGGAGGTCGATTCCCGATCTCGAAAGCGGGCCTTCTTGAAAGACGGTTCCGATGGCTCTTCGGCCTCGGATTTGACGAAGGAGCCCGCGAGGAAGGTCAAGGCCAACAAGCCGACGACAGCGGCGGACACCCACGACGTGGGTCTCGCTGGCACCCAACGCTAGTTGGACCTGGCTCGGCGGACACAGCTCCAGCAGGAGCTGGAGGAACGGGTTGCGGCCAAGGAGAAACGGCCGCGAATCGCCCGTGCCAAGTCTGGGTACGGTGCGTCCCGCGTCCTGTACGCGGACCACTCCTTGGCCGAGCTACAGCGAATTGCTGAGGAAGACGAGGAGGGGATTGTGGAGGTCGCTTCCAAGTCTTCCAACCTAAAGGGCACATTCCAGAAGTTCCTTAAGTGCCAGGCCGCGAGCATGCGTGGCATCGTCGCAGAGGTTGTGCAGCGCAAGGCGAACGACGAAACGCGGCAACCGCAGGCAAAAGTAGATCGCCTGCAGTCGGAGGTCAGCCAGCCACGGTCCGGCCAACCCAAGCGGCGGCGGACAAGAGGGAAGGCGAGGCGGGGCCGACCTCCCAGGAGGAGGACGCCCTTCTCCCTTCCACCACCCCGACCAACCAGCAGGGCTGGATGAAGGTCGTCGGCAAGAG
Organism: Orthosia gracilis; assembly: GCA_947562075.1. Taxonomy (NCBI): domain Eukaryota; kingdom Metazoa; phylum Arthropoda; class Insecta; order Lepidoptera; family Noctuidae; genus Orthosia; species Orthosia gracilis. The sequence continues at coordinate 20,788,110 of OX387271.1, read as the reverse complement.
GAAGGGCAAAGGCAAAAAGACGGCAGCGGTCGTCTTTACCGTCCCCGCCACCACCCCTCCCAGGGATAGGGGAAGGGGACGGTAAAAAGATCCCCCCCAGCTGTCCCCGCCACTACCCCTCAGCACCATCTGCCTGGAGTGCCCAGTCGCCGCTGCCAAAGCCGTCCTCGACAAGGGACGACTAGCCGTCGGCTTCACTTGAGGCTCACCCCCTGCGGTGCTTCAGGTGCTTCGGTATTGGACACACCCGGGCCCTCTGTCCGTCCAGCGTCGCTAGGACGGACAGTTGTTACCGCTGCGGCAAGAAGGGGCATAAAGCCGCCTCCTGCAAGGCCGCCACGCCGCACTGCGCGGTATGTGCCGCCAGTGGCCGCCCAGCAGGCCACATTATGAAGGGGGGGGGGGGGGGGGGGGGAAGGGGAAGAATTGCAATCGTCCCCCCAAGAGGGGCAAAGTACAGGCGCCGACCCGGCCTGTCACTGCCACCGCCGCTGCCGTCGCTGCTGTCGGTTGGTGGACGTGGCGGTGGTCGCCGAACCGTACTCGATACCTGGCCGTTGGCTAGGTGATCGGGACGGCTTGGTGGCGTTGGTGTTGCGGCCCGCCATGGACTCCCATGGGGAGATATAGCCCTGGTGGGGGGTCTATTTCTCCCCAAACCGCCATCTAAGGGACTTCGAGAATTTTCTCGAAATCCTTAGGGTAGTCGTTGGGAGGGCGGCACCGCGTTAGTTCGCCGTGTTGGGCGACCTGAACGCCAAGTCGGCGGCCTGGAGCAACCAGGCCGCCTCTTGCAACGACGCGGACCCGCCGGCGAATTTTGGGCGGCTTCGTGTCCCTCCTAAACAAGTGGGATGTTCACACTGTGTGTGCGGCAGCGGGGAGGGTCAGTGGTTGACGTCTCGTTTGCCACACCCGTGCTAGCCGACCGCGTTGTGAACTGGCGGGTGGAGATGGTGGAGACCCTGACGGACCACCGCTAGCTGCGGTTCGAAATCTCCACCCAGGGCCCGCCGGGGGGCATGGCCCGCTCGGGCCAATCTCTTCCTGCGGTGGACTCTCATTCGCCTGGACCGGGAGGCAACTCAGGAGGCGGCGTTCCTCCAGGACTGGCTCTCGCCCCCTGTGGAGGCCCTGGACGTTGACACCGCAGCGGTCTAGCTCCGAGGGTCCCTGACCGAGGTGTGCAACTCCAGCATGCCTCGGTCTCGCCGTCCCCCTCCCCGTTGGTGGACGGAGCAGCTGGTGGGGCTCCGGGCCACCTGCGTGGCGGCCAGGAGGCAATATGCGCGGAGCCGGCGGCGCACCACCCGATCTCAGGCCGGGGAGGACCGCCTCTACGCCTATTACCTAGAGGCAAAGACGGTCCTCAAGTCGGCAATGTGCGCCGCCAAAGACTCGGCGAGGGTCGAGATGCTGGAGGGTTTCGACAGGGATCCATACGGGAGACCGTATAAGCTGGCGTGGAACCAGCTGCGGCCTTATTTGCCCCCACTGTCAACAGACCATTTCACTTCTTTATATTGGTAAAGATAGTTAAGACTTTCTAATCAAATAGAAATGCTTATTTATTTAAACTTTGCCCCACTCTTGGAATTTCTTCCTGTATCGTGGGTGCGTTTACAAACATATAAACTCACATACACAACACCCAGAGCCGGAACAACTTTCTGTAGGTCATACAAATATTTATTCCGTGCGGGAATCGAGCCCGCGACACGCAGCGCAGCAGTCAATCGCTCAGCCACTGTGCCAACCATGCGCCCTTTATGATTGAATATTTTGATACATACACATAGGATCGGTGGATCTTCAATTGTACAACGGCCTTTATATTGTTTGCAGTTAGCAATTCAGACCGTATTTTTAATCAGTCTCCTTCGAAGCCCCATTGCAATTGGTTTTTAAATATATAATTCATGCCTGAGACTCCTTTCTGGATCTGAAAGTGAAAAACAGCATTAATACCAAGTTTGGTGTACCATTCAAACAAAAACGAGAGATTCGATTGCTTACCTACATCATAAAAAGAAGCCTTGTACAGTAAAATTCTTCAAAAATCTTAACACCCCCTAAATCGTATTTTAGGAGTAGTACTTATATTGACAACCTTTATTATTTGCTGTTTGTATTTATGTCAAGTTTAAAATATGTACCTAAGCCCAACAAATTGCCACCTTTAACACCTCTTAGGGGTAGAATTTCCAGGAATCAATAAATTCATTGTTTTTTTTATTAATCAAGAGCGTAAACCTACGATTTCAGATGTTTTACATTCCAAACCGAAGAAATTTCATATAAAGTTTCAACCCCTATTTTATCTCCTTAGGGGTAGAATTAAAAAAAACTAATAAATACATGAATTTTTTATCAACCAAAAGCGTAAATCCAAAATTTCACGTGTCCAACTTATAAACTGTAGAAATTACATACAAACTGTCAACCCCCTTAGGAGTAGAATTTGAAAAAACCAATAAATGCATTTTACCAACCAAATGCGTAAATCTAAAATTTCACGTGTCCAACTTACGAACTAGAAATTACATACAAACTTTCAACCCCCTTTTTACTTTATCAAATCAATCAATCAATACAATACAATATTTTTGAATATCAACGTGGACGTGTCAAGCTCAGTGATGATCCCCGTCAAGGTCGTCCAAAAACTGCAGTCACCCAAGAAAACGTTGATGCTGTGCGTAAGCTGATTGAGGAAGATCGACATGTGACATACCGCGAAATTCAGGCAACTTTAGACATTGGCATGAGTCAAATACAAATAATCTTGCATGAACAATTAGGTGTAAAAAAGTTGTTTTGCCGATGGATACCGCATTCGCTCTGTGAAGAGCAAAAAGCGGCTCGCGTTACTTGGTGCGTCAGAACTCTCGAAAGATTCCACGCAGGATCCTCAAATGCTGTATACAACATCGTATCAGGTGACGAATCCTGGATATACGCGTACGAACCCGAAACAAAAAACCAGTCACGAGTTTGGGTATTCGAAAATGAGTTAAAGCCAACAAAAATTGTTCGTTCACGGAGTGTTGCAAAAAAAATGGTGGCCACGTTTGTTTGTCTCCAAAACCGGCCATGTTGCGACTATTCCTCTTGAGGGACAAAGAACGGTTAATGCAGAATGGTATGCTAGCATTTGTTTGCCACAGGTCGTTTCTGAACTCCGTAAAGAGAACTGCAACCGCCGCATCATCCTCCATCACGACAATGCGAGTTCTCACACCGCGCACAGATCAAAAGAGTTTTTAGAGCAAGAAAACATAGAATTATTAGACCATCCGCCGTACAGCCCCGACCCAAGACCTAATGATTTCTATACTTTCCCTAAAATAAAGAATAAATAAGGGTGAATAGGTTACTTCTAGGCAAGCGTGCTTCACCGTCGACCACATCATCGCTTACCATCAGGTGAGATAGTGGTCAAGCGCGAGCCTATTTACAATAAAAAAAAAAAAATTGCGTGGTCAGAGATTTTCATCACCTGAAGAAGCTGTGGACGCCTACAAAACGGCCATTTTGGAGACCCCAACTTCCGACTGGAATGGTTGCTTCAATGATTGGTTCCATCGTATGGAAAAATGTGTCAAATTTCGCGGAGAATACTTCGAAAAGCAATAAATACATTTTTAAATAGTAATGTTGTGTCACTTCCTTTATTCCCCAAATTTTCAGTGCCGCCCTCGTATATAGATAAAGCATCCTCATGAGCCATGTATGAGGCACCGAGTCATAGGCCTTCTTATAATCTATCCAACATGTCGACAGATCCTTTTGGGAACGCCGAAACTGTTGGCTAATGGCCAAAAGAGTAGCTCCTTAGTACCGCGGGACCCATTCCTACATCCATTCCGAGAGATCGACATGATGGAGTTATTGTCGACGTGTTTATTAATTTTAACCCTTAAAATGGAAGTAAGAACCTTATAGACCGTTGGTAAACATGTAATGGGTCTATAATATTTGGGTTCCGCGGTGCTACCAGACTTGTGGAGCAGGTGGGTTATTCCTGTTGTAAGGAACTTGGGTAGCGAACCAGACTCTAAGGCTGCCTGGCACTGAAATGCCAAACGAGCGTACGACCTTTGTAGCCATTTGATCCAGAAGTTGTGCAGTCCGTCCGGCCCTGGAGATAAACAGTTCGGCAACGGACGGACTGCACGGGCTACATCTTGGGTTACACTTTGGAATGTACTACGGGTTATACTTTGGAATGTATCTGGGTGTATCGCTCAACTTTCTCCCTGTACCTACGAATACGGTTTGCCCATGCAAACACTCACACTCTTTTTGTTTCAGGAAGTCGATGCGCTCTGTGACATGGAATATAAAGTCTCGGGGGCTGACATCAGTCCCCGAAAACGCCCGTCTCACAAAGCGCATCACTCTTGGGCGATTATTGCCCTCCATGAAACAAATTAGTTTGCCGATGAGTGCTCTGGCCCTACCTACGTTCGATCCTGCACTGCCAAGCCGGTACGGCTGGCTTCGATCGTGTAGCTCTGTCATGTGCAAATTTGACGAGGGCTACAGGACATGCCGCTACAGCTGCGCAGTACATGATCGAATGTGTATCAGTGAGGTCTTCGCAGTCATCGAAATAGTTTAACAACTTCGAATCCAAAACAGCCACCAGTGCCCTATTTTTGTTATGTAATGGCAAACGAGGTAATCGTGGCCTAAGTTTGGGTGGCATGTAACGTTATTCTCGAATAGCTCACTCCAAAGCACTCCTCAATTCCTCATTGCACTGGGTACTTACGTTTGTAACTTTAACTTTGTCACTACACTCCTCGTCAGCGTGGATGGGAATATGGTTGGACTGTGGTGGCACCACTGCCTGCGACGATGGGGCAGTTACACGGTTACCCATTTCGTTCGTTACAGGGGTTACTATATTTCATAAAAGATAGCCTGATCTCTGCGACAGCTGCCAGTATCAATACCTGTCTACGATCAATACCAGGGCGTTCAATCTTAGTACAAAAAACTGGGAACAGCAATGGGTACAATGATACAAAATCACGAAGCATATGTAGTCACTGTACAATATAACGCACAAAATGTTTTTTTTAATTTTGTTGGATTATACTCGTGATTTTACACCAACTAATTCGAATAGATGGCGCTAAAGAAAATCGTAACTTGTCAACATTGCGTAGTTACGGTAGTATATACTACTACAACAATATATTTTTACCAACTTCTGTGATATTGTTTCCAAAAAATATTTTCAATTAAGGATTATTTTTACGGGTTTTAATTACATTTAACGCACAGTGTGACATTTTATTATTTTTTGATTACTTAAAAACTCATATAGAAATTACTTTTACAATCATTTTGCAAATATTCATTGGGGTGGTGGTAAAATTCTCTTGGTGGTTTTATTAACAATAAACTGGTTACCCCCAATTTACAAATATCTGCCAAAGATTACTATTATATACTGGATATAGATAGGCAACTCAGCCTTTTTTTCTGGATTCAAACGTAGCACATGTGCAGTGCCATCTATGAACCGGTTAGGGGAACTTGTTGAATTCTACCGGTTGATTGGTAGAATTTTAAAAGACAGATTATGATTCAAATCGGGCTATATTCAATTGGAAGTGATATTTTGGGACTTGAAAATGCACACATATTCAAGTACCGTCGAGTGTGTCACAGACACTTTCAAGATAAATATCTATGTCGCAATAACAGGATATGCAATATAAAGTAATAAATAAAATTTTATCTGGGCGAACATACGTTAATGATGAAGAGGATAAAGTACAAATGAAAACAAAAAAATGTTAATTTTTACTTATCTATGTTATGTCATAGGGTAATTTAGTAATGTACATATTAATAAAAACATAATTACCTACATTGTAATTTATTTAAAAATTCTTGAAACGAACATTACAGTTCTACAGAATAAAATTAAACCAAAACATACATACACACACACACACCTACGCACCTTCATGCACGCACACACACACAGCTAAATCATATCCAGAACAAAGATTTAGTTCTAACTATATAGATCAGGTGGCGCTAGTTTCTTCACGAACGCAAATGACACGTTCCACGGGACGAGATTGGTCTCTATTTCAGTATGTTAAAATGTACTCTGTGATCCACAGAGTACATTTTATAATAGGGTAATCAATACAGTACAAACAATCGCGCTTGACAGGCTAAGAGGGCTAACAGCGTAGACAGAGAAACCACTCTTCTCGTTTCTCTGTCTAGGGCTAACAGTAACGTGTACGTCAGTTTGACATATGTCGCACAGATCAAGCTATCGAAGTTTACACGATAAATCTGGCAATCTTGTCGAATCTGCCTGTCAAATCTGATCGATACGAATCAAAATAAATGGATATTTTATTGTCTTAGTTATAGGGCGCACCAAAATATCCAATATATAGATACGAGGTACAGTTCTCGCAAAACTTTTTGGTCGCCCTAAAGTTTGCTACAATCGCTACGCAGTAATAAATCACCGGCTTTACTGTCCGTATATTTAGGTTTCTCTGCGCTTTACAGTCCCGCGCGAGAGCCCGCGAGGATGATGTACAATGATTGCTCTCAGTACTGAGTTCAATCATAAAGTATTTTGTTTAAAACTCATTGGACAGCGTTTCCTCGGTCTCTCGCGCGAGAGTGGTGTACATCCGGCATCATACAAAGACAGCACCGATCCGTGTAGCACTTGCGCATCGAAAAGCCCACATCAGGGCGGCCAAGCCAAGAAGTTGGCGACAGTTTGACTACATCTTCGAGTATGGCCAGAAACAATATTTATTTTACAACAGATCAAATAATTTATTATCATCTATCTAATCATAATGTTAAAGTATTGATGCTTTTGTAAAATATTATAGTTTTTAGAGCTGTGGTGGTGACCACACAAGTATTGCTCAAAGCACAGAAATAAATTAATATCTGTGGTGGTGACACTGAAAATATTTTGCATTAAAGAATAGTTTTTAGTAACAATTCTATAGCAGAGCATGAGCTCAGTAGCTTAATCAGTATTACCCAGTACAATATAGTAATCTTTGGTCAGTATTTCCAAAACCTCAGCACAGCGCAATAATTTTTCCTACCATTTCTATTAATATTTCTCAAAGGAGGTAGTTTTTTGTAATAAAGGGAGTACCTACGAGAAACTTTCAACATATTATTAATTATTTTTTACATTTACTTTTGGAAAAAGTTCATAATGCAAAACACTCCATCCATTCGTTATCGATTTATTATGGTAGCTACTTAGTTTTAAGTATGGTATCCCTCACAAGATTTATGTCAACATTGTCAACGTCGCGGTGGTATTATTTATATTATTTACGGGATTCTCTAGAAATTATTAGAATATATATGTTAAGTGTAATGTTTTATTTTAATTAAGTGTTGTACTTAGAAATATGAATACTTCTGTAGAAGGTATTATCGTAAACAACTGTCAATACGCCCCGATTTACTTGATACAAGATCCTGGCGCCACTCAGGTATTGTAATAACCAACTGTTATTATTGTTATTAAACTTACAGATATCTCATATTATGTTAAATTACATAAATTTTTATGTTCCCAGGGCAATACATACGTCCTCGCTTCAAATAACGTAGAGCCACCCAAACCTGTTAGTAATAACCTGAAAACATTTTATGAAAACAGTGGTAATATTGAAAATGGATTATTAAGCGCGGATACCGGTACCGGTATTAAACCAAATGTGATCAAAAAGAAAGAAAGCATTTTAATCAGAAATAATTTAAAATTGGCCAGCTTTTTATTGCCCAAAAACGAAAATGTAAATAAACAATATGTAGTTGATAACATTGTTTTGAAACCTACCATCACCACCACAACCACTGCAAGTACAACAGTACCAGTAAATCAGCTTCCAGTAAACACAGTACCAAAAATAGATATTGATAGAAAGATAGTAAAACTCAAGGAGGTCCCGATAATCAACAGACATCGGACTGACAAAGTTTTGCCAAAGATTAAGCCAAAAGAGAGGTAAGTTTATCACTATTATTATTTATTTTTATTGTCACATTTGCATATAAGGCATTGATAACTTTGTGAACAGCAACAACTATAATTGGAATACTAAGTTCAACGTGTTCTTCCTTTCATCAGACAATAGAAGGATCAAAAATAGCTAGAAATGTTTGTAGCGCATATTATGAAAAATCTTTATTGACAAACCATCCTACACATTTTTGTTGACTGGTGTTTGTAGTTACCGAGTGCTGGGCCTTGGTAATTCATGCAATATATTTCTTAGATGCATAATTTCTACCTTCTACCTTCCAAAGATGCTTCTGATAAAACTTGAGACAAAATCTTTTCCGTAAACAGATTTATGGAATTGTTGATTCTCTTGACCTACTAAAATGTCCCAAGATAGAAGAAACCAACCAATTTGCCTTATTGATAGAATGATTTAGTGTTTATCAACAGGATGAGCAGCCACATCCTATGATGTACCACAAATATAATGATTTTGTTTATTGGCCTGAAAAATAATTTTAATACCTATATTTTTCAGCACACTCAGCCCCACTCCATCCAAACACACATCAGTGCAATTAATAAAATTAGGAGAGACTTATCATAGGTAAATATGATTTTTATCGTGATTCATCATCTGTGAGTTATACTTTATAGAGAAGTTGTAATTTAGACCTACTATTTTAAAATTACTTACCCAAAGGTAGTATCCCTAAAATTGCTAACTCAAGCTAAACCATAACTCTCAATGGTTCATGATAAGATTGTATTAATGCTGTTTTTTCTCTTTCTAGTTTAAACCACTTGAGTGAAGAACAGATAAAGATGGTAAATCAAGCATTGAAAATTTTTAATGATCAGGACAAATCAGTACCGGAGCTCACCTATGATCCAGTAACAAATACTAAATATATTTATAAGTAAGTTATTCTGACCATTTCTGAGTTAAAATTAGTCATCTTCTATATTATTTTAAATATATAAAAGAAGGAGGTTTCGGGGATCCGTTGGATGCTAGATGCACAGGACCTAACACTTGGGGGAGGCATATGTCCAGCAGTAGATGTCTTTCTGCTGAAATGATGATAAAAGAAATAACTGATTGACTGATTGATAACGCACAGCCAAAACCGCTAGGACTAGAAGTATGAAATTTGACAGAAAGTTTACTCAAGTGATGTAAGTCAGCACTAAGAAAGGATTTTTGGAAACTCCACTCCTAAACATGTTGAAAGTTTGTTTGAAAATCTTATTCCTTCGGCTAATATTCTTGAAACTTGGCACTAATAGTAATAAGTAAGTGATAAAGGTTGTCATTATTAGTTTTTCGAAACTACCTCGAAAAGACTTTTAGGGAGTATTGAAGACGATTTAGGAGGTTTGAAAGTTATTATGAAGAATCCTGTTTCTTGGTTTAATAAACTTGACATAAATACCAACCTATGTAAACAATAAAGGTTGTTATTATAAGTTTTTCGAAATTACTCAGAAAATGCGATTTCACGGTGTTCAAAGTTTGCTAAGAATCTTGCTGCACAGGGTTTCGTGTTTGATCTACGGATCTAGGGGAGCACTAAGAAGGAATTTTCGAAAATTTTACTTTTAAGGGGATGAAAGGGGGAATTTTTTTGTATGAAAAACCTAATTCCTTGGTGATAAAGTAAATAATCAAAATTACTGACTAACATAAACGAAAAATAATATATATATATTTATAGATATATTTGGGTTGTTAAAAAGTCTATTATCAACGGGTAATCATGGGTTATTAAGTTTTTAGGGGAGGATATTACATTGTGATGGTAACATAAAATCTATCATTATTTAAGTCAAATAACGAATCTTCCTGAACCAATAATCCATAGATATATACGATACCCCATTTTGTATTGATTTAACAATAGCTTATTTTTATTCGCCTTCACTAAATGCACTTAAGAAAGTCATCTGTAGGATTAAATACGAAATCTCGCGAATTCGCGGGCGGAATGCTAATTGAAACATATGAATGGCTACCTAAACCTGTTAATTTCAACAAAAAATATTAAGTGTTCAATTATAAACCAAACTAACTAATTGTACTGGTGTTAATTGCATATTAATTCAAATTTAAGGGTTGTCTCACCGAAAGATTTGACAGTTGTTGCAAAAAAGAAAATCTCACTAAAGGATCGCAAGAATCATACTAAAATTCCGAAGAAAATAGAAGAAAATGCCGTAACGCATCTCAATCCAGAAAAAGTCGTAACGCATCTCAATCCAGAAAAAGTCTTGACACGTATCAAACCAGAGAACATCTTAAAGCACATCAATCCAGAAAAAGTAATAAAGCACGTCAATACAGCAAAGTTCTTAAAGCGCGTCAATACAGAAAAATTCTTAAAGCATTTCAATACAGAAAAAGTCGTAAAGCACGTCAATGCAGACAAAGTTCTGAAGCACGTCATTCATGGAAAAGTCGTCAAGCCTGTCATTCCAGAAAAAGTCGTGAAGGCAGTTTTTCCTAAAGAAGTTCCGATCCAAAAAGAAGATATTGAAGAAGACTTTGAAGAGCCTGAGCCGCCTGCTGAGGTATTGTATTACCTAAAAAGAGATTTAACTTTTAAGTTTTTTTTTTGTTTAGAATTTATTGTCCCACTGCTGCACAAAAGCCTCCCCAAGTCCTTCCAGGAATTCATTTCCCGCGCCATCTCGTACCAGCCTAACAAAAACTAGTAAGTATGTCATTTATTTCAGGAGAAAGTCACAAGGAGTGGTCGGAAAGTAAAATTACCGAAGCAGATTTTACCAGAGGGGGCACCACAAAAAGCAAGGAAGAAAAGTGGAACTATTGTCTCTTGCTTCCAGTGTGCTGCTGTAAGAATAATAATACATTCATACCGTTTAAAACGACATTGAAGGGGACCATTCACATGCTGATTTTATAGCTGATAGTCAGTCCTTGCTCCAGGACCTTTACATTCCGTCGTAATACCCAGTATGTCGTTTGAAGCAAAGTCGCTTTAACGGTTTTGTCTGTATTTATATGTTATGTTTGAAATGTATGATATATAATTCTCTTGAAGTCGGTATTAATCAATAAATCTCTTTACAGGACTTTGGCAGTTTATACCGCCTACAAAAACATTATGAAAATCATCCCACACATATACCCGTAAAAATCCATTCCAATTTATTCCATTGTTTACTGGCAATCATCAAGAGCGGATCAGATGGAAATAAAACCAATATATTTATACAGCAGTTGGAACAACTAATTGTTAAACTAAAGTCTCTATTGCCTTGTTTATTGAAGAAAGTAGATGGAACAGATGGTCAACCTTGCACAATCAATGAAGACATTAGCAGGTAAAGAATCTCATAAAATTTTTTGGCTATGATACATATTCCTTCCCTGATATTATTAAATTGATTGTATTTTGTTTAATTTTTCAGACTTTTCGGCATGAATCCTGGAAAATACAAAATTGATGTGGAAGCTTTAAATTGCGTCAAAGATAAAAATGGGTATTGTGTCCACAATCCTCCTAAAATAAATCCTATTATTAGAGATCAAAATAAAACGTCCCCAAATTTACTGAAGAATGTGGATGTACCAAATCCTGATAACGAAAGTGAAAACTGTGCAAGAATCAATTCTGTGGCAAAATGGCCAACTGTTAGTAAAAGAATTTGGAAGCTCAAACACAAATCACATGAACAAACTGCAAAGAAAATGAGACTGAACTCTGAGAGTGACACTCTCATTGAACTTGGAACTGAGGACTTTTTATTTCCTCAAGAAGGGCAGAATACTGCAAATGTTGCAAGTATTATTCCCGAAAATAATACGAACCCAGCAGATATGATTTCCGATGATGTAGAAAAAATGTTGGAAAACTCAGAAGATTGCAACATAAACTGTGAACCAGAGCCTGAGCCGCAAACTGATAACAACATGATGTGCGAGCTTGGTCAGCCAAAGAATAATTATGTGCAATTCCACAGCACTCACTTCGACATACGATCATCACCAATAAAACCATCCTCAACGGTTTTCCGTAAATTTCAAATTAACGCTAGCAAACTCAGCAATTATGATGGACAAGTCATTCGCTCATTAGAGATGGTCAATAAAGCTTCAGATAAATGTGTACCTGTCCCAAATCCTGATAAAAATGTACACATATCTCTACCTAATTCTGAAAACAGCATAAATCCACAAAATACAGACAACAGGCTAAATGCGGGTATGCCAAATGATACTAGACAACATATCAGTATTCCTAATTCGAATAATGGTTTACATGTTAGTATATCTGACAGTCATGTGAGTATATCAGACAGTTTACTTGACACATTAACCAGTTCAGACAGCCAACAACATACTACCATAAAAAATTCAGACAAAAATAGTTTACATTTGCACACATCTATGGTAAATTCAGATAACAGGCTGCATGTAGCAATGCCAGATTCGCTAGACGAGCTTCATGTGAAAATGTTAAATTCTAATAATGATTTACATGTCACAAAACCTAATTCGAATAATGATTTGATTGATGCTATTACGAATATGGATGTTACTATTCCAAAATCAAGTAATAATTTACATGTTACCATGTCTGACACTGATAGTAGGCTACATGTTAGTATGTCAAATAGCGATGGTAAACCACCATCAATATTTGGACAACCACCACATGTTAGTATACCAAATAGCGATGTTAAATCGCCATCAATATTTGGCCAACCACCACATGTAAGTATGCCAAATAGCGATGTTAAATCGCCATCAATATTTGGCCAACCACCACATGTTAGTATGCCAAATAGCGATGGTAAACCACCATCAATATTTGGCCAACCACCACATGTTAGTATGCCAAATAGTGATGTTAAATCGCCATCAATATTTGGCCAACCACCACATGTTAGTATGTCAAACAGCGATGGTAAACCATCAATATTTGGCCAACCACCACATATAGCTTTACCAAATTCTAATGGTTTACATTTGACATTACCAAGCTCTGATGAAAATCTACGTTTGATATTGCCACCATCAGAGAATAGTTTAGATGTAAGTATATCAAACAGTGATAGCTTACATGATCTGTTCAAAAATGATGTAGATTTATCATGTAAAGACGCTGATGTGATAGACCCTGTCCTTAAAGACTGGATTATTAGTACAAGTGAAAAATCTGAGGATGGCTTCACAAAGATCACGCCATCATTATTACATGGCAGAGATAGTGTGGACAAATCTTTAGATTCACACAAAAACCTAAACCATTGTGGTGATATGCCGTCATTAGACGACTCTTCTGACAATCGCCTTCTATCAAATCAGAGCGAATCAGTATTAAACTTTTTAGATACATTAGGCAATGACTTATACCCAGAGACTGAGATTAGAAATAATGGTGTGGACTTCCAATTGGATCTGTTCGCATTTCATCATTCATAATGTGTTAATATTAAGAACAAAATTAATATTAAGGAGTTAAGAAAAAAAATATATTTAGGAATATTTTTAGAGAAAGATTAGATTTGTACTTACAGTCATATTGTTTTATTTATCTTAGTATGTATATTAATGAGATGTCAGATGTCCATGAGATAAGGTAAAATTGCAAATTATGATGGCAATAAAAGTGATTTGGTAAATATGAATTCTCAACCACCAACTGAAACATTTTTACATTCAATAGTAGTAAATAGACTAAAATGTTTTGACTTTGAAGAATTGTAAAAAAATCACATTAAATGAACAATGCTGGAATACCATTTGATTTATATAAATAAATTGCTATAGAAAACTGTTTTTTATTTTTTTATCCTTTCTCTTCAACGCAGTGTTCAGACTACACTATTGCCCGCGCATCTCAATTATACCTACATAAATGGTAGCAAAACCAACTCACACTGAACTTGCCTCATATACCTAGACCAATAAGCTTTCTACCTATATTGTCTAAGCTGTTCGAGATAATAATGCTTGATACCCATACTGCGGCATAAAAAGACAATTCCTGAACACCAATTCGGCTTCCGGACACGCCATGGAACGACAGAACAAGTGCACAGTGGTTCATACAATCAGATTATTACTGGAAAAAAGGAAGTATTGTTTAGATACTTTTCTTGACATACAATAAACATTTCACCGAGTCCACACTCAGTCAAATGCCTGTTGTATGTCACTAAAACTAAAAACTTGTTTACCAAACACTACATATTTGCTACTCAAGTCTAACCTGGAGGACCGACTGTTACAAGTTAAATCTGAGGGCTGTCTATTTTTACTTTACCCCATACAAGCTGGTGAACCACAGGGGACAGTATTGAGTCCTATCCTGTACACGGTCTACACTGCTGCCTTACCTACCTTAATTCAAAAAAGTTATTGGATCATGTAAGAAAAAGTGGAGAATCAACAATCAGACTTCCTGAGAGATCGGTCTATTCGTCGTTCGGTGGCTTCTCGTCGGACCAATTGGATATTAATGCCGGGGTCCTTCAGGGGTGGCTACTCTCAGCAACATTATTCTACCTGCACATTAACGATATTCTGCTAAAACCTTTGGGTATGCAGACGACGAAACTGTTGGTGAAAGATACTTGTCCAACGCACGGGCTACCGGGCCTAAGATCCGCAGCCGAATTGCGCAAGTTAATTCGGCAAGGTGAAGGGTTTTACCGCTATCAAATCGATCATTCACATGCGAGATGAATGGAGCGATGTGGATTTCGGTCTGTGTGATTGATCGATTGATAGCGGTCAAACCCTTTGCGTTGCCATATTCACTTACGCAATAAGGCTGTCGGTCTCTCCGTGAGGCCATGGTGTAACGTTAGAACCTGTCCTTGCAGGCTGTCTCCATATGAGGCGATGCCAATGCTGCTAAAACCCAGGCGTCTTATGTCCGCTAAAAAGACCCAATTTCACCCGGCTCCAACTTGCCGAGATATCACCGAGCCAATAACGGACCATCTTGAGCTTCTTGGCGTTACGTAATTGACATTGACTTTCTATTTTGGTCCATACATTGAGTTGAGGCAAAGGCTCAGCTGGCGACCAAAAAGTTGGGGCTCTTTGCACAGGTCAGAAGGTACCTACTTCACGCTAGAACAGCTTCTCAACTTGTATCAAGCGCAAGATCGACCATGCATGGAGTAAGTAACTTCTGTTCACATCTCCGGGACGGATCTGACAAAAACCATCTTGATGCACTAGAGTCGGTAGAAAAGCGGGCCAAGAGGCTCATCGGCAATGAGGCACTGGTCAAGTCAAAGCCTTGAACATCGTCGCCAAGTTGCCAGCTTGCTTTTATCGGTTACATTTCGGGGAAGGTTCGATGGAATTTGTGATCTAATTCCGCCCAGCCCGTTTCATCATCGGACTACCAGACGTACGGCAATGCGCCATCGGTAAATAGTGGACATTCCACGCATACGCACTAAACGTTATGGCAATACTTTTATTATGCGTACAGCTAAGTAGTGGCATTCCCTGCCGGAGTCTGTTTCCCGATTTTATTATTGAGATTACAGAGAAATAAAAATGTGTACCTACTTACAGATCCCAACTTACCTTACTTTCTTGTACAGTAATCCCCAATCGTTTTGGCCAGTCTGAAGTTGGCTACAAATGGCTGCGCACTGCGCCAGCCAGTACTTATCTGGAAGTAGTCTGCGATTTCAAATTAAAACAGTAGCGTGCCATGCCATGCGCATTGGCAAGCCTATACTAAAACGGGCCAAAAAATTGAGGATTACTGTAAAATAATCTCTCCGAAGTGATTCATTGAAAAGGTATTGTTTATTGCCTTACATTTTATAGCTTTCGAAATAACATAGTTTTATACATCACTTCTTTTTTTAAATTAAACTAGAATAGGGCTGCCTAAATTGTATTGGTAACCATGCCATTTGTTTAAAAAAATAACAATAATATGATCATGAAGCTGCTATAGAATCATGATTTGGTGATTTTTTAGACAAATAAAACTAGATGCTATTCATATAACATAACTCTTTATTTACAACCCGAAATTCGTACAGCATTGTAACGCTTACAATTTTATGTTAACTTAAACATAAGTAAAAGTGTGATTTCTGTTATTAAAAAATTACCTGTAATGGCAATTAGTTTTATATATGCGTTCCTGTATTATTTTGCTGCTTGACAAAGGTTCGCCTTCCGTAGACTAATATCTCCCACGGCTGGGTTAAAGCGTCCCCCACTAAATAATATCCGTTAAATGAAAAACTTATTCTAAGCTTGCAAAACTGGTCTTTCATTTTTCCCTTCTAAATTCTGGTTGGTCAGAGCATAGCCGGTTCCACCTCGTTGCACCATTATGATGTCTTTCTCCTTCAGCTTGTCACCAGTGAGTGGGTGCATCCAATCCTTTTTGATGATCTTCTCAACACATTCCATTGTGACTACATGGCCGGTTGTCCTGTAGAATGATAAAAAAGAGTTTAAAAAAACATGAGATGGACTAAGCAATGCTGAGGCGTTATGAATTTGAGAAGTAAATACACTATACAAATGTTTGTCTTCAGTTATACATAATACACTTGAGTGCAAAACTATCGCACAGCACATTAGAAAATAAAGTTTATAATCAAATAATACTATTGAAGAATGCTTAGTTCTTATTGGAATCACATAATAACCGATTGCATATAGTCACTATATTTGACAGTTTTTGATGCTTTATCCAAAACTAATTTCTTGTATTACTAAGAGCAACAACCTGAGCAGCTTCCATGGATATAATGTCCATTTTTCACTATCTAATGATAAAAACCTTCACTGGTAATCACACAAAGTAGTTTCAGATAGTGTCAAAAACCGTTAAATATACCGACTTTAAACACTCGTTTTTATGTGTTCAAACAAAAACTTACCATTCTCCAAAAACGCATACAGAATTATTTGATTATAAACTTTACTTATTTTCTAATAATATCTGCGATTTAAGTTGAATATAGGGTGCCTTGGCCTGTGCAATAGTATTTGGATTTACCATAAATACAGGCTTTAATACTTATATCTACGGCTAGTCTAAACTACAAAAAAGTTATCTGTGTTAAAAGATGAACAGTCAAGGTTAAGACAAAGTGGATTTATAACAAACAATGTTAAATTACCTGATCACAGCACAAGGTACAGCATTGCTCAATATGTCATGTGTGACTGGACACATGTATCTGTTCTCCTTAGCTATTAAGGATTTCTTATCATCTGGGTCATTAACTAATGTCCATTTCACTTCAATAAGGTCCTTCATTTTTAATGGCTTTCCACTAATTGGACAGCACACTGTGGGATCGGGTTTTTCCATTTTCGAAATTTTTGCATCAGGCAGCTGAGAAGGAACCCAGAAACTTGGCAATTCCTTAGCCTTGCCATTTGCAAGATTTGATAAAGACGACGATGATGATGGCCCGCCATCCGCGTGTTGTTTACTGGAGATATTCTTTTCCCTGTTCATGAATTTAATGAGGTTCGCTTCTTTCTCAGCTGCTGCCAGCTCTGCCATTTCCGACTCCTCTTTCTTCAACTGTTTCTCATACTTCTTCAACTTACGTGTGTATTCATTCTTCTTAGTGATTATGTATTCCAATATAGCTTCTTTATCAAACAAGTATCCTTCTTTAGTGATTACAGGGTTCCTGCAAGGCTGTAATGTTAGACTACAGCAATCGAAGCTCTTCACAGAATCCTTCCCAAGTCTTTCGTTTTGTGTGCCGTATCCAGAAGCGGCAGCATCTTTTTTCTTTTCATGGTATGTGTATACGGCACCAGCTGTACAATTCCTTGCATGTCGAGTCATTTTAAGTCACAAGTTCGGCAAAACGAAAATACCACGAAAATAGTCTCTTTCACAACACCTTGTTTTTATTCAATCACTGCCACAGAGATTACTACTTAGGATAGTATAATTATAATAAAGGATCACTACATTCATAGACTACTCGACTTGGCGACTGACACTGAGTACTCAGTACACCCAAGGATATATACACGGAACAGAAAAAACAGGGTATATAGGTACGTTTTGTGGTGTACACTCATTCATTCGCTGACTGAAACAGTCTGACTGTGACTTGACGTTGACAGTTGACTGACAAAGTGACAAACAAACACAAGCAAACAATTTTTTTTTAATATTTTTTTATTCATGACGCCACGCCACGTAAGTGTGGTTCCATCTTTATATTACAATAGCTTAGTACAATAATTTCTAGTCAATGTTGTCGATGTCCATTGTCTGGATTACCCAAAACAAATATAATCAAAATTCCCCACAATTTTTAATTAAATAAACAAAAGTTATGTTCATATAAATTTCACATATATTTATTACAAAAATCTTCAGATATATTATATAAATACTTAAAAGATATGAAATGGGAGCTGCAAAAAGTAGATTAAATTTCTATAATTTAATCTACTTTTTGCAGCTCCCATTACGCCTTGTTTTTAGTAAACATATCATTTGAAAGATACAATTTTAAGCGCCCTCCTTTCTTCGTATTATCTACTCTAGCAGCCATAAGTGCAAGTACACTGTCAGTGTGTAGACAATAACGATGCTCAGTTTTCAAATTCTTTAGAACGCTAAATTTTCTTTCGACGGATGAATTTGAAAAAGTTAGATCATGAATTTTTAACATAAACTCTGAAAATCCCCGCAGTTTTTGGAATTCCCCACAGATTGGCAACGCTGATTCTATTTTATTCTATATTTTTATGTGGCAAGCAAAGCCGACGTCAACTATTCTGCCAACAACATCTAAAGTTAAATGGAAGAGCAATTAAGTAAAAAAACAATAATTTAAAAACAGGAACTGTAGACAAAAACTAAATTCTTCGATTAATACAGTTGACACTTGTTGGATTAGTGCAGGACTGAAACAAAAAAAAAAATACTTATTTGAAACAGAGACACATTGAAACGTAAAAAATCAAAATGATCAACAGTGTCAACCAGTGTTGGCAGCCCAAATTTTCGAAAAATAGTTGACATAGTGCAAAAAATCGGAAGATTTGAAAAAGGAAAATCGGTAGATAGATATAGAGATAGATATAGATATAGAGACCGATACTAAAACTCTAATCTAGAAGGCATGTAGGAATTCCTAAATAAAATAAATGTGGATTATTAATATTTGTTCACTCACAAAAATATTTTTTTAAATATCACAAACATATTAGGTCCTTACCTATGAAATTGGCGTTTTGTCGTACTGGCCACTTTGATCTCAAATAACTCCTCTTTGGTTTGGAATTCCAATTTTAAATTTATACAGCTATTTACTCATGCCTTTGTGTTTGGAAAACCTTTATTCATTTGTTTCTCCTCTTTTGGTTTTTTCTTTGCGCCAGTCAGTTTACAAAATGGAAAACTTAAAAGATACAATTCTTTTTATAGCGTTATTTACGAGTACGAGTTCCATCGTGGCACCAGTGCTGCAGAAACGGCTCGAAGGATGTATGGCGACGGTGTCGCAAATGAAAACACAGTGCGTTATTGGTTCCAACGTTTTCGTTTTGGAAATTTTGACCTGCAGAACAAGCCCCGTGGACGGCCGGAGACCAAAGTTTTTATTATAAAGTGAGTTATTGTTGCGTTAGCTGCAGGCTGCGGCGTTAGTGATAAAACTGTTTTAATCCACTTGAAGCAAATTGGGCAGGTGAAAAAGCTTGAAAGGTGGGTACCTCATGAATTGAGTGCAGCAAACCGACAAACGCGTGTCGACTGCTGCGTTACATTACCCAACCGGCACAATAATAAAGGGATTTTAAATCGAATCATTACCTGTGATGAAAAGTGGATCCTGTACAATAATCGGAAACGCTCATCGCAATGGCTGAACCCTGGCGAACCAGCCAAATCCTGCCCCAAGCGAAAATTGACTCAAAAAAAAATTACTTGTGAGCGTTTGTTGAACTAGTGTCGGTGTCATTCACTACAGCTTTGGAAAATCTGGCCAGACGATTACGGCGGATGTATATTGTCAGCAACTGCTAACCATGATGGAAAAGCTAGCTGCTGAACAGCCGAGGCTGGTCAATCGCTCTAGGCCACTGCTGCTTCAGGACAACGCTAGACCACACACTGCACAACAGACGGCTACCAAATTAGAGGAGCTTCAATTGGAATGTCTAAGACATCCACCGTATTTCCCGGCCCAACTCCAACAGATTACCATCATTTTCGAAATTTGGGTAACTTCTTGCAAGGGAAAAAATTCAACTCCGATGGTGCAGTCCAAAGCGCCTTCCAAGATTTTATTGATAGTCCGAATGGTTTTTTTAGTAAAGGGACCAATGAACTACCTATGAGATGGCAAAAGTGCATAAATAGCAATGGTACATACTTTGATTAAAAAAATATATTATTTTAAAAAAAACGACTTTATGTTCTTCCCTTACAAAACACCAATTTCATATGTAATGACATTTTTTTTTATCGACTGTGGGCTCGTGCTTGCACTTTCTCATGGTAAGCAATGATGTGGTCGACGGTGGAGCATGCTTGCCTAGCAAAAACCTAATCACTTTTAACTTAAAGACCCCCAGATTGTAGCTATAGGGTGGATCCACCGTTGTGGACACGGTGGGCAATTGGGCATGCCCACACCAATTGAGGTCGATTGGCTCGAAGGCCAATTTTAAAATTTGAAAAACGTTCACTTCAAATTCCAGTCGCATTTTTATCTTAGCGACAATCTATGTCGAAAATTTGACAAAATGCCGGAAATTAGATGTTTTTGACAGAAGAATTATAACGTTACTTAATACCTAACAAATACGAGAGTTGCCTCTCTGATGTTATTTCCAATGCTTTGATAAAAATATGTGTGACATGAAGCGCAAACATTCGCTCGCTCACTTGGTTTGCTTTTGCATCATTCGTTCTCATTTCTCAGACTACGTTTATGTCGACAGAGAAACAATGTATACCTATTATAATGGTTAAAAGAAAAAAAAATAAAGAAAGTCGCCTTAAGTCAAAAAATTAATGTTCTAGCGTTTGCATTCCAGCCGAAAAACGTCCACTGCTGGACATAGGCCTCCCCGAGACGTCGCCACATAGACCGATCCCGTGCGTCTCGCATCCAGCGTATTCCCGGAACTTTAACCAGGTCATCGGTCCACCTAGTGGAGGTCTTCCAACGCATCGTCTTCCGGTTCGCGGTCGCCATTCCAGAACTTTTCGGTCCCATCAGCCATCTAGTCTGTATCTGGCCTATTGCCACCTATGTTTCGCAATTCTTCGGGCTATGTTGGTAACTTTGGCTCTTCTGCAGATATCCTCATTTCTAATGCGATCACGCAAGGAAACTCCGTGCATAGTCCTCTCCATTGCCCTTTGGGTGACTTTAAGCTTTCTGATAAGGTCCATTGTGAGCGACCACGTCTCGGTCCCATAGGTAATTACTGGCAACACACACTGGTCAAAGACCTGACACTACGTCTTGACGGTCTACGTCACTACGTCTACGGTACATTGGATGAGAAGATACCGCGCAACTTGCCGAACGCCACGCCGCCCAGCCGAGTCGGTTTCGACGGTTGACCTCTTTCTCGAGGTTTGACCTACCCAGTTGGTCCCAGTTAAACATAGTCGACAACATACAACTTCGAGTGTAGAGTCTCCGATCTTAATAGGAGTGGGTATAACATGGGCATTTACCATGACCTTGGGTTCATCCATTTTAAGACCCACTTTTTCGGAAGCTCTATTAAAGGTCATCGAGCATTGTACTGAGGCCCTTCATGGTCTCAGCCATGACCACTATGTCGTCGGCAAACCGAAGGTGAGTGATGTACTCGCCATTAACGTTGATGCCTAGCCCCCTCCAGTCCAGAACCTTGAAGACATCCTCCAGCGCAGCAGTGAACAGATTCGGAGAAATGACGTCTCCCTGTCTTAAACCGCCCTGGAGAAGGATAGTTTCTGATCCTGAAGACGGATTTCCATCCTGGCATTTTGTACAAACACGTCAACATCTCAATGTACCGGTAGTCGATCTGGCACCGTTGGAGAGACTGCAGTACAGTCCAAGTCTCGATCGAATCGAAGGCTATCTCGTAGTCCACAAACGATAAGCAGAAAGGCAGGTTATACTCTTCGGTCTTTTGCATTACCTGCTGCAGTATATGTATGTGGTCTAAGGTACTAGAAAGCCTTTCTAAAGCCTTTTCGGAAAATTTATAAAATGTGGGCAATCGTAAATTTGGGAATGGTAGCACCGTTTGTACTACGAAAAAGGATTTTGGTACATAAATAGTGTTTTTTTTTATAGGCTACTTTGTTTATATTCTGATTCATTCCTACCTCCTTGTAAGAAAAGTCACTTTAGAACGATGCACACAGCATCAATCAGGCATCAATATTTTTCCGTCATTTTTATCACTACGGCAACCCTGTTCTTAATACTGCCATAACGGGGAAATAAAATAATACTAGACAGACAACTAAAGAAAAAACAAAACAAACGTCAATGCAATGAACGTCAGTCTATGTCGTCTTGTTTACATCTTATTTCCGTAAATCCGTAGTTTCACGAGTTTCTCTTTCGTGATAGGTGTCTTTTCGAGGCAAAGTTTTGAGGGCAGTTCGATAAACTATTAACATACGATAAAACCTATCTGTGATTACAGCAATCTAATCTGCTAGATTTAATTATAATTCACTCGCAGTGATAAAGTTTTTGAGTGTGCCGACCTAATTCATTTTAGCATATTGGACACATCGTTTGGTGTGTAAAAAAATTGTTGTGTTTTCAGTTTCGTAGTGATTATTTTAAGTGAATAATGAACTTATCGTTCGCGGGTTGTGGTTTCCTTGGTATCTACCATGTTGGTGTTGCAGTGTGTTTTAAAAAGTATGCGCCTCATCTATTGTTAGGCAAAATTTCTGGCGCCTCTTTTGGTGCCCTTTCAGCTTGCTGCCTGCTCTGTGACCTGCCCATTGGTAATAAGCTTTCCATATTTTTATATTATTCATAGTCATTTACTTATATATTTAAGAATATTTTTTAGTACATTCTATTAATTTTAAGTTCTTGAATTTAATTTGACCAAAAATTATTATTAAACGTGTGTTTTTTCAAGTGCGAGTTGGACTCGCGCAAGACGCATACCATTATTGCACAAAACTGCAAAAAAATCATGTTTGTTGTATGGGAGCTCCACTTAAATATTAATTTTATTCTGTATTTAGTACTTCAACTGCAATCACGGTTCATGAGATACAGCCTGGTGACAGACGGACAGACAGACAGACATACGGACCGCAGAGTCTTAGTTCTTGCTATCCCATTTTTACCCTTTGGGTACAGAACTCTAACAATCAATATATTTGACAAAAATAAACCCCAAAATTACAAATAAAAAATTTATTTTATTCAATTCAAATTATATGTACATTCAATTCTTACATTAAGTAGGTAAATGTAAAAAAATAATTAGATTGTCAAACAATGAAACAAAGTACACCAAAATTTAAATGATAGGTAGGTATAATCTAAATTATTAGTATTGAACAATTAACAGAGTAGATATTAAATTAGTCATCACAATAATTATTGTAAATGAAGATGATGAGACAAGGCCGCAAGGCTAACTAGTAATCTTATACACAGAACTTTGTTTACACATTATGCATCCTACCTATATGGTATGAAAACATGGTATTGCAAATAACACAAACATAAACTTTATCGTAATGTTAACTGAGTTCATTTTAGAAAGACAAAATCCTGTGAAAATGCCTTAAAACAATTTTAGCCGCAAAGGAAACTGGACTTTGTAGAGTGGTAATTAGGTTTTGTATCCCAAAGTGCTGTTGCTTTAAATTATACATTTATGCACTTATCTATCTACATATAAAATACAACACTTCACTGGTGTCAATATTTACTGTTGGGTAATTAGTATGCAATGTTTTCTTTATCTTATTGATGAGTAATTAAATTGATTTATCACTCTCTCTTGAGATGAACATACTTCATTTTTGTTTCCAGCTACATTAAAAAACTTTGAATATTAATTTCATATATTAACTAGCTTTTGCCCATGTTAAGTGTTGTGTCTAATATGAAGATGGCTTAAAAATTTCATCAAAATCACTCCAGCCTTTTCATAGACCAAAGTAAAAATTCAAATAAAAAGTTTAATTTAAAGCAAAAACAAAATAACAAGTTTCAGGAAGTCTGGCATAAACACTTCTAAAATTTCCCTTTTGTAAATATGGAATTGTGCCAGAATGCTGATGTTATAGTTGTGGTTATGTTTAGTAAACCAACATACAACAACATGTTATGTAGATAGTTATGCAAAAAGAATTACCTGACCTTATTATTTACCCTCAGGATGAGGCCCGAAGTATAAAAACTCTTGGGAATTCTGCCCATTTTTCTCTGTAAAGATGAAATCTTCCAAGTATTTTCAGCCCACAGCAATGTTAATTTAAAAAAAAAACCGGCTAAATGCGAGTCCGAATCGCGCACCGAGGGTTCCGTACAAACAGCTACATTCACCAACATAATTAGGTAAAAATACTAAAGTTCTTATACAATGAAAGCACTGAACATTTCTCAACGATTTTTTTTTTGTATTTACTTTTCCAAGTACATTTTATAAGTTGGTCGACTATCACTCGTAAACTTGTAAAGCCTACTTAGGTGATCACACCTAAAACTATCAAGTTTTCTTTGAATTTCGTTATATATACTAATGCCATGAACTTTTTCACATGTCCAAAAGCAACCAATTAGCTGGCAGGGGAGGACACTTGACTCTAACAAAAATTAGCAATTTATAGCTTAATTTTACAACGGATCCCTGAATCGAAAAATTGTATTCACAGACTCATAATATTTTTGAATGGTCTGTTCAAACGATACCCACCCCACACCATGTGAAAGACTAGTATGAAAAAACATTCCCACTTTACGTGTACAGGAGGTAACACAAAAAAAAAACGTGATTTTATTTTACTAGGTACTTTTTCGGCGTGATTAATATATATATCCAAACCAAATTATTACTTTTCTAGTACTAAGAGTCTCTGAGCTAAGCCACGAACAGACGGACATGGCGGAACTATAAGGGTTCCTTTTTGACTACGGGACGCTAATAAAGCATGATGGGCAGAATTTGAACTTGAACATTTGTATTTTAGGCTAAGTAGTGACATAAATCACCGTGGGCCAGGTGAGGATATGCGATCTTGCTATATTTTGATTGAAGAGAATAAAATTTTAAAATGGCTCGCTCATCAATTTATAAGTGTTCAATTTTACTGTCATCCAAACCCAATAGTGGATGGTTGTAGACCGGTACTGCTACAATATGCGACTTAATTAATTTGCACTAATATTACACTCATCCTCAATGTTCTTATTATTCGCAAACAATAATCTTACCAGCTGATGTCCTATATTTGGTGGTGTAGGTTGTTGACATTTGCTGATAAGTACTTCACCTAATTAAGCCTCAGATTTGCTGATTACAAATATTACAATATTAGTTAATTTGTTTCCATGCGCGAAATGGATTGCTGTTCGAAATCATTCAATTTTTAGGGTTCCGTACCCAAAGGGTAAAAACGGGACCCTATTACTAAGACTCCGCTGTGCGTCTGTCTGTCTGTTCGTCTGTCACCAGGCTGTATCTCATGAACCGTGATTGCTAGAGAGTTTAAATGTTCACAGATGATGTATTTCTGTTGCCGCTTTAACAACAAATACTAAAAACAGAATAAAAAAGATATTTAAGTGGGGCTCCCATATACGACAAACTTGATTTTTTTTGCCGTTTTTTGCGATAATGGTACGGAACCCTTCGTGCGGGATTCCGACTCGCTCACTCACTCACTCACTTAGTTACATTTTCTCGCGCTACGTATTTGCGGAAATATGTTTATGTCTCGTTTCCACGTGAGATATTCGACAGGATTTTGTCGCACTGCTGCTGCTGATGATAGCTGCCTTTATTCCTAATATCCTACATTTACTTTCTTTCCCTCAGGTGAGATCACAACAGATGTACTAAGGGTAGTGAGCGAGGCGAGGGCTGGCTCCCTCGGGCCTTTCAGCCCTTCCTTCAACATTCAGAATGTCCTCCTCGAGGGCATGCAGAGGTACTTTCCCCATGACGTGCACAAAATAGTCAGTGGCAAGCTCCACATTTCCCTGACGAGGGTCTACGATGGCAAAAACGTCATCGTCTCTGAATTCCCCACGAGGGAAGACCTATTACAGGTGAGCATTAATTAGTAATTTTTAAACTATTTATCTTCCAGTCATTTGGAAATACGTAATCACTATTTGTCATCAGCCATCACCTGTTTTCCTCGCGATAAATAGTGCGTACTATTTATTTGTTTTCGTTTTCGCGCATGGCATTCAAACAATGACGTCATGGCGTCACTTTTGCAACAACATACTTCCTAAACACTAGAATAAGACGCGCGATTTCTTCATGAAAGGGTAATCTGCATTTATCCCAATGTATGTCAAGTAATTGCTTGGCTACTTAAACGTACTCTTAAACCTTACATAACATTCGCAATGAACGGTGTTCGCATTTTATTTTCGTCATCGGGCGTAATTTGCTTTAAATTGACGGAACGGTTCTTAACCTGCTGTAGAATCTCGTAAGAAGAACAGTTTTTTATTATTTTGTTGGCATTACTCCATTCAGGTAGACCTTCGCTCAGCAGTGGAACAGTTAAGATTGAACATAAAAACTTCATACAAACATCGAGTTCTTCCAGCAAATTTTTCTTCACTACCAATGAGTGTTTCAAATAGTGTCCCGGCTACATTAGGTTGATTTAGGTACTCTCAATTGACCGAAACATATTTAAAATAGGGTGGTGTCTGAAAGCTTTTAGGGCCATCTAGGATCTAGCGCTAATTTCAAACTTATCGTTAAGCCTTTTAAGAACTTCTTAATCTCCCCTAGGCGCTGTTAGCGTCGTGTTTCGTGCCAGTATTCTCTGGGCTGCTGCCCCCTCGGTTCCACGGCATCCGGTACATGGACGGAGGCTTCAGCGACAACCTGCCTGTGTTGGATGAGAACACAATCACTGTCAGCCCCTTCTGTGGCGAAAGCGATATATGCCCAAGGGACTTGAGCTCACAGTTGTTCCATGTAAGTATTAATTTATCTATATCTATCTATACTAATTATACAAAGAGGAAAGATTTGTATTTTTGAATGTAACGAATAAACTTGAAAACTACTGGACAGATTTCAAAAATTCTTTAACCATTGGGAAGCTACACTATCCCCAGGTGACATGGCTACGTTTTATCCCTGTATTCTCACGGGAACGGGAACTACGCGGGTGAACCCGCGAGGCTTCCGCTAGTGGCTTGTAAATAGACAGTATGGTTACTCATAGTGGATAGATGGGTGATGTAAGATCTATCTATATAGCAGCGTCTTTATAGCAGCGACCTTGAGCTAGTTATCTACTGTAGTGTGATCTATGGGACCAATCTCCCAATACAATTTTGCTATGAGTCGCGTAGAAGTTTTCGATAACTTTGGTTACTCTTCGCATTATTTCTTGCAACGTCTATCGAAGAACCAACTAGATTTTCTAGTAATATCGAACACTTCTGTAATTTATTCATGCTTGTTAGCATATTCAATGTACCGCGCACATGACTTGAGTAAAACAATAAGCTATTGTAGTACTGGTCCTTAAATCTTATTAACCTGAAGTCATTGCTATCGTAGCCTATGAACCTAAAAACTTTTGTGTGAATACAGGTCATTATAGAATCGTACTACTATTTTCGTAATCAATCTATTTATAAATCGATGTTGGGCTGTTAGATCAAGACAGAATCTGTAGAATAGAATCGTACTACTATTTTCGAAATGAATCTATTTATAAATCGATGTGGGCCACTTAGATCAAGACAAATATGTAGAATACAATCCTACTACTATTTTCATAATCAATCTATTTATAAATCGATGTTGGCCAGTTAGATCACGACAAATATGTAGAATAGAATCGTACTACTATTTTCGTAATCAATCTATTTATAAATCGATGTTGGCCAGTTAGATCACGACAAATATGTAGAATAGAATCGTACTACTATTTTCGTAATCAATCTATTTATAAATCGATGTTGGCCAGAAAGATCAAGACAGAATATGTAGAATAGAATCCTACTACTATTTTCGTAATCAATCTATTTATAAATCGATGTTGGCCAGTTAGATCACGACAAATATATAGAATAGAATCGTACTACTATTTTCGTAATCAATCTATTTATAAATCGATGTTGGCCAGTTAGATCACGACAAATATGTAGAATAGAATCGTACTACTTTTTTCGTAAACAATCTATTTATAAATCGATGTTGGCCAGTTAGATCACGACAAATATGTAGAATAGAATCGTACTACTATTTTCATAATCAATCTATTAATAAATCGATGTTGGTCAGTTAGATCAATACAAATATGTAGAATAGAATCGTACTACTATTTTCGTAATCAATCTATTTATAAATCGATGTTGGCCAGTTAGATCACGACAAATATGTAGAATAGACTCCTACTACTTTTTTCGTAATCAATCTATTTATAAATCGATGTTGGCCAGTTAGATCACGACAAATATGTAGAATAGAATCGTACTACTATTTTCATAATCAATCTATTAATAAATCGATGTTGGTCAGTTAGATCAAGACAAATATGTAGAATAGAATCGTACTACTATTTTCGTAATCAATCTATTTATAAATCGATGTTGGCCAGTTAGATCACGACAAATATGTAGATTAGAATCGTACTACTATTTTCGAAATGAAACTATTTATAAATCGATGTTGACCAGTAAAATCAAGACAGAATATGTAGAATAGAATCGTACTACTATTTGCGTAATCAATCTATTTATAAATCGATGTTGGCCAGAAAGATCAAGACGGAATATGTAGAATAGAATCCTACTACTATTTTCGTAATCAATCTTTTTATAAATCGATTTTGGCCAGCTAGATCAAGACATTTAGAATAAAATACTAAACTATTATAAATGCGAAAGTGTGTGAGGATGGATGGATGTTTGTTAATCTTTGCAGTAATATAGCTTATACATCAGAATAACACAACTATGTCAAAGGCTATAAATTATAAAATAAGTAATTAGTCCCCGCGGGCGGCAGCTAGTACAATAAACTATATTGTAAGCCAATCTCAATCACACAGCAAAATAAAGCTCTAATGACCCAGTATTCGTTTCTACAATAAGCGAGATGGTAT
Organism: Orthosia gracilis; assembly: GCA_947562075.1. NCBI lineage: Eukaryota > Metazoa > Arthropoda > Insecta > Lepidoptera > Noctuidae > Orthosia > Orthosia gracilis. Next base: position 20,758,755 of record OX387271.1, on the reverse strand, counting down.
TTTACCTCATAGCCTCATAAAATCGCAATAAGTATCATTGCGTTATAAATATTTTATGTTGAAAGTAATTGTTACGTGACTTATCACGTAACTCCCGACCTTCTTACTCAAGTTCACGGTTCCGATGACTTCATTTTGAACAAATATTTTGATGTGTAAGACAGTATTTATGCTAGTTTCTTACTTCCCAGCTGTATGTGTATTTTTTGATGTAGACAGCCCACTTGAATGCATTTTTGGGCCGTAACAATTTTTCTCCATAATTCCAGAATAATCAATTCAGTAGAAAGGTTAGCTATGTCAATCAGGGATTCTTCAGTTAAGGGAAGGGTTCTTCAGTTTGAACTGAACCCAAATGAGTCATACACAGATCCTTAAAATCTTTCTCCTCAACAGGTAAACCTGGCAAACACAAGCATAGAACTATCAAAGCAGAACATGAACCGATTCGCACGCATCCTCTTCCCGCCTAAACCCGAAGTCCTAAGCAACATGTGCAAGCAAGGTTTCGATGACGCACTCCGGTTCTTGCAGAGAAACAACATGATATCTTGCACAAGATGTCTTGCAGTACAGTCTACCTTCCAGCTGCAAGATGTGCTAGATGATACCACGTATGAATATGATCCCGATTGTGAAGAATGCAAGACTCATAGACAGGTAAAGGGGGACAAGCGTAATTATTATGGAATTATTCCGATCTGTCACCCTGTTTCGTCCGCCACGGGGACAGATCGGGCAAAACACGTTGACGGATCGGAATCATTCAGATTAAGCGGGGTAAACCTTTAATAGCATGCTTTTATCGGATTTACTGTAAAGATAGTGATTTATTATATATACCTACCTATTGAGCTTTATCAATGCAAATTGGTTAGTTTGGATAAACTAATCGCGATTTTTATCTAAAGATTCCACAACGATTCATTTTCCTATTGGCGAATATTGTGACGCCCAAAACGGCAAACCCATTTTGGGCGTCACATTTTGGCGCATCCGTCTTACCAAAGGGAGAGAAGAAAATGTATTCCGTCCCATCATAGGGCCACAGGGTATCGACGATATAGGTGTAGCCCTATGACGGGACGGAATATTTTACTCTGGTCTTTTAATCACACTGAAAAAAATTGCATTTTCCATAATGCAGATACCACTTCCCGATAATCCGAAATGACAAGAAAACAGTTTCTAAAACTTTTCTCATTTTTTAGGATGCCTTGGTAGATGACCTTCCGGATACTGTGATGACGATATTCCAAAACGCGATAGACTCAGCGAACAATGGCCTCGTCAACTGGGTGATGAGACGGAGGGCCATGAGATACCTTACACTCCTCACGTTACCCTACAGAGTGCCCATCGACATTATGTATGCTTCATTTACTAAGTGAGTATGTTTCAAATATTAGTTCTCGTGTCCTAAAGTAATTGGTAAGTGGCTCTGAGTTAGAAGGACCCGTAATGGAGGTATCTTGATCCGTTTTTCCGGGTATTTTGTTTCATTTTATTTTTGTGGTAGCCTATGTTTAGTATTGTAGTTATCCACGGAATATTAGAAGAGGTTAGGGTTTCTAAAAAGAGGCGATTTTGTTAATATTTATAGTTCTGGGTCAGTTGTGCTATTCTCTAAGGAGCTGTATCCTTAGAGAATTCTGCTGTAATCCTGTCTAATGTAAAGCTGTATCCTTGAGCACAGCACTGCGCTAACTACGAACATATTATTTTTGTAACTACTACTTTCTCCACTGCTTCTGTTATGTGCTGTTTCGCACTACTGTTACAGCACTACAGTAATGCTATTATCTAAGGACACAGCGATGAAACTTACAAAATTTGTAGTTTTGTAACTGGCGCAGCGCTGCACTCAACTTTACTGACCCAGAACTATAAATGGTCTGACAAATAGTTAAATTTATGTCGTTTGTAAAAGTAGATTTACCTACAGGATTTAACAACTCGTTTTGATTTATATCTCAATTAACAACTCTCACCATCCAGCAATTTAATCATAATCATGAGAATATAGTCGGAACATTAAATATCTCATTAAATCATCCCTACTCCAAAGAGAGAGAAAGTTGCTTTCTGATCGCGATATCCAAGTTTTAGTTGACTGACTGCCTTTATAAGTATGCAACTCTTTACCTGATCAAGTTTCTTTTATATGTTCTACATACTCTCTACATAAGCATGTTACTCGAGGTGTTTTCGATCCGTTACAGATTTATGAAGATTTATAGCAGGTATCATAATTTTGTGAGTTGTGAGTCGCGAAAGATGCGTCGCGGAATTTACACTGCATTCGGTTTCATACTTGTGCCACACGGCGACGCAAAATGAGTTGTCTGCTGACTCTTGCACATTATTTCAACCGAATTTCGCTCGAGGTGAGGGAACCTTAACGAGCGAGGCAAGCGTCAGCAATTTTGCCATACCTATTATTGGAAACAAATATAGCAGCTCACAATGTTTGGACCCATTAAAATTAATGCTAATTTTTATCCGTGATGCTAGGCAAATGGGCTTATCCCAGCTGTAAACGACCTTTTATGCCTATTGGCCTTGTTTGTTCTGTCTTCTGCTTGATATGGAGGGAAGTGGAAATTTGTATTTTTTTCCTATTCCTCCGTTATTTTAATTAATTTCGTTGCGGGATCCAAGACAGTTAAATTCATTCTACGGGACTTCGTCGAGCTTCATTGCCTCGGCGCTTTTCTGGTGGTCGCCACTGTTGATTCTGGCTTTCAGAAGTTGCAGTGGTTTGGGAAAAATGCGGTGGGATTGTCCCAAAAAAAAAGCGTACAAATGTAGAATATTAACAGAAATTACATCCGTCCGTCTGGCAGCCTAACCGAATTTCAGTTGAATGTAAATTCCGCGACTCACTTTACGCGACTTCCAACTCACAAAAGTACGTTTGTTTGTCTCACCTTAAAACATAATTATAATTATAAAATTTATAAAGTTATGGTAGAGGGTATGGGCCAAGAACTGGGCAGGACTTAATGTTATTAATAATTTGTCAGTAATGATTTACTTTAGTGACACAAGGAATTTATTTTGGTAGTTTTTATAAAAGTTGTTGCCTCTGTTAAGTTTGTAATGATTGGGGTAGTACCAAAATACCAAAACGAATAACATCAGAGATATAGACGTAGATACATTGCACCGAAAAATTACGTTAATTTAATTGCTGCCAAAGACCAAATATAATTTTAATTAGTAATAAATATCTTATTAATTAAATGTAGGTACTCGTATCTCACATCTGCTACATAGACGTGTAAATAAATGTATTGTATTATAATGAAGGCATTTCGATTGATAACTCTTTATACAATGCCCTGTAGTATTAGAAATATTTAACTATCGCTCAGTGGCGTATCATTAGTTCTCTACTTAATATTATTTCTATGTTCAGAATTAAATCATATATTTTAATTGGACAATCATACACAAAGTTAATAATGTATGTTCACATAAATTGTTTGTTTGCGTCAATGGTGCAATAACTATTGTAGTTATGTTTATGTATCTACTGCTGTTTCAACTAAACTTTTGTTTGGACCTATCGCCCCCTAAGTATCGGTAAAATGATAAAAAGTTCTGGAGTTTTGAAAAGGAAATTCTAACAATCTCTTTCAGTTTCGAATTTTTTGTTTTTTAGGGTTCCGTACCCGGTAAAAACGCGGGACCCTATTACTAAGACTCCGTGTCCGTCTGTGTGTCACCAGGCTATATCATATGAACCGTGATAGCTAGACAGTTGAAATTTCATAGATGATGTATTTCTGTTGCCGTTATTACAACAAATATTAAAAGAAGAATAAAATAAATATTTAAGTGGGGCTCCAATACAACAAACGTGACGTTTTGCCATTTTTTGCGATAGTGGTACGGAACCCTTCGTGCGAGACTCCGTATCGCACTTGGCTGGTTTTTTATTGAACAGTAGTGAGTTTTAAATTACTACTACATTATGTAGCGCTCGCGCTATTTAAATCGAATTTATCATAAATGTGTGCCAGAATACGTTTAATATGCCATTGTTACCACATTAGTGCCAAGGACATTAAGGAAATAAAATTATATGATAATGTATTGTGATACGATTACTTATAAATAGAATTTTCTGGAAAGTAGACTTGGGATATGTTCAGGGTGGGATGGGGCAAGTTATAAAGAGACCTATAAACAAAAAAGAAAAGATTTAATGCTCCAAAAACTGTGATGGTGGCAAGTTTTACAGGTATTGGCGGTGCTGTAACCAAATTGAACAAAAGAAAAATTAAAAAAAACCTCCGACATCTTTTTTTTAATGCTTCTTATTTTATCTAGTAAAAGACAAGCATCGACCGACAATCTATTGAACACGTAATTATGACACATTACCTTGCGAAAACACCCCGATTCAAACAATAAAACGCCCATAGCTTTAGAACGGCTGATCCGAATTTCATCAATCATAGCTAAGAACACTCTCGATAAAGTCACCTTTCAAACAAAAAACTAAATCAAAATCGGTTCAACCGTTTAAGAGCTATGATGCCACAGACAGATATACAAACACACAGGTACGCACGTCAAACTTATAACACCCCTCTTTTTCCGTCGTGGGTTAAAAATTAACTTTTGATGCTGCTTTAAGCAACTTGGGTTAATAGTTGGTAAGAGTAGTAGTATCTTGTTGTAACTCAGTTAATATTGTAAGTCCAAACATACCTAGCGCTAGTTGCACGAAAAACTTGACTCAGAGTAAGTTGCTAACACGACACTAAATTGACAGTATGTCATACAATATTGTTAATCTAACCTCGTGTTAGCAACTAACCCTAAGTTAAGTTTTTCATGCAAGCGGACCTTAGTGTACTAATAGCTAAATGTAGAACACTGATAGTCAATTAATGAATAATCGTGTAACAAGAGACATTTTATATTATCATCTTGATGATGATGATGAATTTGCCAACACGAGGCTAAATTGACAGTTTGTCATACAATATTGTCAATTTAACTTCGTGTTAGCAACTAACACTGAGTTATGTTTTTCGTGCAAGTGGACCTTAGTGTACTTATAGTTAAATGTAGATTACTGATAGTCAATTAAAGAACAATCATTTACCAAGAGACATTTTATGGCCGTATGGTGCGCAAACACTTCTCTCTTGCTGATTTCTATATGCAGTCCACTTTCCATCAGGACCTTCCGCGTTGGTCTTACTGGCCAGTAAAATAACCTTATCATAATTCCCATGTATAAGATCATTTCCCGGCTTCTGTCACTAACACATCAACCGCTTTTTAGCTATGTGGGCGATAAAGTAGAGACGCATGCGGTTCAGTACAAAGTGGCTGGGAATGTGGTCGTCCGTAGAAAGAGGTGTGTCCGTCACAACAACCTTATGACTAGGTCAGTCTTTTTATAGTTTTTGTAGAAGGTGGAAGGGTTTTGTCTGTCTGTAGTACTTTGTTGTCCGTTGTTCTGGCGTGGTGATGGGTTAAGGTTATAAAGTTGTTGTTATTAACCCCCAACTCAGAACTAGGGGTGTTTCAAGTTAATAGCGTTGTTCTGTCTAATATAAGCCTTTTTCGGTATAATGTCAAGACGAGACGAGAGAGGTTTCAAATGAATGTACCAATTTCAATGTGGTCTTAAAGATTGCATTATATGTGCTATATCGTATATATAGGTCTCAAAGGTTGCTTTCTGTGTTGTGTCATATATTTATTGGAATATGGCATTTTTTAGCATGTCAAAAAAGAGAGATGAGATCCACTAAATTTTGTGTTGTTAATTACTGAGCATGTGCTATCCCACTTCTGAGCATGTGCCATCCCACTTCTGACCATGTTGTCCTCTTAAATTGCTCTTTTGTGTAAATTCGTATATTAAGATGTTGATCCTCGCCTAAAATCACGCCTTCAATTTCTTTCAGTTGTTTCATTTAAATATAGTCACGAGGGAGAATCAGTGGGTATATTTCCCAATCACGCGAGTCTTCTAGATAAAGCTACCATCCCATTTCGCTAACGTCATTAACTTGACATATTAATATGTTTAACCTATTTCTGACGCACATACATTTTTTTACGCAAGCGGTTCCAGTGTCGTATATAACAATAATATAAAGTATATCTCCAGTACGTCTTCCCTATCTTAGTGTGGACTGATTTATTTTAATAGGTCAATGCCGATTGCCACGATTTCTTACTGTTTTCTCTTTAGATGTTTGGTTTTTCAGATTTGTTAGGTATTAATTTACATATAACATATCATTGCTATTGTTATATTATGGCAGTATAATAATTGGAAAAACATCTGGATTAAATATTGATATGTTTTGTAAAACAACTGCTTACATTGTAAATGTTTTTGTTTAAAGAGTAATAAATTCCGGTCGATTAACTTCAATGTTTTCGTTATTACGTCACATGCATTGATAACTGTCTTCTTTTCCGGGTTTTTGTGCGTTGCATGTCTTCGATATCTGTGCGCTTTGCAATTGCGAATCGTCGTCAGCAGGTTAATTACACCTTTCTTTCTTCTGATGTTCTCTTCTGACGTGATCCTAGGTAGTTGAACCATTTCTCTAGGCTTTTCTGGTTTTCGCCCTTACTGACTTAATCCGGCTTTCAGGAATCGGATTGGGAATAGAAATAGATACTTAACGAGCTTGTCCCAAAAATTGGTCTTCTTTACTGCGGATCTCCTAAAATCTTTTAATTCTTTATTACAAAACATATCGAGCTATTTGTAGGCCCATGTTACTATTTTCTCACTCTTTACATTACCTGAACAATGACTTCACATCTGGATAATAACTTTTGTCATCATGTTCACTACTGCTTCCTATAGATTCTTTTTCTGATCTCTCCTACCAGCTGACGTTGGCAGATTTTTCTTTGGGGCTATCTTATTGTGTTGTTATGTAAACAAAAAGTGATATGTCATATAAAACTGTACAATGTGGGAGAAATGATAACGCTATTTCTGTAAACCTAAATCAATTTACTGAGCTTTCTTTGGCTTAGATAAGACATGTGTTGAGAATTATAATCATTGAGATAGTGTTATGTATTCTAAGAAGATTATGATATGTTTTCAACTATTATTATTGCTTTTGTCAAAACAGAACTTTCTAAAGGCGATATTCAAATGACGTTTGAAGCCTTGCACATAAGAGACGTGACATTGTATTATGCAAGTTTTTAAATATTTAATTAATGCTACAAAGTGTGTGATCTTGAGTTCAAACAAAGGGGTTGTTTGAACTCAAGACTTTGAAGTGTTGTTACTTAAATGTTTAAAAAGCTTTTGAATGATTTAACGATGCACAATATACATAAACTTTCTTACCTTGGTCAGATTCCACAATGATACACAATATAGGTAAGTATATATTGTGGGAAACTGGTACCTAAGCTAGGCTCTTGGCCTGGGTTTCAGGATACCAGGAGCCCACCCCTTTACATTTTCATTTTATAAATTATGTACTAAGCGCGCTGACAGAATGTAGTAAGGTATTATACGACGGTTCAAAGTTTTATTTATTTGATTAAATGCGAGACGAATTTTAGTAGATGTATAGTATTGGTGAATGTGTGAGGGTGTGATTGTTTGTTTAGGTTTGTATATTGTATATTTATGTAACAACTTATGAGTGTCATTGTATAAGCAGCCACCTAGATAGCAAAATAAACGTTTTGCAAAAATAGTTTTGTGACGTAGATGATTGGGCTCCACTGAGTCATATCGTCTTTTCCCCCTGGACAGCGTTGAATTATAGACCAAGAGAGCATGCTGTTTAAACAGAATGTGCAATATAAATAGTTGACGCACTGTCAGGACTTGATTTTCTTTGTATAACTGCTCTGTGGGGTGGGGATACGGTCGAAAAGACGATACTTTCAGTATAGCTCTTTGGGCTCTTTCAATTTCAATTAGGGTAGGTATTATACAGTATTTTTTTTAATGTCTGTTTGTCTCTAAACGTATTAATCCTATATTCGTTTTTTGAAGTAAGGTAAGGTTATGTTCTAATCAACTAAGTATGAAAGTAAACGACCATTTTGACCTCACACCAAACTTATCAGCTTATAATACTGAAAATTAAAACTGATAAAACGTATTGTCCGGCCGCTGGTGATTATTTCCTGTTGTTGTGTTAAAGCTAATACTGACTAGATTCTTCTATTGACCTACAATAACATCCTGGTTTACGTATTATGTATTTACATGTTTTTTTTTACAGTTTTATTAGCTTGGTATGTTTGTATCTATGAATATAATATGTAACGGAATCTTTGAACGTGATTTTCACCCCCTTCAAAACGTCGGATTAATTTGAAACTTTGCACACTTATGAAGGACCGATGAAAATGCAATAATTTAAATAATTTGTCCGCGTCTGTTTTTATTGAACTAAAAACTGAAAAATAAATAATAGTTCAAAAAAACTAAAAACATGCTTTAATAGAAAACAAAACTAAAAAATTGAAAATAATTTACAATAAATTTAAATGAAGAAAACAGTGTTTCCAAAAAAAAAATATTGTAAAAAAATCGTGGGGTGCTTGATGTCAGTTGATAGAACATTGTATCGACAGATATTGGTGAAAATAGTCATTTTGAAAATTTCTAAAAAAGAACCTCACGGTTTTTTACAATCAAATATATATTTTTTGGTTAATCACACTGTTCTTAATTTAAATTTATTGAAAATTATTTTCTAGTTTTTAGTTTGGTTTTCTACTAAAGCGAGTTTTCTTTTTTCAAATAATTCTTGTACATTTTATTTGAATGTTCATTTTACTTGGAGTTTTTTCGTCTATTGGAAGAGTCTAGGATACCTCTAGGAGCATAAGGAAATCTTATGATACTAAAATTATTTTCTAATCGCATACATAGGCTCATTTGATAAATGTCCATAGAGAGTAGACCAATGCTTAGAGGTTTTAAGTTGTTTTTACCTCAAAACTCAGTAAGTGATGTATTTATTATAATATTAAATATATCGTTGGTGCGCCATGCTTAGTAAATAATTAAATTCCCCAAACACCCTTCTGCTACCAAACATTGTGTAATAAAAAAATAACACCTATTTGATAAATACGACTAAGAACGTCACGTTTTGGCACTTGTGTCCATTATCAAATCTTTTAATCTTTCTGATGTTGTAGATTAGCAAGTTAACATGCGTCTTTACACGTGTTTGGACAATATCTGGTCGGGTGAAATTCGGTTCTGCATCCGCACTTATGCGAAAATATCGCGGCACCGTACAATAGAAAGCATTCGTTCGAAACAATTCGTGTGTCTGTTTCTAATGGGTAGAATCTTAAAGGTGGGCTGCATTCATTGATACCAAATTATTAAATTTGTATTATTGGCTTGGGTCGCGAATTATGACATCCAAAAGAGGTTGTTATTAGAGTCAAGCTTGCCTGCAGGCTGAAGGGTCTCGCAAGCCCAGAATAATTAGATAATTATGAAGTGTACAGGCTTTCTAGTTGTTTAAGGATTTGGGAAGATCGACTTATAGCTCATCATATTGCGGATTACGAACCGAAATCCTGTGTACTCCAAATCCTAATATCTGCAGTCAATCAAATAAAACCAATTCCATTTCTTCCCCTAGATTCGTAACATGTACTCCGAAGATGAGCAAGTCCCTATGGAAGCTGAGCTTGAACATGCTACAACAGCTGCACGGCTTCATGTATGCCACACACGATCGGTCGGAGGCCGCCGCAAGGATCTACTACAAACTGACCATGGACAACAAGATCGAGGCTAATGAAGGCAGACAGCTGGATAGGAGGTTTGTATCTTTATTATTTTGAAGATTAGTTCGTGATGGATGGATTGTGCGAGCAGTGATGATAGAAATGGGAGTCAGTGATAGAGTGACGGTTGACAGGATGGAATGGATGAAGAAACGATCCCAAGGGACATGGAACAAGGGCAGGAAGATAATAATGAAGCTTGGTCCTGAAGTCAGACGAAATGTTGGACGAATGATTGTCGAGAGTTGAAGACGAGATAAAAACTTATTTTTCTCAGTGTCAATTTTTTTTTTGAACAGCGACTGTACCATACCGTGTTCTTTGTTCTGCGTTTTTAATTTTCGTTAGTCAGTACTGTGTAGTAATTATTCCACGAACTCATAGTAACACAAAATTATACTTTGTCTTTATAGCGGTAGCAGTCTGGCGTTCTTTTTACCCGACTGTCGAAGGAGGGTAATGTGTTTATCAGTCTATGTATGTATGTGGCGTTCTAGAGACCAAAACATCTGGTTTTGGTCAGCCAGCTCGCGAATGTGTATCCTCCGACTGCACAGCATGATTTTCTTGTTTACGTCTTTTTAGTTCGCTTTTTAAGCAGTCGGGTTATTTTGATTTTTTTAAATTAACTTTTTTATCTTTGACGCAACACGGACAATGTGGGATTTCAAACAAAACCTTCCTATTGTAATCGTCCGATAAACATAATAAAATTACTCACATTATTCTGTCTGTTCATATGTAATAAATCTATGGTATCATTTTATAACCGTAATCTAATCTCTGCGACCTTCGATAGTTGGTTAAACTTGACTTTGTATTCAACAATAATTTTGCCTGGTTTATTGTCCGGCATTTTGACGTAGTACGTAACTGCTGAAGTACGAACGATGTATCATGCATGATTACCACACTCACGAATTTCATATTTTTTTTGTTGTTTATTGTCTTTGACCACTATCTCACCTGAATTACTTGTCTGAAAGGTTTCCTTAATCTACTGAGTAAATAAAATAAAATAAATAAAAAGCCATTTATTTCTTATCCCTACTAAACAATATTTCCTTTTTACATTTTACCTCTTAATACCATCACCTAAATATAAGATGTATCTTACTGCTACTAATTATTACGGGATAGGAACCCCTTCTCGGGTATAGGCCTCCTCCAGCTTGTTCCATTTATTTCTATCGGCAGCAACTTTTATCCAGTGTTTTCCAGCAGTACTTATGATGTCATCGGTCCAGCGTTGTTTAGGCCTCCCTTGTCGTCTCTTGCCACTGGGTCCTGTCCACCGAGTTGCCTCAATGGTCCATCTCTTGTCATTGTAACGAGCTAGGTGTCCGGCCCATTTCCACTTGAGCTTAAGCGCATAATGCAGAGCATTAGTAAGTCTTGTCTTCTTTCGTATAGATTCGCTTCTTACTTTCTGTATTTTTCTCAGTTTTAATATACTTCTTTCCATAGCTTTCTGACATACAACTAGTTTATTTTGTATTTTTGAAGTATACGTCCACGTCTGATATCCGTAAGTGAGGGACGGAAGGATGCATGTATCCAGCACTACCTTCTTTTGTTGGAGGGAGAAATCGCCTTTTAAGATTTCCTTGAGGGCCCAGAACTTCCTCCAACTTAGCTGTACTCTTCGATCAACCGCTTCTTCGGTATTTTTGTTTTTGAAGGATAGCTGTTTTCCCAAGTACACATAACTACTCACATATTCCAAAGCCTTGCCTTTTAGGTTGATTGGGGCAGCTATGCTGTTCGTCATGAGTTTTGTTTTGTCCTCATTAATTTTTAGGCCCACTTTTTCACTTTCGACACTTAGTGCATATATCAATTCTTCCAACTTGGGGCTAGTCTCAGCGAAAAGAACGATGTCGTCCGCAAATCTCAGGTGACTTAAGTGATGTGCAGCCACTTTGATACCTTTTTCCTGCCAGTTAAGCTTTGTAAAAATACTCTGCAGCACGGCTATAAAAAGTTTTGGTGACAGTGGGTCTCCTTGTCGTACTCCCCTCCTGATCGGTATCTCCGATCCGCGGTTTTCTAATTTGACTCTACTAGTACTACCTTTATAGATGTCTTTTAAGGTTTCTATATAGTTTTTATGAACACCACATTCGCCGAGGGCTGCCCAGATCGAGTCGTGTGATATACTGTCGAACGCCTTGGCATAGTCTACAAAGGCAAGGTACAAAGGTCTATTAAACTCTTTGTATTTCTCCACAATTTGTTCCATTACATGGATGTGATCCATTGTGGAGAAACTGGATCGGAAGCCTGCTTGTTCGACTGGTTGAAGAGAATCAATTTTTAGACTTATTCTATTTTGCAGGATCGATGTGAATAGCTTGTACATACTCGCAAGAAGACTGATTGGGCGATAGTGCCCTATATCCTTAGGGTCCCCCTTTTTATAAAGCAATATTATGTCTGATCTTTTCCATTGTTCGGGTACCTGACATAATTTTAGAGCCATGTTAAAGAGGTGGCTTAGTGGGCGAGCCAGTGCAGATGCTCCAATCTTTAGGGCTTCATTCGGTATACAGTCAGGTCCAGGGCTCTTGTCGGCTTTCAGTCTTTTGATGTTGACGAAGACTTCGACTGCATCAATTTGTTCTAGGTCTTCTTCTTCTTCTTCGTAGTCTTCTATTCCATGATACTCTTCCTCATTGTTGTAAGGTTCAGTGTTATAATCATATAGCCTTGTGTAGAATTCCGTGGCGCAATCGATGATGTCTTGCCTAGTATTTGTGTCTCTATTTTTTGTATTTACTTTAAGAATCCATTTTTTATGTGTGCTTAGTTCTTTAAAAGCCCTCTTTGTACTTCTGTTGCGTTTGATATTTTCTTCTATTATATTATATCTGTAGATCTTGTAGTCTTTTTTAATAGCTTTATTGGTTTGTTTAAATAGTTTAGTTAGTTCCTTTTTCATTGCTACTGTTTTTTGTTTAGTTTTTATTAGTTCTGTTCGTCTGTTTATGAGGTCTCTAGTAGGTGTGAAAAAATTTTTTTTTACTCTATCTTGTTTTGTTTACTCTATCTTGTTTTGTAAACAAGATCTACTGAGTACTGGGTTATTATTATTTTAAGCTTGTACTGACCAATGCGGGGCAAAGTCGTCACTTTGCACTTTCCGTCTACGATATTGGGCCAAACTTTTGAGAAGGACTCCAGCTCATCCCGCCGTTTCTTCCTGGGCCTGCCGTGTTATCATTTTCTGGCGTTTGGGATCCACTGGGTGGTAGTCTTCAGCCATTGCTCTTCCGACATGCGGCAGATGTGACCAGCCCAGCTCCATTTTAACCTCGCAGATGTGAGGCCAACATCCGCTATTTGACTTAAGAAAAACATCTGTTGGTAAGGTTTTAGGATTAGGGAGTGTAAAGTAAAAAGTCTAAGTTTAAAAAAAGGGCTACAAAATATCCTTTGACATAAAAAATGGACACTGTTTCCAGTATCTGGAATCTTCATGTTTTCACATTCAAGACTTCCCCAGATTCTTGCACCGATGTCAGTTATTACGGCCGTCCCCTGACCAAAAAATCTTGAGCATTCCTAGTGCCCTAGCGACACACTGGTGGCGCATGAATGTACAGTAGTGAATATGCCCAGATTTAAGAATAAAATATTTATAAAGTCGAATATTGGTCAATTGAAAAGAAAAAAGTTACAAAATGTTCGTTATCAAATTGCCTATCCATTAGTGTTGGTACAAAAAATTAATTAATGGACACTTTAAGAGGAGATGCATGCTATCAATCATTATTTCACATTTCAATGGTTTTGTTGAAAGAAGATTAGTGAAACATATACTTCTTTAAAAATAAAATTACTACCATTTTGGAATCATTATTATGTACAAATTTAATGTATTTTTATTAATTGATATTTCTTTTTCAATAACGAGTAGATAGCTCTTAAAAACTGCATAAAAACGGCTAGCGCGGCGTTTTGCTCAGGGAGGCGCCTTAACCAACACAAGTACATGTTTCTGTTTTGACGCTTTCTGGTTGCTCGTAAATTGTGGTCATTATTTGTGATGCCATCGTCATCATATCAGCCGAAACACGTCCACTGCTGGACACGGACCTCTCCCAAGCGTCGCCACCACAGACATACATCTAACTAGATAACGCAAGTCGCTCCATCTGTATGAAAGCCTAGCGTTCCACTTTTTCAAAAACAATTTAAAAACAAATTTACTTACAGATGAAAGAAAACATTTCCAATGCCTTGAATGAGTTTTATTTATGAAAAATTTTCTATTCTTGATGACCTTTTGACAAATTAATTAATTATAATATATTAACAATAATAATAATTAATATTAATTAATAATAATTCTTTTCTTTCTCTTTGAAAATATTAATAATTCGTATGACTAATATTATTATAATATTAATATAATTATGTATGGTTTGCATACAGGGCTAGATAATGATGAGAAAAATTGATATCCATTCTTTGGGTACAAAGGGTATAAACGGGACCCTATTTCTAAGACTCCACTGTCCGTCTGTCTGCCTGTCACCAGGCTGTATCTCATGAACTGTGATATATAAACAGTTGAAATTTTCACAGATTTCTGTTGCCGCTATAAGTAACAAATACTAAAAACAGAGTAAAATAAATATTTAAGTGGGGCTCCTATACAACAAACGTGATTTTTTTGCCGTTTTTGCGATAATGGTACGGGACACTACGTGTGCGAGTCCGACTCCCACTTGGCCGGTTTTTTTATTTTGAACGTATACCATCAAACAGTGGCGTAATCGCCACACTACGTTTGTATGGAAGAGTGACCGACTAGGGCACCCTTAAGTTATCGAGTTTTATTTTTAAAGTCCTCTCTTAAATCTTTGTAGCTATAGATGAATTCAAAACAAAAATAACAACACTCAATAAAGTATTGTCATTCCAGTTACGTATCTCATGTTTATTGCAACGAGTTTACTAAAGTAACATGAGATAATAGACTCATTTACTCATACTGCGTAGTAGTTGCATGAACGTAAAACATCTTTATATCGTCATCTCTGTAGTTTGTTGTACTTGTAAACGGCTGCACTATCTTTATTTTTGTCGTATAATTTTAAGTAGTGATTCAGATTTGATTTTATAAGGCGTATACAAACAGGTGTTGACTAATTAAGTAATTATCTTCTTAATTGCTGATTGCCTTCTTCTTGATTGGGATTATGCATAGTCTGACGACACGTGTAATTATGGTAAACATTATTTCGGTACTTAACTCCAATACCGGATTTGATTTTGCAATAAATCATGGATTGATTTTGAATGGTAACCGATCAAAATATTAATTCAAAGCAGGGGCGGACCGTGAATTTTTGGGGCCCAGGGCTATCACTACTTGGGGGCCCAACCACTAAATTCAAACTAACTGACATTTTGTCAAAATCTGTTTTATATTTTTCTAAAAATGTTTCTCTCGACAATGATGAGAGAGGGTCTCTCGACAATGATCGATCAAAGGAGAGGTGTTAGGTTGTGGCGATGAGTGTGACTTCAGCCTCCTTTTTGTTTCATTACCTGAGAAATCCTACTACTGGTCATGGACTACCATGGTCAACCTAGAAGTCTGGACTTCAAACATAAGGTGGACCGAACTTCGCTACAGTGGCCAGTGGCGTAACTTCGTGGTCGTGGTCTCTGGTGCAAAGAACATTGAACATTTTCTCTGTGGGTTTAATTTTTTTTTACGATTCATCTAAATGGTTCAATAATGTTTGTCTGATTTTCTTCTTAGCGTATCATCATCATAATCATCGTTTAAGCCGAAAGACGTCCACTGCTGGACATAGGCCACACCCAAGCGTCGCCACACTGATCGGCCATGACTGGACCTCTCAGGGCCCGAAAACGATTAATAAAAATTTTGTACCGTTTGCTGACACTGCCAACAAAGTATGGGGTCTCTCCAAACCTCGACGCCCTGTAACCCTGGTGAATTGAGCCACTTTGCATCTTAGTATTCTGTTTTAGCAGCATTGTAAAAAGACTGTCGCTACGATTATACAGTTGTAAAGTCATCACAATCTAAGAAGCCCGATGACGTTTCTCATTTTACATGCCGCGATAACTTTCTACGTAAGAAATTGAAAAATCAAATTCATAATCCTAATTAATTACTATGTTATCCATACACTATAACAACGAGTATCATTCGCAAGCATCAAGTTTAATTATTATTAATTATTTTTAAAGCTGTCAAAACGGGCCTTTTATTTTTTGACAACTTAAGTAGTTAATTTTTTTTTTGCGAATTTTGTAAAATCACACTAATATTATAAAGGCGAAAGTTTGTTCTGCTTGTTACTTCTTCACGTCAGAACGGCTGAATGGATCTGGATGAAATTTTGCACAGGTAGATTATGGTTGAGAATTGCACATAGGATACTTTCGATTTCGGGAATATGTTCTCTCGGGATAATTTTCGATATTCACTCGGGTGAAGTCGCTGGCAGAAGCTAGTATTAAATAATTTAAGTCAGGGAGCAATATTGTCCATTGTCTTTATGGCGACTGGGGATATATTCGTGGGGACCTGCTAAATATTATAGCTTAGATAAATCCGGCCCTGATTTTAAGGCTTAGCACTAAATATAAGTCATCAATATTTTGGTTATGTAATTGCCAACAGTTGGGAATACCTTTATTTATAAACTACGGACAATGGTCTCAACTTATAATATTACCTTTCCTTACTTCTGTGTTAAGGATTTAAAGTTGAGTATTTGTCAAACACTGCCTACAAACTGACAAACTTTGGTATTAATGCCAAAGTCAGAACTATAAGTGCCGGTTCCACATCCCTTTATTTAAGAGTCTGCCTTCTAAATTATTGTCTATTTTTTTTTTCTAACTAGAACAATATCAATTTTAGGTTCGTATTTAGAAGCAATCGTTGTGACAATCATATAGCGAAGTAAGAAATCTACAGAACAATTAAATATCTCATAGTTGCTACTTTTGCTAAGTACCTACCTATCTATATCATAGATATTTTTATTATTATCTATGGATATGCTCCCGTTTGACGATTATATCACCTGATGATAAGCGATGATGTGGTTGACGGTGCAGCACGCTTGCTTAGAAGTAACCTATTCAATCTTGACTTAAAGACCCCCAGATTTTAGCTATCAGGAAACACATACATACGAGTACATAGATAGGTATCTTGCCATTTGTAATGTGTGGAATTTAATCTTCTGACATAACCTTTACTACGTTCAATTTATTTATGGATATTATCTTGGCATATATTTAGAACTGAGCAGAAAGTGTCAAAGCACATGTCTTTTGTTAGCACAAGCTTTTGTCTGTGCATCCAGGAAAATTATATTTCATTGTTACAGAGACATCTCTAAGTTGCACCTTATTTTCTTATCCTCGATTTTTTTAATTAAGAATTTGAATTTGAGTATTTTTCAAACTCTACTCTAGCCTGAAAACCCGTAAAAAATTTACTTTGAAGTGATTTTTGTCATATTCTTGACTCAATAAATACTCAATTCCGAAACGGGCCCTTGTTTTTCCTTTGCAATTTTTGCCATTCTGGCAGTCTTTAGAGTGTAGTATTGCTTATAATCATGATACGGTGTCCTTTGACTTTAATGTTTGAAGTTTTGAACCACAAATGACCAAGAAATTATAATTCACAACGAATTCCTTAAATTCCTAAAATTCAAAGGACTTTACCGAAAGGCAAGCCTCTTCACTTATGAGCCAATATATCATCAAAAATTACTACTGTAACAAAGAGAACACGAACTCAGCTGCCTGGTTGACACTGCTGGATAAAGTCACAAAGTCTATTTAACTTATTTCCAATTTAGAAAGCTGAATTTTTGTCAAAGTTAGCCTAACAACCTAGAAAAATTGTTATTTAGTCAGAAATTGGCTTTTTTATTTTTTAAATTCCTTTTTAGGGTTCCGTACCCAAAGGGTAAAAACGGGACCCTATTACTAAGACTCTGCGGTCCGTCTGTCTGTCTGTCCGTCTGTAACCAGGCTGTATCTCATGAATGAACGGTGATAGCTAGACAGTTGAAATTTTCACAGACGATGTATTTTGTTGCCGCTATAACAAAAATACTAAAAACAGAATAAAATAAATATTTAAGTGGGGCTCCCATACAACAAACGTGATTTTCTTGCCGTTTTTTTCGATAATGGTAATGGAACCCTTCGTGCGCGAGTAACTCGCGAGCAAATCGCACTTGGCCGGATTTTTTTTCCTTTCTGACCCGCTTTAATACAATGTGGTCTCCTTTGATATTAATTTTTGAACTCCAAGAAATTGTAATTGTGTACGATTCCCTTAGAAAATCCAAAGGTCTTTACCAAAAGGCAAGCCCTTACTTAATGAACCAATAAATCATCGAACATTACTACTGTAACAAAGGGAACACAGCTGTCTGAATGACACTGCTCGATAGAGTCACAAAGACCGTTATCCAACTGGCCCATTTCTCGAGTTCGTAGATGTTTGACCAAGTACCGCGGTAGCAGCGCTACTGACTGATAAGGAAGGTACACTAAATTATTGTTTGCTTGTTTGAGTAAAATGTGTGGAATATAAATTAATAATTGATTGTTCATTTTGCTGTGGGAGGTTCGCTTGGTGGTTTCCCACGGTTAAATTGATGTCGTTAACATTAAATATTGGTAGAAATATACTAAACTTCCTTATTTTTCAAATAATGAAGTCTTTGTGGCGAAATAAATGATTAATAATAAATGGCTTGGTACATAATTAAGTATGTCCCATACTTAATTATTATTATGATTAATTAATCCTACTTACGTTTTTAAAATTAAATAATTTTTAACCGACTTTCCAAAAAGAAAGAGGTTCTATGTTCAACTTCGAGTGTCTTTTTTTTTGTATTTTCACCGATATCTCCGACAATTGTGGACCGATTTTGAAAATTATTTTTTGTATGTTAGAGTATGTTTCGAAATTGGTCCCATTTTAATTTGGTGAAGATCTGATGAAGAACTTCGGAGATATACAGCGGAACACTTCAATAAATAAAGGCAAATCTCTCGGGATTGCAGCAATCGCATGTCTGTTTATACCATTTCATAACATAACATAACGCCAGTACGCTCTAAAGGGGTACGCAGGTGTATACAATTCACTCTCATTTCACCAGTTATGATCGAGTTTTATGACATTCGGGTAATCTATTCTGGCATTATAAGTACCTCACTTAAGGCAAGTTGCTTAATAGGTACAACTAAAAAGTGCAAAAAAAAAAATTAAAAAAAAAAATACTACTGACTTCCAACTAAAAACACTACAAAGTGAAAAATAACTTTCTATTTTTCGTGATGGACACCGGCTTCGAAAAATAAAGTTATTTTTCACTTTGTAGTGTTTTTAGTTGGAAGTCGGTAGTATTTTTTTTTGTAAAAAAGTTTTTACAAAGCAAAACGATAGCGATATTTGCGCAATAATTGCTCTTCAATACAGAAGATTTAGAGATTTTTAGCGGTTGTTTTTAGAAATAAATGCATTTGACAAACAGCGAGCGATTAGCAAGCAATTGTGTAGGACCTATCATACCTACACTGTAGTAATGCCGACTTTTATGACATTATGCGTTTGATCGCGCGATGATTGCTGACTACTGTTTCTTACGTAACTAATAAGCCTGCGGGTCGGCTCGCTAGAGAATTATATAAGAAGAAAAAATATATGCTATCTATCACAAAAATTTACGCATAATTCATATCTATTTAGATAAGGTATTGCGCAGTTTGCAAATTAAACTGTTTGACAGCAAATAATGTGTGTCACTAATCTGTTATTTCCAATTATTAGATCTGATAGTGTAATCCCCAACCTTGGGGGGTGATCTGCAATTATTATTCTGTAGGTAATATTATTGATTAAATTGCATAAATAAATAATCCTCTAGTATTAAAATTAAACCAATTGAATACAAACGGGACTTTTGTTATTCTTGTTTCAATGGTGTGCACTTCGATCATTAATACTTATTAATTGAAGGGTGTGCATGTTAAAATAATTATGTAGTTACTTGATACCTACTAACCGTTTTGCTTTTTGAAGGATCTGTCGTTTTTTTTATGGACTTGCTCTAATTAATTATGAGAATTCAATCTAGTATTACATAAGAAATTGTTTTTTTAAATAACTTAAGTAAATACTCGTAGTTTTAATGCAAAAAAGCTAAATATATATGATAACGTGAAATATTATTACGGTAAATATAAATGTTGTATAACTGGTGACTTAACTTTTTAAGACAAACAATAATTAAAAAAAATAACCATTCGCTTATTCTATGGAGAATTTGGATTAAGAATATGCTAATCACAAAGTTAAATAAACACATTGCCCTCCGTCGGCAGTCGGGTAAACAGGTTTTATAAATAAGGCTGTTTAGGGTTAATAATTACAGATCAACAACCAAAAAGATAATTTGCACAAGCTTAACTTTTTTGTGTGTTGACAAATAACTCAGTATCGAAGTTCACAACACAATAGTTTCAAATCTATTATTTCTACGAGTATCAACATCTTTCGAGTTCACCAAGCGACTATAGTCCATAGACGAGATTTTTAACCCTCACAAAAACCATAGCATTATAAAAGATTCCGTTGCGTAAAAAATTGCTTATTGTCAAACAGTTTTAAACTCATTATGCCATCAATTACACTGATCTGAAAAAAATGGAAATATAGAACATATAGGCTCGGTTTCTTATAGTTTTAAATGGTCAATTAGTTTCAACATGAATCGGGCTTCTAATGGCCTGAAGATGAGCGAGTTGTTCTGTATTTTTACCCGACTGCCGAAGGAGGGTAAAAATCAGTCTATGTATGGATGTATGTTTGTTCCTATATGGCGTTCTAGAGACCAAACGCGTTGGCCGATTTTCATGATTCTTACGTCAATCGATTCGTCTTATCCTTGCAAGAGTCACTGGCTATATTAAAATTGTAAAATATAAAAATGGTGGCCTTTTGGCGCCATATTGTGGGGGCCCAACTTTATTTTTCTTCCTATGCCATCGTGTGGAGTATCAAAATTAAGGGTTTTAAGAGGTGATTTCAAAAATAAAAAAAACTAATTTAAAAAGAAAAAATGTTAACTAAAAACTTATAAATAAAAAATTAATTCAAAAAATCAAAAGCCCGACTGCTTAAGAAGCAAACTAAAAAGAAGTAAACAAGAACAAAATCATGCTGTGCAGTCGCAAGATACATCGGTTTTGGTCAGCCAGCTCGCGAATTTGTATCCTCTCAAAACTAAAAAGGCGTAAATAAGAAGAAAATCATCCTGCTCAGGATGATTTCTTCTTATTTAC
This sequence comes from Orthosia gracilis, assembly GCA_947562075.1. Lineage (NCBI taxonomy): Eukaryota > Metazoa > Arthropoda > Insecta > Lepidoptera > Noctuidae > Orthosia > Orthosia gracilis. The sequence continues at coordinate 20,737,593 of OX387271.1, read as the reverse complement.
GTCTTTTTAGTTTGCTTCTTAAGCAGTCGGGTTTTATGATTTAACTTTTTACTGTTTTTCAACAGCCAGTGACGTGCTATCCGCGATTAGGGACACCATGACTTATACATTTTCCGGATATCTACAGGAAATTTTAGTCTCTGCCTAATGGGCAAAAGGCTGGAGTTTATGTATGTATCGATAGAAAAGTTAGAAGATTGACAAGTCCAGATGACAAGGTTGACAATTCATCTAGAGTTCTCTTTTTTTTCTGTTTTGGCTTCGCACGGTTTGTGAATTTAGCCAGTGTCACGTTTAGAAGTACTAGTTTCTTTAGATTTTAGTCCAATGTCCTAGTTAGGCCCCAATAAAATGGCGGTCACTTTATTGGAAGCTTCCTCGAAGTTTTGTCGACAACATGAACAAACTCATGTTCTACCGCTGTGTTTTACTTGCTCACACTCGTGCACGTTCACTAATATTATTAGAATAAAAAACCACCATTTTTACACTATTAATTTTCAATTCAACACAACTTTAGGAAAATAAAATAGAGAAGTAACAAAGACGCCATCACGTTCCCGCCAAAAAACATATGTAGTTCTCATTAAAAATGTCGCAAATTCATTCAACCTCTTTGTTCAACATTCAACTGTAAAGATGTTATAATTGGTGACAATAAATAAATAATATCTTAATAAACATCTTTGTTCAACAAAATAAATAAATTAGTATTTAATAAACACGGAATGAGAAGTTATTGCAACACGATTGATAACATAACATCACGCCTGTATTCTCCCACAGGTTAAGTAGAGGTGCATCACGATCGGTGATATATTGTAGTATCAACAAAACTAAATACCAAGCATTTCTTTGTTATATTACGTCTTAACAACGTCATTAAGGACCATGAAGGTCAGCAAAATGACGTGATTCACGTGATTTTAAAGCTATAATCTGCTGGATTAACTTTCGACGTTATCAGTTATCGGTGAACCTCCGACTACTTAGGAAAACATTTAGAACGATAACCGTGTGATTAGTTGCACTTAGATATCATTGCTAAGTTCTAATACTGCGATCAAAAGTCCAATGGAATGACATCCCTAATAATGTTAAAGACTTTAGGAACTTAGATTCTTGAACAAACCAGTCGATTTTCCCAAAACCACAGTCGCAGTTTTAGTTTTCTACAAAATTGACCTATGGTTTCCTTGACCACTTTGCTCTATTGCTCATATATTTTGGACTAACTTTTGTTAGTATAGATTTTGTCAATCGATTCTGGTTATCGATTTATTTTTTCATGATTCTGACCTCTTGGTAGAATGAGAGCCTTTTCGTTATGTTTCTGTTTTCCGGGTAGTGACAGTCACCACTCAAGATCCAGCCCCTGTTTTTTTCTTCATGGTTCTGGTCTTCTGGTCAGTGGCAGAAAATCTAACTGAGCTAGCATATTTTATCATAAAAATTTTCGACGTGAAAAAACATACCATATTTTTTTATTTATGAACTGGTTGAAATAAAAAAACACTAAATTTTGAGTAAAGCCCACACAGTACCTACCACAATACATTAGTGAAAACCGAATCCAAATCGGTTAAACCGTTTCTTAGATTAGCACGCACAAACCCACAGACTTTACAGTGATCAGTTATATTTTTAGTATTATATGTATAGATATGGATTTGAAGTACCATCGTAAAAAAATCAGCTTCTTATATAAATTCACAAGTAAAGGACCAGCTCTGCCTGATCATAACAACATCCATTGGTTTCGCCCATTCAAAATATGTACCAAGTATAAGCGGACCAAAATAACAAGCCAACGTAGAAATATTTCCCAAGATAAGAAGCCGTAAAAATCACGGGCATCGACAGCTCTATAAAAAAATAAACAAACAAGAACACAACATGAACTTTACTATAACCTCTTTTGATAAAAATAAAACTACATACAGTTATTTGACAACACGCAATATCGATAGAGTAGAGGCGATGCCGTTTTCGCTGTTCTTTTGTAACTGACCTCGAAGGCTTTCGTAAGGTAATTGCATTCATCATGAAAATTTCTCAATGTCTTATGCAATTTCCTTTAGTCAGATTTCTAAAATCTCTTTATGGCTTGTCGACTTTTTGAAATGTTGCGTAGAAAGATTAGTACAACGATTAGTTTTTCTAATATCAGACTTAAAGGATTCAAGGATTCGTTGTTGTTAAATATGAATACCTAATTAAGCTGATATTTTCACAGTGAGCAAATTGAGCAACGACGAAAATCCTTTGAAATATAACACCTTGATGCCTGCTGTTTACATTTTATTATCTTCAAGGCCTGTCGAATAATCTCTTTCTGTAAAAAAAAACATTTTGCTTTTTGCATAGTTCTTTTACCAGCGGCTTTTGTCCCCTAGGTCTTGAACTCTTAGCAAATAAATCTTCCAAATGATTCTCATGTATGTTTTCTTTTGTTCACCAGGCGTGCAAGCGAGTTCCGCATCACATACGGCGACATGCGAACAACGCACGATGATGTGGACACGTTCGAGCACATTCTGAATGTGACGTCACATAATGAAGCCCTCCTCGCTTACTATTACCTCGACGACGAAAATAAGGTAATTATTTTGTAGTACAGTATATTGCAGATAAGGAGGTGCGGTTAATTTGGCCTTTTTGGTCATCTACCGTTATATCAAGTACAGCATTCCGTCTGTTGCACAGTCTACAAGGTATCTGCAGTGCCCATGGTGCACTGATTGTTCATTTACATTAGCGTCGCTACTCGTTGTGGATACTGTCAATTTTGGTCTTCTTCAGATTTCAGAGAAACTTTAGCTTGTTTCCAAGTGATCTCTACAGATATGCCCGAACATTAAATAATCAATAGGCTTTTATTCGAAGAAGAGAGCCAAATTATCTCGTTTCCGATTCAGTTCATACTAAAGAGACCGTGCCTTTGCTGGCCAGAATCACAATATATCTTTCTCCATTAGGTACTTAGGGGTACCTTATAGACTACTGGCAAGTTTCTGCAACAAAGCGTTGTCGTTATAGATAAAAGCCTAAGGCAACCCTAACATACCTAGTTGGAAAAAGGTACATGGATTGTTATGATCAAAAAGATGTATCTGATATTGTAAGTGTCCATATAACGTTCTTTCCTTTTAATAACTTCTCGAAAAGTACTTATACCATCCCAAGATAAAACTGCCATATTTCCGCTAGCAAATATCCCGAGTGATTCTAATTAGCATACTTGACCCGCGCTATCGTTGACCAATGGCGTGCGCGTCCCGACTGAATGACGTGAGCATCGTACGACATCGGGGGACCGCACGCAAAGGGTTATCGCTGATGATCATGATCGAGAGAAAAATAGCTTTAGGGACGTGTATATTGATATTATTCTCGGTTTAAGGAAGCTGGTTTATGAGTCAACCTTCTTATCATTTACAGGCTAAAACACTTAAATTAAAAACTCTAGGGACTATTTGAAATAATAATCTGCTAATCAGTCGTCTTCTTTTTGAGTCGGTAGAAAACTTTTAAATATTTTGAGGTCATGCCGATTGCTTTGTCAGTGGTGAGCATAAAGTCATCCAAAGAGCGGGTGTATGGGCAATTGGGCACTCAGTATTTATGATATGGACCAAGTCATTAATACGACATTATTCATTATGTCCGGGCAATTTGAAAAACTTACAATATGAGAAGGCAGTATGTTAAAAACTATTAAAATAATTAAATTGACCGGGCTATCTGAATCTGAAAAAGAATGTGTTTTTCTTTAATTATTTTATTGTTGACATTGGTTTTAATATAGAATAGGTAAGTATACAATTACCATTTAAGCAACAAAGTCAACAAACTTAAAATGAAGGAGATGACCTACCCGAGTCGGCATGCCCTAAGCTCCCGAGCACGCTACTCTCGCTCTTGGACTATTTCATTGACCATAATTATCTAATTGCCCAACCGTTACGTAGCAATATTTATAAAGACCAGACGATGTGATGATATAGAAGTTTAAATCAGTATTTATTACATTGCCCGATTTGACTTGACTAGATTCATAATGCCCGGACATTATACATAGTGGCCTGATTAATCATTTGGTCCATGACATTTACACTAATCATATGGTTAAAAAGTTTTTATGAATAAGGATCTTATTGTGTCAAAAACTGTAAAACTACATACCTAATGCATGCAAGTGCTAAGTGTCAAACTTAATCGTATCTTTATAGTTTTTTAATGGATCGATAAATTCGATAAACTTTTAAAGGAAGCATAATGCAAACCACAATCACAAATGTATTTGCGAGCCAAAACAAAATATTTACTAGTCAGCCATGTCTTGGTATAACCATTTGTCTTTAATTTAACTTATGTAAGTAATGTAATGACTCATTCCGCTACAGTGATTCTTGAAATCTATTTTAAAAGAGATGATAAATTTTACTTCATCCGATCAATAAATAAATCTTGGTGATGTCGCGACCATTAACCACCATATCAATCTTATGAAGTCTGATTTTATTCTTCCTCTGCATTTTATTCATCCCTAAAAGCACATATAATTTGGGTATAATTTAGACGGTCACCAAAAATATTTTTAAGACTCTAAGCTTAGGCACCAAAAAAAATAAACAACTCCAAAAAAAATCAATTGACTTTATTAAAAGGGCCCTAAAGTATATAATATTATGATCCAAAATAAATAAAATAACATCAGAAAAATCGCAAACCTCGCACAAATATTATTTTTGGTTCCTAAAATGGATCAACGGTCACCAAATTCTATCCAACTCAAAGATTAATATTACTACCAAAAATCTTACTCCAAAATAGTAAGTCGTCATCCATTGGCGAGAAGAGAGAGCTTAGGGCACCCCGACACGGACAGGTTAGGTTCGAACGAGATGACGGGAGCTGAAGTGAGCGAGCAAAGCGAGCGAACTCGGCTCCCGTCATCTCGTTCGTGTTAGGTTACTTTAGACCCTGCGGACGGAAATAGGAGCCCCGCGCAGCGGGGCTCCGTCGACTATGTTGCCAGAGTACTAATCGTACTTGAACCTTGAACCTCAATATATTTAGCGAATTCCATATAACGATAAATAAGCGACGTACATCTGGGAACCCCAGTATATTAATTGATATTTGGGAAATATTCTAGCGATCGTTAGCTTTTTTAGCCTAACAAAAATGACCAAATTAGAAGTCATGGTATTACATAATTGGTAACATCTAAGTAGTGACAATATATAATATTTGGTCTAAAGTGTATTTTAAAGGCGTCCATATATTTTTTTGGCAGTCAATAATACGAAAAAATGGATTTATTTCATAATATTTTAGGAAACGTTATTTGGTGACCATTTATCCATTTTGGTAACCGTTTAGAATTTTTTTGGTAGTAAAATAGGTACTTTTTTGGGCGGTGTTTAAACACAAGCCATATAATTTAAGCGAATATAAGTAATGTTTACAGAAAGTTATCTTGTTCGAAGTAAGTAGTTCAAACATTTCGAACTTCGATCTATCCGTGAGTAATAGCTGTGGTAATAGTTCGTATCAGCCACGTCGGCCATAAATACGATAGCGGTGTCTTTGTTTATTTGCGACTAACTGACCCCCGCGGCTTCGCTCCCATCTACTGGCTATCAACCTAGGTAAGGGTAGGTACCCTACCCTACTTACCCTTCCCTACCTACCTACCCACTTATCCTACCCACCTACCTAAACTATTTATTTGAATAAGAATTAATATTAAAATACGAATGTAACCAACTTTTGTTTCTACCGGCGGCGATCTAATTAAATTTTAGAACACAAAAGCCGCTATTGTGACTTAACTATGATATTTAAATATATTCTCTCGCAGATTTTTTTTAGTAAGTAATAATGAGTACTTTAATCATGTTATACATAATTCGTATGTATCATTTAATAGTTTTTTCAGCGCACGCCAAATAATTAATTTTATAGGCCAAATTTCGCTACTTTGGGTTACATTATTGCAATTTTCATAAGGAACTCAAATATTTTTGAAAATAAATTATAGCCTATGTTACTCAGGAATAATGTAGCTTGCCATAGGTGAAAGAATTTTATAAATTTGTCCAGTAGTTTTGTAGCCTATTCGGTACAAACAAAAAAATCTCTCTCTTTAATTATTAAGTATTCAGTTTAGTTAAGTATTGATGTGACTATCACTCACTCAAGAAGCCCCTAAACCCACCTACTTTCTCATAAAGATTCATCTTCAGATTCTCTTTGAATTGAGTCCTTCGTTTCGGTTTAACCCTTGCTGCGATTCCGGATCTAAATCTCACCCTTCTCCCTCTATCACCCTGTATAAATTGTGACTCACATTACCCTTATTCTTTTTTTTTGAACCAATATTCAGCTAATGCAACACCATTCGCCGACCATAACTTTTTACTCACATTCCAATTAGCTGAAATTCTGAGTGGCAGAAAGTTTATATGTGAAGTTAAACTAACTGCAATAATTAATGAATGTTTATAGCAAAGGCTACGCGATAGCATACGGCACTTAATAAAGCCTTTGCTCAGCTGTGGCAAATTAAACCGATACCCCGCATAAAAGAAGCTTTTTAAAAACTGTCCTGGGTTTTTTCGTGAACACCTGGTTACCCTAGCTGCATGTCACCAAAGTAGGTACATATTTATAAATAATGAAAACAAGCAATTAGATGTAGACACGATGCAGATGTGTCATATCTGGACGAAGTGTATATAGTATTACATAATATACCTAATAAAATAATGTTTTATCGCAGTGTACGTAAGAATTGTTTGCACGTCCTAGATTGTCCTCAATTGTAGTACTATTAGTTCACATTCTATTGTTGATTGATTTCAGTTTGTTGACAATCAACTCAGAATGTTGAAATAGATCGCTACAATAAATGGTATTTGACAATTCCATCTGTCAACGTATAAACTAGGCTTGAAAAAGAGGCTATACGAATTTTATCTACCCTCGTAGAGGTCCTACCTTCATCAATTGTGGCCCAACAGCGTAAGTGTTAAAATCTACCAATATTCAACAAAAATATTATTGTTCCAGATGAAAATGACAGAGATATACGACGTGACAGACGCAGACACTGACGCGGTACAGTCACCCATGGAGCGCGATGTGAACAAGCAGCTCGAGTTCGACAACGACTGGAGCGCCGAGCTCATAGCCGACAACGGTCAGTACTAAACATAGTGTAACACGTAGATATAAGACGTAACAGACGCAGGCAATGAAGCGGTACAGCCGCCCATGAAGTGCGACGTGAACAAGCAGCTCGAGTTCGACATCGACTGGAGCGCCGTGCTCATTGCCGACAACGGTCAGTACCAACAGTAGTGTAACACGTTGATATATGTCGTGACACTGACGCAGTACAGTCGCCCATGGAGCGCGATCTAAACAAGCAGCTCGAGTTCGACAACGACTGGAGCGCCGTGCTCATTGCCGAAAACGGTCAGTACCAACAGTAGTGTAACACGTTGATATATGTCGTGACACTGACGCGGTACAGTCGCCCATGGAGCGCGATCTAAACAAGCAGCTCGAGTTCGACAACGACTGGAGCGCCGTGCTCATTGCCGACAACGGTCAGTACCAACAGTAGTGTAACACGTTGATATATGTCGTGACACTGACGCGGTACAGTCGCCCATGGAGCGCGATCTAAACAAGCAGCTCGAGTTCGACAACGACTGGAGCGCCGTGCTCATTGCCGACAACGGTCAGTACCAACAGTAGTGTAACACGTTGATATATGTCGTGACACTGACGCGGTACAGTCGCCCATGGAGCGCGATCTAAACAAGCAGCTCGAGTTCGACAACGACTGGAGCGCCGTGCTCATTGCCAACAACGGTCAGTACCAACAGAAGTGTAACACTTAGTTATACGACGTGACAGTGACACTGAGGCGGTACAGTCGCCCATGGAGCGCGACATGAACAAGGAGCTCGAGTTCTACAACGACTGAAGCTATTGATAGTTTCGATCCTGGAATAAGGATTCCGCTGAATTATATTCAACACTTTTTCGAAATTCAACACTACATTTTTAATCATACGAATTTTGTAGTTGCCATAATATCATCACATTTATTCATCAAACATGTTTCATCCTCAGATCCCCATAGTATTCGTGATTTCATCACCTTCCAGGAGTAAGTTTCTGCATGTATGTTTGTTGTAAACTTGAAAACCACTGAATTTCTGTGCCAAAAACTGGTATCCCCAATTCTATTATCTAAAATTCTATGTAAATCGCATGCATATAATTGCTTTTTAATGCAATAAGGCATCAGTTATATCAATGTTTTTCCTTTTTACCCGACTGCCGAAGGAGGGTAATGTGTTTTTCACATTTCGCTGCACCTTTTATCTAGTTAGATCATGTATTGATGTCTAGTTCGCTGAATGTCACATAGTATTTGACCTAGTCTGACCCGTAAGTTAACAAAGGTATCAAGCTTGATAAACTGATATCTCTAATTAGAGGCAAGCATAATTTCTGCACGCAGCTTTCGTATGGTTGATGCCTTGAATGTTTCACACATCGTAAAATGATAGACCTGGCGCAATTTTTTTAGCCCTTGCCACTTCTTTCCTAAATCTTTATCATACGATATCGCAGTGTTCACTTCCTTCCTTGGCATATCATTTTTCTTACACCCATTCAACCTTTGTTTGTCCTCGTCCTCTTCTGGTCTTATGAAATATTATAGACCTGTCGTCATTCCAATTTTCTTTATTGAGGCTATGCTTTGACATTTTTTCTTTCACTAATCTTCATCAGCCGTCATCGCAGTGTACACTTCCATCATCATCATCAGCTTATAGCAGTCCACTGCTGGACATGGGCCCTCTCCCAACTGCTCGCCATTTGCTTCGATTTTCAGCTATTTTCATCCAGGTGCTACCCTGCGAAGATCGTCACTTCCATCCTAGCTATTGCGTTTTCCACATAAAAACATCTCTTCTCTTTTCTTCCACTCCAATAGACCTATTAGTCCTATAACGATTTTTTATCTTTTCTGCAGACGACCTGGACATGGATGCTATGGACGACGATGCTCTAGCCGACAGGAACATATTCTCTGATCCCGAGAGTGAGTGGAACGCCAGACGATCGATGTCGGCTTCCGACAGCGACGGAGACCAACCGGAGTCGGATCGGAGAGGGCCTTATATTGAGTTAGCTTAGTTTAAGGGTTTTAGTTGAGTAGTCTTTTGACCTACGGATTCCTTTTGACTGGGAATTATAGGTATAACTTGCATTAGATTCATCAAAATTGTCGTTACTAAAAGTCTTACGCTGCTAACTAATCCTGTCTACCCCTTCCCTCCTCAAATACATAGACATTACGAAATAGCTCTACCACCGATTAGAGGAGTTACTATGTAACAGATATTTCACTCTCCGAGATCAAGTACCTACACAATTTTGAGCTCAATGTCCGTGACGGTTGGGTTGATCCTTGACGGCTCGTTTCTTGCGAGGCTGCTCGAACGAGGATCTCCGCGGCCACCAAGCACGCACTAGCAACGGTGACAACCGACTGGCGGAGCGGTGCCGGGACCGCGCCAAAGTGTAGGCATGGAAATGCGCTTGCAGACATCTGACTGAATTTCCCAAGCAAAAAGTCATAATTCGAGGTTTGGCTCTAGCCTATTTCCTCCTCCAATATTGGACCAATATAAAATATATTCCATAAACTGAAATAGAAAGATATATACTGTGCCCCTATGTTTTCCTTTATGGTGATACATTATCTCTAGAACCCTCAAAAGATGCTAAAAATTGCGCTGTCAACAAAGGCCTAGTGTAAAATTTGACAACATATATCTTTTATATTCAATTTATGGAATATCTTTTAAAATTTTCCAATACTGGAGGCGGAAATAGGAGAGGGCCATACCACGAATTATGACTTTTTACTAAGGAAATTCAGTCGGAGCTCTCTGCCCTCATAATCGTTGTAAGTAGGTTCGAGTGAAGGAGTCCTGGCTCTACTACCAATCGATATCAACCCAGATAAGAACAGACAACTCCTAACAAGATCAAAGGGAGTACTTTAAAGGTCTGCTGGTCAAAAGATTTATCAATTCTATACTTAACCAACAATTTTATATTTAATTTAATCTACCAACAGTTTATTCATTCGAAAGACTTTAGAACTAAGACATTGTAAAAGAAACGTGATCATATTTCGGCATCGCAACAGTTCATTAAATTATTAATATAAATATAAATAATTATAATATGCTTTTTCTCTCGTAACAACACGATAATAAAATAATAATCGGACATATAACTCTCTGTTTATCTGCATTAGATAAACATTATTAGATTCACGGTAAGTGTGCGTGTTCTGCTCTATGTACACACATCATGCAAATCAAATTTAAAAAATTAAAAAAAACCCTCGACACAAAATCTTCTAAAAAGCAAAAATAAGCCTCGTACTCGCCTCGGGGAATCCGACGTACGTTTATTTTATTTACTTAGCGGTTCCCCGACGCGAGTAAGAGGCTAATTTTTGCTTTTTAGAGGTTTTTGTGTAGGGGGTTTTTTAAACTTTTAATTTAATTTGTATTTCATACTTTTTAAACTATAATTATAATACCTACTAGTAGACACGCTTCAATCGACAATCTATCGAAACACGTAATTATGGCACGAAATCTTGAGAAAAACCGCAGATACAAAAAGTAAAATTCGGATAACTTTTGAACGACTGGAACGATTTTAATCAAACATAACTAAGAACACTCTCGACAAAGTCACCATTCTCACAAAAAATAAATCATAATTAAAATCGGTTCATCCGTTTAGGAGCTATGATGCCACAGACATACACATAGATTACATGCATACATAAACTCACGCCCTTTTTCTCATGGAAGGCAGAAACTACAGAACGCCACCTGCTACGATACTTACATACTCCTTTTGCTTCACTTACGTTCATACATCTTGTCATATACGCTCCAGTTATGGATATTCGAATACCTACTGCACATCTAGGGTTACCATTTCGAAAACTGAAAAGTCCTGACAAATTTCCGGACTTTAAAGAAAAAGTCCGGTCAGTTGTCATAAGCTATGTTTGAAACGCGTTTTTAATTCAATAAGTTATCCATTAAAAAACTTTTTTTATAATAAGCTTTTTTCGTATTCTTCTTAGCAAACCCTTTCATTTGATACCCATATCATGGCAGTTAACAAAAAAATACTAGTCCGCCATTTTGGGCCGTCCGCCATATTGTATTTAAAATTATGTCACTAAGCTAACCATGCAGAAAATTAAAATTTACTGAACGATAGGTTGCAAAATGTATGGATTTGACAGCTTTCAATAGCCATAGCGACGATGCGCCACCTATCGTGAGAAAAAGGTAGTTCTCATCCCTATTGATATAATTATTTGTACAAATTGTCATCTGCCAACATCCTTTTTCGCTCAGGATACGACATAGCTCATAGGACCGCAAAATTAGAAAAAAATAAACAGAGTCGAATATAGAACCTCCTTCTTTATGGAAAGTCGGTTTAAAAAGTTTGAAATACGTTTATATGATCACGTTTCTGCATACTGTAGCAGCAAAAAGTCAGTGATGAAAATAAAAAAGAACCAAGATGATAATTGTTTGACAATGTGTCTTTGGTCTCTATACATTCCGTTTCCGACTTAGGATCTTGATAGCACAAACCTTTTTGATTGGTTCCTATTTCCTTACAGTCCATTTCCATACTAATCTGACTAACTGTCTGCCTTTTTTTAATATTCTACCCAATTAATCTTCCTACCTCAAAATAAGATACATTTGTCAAACATTCTTCGTCTAAGGCTTCATATGTATTTAAAATTAAAATCATCCTGGTTAATGTACTGAACATAGTACTGATCTCGTTACAATGCAAAAAAAAAAACGAAAAAAATAACATAAATATTTAATAGGTATTTACTGTAATCTAGGTATTATGTCAAAAAGGCTATAAATATTACAGGAATATGATATTAAATGGTCATACAATGCACCCTAATTTGTTGTAATAGTATGTATTAATTAATCAAGTATACATTCCACTTTAAATACTGAGCATAACAAGTCCTGTTTGATTTGTAAAACTCGAGTTTGCCTAGAGAGTTGTACTCGAATTCTGGTAAGATGACCAAAGATTCATATATTACACAGACACAAACACATACACACACACTAACACACACACATATATACATACACACATTACATACATTAAATATCAGTCATTTCATAGGTGGCCAGTAACAACAAATTTTGATGTTGCTGGCCACCTATAAAATGCGGCCTATTCTGTCACCAAAAAGTTACGAAAAAAGTAAGTTATGGCAAATTTAGGGAAACATAGACATAGAGAACGGGACGAGCTTTACTGGCAAGGTATGAAGTGAATACAGGCAGAAAAGTGTGAGCGAGATAAAGCGATCGTGCGGCCAATAGTTGTTTTTTTTTTCTAGAGTTCTTATTGAGTCAAGACACAGGGTTGTAGGAAAGCCTGCAAGCCTTGCTTATCACCTTCGTCACTACGCCATACAAAAAAGAGAGGGGTATTGACCGCACATTCGCTTTGTCTCTTTCTAGAGTTGTCAGTTTTGTAAGGGGATTGTGGACTTAGGTCCATTCACTATGTCTATGCAAGGAAACTACATAGCACAGCTCTCTTTGGAAACTTTCGCTGGGATTTTGAACTACCGCTCGAAACCCATTCGATTATTTTCATGTATAAAAATAATATTTATTACCAAACTTAGTATATTTAATGCCCAGTATAATTAGGACGCGTTCTGATTTATTTTGTTAAATATAAATATATATAATACAGAATTGTATGACAACACAAATATTATCGCAATATCGGTGAGAGTGTGAATTATTTTAGTTTAATTTATTTTACATTTTATTTGATGTGGTGAACTGAGAAAATAATTTATAAGTACCCACTCTTAATTATGCTATCGCCATCTATCGCCAGTAAAGTGACTTAATTCCCAATACCTAACTTGAATACTCTTTGAATAAAACCAGTGTGAGTAGTTTTTCCATTCCATGTTTTTGCCTTTGCCAATCTGGTTTTCGTCTTGTTTACTATTTTACTACCATTTTCAATTCATCACATCGTATTTAAATCTAATGTGATATCAATTATTGAAAGTTATTATCTTTTATAAGAATTAGTTTAATAATTTAATTATCAAGAGTTATTAGCCGATAACTTCAGACTAAAATATAGGGTCTTTACTCACTAAACAAAATGATCTTGCTCTCTTTATACCTATACAGATGACTTTTTACCTTTAGTGGATAAGGACCTTCGTCTTGTTAAGACTCTTTGCGTTGATATTATAGTTTAAAATTAAAAGTGCCTTAACAATGTTACCATTTGTTACCCATTTTTATATCTCTAAAATCTCATATCAGGGGTTAATGTATGCCATAGGAAATGTATTAATGAAATGATGAATCACGGACTGCATAAAACCTGAAAACGCAGCTAATAAGATATAAGCAGCTGTACTTACTTTAACCCTGATGATGAAAAGAAGAGGTTTTTTAAGTATTGATTGTTAATATACATACATGTTATCGTCTAGTACCTAATTAGATTATATTATGTGTAAATAATTTTGTTCGACCTTTCTAGATGGTCTCGCCTTCGACGAAATATCTGATTGGTTCCGCAAACAGTCAAACTGTAAGGCTGTCATTTTTTAATTTTCGATTTGATTTGATAGTATTAATTTTTCAAATGATTAAAATCAGATATTCGGTCTTTGGTGATTGTTGTGTTGCCGGCGGGAGTTCGGAAGTTTCTGTAAACAACTGTCACAAAAAAAAATTAATAAAAGATATAACATTAAAACTTTTGCTTGTTTGATTTCATTGTTTTATAAAAATGTATTATGTTTGCATGTAGTTTACTACTTAGGTACTATCTACTGACTACAAAATTATTATTTTACTAACTTCTTTGTGTTCAATGTTCCAATCTACGGGATCTCTTGGATTGAATCCAATTTGGGTATGATGAAAGGAATTGGGAGTCCAATTTAATTACCAGGGATGCTGTCTCTGAAGACATCATCCTTGAGAATCAAAGTTTGACATAGTGATGCTATGTATGTTTTAGAATGACGCGTCGCACAGTGTATCGAAAAAGGGTTATGTTCCCGTTGAGTTACACTATTTTGTGTTACACTGTTACTCATTGGGATAAAAATTACCGATTAGTTACACTGTAACTCCATGCCACGTTTTTTTTCCCATCAATTAACACTGCAACCTAATAGTACATAATAGGGTTATATTAGCATATTATCTATACCAACACTATAGAGGAAATATTTTTTTGTTTGTTTGTTTGTACCGAATAGGCTCCGTAACTACTGAACCGATTTTGAAAATTCTTTCACCTTTGGAAAGCTATATTATTCCCGAGTAACATAGGATAAAAAAAAATAATGTAACCCGTTGCAAAATTTTGTCTATACAATTAATATTTGGCGTGCGCTGAGAAAACTATTGATGATAAGTAAAAAACCGGCCAAGGGCGAGACGGACTCGCGCACCGAGGGTTCCGTAAAAACCTCAGCTTTAAGGTATTATAGAATTTAATACCTCAACGCATTCATGAGGAAAGGGGTAGTAAGTTTAAAATTATTTTTATTATATGATGTAACAAGAAGTTCACGGTTTTCGCAATTTTTCCTTTATCAGTGCTATAAGACGTTGCTTCGTACCAAATTTCAAGATTCTGAGTTCACGGCAAGTACCCTGTAGGTTTTGATTCCCTTGCGAGTGTCGAAAATTTGCGGCATGAACGGCTGTATCTTTTGATTGCGTTGGCTTAGAAGTTTGATTTTTTCACAGCTTTAAGGGACAGTAGACCTGAGTTTTTGATTTAAATTTCAGCTTGATACCTCCACGCGTTCCTGGGGAAAAGGTTCTTAACAGACAGACAGACGGACAACAAAGTGATCATATAAGGGTTCCGTTTTTTTCTTTCGAGTTACGGAACCCTAAAAATTATGCACTTCATGATTAAAGTACTCATTAAAAACTACAAAAAAGTCGGCGAGAGAATATATCTCACTATCATAGATAAGTCACAATAGCAGCTTTTGTGTTCTAAAATTTAATTAGATCGCTGGTAGAAACAAAAGTTGGTTGTATACGTATTGAAGTATTAATTCGTATTCAAATAAATAGTTTTACAAATTGGTAGATAGGGAACGGTAGGTGGGTTGGTAGATAGGTAGGTAAGTTGGGTGGGTAGGTAGGGTAGGGTATGTAGGATAGGGCAGTGCAGGTAGATTGATCGGTAGTAGGGCAGGTACGTAGGTTAGTACGTAGGTAAGCTAGGTGGGTAGGTAGGTAGGGGAGATAGGTAGGTAGATAGCCAGTAGACGGGAGCGAAGCCGCTGGGGTCAGCTAGTTGTATATAAAATAGCAGAACAACCGACGAGGTGACATCGCTGTGCAGAGCGAGCGAAGCGAGCTCGGGAACTTAGGACATCACGACACGGATAGGTTAGGTTCGAAGGGGATGACGGGAGCTGAAGTCAGCGCCCGTCATCTCCTTCATGTTAGGTTACTTTAAACCCTGCAGACACAAATAGGAGCGCCGCGCAGCGGGGCGCCATCGACTTTGTCATTTGATATGTAACCCTATTACGTACTATTAGGTTGCAGTCTAAATTGATGGGGAAAAAAACGTGGCATTCAGTTACAGTGTTACTAATCGGTTATTTTTATCCCAATGGGTAACAGTGTAACACAAAATGGTGTAACTCAACGCGAACAAAGGGAAAAAGGGCTCTCGAAGACAGGAACTTAAATTTAAAACTGTCGTTTTTTTGCTTGAAGTGGCTTCTAATAGCCAATATCAAGTTTATATATTTCATAGGATGCAATCTGGTAGGCAAATTGGCAAGAAATTATGTTTTGCAAAAAAAATGTATAGAGCTGATTTATGAAATGCATAAATCTCCGGAACCGCAAGATTAACCGTAATATCCTTACACACTGTTATAGAACTATTTATTTATGATTTTTTGACGTTCTTCGTATAACGAAACCTAGTGCGTTTTTTTATCCTTTACTTTTTTAAACTAATATATGAAGAAGATCAAGATTGGTTAACAATTGGCGAAGATATGTCTGAACAAACATACAAAAAACCAGGAGAATTGAGAATCCTCCTCCTTTTTTTAAACACCAAAATATCTTTATCTTAAATTTAATTTTTAAGTTAACTAGGAACATCACATTATTTGTCTATTTCTATCTATAGCATATATTAGTTAAAAAAGGTTAAGGATTTAAAAAAAGATAAACGCGCTAGATCTCGTTATTTCGTAGCGCGAATGTCAAAAAAATCATAAATAAATAGTTCTATAACCGTGTGCAAGGTACGGTTAATCTTGCGGTTCCGGAGATTTATGTTTTTTTTTTTTTATCAGCACCATACATTTTTTTTTGCAAAAAAATATATTTCTTGCCAATTTTCCTACCAGATTGCATCCTATGAAATATATGAACGTGATATCGGCTATTAGAAGACATTTCAAACAAAAAACGACACTTTTAAATTTAAGGTCCAATATCTTCGAGAGACGTTTTTCAATCCACTGTGCTGTGCTTCGCGTCGCCTGTCTGAGAGTGCTTTGACCCTCTGCAATTCTTGGGTTTGTTACCATCTATATACGTATAGGGTTGAAAACAAAATAAATCTATATGAATAGTGCGTGTACACCGAGCGGACATCCGCTCCGTGCACCTGACTGAGGCGGGCCACACGGCACTTATTGTATCGAAAGTGAGGCTGCTGCGTTTGCTTGGTAATACGAGTAGGTATACTCCGTCGTAATCATGACATTTCGAGATACCACCGGCCGCAAAATTCTAAGAACTATGAAAAACAAAACTCGTGTCAATGTCACTCATTATGTTCTAATTTCAAACTATCCTCTTACTATTATATATTTTTTCTCAATTATTCATAAAAAAATATTTCATAGCCGATAAATTTTAACCGCGCAATTTTGCACGGTATTATTTGTGATTTGAATGTTGTTTTTACCTCTATTTTGAATATGGTCGGCAAAGACACCGAGCCGAAAAGTAGTCGAATATTTCATCAATGTTACGTGAAGTGTTGTAAGTTGCAAAACCTTACGCCTTTGGCCAATGTCATACCTTCTGGCAACGGGAAGGTGTTGGACTTCTGTGTGGATAGGATCAAGTATGCGGATTGGCCATCTATTCTGAATGCACTCAGCTGTGATTTGAGCCTGCATTCAATTTCGATAAAATGTCGACAGCAAATTAAAACGGGTAATTAATATCTCTTATTATACAAACTGGAAATTTCGTGGGGCTTAAGTCACTTTCTGGCGTTTTCTAAATTATCAATCTATCTATTTTAAAAGGGTGTATTCGCATAGAAAGCTGGTAGACTATTTGCCAACCATATAAGCACCCAACGTTTAAGCACTTGTTAGCACTGTTTGATCCCACAAGAACAGCGTTGACAGTCTGCATGAGTTTTAGCTTTTGTCAGTTGGCCATCATAAGGACGAGTCTACCAAACCGGCACCAGCTTCCAGCTTTCTACGTGAACGCAGCCTTAACTATAAAACTTCTAAGGTGAGAAATTCATCACGTATCTTACCAGACTTCAAGGACCGAAACCTATGACCAGGATGTGTTAACCAACCCGAATCAGTCACATAGTGTCTGCTATCGAAAGGTCAATGAGTCGATAACCTAGCTAATCCTATTTATAGCTATTAATCAAAGATAGGGTACTAGACCAATCTTTGTACAGCAACCGGACTTTGTTCGTCATAATATTATCACGTTTTGAATTCTACTCGAACAACAAGGAATAGAACAAATCAAAGTTATAATAACAAGGAACAGTCCACATTAAATACAGATGATTGGCAGATAAGGTTTCTAATATCTATTGGACTTTAGCCCAGTAGAGTACTGTGGTGGGTATTTTTTTGCAGATGGCCGATCAGCAGCAGCCGTATTGCGTAAGTGAATACGACAACGCTAAGAGTTTGACCGCTATCAATCGACCAATCACACAGACGGAAATCCACATCACGTCATTCGTCTCGCATGTGATTGGTCGATTTTATAGCGGTCAAACCCTTCGCTTTGCCGAATTCTCTTGCGCAATGCGGCTGTGATCTGTTCGGAATTCGAAATTGATTTAGTTACTTATTTCACCATTTTAGCCTCTTAGGACCGCTTGCCTTGGATTATCTTACTAACTACGAGTTAGTATCTACATACATACATAAACTCACGCCTTTTTCCCATGCGGGTAGGCAGAAAATACAGAACGAGCCGAACTATTGGCCGAGTTAGTATCTAACCCGGCCAATTACATATCACCAATTTGTTACTTAAACTCGTTTTAGCAACTAACTCTTGAGTTTTCTTCTACTTCTTCTCGAGTCGATGAAACACTCTTTAAATAATTTCGGCCCACTAGACGTGGCTACGCCGATTATTACTTTCACCTCGATGGCCAACTCAAAATCTGAGTGAAATTTTTGGCGCAAGTGGATGTTAAACACAGATTATCTCGCAACAACAGAATTAAAACTAGAAATCGCTTGCGTCCCTATAGCTCTAATGTCTGGTCGACACTAAAGAGATCAATACCGTGCACAGAGTTATATCAGTCTAAATAAACTGATGTGTGGTGCGCGTAATAATCTGTGGTGTTAAAGTTAATGACTTAATTTTGTGCGAATTTATCCCAATCTTCTTGAATTCCACAGTATTGGAGCACATAGATTGCGAGAGACTAGCGAAAACTGTCAACAAGCGAAGCGTTATCCTGACCAAGTTTATGCTTAGTAATTTTGTGGAGGCGATTGCGCAAATGTTATCTAACACCACGTTGTTGACGACTTTACTGCTAGAGGGATTTCCGTTACGGATACCGTATTTAAATCCTTTGAGTGAGGTGAGACGCTCTTTTTATCGATATACTTACTATTCAAGATGACGGTCTCACACGTAATCATACTGATTGCTTGGTTAAGGCGATATATACGCCCCAATGTTAACGTAGTACATGGCCGTGCGCCCGCTCGGAGCCAAAATATCAATATTGAACCTCCTTTTGAACAGTTTTGTTTGCAAAATAATATTTAATTTACATATGCTATTTCAGTTATAAAAAAAATTCAGCTATCAATTTTTCTGTGTAAAAATATTTTTAAACATCCAAGTCGTTTTGGAGGAGTATCCAAAAGTTGCGAAAAACATTGTGTTGCTAATTATTTTTTTAAAGCAAAACTATAATGTTCATGAAACAATAATAATTTATATATATATTTTTTTAAACCTTTTAACCTCGCCGTTACTGAGGAGTACGCTTTAGAAAGTTACCGTTTTACGGCACTAAACTGGCTGTCGGCCCTTAACTACACAAACCAATCGCCAATTTTGGCAAATCCTTAGAAAGTTCTGCATCGGCAAGCAGAGGTTAATAGCAACAAGGTTCACAACAAAATGTGTCTTGTATTTTTTTTTGCTTTCTCGGTAAAAGCAAGAGTTACTGAATTCAGGTAAAAGCATAAGTTACTGAATTCAATAATTTACTCCTTCCATGGCTTCCTCCATCCACTTATGTGCTATTCTAAATAATGGAACCGTTAATAAGCCGTTACCGAAATATACCGTATTTCGACTTCTCTCGACCACGCAATTATTTTTTAGAAAAAAAACAAATTTTAGAGTTTGTTGTATTATTTATAGGCTCTAATAGTGAATACTTCTCTGCAACATATACACTTGCAACGATGTCTGATCGGCGACGCGGGTTGCCTAGCTATCTGCAAGGCCATCAAGTGTCTGCCGAACATTCTGACGCTAGACTTGTCAGGATGCGAGCTGACGCCTCTAGGCGCTGGATACATCGCAGATTTACTTAAGGTAAATTATTTAGTTTGATATTTCCTGTGTTACTTTTACATTCAGCAGAACTACTGATGTAGCAATCTTTCTAATTTCAACCGGGGCGTTGTCAAAAGAAACGACTACGAACGACGACTAGGATCTCTTGAAGGTGTTTGATGCCATAAGCCCTGACGATGCCTACTGCAGCCCACAACAGAGGTTAACCGTCGTAACTCATAATACAGGCTAAGCTGGATTATTCCGAAGAGTATTGACACTTTTTCTCCTTCTTTTTACCCCATTCCTAATTTATTTACGGTTGGGTCTACTTGTGCGTCTTCGTCAGGATGATCTATTCTGGGTTGTTGATGGTGGGAAATTTTGCTCTCTCAGGTCTCTCGATAGTGGTCCGCCAAGAGGCTGGTGGTCTGCCCCTTGTTATTTGCTTGGTGTTGATTTTGAAGAGTCTTATTCTTCTTTGTTCAACCCTCTTCCTAGTTTGGCTGAGGTCAGGTCCCCTTCTACGTCTGCGCCAGAGACCTCTGTTTTGGGTTGTCTGAGAGCTCAGATTCGAGTGCTTGCAGGACCTCTTTTCGCATGCCTGACCACCAGATGGCGGGCGGTCGGCCCTGCCTCTCGTTCGGTCCGGGATATTTAAAGCCTATATGTCATACGAAGAGTCAGCCGAAGTGTATTGGAACGAAGTTCCTTAATGCGGTTTGCGGTAGGTGTAATTCGGGAGAAAATGAACCGTTACGTAAGATTTTTGCGTTATACCCTTTCTCTTTTTGTCTGTATCTTTCTATGAGCGTGTATATGCACACCGCGTGATCTCTTTTGCTAGTGCTTTTAGGAACTTCGTTGCTGATGGGGATCCTCTGACCACACACGTTTTCTTGCCAATAATATAACTGCCCGTGATTAAAGATGTAAAAAACAGTACGTAGCGATACTTTTAAAGTTTTTTCGCTCCATTCCAGTATCAGAAGATCCACAGATACAGCGAGAACTGGACTCATACCCTGCGGTATCGACTGCCTGAGCTCGACACAATGCCAGGTCTGCGCAGGATCACAGTTTGTGCCAATCCTCAGTTGGGAGAAGAAGGAGTTAGCAAGCTATTAGATGTGCTCTCAGATGATTTGTGGATAAAAGGTCAGTCAAAAAAAAGTTAATGCAAAAATCAAATATTCCGACTGCTTAAATAGCGAACTAAATGAAGACGAAAATCACGCTGTGCAGTCGGAGGATACATCTGGTTTTGGTCAGCCAGCTCGCTAATATGTATCTGTGACATACGCTGGTAATAAAACCACAAATAAGAATATAGTGGACTGTATTTAGATTGAAGCACAAGGTAGGTACTTTAATAAAATATATACGCGTTACACTGGCAGGGTGCGAATGATGACTGATATACTTATTTATTTACTCATGAATAAGAGACAACCATAAAAAGTAACTTAATAATAAACACACAATAGACAAAAATCATTCAAAGTAATTTTGACAATAAAATTTAGGCAGGTCAACAGTTGGAGAATGTTAAAAGGTAGATTGTAAAAATGGTTTGGTTGTCTTTGGAGTGATTCGTCCTATCCTCTCGTACTAGTATAAAACTGTATCACGAGCGGATAGTCTTCCTCAACCTTAGAATAACAGATTCCCAAAGGTTCCAGTTACATTATATAGTTACACATAATTAGGT
The DNA here is from genome assembly GCA_947562075.1 of Orthosia gracilis. NCBI lineage: Eukaryota > Metazoa > Arthropoda > Insecta > Lepidoptera > Noctuidae > Orthosia > Orthosia gracilis. Next base: position 20,715,888 of record OX387271.1, on the reverse strand, counting down.
AGATTGATTACTTAAAGTACAGGTAATAAATTATAGTACAGTCAATGATATTCTAATAAACAGATATGTTATACACTCACAAAACAATTGAAAAAAGTGTTCCGCGCAGCAGCGGCAGCACACATACAAACTTTTCATTCATCTGACATTTCACTACATGTCAAAATGATGCAAAAGGGATGGCATATCAAAACCAACAAGAAAAAAAGAGACAGCTATTGTTTGTCACTTGCGCGTGAATGTAAACAAATGCATGTTGGCATCAAAGACTAACATTTTAACGAGGCAGAAGGTACAAACCGCCTGTTTTCTATACAAACATTAGCATAACCTAATAAATAGTACTAAAGGTAGGTAGGTGAGAAATAAAACACGATATAAAAGGAAAAATATTTATCTTGTATTAAAAACAATTATACACCTTCGAAAAGATTCAATTTGTTTCTTTTCTGTCTCTTAGAGTTTCTTTATTTCGAATTATATTTATGAGCGGAATGGACGCGAACTGTTGTGTATCTATTACGGTTTTAATTAAATGTATACGATGATTAAAAGCAGGTGACTGTTGTTTCGAATGTTCAAAAAGTGGTTCAAATATATTGGTATTTAAAAAAGTTTTCAAAATATTACATTTTAGTCTCTCAATTTCTTGATTATTAACAAACTAGGTACCGTTTTCATATAAATGAGATTTTATAACCATCTCTGATTTTATGCACACTGTAAACAAGTTTTCTGATGCATAGCATAAACCTCCCATGTCCCTGATTGTGTCTAATTTGTGGAACCACAATTTTTCATTAGAATATAAAGTATCAACACAGATTTCACACCTAATAACTTTTGTTAATTTTCGTGCAATCCAACCAGAAATGTAACCTATAATTTGTTTTACTGAGTCTGTACCTGACCTCATAAGTTGGAAACCTTAACGAAGAAAAAACAATCAATAGTTAGACTCGCTATTGGCGAACAGTAAACAATATAAACGATTCTGACTTGAAATTATTTATAGACAGCTTATAGATTATTAAAAAAAAAAGTTATACAAGGCTAGAAAAAAGGAAAACAGAACTGTGGGGTAACTATGACTTTAATGCCTAAGATATTCGCATCTGTACTTTTAATCTATGTCGGGAGTGCACGCGTCCTTGTCGCCCTCACGGCAAAAAATGTATTTACCATCTCTTTCTTTTTTCTTACCGCCAAATTTCAGAATATTAGGAAAAAAATAGAAATATATCATTAAATTAAGATGTATCGCATACTTACACATGGTATGAGATCCCTTGTGTTTTATTAACTTTGGCATCATAATTGGTACACTTTCTAAAAACACACGACGGCATTTTTTAAATTTTGTTGTTGGTTCAACAAAGCCGCTTAGGACTCGTCGCCATGCGTGACATAGACTAAAGGCAGAAGTCACAATTATGACTTATTCGAGTCTTCACAATGCGTGCGCTTATAACATATCTGTTTACTAGAACATCATTGAGTACAGTTATATTAATTAAGTTACATGATTGGAAAAGTGTGTTGTTTGTGTTTGGATATGGGTGTAGGGATATTTTAATGTAATAAATGTATGTTTCTGTATGTGTGCTTTATTAATTATGTGCCCTGATATACCAAATTATTTAGTAGATGTTCAGTGCTGTTGTAGTCTAGTGTTTTCAGTTACAGTATAGCTATAGCTTTTTTGCATGTGCGGCTGTCAAGATACTTACTTTGTTGTAAAGGCTAGGTCCGAGATAATTGTGAAATTTGTGTGCAAAAGATGTTCTATATTTGGATATGTTATAAACTATATCTAATCGTCGCCTTTTTTCAAAATGCAGTTTTACTTTATGTTGTGCCGTGATCTCTAGTTTAATGAATAATTTTCGTACCGTGAGGACTCCCAGTTCTGAGTAAAGTAGGTGTATCGGATAAGTGTACTTTTTGCGGAAAATAACTTTAAGTACCATGCGTACTCTCTCACTCACGGCTCTTTCGACAAACAAAAGGGTGGTTTTTGAAATTCCTCTCCATACATTTAAGCCGTAGGTATATCAGTATAGACTGACATAGTGCTAAATAGATTTTTATTAGTAGCTTAATGTCACAGACATTTCTAATCGTTTTAAAAATATACCTTAATTAACTTTCTTGCGCGATTACTTAGTTTCATAACTTGTTCTTTCCAGTTTAAGTTATGGTCTACTATCACACCGAGATATCTTATGGAATTAGTTCTGGTGATTGGGTTACAATGACAGGTACTTGGATTGTTGCAATTTTGGTTTTGTATAATTAATGAGTTAGGAGAAGGTTGAGTTCTGCCGTTAATTGTGAATGTAATAAATTTAGTTTTGTCAAGATTAAGTGTCAACAAATGATTGTCCAGCCAAGAAGTTACTAAAGCAAAACCTTAATTTGCTGCTTCGGTTACATTTTCCCACGTGTTGGAGCTGAATAATAATACTGTGTCATCTGCAAATGTTATTATTTGACCATTTTGTAAAACTAAATTGCAGAGGTCATTAATATATATTAAAAACTGCGTAGGACCCAGTACACTACCTTGAGGCACACCGAAGGTAATATTTTCCTCATGGCTTAGACTGTTATTAATTTTTATAACCTGTGTTCGGTTTGTCAAGTAATCTTGGAAAAGTTGGAGAGGTATTTCCTCAAATTCCCAAGGTCTCGAGCTTGTTCAGGAGGATGGGTACAAATACGGTGTCGAAGGCGTTTGCAAGGTCTAGGAATATGCCTAGAGATTTCTGTCCCCTATCCATGTTTTCGACTACATAAGAAGTTAGTTTGTGAAGAGCGTCGGCGGTTGATATTTTTTCTCTGAACCCAAATAGGTTACCTGAGAGAAGTTTATGAGTTTCTAGGTAGTGTTTTAGCCTCTTATTTATTAGTTTTTTCTAGAATTTTTGAAAAACTAGAAAGTAAAGAGATTGGTGTATAATTCGACACCAAAGTCTTATCTCCAGATTTGCATATAGGAACAGTGACAGACTTTTTAAGCGCATCTGGAAAGACTCCTTTTGAAAAGCGCTTAAACATACACATATTTAAACGCTTTTCAAAAGAAGTCTAGTGATGATCTCTAGGAGAAGCTAGTGGTGCAATAAGGGATTCCACTGTTCTCTTAAAAAAGACCGTGAAGACACCGTCCCATCCCAAGGAATTCTTAGATTTTAAATTAGCAATTATTTCTTTAATTTCAAATTGGTCTGTTGGGAGAAGCATAAAAGAGTTTAGGGGTCCGCTATACGGTTTTGGTCTACATCGCCTGCTCAGATCTATCTCATTTGTAAGGGTGCTGGACAAGATGGTGTTTTGCCAAATTACTACCGACATTGACGAAGTACTTATTTATGTTATTTAACGCGTCTTGAGGTGTTGATTTAGTGGAAAGAAGCTCTGATGGCATTTTTGGGTAACTATTTAAATAAGACATTTCTTTCACCAATTCCCATTGTTTTTTTATATTATAAAAACTTAGCTAATTCTGATTCAAAATAATTGTTTTTAAGGCTTTATAGTAGATTATTACATTTATTTCGATAGCGCTTGTATAACTATAGTATTTAACTATAGTAAGGATTGTGTTTTCTGGGTCCTTTCTTAGTTTTTGGTGAAGTTGATCACGATTCCTCATACATCTACATAACCCTGGTGTAATCCATGGTTTAACATTCATTTGTCGCCTATGCTGCTTGACGGTATGTGTATGATGCGATAGGATATCTCTGATGGTATTCAAAAAGATGTTCGTCATTGCATTTGGGTCATTTTTCTTCTTGTTTTATGTCTTTTTAGTTCGCTTCTTAAGCAGTCGGGTTTTTTGAATTCAATCATAATATTTTAGTAAACAAACTAAACAAATGTGGTATAAGGGGAAACATTTATAATCTCTTGGAATCCAACCTCAGCAACCGCACAACATACACAGAGACTGCCAGCATCTGCCTTAAAACTTGTGGCTTGTGTAATAAAAAGCCCGGCCAAGTGCGAGTCGGACTCGCGCACGAAGGGTTTCGTACCATTATCGCAAAAACGGCAAAAAATCACGTTTGTTGTATGGCAGCCCGATTTAAATATTTATTTTATTCTGTTTTTAGTATTGTTGTTATAGCGGCAACAGAAATACATCATCTGTGAAAATTTCAACTGTCTAGCTATCACGATACATGAGATACAGCCTGGTGACAGACAGACAGACAGACGGACCGCGGAGTCTTAGTAAAAGGGTTCCATTTTTAACCTTTGGGTACGGAACCCTAAAAAGCTGAACACTGCAGCATATGTTATTTGGAATTAGCAAAAAAAGTTGACATAAAAACCGCTTCAGTAACTATCATTACCACATCTTCTGTTTTGTATATCTCTTCCTCTCAATTTGAAATGTTGTAGTACGTACGAAAGTGCACCATAATATTGTAATTTTAAGGCTGTGAGCCCGCAGATCTGTCATACAGGTCTCGAACCCAGTATAGACTCCAGCTCTCACATATCTAGGTGTGAATCTGCCTGTAACCTAGATTTTACCGAAATTGTACCTTTTTGAGAGAAATAAACTTAAACGTATATATTATAAACCTACATATTACAAAAAAAACATGGTTTGATTCCTTCGGTTTTTTTGAGATACGGAATAATTTTTTAGGGTAATTGTAGCCTAAGAGATAAGGTGTTTAAGAGGCAAAAACAATGCGTAAGAGCGATGCGAAGTTGCGAACCTCTGTTTGTCTCTTAAAATTCTTCCCTTTCAATCATTGTATACTATGGAAATGTCAGTTTTTGTAAAGACTAATGCACGCCTGTATAATAAGGTTTCGGACAACAGAAAAGGATGTGTGTGAAGTTAGCATATCAAATGTTAGCATCTCACAAATTAACACCATATATGATGGCATCCCACATAGTTCCACAGTTCTTGATAAGTTTTAACAATAGTTTCGTCGATTTTACTATCAAAATCGCATTTTGAAAAAATGAGCTGCTAACTTCACAATACATATCATAGCATCCCATCGAATTTCTCAAATAAACACACATATAAGGGCATTTCACATAGTTCTACAGCTCTTGATGCGTTTTATCAATAGTTCCGTCGATTTTACAATACAATCTTTGCATACCAGCATTTTGAAAAAATGAGCTGCTAACTTCACAGTACATATCATAGCATCCCATCGAATTTCTCAAATAAACACACATATAAGGGCATTTCACACAGTTCTACAGCCCTTGATGCGTTTTATCAATAGTTCCGTCGATTTTACAATACAATCTTTGCATACCAGCATTTTGAAAAAATGAGCTGCTAACTTCACAGTACATATCATAGCATCCCATCGAATTTCTCAAATAAACACACATATAAGGGCATTTCACATAGTTCTACAGCCCTTGATGCGTTTTATCAATAGTTCCGTCGATTTTACAATACAATCTTTGCATACCAGCATTTTGAAAAAATGAGCTGCTAACTTCACAGTACATATCATAGCATCCCATCGAATTTCTCAAATAAACACACATATAAGGGCATTTCACATAGTTCTACAGCCCTTGATGCGTTTTATCAATAGTTCCGTCGATTTTACAATACAATCTTTGCATACCAGCATTTTGAAAAATGAGCTGCTAACTTCACAATACATACCATAGCATCCCATCGAATTTCTCAAATAAACACACATATAAGGACATTTCACATAGTTCTACAGCCCTTGATGCGTTTTATCAATAGTTCCGTCGATTTTACAACACAATCTTTGCATACCAGCATTTTGAAAAAATGAGATGCTAACTTCGCAATACATATCATAGCATCTCATCGAATTTCTCAAATAAACAACACATATAGGGGCATTTCGCATAGTTCTACAATATTCATGCGTTTTATCAATAGTTCCGTCGATTTTACAATACAATCTTTGCATACCAGCATTTTGAAAAAATGAGATGCTCACTTCACAGTACATATCATAGCATCCCATCGAATTTTTCAAATAAACACACATATAAGGGCATTTCACATAGTTCTACAGCCCTTGATGCGTTTTATCAATAGTTCCGTCGATTTTACAATACAATCTTTGCATACCAGCATTTTGAAAAAATGAGCTGCTATCTTCACAATACATACCATAGCATCCCATCGAATTTCTCAAATAAACACACATATAAGGACATTTCACATAGTTCTACAGCCCTTGATGCGTTTTATCAATAGTTCCGTCGATTTTACAATACAATCTTTGCATACCAGCATTTTGAAAAAATGAGATGCTAACTTCGCAATACATATCATAGCATCTCATCGAATTTCTCAAATAAACAACACATATAGGGGCATTTCGCATAGTTCTACAATCCTTCATGCGTTTTATTAATAGTTCCGTCGATTTTACAATACAAATTTTGCATACCAGCACTTTAAAAAAATGAGATGCTAACTTCACAATACTTATCATAGCATCTCATCGAATTTCTCAAAATTGACCTAGTTGTAGTTGGTAGCAAAAGAGTTCTGCATCCTTAACCTATTCTGTTAATAGTATTGGCAGATGAATCTCATTTAAATCCATAAAAAAAAATAAACGAAATATCCGTACAGTAGTGAGATGCTGAGGTATAACTGGGCATTCTGTGTCGTATATTTATACAACCCAGAACTCCCAGTTATACCTGATTTTACCATTTGAACGATAAGTCTAGGTCCCTCACACAAGTCCCGAAAGAGTTTAAGTGTTTAAAACATCCACAATAATTATAAATCATTGTTATAAACAAAATATTCATAAAGGAGTGAGATGCTAAGATATAACTGGGAGTTCTGGTTCGAACAAAACATTTGAACGATTAGGCTAGGATCTCCTCGGTTTCCAATACTACTATAAATGGACTTTAAAAAATTATGCTCCAAAAAGTGAGAACTCTCACTAAAGTATTCGCAGAGTCTGGAAGAAGATTTAGGTTAGCAGAAATTAAGAATATTTTCAGAGTTAATTTGCAAAAATTCAAAAAATATGTTAAGTCGTAGTGAAGCCTAGCATCTCATCGAACTCTATTACTCCTGAAACTAAACTTTATAAAAACATGCTACACAAAGATAGAACTCTGACCGAAGTATCTATTGGGCCTGGTCGAAGATTGAGTTAAGCAAAAATCAAGAAAATTTTCAGAGTTCAATAAAAAAAAACAATATTGTGAGATACTGAGGCCCGGCATCTCATCGGTTCCTTTAGCAAGTGTAATCATACTTTATAAAACCAAGCTACAGCAAGCCAGAACTTTCATAAAAGATTCCATAGAAAATGGTTGAAAATTTAGATTAGCTAAAATCAAGAAAATATTCAGAGTTGATCTCAAAAAATTAAAAAAAATATTGTGAGAAACTGAGGCCATGAGGGAAAGAGAAAATGAGGGTAATTATACTTTGTAAAACCATGCTACAGAATGCCATAACTTTCATTAAAGATTCCACAGAACATGGTTGAAAATTTAATTTAGCTAAAATCAAGGAAATATTCATCGCATGCAATAAAAAAGTTAATGAAATGTTGAGAGGTACTGAGGCCAGGCATCTCATCGGTTTCTAGTACCCCTATAACTGGACTTTACAAGAACATGCTACGGAAAGCCACAACACTCACTTAAGTATCTATTGAGCCCGGTCGAATATTTAGTTGAGCAAAAATAAGAAAACTTTAAGAGTTCATTACAAAAAATTCAAAACATAATATAAGAGACACTGAGACCCGGCATTATATCGAATTCTATTATTTCTATAAGTGGTCTTTTTAAAAACATACTACAGAAAGCCAGAACTCTCACTCAAGTATCAGCAGAGCATGGTTGAAGATTTAGGTTAGCAAAGGTCAAGGAAATTTTCAGTGTTCGTTATAAAAAATTCAAAAATAATATATCAGAGGTACTGCGGGCCGGAACTCCTCGTATTGTACTACAACTGTATATGCACTTTGTAAAAGTATGCTACAGAAAGCAAGAACTCTCACTCAAGTATCAGCAGAGCATGGTTGAAGATAAAGATGAATAAAAATCAAGACATTTTTCATCGTTCGTAATAAAAAATCCAAAATCAAAATATCAGAGGTACTGAGGGCCGGGAACTCCTCGTTTTCTACTACAACTGTATATGCACTTTGTAAAAATATGCTACAGAAAGCCAGAACTCTCAATCAAGTATCAGCAGAGCATGGTTGAAGATTAAGATGAATAAAAATCAAGAAATTTTTCATCGTTCGTAATAAAAAATCCAAAATCAAATATCAGAGGTACTGAGGGCCGGGAACTCCTCGTTTTCTACTACAACTGTATATGCACTTTGTAAAAATATGCTACAAAAAGCCAGAACTCCCACTCAAGTATCAGCAGAGCATGGTTGAAGATTAAGATGAATAAAAATCAAGAAATTTTTCATCGTTCGTAATAAAAAATCCAAAATCAAATATCAGAGGTACTGAGGGCCAGGAACTCCTCGTTTTCTACTACAACTGTATATGCACTTTGTAAAAATATGCTACAAAAAGCCAGAACTCCCACTCAAGTATCAGCAGAGCATGGTTGAAGATTAAGATGAATAAAAATCAAGAAATTTTTCATCGTTCGTAATAAAATTCCAAAATCAAATATCAGAGGTACTGAGGGCCGGGAACTACTCGTTTTCTACTACAACTGTATATGCACTTTGTAAAAATATGCTACAGAAAGCCAGAACTCCCACTCAAGTATCAGCAGAGCATGGTTGAAGATAGAGGTTAGCAAAGATCAAGGAAATTTTCAGTCTTCGTTATAAAAAATTCAAAAATAATATATCAGAGGTACTGAGGGCCGGAACTCCTCGTTTTCCACTACAACTATATAGGCACTTCATAATTATATGCAACAGAAAGCCAGAACTCTCAATCCAGTATCAGCAGAGCATGGTTGAAGATTAAGATGAATAAAAATCAAGAAATTTTTCATCGTTCGTAATAAAAAATCCAAAATCAAATATCAGAGGTACTGAGGGCCGGGAACTCCTCGTTTTCTACTACAACTGTATATGCACTTTGTAAAAATATGCTACAAAAAGCCAGAACTCCCACTCAAGTATCAGCAGAGCATGGTTGAAGATTAAGATGAATAAAAATCAAGAAATTTTTCATCGTTCGTAATAAAAAATCCAAAATCAAATATCAGAGGTACTGAGGGCCAGGAACTCCTCGTTTTCTACTACAACTGTATATGCACTTTGTAAAAATATGCTACAAAAAGCCAGAACTCCCACTCAAGTATCAGCAGAGCATGGTTGAAGATTAAGATGAATAAAAATCAAGAAATTTTTCATCGTTCGTAATAAAATTCCAAAATCAAATATCAGAGGTACTGAGGGCCGGGAACTACTCGTTTTCTACTACAACTGTATATGCACTTTGTAAAAATATGCTACAGAAAGCCAGAACTCCCACTCAAGTATCAGCAGAGCATGGTTGAAGATAGAGGTTAGCAAAGATCAAGGAAATTTTCAGTCTTCGTTATAAAAAATTCAAAAATAATATATCAGAGGTACTGAGGGCCGGAACTCCTCGTTTTCCACTACAACTATATAGGCACTTCATAATTATATGCAACAGAAAGCCAGAACTCTCAATCCAGTATCAGCAGAGCATGGTTGAAGATTAAGATGAATAAAAATCAAGAAATTTTTCATCGTTCGTAATAAAAAATCCAAAATCAAATATCAGAGGTACTGAGGGCCGGGAACTCCTCGTTTTCTACTACAACTGTATATGCACTTTGTAAAAATATGCTACAGAAAGCCAGAACTCCCACTCAAGTATCAGCAGAGCATGGTTGAAGATAGAGGTTAGCAAAGATCAAGGAAATTTTCAGTCTTCGTTATAAAAAATTCAAAAATAATATATCAGAGGTACTGAGGGCCGGGAACTCCTCGTTTTCTACTATAACTGTATATGCACTTTGTAAAAATATGCTACAGAAAGCCAGAACTCCCACTCAAGTATCAGCAGAGCATGGTTGAAGATTAAGATGAATAAAAATCAAGAAATTTTTCATCGTTCGTAATAAAAAATCCAAAATCAAATATCAGAGGTACTGAGGGCCGGGAACTCCTCGTTTTCTACTATAACTGTATATGCACTTTGTAAAAATATGCTACAGAAAGCCAGAACTCCCACTCAAGTATCAGCAGAGCATGGTTGAAGATAGAGGTTAGCAAAGATCAAGGAAATTTTCAGTCTTCGTTATAAAAAATTCAAAAATAATATATCAGAGGTACTGAGGGCCGGAACTCCTCGTTTTCCACTACAACTATATAGGCACTTCATCATTATATGCAACAGAAAGCCAGAACTCTGAATCAAGTATCAGCAGAGCATGGTTGAAGATTAAGATGAATAAAAATCAAGAAATTTTTCATCGTTCGTAATAAAAAATCCAAAATCAAATATCAGAGGTACTGAGGGCCGGGAACTCCTCGTTTTCTACTACAACTGTATATGCACTTTGTAAAAATATGCTACAGAAAGCTAGAACTCCCACTCAAGTATCAGCAGAGCATGGTTGAAGATAGAGGTTAGCAAAGATCAAGGAAATTTTCAGTGTTCGTTATAAAAAATTCAAAAATAATATATCAGAGGTACTGAGGGCCGGAACTCCTCGTTTTCCACTACAACTATATAGGCACTTCATCATTATATGCAACAGAAAGCCAGAACTCTCAATCAAGTATCAGCAGAGCATGGTTGAAGATTAAGATAGTTATTTTCTTTTTCTAAATCATTTCAGTTCCAGTATTCAGGCAATTGAAATTTCATGAATGGAACTCTATGATAATTTATGTTCTATCACGGTGGCTTTCAATTGTTTGAACGAAAACTGAATAACATTTTTTCAAAAAAAAAGAAAAATTGATTTCTCTTATACTTATGGTTATACTCCAGGAAAATAACTGTAATTAGCGGTCAATTTGCGAAAAAAAATAAGTTAAGTAATTTTACCGAAGTTGTGTTCATTATGTTAGTAGTGATGTTGCCTGAAAAGTCCATAAAAATCTGATAAGGGCAAAAAAATGGGCTGTGAAAGGGCCTAAAAATCAGTTTTTTGCTTAATTCTTGTAAAGTTTTTATTTGACTGCAATTTGTAATGAGAGCAAATGTATTTCTTGTTCAATTGTGCACTAAAAAGATACGTAAGATTCACAAATGTTCATTAGTTTTCGAGATATGAGCCAAAATATTTTTTTAGGTGATTGTTTTTTTGTACGTAATCTGTGCGAATAGTAATTAAGGCTAGTTAAATTATGTTTTTATGATCAAGAGAGCTGTTTTATATTCAAGTTGACGTTTTCTGATATGTTTTCATGTTTTGACAGCAACGTTATCAATTTTAGGTACTTAAAATTAGTAAAATCAGAAATTTAACGGTACCTACCGAAATATACCCCATTGCATTGTTTTTCACTGACTATACGAAAGGAATGAAAAAAATTCGATCAAAATGAAGTGTGAGAAATAATACCTGCTATCAAAACATGAAAACAAACCAGAAAAAGTCAAGAGAAACGGCTCTCTTAAGCATAAAAACATAATTTAACTACCCTAAACAACCCCATACGCACAGATATAGTACAAAAAAATAAAAAACAAAAAGTAAATATGTTTTGGCTCATAACTCGAAAACAAATGAATCTTATACTGGACTTTTTTTTTAGTTCGCAATTGAACAAGGATTAAATTTGCTATAATCACAAATTGCAGTAAAATCAAAGCTTTACGAAAATTAAGAACAAAAGTTTTTTGGACCTTTGACAAGTCAGTTTTTTTTTTGCTGTGATGGCTTTCTTATGGATTTTTCAGTCAACATGTCTACTATCATACTGAACATAATTCTTGTAAATGAACTAAATTAGGATTTTTTTCGATTCAAATGTCTTTATTGCCTGAGCTACGATTATTATTAATAAGATTGAGGACATAAAACTCAAATTGAAAAAAAAGGATTGATATACGTAAAATTACAAAATAAAATTTGTTGATTGAAGAAAAATAATGAAAAAAAAATAGAAAAAAGACAAAAAACAAAAAAAATACAAAAAAAAAGAAAAAAGAAATAAATTAAAAAAAAAAAAACATAAATATTCAAAATGGAACCAAATCTTACCACGTCCCCGTCGTTGGTTCCGGGTAACGCTAAGAGTAGGAAATGTATTTTGGTACTTGAGCCGTCGGATAGAATTTTGATGTGAACTTGAAATCAAATCGATGTCATAGTGGGTAAATGATATAGGAATTCTCTACAAAAGTCACCGTGCCCTAAAGAAAAAAACATAAAAAAGCCAAATACTACACGATCGTGTAAACAGGAGTGAGCATGAGCGTTATTGTACTATCATATAGTCAACTAGCTCTCCGCCCGCGACTTCGTCCGCGTGGTTTCGTAGTTTATCCTACAGAAGTACAGCTGATGATTATCTTATGTGCAATTATTGAAGGCAACCAAAAATAAGTTATTGTTAAATCAATGAACAAGTGAAATTTAAAACCCCCCGACACATTTTTACTTCATTTTACATGATTTATCTAGTTGTAGACATGTTTCAATCGACAATTTATGGAACATGTAATTATGACACGAAATCTTGCAAAAACACCCCAATTAAACTAGTAAAACGCTCATAACTTTTGAACGGCTGAACCGATTTTCATCAAACATAAATAAGAACCCTCACAATAAATTCACCTAATAAACAAAAAAAATAAACAAAATCCTTTCATCCGTTTAGGAGCCAGACGGATACACAAACTTACAGGCACTTAAGTCAAATAGCCCGTTTTCCGTTGGGGTTTAAAAATGGGGTATCGTAGATACAGGTATAATGGATTGGTTCAATTCGTTATTTGACATAAGCGCTTAATCAACAAAAGGTACATTAGTCACATGAAACAAATGTTTTTCTACTGTGTCTGGTAATTAGCGCTCAAAGTGTTAAAGATTAATACAATTTAGGTTACGGCCACAAATTAAAATCCTCCCTAGATGAATCTTCATTCTTAACCCCTTTTTGCCAAATTGTGGTTCGAGATTTTAAGTCCATTTATAGTAAGTATTGGAAACCGAGGAGATCTTCAACCAGGCTCTGTGGAATCTTTTGTGAGAGTTCTGGTTTTATGTAGCATGTTTTTATAAAGTCCAGTTATTGAAGAATAAAATTCAATGAGATTTCGGGTCTCAGTAAAGTCTTAAAATTTTCTTAATTTTAGCAAACCTAAATCATCGACCAGGCTCAGTATATACTTAAGTAAGAGTTCTGGCTTTCTTAAGCATGTTTTAATAAAGTGTAGTCATAGTAATTATAGATACCGATGAGATGCCTGGCGTCAGTACCTCTTAACCCTTTTTTTGAAATGTTTGTAATTAACTCTAAAATTTTTCAATAATAAATACTTCTTCAAAAATAAATTAACTAATTTTTTTTTTACTTTTTATTACGTACAATGAAAGATGTCTTGATTTTTATTCATCTAAATCTTCAACCATGCTCTGCTGATACTTGATTGAGAGTTCTGGCTTTCTGTTGCATATTATTATGAAGTGCCTATATAGTTGTAGTGGAAAACGAGGAGTTCCGGCCCTCAGTACCTCTGATATATTATTTTTGAATTTTTTATAACAAACACTGAAAATTTCCTTGATCTTTGCTAACCTCTATCTTCAACCATGCTCTGCTGATACTTGAGTGGGAGTTCTGGCTTTCTGTAGCATATTTTTACAAAGTGCATATACAGTTGTAGTAGAAAACGAGGAGTTCCCGGCCCTCAGTACCTCTGATATTTGATTTTGGATTTTTTATTACGAACGATGAAAAATTTCTTGATTTTTATTCATCTTAATCTTCAACCATGCTCTGCTGATACTTGATTGAGAGTTCTGGCTTTCTGTTGCATATTATTATGAAGTGCCTATATAGTTGTAGTGGAAAACGAGGAGTTCCGGCCCTCAGTACCTCTGATATATTATTTTTGAATTTTTTATAACGAAGACTGAAAATTTCCTTGATCTTTGCTAACCTCTATCTTCAACCATGCTCTGCTGATACTTGAGTGGGAGTTCTGGCTTTCTGTAGCATATTTTTACAAAGTGCATATACAGTTGTAGTAGAAAACGAGTAGTTCCCGGCCCTCAGTACCTCTGATATTTGATTTTGGATTTTTTATTACGAACGATGAAAAATTTCTTGATTTTTATTCATCTTAATCTTCAACCATGCTCTGCTGATACTTGAGTGGGAGTTCTGGCTTTTTTGTAGCATATTTTTACAAAGTGCATATACAGTTGTAGTAGAAAACGAGGAGTTCCCGGCCCTCAGTACCTCTGATATTTGATTTTGGATTTTTTATTACGAACGATGAAAAATTTCTTGATTTTTATTCATCTTAATCTTCAACCATGCTCTGCTGATACTTGAGTGGGAGTTCTGGCTTTCTGTAGCATATTTTTACAAAGTGCATATACAGTTGTAGTAGAAAACGAGGAGTTCCCGGCCCTCAGTTCCTCTGATATTTGATTTTGGATTTTTTATTACGAACGATGAAAAATTTCTTGATTTTTATTCATCTTAATCTTCAACCATGCTCTGCTGATACTTGATTGAGAGTTCTGGCTTTCTGTTGCATATTATTATGAAGTGCTTATATAGTTGTAGTGGAAAACGAGGAGTTCCGGCCCTCAGTACCTCTGATATATTATTTTTGAAATTTTTATAACGAACTCTGAAAATTTCCTTGATCTTTGCTAACCTCTATCTTCAACCATGCTCTGCTGATACTTGAGTGGGAGTTCTGGCTTTCTGTAGCATATTTTTACAAAGTGCATATACAGTTGTAGTAGAAAACGAGGAGTTCCCGGCCCTCAGTACCTCTGATATTTGATTTTGGATTTTTTATTACGAACGATGAAAAATTTCTTGATTTTTATTCATCTTAATCTTCAACCATGCTCTGCTGATACTTGAGTGGGAGTTCTGGCTTTCTGTAGCATATTTTTACAAAGTGCATATACAGTTATAGTAGAAAACGAGGAGTTCCCGGCCCTCAGTAACTCTGATATTTGATTTTGGATTTTTTATTACGAACGATGAAAAATTTCTTGATTTTTATTCATCTTAATCTTCAACCATGCTCTGCTGATACTTGAGTGGGAGTTCTGGCTTTCTGTAGCATATTTTTACAAAGTGCATATACAGTTGTAGTAGAAAACGTGGAGTTCCCGGCCCTCAGTACCTCTGATATTTGATTTTGGATTTTTTATTACGAACAATGAAAAATGTCTTGATTTTTATTCATCTTAATCTTCAACCATGCTCTGCTGATACTTGAGTGGGAGTTCTGGCTTTCTGTAGCATATTTTTACAAAGTGCATATACAGTTGTAGTAGAAAACGAGGAGTTCCCGGCCCGCAGTACCTCTGATATATTATTTTTGAATTTTTTATAACGAACACTGAAAATTTCCTTGACCTTTGCTAACCTAAATCTTCAACCATGCTCTGCTGATACTTGAGTGAGAGTTCTGGCTTTCTGTAGTATGTTTTTAAAAAGACCACTTATAGAAATAATAGAATTCGATATAATGCCGGGTCTCAGTATCTCTTATATTATGTTTTGAATTTTTTGTAATGAACTCTTAAAGTTTTCTTATTTTTGCTCAACTAAATATTCGACCGGGCTCAATAGATACTTAAGTGAGTGTTGTGGCTTTCCGTAGCATGTTCTTGTAAAGTCCAGTTATAGGGGTACTAGAAACCGATGAGATGCCTGGCCTCAGTACCTCTCAACATTTTATTAACAGCTCATTTTTTCAAAATGCTGGTATGCAAAGATTGTATTGTAAAATCGACGGAACTATTGATAAAACGCATCAAGGGCTGTAGAACTATGTGAAATGTCCTTATATGTGTGTTTATTTGAGAAATTCGATGGGATGCTATGATATGTACTGTGAAGTTAGCATCTCATTTTTTCAAAATGCTGGCATGCAAAGATTGTATTGTAAAATCGACGGAACTATTGATAAAACGCATCAAGGGCTGTAGAACTATGTGAAATGTCCTTATATGTGTGTTTATTTGAGAAATTCGATGGGATGCTATGGTATGTATTGTGAAGTTAGCAGCTCATTTTTCAAAATGCTGGTATGCAAAGATTGTATTGTAAAATCGACGGAACTATTGATAAAACGCATCAAGGGCTGTAGAACTATGTGAAATGCCCTTATATGTGTGTTTATTTGAGAAATTCGATGGGATGCTATGATATGTACTGTGAAGTTAGCAGCTCATTTTTTCAAAATGCTAGTATGCAAAGATTGTATTGTACAATCGACGGAACTATTGATAAAACGCATCAAGGGCTGTAGAACTATGTGAAATGCCCTTATATGTGTGTTTATTTGAGAAATTCGATGGGATGCTATAATATGTACTGTGAAGTTAGCAGCTCATTTTTTCAAAATGCTGGTATGCAAAGATTGTATTGTAAAATCGACGGAACTATTGATAAAACGCATCAAGGGCTATAGAACTATGTGAAATGCCCTCATATGTGTGTTTATTTGAGAAATTCGATGGGATGCTATGATATGTACTGTGAAGTTAGCAGCTCATTTTTTCAAAATGCTGGTATGCAAAGATTGTATTGTAAAATCGACGGAACTATTGATAAAACGCATCAAGGGCTGTAGAACTATGTGAAATGCCCTTATATGTGTGTTTATTTGAGAAATTCGATGGGATGCTATGATATGTATTGTGAAGTTAGCAGCTCATTTTTTCAAAATGCGATTTTGATAGTAAAATCGACGGAACTATTGTTAAAACTTATCAAGAACTGTGGAACTATGTGGGATGCCATCATATATGGTGTTAATTTGTGAGATGCTAACATTTGATATGCTAACTTCACACACATCAGAAAAGGCCCAGTTAGAAGTCAAAAAAAACCTTTTGAATATCGGTGGCTTTAAAACAGCTCTATTAAAAAAAAGTGTCATTTGTATGGGACCAATAATATTTAATAAATTACCAAAACATTTAAAAAAAATACATTTCAACTTTGAAAAAAAGCTAAAAGATTTTTTACTGGAGAAATGTTATTATTCGCTTAGTGATTTTTAAATGACCGACTTTAATCCTTATCATTTTGTTAATTATGTTTGTTGTGTTTCGACTATTTTGTATTTGAAAATGGTGATTTTATTAATTGTATTTGACTGTTTTAATGATTTACTGTTTTGATTTTATTTTGACATTTTTAACTATTTGACATAACATATTTTATTCTTTCTGCATTATTTTTATTTATTGCAATTTGACTTTATTGATTTTTATTGATTATATTATAAAATGTAACTGACTATTTTTAATTTATTTAAATGTATTCGATTTGACTGATTTGTTTTTATTTTATATTTTTTTTTACTGTTTAACATTGTTTTATTTTTTTACTATGATTTTATTGATTTTTGACCTTCTTTGAATGATTTTACAAAATTTATTTTAACTGTTTTAAACCTAATTGATAAATTGACTGCTTCGATTGTATTTTGTAAATTTTAAATGAATCTGACTTAATCTATCATATTTTTTTTCACCTTATTTTAATTTTTTTTTGATTTGATTTATATAGTATTTTTATAAGATTTTATAGTAGTAATTTATTATTTAATACAAAGGTGTAAATATGTACATACTTAAACACTAAACAAAAATAAACTTTACGAACTTATACTAGAACTAACTATTTACACTATTTATTTTTATTAATTGTACAATAATGTGTTTATTTGTTTAAATTTTGCATGCCAAATTTTGGGCAGAATATATGGCTCAACTTTTCTAACAACCCAACCTCTTATTTTGTATACCTTCATTATAGCAAATAATTGATTTGTTTTTTTTAGTTAACTTTTTTATTTATAAGTTTTTAGTCGAATTAAGTGTATTTAAACATATAAGTCTTTGAAATCACCTAATAAATCCTTTATTTTGATGACCCCCACGATGGGTTTGGATGAAAGAAAATTGGGCGCCTACAATATGGCGCCCAAAATCCGCCATTTTTCTATTTTCCAATATCAATGTAGCCAGTGACACTCGCAAGGTGAAGACGAATCGATTTTCGTAAAAATCATCAAAATCGGCCAACACATTTGGTCTCTAGAACGCCACATAGGAACAAGCATACTTACATACATAGATTGATAAACATATTAACCTCCTTCGGCAGTCGGGTAAAAAAAGGTCAATCACAGGTTTCTAGAGCACTCGCTTACAATGAGTGAGGCCAAAACAATGTGAGAGGGCTCTGCTTGGAATCCTTGAATGTTATTCGCCGTGATTGACTCAACTCAGGTCACTGACATAGTTCTCTGTTTCAGCACTGGATATCCAGAACTGTGGTATAACAGAAACCTTCACGGCTGCTATCCTAAAGATGTTGACGTCTAACAAGACTCTCGTAGTAATAGATTTAAGAAACAATGATGTGAGCTCCGAGTCGCTGTCTAAAGTGCGCTCTGTGCTCAGAGATAATGATAGAAGGCCGGAAGGAAAGGTCAGTATTTTTAACCTACTACAAAAATAAAAGAAGGGTCTCAGTTCGACTAAATGGCTTTTTTTTGTAATTGTCTGTTCAGCGATATCTTCCGCAACTTTTAACCGATTTGGTCATATTTTTTTACCGATATACCACCGTTTTAATTTGGTGAAGATCTGATGTAGAAATTCGGACATATACAATGGAACTCTTCATTAAATGACGGCATATCGCCAGGGATTGCTACAATCGCATGTCTATTTATTGTTTAGACAATATTATAACATAACACCGGTACGCTCTGGCGGGGTACGCAGTTGCGTACGGTTCATCCTGGTACACTCTCATTTGGCTTCGTCGCAGAATGCCTCTTTTGCAAAATGTCTCTTTCACAAAATGTACCCTGGTAGCAAAATGTCTCTTTCGCGAAATGTCCCCCCAGTCGCTAAACGTCCCTTTCGCTTAATTTTCCTTTTTACCTTATTTTTTTATAATTATTCTTTTGAACATTTAATATTTATATAATGAATGAATTGTGAATTTTATAATTGTGAAGAGCCCTGAACTGTAAGTAAATATTGTATGTAGAACTGTTTATTGTATGAACACCAACTGTATGTAGTATGCGTGTATGACTAATGTACGAACGTGAGTGACGCAAAAGAAATATGTAAGGATCGTAGCTGGTGGCGTTCTGTAGTTTCTGCCTACCACCCCATGCGAAAAAGGCGTGAGTTTATGTATGTATATATAATGAGTGGAAAAGTGGTATTTACACGATTTTTAGAAGGTTACCATAAATAAAATTATTCGTATTGTTAGATAAGTTGAGCTTAAAATTAACAATATGCGTATTTACAAAAAACCCTTTTTTGTTTATTTGATTTATTAAATACTTATACAAATACCTATGAAAAAATTACCGATTTTGTGTGATCAATATTAACATTTTTAACAATTGAACAATGTTATGAACATATTAAATACTTATACAAATACCTATGAAAAAATTACCGATTTTGTGTGATCAATATTAACATTTTTAACAATTGAACAATGTTATGAACAGTTACCCATATAGTCGTGGTAATTAAAAACAATAATAAACCCAAATACGTATTAGACTTTAATTTTTCGACTTTTAGAACATAACACAAAATGGAAGTATTGCGAAAGCGACGTTTAGAGACTAGGGGACATATTGCGAAATACACATTTTGCGAAAGGGCCATTTTGCGAAAGGAATATTTTGCGACTAGGGGACATTTTGTGAAAGGGAAATTCTACGACGAAGCCTCTCATTTCACCAGTTATGTTCAAGTAATTGGGATTATCACTTTCCTTGTGTTTCAGTTCACATGGCTTGCTAGCCTTAGCGACTCTTCGAGTGACAGACTATCAAAATCGGTTCCATCCAAGTAAGTAAATACCAATATTTTATTATGATATCGTACAGAGTTTACTTGATTCTTAGCAATTCAACACATCCAATATTTGAAACGATTAAAATATTTTATTCGCTCTTAGGACTAGAATATCGAAAGACCGAACATTAACTAACGTAAGAGCAACGCCCACGAAATATGTTACCAAGACTAATACAACGAAGAAAGAAAAGTAAGTATTTATTTAAACAGGGATAAAGCTAAATTTATTTATTAGTTTATCCTCGCACTGGAACGCCTGGCAGCAATTACACCAATGGAGCAAACTCTTATAATAAACTGACTATAAGTCCAGGTTTCCTCACGGTGATTTCCTTCACCGTTGTCAACGTTGTCCAAGATTAACTTAGAAAGTACTTATGAATTGAAAAATACACTTTAGTATTTGCCTGGATTCGAACCCACGACCTCAAGCACGAGATGCGAGGTCTTAGCCACTGGGCCACGTTAAAAACTCAAACGGCGAAAAACATTAAATCCTGAGAGCAGGCGTAGTTGTTGTTACCTATGTTAAGTCTAATTTACAAGAGGATATGGAGGTATCCAGAACAACGTGAATTGTCCTGCATCCTCCATTGAAAAGGAAGGACGCATCGACCGTGTCGTTGTGTTTGGTCCTGGCACCTGCCCGATGGTTGCTGTCGGGTATAGACCCGCCAAATTAATTGGCCGCCCTCAAGTTGGCTACAATGGCAGCGCTGTAGTAAATCTCATACAAAAACATCACCGTTTCGTGCCTTGCAAATCGGAAATTCAACTTCAGGGCGGCCCAGAAGTTTGGCGAGCACTATACCTATGTTCAAATCGTGTGGAACATGCACTGTATGGTGTCGAGAGAGTAGAGACCAAAAACGTAAGTCGATTTTGATGATTCTTACGTCAATCGCTTCGTCTTAACCTTGCGAGTATCACTGGCTACATTAAAATTAATAAAAAGAAAAATGGCGGATTTTGGGCGCCATATATTGTGGGCTTACCAATTTTGTTTTTCTTCCAAACAATCAAAATGAAGGGTTTAAAGAAATGATTACAAATATAAATACTACATAAATGTTTAAAAGTTGTTCGAAAAAATAAATGGTAGGTAACTAAAAAGGTATACCTACCTAAACAAAAAAAAATGAAAAATCAAAAACCCGACAGCTTAAGAGGCGAATTAAAAAGATGAAAATCATGCTATGCAGTCGGAGCGCGTATTCGCGAGTTAGCTGACCAAGACCAATTATGTATTCTATGTTTTACAGACTTTTTTAGGGTTCCTTACCCAAAGGGTAAAAACGGGACCCTATTACTAAGACTCCGCTGTCTGTCTGTCCGTCTGTTCGTCTGTCAAAGGCTGTATCTCATGAAACGTGATAGCTAGACAGTTGAAATTTCCACAGATTATGTATATTTCTGTTGCCGCTATAACAACAAATACTAAAAACAGAATAAATTAAATATTTAAGTGGGGCTCCTATAACAAAAAACGTGATTTTGTTGCCGTTTTTTGAGATAATGGTAAGGAACGAACCCTTCGTGCGCGAGTCCGACTCGCACTTGGCCGGTTTTTTTTATTTCTATTGAAATCACGCTCGTCATTACTTCTGATTTCCAGAGACTACACGGAGCTTTTAGAAGAACAGCTGCAAGAAGAGATCTCGCACAGGCAGCAACTAGAAGAGTTGAACCTACAGTTGGTAGAACAGATGAAACAGTTGAAACAGGAGCAGATGCGACTGTGGGGCAACAATGGGCCCTCTTCAGCAGGTAAACTGCTAGCCATACATGAACTTCTGCACGGTCAAAATAACTGTGCACATCAAGTGTCAAGTGATTCCACTCCATACCCGCACGGCGCGCCCGCCTTGCCTCGTGTTTCAATAGCTTAGTTAAAGTCAATAGCGAGAGTCGAACGTCAGTTAGTGACATTGACGTTCGAAATTTAAAGGCACTTTATTGAGTCTTTCGATATAACTGAAGCAGATTTTGTAAGACAGAAACGATGAAGTGTCATTATGATATTTAATTGGAAGTTCAACCTTTGGAAATGCGTAAACCCTCGACACAAATTAAAGCACCGCAACACCCATTATTGTCTTTTTTGTACTCTCCAGGTTCAGAAAACTCGTTAGGAGCAAGTTCGGGGTCGGGCGACTTATCAAGCAGTTCTGGGTCATCGAGTCCTGTACCCATCGACCAGAACACGCTGTCTTATGTACAGAAGGCCTTCAAAGACATATACGAGTTCATTAAAAATAACCAGTGCTACGGGTTATCAGCTAACGGGTTAGATTACGATCTTGTTTCCACTCTTCCACTTATTTTCTGGTATAAAGGGTACATTTACACAAAACCAATGCTGACGTGAATATCAATCAAATTTGAAGTCCCATGAACCTTTAAACTCTATTGATATTGAGATTAAAAAACCAGGGCCAATTTTTAAAACACGGATCATTTAGGGAAGTTCCAAACCTTCCTTATTGCATCCCAGCAGAGCCAATTTAAAAGTTCACTAACATTTATCTTCACAATATTATAATCCCCAGACAATGTCCTCTTATTTATGAACCATCGAAAGAGAACGTACCAGAGCTACTGCCGAGTGTACCAGAGCAACAGCCGAATGTACCAGAGCTACAGCCAAAGGCACCAGGACTACAGCCAATGGTACCAGTGCTACAGTCAATCACAGACATCGAGGATATAGAAGAAACCGAAGAAGAAACGACATACAGTGAAGATTTACGAGTCAACATAGTGGCGAAGAGACCGCAGAGTTCACACCGAATGATAAACAAAATGAAGGTCAAAAAGACTACTAGATCCGCTCATCTTTTGGGTGATTCTCAGCGAGTGGAGGCAGCTGAAATGGTAAGACTTGCAACTACCACCAAATATTTCAGAGCAGTATTGTTTTCAAATCGATTTAGATTATATCCAACCATATACTACAAATTGATACTTTAACGATACGAAAACAATATATCCCCGGATGAGGATGACAATGCAGTGTGTATAGGGTGATAGATCAGTAGTTCATTTATTTTCGGGCTCTAATTATTTCCAGAAACTGGAGATGATTGAAAGACAAATGGGCGACACGAGAAACGCGCACCCTGAGGGAACGAATTCAATGGAGGATAATATAATTTCAGCACAATTGAAGCCTATTAAAAAAGTAAGTGCTGTCTTGTTTGCTGAGTTTTACCTAGTTGGCATTATTCAATATTCATACAAAAAAAATAAAAAGTTTGAGCATAAGAATAGTCATCAGGAGGATCTGTTCCATCTATCAATATATAGAATATATTTTCACAAAAATAAATTGACAATGATTTTTTTTGGATCTTCAGGCAGTTATGCCTTGCACGGTGATTAAAAAAAATTTGGTATGACGTGATATTATGTTGAAAATAGATTTTAAATCTGCGTTGTTAACTCAACCCTGTATCTTCCGGTATGCGGTCAACACTCCAGAACTTTTCGGCCCCAATGGCCTTCCGTTCTGCGAGCAACGTGTCCTGCCCACTGCCACTTAAGAGAACCTTAAGTTTGGTAATTCTTCGGGTTATGTCGGTAACCTTGGTTCTCTTGCGGACGTCTTCATTTCTGATTCGATCACGCAAGGAAACTCCGAACATAGCTCTCTTCATTGTCCTTTGGCTGAATTTAAGCCTTCTGATGACGGTTGTGAGCGAGCACGTCTGTCCCGTAAGTAATCACTGGCAACACACACTGGTCATAGACTTTCGTCTCTGATTCGATCACGCAAGGAAACTCCGAACATATCTCTCTTCATTGTCCTTTGGCTGAATTTAAGCCTTCTGATGACGGTTGTGAGCGAGCAAGTCTGTCCCGTAAGTAATCACTGGCAACACACACTGGTCATAGACTTTCGTCTTGAGACACTGTGGTAAGTTGGACGAGAAGATACCGCGCAACTGCGGTTGACCTCTTTCTCGAAGTTGGACCTACCTAACTGGACCGTTTGTCTCAAGTGGATATAATCATCCACAACTTCGAGTGTAAAGTCTCCGACGTGGGTGCAACATTGGCATTCAACAGACATAATATGCCAGTACCTGGGTGACCGAGTTCTGCTCGGGTGAAAATAGAGATAACGACGTTTCCTAAAAATTAAAACCTAGCTAGCGAAACCCCGTGCATACTAAATTCCATGATCGTTGGAGCTGTTTCCGAGATTCAGATTTTATACAAGTACAAGAATTGCTCGTTTAAAGGTATTAGATATTATTATTTTATTCACAGGGCACAAACGGGCAGAGTAGCCCCTGCAGTAGCGTGGCGAGCGACTCGGACACGCTGACATACTCGCCACAGATAACGCAGCGCTCCTTACACCCCGAGCTCGTCAACCCGCGGGACGCATTCTACTCTTCCTCGTCAGAGGACAGCTCGTAAAGATATTTTTATGCATATATACACATAACGAATATCATGTTTTTATGAACAATTAAAAAAAGTTTGTGTTATGTTTGGGTTTTACTTACATCTTCAGAAATAAATTTTGAATCAATTTGCGACTGACTTCAGCAACATGAGCAGTCCACGATAAATAAGAGTCCATGATCACCCCCCAAGTTTTTGACCGTCCTAGCGTATACAATTTGAACTCCATTCAATCTAAGTGGAGACAGCGCCGCAGCATCAAGCCTGTTTCGCATATGCCTACCGCCGATAACCATGGCCTGAGACTGCTTAGGGTTGTTTTGCAGCCCAAAGGACCGCGACCACTCCCCAATCGGCTCCAGGTCACTGTTAACGGCAGACACAGCGGCTTCCGCATCTTGAATAAGAAAATGATAGTAAAGCTGCAAGTCGTCAGCACAGAGATGGAAATTAGATGAGAAGACTCTAGTGACAGAGTTAATAAATATTGAAAACAGAAGAGGAGAGAGAACGCCACCCTGAGGTACACCCGCAGTTAGAGAGCACCAATCCGAAGAAAACTCATCAAGGTGTACCCGCTGCGAACGGCCCCCGAGGTAGGAGTTAAACCAATCAATAGAGGAAGAGGAGAAGTTGAAAGATTTAAGGATCCCAAGAAGGATATCAAAGTCAACAGAGTTGAAAGCGCTGCTGAAGTCGAGAAGTACAAGTAATGTAAGAGATTTGTGGTCCATAGCCCGGCGGATATCATCAGTAACCTTTAAAAGAGCTGTGACAGTACTGTGACCGGGCCGGAAACCAGATTGAAAAGGACTAAGAAGATCATTACTAGAGAGAAATAGAGACAATTGCTGATGGACAATGTGCTCGAGAACTTTGGAAAGATAAGGAAGGATGGAAATGGGTCTGAAATCAGTCAGTGTGTCCGGGTTAGGGATTTTAGGTAATGGAATAATATGGGCTAGCTTCCAAGCATCGGGCACAGTGCCAGAAAACAAGGAGAAGTTAAAAATGTGGGTTAAAATGGGAAGTAATGTGGAAAGGATAGGAGAAATCATTCTTGAACAAAGTCCGTCATTACCAACAGCGGAAGAGGAGATAGCATAAATAGATTTTTTGACATCACTTTCACTCACAGGACTGAGATCGAAAGACGAACACCGCGGCACTGGCAAGACGGAAAGTTTATTTAATGTAGCTGATTTGACGTGTGGATCCAACGTAACAGGTGGAAGTGAAAAATGTTTGTTTAAAGCACACATGTCAATGCCTTTGCTAGAAGCGACAGGGGACTTACCAATGCCGACAGTTTTCAGAAACTTCCAGACTTCAGAGGAGTTCCGGTTGTCAAGAGAATTATGGAAGTAGCGTCTCTTTGCATCTCTACACATGCGACTACAGCGATTTATGCGTGAGGGTAGGCAGAATATACAGAATGGCTTTTCTTCTTCTTATTTTTTTTCCTTCTGGACTACCATGCTGAATTTGCAAAATGTTGAATTCGCAAAATGTGGAATCCCAATATGTTGAATTCCTAAAATGTCGACTTCGCTAAAAGTTGAGTTCGTAAAATATTGTATCCCAAAATGTTGAGTCATGTGGAAACGAGAGGCGCAAGACCGGTCGCGGTGGAGATATTTGGGGGAGGCCTATGTCTAGCAGTGGACGTCTTTTGGCAAGTATTAGCGGTGGGGTACCCACATAGACGACCCTGTAAAGGAACCTACCACTACCTGGTAAAATTAGTATACACTGTTCGATGCCGGAGATCTCAGTTCACACTAAAGAGGTCCGGAGTGTATCGTGCAGTCTAGACGTGAACAAGGCCCGCTGCCTGACAGCGTTCCAGCGAGAGTGTTGAGGCAGTGTGTGCCTAAGCTGCCTCCTGTGTTGACAAGCTTGTCCCGCCTCTCTCTTGTAAAAAGAACGGTGCCAAAATCCTGGAAGCTTGCAAATGTACAATCAGTGACCAAAAAGGGCGACCGTGCAGACCCAGCTCATTACCGTGTGATCGTCATTACCTCTATTCGGAGCAAGGATATTGAAAGGGTACTGAACCGTAAGTTGCTGACCTACCTTGAAGACAATGATTTCCTCAGTCAATATGGCTTTCGCCGGGGATTTTCAACTGGCCATATTATTGTGTACAAGAAGCAACTCAGGTTTGCATGGCACACCAACATAGATGTTTCGTGTGCGTAGAATCAACGGGTGTATTAGGTAATTCGCCTATTATTGTTTGCTTCACACTAGATTATGAAGCATAAATTTCACTATGTAACGAACTGCTGGGGCGAAGCCATCGAAAGCACAGCGAAATACTTGCTGTACCTATCGCTTGATATCTCGAAGACCTACTTCTTGTTCTGTTGTCTTCTTAATCCTCTAGATAATGCTGAGACAAATACGTGCATCTGGACTGAGGGCCCATTTTTCAAATCCTTGCGGAACGAAATAAGACTTAAAGGGAAATTAGTTAAAAATAGTAAAAACTTAAAGCAATGGGCCTAAAATTTCTTAAACGTGAATTAAAACTGTTATGATTAAATTACTTGGGCCCTCAATCCAGACGCTTGCATAAACTGGCATACCCTAAATCTCAGAAAGTACTATCTCTGGGTTAATCATTTTAACTTAGAAATTTAGTTAAGAATTTCTTAAATATTTTAAGAAATTCCCAAATCTGTAGAATATGACATTACAGATTTATGGCGATATATCAAGGGCCCTCAATCCTTTAATGTCTTTACCGAGGAATCTGCAAAAAATGAATTTATCTGAAGAAATACATGAATAGGACTGTAGTATACTTTGCTTAGATACCTCTGTGAATTAGTTAAAAAGAAATAATGACACAAAAGTGAATTGTTAAAAAGTAAATGAGAATCGAATTTCACTTAAACGTCTGAACTGAGAGCCCAGTATTTTCGGCTTTATTGACTAGGCTCAACCTCATAGATTAAGTCAAATTAAACTAAGTTTTTTTACTATTTTTTAACTAAAATGTCACATATCGTCCGTTCTTCTAAATGCAATACATTAAGAGAAAATTGTTTTTTATTTTTTTATAGGCGAAAGTTTTGTAGGGTACACATGATTTTGTTACTTTTTTGGACTGATCAGTACATATCCACATATAAGCTATTTTTTAAGCGACTAAAGTAAATATTTATGGTTTGAACTGTCGGAAGCGACTGTGTTTTTTGTGGTGCAATATTTTGAAGGGAACACAGTGCAATTGTCAGGCAAAGCTATTATTGCATGGGTCCTTTTCGGGCGAGGATAAAACAAATGAACGTCATTCTTGGTAATGTACCGTAACAAAGTAACTAATCGCATTATGTAATGGAGAATAATGTAAAAGTTTAATTTTTTTATTACACTAGGCACGTATTTTGATGTACACGCACAATCTGTAACTATAACGATGGTAATACTCTTCCAAGTTTTATCACCAATTTACCACTGATCAATGAAAAATAACTTTCTTTTTCGAAGTCGGTGTCCATAACGAAAAAATAGGTACTTACCAAAGACACCGACTTCGAAAAAAAATTTTATTTTTCACTTTGTAGTGTTTTATTTGGAAGTTACCGACTTCCAAATAAAACACTACATATTTTTTTTGTAAAAAAGTTTTTTTTTAGTTGTACCTACCTAATAGGCAAGTTATTTAGTAAGTTACCTTAACGCCAGAATAGATTAGCCGAATATCATGAAATTTGAACGTAAAGGGTGAAATGAGAGAATTGCGTACCCCTCAAGAGCGTACTGGCGTGATGTTATGTTATGAAATGGTATAAACAATAAACAGACATGCGATTGCAGCAATCCCGAGAGATTTCCCGTTTGTTATTGAAGAGTTCTGTTGTATATCTTGGAAGTTCTTCATTAAATCTTCACCAAATTAAAATGGCACCAATTTCGAAACATAGTCTTTCATATAAAAAAAAGAATTTTCAAAATCAGTCCACAATTGACGGAGATATTGGTGAATATACATAAAAAAAAACATACATGAAGTCGAACATAGAAATTCCTCCTTTTTGGTAAGTCGGTTAAAAAGATAGATTGATCTTTGCGACAGCTGTCAGTATCAATTCAGTAACAATAGCGCTTGTGACAGGCTAACAATAACGTATACGTCAGTTTGACATACGTCGCAGACATCAAGCTATCTTTTATGAAGTATAAGTTACTTTTAGGAGTCTAATATAGTCCTAATTGCCAAGAAATTGGAGTTTACGCGCAGCCGTAAACTCCAATTTCTTGTCTCTTCTGTTAATATGCACTTACTACCGCTAGATGCTACTCACATGGCTCCTCACTCTTCTCCTTCTCTATAAGATCTCATTCTAATTTCCGACCCTAACTAAGTAGGCACACATGGACAGCTACCTTCTCCTTTTTCCTACCATGACCTCATTTATCTTTCCTACAATATTCGACCTCCTAAACGCAAGGCCAAATTTCTTTCTCTTCGTTCTTTTAAAAACATTGATTTGGAGCGTTTGAGAGCTGATGCGGGTGGTATTGACTGGTCTCCTGTATACGCCTGGGAGTATATGGACACTATGGTGTAAATATTCAGCAAGACAATGTTGGATTTATATGGGGCACACGCGCCCTTAAAAAAGGTGAGGGTCAAACATCTTCCTGCACCATGGCTATATCCAGCAATAAAAAACCAGATGGCTAAGCGAACAAAGCCAAGTGCCTGTACAGAAAGTGACTGACTAGGGAAAACTGGGACCTTTATAAAAGGATGCGAAATCGCTGCAGTCATCTGTGTAGGAATGCGAAAAGGCACCACATTCCAACTCAATTAACAACTTCAACCCAACACAAGTATGGCAATTTTAAAGACTGTTAGTATTGGTTAAGCCTCTAGCAAGAGTTCTTCTGATAAGAATGAGCCTTAATGCACACTTTTCTAAGGCCCCATTACCCTCGATGACCATGTTAAATCTTCCACTCTAAACGATCTCTTTAATCTTCCTTCGCCAGCAAATACTTTTTTCTCTTGCCACGAAATTACTGAACTAGACATTAAGAAATGTATCCTTTCCATATATATAACATAATAGTAACAAATTGTTTGTAATTAAATTGATGTTACGATATCAGACTATTTTTAGATTACATAATATAAGTGAAGTAAATAGTTTTCATAAATTTATATCGATTGTGTTTTATTCATCGAAATGAATTTGATTGATTTGCGTATTGCAACGTCTGTGGTGCTGCATATACTGTCCATAGAAACGATGACATATGATATGATTTTCCGTCCCAAAAAGTAATAAAATCATATCTACCCTTCATAATTTTCTCCTATAAAAATTAAAAATCAATTTTCTCTTAAAGTAATAGAATTAGAAGAACGGACGATATGTTACATTTTAGTTAAAAAATAGTAAAAAATCTTAGTTTAATTTGCCTTTATCTATGAGGTTGAGCCTAGACAATAAAGCCGAAAATATTGGGCTCTCAGTTCAGACGTTATAGTAAAATTCGATACCCATTTACTTTTTAACAATTCACTTTTGTGTCATTATTTCTTTTTAACTAATTCACAGAGGTATCTAAGCAAAGTATATTACAGTCCTATTCATGTATTTCTTCAGATAAATTCATTTTTTGCAGATTCCTCGGAAAAGACATTAAAGGATTGAGGGCCCTTGATATATCGCCATAAATCTGTAATGTCATATTCTACAGATTTGGGAATTTCTTAAAATATTTAAGAAATTCTTAACTAAATTCCTAAGTTAAAATGATTAACCCAGAGATAGTACTTTCTGAGATTTAGGGTATGCCAGTTTATGCAAGCGTCTGGATTGAGGGCCCAAGTAATTTAATCATAACAGTTTTAATTCACGTTTAAGAAATTTTAGGCCCATTGCTTTAAGTTTTTACTATTTTTAACTAATTTCCCTTTAAGTCTTATTTCGTTCCGCAAGGATTTGAAAAATGGGCCCTCAGTCCAGATGCACATGAGACAAATTGATATCATTTTTTATTCTGGACTACGATAAAATATTCTCGATAAAATAACTTTTTACAAATTCAACATTTTGGGATTTCAACATTTTGCAAATTCAACATTGAGGTCCGGATGGAAAATTCAACTTTTTACGTATTCAAAATTTTGGGCTTCAACATTGTAGTCTAGAAGGATTTTTCCAAATATGTTGACTGATTAACAAATTTCAATTTGATTTGTTCATGCCTAAATCTTATAGGTACACATTTTAATAAAATATATTTTTAAGCTACGTTTTGAGGATACTTTTTTTATGCGTACAGCTAAGGAGTGGCATTCCCTTCTGGCATCTGTGTTTCCCGATAGCTATAATCTAGGGGTCTTTAAGTCAAGAGTGAATAGGTTACCTCGGCAAGTATGATTCACCGTTGACCACATCATCGCTTACCATCAGTTCAGATAATGGTCAAGTCCAAGCCTACTTTTAACCGACTTACCAAAAAGCAGGAGGTTCTATGTTTGACTTCTTGTATGTTATTATTTTTTTTTTTGTTTATGTTCACCAATATCTCCATCAATTGTGGACCGATTTTGAAAATTCTTTTTTTGTATGAAAGAGTATGTTTCGAAATTGGTACCATTTGGTGAAGATTTGATGAAGACCTTCGAAGATATACAACAGAACTCTTCAATAAATAACGGTTGTATAAAAGTTTTTTATAAATAAATAATAATAATAAATAAGCTAAACTATGATGGTCATGCGCAACTAGTAGGCAGCAGGTAGCATCTACAAAATATTAATCTAATCTAATGCATGCACTTTCTCAAATGTTGGCTTTGATCTTGGCTAATAGAAAAGAAAGTTTAAATAATATTAACAGTTTTATTACTCTATAATAATTAGAATTACACTACAAAACCTAATCTATTTATTTCTTGGCATCGCCTAATTCTACATTCTTCTGCTGAAGCTTGGCAATCATGACCTTCTCCTTGGCTTCCTTCTTGGCAAGTTTCTCCAATTTCTTTTGTTCCTTCTCTCGCTTGGCCAGCATCTCTTGGAACCTCTCATCACGAGGATCCAGTTTGAAGCCAAAGTGTCTTCTTACTTCCTCTACTAGCCTTTCTTTCTTTGCCTGCAAAGATAAATAGGAATAGTTTATTAATTATTTAGCTTCACTTCAGCCAATTTGAGTGGTGATAAAAATTTAAAATGGCTTGCTAGTTAATTTTGTACTAGCACTTCGCCCGCGACTTCGTTCGCGTGATCCATGTTTTATCCTACAGAAGATGACTTTTTAGTTTCACCCTCTTAAGGGTTGAATTGCCAAAGTCCTTTCTTAGTATTCACACAAAATTTCAACCGACTTTTTACTCCTCTAGGGGTAGAACCTCCGAAAAAAAAAACTCGTTGTTGCTTTATTAACCAAGAGCGTAAACCAACAATTTCTGATGTTTTACTTTCCAAACCGAAGAAATTTCACATAAAGTTTCAACCCCTATTTTATCCCCTTAGGGGTAGAACTGCCAAACCAAAAACCAACAAAATACATGAATTCTTTTTATCAACCAAGAGTGTAAGTCAAAAATTTCATGTGTCCTATTTACAAACTATTAAAATTTCATACATACTTACAACTCTTTTTTACCCCTCTAAAGGTAGAATTTCCAAAAACCAATAAATGCATAAATTATCAAGGTATTGGAGCAGTCTTGAATATGAAGTAATTTATTTTGATATGGATTAATACCAAGATACAAATAAAGAGCTTTTTCTAGCGGCAGCATTTCAATTAAAATTTTAAAATAAAAAGAACAGTTATTGTGGCATAACTATAATAGTTATTAATAATTTAACTTATGCTGCCCCGACACTTTTTGTAAATAATGATGTGTTCTGCAAAGTCGTAGTACATTATTTTATTCTATCATTAATAGTTTTCGCAGCGCAAGCGATGTAATGAATATTTTAGGTACATTTTTTACACCTTGGGTTACATTATTGGAGTTTTAGTAAGGATCCCTATTTTTTTTGAAAACATAATATAGCCTATGTCACCCGGGGATAGTGTGTCCCAACAGTGAAAGAATTTTTCAAATTGGTTCAGTAGTTTAGGATCCTATTCAATGCAAACAAACAAACAAATCTTTCCTCTTTATAATATTAGTATAGATAACAAACTTTGTGTTATTAACAGCTCAAAGATTTATTAATTAATTAAATTATGCTCAATGGTTCTATAAAATGAAATAAATAGTTTCAAAATAATACAACAAACCTTAGCTGCATTGGCATCAGCAGTCTTTTTGGCAATTTTATCAAGAAGATCTTTCTTCCACTGTTCCAATTTGACAAACTTTGCAGCAATATCCTTGTCCCTCTGCTCAATCTTCTGTTGTTGTTCTTTTCTCCTTTTTTCTGCCATCTCCATCATCTGTTTTATGGTGAATGGGTATGCCACAGATTCATATTCAATTTTATCCTGAATATCTTTCTTTGATGGGAAGCAAATACCTGAAATTCCAGAGATTTGATTACATTACTATAATATGTTGTATTGCACACTTAAGTGTCAGGCACGAGTAACTAGATATTCTAAGGGCCAGACAGGATGACTCTCTGACTGGAAACTGGATTGAATGAGTTCCTATTTGAACTTGTCCTGTGAATACTTGCCATAGAAAAATAAAAGTTTATTAGTAATTACTTGGATTAACACCACTTGCAACGCCGTACTTCCCATACATCTTTCTATTGTATTTAACAGTCAAGTGGGTCAGATGTTTTGGTTCCTCGTAAGGTCTCCGTCCGTTGACGACGTTCTGATGTGCCGGTGTTAGCCTAGAAATGTTTCTCTTTGCTTCTATCGCAGCCTCTTTCGCCAAAGTATCTTCATCATCCGCTACTACTGGCTCTATTTGCTCGACGGCTTCGACCTGTGCAGTTGAATAGCGAAACAAAGAACCTATAAGGTTCGGCCGCAAAAACTTCGATCTTATGCACAAACTCATTTTATGTAATGTTTTTGTTGATAAAGTTTATAGTAAAAATATGCTACTGATGTCAAAAATGAAATGTGAGGTTATGATTTTGATTGACACTCGAGTCAAAACTTTTGACGTTTGAACAATTTTGTGCATAGACAATATTAACAAGTTGGTTGCCAGCTGAAAAATTCATGAATCATTAAATAGAATTTGGAACTTATTGATTTTAGACTTTAACTCAATGGGCTAAATATCAAAACGTTAAACATTTACTACTGTGAATTGTCATCGTGTCAATGAATTTTTATTTCACTTGCTGTCGCTGTTTGCTTTGTCTTGTCTGTGCTTTCTAATTAGATTGAATTGAAGCTCTCGTTTCTTGGTTTGTTATTTTCTTCAGTGTCCTGTAAAACTAAATATAATGGATGATTTCGGTGATAACTTTGTCCAACCCGAAGTGGACCCAGCAGCGGAGTTTCTTGCTCGCGAACAGAACCAGTTAGCAGGGCTCGAAGATGAGTTGGAAACCAGTGCTCCGCCCCCCATTATATCTTCCTCAAACGGCCTAATAGATGATTTTGTGGGTAAGTAACATATTTGCATCCGTTATTATATCAAACTGTATTGAAAAATGTCAGTTTGGGGAGAATATGAAAATCAATACCTACTCTGATCAACCTAACTTTGCGTTCTGTAATCAATCGTAGCATATCTGGCAGACCGCATACCAATAATATTATATACCCACCCCATAGATCTAACTCTATGATTCCGGCAAAAGTGATCAATATTTTATCAATTACGCCATACTACAACCATTCTTAAGCCAAAAACCATCAGAAATTAAATTCTATCTTTTTTTACAGAAGTGCCAAGTGCATCAGCCTTCGACTCCAACGATCTTTTAGATGATGAGCCCATCCAGACTTCTGTCTTTAGACAGGAGAGAGAAGAACCTGAAAAGATAAAAGCATGGCGTGAGGAACAGAAACAGAGACTGGAGGAGAAAGGTAAATTGTGTTACACCCCTTTTTGATCTAAGTATTCATACTTACCCATCATTGTAAACTAATAATATGCTTGCTCTTGTTGGTTCTTCAAGTCCTTTCTAACATGATAATAGTACCTTTGACCACTAATTAAACTACTTTTTAAACTACTTTGACTAAAAAATAAAATGAGGCAATGACAGTATATTGTATATTTGAATGTACATATTTTATATTATTAATGTCAAGTTCCCCACAAAATAGTATTTTTAACCATAGAAAATGTTACTCATGGAAATACAAAGATTATGTAACTACCCTGCTTGTATACCATTAACTAACAAGATTCCAACTTGTTAAATATTTCATTGATTTCTTAAATTTAGATGCTGAGGAGGAAAATAAGAAAGAAGAGATGCTGAAAATAGCCAAAAAAGAACTGGAGGACTGGTACAAAACTCATGAGGAACAGATTGCCAAAACTAAGGCAGCTAACAGGTACTTATGATACAGTTTCATTGCTTAGTTGATGTAGTGAAATAGGATTAATAGGGTGTAGGTGGGTTACAATATTTAGTTTAGGACTGTGATATGTATTTTTATGCCTTTTTTCAAATGCTTGGTGGTTGTAATTGAGTATTGCTTCATTTACATAAATAAAATTTAAACTTTTTTTCATGAGATTCAGAAAGTTGCCTTTGGGATTTATTTAGAGGAAATACTTAACTATTAGGGTTTTTTTCTAAAATAATTTTAGAAAATGAGAAGCATATAAATGGCATATTGGTCAAGCAAGTTAACCCCTCAACATTCGGGACACCTGAATCAGGTGGGAAACTACAGAAAAACAATTGTTGAAGGCTTCATAACATTGTTAAAAAAATATAGGTATAAAATAATATGTTCTTTACCTTACAGTAAGTATTTAGTCTAATCTCACTGCAAATAGAAACATTTCTGATAGTAAATGCTTGGATGAATACAGATATCATTGAGCATGATTCATATTGTTATTGTTTTTCTTTGTCTACAATATTAAAAGTTTAAGACTTATTCCTTTGCATGACAAAATAAAAAACTAATTGGACTCTTTTCTTTTCAATGCGATCAGGGAGTCCGCTAAGTAAGTATACTTGAAGTATAAACTAAAACAGGAACTAATCTGGTTTTCTGGGTGGTGGTTCCAGGTGATAAAATGTTTTAGTTATGTATTTTATATGTACAGTATATTTTGGGCATTTCATACTTTCAAGGATGGTTGGTACATGGATAATGTTGTAATAATATACCTATTTCAGTTAATTTTTTAATAATTCTGTTTAAATAAAGGGATCATCTACACTTCAGAATCGCTGTACACTCATCAACAGACAAACAAAGCATTTTTGTAAACAAGCCGTTAATAATTTCAACATAATTTCATTATCTAATAAAAATCTAACAATAGGTCAATTTACATAAATACATTGGTATTACATTATAACCCCTTCACAAATGGGAATAAGGCACAATATGGATTCTTAAATTATGTTGTGTATGTTTGAAATAGGAATGCCGAGAAAGCTTTAGCACGCGGTTCGGAGGGTACCGTTGAAGATGGCAACGAATGGGAGCGCGTTGCGGAGCTCTGCGACTTCGGGCCGAGGCGCGGCCGAGATGTTGCGCGTCTTAGGTCCATCGTGCTTCAGTTGAAACAGTCTGGAGTCCGACCTAAGCACCCACCACGCACTACTAAAGTGTAAGTTTAATACAAATCATTCTTGTGGGAAGCACTACTGTTGTTGCTATAGAATAATAGAATCTAGACCATATAATAATTCTAGACC
Source organism: Orthosia gracilis (assembly GCA_947562075.1). Classification (NCBI taxonomy): domain Eukaryota; kingdom Metazoa; phylum Arthropoda; class Insecta; order Lepidoptera; family Noctuidae; genus Orthosia; species Orthosia gracilis. The sequence goes on along the minus strand of OX387271.1, from coordinate 20,679,631 downwards.
ATATGCATAAAATATGTAAATTGGCAATTCTTCATACAAAGTTGTTGTATGTTTAATTCATTGAATAATAATTTATAATTGAATAAACTCATAATTAAAGCCAAGTCTATGATGGTGGTTTGTTAATCGACTAGTCATTAATAGAATATATGTATGCTATTCTTATAAATTAAGAATATACATCAAATATTAAATAGAAAAAATATATATGACTAATTCACAATCTTTATAATGTTGTGGTTAAAATAACACATTAAAACAATGCTATATCTTTTGTTCACAGAGCTTGAATTGTCAGTGAAGATGCGAGTTATATAACAAAAAAAAATTGTACCTAATCATCAGTCTCGGAATATAAAAATCACACTTAATTATAATTTAGGAAAAATATATTTATATAAAGTTGTTCCACTGCTGTTTAATAATACTGGAATGTAATAACAACCATAATAGAAGTGTTATCTATTCATTTTGTATTGTATAGTATGGTGTTATAAATCATAATGGCTAACTATTATTAGGAACTAGTTAAGCCGTCTTATATTATTTGTCATAATGTTAATAAATATCATTCCAAAATAAATAATTGTTCAATTCTTTGGTAAATTTTTCATAACTTAATTTTTCTAAAACCAGCTTTGAACACATTTTACTAAAACATAATAAACCCTATTTGTGAGCTCCCATAACAATTTTCTACCTATTTATTTACAAATGAAATAATACTTAATATTATAACTTATAATCCTTTGCAATATCAATATGTTTCCTTTTATATATTTTTTCAGTCAATTTCAATAACAAATACATTAAACTTATGACCAATAGAAAAGGCCATACACCACATGTGAGATAGTTTCGTAATTGTTGTCCTAGAGATCTTTCTTTATTCAAAGATATCTTATTGTATACTATTTCTGTCCTCTTTGTTATGTCCATCCAATTGTACATTTTCCTTATTCTCATATTGCATTCAAAGGGACATAGCATAATGCCTTTATCTATGTCTTCCATGGCTTTTTCAATGCCCTCAACTAGACTACCAACATTAGGATCTGTCAAGTAGATCATATTCTCAGGCAAGACTTCAGGGATACCACCAACTTTAGTTGAGACCACCTTCAACCCACAAGAAGCAGCCTCCACTATGGCCATACAATATGCTTCTGTTAGAGATGTGTTCAGAAATATATCCCCTTTTACTAATACATTCCTAACTTCAGAATGTTTGAGACTTCCTAAGAGGGTCACACAATGTTGGAAGCCCTTTTGTTCTCTTACTTCTTGTAAGAGCCACATTTTGGGACCATCTCCACCAACTATGAATCTTATATTTGGATATCTGGGGCACATATCAGCTATTACAGCAGCCATTAGGTCAACACCTTTTCTGTACACCAGGCGTGATACAATTACTATTGTTATCACATTAGGCTCTCTTTTACTTGGGTCTGGAGTAAAACTGTAAGCATCAACAGCATTTGGAATGACAGAAACTTTATGAGCTTTTACTTTTGCTCTGAGCACAGTATTTTCTTTTCCAGTGTGTGACACACAAATACAATGATCACATTCACATAAACACATCTGAAGATACTTATTTGTCAGAACTGCAGATGTGTCTGCAAATCCAAATAAGCTGTGATCTGTAAAAACTGTTTTCAAACCCATTAATTTACCTATAATTGATACTTCATGGCAAAGGACACTGAATGCAGAATGTCCATGGACAATTTCAATTCTTTCTCGTATCAATATGTATCTTATCAGAGCTATATTGCTTATCATCGTGGGAAGTACACACTGGGCGTAAAACACTTTAACAGGCAAGTAATAAACTTTGAGTCCACACGTTAAATACCTTATTCCTACCCGTTGTCCGTAAGAATGTGTGATTATAACTACTTTGTGGCCTCGTTTTATCAAACACTGTGATAAATTGTAGATGTGCTCTTCTACTCCCCCCGTATTAGGATAGAAGAAGTCCGAGGCCATGCAGATAATGTGCTTTTTATTCCTTTTACGGTTTTCCTGTAACAAAATAGGTTAAATGATTAAAAGAAGCAATCATTAGCTTTCTAATTTTTTTCGAATGTAAATAAGTACCTTTCTTTGGATCCCCATTACAGTGAAGCTATTGTGGAGTGGCCAAGTGTTAAGATTCTTCCAATAAATTGTCTTTTTGTTTTCAAATATCGCTCCGAATCAATTTTAGACGAGTCTTCTTCAACATTCAATTAGCTAGTTGACACTGACAGCCAGGGTTACCAACTCCTAAAAATAAATAGCCCTAAGATCAAGATGAAATAGCCCTAAATGCAATATTGAAAAACGCCAAAAAAACCTTGTACGGGGTATCTATTCAACAAGGGTTTTGTTTAAGTGAGTATCTCGTTTTACTAAGGTAAATAAAGTATTACTTAGTTTTAATTACTTTTTATTATAACGAATTAAAGATTTATATTATTATTAATTGTAAATAAATCGTTTAAGTTCCGACTTGACGTTTCATTTGAGCTTTCGGAGTTCTTGAAGTCATACATGTTTACAATAAACAAACTGAACCATTTTCGGCAATGGGGTAAATTTAACGAATGATCTATCATCTCGTTTTAAAATGAATCGTGTCATCATTAAACTTTGCAGCATTTCAAGGAACAATTGGTTTCGTTAGTAATGCATGAAAGATATTTATGCTCCTAAAGATGGCCCTAAATTTTATGAGCCCTTAAAAATGCCCAGCGTGTATATTTTGACAATAAATCTGGGGCCAAAAGCCCAAAGTTGGCAAGCCTGCTGACAGCTGACTGACATTAGTTTTGTTTGGCAGTCAACGTCAACGATGAGCAGTGAGTGATAATATACTCGGCATACAGCGGATATAATGGCACGACTTCGTTTCTGAACGAAGTTTTTTTATTCTAAACTGACGCTCTCAAAATAATGACATGTCAATTGTCAAAGTCAATGTCAAATCATCAATTTAAATCAGATCAGCATGTCACAGGAAACTTAGATCAGCATGTTCATTCCAATTTCTATTTTATTCTCTTAGAAAGATATAAGATTCTTAAATAAACAATGGAAGAAGAAAAGAAAACCGAACGTAAAAGAAAAAGATTTGCCGCTAGATTGAAAAGTTCCAAGGGAATAACATGCACTGAAGTGCCTGGACCGGTATGCCACATGATTATACCAATCCAAGTCAATCCTTTGTTTATTTCGCATGTGTAGCACTAATAAAACACACTTTTCCAGAATATATTGCTATGTAACGCTGGACAAGCTACGGGGTTAGAAAAAGAAGCTGTATTTGGTCTAGTAAAAGAGCATGGATTAAGTATACCTTTGCCAAAGTTTATTGCTGAGAAAGGAGAGTCCCATTCCTTTCTGTTGTTTGACACGACGGATAATGCCCAAATGTTTTTTATTGCGTGCAATGGTAAAGCTAAAGCTGATGAAAATGGAACACCACTCTATTTGAACTTTGTTGAAAAAGGTAAACATAAAAAATTATTGAACCTGGACTTATAGTGAGTTTATTATAAGATTGTGCTCCATTGGTGTAATTGCTGCAGGGTGTTCCAGTGCGAGGATAAACAAATAAATATATAGATAGATACTTAGTTCAAATAATTGCCCTAGACACATCAACATTTTACCTGTATGAAACCCCATTTATTTTATTAATATGTTTACTAAGAATCAGATGTTTGCATTATGAAAAACTTCTATAAAAATATGTTTATTTTTGCAGTTCCTAATACAGAAATTGTATGCCCACATGAAAACCCCAAAGGCCTGGTATTACTTAATGATTTTATCAGCATAGAAGAAGAGAAACATTTCATAAAATTGTTTGATTGGAATCCAGAAACAAATAACTTAAAGAACCGCCAAGTGAGACATTTTGGCTATGAGTTCAGATATGGCAGCAATGATGTGGATCTAGATAATCCATTAATAGAGAAAATACCTGAAGAATGTGATGTTTTGTGGAAGAGATTGAAAGAACAGGGCTTAGATGTTGGGGTACCGGATCAGTTGACAGTGAATAAATATTGTCCTGGACAAGGTATTGTAATTAGATAGTTTATAAACTTTGTTTTCAACTAGCTGTTGCCATCGACTTTATCTGCATCTAACTCATAAAACAAAGGTCTTTTACATTTTTTGTGGAACCATAATTCTTTTTCTAAAATAAAAGTAACCCAAATAACTCCCTCTCACATCAGCTATCTGCCAGTGAAAGTCCCATCAAAATCGGTCTAGCCGTTTTGGAGATTAGCCACAACAAACAGACAGACAATTTTTTTATTAATGTAGCGTGTACCATTGTATTATATATTCATCTGCATTTATTAATAAGCTGTTATTCACTAACAGATGCTTCAATTTTATTTATTTTTATAGGTATAGATTGAGAGATGTGGAAAGTATATAAATAAAATAATAATTTTGAGAACTTAAATCTTACTAATTACGAGATCTGGCTACCCCAAAAATCATCGACGACGTACAACACGCGCGCACTTTGAACCAACGAGAAGATCACCAAACTAGAAGAGGAATTGAGCAGGTTGCGATGGAATATTACAGGGTTATATGAAGTCCCGATAATCCTAAAATCCCGTAACCTGCTCTATTTCCGAGAGGGTGACCGGCAGTCCCAGGGTGGTGTCGGGTTTATCGTCCACAGGTCCCTTGTGAACAACGTGGTGAAGATCGAGAGTGTGTCGTCCAGGGTGGCGTACCTTGTAGCTCGCCGTCTGATAAGGACCAGGCCCGAGTCGACGGCGCGTAGTGTTCCACGCGCGCCTCAAAGAGATGTCAGCACAACTGACGGGGTCCGCTAGGGCCGATGCCTGTCTAGGTCGCGGATAAATTTGAAAAAGAGTTACCGCGGCCCTGGCACAAGCAACTGAAGGAACTCGGGTGGGTTTTAGTCAGTAAAAGTCTGACACACCCTTCCGCTTCACCCAGAGCGGAAGAAGTCATTGATAATTTCCTACCCAAAAAAAAAAAAAAAAAAAATGGTGGCGTACCTTATACTCAGAATATCCTCAAGATATTCGCTGAAGGTTATACAGGTCTACGCCCCAACCTCGGAACACCCCGACGACGAGGTAGAGATCATGTATGAGGATATCTCCAGAGCCATGCATGGTTTCAAAACTCACTTCACCATTGTCATGGGGGACTTCAACGCGAAACTGGGCAAACGAGACGAAGATGAGCTGTAAGTGGGGCAATTTGGAGTTGGACGTCGGAATCACCGGGGTCACCTACTGGCCAGTTTTATGGAGAAGGAGGGCCTCTATATGATGAACTCCTTCTTCAAAAAGCATGAAGAAAGTGGACCTGGCAAAGCCGCGATGGTGCAACAAAAAATGAGATCAACTTCATCATGTCAACCAAGAAGTAAATGTTCAATGATGTCTCTGTGATCAATTCGGTAAAAACCGGGAGCGAACACCGCATGGTAAGAGGCACATTAAACATTAATATTAAGCTTGAAAGGTCTCGCCTGATGAAGTCCACGCTCCGTCCAGCACAGATCGAGGTCCAAAACCCCGAGAGCTTTCAGCTCGAACTCCAGAATCGTTTCTAGTGCCTAGGTAGCTTCGTGGACGAATATAGCGACGGGTTCGTGGAAGCTGTCCATACGGTCGGGTTTAAGTTTTTCAAGACCCGTCGTACAGATAGAAACAAAAAGCTTTCTGATCCTTCCCTCAAGCTTATGAAGGAGAGGCGTGAGATGATCCTGCAGTCTTCAGATGAGGCGTGCAAATACCGGCAGCTCAATAGTCAGATCTCTAAATCCTTGAAAAGAGACCTCCGCCGCTTTAATACCGAGCTTATGAAAGACGTGATTGAGCGAAATAAAGGCTCCAAGGTTTTTTCAAGGGATTTGGCTATTGGGCAGAGCCAACTCACGAAACTGAAGACCGATGATGGCAGTATCGTATCCGCCAAACCGGAGCTTCTGAGGGAGATCGAGACATTCTATGGGCAGTTGTACACATCAATCAGCAAGCCCGTTGCGAGTCTAGCAAACGACCCAAGAGCTAGATTGACCCGTCACTATACCGAAGATATCCCGGACGTCAGCCTGTACGAGATTAGGATGGCTCTGAAACAGCTTAAAAACAACAAGGCGCCGGGTGATGACGGAGTCACGGCTGAACTCCTAAAGGCGGGTGGAAAACCGGTCCTTAAGGCCCTTCAGAAGCTGTTTGATTCCGTCATACTTTTACTTTTACATACGCCACAGGCATGGTGCAGGGGTGTGGTGGTACTCTTCTTCAAGAAGGGCGACAATGCCCGGCTGAAGAACTATAAGCCCATCTTACTTCTTAGACATGTCTACAAGTTGTTTTCAAGAGTCATCAGGAATCGTCTCGCGCGCAGTTTTGACGATTTCCAGCCTCCCGAACAAGTCGGATTCCGAAAAGGCTTTAGAACCGTAGACCACATACATACGCTGCGGCAGGTTATACAGAAGACCGAAGATTAAACCTGCCTCTCTGTTTAGCGTTTGTGGACTACGAGAAAGCCTTCGATTCGATCGAGACTTGGGCTGTACTGCAGTCTCTCCAACGGTGCCACATCGACTACCGGTACATTGAGGTGTTGAAGTGTTTGTACAAAAACGCCACCATGTCAGTCCGTCTTCAGGATCAGACCTCGAAACCAATCCTTCTCCAGCGTGGCGTGAGACAGGGAGACGTCATTTCTCCGAAACTGTTCACTGCTGCGCTGGAGGATGTATTCAAGGTTCTGGACTGGAGGGGCCTAGGCATCAACGTTAATGGCGAGTACTCACCTTCGGTTTGCCGACGACGTAGTGGTCATGGCTGGTACCATGGACAGCCTCAGTAAAATGCTCGATGACCTCAGTAGAGCTTCCGAAAGAGAGGGTCTTAAAATGAACATGGACATAACCAAGGTCACGGTGAATGCCCTTTTCACATATAGCACCCATTCCACATATAGTAACTGGGCGGCGTTCGGGAAGTTGCGTGGTATCTTCTCGTCCAATTTACCGCAGTATCTCAAGACAAAAATCTATGACCAGTGTGTGTTGCCAGTGATCACCTATGGGACCGATCACCGGACATGGCAAGTTCGGGAGGTTCCTGCATCGGATCCAAGCGGAAGAGACGCCCGGGTGCCGCCACTATGCGGAACGCCCGGAGGACACGGTGGAGCACACAGTCAAGGTGTGCCCTGCTTGGGCGGAGCACCGCCGTGCCCTCGTGGGGGCGATCGGCGGCGGAGACCTCTCGCGCCGGGACTTGGTTCAGGCCATGGTCCGGAGCGAGGAGGAGTGGCAGGCGGTCGCCTCTCGCCTCTCGCCAAAGGAGGAGGCCGACCGCATCAGGCAACGGCGCCCTCGCCGCCGCCGCCGCCGGGATCCCAATCCCGATATCCAGCCACCGTAGACGCGGGCTCGTGGACAGCGAGCCATGGGTAGCTCGCTGTCCGATCGTCCGGTAACTACCCGGACCGAGCCAAGGCGTCGACGGCGCGCACTATTCCCGCGCGCCTCAAGGAGTTGTTAGCAAAGAGAGGGGTCCAGCTGGGTCGAAGCCTACCGGGGTTCGGGGTTATCCGAAAGGAAGCTAGAGCCCCGGTATGAAGGCTAGAAGGAACGGCGCGGGGTTTTTAGTCAGTACAAGTCTGACACTATCTCCCGCTCCACCCAAGAGCGGGATTTGTCATAAGATGATTTTCCCCGTCGACAAAAAAAAAAAACCTATGGGACCGAGACGTGGTCGCTCGCAATGTGCCTTATCAGAAAGCTTAGTCACCCAAAGGGCAATGGAGAGGGCTATGCTCGGAATTTCCTTGCATCACGGCAGAAATGATGATGTCCGCAGGAAAACCAAAGTTACCGACATAGCCCGGAGAATTGCCAAACTTAAGTGGCAGTGGGCAGGACACATTGCTCGCAGAACGGATGGCCTATGGGGCCGAAAAGGCCTATTCGGTCAATGTGGCGACGCCTGGGGGAGGTCTGTGTCCGGCAGTGGACGTCTTTCGGCAGAAATCTTACTAATATTATATATATATATATAATATTAGTAAGAATCTTACTATATATCTTACTTACTATACTTATATATATATATATAATATTAGTAAGATTTTAGTTAGTTAGTGTGGATGTATGTTTGTTACTCAATCACGCCAGAACGGCTGAAGTATTTTATATACATGTTGCTCCACACTAGGAATTTCTTCTGTATAGTGGATGCTTTTACAAACACAGACTCACATTCACAAACAAACAGATCGGAACAACTATTTGTAGGCCATACAAATATTTGTTCCGTGCGGGAATCAAACTCGCGACACACAGCGCAGCAGCCAATCGCTTCACCACTTTACCACTTCGCAACCGTGTCGTCAATTCAAGTATACCAACCTTGGTACTCAGAAATCTAACTTTAAAATAATTAATTAGGTATTATCGTGCCCTAAGTGCTACACTATGTTTTAAATGCTTGTTTAAAAAAAGCAGGCTAGCTTAAAAAAAAATAACTTCCAGAAAAAAACTTTTTCCATTTACTGTAACATATTGAGTTATTTCCTACAAATTATACATAATTACGGTATTCAACCGGTTAATATTTTTAAATCCCATTCCAAAGGTATACCATCGCATGTGGACAAGCACAGCCCATTTGGAGACACCATACTGTCCCTCTCACTTGGTTCTGACGTGGTAATGGACTGGAAGCATCACAGCGGGAAATATGTGCCGACCTTAGTTCAGGCAAGATCTCTACTTGTTATGCAAGATGAGGCCAGGTGATTAATTAGAATTAGCTTAATTGGACTGGTGGCTTTGCTGAAAATAATACTCATATTTTCCCAATTTTTTTTATGACCGTACTGTTATATTTACATGAGCTATTCTACTTATCCTTGCTACCTAATCATTATCATTCAGCCAAAAAGAGTCCACTGCTGGATATACATAAGCCTGCCTCAACCTTTGTCACAATGCAATCAATCAGTCTAGGACCCTAGTTGTGTAACTTTAGGAAAGCACAAAGCATGCGCTCAGGCTTTCATTTTGACAACTCAACAGCATTCATTGTGTGTTTCAATCTATCGAATAGCTAGTTCTTTAAAGGTATGAAGCAACAATGAATTATATTGTGCGCGCTTGCTTCGAGCTTTCGAGCTTTTAATCATTTAAGTAATTAGCGTGCTGCTTCTCGAATTGTTTGTAAATAATCAATGTTTCAAGATTATTTGCTATCCAGTACCTCATAATTTTCACAGCCATAAAATGTTGCATGATCAAAAATTTAGTGTTGAAAAATATATTTTTTTAATCTATAAAATTATGTATTTAAAACATTTTTTATTTTTCAATTTTCAGATATGACTGGCAGCACGGCATTCAACCTCGAACCTGGGATCCAGTCATCGAAAATCGCACAGAGAACTCACACAACATCAAAGTGATAACCAGTGACACTGTACCAAGAAACACGCGAATTTCACTAACATTCCGTTGGACTAGAAGTGGTCCCTGTGAATGTAGATATAAGACACTCTGTGACAGTGCAGAGAAGGTATCACCTGATAACTTGGAAGATGAAACTGCTTCGAATTTGGAGGAATTGCATGTACATCAGGTTAGTAGTTTTTATCGAAGCTTATTTTTTAACTAAATTTTACTTTTAAAAGAAGTATTTTATGTATGCTTTTGTTATGTAAAGGTTTCCAAAAGTATATTGTGATCATAGATATAATAAACAAGGAGATATGCCCGGTAGACGAAAATATATCGGAAACCAGTGTCTCCAGTTTGCCCCTACCACACGGCAACTACTACACATGCAGTTCAGTAAAGGCAATAGATACGCAGTCGCGCACACACCCGCATTTCTTAAATCAGAACGTACTATACAATGAATTATAAACCTTATCCATTCAAGCACAGCGTGTATATACCAAACACCGTACAAATTACGCACACAAAAACATCGGCGCTATCGTTGTGCTATGCAAAAACAATTTATTTTACATATACGCTAGTGATTGACTAAATCGGAAAGTTATCGATTCGCCCATTTATTACTGTACAATTTTAACTAGTAGTAGTTAACCTGTAGTAAGTAGTTGTTGAACCCTGCTAGTGCTATGGTGTTTAATCACTGACCTGTAAAGTGGAGGTATTTGTGCAGCACTTGACACTTTGATATTATTGGGGTTGCATTTTTTGTCAAAAAGTTGGTTACGCATTTCTCTACTACGCTGTAAAATAATCAAAATCAGTAATAAACATTATTTCACATCGATCTTCCAACCAGGTTAAAACGGTTAACAATTTGAAAAATAAACTATAATAGCAATATATCATTTGATAATAGCAATACATCATTCGATAATCGACATTTTTGTCGATAGCCTACGTTAGAGGATCTGCACAAGCACATCACTAACTCGTCGCAAGAAGCAGCGGCCGTACTACGCGATGTGTTCGCTTGATAAAGTATCGTTTTGTGATTTTTACATTGCTTGTCCAGTCACTTAGCGACAAACTTAGGTAGTGTTTAAGAAGCAATGTATTTAACGCAAAAATAGTACAGTCGTTGTGATATTTGAAAACAAAATAACATAGTAGAACCAAGAAATATTTTACGATAATATGTTGTTTTTCATGAATTTAAAGACAAATATAGAAAAATATTTGTACTTACATATAAGGTAAGTGATTCCATGATTTTTAAAGTTTTGGTTTTGGCTTCGGTTTTTACAAGAAACCACTGAACAACACGGCATTCTTTTAATTTTTCACGATCACGGTCGAAAGCGCACTAGTTCGCGGAGACGGCCATTTGTCTATGACATGCACAGTCAGACCACGTCGCGCGGACACCGACACGCCCCCTTGCCATTTCTCCTGTATTTTATATTTCTATGATTGTGATTATCTTTTTCATTGACCTTCAGCATTTTGTTTTGTTGACTATATTTTCTTGGCCTTGTGTTGTAGCGTTCCTTATTCGATAAAAAAACTCAAATCATTGAACTCCAAAATAATTGATTAATTTCCAGGTTTACGAACAGATAGCAGGTCACTTCAGCACGACGCGGCACAAGCCGTGGCCGAAGGTGGTGCAGTTCATGCAGGGAGTCAGCCCTGGAAGTGTGGTGATGGACCTAGGATGCGGAAATGGGAAGAATATTTTGAGGAGGGATGATATTGTGCAGGTCAGTTAGAAATATTACTGAATAGCTACCGCCCGCGGTTCCTTATAAATTAAAGCCTATGTGTATTCTGCACAGTCATACATCTAACTAGATAACGCAAGGCACTCCATCTGTATGAAAACCAAGCGTGCCACTTTTTTCACAAACAATTTAAACACATATTTACTTACCAATGAAAGAAAACATTTCCAAAACCTCGGCCAACTTTTTCTATACATTCTTTACAGCTCATTATGGCAAAAGGCATTTTTCTAGATTTCGGTAGATTTCCGGTGCCGATAATGCTAAATGAAAAGCTCAAATTACGATCATTTATCGTAACTTTACTCCGTTTTTGACACGCGAAGTAAATACAGTCGCGTCATCCAGTTGTTAAAAAGTTTTTTATTTTTCACTTTTAAGTGATACATAATGGAGTTCTATAGTAGGTACCTATAATGCCCACAGTGATGCCTGAATAGATTACCCGAATAACATGTAAGGTGAACATTACCGGTGGAATTAGAGTGTACCAGGTGTAGCGTTACGGGTCGCTCAGGTGAGCCGAGCCACACATAAGCCACGTTAATACAAATAAAAAAACAGTTATAAACTAAAAATTATGTATGAAATTAAGGTCCGGCTTCGCACGACGTGGGCAGCCAACCGGGGAACAGGTCGGGCAGGCAGGTCGTATTGTAGGCAGCTGGTGGTTAGGCAGGCAGCACAACTGACAGGAACTCTTCGTGGCAGCCAACCAGGGAACAGGTCGGGCAGGGAGGTAGCCGTGTAGGTAGCTGGTAGGTTAGGCCGGCAGCACAACTGTCAGGAACTCTATTTTATGGCTTAGCGATTAGGCGACTCTTCGGTTTCAGACCAGATTGAAGACTCTCCAAGCCCTCGGCCGTTCCGCCTTTTATATCCACCGTCTGTCCTTTTTCTTCTTTATTAGAATAAGTTAGTGACATCTTGCCATACAAAAATGCAACTTGCCAGTATTCAAAACAGCCAGTGATATTCAATCCAAAACCTCTTCGATGAATTCTGAGAGCGTGTAAATTAATTTAAGTTATAAAATACAATATTTGAGCTAAAATATTGATAAAAAGAATTTAAATTATATAAATCAAAAGTAATCTTCATAGGCTAAGCTAGTGAGAAACTCTATGACAGAAAATTTAAAAGGAAAAGTATTGACAGCTTGACAACCTGACGTAGGTGTCATAACATTGAAAAATATGATAATTATTTATTTTATTTTAGATATTTTATAAGAAAACGAATCGTTTTAGACCGATTCGCAGAATAGTAATGCAAAAACCAACAAAACGTATAATAGATGCGATGCGATGTAAAATGTTTTGGCATGGAATAATATGAATACAGTGTGAGTCAGTAAGTATTATGAGACCTAAGTGTGAATTAGGTGAGAACACTCCAGCTCACTCAGTGAAATAACTAAAATATGTGGTTTAGAATAGCGAAATACCACACAGGGTGAACTGTACACATCTGCGTACCCGTTTAGAGCATACTGGCGTGAAGGTATGTTATGAAATGATGTAAACAATAAACAGACATGCGAGTGCAGCAATCCCGAGAGATTTGCCGTCATTTGTTGAAGAGTTCTGTTGTATATTTCCGAAGTTCTTCATCAGATCTTTACCAAATTGAAAGGGGACCATTTCGGAATAAACTTCTTTCGAACAAAAAAAAGAAGTAAGTAGGATGTAAGACGCTGTGCTGCGAGGGAGAGAAGCAGCAGTCAGCACAAGATGATGTCTTTAGCACTCCCTAATAAGGACACTGACTTTCTACGTAACTGTATCTTTCTGTTTTCAGTGTATGGTCCTGATTCAATGGCCCACACCGGTAGTGCTACTTGTTTAAAATTAAAACTGATTAATTTGCTGCCATGGGTTCTCCAAAGGGTGATGCTACTTGTTTACAGAACTTGTTGCCCAAGCAGTCATTCTCTATTATTATGTACTGCTATCCCACTGCAAGGCAAAGACCTTATCTCGTTCCTCTTTCTGCGATTTTGGGCCTGTCCCTTGCGAAGGAATTCAGCTCAAACCGCCATTTTTTTCAGGGCCTGCGGCGTTGTAATTTTCTGTCTTCTAAGTTGAGATCCACTGTGTGTGTGGTAATCTTCGCCCATTGCTTCTCCGACATGCGGCAGATATGACTACGTAGTCCCAATTAAATTTTAAAAGAACTGTATTCGTGTTGCAGATTGCAGGCGAGCGAAGTTCGGGCTTATTATCAGAATGCAAGGAGCATATCCGCGATATCAGCAGAGCAGATTGTGTGCGACTAGATCTTTTGAACGCTATGCTGAAAGATGAGTCAGCGGATATCGTGATATGTATCGCTGTGATACACCATTTTAGTAGCAAGGTGGGTTACGATTGGTCGTTTTATCTTACTTTTAGGGCTTTCGTTTCTGCACTTAGTCCTTAGGGTAGTAAATATAATACTAGCATACAGATGCCTCAAAGAAACCGTTCCGACGTAATTAGCGTTTTTCATGACTAGCCTGTTTATTTTTATAAGTACACCGATCGCGTTCGGTTCCGTTCCACGGCGATAGATGGTGTTGGCAGCGACTTGCAAGTAAAAGGGTTTACTCGGTTCGTGATTTTTTTTCTTTAAATACAGTGACGATGTGTTTTATAGTATATTTTTGCACGTTTTTACAGTGTCATTGTACCAAAATGTGTTACAATATAAATTAAATCATCGAGTGCATTGCCTCAGAAATTTAAACCGCGCCATCTATTGAAATCAATTTTAAATGATGCGTTCAAATAATCTTCAAGACCGATACGCCAATTCTTAGCTAAAGTTGCTTTAATTAAGTGCCAATCATTTGACAGTTGAGAGTTTTTAGTTGACACAGCTCATATAACTGTAGGTACGTATTAACATGGCGGCTACTATTCCATATTTCATGGTGTTATAAAACAGACAACTGAAAACTTTGAATTTAATTTTAAAACTTATTTTGTTATTCTGTGAATTAAAAATAACATTTTCAAACTGCTTTTTGCCTAAACTATCTCAATAATATATTCATAGTTATTTTTTTTTCATATAGAGTAAAATATCCTATTCAATAACAAATCGATGCATATCGCGCCATCTAGTGATACTTTGTTTGAACCAGTTTTTTTTACCCCGTGCTTGTAATAAGCCATTCCGAACTAAAATGAGGTTTGTAGTTGCTAAAGGCTGAAAACGCACTGACAGGCGACTGATATAGCTAGTTGAATCGCGAAGGCGCTATACGCACAGTGCGGCCGGTTACGTTAGTTTCATTTCCTACTCGACAAGTGACTGCCTAGGCGCTAAATAAGCCGCCTGTTAGTACGTTTTCCACCTTATGGTAATGTCAAGAATACATAATTTTGATTTAATTAAGGTCAGAATATCCATAACGTCTCAGCAAATTTTCGCCCTTTGTCGCACTTTGTGTCATACTACAATCAACTAAGGTTTAATTTTGTTTACACAGGCAAGAAGATTACAATCCATATCAACAATATACCGTTTACTGCGCAAAGGCGGACGCGCTCTCATCACCGTTTGGGCGAAAGACCAAACTAAATCAAATTACCTTTGCAAGAGCAAACAAGACCAGCAGAATGAGACCCAGGCCGAAACCCAAGTCACTGTGGGCGGTGTAAACCTACCGGTACATGAAAACAGAACGCAATTCAAACATCAAGACTTATTAGTGCCTTGGAAGCTGAGAAAAGTATCAGATAATAAACTAGCAAGTGCCCCAGAAAACACCCTACTAAGATACTACCATGTTTTCGAAGAAAACGAATTAGACGAACTATGCAAAGAAGCCAATTTCACAATCGTAGATAGTTTCTATGAAGAGGGTAACTGGTGTGTTGTATGTAAGAAAAAATAAATAAATTTACTGAGGTAACACTTTGTACTTTCTTTTTTTTAATTTAAAAATGTCCGTCTACAAAATTAAAAAATAAAACCACTAATATAAAATCACTATAAAAACAATAGTTAGAACAACTGTGTGATGTCCTGCGCATATGTAAAACTGAAGGCATTGTATGAAATATACAAAAACCGTTCAGACGAAAATGTTGCTATCAAAAAAATGTTAACCGAAAAATATGATTGTTCGCTTTGAGCTTTAGAATTTGCCTAAAATATGCAGTTATTGTTGAGTCAAATTCCGTTGTACACCGTCTAATTAAAAAAAAAGTACGATTGCAGTCCTCTGCTATTAGAGTAGAGTGAGAAAGTGAGAGCAACCGTTTAGAGCTGTCATAAAAAAAACACATGTAAACTTTAATTTGTCGTTTGATTTATTGATCGACATCTCCTATTTTTGAGGGCTTCCGTTTTTGTGCTCACCGGTTGGCGCCACTGGCGAGTAAGGTCCTTAATTAATATGGCTGATAAATGTTGTTATCACGCGCACAGAAGAAGAGTTTGAATTAAAATCATTACTAATGCCGTGGAAGTGCTTTTAAATATAAAATCGAGTATGCTGTAGTTTAGCGCAGATAATTGTTTTTTTTCGATAAGTAGGAGAATTAAATTTGCCGAAACATGAAACTCTATTAAAGCAATGGTTGGTAAAACCCGAACCTACCTATATGAACCTGCCCTATTTGGAAAATTTTCCAAATATGACAATATTTGGAAATTTTTCACAACAATAAAAAAAGTAGTATTTGGAAATTTTTCACAACAATAAAAAAAGTAGTTAATAAACTCGCGCTAAAAGCTAATTACTTTGAAATTTGACATTTTGAAGACCTCACTCTACACCAGCGCCCCTAGCGGCAAACCTAAACGCGATGGCCCTCATTCCATCATCAAGTAAGAGTTTTATATGCAAGTAAGAGCTAGCAATAGTTTTTGGACCATTATCTGTAACATACAAATTCTTTATAGACTAAGTATGAAACCCATTTATCTATTTTATCTAGAGAATGCTACGCTCATATGACGTAGCGCTTTGGGCTGGCTTTTTTTATTGGCTATAAGTGACCAGACCGACTCTTTCTAGCTGTTTACGATTCGAGTAAAATGAGCACACATTTCACAAATATGAAGCATTTGAGAGATCCACTTGTAGAAATATTTTATAGTTTTATAAAAGGTATCATTTTGATTTATTCACCTTTAATAACCTCGTAAAAAGCTTGTATCTAACATTTGGCAACGCCTACATTGAGTTTCGAGCATTCCTGTATCACATATACGCAAGACATCGCATCAAGATTTCATTAAAGCTAATTGCAACAACGGTATAACAGATATGGTTGACAAATCCGCCAACACAGCGTCCACGTTCTGTATGGTATTCACTTGGAATATGTTTTCCTTTCTAAAACTAAGTATTGCCAGCGCTAATAATGGTAGGATTTCTAAACAATCGTAGCCTAATATGGCATCCCAGAGTAGTAGTAATTGATCCGGTGGTAGGTGTCCACTGAATGCGCGCATCAACCATTTGAAGACCACTCTTATTCTGAAATGGGATACGTAAAATAAATACGACGAACGAATGAATAACATTGATCATGAATAGAAGAAATTAATTACTTACGGATTAATATTGATATTCCTAAAATGTATCCATAATAAAGGTTCATTTGCTTCTAAAAGCCTCTCGTATAAAAGGCATAATGATACTATACCCTGAAAATTAGAAACGCATTAAAATTAAATGTAACATCAATCGCTGATAAGTGGTAAAAACTTTTACGTTAAACCTTCGATTTGAACTTAATGGCAGCTCCAAACACGAGACAAGTCGCTGCGCAGTAGCAAATTAATGTGATAGCGGTGGTGCCCCACTACACGTAGCGAAAAGCGATCTCCATAACCACCAGTAGGTTAGGATGGAACTATAACACGTCGCATTATGTCGTAGCAGTAAATGCGATTATAGTGTTGAAGTATATTCCAATGTTTTACTCTGAGTCAAGCTGCTCTTGTTGTTGTCTTGTTTTAGCAATGGGCATCATGCAAAACTTGCTTTATACTCACACCACGGTTTCGATCCCGTGATGACGTGGTCTATGTCGAAAGAAATAACGGAAACGCAACACGGCGGTAATGTGCTTATTATCAGTGGAAATATTTTCTTCTGTCTGAATTAGGTACTTTCAGGCTATCCAATTATAGTTCTCGCCAAACTTCTTTGCCGTCCTGAGGTTGGCTACAATGGCTGCGCTGTAGTAAATCTCATACAAAAACAGCACCGATCCTTGCTTTGCGCATCAGAAAGCCAACTTCAGGGGCTGTCAAGAAGTTTGGCGAGAAATATACACTACTATTATATATTCTGAGACTATACCCATACATAATATTAGCTATTAAATAGTGTGAAGGGCACAATAGACTATGAAACATAACGACTTTGTAGAACGTCCTGTCTGTCATTTAGGAATGTCTGTCTGCAAAACTGTTTCTAAAAACTGGATATGTGTATATTTACATGAGGTTATTCGAAAAATCAAAACTGTTTACTACGAATAGGAAACGGAAAATCCCCTATTATTCTTCAGCGACCGCAAAATAAATGCCCGTTTCAGTGAATTTTATGACAAATACAATAATAGTATTATTCACTGAAGTACCGACTACAGGGAAAACGGAAAAACTTCAAAAATTAAGTTTAATAGACTAATGACCTATATCAGCATGTTTATTATGATGTTCTACTAGCATCTGCTCGTGGCTTCGCCCGCGTGGAAAGTGTTTTATTATCCTAATTGAAATAACTATTCAGATAAAAAAAGTTATTTCAAGAAATCTAAAAACCCGACTGCTTGAAAAGCGAACTAAAAAGACGTAAACAAGAAGAAAATCATGCTGTGCAGTCGGAGGATACATATTCGCGATCTGGCTGACCAAAACCAGATGTCACACTCTTTATTCTGATACCCCACACGATAGGTTTGGAAGAAAAAAAAATTTGGTCCCCCACAATATGGCGTCCAAAATTCGGCATTTTTCCATTATCCAATTTTAATGCAGCCAGTGACACTCGCAGGGTTAAGACGAATCGATTGACGTAAGAATTATAAAAATCATCCAACGCGTTTGGTCTCTAGAACGCCACATAGGAACAAACATACATACATAGACTGATAAACACATTACCCTCCTTCGGCAGTCGGGTAAAAAGTATAAGCCTATGTCCTGCTAATCCAGCAGACCAATTGCGTAAGTGAATTCGATAAGGCAAAGGTTTTGACCGCCATCAATCAACTAATCTCATCGCGTGTTTCATCTCGCATGTGATTGGTCGATTGATGGCGGTCAAACCCTTTACCTTGTCGAATTAAGCTGCAGGTTATAGTCTAGACGTTTGTTTAACTTCAGATGTTTACAATTTAAAGCGTAGCAGATAGAATTATTAAACCCTTGAATGCCCGAAACGTGGATTCACGCGAGAGACAATGGATTTTTAATTGTTTCAGTAATTGGCATTCAACCGGTTATTTACCTACTTATTTTTCCTATGTCCTTTCCAGGGTCTCAAACTATCTCCATTCCAAATTTCATCTATATCGGTACAGCCGTTTAGTCGTGAAGAGGTTACAAACAAACAGAGTTACTTTCGCATTTATAATATTAAGTATGGATAATACGAATGATATAAGTCATATTGTCAAAGGAAATTCTTACGAACTAAATAAGGAAAATAATACCCACCTGTGAATGTGTCGATATGTAATGCAACCGATGCCAGTATCGTATATAGAATGCGCGAAACGTGTAGTACAACTGTACAGGGTCGTCATACAGATAGCAGAACGGAGTAGCTGGAAAATTAAATATTAATAGTAGTTTATGTAAAGGTCACATAATAGCTTTTATTAAAACACGAGTGTTTTAATACCTAATTATACGAGTATGCCTACACTATTTTTATCTTCACTCATACAGATGAAATAAAACAAAAGTAGATAGTAGTAACGGAAAAATATGTGATAGATATGGCGGGAAAAGATGCTCATTGCGCATGACTGACTGTGCGGCGCCCGCATCCTTATACAATGGCACTATTTTTCTAAATTAAGTCAATGAGCCCATACGCGACAATGAATTAAAAAGTAAAAGTGTACCCATAGATTTAGAATTTTTTTGCTACGCAAAAAGATACACGAAGGGTGCGAGCGAAAAAACCTAATCAAGTACTAAACGCCCAAGATAAAAAGAGAGAGTGAATGAAGTACCAATATGTCATTTTTTTCGCGAGAAGGGGTCCATAGCGTCCCTTCTGTTTTACACAGCGGTGAATTTCTTGCATTTAAATAATAATCTTTAGATTTAAATTGATAATATTAATTATGCAACTATGTTGGCTTATTTTGTGAGTGAATGTGACGTTACAAGACGAAATAACCCCAATAAATACATGTTTCATAGGTAAATACAATTTTGTCCTTGGATTGTTTCGAACCATATTTTGACAAATTTCTGCTAGTAATCGGCTCAGAAAAATATTCTTACAATAGTATATTGATTTCCATTGTTTAATAAAAGTATATTTCGTATATTTAAACAGAATTTGCTAAAATATAATGTAAAAGAGAAAATTGTTTGTTTACGCTAGGGCTTGACAAAGCGGTGACGTCAGGAGTATCGATAAAAAGTTAATCTTTTTATAGTGACATCATGGCATGAATACAAACTTATTTAGTCAAGTTTTGTTTAAATAGATTTAAGTTAGGATTGAGAAGATGTGTTCATCTAAACTGTACTTTAAGTTGCATGTTTATTATATTAGCCTTTGTTTTTCAAAATGTTTCGGAGAGTTTTGATGTTTTATTACTTTGAGTAGGTTTAAGAATGTCATATTGTTTGCATTTATTAGTTTTACAGTGTCTTGAATACATGAGTGCTCTGCTCACCAGCAAATTGTTCTGTTGTGTAAATAATAATTTGTAATGTTTATGTACCTACATATGCCCAAATAATTCTGTATTAAGAGAAAATGGATTCGAATTTTAAACAGAGATGGATGGTCTCTACAATATGTAGTAAACATTTCGTATTGAAATACCTACTGCATACTAAGAAAACATCGACGAATCCTAATGAAAGAATCTATACCTAATTTATTTGTGCCTGTAAGAATGACACTTCCTATCGTATGGTTAGTTAGTGGCTAACCTAGATAGTATTCTATATAAGCAAGCATGTATTTTGCCCAGTTTTTATAACAGTTCAATATAAACAACAACGGCAGCAACCCTTTAATCTTGTTTCTTATTGTGTTCACCAAGTATCGATATCGATACTGAACATGGACTTTTTAACAACACTTTTTTAACTAACACATGGACAATTTCCCTCACACATAGATTTTATTTTTTTGGTTTCGCTTTTCATCTGACTCTGTTTATCTTGTACATACTATATCTATGAGTGTACCATAAAAAAATAGTAGATTGTTTACCTAGGGAGCAAACAACTATTTTAAATGCGAGAGTGTTTCTTTGAATCCTGAGTGCAGTGAGGGATTCAAAGTACGTCACTCGAGCTTAAAACAGTGTTGCTCCCGAGGTGGACACTCTACTTTTTATCGCCCTTTTTGAGAAAATAAGTAAGTGCAACTTATGAACAAGAACTTTATTTTTATATATTTACATAAAATTAAGAACCATAAGACATAAAACAAAATAATTAGAGGCAAATTTTTATATTTGAAAAATTATGGAAGTGCATCGTAACAATTTTATTAGTACCATCCTTTACAGTTGTAGATTTATTTAGTTAGTCCCTGTTTACGAGGAATAAACTAGTTCTTTTTGAATAGATGTGATAAAATAGTATATTATGCAACTAGTGAATAAAGGACGGTTTTAAAGCGAGGGCCATAGATGAATCACGAACAAGTGAAGGATTCTAACAACTGAATCACGACCGTAGGCACTCCCTACGGTCGTGATTCAGTTGTTAGAATCCTTTTATTATTCATGATGATTGAATCACTCGCTATGCTCGTGATTCAAGTGTTAGAATCCTGAACGACGCGAGTGATTCATGGCCCTCGATATAAATCCGTTTTATTCAAGAGTTGCATACTATATTTTATACCATGACTTCGAGAAAAAGAAGGATTTAAGCCAAAAGCACAAGGAATAATAATAAATAGATAAATGGTTTATTACCTTCAAAATTTACAGAAAATGAGAAACCTTAGGGCTTCACATTTTTTGTAAATTGAAGCTGAGCCTTTGAGTTTGAGTTACCTAAACAGCACCTGTGTTTCAGGGACCAGTGACCACCGCCGTTAAGTTACATAATTATAATTAATTAAACACCAATTTTATGATGCAGTAGTTTGAAAATCGAAGAAAATTGTTGCACTGTAAAGCTTTTTTTTTAATTTTACTTATCAACGAAAAAAAGTACCTACGTGTAACAATATTTTTTGAATTCATATTTGGAACATTACGTTTTGAGTGTAGATAAAGTTAAATAAAACACCTGTATACCTGTATTCGCCGAAAGGTTAAGTAGAGGGTCATCTCTACAACATAACTGGCAACATATCTCTTAACATAACTGGCGGAATGTGGATGTATACTAGAGTCGCAGATTACCTCCCAAGGTAATCTGTGACTATTCACAGATTACCTTGGGAGGTAATCTGTGACTATAGTATACATCCACATTCCGCCAGTTATGTTAAGGTCCCATGTATTAGGGTTTGAGCCTTTTGCCATCAACTGGGCACCCATCCAGTCTCTGGGAATCGAACCTAGGAATTCGTGCAGTAACGCTTGCAATAACTAGCCAAACAACGAAGTTGTTGTAAATGTTAATAAAGCCAATATTATAATTTTAGTGACTACCACAAACCACTTTTGAGTACCTATAGATTTTAATTGGTTATATTATTAACTATAATAAACAGTCACAGCTTTCCTACAATATTATGTATTTACGCTAATTTTCTGAATAACACGGACCTTTCAATCAAACTAAGTG
The DNA here is from genome assembly GCA_947562075.1 of Orthosia gracilis. Taxonomy (NCBI): domain Eukaryota; kingdom Metazoa; phylum Arthropoda; class Insecta; order Lepidoptera; family Noctuidae; genus Orthosia; species Orthosia gracilis. The sequence goes on along the minus strand of OX387271.1, from coordinate 20,657,413 downwards.
AGCTTCATACATTTATAGGATAATATAAGTATCTATCTTTATTCCAGGTACGAAAATATTCATATATAAAAAGAAAATCATGCTGTGCAGTCGGAGAATACATATGCGCGAGTTGGCTGATCAAAACCAGATGTATTCTCCGACTGCACAGCATGATTTTCTTCTTGTTTACGTCTTTTTAGTTCGCTTTTTAAGCAGTCGGGTTTTTTGTTATTTAAAAAAAAGATATTATATCTTTTTAGTTATTTTTTTTTTAGAATTAGGTACATTTAAACATATAAGTGTTTTATTTTTGTAATCACCTTTTAAAACCCTTTATTTTGATACCCCACAGGATAGGTTTGGAATAAAAAAATTTGGGTCCCTACAATATGGCGCCCAAAATCCGCCATTTTACTATTTTCCAATTTTAATGTAGCCAGTGACACTCGCAGGGTTAAGACGAATCGATTGACGTAAGAATCATTAAAATCGGCCAACGCGTTTGGTCTCTAGAACGCCACATGGGTACAAACATACATACATAGACTGCCTGCATTCCAGGTTGCCTGAATGCGATAAGGCCGCCCATTGTAGTATGTTTTAGTATTAAGTTTCTTTTTTCTTGTATATTATGGTGTACAATAAAGTGTATATAAATAAATAGACTGATAAACACATTACCCTCCTTCGGCAGTTGGGTAAAAATTTGGGGCAAGCGGTACATAATTAACATTAATCAATCCAGAAGCCAAATTGCTTAAGTGAATTCGGCAAGGCCGCCATCAATCGACTAATCACACAGACGGAACTCCACATCGCGTCTTTCATCTCGCATGCGATTTTTTGATTGAAGGCGTAAAAACGCTTTGCCTTGCCTAATTCACCTACACAATTAGGATGCCAATACAGGGTAGAATTTCACTTCACAATAACCATCGGTGGTTGATTGGTCGATTTTTCATACTCTGGCTGCAGCTCTCTAAGGATTTCTTATTAGTCTCATCCTCTCCTTTATCTCCTACCCCACGTTTTGTGCTTTTTGGACTCGGTTTATATACTGCTAAAACATTTGACAATAGCTAATAACAAAAACTTACCATACATGGAGAAACCGTGAAAGGGAATAATCCCGCTCGGTGGAAACACAGTGACGCTATCCGCTGAAGTTTGTTTGCCTTTGATGGTGACTGTGGGTGGGTTGCCGATGCTGCCTTTTAGTTGTTGCATTACTTCAATATCACGAGAGAAACATAACATCACCTGAAAAAGTGTTCTCCTGTATTTTCTATTTGCCGGATAAACCAATTTACTACATATACCAATTTACTACACATATATATTTGATTACTATATATATATAGCTAATAGCAGTATTCATCATCTTCGTGCCCTTTTGCCATGTAACTAGGGGTCGGTGGAACTAGGGTTATCATTCGTCCGGTTTTATCCGGACATTTGGCCTACTGGGTGGACTTTTCGCTTGGACCATGGCTATCCCATAAGAATATTTTCTTATTTTATACTTTTCAGAACGCGATTTTTTTGTTGCGGGTTTTAAGTTTTAGACCAAAAAGAATTCGTAACTAAAATGTCAGGCCTTTTTTTCAAAAGTCCTTTACCTGGTACAATAAATCTTCAAATACAAAATACTGGTCATCATTAGAAGCGGTCAATTGTACGTCTTTGAATATAAGTTTGTCTATCATTAAATCTATGTCCAGAACATTTTTCTTGAGCTGGGTGAAATATTCCGCTTGCTGAAACATAAAATGCAAATCCAAAATACTCGATCCAAAATATCGAAGGCTTATCCTACTACTAAGTATACGAGTTCTAAAGTTTATATTTGTCTCCAAAAAAAGAAATATGTATTTGAAAAAGGTAAGTTACTGTACCGGAGACTTGACATCGGAGCCTAAAACTTGTGACCACAACTTCGCTCGGAGACACTGAGGACTTCCCTTCTTCAAGTATTCCTGTACAACGGGTGCATAGCCCAAGACTGCCACTCGTTCACCCAGGCTGATACGCTCAGCCTCGAGGGATGCGAATCCCGGCACTGAGCTTGGCATGTTCGGATTCACGCCTAGGAGAGGTTCACCGTTTGACCACTCTGGGAAGACTTTTCGCTGAGAAGAAAGGGTTTTTTACTAAAGATTAGATAAAGTCGGAGTTATGAGTCTAGATAAAATATACGATAAGTTTCTATGATCAAAATAGGTCCAAGAATAGAACCTTGGGGAACACATGTAAAGGGTCAACTGAATATTTTGCTACTGTTACATGTTGGGGCAAAGTGATGAAGCTCAGATAGAACAATTGGAACTAAAATTACGTTATAAAAATAAATAAATAAGCCTTTTATTGCCTGTATAACTCTAGAGTTACGTACGCTAGCTATAGATTTAATTTATATTACTTACTAACTGGTCAAGAGTCTTAACTTGAATTGGCAAATGAGCAAACTCCCATTTTGGTTCATCTCTGCAAGAAATATATCAATAGGTATTTAAGCTGTATTAACAAAACTTTTGTATTATATAATTTTAAAGCACTCACTCTCTCGTGTAAGGAACATAGCCCGATAAAGTTATTAACACTTCCAAAAAGTCTTTTGGCGCATAAACTGGTCGGTATTTCGAAAGGTCTGAAAATAACGTTTTTTAAATGGAGAAATGGCACTTATTCTGTAAAGAATAAGACATATAATATAATGTATTAGCTAGGTACCTACGATTATACAATGTAAAATTACCTAAATTATAAGTACTAAGTTCATTCCATTTTTCTAATAATTCTTCTTGTTCACTTTGTGGCCTAATCTTCGCTAGTGATGTTTCAAGGTCTGTGCACATTGAATTTAACGACTTGTGTATTCGCTTCTCCCATTGAGCACTAGCTTTGTTTAATGAAGTTAACGGATCCAGTTTCTGTAAAATAATAATTATATTTGAATCGTAAAGCCGACAAACGACTAACCGACATCAAAACCGACACTTCTTTTAAGGCGAAGTGTTTTTGTAAATGAAGAGGTACAAAAAAATAGTCTGCTTACATTTTGTTTACTTTGTGTCCTAACCCAATGAAATACAGTATTCCTAAGTTTTGTATCTAAACCCTTTTCTTTCATAGCTTGTTGTAACGTTTGTTTAAAATCTTCCTTCTTTACATTTGGCGACGATACTAATTTCTGAAAAAACAAAGAAAAAAAATGTGAAGTGCCCATAAAATAAATGTTGCGTGATAAAAAGAGATTATTTTTATATCGTGTGTCTGTAATCGTGATGAGCGCTCGTGAATCTTGCACATAGGGTCTTATGAAGGTACTTCAGCCTGTTCCCCTCTCAAGTAGGGTTAATTTAGTTAGTAGAAACCTACTGATTTATGAAAAAAAGGCTAATAAATTATGTTGGTTTTGGTGCTTATTTAAGTAACACATCGTTAGGACTTTTTGCTTTAGCTGGGCAAGTGTGTACCTAAACCACAGCAAGGGTGTTACGTATTTATTTCTGATCTAATGAGGAACGAGCATAACACGACTTCAGCTCTGAAAAACATACCTGTACATCACTATAAAATGATTTGTAAATGGAGAGTGTTTTTAATTCTTCGGCTAGTTTTAATGCTGTCTGATGTATGGCTTCTTCATGTATGCCTTCCATAATAACAATTCATGAATTATATTTGTTTTAATTTTGTAAAAATAAAATAACAGACGTAACTGTGTTTACTTTTTTTTGTAAAATTCATAGTTCATGTGAAAATGAAAAGACACAGTTGCCTTGGAAACTGACAAATAAATCATTGGATATCAGAGGAGGTGGAAACGCTAAAAAAGTTTTTCATAATAATTATTATCGCTATTTTACCCGATCATTTGGAATTAAAAGATCTCGATTTTATCCTGCTCTATTCATTATAAAAATTTCGTCGGTATTTTTGGGTGTCTTCTTTTTTGATAGTTACGTTCGGAAATAGGTTCAATATGATGTAAAATTATGAATATGCATGTATCTTCGAAGTATCGTATTTTATAATTATAGTACCCATCAATATACCTAATTGGACAAATAAATAACATTTAAACTGAATGAATCATTATTTTCCAAAAATCTTAAATGACTGTCTGATTTGTTTCAGAACGAAAACGTTGTCAGACAGATTGACTTGTCAAGTTGTCATCAGTCAGCTGGGTGAAGTTATTGTTTTGACAACAAAACATAGATTAATGTTTCGTAAAAATGGGGAAAATATTCCTTGACCATATTGGTGGCACACGCTTGTTCTCTTGTGCATCGTGTGATGTAAATCTCACAAATCGTTCCGAGTTAATCAGCACTCGGTTTACTGGAGCCACAGGTACCATGAGTTTTGATTCTTTTACTCCTGCCTTTGCTTGATAAACTTTTTATTTACGCATTGAAATTTTGTATACTCATTGTTTATATTACAATCATAATTCAATACTAACTTATTCGTGTAAATGGATTCGGAAAGCAAAAAGAGAAAGTAGTTCTACAGAGATATTAGTTAACTGTCCCGTATTATAATTGGTTACTAATGATTGGCCAGACCAGAGTCACAATGACATCCCTTATATCTAGTGTTCTAAACTACTTAAACTAGATTAGAAAAACTATTACTTCTCCTAGTAACTGCTAAGTTGGAAAATATTTTTGCTGGCTGGGAGAAGCAGATTGGGATAGATAAGTATCCTACTGCTCCTGCTAATTATTGCGAGCCTGCTAATTGTTCTTCCCCATCTCATGGCATCAGCTCTGTGCTACTTTGTTAGACAGCCTTTCAACTCATGGTTTTAAAATATATAAGAAAATATTATTGGTTTCTAGGTCGAGCATTTCTATTCCACAAAGTTGTTAACCTAGTGTACTCCGAGGTGCAGGATCGCGTGATGCTGACAGGCCGCCACATGGTGCGCGACGTCTCTTGCAAGAATTGTGGCACAAAACTGGGCTGGGTCTATGAATTTGCCACTGAAGAAAACCAAAGGTGTGTGGCGGTTTCATATCTTTGTGCTGTAGAAATGTGTTCTTTTAAATATTCCATTGCATCTTTATTTGAAATTAGCATCTAGAATGAATAAATAACAAAAAAAAAAATTGTATCTGCAAATCCGTTGCTAAACAGCATTGAGATTTTATAAATAAGGCTATTCTTTAAATATAGTAATGTTCATTGTTTTGTTTCCAGATATAAAGAAGGCCGTGTTATTCTGGAAAGAGCTTTGGTGACAGAAAGTGATGGCATTGAGGAAATACAAGTCACCAATGATGACTAGGTGTCTTTGCTTGAAGTTGCCAGATGCCAAATTTAACAGTTTATGGTAGAAAGACTAATATTCGAATGGTTACTGTATTTTATTTAATGTATACTAAGCAATCTCTGAATCATAATTAATTAACTTTCTGTTTTTGTTTCTTATTAAGAAAAATAAAACTGGACAAAGTATGTTTTTACTATATTTGGAACATTAGGAACAACCGATCCGGACATCGCGGCAGTCCTAGACGAAGATAGCGGGACACCTACAGACAGGACTCACTTGCCAAAACACCAGGAGGAATGGAAAGAATAACGGGATGAGTTTGCCCTGCTTAGAGAAAATCATGGCATGGCTACTAATAAATGAGTATATATTACAAAAAAATGCAATGCTATCAATCAACAAGCTGCAAATGATTGTTTAGGGAAATTCATTGCAAAAATTAACTGTCCTTGATCGCAGAATGTGTATCATTTTATGTGAGCACATCCTTATCATAAAATAGATTTCAAGGGTTTATCTGCCGATACAAAGGATTTGAGTGTAGTTTATCGGAAGGGTCAAATGTTTGCCTTTCAACGGCGCGCCGCTTAAGACGTCATGTCCTCGCTTCAATGCGCGCATGCATAAAATATGAGTGAACGAATATATGAATAGCTGTATTTCGAGAGCTGTAGATTCTAAGTGGAGAAAGATTATGCAACTTCAAACAGAATGATTAATGGTTGGATTGCGTGTGACCTGTAGAAGGTAAACTTAGTATTAAATGTCTTGAAGTTGGTTTTACTCAGTATCGAGATACACTTAAGTCTTTTTGAATTTCAAGTTGGGACGCTTACATTTTAGAGTAGCTCTAAGACAGTCTCACCACGCCTGTATCACCAGAGAGGGGGCACCCAGAGTTGGAAAGTTGTAAAAATGAGGTCTTTCCTTTATGTTTGCCTTATAACATTACTCTCCAGAATTTTATCATCATAAGAGCATCTGTAGCGCGTTTCTTGTGAGTTTGCAGCGATGCAAACGCAAGTAAGCTGCCTATTTCAAGTTTAGCAGCGCCGACAACGCGCGATAGCGAAACGCGCGTCGACGGTGCCTGAAAAAAAACGTGGTGGGTAGCGTGTGAGCTCTAAGGTCCAATGTTTTATCCCTTGTTATCAACCATTGGTTAAATATGCTAACCAATGGTTTCAAAATTCGGTAAAATGCGTCTTACTATCAATTGCTCAAATAAGATGGAGAGTTTATTATTTAACCACTTGTTATACAAACAACTGATGAATAAACGCGTTTTACCGAAATTTGCAACTATTGTTAAGATTTTTTTTTTGGTTGAGTTAACTGCCGATCAAAAACTGGGCGTAAGTTACACTATCGGATGGTGTAATATAAACAGCATGTTTTTTTCCAAAATCAATGGGTTCGATTCCTGGCCAAGAATATAGATTTTCCACAAAAATCTAAAATTCAAAGTTTTAGTTTTCATCAAAATCCCTCCCTATTCCTCATAGTTTCGGATTTGGCTATCCACGCCCAAGGAATGAAAAATTGATTCTACCGACGACAGGTTAGTATTAACAAAGATACAAAACGATCACACAGTCGGTATCACATTTTATTGATAATATACAATAAAACACAACATATATTTTTATCGGACGATAAAACTTTTTCTTCTACCTTCTTGCGATTACTTTAGCTCAGTTTTACAAATTGGAATAATAGTATAAATAAAATGCCAACAACATAATAACTCTGAATAATTCAAGCAGTGATAATTTACTAATTCCATGCCCTTATTCGAGCGTGAATAAAATATTTATATTCGCGTACTAGGTACACTAAAACATCAATATATAAGACGTAATTAATTTTTAGTATTAACATTTTATCATTTTATCATTTAATTTTTACAATTATAAATATTTCATAATAGTTTTGTGCGGTAGTACATTAAACAATACTACTCCCAGTTATCTTTAGAAAGTTATAGAATGCGACATTTAAGTATAATTTCTATGTTCGCGGTAAGTTCAAAAAAACTAGAACAACATAAAAATAACTATTACTTAGACAAGAACTTTGCATTAGCTTGTACCTGGGGTAAATAAAAAAGGTCGCACTAATAAATATAATTTTACTTTTTTTATCCTTATTATTTCGCCTAAATTATAATTCGTGTTATTTACCTTGTATAGCTAAGCTAATCGTATATCGCCAAAATAATCCATGGTTCCATATACATTACGTGGCAGTGGCATAGCAGTATTATCGTAATGGTACTTTTAATGCATTTTTAGCCTTGACTAGATGACAAAGCTCCAGTTAACGACTGTTAGTTAGTACAATCTTTTGTAGTTAGATATATTTCATAAGTATTTATTTATAAATTGATTGAAGAATTTATTTACTCTTTAAAATTATGCATGTACTGAAGTAACGGCATGAATTATATATAAACAAGCATTCGCAAGCGTTTTAGAAATACATACACAGGACTTTTAAGGGAATATCACCAATTTTAATTATAATTACTTATTCAATATTACCGCTGGGAACAAATTATTAGTACCTACCGCTTCTCGCCGTGCAAGGCACCAAAAACAAAATTATATACAAATATATTATTATTGAAATATGTGCGTAACATTATAATCGTTGTATAAATAATGTGTCTTATGGTGTTACTTTTTATACTAGAATACACACACTAATCCCTACATTAATTATTACATCGAATACTATTTATAGAAATAAAAAATAAAATTATCACTGCCTGAATTTGCCTACATATACATACGTACTTCGTAAAGTACGCGTACAAACAAAAAAAAAACATAAAAATAACGCACCATGTCATTACCATCAAATACTTCACATAAAAAGCACCTCCGATTACAAGTTTTGACAAGAATATAAGTTTAAAAGTACAATAATTGTACATTACTTGCTTGTAGAGACTGTTTGCTGTAAATTGTGTTACATTTATTTCTTAGTTTTTGTTCGAATATGTGGCAGATTAAGAAAAAAAAACTACCCTACACTGAACTGAACTGAATGAGATTGGCGTAAAGCTGAGAAGAATGGCGTAATACAGGTGACAGTAGTCAAAATCTTTCACATATAAAAATGATAAAAGCAACCAATTTATACAAACAGTGTCTATGTTACTGTAAAAGCCCGAAATAATCTATAATAAAACACATCCATAGTACGATTGTTTTGTCAGCATTATAAAAAAGATAGCACAGATTTTGACAGGATCGTATTAGAAACACACCTAGGATCCATGTTTTTTTTAAATCCGTAAGTCGATTTGACATCTTATTACTTATTTATTTTTAAAATATGATTACTGTTTAACTGCTACAAGTACCTAACTCTAATAGCTCTAGTATGCAATGGATAATGAAATCATACTCGGCTTTACCTCGTAATATATTTATTATACAAATATTTATTGCATGGAAATGGAATAATTTATGTTTTACTGTAAGTAGCATTAGTCTATTGTATACTAGAGCTGGGGCCCTACCATGAGCTCTTAGAGCAAGTTTATTGAACAGATGTATATGACTTGTATGCATCTGTCCCCTACGCACAATATAAATAACTTTGTTCTAAGAGCTTATGATAGTCGCCCTGTATTATAGTGTATGCAACCTGTGTCAGTAGGCTTTGTTTAGCCCACAGTATGAAGGCTTAGTTTTTAGCTGCATGTAACCATTTATTTTACTTTAGTATTGTTTACGCGACGCTTACCATTTTGAATTTATGTAAAAAGAGCCCTCTCTCACACACAGAGGAGGCCTGTGTCCCAGCAGTGGGGACATTAAATGGCTGCTGATGATGTAAAAAGAACCACCGATAAGTTTTTATACAGGGCGAGTTCTAATACCCACTAAAAACGGCTTTAGAATTATTTCTCGTTGTTAATGTCAAGAAATTAAGGCACCAAAGGGTTTATTAATTTGAATAAATAAACAGTAGGCTGTAAATAATTGTACTGCGTTTATTATATAAACCTTAATTTTGTTTATAAATGGTAAACGCTACGTAAACCTGACATTTAAATTTGTTTTTTTTTTTATCAAAAATTTCACATAGACGTCGATTGTAGAAATATTTAAAAAAAACATTCTTTTCAAATCAAACTCCAATTCGAGATCACGTTAAAGCCAATCGCCTGACTTTCGTGTAGTGCAATATTAAACCAACAGTGTGATAAATTATTTATTCAGGTCGCCGTTTATACAACTAACATAATAATCATAATAGTTTTTAATTAACAACAATATTATTTATTATTATTTTCCTCATAAGCTTCACACAAAGCATGCTGCGATAGGGACACGGTGATAAATTCCTCTTAAGTACCTTACTAACCACGTGTTCTAGGCATATGAGTACTGTGAGGATTCACCAATTAAGAGGCAACCTACTTGCCTATTAATTATATAAGACTGGCAGCAGATAACTATTTAGTTTTGGAAGGTAATTGATTGAAATCGAAATGCTTATAAAATAATTGAAGATGTTTTGTTGTAATATTTTAAAGTTGTCTGAGCTACCCCTTCACATTTGGTGGAGGCGCCGGGTAGTGGGCTATCCCCTCACAGTACTTACCTAGCATTCTGTTCCTATAATATAGATCCTCAGATTATAAAGAGGTGATCCCCGTGCCATATCGCATTGTATTTAAACCTCGTACATATACATTCACTTATATATTTAATTTCGTTTATCTCAGCGTGGACGCTAAGATATAATTATATCATGACGAGATGTGTGTTTGTCCGATATACATGCTATGCATGCTGTCCTGCTGTGATCCTTATATAGAGCTTATTGACAATTTGTATAATATAATAGAATCCTCCTGCACTCTCCCTTGTTACATGAAAAAAATGAGTTTGAAATTTTTTCACACTAGGTACCAATTTGCCGTCATCTAATGACGTCACCAGAACAATCAAAAGGTACAAAGGTTTAGAACACTTTATAAAACAATCAGGCCGTCAACTAAAATAAACTCTTCAACCAAATATACAAAACATTATACACAAGTTCTAATTACATGTTTTATTGTGCGTAAAATTAGATTTCACCTTACTTTTTAATGACAGTTTAATTTTAAAAATTACAACGTAAATTTCATCTGCATTGATATTTTAATTCCTTAATTTCATTCGTTTTTGTAAATAATAAAATTGCATCGATTATCCCCTCTGGGTGTATTAAACGAAGAAGATCGTCGCATCGATGTCATTGATCAATATCGTATCGGTCTTTTGAATAGGTTTTGCTCTCGATCAAATATGTGTCCAAAACCATAAACCGTGTGACCGAATCGATCAGTCTTGGAATAGCATACATCGATCGTTGTGCGTACAGTCAACCTCACATGAGTGGTTACACTTGGACTTCGAGAACGGCTATGACACTAAGATCTTTGCAATGTAATTTTTTTACCAGTGAAATGCGGTTGACTGTGTTGTTTGATATCCAATAGTTGAACAATGTGATTGATCGACCTTGATCGCACAATACCACCCCAATTTATTTGTTCTGATAATATATTAATAATATATTTTACTTTACTCTATAGTCTAAATGCATAATATAATAATTTATTCATTGAAATTAATTGAATAATTGATATGGTATATAATTTAAATAGGTACACGGTATTGTTGATGATTAAAACTCTTAACTAAAATAAAAGTAGATCTATAAGTGTGACCCTCCAAGATTGTACTCGTATTGAGTGTATTCATTTGAAAATTAAAAATGTCTGCAAGTCAGTGTCGCGCTTCTAAAAGTGCAAATATTACATAATCTTGTAGGCCATAATCGTTACTTTGAAAGTTAACTCTTTTACCACCATACTCCAAAAACAGTAGTGCCACGATGTAAAAACTTCAATAAAACGTTTAACATTGTATAATAAATCGAAATTGTAAGCACTGTTAAGACAAAAGGAGTAGGGAATATTAATCTGAGATCCTCTACAATTTTCCACGAGATAAAGCTTTTGTTAAAAATTTCTTTGCACTTTTAGCGCGATTCATAAAAAAGGAACGGAATGCGACCACGCACGAGGAGAGTCCTGGCTCGATTCGGGACCAAGACCGATCCTTTGCTTCTCTGTTTCGATAAACTCTAACACGGCCATATAAATAAACTTATACTGTGCCTCGTTTTGCACCATACCAGATCGCTGGTCACGCACCATTTGGACAGTACGGTGGATGTCGATTTCACAGTCGAATCCTTCTTTTCTTATTTGATCTAAGATCATATCGATGACTATAAACGTCCCGGTCCTGCCGATGCCTGCGGAACAATGGACGCATACAACAGCCTGTGCCGGGGGATCCGGCCCTGTCATAATCTGTTGTAGCCTATAATTTACATCTAACAATATATTCAGAACCCTGCCCGGTTCCGAAGGAACACCGTGATCCGGCCACGCAGTGAAATGAAAATGATAAATAGTTCTTTTGACGCTGCATTCATCCTTTTTCGTAACTACAAAGCGCCTCAACGTATAATCCGGGGTGGATGATTCTGATTCATTGTGAATCGAGAACTTTTTGAAAACTTCCGTTTTGTTTAATTCTGGCCAATACCGTTCGCACTTAACCTTACCACGCTCGATCTCCTTCGTAGTCATTATAATAATGCGAACATCCTCCTGCCATATCATCGACCAAAATGGAGAGACAGTCGTCGATAAACAGCCTTGAGTGGCGATATATGTCTTATTATAGACGTGATCGACAATACCATTTTCAGTTTCCTCTGTCGATTTTGGAATTGTGGTATTAACATAATTCGGATTAGTTCTGAGGACACAAGGCTCGAAAGAAGGAATTAATTTCGTGCCATTACCTTGAATTTTGACGCTAGCTAATTTTTCTTCGCAAACGATGACACTGGTGTGAACGGGAGACAACTTCTCTTTCTTCGAGGGCGTATTATCTCGGCTCAAGTTGGAGCCGTTTTCGTAACTTCCATTACTTGAGTCGTGACTGTCGGGCTCGATCATTTCACATCGGATATAATTAGCGTTGATGTAGTCGGAGCCGGCTGGTGCGTCCGGAGGAATGTCCTTCAGCACCACACGAGTACGATCGAAAGGTATTATATTTTTGTATCTATTCTTCCGTATGTTTTCAGGCTTCGATCCCTCCATTCTGTCAAAAAGCTGTAGATTCTCCATCATTTGCAACGTTTCAAATTCTTCCCAAAAGCCTTGCTTGTAAGCCATACTTTCTATCGGACCTTCATTTTCTTTTTGTAGTTGTTTCACTCGTGTGTGGAAATGTCGCACTTGAATACGAGTAGCGTTAAACGGCTGGATCAGTCGCAGCACTTCGCCGGTTGTCTCGACCATAGGGAAGTTTCTATAGTGTTCTATTAGACTGACAAGATCATTAAATTGTTGGCCGCCTCCTACGTCGTACTTGTTATCTTGTCGTCGTATGATGACGTGCGTGACTCGGTCTCGCGTCCTCACGGACAGGACGAAGTCTCCTGGCTGTCGCTGAGACTCTCGAACTAGGAACGAGCCATTTTTACCATTTTCCAACATAACCCGTTCTGCTTCTTTCGCGGTGAGTTGTCCGTGGTACCAGCGTTCAGTAGTAGGGTCGGCGCAGTTAAGCGGCGTCTTTAACCTGATGATGTTGCCGTTCTTCTCCCGCAGTTGACACTGGTTGTCCATGTAGTATTGGACAAGCTCAGAAAGTGTAGCAAACTTCTCGCCTCCATAAAGATCCAGGAACTCGCCATTGTTTTGTATCTTAATGTGCGTTACTTCGTTGCCTCGGCGTACTGAAAGGGTGAAATCTCCCTTGTTGCTCATGCTAGGCCTCGCCAAGAAGTAACCATCGTGGCCACACTCCATAAGGATCCTTTCCGCTTCCACCCCCGATAGTGTTGGGTGGAACCATCTTCGTGTAATCATCTTACTCTAATTAAAGCACCACTTCGATACTTACAATACTCTAAATTAATGTGTGTTTGTCTTGATTCCTAGCTTTTCTCCATACATCCTCATTTCTCATCTGAAAATAAAGAGAAACATAAGTTATAATAAAGTAATTAATAATGGAAAACGTCCCAACCAACCCTAATGGTGCTTGTGAATAATCTTCTCAATGAATCAACAATCGACTACTACAATGAAAAATGACTACTTAATAATAAGGCTACTCATATTGGTTTAAGAAATGAAATAATGAACAAAATATCAGTATTTTAATTAATACAATTCACTGTTATTCATTAAAATGAGTGTTAATGCACATTATAAATAGCGAAAATTATTGTAAAAACATGTGTATAAGCTATATCTAATATGGCTTGCCTGTTGCATTTAAGTTTAATTATGGGCAATGCAGCATATTTTCTATAAAAGGAATATTACTGCCTCACTCAAAAATTGGTCAAACTGACTCAAATTTCGGCTGAAATTATGACTCAAAAAATAATCCTAATATTAATAAGTTATGATCTTAAATATAATAATATTTCAACATTTCAATTTTGTTGTTATATTGTGTATTAATCTGCTATTCCTCTAAAGTTGGTCATTGATTATTTATTAAAAAAATATGTCTTAATTTAGTGTCACTTCTACTTTTTAGTGTGTCAATGACAAATATATATTTTTTTATATTTGTTTGGCCCAGAATTCAACTACAGCACAGATAATATAATAATAGCATAGCTACGGTAATATCATTCAGTGACATAGACATAAGTGAATGTCACACGTAGATTAAATTATTTCTTAAAAAGTTTACATCAATCTTTTGTGTCAATTTGAACTTGATAAGAAACACAAATATACAAGTTGGGACCTTAAAATACAGCCTCTTTTTATTATTTGATTCTTCTTCTTCTTTTCGTGTGAGGAGTGTCTGGTGTCTAGAGTTAATGTGGCAACCTCTGGTGTCTAGAGTTAATGTGGCAACCTCTGGTGTCTAGAGTTAATCAAGCCGCCTCTGGGAACCGCACAGGCCATTATCAGAATATGTCCACAAGTCATTTGTAAAGACTACAACCTATCTATAACCTAAACCTACATAGTACCTACATTCCTTCTTTCCTTATAAAAGAGGAATCCAGAGAGGTGGAGAGTGGAGTGGAATCCTGGAGTCCTTGAAAATATGTGGATGTCTCTAACTATTCTCAATCTCATTTTTTCTTCTTTTGATTAGACTCTTTACAATGGTTTTCAATCATATTTATACGCCCTTCTCAAAGAATAGTTACAGCACTGATATCAACATTTGTGCCTCATGTTAAATTTAGTTTTGATATACGGTTTTCTTTTTACTACCTTTGTATAGATTCTTTTACCGATTGTTTTGTGAATGTGTGAACATTGTAGGCCTTCTAGATTTCTAGATATGCTTGTTAACATTTGTTAACTTTTCATCTTGTTTTACAATCTTTTATTTACTTTGTTTAGTTTTTACGACTTATTGTCGGGCCTACGTTGTCCCCCCATATCTAAGTACTAATGCTGTAACATGGAAATATTGTAAAACCAAACCATTTTAAAAGAGTAACCATGGAGTTTCTTGCCGGTTCTTCTCCATAGGAAACGACCAACCCGAACCGTGCACCTTTTGCCGACGTTTTATAAGTGCCCATGTAGGCCTATGTGAAATAAAAAATTTTGAATTTTGAATTTGAATCTTGTTCTAAGCAAAAGTATTCAACAAACCACATTGAACTTAGTTGGTTCTCTTATTTTAAAGAACAATATTATTACAGACTAATTTATTTTTAACCGATTTTAAAAAAAGGCGGTGTTTCTCTATTCGTAAGGTTTTTTTTTTTAATGTACATGTACAATTATTTTGTATTAATTCTACTTACAATTCCACTATTTTAAAATAGTTTTATTAAAATAGTGTTTGTTAAAGATATAGGGTTAAGTCACATAACCCTATAGTTACAATCAAAAATAATTAAATTACTTACACCATGTTACTAAATGAAATTTAACGTTAAATAACAAGAATTGTTTTATTGGTTTACCTGTCATTAAAATAACTGGAAATAATAATTATTATTATATACTTAATAATGTACGATATCTCGTCATTAATGAGACATAGTCGAGTTTCAGAATATGGATTTATCTCCATGACTAATACCTACTTACTAAATTATAATTTTCTAGTTGTGCCCAACATTTGTTGCATTGTCATGTAAAATAAAGTAGTCTGTTTATATAGATGTTTTTTGGTTAGGGACGAATAGAGCACAGACATATAAACATTCAGTATTATTTATAAAGATAGACTAGCTTTACTAGGAAATGCTGCTACTTAGAAACATTTATGAGAGACGCTGACCCCCGGGGCTTCGCTCCCGTCAATCGGCTACCCGTCAATTGGCTACCCACCTACCTATCATACCTACTCTACCTACCCTACACTACCTATCTGCTATCCTATCCTACCTACACAACCCTACCCTACCTACCCAACCCTACCTACCCTACCTAGTCATGTAGTACATATTTTTTATGTATCATCAAAAGTTTTCTCAGTGCACGCCAAATAATGAATTTCATATGGAATGCAATTTTCACTTGAATCTCTAATTTTTATGGTCATAGTGGCTTTCACATAAAAGGCTGTCAAGGACTTTTATTTAGAACTATTTAAGACAAACAATCCTACGGTACATTGTATTTGTGTATCTCCAACGGTTTAGGCAGAGCACGCGAAGATAGCTCTCAGAGGGCAGAATTTTTTCCGACTTATTTGTTATTTATAGTTATATTATGACCAAATTACAAAATATCATTATAAATTGTAGCCTATGTGTTATTCTGATGTATAACCTATATTACTGTGAAGTTTCATCCAAATCCGTTTAGTAGTTTTTGCGTGAAATAGTAACAAACATACATCCATCCTCACAAACTTTCGCATTTATAATATTAGTAGGAAGTAGGATTGGCCTAAGATGGCCGATGGTGATAAGACTGGAAGGCTATGGAAAAACCTTTGCCCTGCATTGGGATAATAAGGTCGAATAAAAAACGCTTTTGCCAACGGCTTTGCCCTGATGAAAATTAAACAGAAAATTATCCTACAGGTGCGTACTACCAGAATTTTATATGTCATTTAGGGTATGATTGATCAACAAACAAATATACTTTTCATGTTTATATTATTAGTAGCATTCTTTAATTATAGCAGGAAAATGCAGTCTTACGGATATTATGATGCAGTCTATGTCATCTTGAATAAAACTTGTAAAAGAACCTAATGCTGACCTAAAAACTACTTGAATGGTAGTTTTTTTAGGATTTTATTTTATATACTACATCCCATCTTGGCCTTAGTACATATGTTGCACTCCCAACCTATTTACCATAGGCCAAGATCTATAAATGTCACTTAACCTATGCTTTGACTTCAGACATATTCCTGTCTCTATCTTGCACTTGTAGTTTGATAGTTGTGCGACAGTGAAAGAAATAACACTTAGCCTAAGTATGTGCAAGATAATATGTATTCGATTTTGCACTGAGTTTGTAACTGAATATATGTATTTAATTTAAAGTATCTTCAAATTAAGTATATGTTATGCAGTTAAATGTATGGAAAAATCTTTCAAGGCCTTAGTTAGGGCCTTGCCTGACTTGTTTAGAGTAGGGTCCAGAAATACAATAAAACCCAGTCTAACAAAAGAGAATATTTGCAGACATGAAACACTATGAGGTAATCAAATATCAGTTATATTGTTTCTTCATATTCAAAGTATGCAACAGGAAGTTTGACTGACCGTGGGAAACATAAAGACTGTGTAGTTTTTACATTCAAGGTGCTATGTCAATAGCTTATATCAATCAGTACATAATAATACATAACTTTGTAACATTATGAGACAAATTGTGAAGTTTACATGTAAAATATGACATCATCCTATCATTGAGATGTGAATTCAAAAGGCAAATAATGCACTTAATGACAGAGACAAGAAGATACCTGAACATGAGTCTCAAGTTATTAATTTCATTGTGACAGTCACGAATATTGCGGGAAACTCCACATACTATTGCTAGTTATATTTTAAACATTCACTAACTATATTAAAGTATGTATTGTTATACGAACGGAACGAATGCACAAAGCCACAAAGGTACACCCTAGAGAACATCGTTGTGGAAGTCTAGTACTACTTCTGTACCTACAATCTTATAGTATAACAAAACACTCACCTCAAAAAGGCACCCTATCTTCTTACAGTGAACGATATCCCTCAAAATAGGAATTATATGTACCGAAGTGCTGTTGCTATGCTGACACTAGATTTTTTAAAACACTGTTTTCAAGGGCGATTGAACACACTAACTTTTACATGTGAACTATGAACTAAATATATTATTAAACTTAAAAATGAACGCTATGTTGTATTGGTAAACGAAACCAATAGTCTAAAAAAAATATATTTCACACAAAAAGAAGCAGAAAATGAACTCCGTGCCCGAGTTGCCTGCAGAAATGTCAGTTTAACTTTTTTATTAGTGTTGCCCGCAGTAATAAAATAAGTTCACGAAACGTAGAGAAAAAATAACAGCTGTTTCCTTCGGATATTGATTGACATCCACCCCAGAGGTTTCATTTTACTTTTCAGTATAATAACAGGTTGCATCGTCTTGATGATCTTTGCTTTAACTCAAGTGCCAAGTGCTGAGTTTCAATAAGTATTCTGGAAAAGCGCGGGAAATTCATAGCGAAAGGGCGCCTTTTTTTTAAAACAAATTTTTAAATAATTATTTTATTCATTCATAAGTCTATTTGCTTGCTTTTCTCATGATGGGGAAGAAAGGGAATCCTAAAAAAAGAAAAAAAGAAGATAGTTCGTCTACTGCTCCACCGTTGGTGTCTTCTGAAGACGACGGTGGAGCCTCAAGCTCTTCAGAGGAAGCTGTCCCTGTAGAAAAGGATAAGTATCGGGAATTCAGGGTTCCCGACTACATTAGGTCATATCCTGAAAACGGAGGCAATTTTGAATATGTCGTATTTTTAGAAAGCATTGATTTAGTCCCGATTGGTGATAGAGATATGATGTCTCTTTCAACCAGCATTAAAAAATACAACAAGGGTGTAAAACAATTATTACGAATGAATCGTTACAAAATTGGTGTCATTTTTGAACGTCCTGGTTTGGCCAATGCAGCGCTAATGAATAGAAAATTTCTGGATACTTATAAATTGAAAGCCAGTATTCCTGCAGCCGCTACGGAAAATACAGGTGTTATCATGCATGTTCCCATTGACCTTAGCAATGAACACATCTACAACGCAATAACTAGTACAAAGAATATTATTTCTATTAGAAGATTTATGCGTCGCACTATTTCAGAAGGAGGGGGGGTGTCCTTTCAGCCGACGAAGACGGTGTCCATCACATTCTCGTGTGCAGCGATACCCGATAGTGTAGACCTGAACAGCTGGCGGTTCGAAGTGCGTCCGTACATTCCGCCGGTAAAACAATGCTTGAAGTGTCTAAGGTATGGCCATATAGCTAAATTCTGTAAGAACTCCCAAAGATGTTCCATATGTTCAAAAGACCATAATTATAAAGAATGCCAAATACCATCAACGGAGGCAACATGTTGCCACTGTCAAGGTAAACATGTAGCTATTTCATCACAGTGCCCAGTCAAACAACAAAAAGTGGAAGAAAACAAAAGCAAGATTAATAAAAAATCATATGCAGATTTATTCAATGAAAAGTCATTTCCATCTCTTTCAAAGGCCAGTCCTGCTAAACAATTACAATCATTAGTTGAAACAGAACCAATTTTAAATATTTTAATACAGACAATAGTAACATTAATTTCTCAAAATAAAAATAACGAAAAGAGTATTTGCACTCAAAGCATAAAAGATGTTCTATTATCAAAAATTCAGAATAATATAAGTAAACCTTAATTTTATGGATCAGCTAAATATAGTACAGTGGAATGCTCAGAGCATCAATAGTAACAAACATGCTTTTTCATATTTTTTATATGAGTATAACATACATATAGCTTTATTGTGTGAGACTTGGCTCAAGCCTCACATGAGATTTAGTATTAAAGGATATAATATAGTAAGATTAGACTCAGGTAATACACATAATGGTGTAGCTATTTTAATACATAACAGTTTACAGTTTAGTAAAATAGATACTTTATATGATGATTCCATACAAAATATAGCGATTCGTTTAAAATATGGCAATAGTAAAGAAATTTCATTAGTCAGTTTTTATAGTCCCGGAAACGCTCCATTTACTAAGTATAAGTTTGATAACTTAGTTCGCAATATTCCTGGTCCTCTCTTGATTGGTGGAGATTTCAATGCACATCATTCGGCTTGGGGATGTAACAGTGTGAACATTCGCGGCCGAGAGGTGCTTGAAATCATTAATGATTATAATTTGGTTTTATTAAATGATGGAGAAATGACTACTGTAGGCTCTGATAGGTGGCAAAGAAATGCACTTGATTTAACTGTAGTATCAGCTTCAATATCATTGTCTTGTAACTGGTCTGTTCATGACGATCCGTTAGGTAGTTACCATTTGCCTGTAATTACAAGGGTACATATAAATAACAATTATAATATCTCACATGATGCAGAAACTTCAAATTTACCAAAACATGTTAATTTTAACTTGGTTGATTGGGTATTATATAGGAAGAGTGTTGATAGTTTGATAGTGGATTTTAAAATTAATCAAGATAACCCACTACAGTCATACAATGACTTGATAAAGTTGTTAAATTTAGCTATTATTAAATCATCACCCTCAAATTTAAGACCTGCTACATCATTTGATACAACATTAGTAAATAATAATCGTAAAAAACGCATCCCATTACCATGGTGGAATTTGAATTGCACTAAAGCAGTAAAAGACTCTAGGAATGCCTATAAAGAATTCAAGTACAATCCCACATTAGAAAAATATATTGAGTTTAAAAAATTACAAGCACTGAAAAAGTTAGTGTTAAAAAGAGAAAGACATTTGAGCTGGATTTCTCTATGTGAGTCATTTAATAGAACTACTCCATTATCAAGAGTTTGGCAAATTTCAAAGAGATTTAATAAAACACATAAACCTCCAAGTAATAATATTTCAGCTTGGGTATTCGATTTTCTTAAAAAATATACTCCAGATACAGTTGAGAGGCCATTTCAATCAATTTCTTATGAAGTAAAAGCTTCAGGACAATATGAGTATCTGCTTAATCCATTTTCTCTTCAGGAATTCAAATCTGCAATATCATCTAGACGTGATTCAGCTTTTGGCCTTGACGGAATACCCTATAAAATGTTGAAAAATGTATCAATTAAGGCACTTTCTGACATACTAAGTGTTTTTAATCTACTTTGGCAGGAAATGATCATCCCTAATGAATGGAAAATAGATTGTCTCATCCCAGTACTTAAACCTAACAAAGAAAGACATAAAGCAGAATCATATAGGCCAGTAGCATTAACTTCATGCATGGGAAAAACCTTTGAACAATTAATTAAACAAAGGTTAGAATTTTATATAGAAAGTAATAGTCTATTACCATCCAATCAATTTGGCTTTCGACGTGGTTACTCCACTCGAGATAGCATTTCTCATTTGCAATTAGATATATACAATTCTAATAAAATGGACAATCATTTTGTTGGTGTCTTCTTTGATATAGTGGGTGCATTCAACAACATCAATCTGCACATTTTGTGTGGTGAACTTCGTGCCCTTGGTATTCCTGAAAAAATTATAATATGGATCTTTAACTTTTTACATGGTAGAGAAGTATATGTCAAAGTAAATAAACGTTTAATAGGGCCACGTTTTTCATACAAAGGGGTATGTCAAGGTGGCATCCTCAGTCCATTGATTTACCTTCTTTATTTACATAGACTAAACATTGTTCTTGGTCTTGAAGTGGCAAATTTGCAGTTTGCAGATGATTTGGTAATCTATGCTTCAGGTTCAGATATAAGTTCTGTTGAAAGTACTTTAAACACAGCTTTAACTCGGCTAAAGAACTATTTTCATTATTTAAACTTGGATATCAGTCCAGAAAAATCTAAAGTTATAGTGTTTGGAGAGTCTGAAACAGACTTATGTATTTATTACAATAATAGTGTTCTTCCAATAGTAAATGAAGTAAAGTTTTTGGGTATAATTTTTACAAGCAGCCTCTCATGGTCTAAGTATGTTGACTATCTGTTAGGTAAAGCTAATAAAGCATTTAATTTTATAAAGTCACTGTCATTTGCAGCTGATCCTAAAATTTTACTTATGCTATATAAATCTTTAGTTCGTAGTCATTTTGATTATGGATTTTTATGCTTTGGGTCTGATCAGAGATTGGTTCACAAATTAGAGATCCTTCAAAACCACAATCTTAGATGTGTAACTGGTGCAATGAAAACAACTCCAATTAATTCACTTCAAATTGAGTGTAACACACCTCCTATGAATATAAGATTTCAGTTTTTAAAATCCAAGTACATTCTCAAACTTTTATCTTTCGAAAATCATCCTCTATTAAAGAAAATATTATTTTATCATAGAGTATACAGTCCCTCAAATTCCGTAAATGTCCCCTATATATTTCATGACTTTTCTAATATAATCAGTATTGATGATCAATATCAAATTGAGAAATGTAAAGACAGATGGCCATGTTACTCTGGTAATTATATCAGCAAATTTTGGCCCATGGACATTTATATTAACCGTGACCTACGGAGTAAAGAAGAGGTCTATCAGTTAATTTCAGAGTTCACTGGATACAGGCATATATTTACTGATGGATCCAAAAACAATAGAAATGTTTCGTTAGCTATATATATACCTCATATTACTGTTGGACATGGAGTTCGGTTACCTGGAGCCATGTCTATATTTACAGCAGAATCTCTAGCCATTTTATCAGCTTTGCAGTATATACATGAAAAGAATCTTGGGCACACAGACTGGCTTATAGCGACCGACTGCATGAGTGTTCTCATGGCCTTACACAATCCGAAACTGGACGCCAATACCGGAAATATTTTATATGAGATTCGGGCTTTATACGCTGATCTTTGTTCTAGAGGATTTACGATATGTTTATTATGGACACCCTCCCACATAGGAGTAGCAGGAAACGAAAACGCAGATTATCTTGCAAGAGTTATTGTTGACGTTGACATCCCAGAGACGAGAAATGTTGCCATACCAAGTTCCGACCTGCTTACCAAATTACATGAACAATACACCTTTACTTGGCATGAGAACTGGCAAGAAACACTAAGAACTAAAGGAAAATGGTATGCGAAAATAAATCGAACCATTGGTTCTATGCCCTGGTTCACCAGATCTGTTATTCCTAAGAGCAGAAAATTTTATACAATTTTAAATCGTCTTAGACTTGGACATGGAAGATTCAATGCACATTTAGCCAGAATGAAAATGATAACATCGCCTGTTTGTATCAATTGTGACATAGGAAGTGATCAGACTCTAGATCATATAATTTTTGAATGCCCTGCTTATGACTTACAAAGAATTCATTTAGTTGATAAATTATTGGAAATATATAAAACGCCAGCAAGCATCCCGCGCGACACTCAAGGTTTGCTGGAAAATTACAGTACATACATAGCACTGTATAAATTTATTGACAGCACTGGATGGGTAATTTGACCGTTCGGGGCGACTAGAAGGATATGACTTTACTTCACAACATGATTATGACCAATACACGGATACGACCCTACTTACAGTCCGTCAAATCTAAGAAGTACCGTTTGACAGCTATAAAAATACGTTGTATAAACTTAAGTTGATGCTTACGAATGATACTCGTTGTTATAGTGTATAGGCAGCATAGTAATTAATTAGGATTATGAATTTGATTATTCGTAAACTTTCATACAAAGTTATCACGGCAAGTTAAATGAGAAACGTCATCGGACTTCTTAGATTTGACGGACTGTAATACTCGGATATGACAACATAATATATGATTTTGACTATATAATAAATACTGAAGACGTGGCTCTGGCCTAAAATAAATATTAAACAAGGAATAAACTACTGAGGACGAGGCTTTGGCCTTACTTAAAAATCAAGAAAAATAATAACACTGAAGACGAGGCGGTATGGTCCAAGACCTTAGCCTGCCTGAGAAGGGCGAGGAAAAAAAAAAAAAAAAAAAAAAAATAAGTATTCTTTTACAGTCCGGAAATCGAACCCTTTGCTCAAAGACCTTAGTCCTTTGAACTAAAGACGAATAATAATTAATTAGTTTACAAACGTGCTAGAAGAAGAGCTTCTATTACAAATAACCACTTTTTTGTGATAATAAAGGATGCTCTATTCTGGAAAGCCGAAAGCCAAAAGGAAAGTCAGAAGGGTTCCACCACGCGTTGTTTTTGTGAACAACCAATACGATAAGCGAGCTAATAGAGCTTGCAGGGTTTTTGAGCTAGCATATTCAGAGCGAAAAGTTAATAGCTTATGGTTATGATTTACTTAGGTGCAGCCAAAGATTACTATTATATACTGGGTGCAGCTTGCTGAGAGAAAACACCGAGATATTATTATGAGATGATAATTAATAATTATGGAGAATATGAATAGATCCACTTTTTGATTTTCAAAAAGTGCACTTATCGTGCAGGGCCGGTCATTGATATTTCGAGCGCGGTTTGATACAAAATGAGTTAAATACGTGAGAAAATATAACGACGAAATTGTGGGCTTTTCTTATCTACATATCAAATATATTTTTTTTTTTTGCTAGCTTGACTATGCTAAGAACATATAGCTGTCTATGCTTAGCCGGGAGCTCAGATCAAAATAAATAAAAAGTCAAGATGGAACGTTGCAAACAAGGTGACGCCGGTAACAGTTTCTCTGTGCCGGTAACTATGCCTTGCCGTATACATACCTACACAATTACACGCACACACGTATAACGAAACTACGCTTTAGCTTGTCAGAATGAGAGATCGAATGACAAGCTAAGGTGTAGTTTCGTTGTAAGTACGTATGTGCTGAGATTGGACAGTCGAAAGGCAGCAAGCCATACAAGTCATCCATTTTTGCTCTTGTTTGTACAGTGTTTTTAAATGTGCTTAAGTGCCTTTTCACAAGCCCCGGTTGCCGGTTAGCCGCTACCGAATAACCGGCGGTGAAGTGTATAGCCATGTACGTTAGCTTTCACACGTACCGGCGTACATGGCTATACATTTGCCGCCGGTTACCCGGTACCAACTACCCGGCAACCGGAGCGTGTGAAAAGGCACTTAAGGACTCCATTTTAAACGATAGTATTACATTAGTGCCTTGATAAATAAAAAAACGAATTGCAAAAACTATATATTTACTCATAATTTCATTTCTCGTTTGGAACAGAAGAAGATTTGATTTTTCCGAAGTAGCTAGACAATACTTTTTTCACAGCGAGACGTTTGCTCGGAGTCGAACATTCTCCTTGCTGATTTGGTGACTTGTTCCAGTGTTCAAAACTTTGACGCCTAAATATTTTCCCTAGAGATTGCCACTTTTGTTCTGGACTTATTTCCTTATCCTCAAAATGTTCTTGGCTTCCAGATGGCCGATCACCCTGAAAAATAAGATGTTTATGAAGATATGTACTACCGGCTTTGTGGCTTCTTTGTTAAATAATGAACCACTTACATCGATGGATTTAGTTGGACGAAGCTGTTTGTTGAAGAAATTAGAAATTGACTTCTTCCAAGTTTTGGGGTTTCTGTATGAGTTTAATTCTACGCCTCCTGTACCTTCGGCGGGTACCTTTTTAGTTTTGTTTGTGCATGTATCTTCGTCTTCTTTTGGCAATGGATCATTTTGCACTAGATAAGCTTCAGGGCACAGCATAGTGATTTATTATTATCAAAAATCCTTGGCAGTTTTCACTATATAGTATTCAAAATTATTTTTAATTTACGAGTGTCATGTCAAATAGTCATTTGTTTCAAAAACTATAGTAAAGTTTGAATAAAGAATTTTTTTTTTTGCTTAGATAGTATTGCAATATTTTTTATGCAAATTTAACTAAGGTTTTTAATAAGAAAATAATAAAGCACCTCGCACACTAGTTAGTCATGATTACAGCTTGTGACCACAGCATTCAAGTAAAGTAATAGCAATATTAGCATAGGTAAGACAGCAAGAGCTCAAACTCGATACCTACGCAGCGCGCACTTGACCGAAACGAAATAACTTTCCTGCAATTCTTAGTCATTAAATAGAGATAAAAAGTACCATTTTGTCACTTCATATATCGTTACTAGCATTTGTCCATGAATTTGATGACTATTTGTAATACGGGTCAATCATTTTAAGATGTTATTTTATTAACATCTTAAAATGATTGACCACCGTTTTGACTAACGGTTTGACCACATATGCCGTATTGGGACCAAACTTGCTCTCTACCCAGCCGGTAGTAAAGCGTTCTGATCCCTGGCTAAGTCGGTTGAATCGAACTCCTGCCGTCCCTCACTACCACCACTGCTGAAACCCGACGAATGTTGGCCCACTCCACTGAGGAGAAAGCGAACTTGTTTGCCTCTCCTTTTGCGGAATCCTCACGCTAGGTTTCTGGTGACGCGCAGCCCCCTCCTTCTCCTGATGGATGCGAGACAGGTATGTCGGACATTCGCATCCATCAAAAGGACGTACGTAGGGTGCTGCGCAACCTTGTCGTGAACAAAGCTAGTGGCCCCGACAGGATACCGCTAATTCTTCTGAGAACTTGAGCGCCTGAACTGTCTCCGATCCTGATACGCCTGTTTGGCCTTTCATATGAGTAGTGCCGAATGCTTGGCAGCAAGCTAACGTTCAGCCTGTGCCCAAGAAAGGCAGTCGGGCTGACCCGGCCAACTACAGACCAATTTAAGTAACGTCCATCCTCTGCAAGAGTATGGAAAGGGTGCTAAACTCCAAGCTCCTGGCATACCTAGAGGCTAACGACATCCTCAGTGACCGCCAATATGGCTTCCACCAAAATCGGTCAATTGGGGATCTTCTAGCTTATGTCATTCACATCTGGAGTGAGGCCATCGAGAGGCATGAGGAAGCGCTTGCCGTCTCCCTCGACATCTCGAATGCTTTGGACAGGGTCTGGCACGAGAGCCTTATTGGTAAGCTTCCTTCATTCGGTCTGCCCAGTGATCTGTGCGATTGGATCGCAGACTTCCTGAGGGACCAGTCTATACGGGTGGTAGCCGCTCGTCTGAACAACTGGATATCAACGCCGGGGTCTCTCAGGGATCGGTACTCTCAGCAACATTGGTCTTGCTGCACATAAATGATCTGCTAAAACCTTTGGGTATGTAGACGACAGCACTGTTGCTGAGAGATACGTATCCTATGCGCGCGCTATTGGGCCTCAAATCCGGTGTTTCTGGGAGGCCATGGTTGGGCGCTTGAATCAGTCCTTGAAGGCAGACTCCGAGAGGGGCGATGCCAATCTGGTCAGGTTCAATGCTGCTATGACCCAGGCGTGTCTTTTTCCGCTAAAAGGAGCCAATTCACCCGGCTCCTTCTTTCCGTGGTGTGACCGTGCCGATAACGGACCATCTTGAGCTTCTTGGCGTTACTTTGACAGTGACCCTCAATTTTGGTCCATTCATTGAGGCAAAAATTAAACTGGCTGCCAAAAAGTTGGGGATCATAGCAAAGGTGAGACGGTATTTCACGCCAGAACAGTTGCTCAACTTGTATCAAGCGCAAGTTCGGTCATGCATGGAGTACTGCTCTCATCTCCGGGACAGATCTGCCAAGTACCAGCTGGATGCACTAGAGTAAATTTTAATCGAAAAACGGGCTAAAAGGCACATCGGCAATGAGACACTGGTCGAGGCTCCGGAGCCTTGAACATCAGTGCCAAGTTGCCAGTCTGTCGTTTTTTTATCGGTTACATGTCGGGGAGTGTGTGATGGAATTGCATGAACGAATTCCTCCTAGCCCATTCCATCATCGGACTAAAACGTACGGCGATGCGTCATCAGTACATGGTGGATATCCCACCCATACGCACCACAGGTTTTGGGAATACTTTTATTATGCGTAGCTAAGGAGCGGAATTCTCTGCCAGAGTCTGTATTTCCTGATAGCTACAATCTGGGACTCTTTATGTCAAGAGTGAATAGGTTTCTTCTAGGTAAGCGTGCTATAAAGTCGACCACCTCATCGCTTACCATCAGGTGAGATATCGGTGAAGCGCGAGCCTATGAAAAAAAAAAGAAAAAATTGAACCGTATGCATGTAAACCAACGGTAGATACTTTTATAATCCTGAAACCCTCTTTTAATGAATCAATCTTCAAGTCACATACATTTCATGGTTGAAATAAAACCAAACACGAAAAAAATACAATAAAAGCAGTGACAGGCCTTACATCACTGCTGCCATCACGGATGAGCTAAAAAACCTTTTTTTTTTTTTTTTTTTTTATAGGCTCGCGCTTGACCACTATCTCATCTGTTGGTAAGCGATGATGTGGTCGACGGTGAATTCCACTCCTTAGCTGTACGTATAATAAGAGTATTCTCAAAACGATTAGTGCGTATGGGTGGGATGTCCACCATGTATCGATGGCGCATCGCCGTACGTCTGGTAGTTCGATGACGAAACGGGCTGGGCGGAATTAGATCATGCAATTCCATCGCACACTCCCCAAAATGTAACCGTTAAAAAACCGACAAGCTGGCAACTCGGCGACGGTGTTCTAGGCTCTGGAGCTTTGACTTAACCAGTGCCTCGCCGATGATCCTCTTGGCCCGCTTTTCGATCGACTCTAGTGCATCAAGCTGGTATTTGGCAGATCCGTCCCAGAGATGAGAACAGTACTCCATGCATGATCGAACTTGCGCTTGATACAAGCTGAGCAGCTGTTCTGGCGTGAAGTACCTTCTCACCTTTGCAAGGATCCCCAGCTTTTTGGCAGCCAGCTGAGCCTTTGCCTCAATGTATGGGCCAATATTGAGAGTCGATGTCAACGTAACGCCAAGAAGCTCAAGATGATCAGTTATTGGCACGGTCGCATCTCGGAAAGTTGGAGCCGGGTGAAATTGGCTCTTTTTAGCGGAAAAAAGACACGCCTGGGTTTTAGCAGCATTAAACCTGACCAGCCTGCTGCCTGCCTGCAAGGACAGGTTCAAGCGCTCCACCATGGCCTCCCGGAGGGACTGAATCCGAGGCCCGGTAGCACGAGCGTTGGACAAGTATCTCTCAGCAACAGTGCTGTCGTCAGCATACCCAAAGGTACCGGGTTTTAGCAGATCGTTAATGTGCAGCAAGAATAAAGTTGCTGAGAGAACCGACCCCTGAGGGACCCCGGCATTGATATCCAATTGGTCCGACGAGCAGCCATCGATAACCACTCGAATGGACCGATCTCTCAGGAAGTCTGCCATCCAATCACACAGACCACCGGGCAAACCGAATGAAGGAAGCTTACCAATAAGGCTTTCATGCCAGACCCTATCAAAAGCCTTCGAGATATCGAGGGAGACGGCAAGCGCCTCCCCGTGCCTCTCGATGGCCTCACTCCAGATGTGAATGGCATACGCTAGAAGATCCCCAGTAGACCGATTTCGGCGGAAGCCATATTGGCGGTCACTAAGGATATCGTTTGCTTCTAGGTATGCCAGGAGCTTAATATTGAGTACACGTTCCATACTCTTACAGAGTATGGAGGTTACAGATATGGGTCTGTAGTTGGCCGGGTCAGCTCGACTGCCCTTCTTGGGCACGGGCTGTACATTAGCTTGCTTCCAAGCATTCGGCACTTTTCCAGCCTCATACGAAAGGCGGAATAGGCCTGTCAAGATCGGAGACAGTTCAGGCGCACAGGTTCTAAGAACTATAGCTGGTATTCCGTCAGGGCCGCTAGCCTTGTTCACGTCGAGGTTGCGCAGCACCCTACGGACGTCCTTTTGATGGATGCGAATGTCCGATATACTCGTCTCGCATCCATCAGGAGAAGGAAGGGGCCGCGCGTCACCAGGATTCAGACGTGAAGATTCCGCAAAAAGAGAGGCAAATAAATTTGCCTTCTCCTCAGCGGAGTGAGCCAGCGACCCGTCGGGTTTCAGCAGTGGTGGTAGTGAGGGGCGGCAGAAGTTCGACTCGACCGACTTAGCCAGGGACCAAAACGCTTTACTACCTGCTGGGTAAGAGGCAAGTTTGGTCTCTATTCGGCTGATATGGTCGAACCGAGCTCTTCGCAACACCATCTTGCAGGACTTGGCAGCCCTGTTGTAGGCCTTCTTCTTCTGACCCATGACACTTGCCTTGCGCGATCGAGCGTCGACCCAAGCCAGGTACGCCCCATGTTTAAGAGCGTCGGCGCGCTTACATTCGGCGCCAAACCATGGCCGGTCTTTGCTAGACATTGATACGTCAGAGAACGGAATGTACTCCATTCCCCGACGCAACACATTCGTCACGGCATCCGCGCACGACGATGGATCAGTCGAAGAAAAGCAAGTAGGCTGCCAAGGATAGCATGCGAAGAAAGATCGCATACCATCCCAATCTGCTGACTTCTACCGAAAAAACCCGCCGGGTGCCTCTTGGGCTGGGATCGGGCGGGGAATAGACGGATACAGACTTCACCAGACAGTGGTCGGAACTACCCAAAGGTGAAGCTATCGACACGGAGTATCTGTCTGGATCTGTTGTCAGCAGAAGGTCCAAGCAATTCGCAGTGTGTGAATAAACATCCGGTACCCTTGTTGCCCCCTGGATCAGGTGGGTGAGGTTTAGCGCTAGCGAAAGCTTACGCATCTCCCGTCCAGCATGATCAGTGCACTGGTATGGGAAGAGCCACTCCTGGTGGTGGGCATTAAAGTCCCCCAGTAACACCAATTGGGCTGAAGGGTACCGCTGCTGTGCCGCATCAGCCGCCTCACTGAGGTACTCTGTGAGCCTGGTTGCCTCCTGAACTCCGCTGTGCGAACGGTAGACACGGGCATAGATATCCATCAGAGCCCAGAGGGTTGTGAATCTGGAGTCCTCAAGGTTACGGAGACGCCGATAGCAAATGTCGTCACGGGCGTACATAAATACGCCCGCCCGTGGTCTAAAATTGTGCTCCAGGGTGAACCCTGGGTAAGACAAGTACGACACGTCTGACGGATTCGCTATCTGCGTCTCCGTTAGGAAAAAGAGCGCTGGTTTCTCAGCCTCCAGATGATAGTGGACTGCAGTGATATTTGAGTGCAGACCTCTAATATTGGTGAGGTGCACTTTGTGGGGGAGGGGCTGGTGCAGCCGCTGTTTAACTCCAGTATTCCTTTTTCCTTGCATAGTTAAAATAGAGTGAATAGATAAGAGGAATAAGAAGTGAGACGAGGTTCCACGTTGCTAACCTACAGACACGCACTAAAAGGACACTATCACTGAGGCACTATTCTGGAGACTGCGGGGACGCCCGAGCCCCCCCGGAATGTCCATCGGGCCCTCCCGTCTGGTCGCCAACCAGCACGATGGTGCATTCCGGGATTTTTCGTCACTACTTGGGCCCCCAACTACCTGCGGTCGGCCAGCGGTGCACCGTGCTTCGGATCCCACTACCCTCCGCGACCAGTCTCCCGATACAACCCCAACAGCGCGCGTCAGGCTGGTCAGCCTGCAGTGGGACAGCTATCTCGACCCAACTCCTCTAGTTGGCTACACCAAGCATCGTACCGGAACACGGCTAGGCCGCTTGGCGGTACGTCTTTGCCTGGTGGGTGGTCGCAAGCCTTCGGCCGAAGCCTACCACCAGTTAATGTCACCTGATTTGCACCACCCGGGGACCACGTGTAGGGAATCAAAAAATGGGTATACTCCTACGGACGAGGGTGACTCGGCACCCAAAAACTTCCTGTTACATTCAAACATCAGCCAGTGTGTGTGTACCTTTATTCATTATGGTTATTTATTTATTAGTCTGTAAAAAAATATTTTATCTGTGATAGAAAGGAACGCGCGCGCCAGCAGCACGCACACAGAGTACATTGAAATATAATCACGCATGCGTTATGTCAAGGCGGTCTAGGGCGGGAAGTCGAAAAGTCTGGCAGAGGCAAATTAATTTTTTTGGTGTGACCGAGTTGTTGACTCAGAGGACTGTTTTATTTTTCTAATTATATATTTTAAGCAACTCCGCTGATAATGTCTGCAACAGCAACTTTTACGTCTCAGGTACGAATCTTCGTTTCAGTAAGATAAAAAGACGAACAATTTTCAGGAAACTCTTTTTGTACAATGTACAAAAATTCTTTGATGAAATAAACACATGGTATAGATACACCCGGGATCCAGGAATAGGTATTTAAATTTGGCATTGAGCTCCTTAACCCTAACTACATTCTGAGGTGCTAAATCGAGATTCGCTTAATTAGTTCTAGTCTATTGTTATTTTGGAAGGCGCCTTGTTTTACGTATCTCTGAGATTTAGGACGCCAATGTTCATCCGATTTTTCTTACATTAATTACTTACTTTGCACAAACAATGCAAACTGCAACTGAAAACTATCGCAAGAAATCCAATACTTGCATAATTTAATTCCCAATCATATTTGACGCTACTATACGGCTTTCAATAATATTCATTTATTGAGTCACACACTCACACTAAAACGGGCGCTACATAGGTTACTCAAAAAAAAAAAACTGAGTTTCAGTCAATAAGCTCATCATTTCAACATTACTTTAATATCTCAATGCATTTCAATGTATTTTTTTTCAAACAGGCTGTAGCAGAATGGGTAAGATTGTTTCCACGACAGGCAACAGAAACATACACAAGTTCTGTTACATTCATGAAACAATTGACGGTCGTAGCCGTTAGCACAATAACTTATTTGAAGAATGTGTTCCCTGAGGAGAGTTACACCGTCGAAACATTCGGTGGTGTCAAGTTGAGGATACTAAAGAAGAAATGTAGGCATGAACTAGCTCATTTCGTTAGCACGGCACTCACTCAGGCTTTTGAGGCGTTTGATAAGAAATATGTGAGTTGGTGTTATTTTTTTTTACTGGAATCATTATAATCATCATTTCATCCGAAAGACTTTCGTTCACTGCTGGAAAAAACCTCTTCCTTGCGTCACCACATCAATCGATCTTGTGCTTCTCGCATCCAGCCAATAGGGATGTTTCCTTGGTAGAAAAATGGTAATTCTATTTAGTCCGTCAGTGAGATTATCAAATATTATTGAACACGAAATTTGTGCTTTACCAAATCAATAAAAAATTACAAAGTTAAAGCGTATCAAAGATCTGGAGTGTGACGTCACGAAGGCATTATAAAGTGTACTAGCGGCGTGATGTCACACGATATTTCAACGCATATCGTCGTCACTTTATGTTTAAGTGTCGAAAGAAAAATTAGTGTGTTTTTTATTAATCTACCTGACGGACAATAAACTAATTTTCAGTAAACTACCCTATTTCTGTACTCATCCACCTTTTGGCAATTTACAAGAAGCAATTGCCACTCGTACAGTTAGTCGTTACATTACGCCAAATAGATTCCCTGTAACAGATATAGAAGAATCTATTTGGTCTATAATAGTACTTATTTACCGAATTTAATTTCCAGCTCCACCAACTTGTGATATGTTTCTACGACGGCGAATGCAAAGTCGACAACTTAGTGGAATACCACATCTTCGAATACTTGTACAGTCCTGAAGGGGTGACCATGAACGTTCACTCTAAAACTCGAGACAGCGCCAAGAGTTCCACGAGATATGACTTTGATAATGTTCGAGAGAAGACTGTCCACCTGATCAGGGCGTGTGTGGTTATCATGGGGTCTTGTCAGGATGCTATGCCGAAGTCTTACGATGTCAGCTTGCGTTTGTATTATAATGAAGGTGAGTCTTTTCAGAGGCCCATATAATTCCGTCCCTAAGACGACCCATTCACCTAGTTACCTTACCTACTTACATTCTTATAGCTCGGTTGGTTTGCGCAATGTTTAGGCGATCGGCTGCTGCGCTGCGTCTCGCGGGTTCTTTTCCCGCACGGAACAAATATTTGTATGGCCTGGTAGTTGTTCCGGTCTGGTTGTTTGAATATGTGAGTTTCATCATCATCATCAGTCTTTAATGTTCCCACTGCTAGGACACAGGCTTCCTTACTGTGATAGGGAATGATAATCTACCACGTGGGTCCGGTGCAGGTAGGTGGATGTCACATGTCTTTAAATTGGTTCTAGGACATGCCGGTTTCCTTACATTGTTTTCCTTCACCCTTTTGAGAGCAGAGCAGGTGATGAAATAATTTACACAAAGTATAGTACCTACCTAATATTTATTTACCTACGCCCCAATGTTGGTCTTTTATTCAAAGAAATTAAGTTGATGACTATTGCCCAAAGGGCATGGTGTACCTACCTGGGTTTTGGAGGTCAGAAACGTAGTCACTCCATGTGAAATACCGACCCCATACCTAATAGTGAAGAAAACGATTGTGTAATTACGATTGCATTATGTTTGACGTATAGATGCACCAGAAGGCTATCAAGCACCAGGGTTCCTCAGTACGACTGAAGAGCAGGATCACTTGGAGCCAACTCTGCCAAAAACCGTAAAGCTAGCCTGTGTGGAGACTCCTTTCCATAGTATAACGACTCGCTCTTATATCAAGGCGAATATGGGGTCTAGCCATGATGCTATCGTAAGTATTTATGTCCTGAACCAAGTGATTAATCAGGGCACTATGTATAATGCCCGCGGGCGTTAAAAATCTGGTCAAGTCAAATCATAATCGGGCAATGTAATGAATACTGTTTTAAACTTCTCTATTTATCCCAGTGTCTGGTCATTATGAATATTGCTAAGTTATGGTTGGGCAATTCGATATAATTATAGTCAATGAATTAGTACAAGAGCGAGCGAAGCGAGCTCGGGAGCTTATGGCACCCCGACACGGATAGGTTAGTTTCGAAGGAGATGACGTGTGCTGAAGTGCGCGAGCAAAGCGAGCGATTTCAGGTCTCGTCATCTCCTTCATGTAAGGTTACTTTAGACCCTGCAGACTTTACTTCGCAAATATACGCGTAGCGGTAAAACACATAGTGCGGAACGCGCCATGCGCACCTCCGTCGACTTTGTTGCTTAAATATTGATCATACATACTTACCTATTCTATATTAAATAAAACCAATGTCATCATTAAAATACTTAAAAAAAAACAGACATAATTTTATTACCTGGCCCAATAAGTGATGAGCATTATTCAGAAAACCCGGTTAATTTAATTATTTCAATAGTTTTATCATATTACCATATTGGGCATTTTTAAATTGCCCGGGCATTATGAATAATGCCGTATTAATCACTTGGTCCATAACAATTATATACGAGGTCAAATTAATCTAGCTAGGGATACCTCGAAGACGTGATAGATATAACGATGTCTAAAAAACATAAAATATAAAGAACTGATTTTCAAGCTAATATTTTAAGTAAATTCTCTACTACCTACATATTTAGATGTAGCTAACCTATCCCCACGGGCACCGGAATGGGTGTGCAGGGGGTGGGCTTGCACCCACCTTTTTTATTAACTTGCAGAAATGCTCATGCATACTGCGCTACCACGAGGAGAAAGCGCAGTTATGTGGGACTTTAACCCACTTAAACTCCACGGTGTCCTCCTGTGCCGCTAATGGCGTAAACACTGGTACGCGTTAGCACTCACCGCGAAACCGCCGCGGCTGTCCGTCATCGGACCCTCCCTGTCGGCTTGCACCCACCTGGCTTTTGAATGTTGTTATTTTTTTAAAGCCAGAGGGTGCAATAGTACCCTCTTGTATCACCCTGGGTGCCTGTTCAAAAAAATATACAAAAACATTAAATTTATGAAAAATCTTATTACAGCCGTCACAAAATGCACCGAAGATGACGCAAAACGATCAAGATGATTTTGAGCGCAGTAAGTTTAGAAAATACTTTCCACTTGAGTCTAAATAAATATTTTAAATAAAAACAATTTAAAACCTTTGTCCAGTAGTGGGACAATATAGGTTAACTAAAAAAACAAATTTCATAAATCTTTCTCATTTGTTCATTAGGTTCAGCTATGAGGAGTGCATCGGACGCCACTGAGACAAGAATACTGTGTCCGTGCAACTTGTTGGATGCGGACGACGCAACGCAAGCCCTTCTGACTTGCCAGTTAGTATTTAAAATAAAATAGGCATTAGTACAAGGTGCAATGCTTCCGCCAATTCTCTTGGCCTTGTGTACCGTTTTGTTATACCTCGTCACCATGCTCGAATAGCCAGAAAAATCTCCTAGCTTTTGCATCATTAAAGGCTTGTAGTGTTTCCTGACGTATTTTAGAAAGTTTAGGAGTACCATAGTTCCTTTTTGAAAAAACTTTTTAGCAAAAAATAGAAAGTTATTTTTCGCTTTGTAGGGTTTTTTTGGAAGTCGTTTTGATTTTTTTTATTGAAATGTTTTTTATTTATCTCTTTTTAGTTTTGGTAGGTACCTCTAAATACCATGAACATCATTTATAGCCAAAGTAAATTTCATGCCAATTCCAATACGCCCAAACACGACTAGGATCCATTATTTTATTTCGGAGTTCCAGTACCTACCTTCCGGCTTCATCATCAGATCAGTTCGATGTTACCATTTTCATCAGTACCATTTATTTATAAGTATTTGTTTCATCATAGTTGGTTAGCTATTCGATATATCTTATACCGGTGACATACTTATCATTACGGAGTTCCAGTGGCCATCTGTGGTCTTCTTCATCAGTTCCATTTCTCCAAATGATACTATCCGAGTGTAAATGATTGCTTTGTTGATAAAAATACCAAAATCGCTTTATGTATATCTATAATATTTGAGGAGTTCCCTCAATTTCTCCGGGATGCCATCAGCATATTTTGGTTTCCTTCCTGGTAACCAACGTTGGGATATTATCTTTCCAACAAAAAAATAATCTACAAAATCAGTTCATAAATGACGAAGTTATCCGCGAACATACAAAAATATAATATATATACGGATACAAATTGAGAAACCTCCTCCTTTTTTGAAATCCGTTAAAAAGCCTTTTTCTCTGTGCAATTATCTTCCCATGCACCGATGGTGCCCGCCTGTATTTTATATTTCTATGGTGGCCGCCCTGATTCTGTCCGCTTCAAATTCTATATCTAGTATGGAATTAAGCTTAGGTACGATCCGGATGATGGTGATTTCACAATCAACGGGTTCGATTAAGGAATATTGATTTTTCAAAATTTCAATGATGTATTTAGTTACATTTAGTTTTCATCAAATTCGGCCCCGTGACTCGTTTGAGTGTTTTTCGCTATTCCTCATAGTTTCGGAATTAGCCATCCACGCCCAGTTAAGAAACTCATTCTGTATATGGCCGCTTCATTAAAAACAAACATAATGTTTCAAAGTTACTGCGGCACCCAACAACACGCTGCGTGCTTCGGCCTGTCACGTGAGAACGCAGCGCGAGTACAGCGACACTGCTGCACGGGGTGTTCCGACATAGAGCCCAGCAGAGAGCCCACTGATTCACGACTGGCGGCCCAAAGTGTTAAGAGGAGAGAGGTGAGTTACAAAACTAATTTATAAAACCTGCTGATTTGAATAATACCTTTGAAATAAAGTTTTAATCGTCCTACCTATGCTATTGTGCTGATAAAACTGCGCTTTCATTTGTAACTTGTAATTACAGAACAAGGCTACATACTACCTGAATGAATGTTCAAGTTTAACATTAAAAGTCCCTGTTGGGCCTGTTCTTGTTGGGTAGGGCCAATTTCGAGAAAGAGGTCAACCTTCGAATCCGATTCGGCTGGGCAGCGTTCGGGAAGTTGCGCGGTAGATACAACCAACTCGTCCAACTTTCCACAGTGTCTCAAGACGAAAGTCTATCTATGACCAGTGTGTGTTGCCAGTGATGGCACAATGGGCCTCATCAGAGAGCTAACAGTCAACCAAAGGGCAATGGAGAGGGCTATGCTCGGAGTGCGTGATCGAATCAGAAATGTAGAGATCCGCAAGAGAACCAGGGTTGCCGACATAGCCCGAAGAATTGCGAAACTTAAGTGGCAGTGGGCAGGGCACATTGCTCGCATAACGGATGGCCGATGGGGCCAAAAAGTTCTGGAATGGCGACCGCGAACCGGACGACGTTGCGTTGAAAGGCCACCAGCTGGACCAACGACCTAGTTAAGAATGCGGGGATCCGCTGGATGAGAGACGCACGGGACCGGTCAATGTGGCGACGCTTGGGGGAGGCCTATGTACAGCAGTGGACGTCTTTCGGCTGATATGATGAAGTTCCTGTTGGCAACCTTTGGGCATTGGAACCTTTAATCTTCATACCAATTAAATCTATTGGTTTACATTTAAGACGCCTACCTTGCATACGTTGTTGCATTGAGTGAGAGCCAAGATTATGTGGATGCGAAGTAAGTTATCTACTAAGTTCAAAGCTTTCAAGTAACTTAACTTAGCTCGTCAGCAAATGGCTTAACAGCCACAAGCCTCGACCTTAGGAGGCTCTCGTTAGGCGGTTGGGTCAAGGGCAGGAGTTCAGAAAGCAGTACTTTTGGATACGGCTCGTATTGTTAAGAGGTTCTCCTCTCTGCAGCCCTGGCCGCCAGAAGCTTGGACCCTGCTGTCGTTGCCACATTTTTTATATTTGAAATGATTTTGTTTTATATGTGTCCTATTATTTAAAAATGTAATCAATAAGAAAAATCGAAAAGCTTATTATTGTCCGTGGTTATTCCCTCAGTGCCTCTGCATATTCCGTCGCACCATAGAGTGGTGTTCCCGAGTCCCCGCCATCGGCGCACAGGACCTGGTGGATATGTTTGCTTTGTCTCTCTCTAACGCGTCTAAACTGATGAAGTTGTTGCATTCTGATGGCATTATTGACCAAGGATCGGATTCTGAGTGAGTTAACATAATCAAGATTTTTTTTAAGATGACTAAAATATCTATTTTACCTTTAGCTCAATTTAAAATGTTTTTATATATAGCCTAAAACGTGGATCCACGCGAGAAACAATGGCTTTTTAATTCTTTAGGTAATTACGGCACAAGTTGAAAAGAAACCGTTTGTCCTGGTATGGTCATGTGATGAGAAGGGAATGTTAAAAATGGTTATGAATATAAATGTGGATGGATGAAGAGGGAGGCGGCGGCCAAAGAAAAGATGGATGGACTGTGTGAGGAGTGATATGAAAGAAAAGGGAATTAAAGATAGCGTGACAGGGGACAGGACGGTATGAAAGAAGAAAACGTTTATCGCCGACACCAAGTAACTTGAGATAAGGGCAGGAAGATGAACCTTAATCTATTACTAACGCATGTTCTATTTACCTAACTGAAAAGCTGCACTTACTTACCCAATATGTCATCAACAAAATTTTACATAAAATTTTGTTCCAGTCTAGTTTCGCCGTGCGCAATAATCCAAGACCAGTTAAAATCAGTCAAGAGCAAATACTTCCAATTTGAAGAACCGGACCTAGTTGACCGTCTGATAGCCGAGACCCTTTCTCAAGGCAGCCAACCCGACCCAGTAGGAGAGGTCCTAAGTCCTATGGAGAAGGTGAACCTTCAGAATGCTACAACACATGGGAAGATTGTAGAGCCTCCACCACAAAAATTGATCGTTGATGAGACTTTGAAAGAGTATAGAGATGCTATTATGTGTGACGTTGAAGAAGATCAGGGGTTGCCTTTGAGCGGTAGTCATAACCCTGTCAATGTTGAAGATTTGGGCAAAAGGACCAGTAAAAGAAAGTCGACTGCGGCTAAAAGGACCGGTGTTCGAACTAAAAGGGTTAGACCCTCTCACGATTAATTATTTTTTGTTAACTGATTTGTTAATTTTATATGTTAAGTATGTTTAGCTTACGCAAATAAAAATATTGTTAACGGATAACCTTTTTAGTTTTTTAAATAATTTCATGTCAATACGTTTTCTTTGTTTTCGTCAATGATGATTTCATTAAAATAAAATACTATTTTTAAATTGTTTTATTAAAACATACTTATTTTTCAAACTGACTTTTTGTCAATATATGAACACACTTTAACAATACCAGAAATTTCATTAAAAATATTCAGTAACATTGCTTTCATTCATTCACGGGATCAAACTCATTTACGAAAACCTCTTGGTCTATTCTAGTTGAGCAAGGCATACCGACCTTCATTCTTAAACTACTCTAGATTACAATTACAATATTATTGTACTTTTTGGTTGTTAATAAATCATTTTCGTAATCGCATGAATCATATTACTTCTTTTTCGACCAACGCAGTGGAAACCTAAAAATATTAATTATAATAGAAACCGTTTTTCACTATTTTATCACTCAGTTATAACGGACATATCACTGGAGGAGTCATCAATCGTTCGAAGTCGCCGAAGTTGATAAAACGTCGTCCCCAGTACTTGGGATCGGCTCGGGGGTCTAGATCCTTGTTTATGGGAGGCAACGCTGTTGCATTCACTCTGTCTAGCTCTGATAGTAATGTTTGGAGAATTTCTGGTTTTCTGAGGAAGAAAGTTAATATTTCAGTTGCAGATCTTTCAACCGTTACAAATTTAATGGCTCTAAAAAGCAGCCAAACGATTTTAAATGCTCGGCTGTGCGCCGAGAGTTAAAATTTCAACAGTGCAATAATATTAAGGTATTACTCTTAACGTTAGCGAATACGGACATTATGTTACGTTGTTTTTAACGTAAATTTTGAAAGATAAACAATATTTCAAAATTTACGAAACATGTTTGTGAACAAGGCATTTTTTTTAAATATTTAACTATAGTGATATATTTAACTATAATGATGCATTTAAAGATTCCTTTAGTGTCCAACGGACTTACTGCGTACTTAAGACTTAACTTACTCATCAGCCATATTTCTTCGCTCGCAAGGATCTGCATTGACGTCATAAAGGCACGGCGCTACTAGAGGTTTGCACGGTGTCTTTGGAATACTTCCGTCGCACTTTATTGTTGACGCATCTCTGAAAATGTTAATTAAATTGGTTAAATAAATTCTTGATCAAGAGGTTTTTGTAAAGGATTACATTTATTTTTCTATGTGAGTAGGTACAATTATTATTGTATATCTTTCACCTGGCAATTTTGGTTCACTGCAATAGGCTAGATCTAGGGCATGCAGTTTCGTACATTTTCTATTTCGAAATTAGCTTGCTGCTAGACAAATAGAACTGGTCCATTATGTACCACAACTAAAAAGTGAAAAATAAAAAACTTTTTTACAAAAATTACAACCGACTTCTAAACAAAAACACTGCAAAGTGAAAAAATAACTTCAATTTCGGAAGTCTGTTTCCATTTCTTCGTTTTTTATTTTTCACTTTTTAGTTATTGTACATAATGGACCAGTTCTATAGGCTATACGCGTATAGTGCCTAAAGTGAAGCCAGAATAGATTAATCCAATAACATGAAACTTAAACAAAACCGATGCAATGAGGGTATACCAGGGTGAACTATTCACACCTGTGTAACCCTTTAGAGCGTACCAGTATGATGTTATGTTATGAAATGGTCTAAACAATAAATAGACATGCGATTGCATCTATCCAGAGTGACTTGCCGTCATTTATTGAAGAGTTCTGATGTATTACTCCTAAATTCATTCATCAGATCTTAATGAAAAGTACCAGCATTCAAATAAAAAAAGAATCATCAAAATCGGTTCACCCAATAAAAGGTTCTGTGGTAACAAACATAACAAAAACCTCCTGCGAAGTCCGTTAAAAAATTACATAATATTTACGAAGAAGAATTAAAGTTTCGAAATTTCGAATTTTAGAGGTATAATAATAATGACAACTTTCGGATCAGGTGCGGTGCGGGTCATCCAGCGTAATCGTATGTTGGATGATACTGTACTTGATCGCCTCCGAACTGAAATGGGAACCGTGTTACTGCACCATCGTCGCAGACTGTGATACCATCACAATCCAACCACACCCCCAGCCATGCTGACGAGGAGAGTAGTGACAGGGTTATAAACGTAAGTACCCAGTGCAAAGAGGAATTGAGGAGTGCTTTGGAGTGTGATATTCGGGAATATCAATACATGCCGCCCGAACTTAGGCCACGATTACTTTGCTTGCCCGTGGCTGTTCTGGATTCGCAATTGTCAAACTATTTTGATACTGCGAAGACCTCACTGATACACATTCGTTCATGTACTGCGCGGCTGTAGCGGTATGTCGTGTAGCCCACGTCAAATTTGCAGAAGTCAGAGCTACATGACCGAAACCAGCTGTACCGGTTTGGTAGTGCACAAATACGACGCTCTACGTCGTATTTGTGAGGCCAGAGCACTCATTGGCAAACTTATTTGTTTCAGGGAGGGAAATACTTGCCCAAGAGACTTCTAAGACGGGCGTTTTTGGGGATTGATGTCAGCCCCAATGGAATGGTGAATGGACTAGGGAGGTTGAGCGAGCGTGCGATCTAATACAAGAAATATGGGTTATCACGATCAGCCCCCAAGATGTAGCCCGTGCAGTCTGTCCGTTGCGAACTGGAAATCTCCAGGGCCGGACGGGGTGCACACCTTCCGGATCAAATGGCTACAAATGTCGCACGCTCGTTTCGCATCTTACAACCCAAGTTCCTTACAACAGGAATTATCCACCTGCTCCACAAGGCTGGTAGCACCGCGGAACCCAAAAGTTATAGACCTATTACATATTTACCGACGGTCTATAAGGTTTTTACATTTTGAGAGTTAAAATTAATAAAAACGTCGACAATAACTCCATAATGTCGGCCTCTCAGAATGGATGTAAGGATGGGTCCCGCGGTACTAAGGAGCTACTCCTTATAGATATGGCCATTAGCCAACAGGTTCGGCGTTCCCGGAAGGATCTGTCGACCTGTTGGATCGATTATAAAAAGACTCTTTGCCTCAAACATGGCTCATGAGGGTGCTAGAATTGTATAAAATAGATATAACTCTACGCACCTTCCGGATGTCGTGTATGGGGCAATGGAGCACAGTCCTTCGCTATCCAGGATGTCGAAATATCGAAAATAGTAGCGAACCTGTAAGGATCGAGCGAAGTATATTCCTGGGCGATAGTTTGAGTCCACTTTGGTTTTGCCTAGCCCTGAATCCTCTAAGCATGCAGCTGGAGAATTCAGGGCTAGGCTATCGGTTGAAGAGAGGTGGTCAGGTTATATCTCACCTCCTTAACATGAATGACCTGAAGATCTTTTCTCCCAGCAATCTTCAGCTGATGGAGCTACTGAAGGTAACTGAAACTTTTAGTAGCGCCATCAGGACGGACTTTGGTGTGGAAAAATGTGCGGTCATGCATGTAAAGCGAGGGGATATTGTGGGATCCGTAGGAATTCAACTCGCGGATTCCATAAACCTAAGATCCCTCTCTCCAAACGAAACCAATAAGTATTTGGGTATGTCAGAGGCGTTAGGTATCAGCACTACTGACATGAAGCAATAGTTGAAGGAACGCTTCTTTGGCCGCTTGAAGAAGGTATTCAATAGCCTTCTTTCGGGAGGAAACAAGGTGCAGACCTTCAACTGGTCCAGAAAGCAGTACTGCTGGACACGGCTCGTATTGTTAGGAGGTTCCTCTCTCTGGAGCCCTGACCGCCGGTAGCTTGGACCCTGTTCCCGATACCGGTGTGCCTGTATTTTTATATTTTCAAATGTTTTTCTTTTTTGTATGTGTTTTATAAATCTTCTTTATTTATCTCGACATCAAAGTACAGTGATTATAAAAAATCATAATACGTAACCTTGTATGGAGAAGGGTGTCTGAGATAGGTAAGGTCCTGTGTTATAGATCACCCATTTTAAATAAAGGAATAATTAACCATGATATAGTTTGTGTGTAGTATACTCTTTACAAAATCGAAATTTAAGTTTAAAGAAGAGAACAATTAAATTATATTAAAATTCAATGAAAATTGAATTGAAAGGCAATTAAAATCAAAATCAAAAATTCTGCGAAAATCATACGAAAGAAATATCTTATTCACTGAAAAGTATGTACAAACACTACTACTACTAACTATAATACTAAATATAAAAAAAAAATGAGTAAACCAAAAATGAGAATGGAAAAATGGGAAGGACGTGTGCATGAATGATTGTATAAGTGTAATGTGTGGGTGTAAATTAGGAGTGTAGGAGTGTGAGCGCAAGTGTGCGTGCTATGGACACTGGTGTTAATAAATTTTCCGTGGAAATGTAGTCAAGATTTAACAGCCAATTTCTTAATTTCCTTTTTCAAACCTCTGTGTGCGTGTATATCCTACTTATATACTTCCTACTAATATTATAAATGTGAATGTAAGTTTGTTTGTTACGCTTTCACGCAAAAACTACTGAACCGATCATCATGAAACTTTGTACATATATTCTTGGAGGTATTAGAAGTAACATAGGATACATTTTATTAAAAAAAAAAAATTTTAATGGCTTCACTGCGAGCGAAGCCGCGGGTAAAAGCTAGTAATATTATAAATGCGAAAGTTTGTGAGGATGGATGTATGTTTGTTACTCTTTCACGCAAAAACTACTAAAGTTGGTAAGTTGGTACTGTTGGTAGCCAATTGACGGGAGCGAAGCCCCGGGGGTCAGCTAGTAGATAGATGATTATTTATAGAGTTGAATAGAAAAGTACCAAGACAGCCGAAAAACCTTTGAGAGGAACTTGTGTTGTTAAGGATGATTGGACTAATATTGGTAGACCGTCTGTTTTGTGTTAGGAGATCGGGATCTAGGGGTACTTCAGCGTTTTTTTTAATACCGTCATGATAGTGAATAATTGCCGAACTGTGAACTTGCCGAAAGGTAAGTACTTGGCAGTGTTGGTTAAG
Source organism: Orthosia gracilis (assembly GCA_947562075.1). Classification (NCBI taxonomy): domain Eukaryota; kingdom Metazoa; phylum Arthropoda; class Insecta; order Lepidoptera; family Noctuidae; genus Orthosia; species Orthosia gracilis. The sequence continues at coordinate 20,613,189 of OX387271.1, read as the reverse complement.
TTCAGCAGTTGGGTATAGGATTGGAAAAAAGCAACTTACTTTAAATACCGCTCTTTGGGCTCTTTCTAGATTGATCATGTATGATTTAGATTTAGGTGTCAATTTCGAAATTAGTAAAGTTGCTAATATTGGCCGTAATTTCGAAATGCATGCCCTCCCTAGCTAGATCCTTATTTATATACGAGTATTAAAAAAACTTTATGCACAAGAAATATATCCGTAAAAGTGATCGTCCCTTTTACATGGGACTTACCTCGAGTTTCTCAGCCCAAAATTATCACAGATTTAATGTGACAAATTGTCAAGTACGCGTTATCTGCTGTGATTGGTTGAATGAATTTTCAACAGCCATAACAATATACAACTCGTGCTTGACAATTTGTCACATTAATTCTGCGATAATTTTGAGCTGAGAAACTCGGGGTTAGTTAAACATAACTGTGGGTCCACTTCAGTCCAACCCTTTGGGGAATACCTGGCGTGCTGATGTTATATTTATTATTCGTATTGGATAGTTAGTTATCTGTTAAATAATTCTAATATTACCTGATGCTTGAAACCTTGTCTTTACTAGGCATTTTAGCAATCTTTCCGATAGCCTCAGCGGATATGCTTTTGTACACTAAATTGAAGTCGTAAGTGCCTTCACGACCACTTGGCCCGTACCAATCGTCCCAGGAACCGTTGTAATTTGTGCCTGGAAATATAATATTTGCAAGCTTTTTAAAGTCGTTAAGTCGATTTCACTACAAAAACAAAAAAAATCCTCTGAACCGAAATTCCATTACATTATATTTTCCATTATAAAATATGTTTCACCTCTTTTAATATACTTCCTTACTTTTTATCTTGGTGAGCACCAAGTTAAAAAGTATCCTTTGTTATAAACTTTGTGTGCAAAATTTCATTCAATACCGTTTAGCAGTTTTTGTCGTGATTAAAACACAAACATACCTACATAATTACACATCCACATTAATATTATAAATGCGAAAGTAACTCTCTAAGTCAAAATATTTTTTTTTATTTCAATTAGGTCATAAAGCGGCACTTTTGAACGTCAAAAATTTTAATTTACAAGTAATAATAATTGATTCTACCGTCCATTTGGAAAAGTAGTTGTTATGGAGAAGAACGGACAAGAAACGCCACACTTACTCTTTTAAAAAAAGTGTTTTACAATTTTTACATACACACATTAATTCATATACGTGAGGACGATGCACTCAGAAAACATTACATACTATACTAAGTATAGGTATAAATTATTACAAGCACTAACAGTTAAATTTATTCATTTGATAAATAGGAACATGGTTCTCACATACTTTCAAATATTGCAAACATAGGTAAAATCATAGATACTCTGTTTGTTTATTAACTATTTCCAAAAAAACGGCTGAAATCATCGTAATAAAATTTGGTAAGGAAATAGAATCTTGGCGAAACACATTATAGGATGTACGCTTAGGATAATAAAAAAAAATTACGCGGGCGAAGCCGCGAGCAGAAGCTAATTTATTATATTAGTAGAATGCTTACCTTTATGGACTTTCCAATTGTCCACAGTAATGGAAGCTGAACCCCAGATGTCATCTATGTTGTGCACGATGTTAGTTCTCTGAGACGGCAGGTTTTTGGATAGTGCCTCCCATAAGTCAATGCCGTCGATGTTTCTTTCTGTAAATACACTGAAAACAGAATATTGTATCTAAATATATAAAACTCAAAGGTGACTGACTGACTGACATAGTGATCTATCAACGCACAGCCCAAACCACTGGACGGATCGGGCTGAAATTTGGCATGCAGGTAGATGTTATGACGTAGGCATCCGCTAAGAAAGGATTTTGATAAATTCTACCCCCAAGGGGATAAAACAGGGGATGAAAGTTTGTATGAAACTTTGTCAATTTTAGACCGATCGGGCTGAGACTTTGCATGCATATAGCTACTATGATGTAGGCATCCCCTAAGAAAGGATTTTGATACATTCCACCCCTAAGGGGATAAAATAGGGGATAAAAGTTTGTATAAAACTTCTTAGATTTTCGACTGATTGAACTGAAATTAAAGGTTGGAGCTACTATGATGAAGACGTCCGCTTACCGGGATGATGGAGGATGTAAATGTATTAGTTTGAACTATTAGTACCTAATGGAACTAATGACGAACAAAATAATTTTTAGTTCTAAATTTTGACAGTAGATGGCGTTGTGCAATTAAGTCATTTTTCTGAATCGCGGTGTTAAGATTTTCCGCGGATTAATGACCCACTCCAGTAATTATTTAACTTTCGTCGTCAGATAGGTTAGTTGTACACAGTTGGTTGGATGTTGTTGGTCGTTAAAATTGTTTTGGTTGTATTTGGCATTTGTTTTGTTTTCGTTTGGTTTAAGTATAGGTTTTGTCAGTACGACTTTTTTAAAATGGCTAAAGAAAATCTGAACGTTAATGGAGAAGTTGAAGAATGTACTGTCGTCCCTATTGTTGGTGACGGTGCATGTTTGTTTCGTGCTCTCTCTTATTTAATGTACGGAACACAAGATAGAGCGATGGAGGTGCGTTCAGACATTGTCAGATATGTGGTTAATGACTGGAGCCAGTTTTCAATTATGACCCATGACAGGAATGGTAATAACTACTTAACACCTGACGAATATTTTGCTGATATGATAAAAAATGCTACTTATGGCGGACTTTGTGAGTTAATAGCAGCAGGATTAATATTCCCATTTAAGTTTGAAGTTTATAGAAACGGTCTCATATATACGGAATCTGGATCTAACAATTATCCGGTTAGGCGATTACGATTGAGCCAAGATTTGTCCAGTGGGCATTTTGATGCCTATCTTCCCATAGCAGCACAGAAAATTACTCGGCGTCGTATGGAGGTAGCTGTAGAAGAACATGATTTTGCAATTGATACACCTTCGCAACTTAAAGTTGAAAAGGGTTGTCAGGAGGTACCTATAGTATCTTCATTAAATTATGATGAAAATTTAACAGGAAGTTTATTGTCTGAGTCTGTGACATTAATAGAAAAAAAGAAAAACAAACGTAGGGCAAGGTTTACTAATTACACACGAAATAATCAAATAAAAAAGGCACAAAAAAAATATAGACAAACTCAACCTGAATCCCACCGTAAAGCTGTGTCTGAATATAAGAAAAAACACCCTGATGTACAGAGGCAAGCTGTCGCCACCTACCTGGCTGCACACCCTGAAAAACACAGGCAAGCTGTCGCCACCTACCAGGCTGCACACCCTGAAAAACACAGGCAATCTATCGCCACCTACCAGGCTGCAAACCCTGAAAAACACAGGCAATCTGCTGCACTATATCAGGCCAGGAATACTGATGTGCATAGAGTGATTCAGTCACGGTATAGAGAAAATACAATTCAGCGTGTATGGAGAAGCAAGTTGCTTTCGGGTTTGGCGTATGACCCAGATATTGCTTATGGAACTGACAGCAGTGTAGTCTTAGGTTCTATGACGTACAAGTGTCAGTGGTGTAACGCTTTGAAGTGGAAAGATGAGACACCTGGCATGTGTTGTAGCGCCGGTAAAGTACAACTTGAGCCGTTTAAACAACTGCCTGAACCACTTTACAGTCTGGTTAATGATTTACACCCAAATCATGTACACTTCATGGATAATATCCGAAAATATAATGCCTGTTTTCAAATGACTTCCTTTGGTGGAAAACAAATAAAAGAAGGCGGTTTTTCACCAACTTTTAAAGTTCAAGGACAAGTCTATCATTTAATTGGAAGTATATTACCTGAATCTGGGCAGGATGCACAGTTTCTGCAAATTTATTTCGTCGGTGAAGATGATAGAGAAGCAAATATTCGATGTTCTAAATTTCCTGATTTGAAACCAAATTTAATCAAACAATTGCAGCTTATGTTACATGAGGTGAACCCATACATAAAAGATCTAAAAACAGCCATTGATAAAATATCGCCTTCAGAGTCATTCAAGGTTGTAATACATGCAGATAAAAAACCACAAAGAGAACACAGAGGCAGATTTAATGCACCAACGGCAAATGAAGTGGCTGTAGTATTGGTAGATCAGCATTTTAACCGAAGAGACATCATCCTCGAAAGCCGAAGTAACTCACTTCAGCGTATCAGTGAGATACATCGAGCTTATGACGCGCTGCAGTACCCGTTGATGTTTTGCTGGGGGGACGATGGCTATTCAATCAACATACAACAATGCAATCCCACAACAAAGTTGCCCTTGAAAAAAACAGTCTCTGCTGTAAGTTTTTATTCATACAGAATAATGATCAGAGAAGGAGAAGATAACTTTTTGGTTAAATATCGCGCTCTTTTTAGTCAATATTTGGTAGATGAATACGCAAAAATAGAAACTGAAAGACTAAACTACATAAAAAACAATCAAGCCAAATTGCGCGCAGATAATTATATTCATTTAAAAGATGCAATTGGACGGCAAGATACTGAAGCAAATCAGCTGGGACAAATGGTAGTACTTCCATCATCTTTCACTGGTGGTCCAAGATACATGCACGAAAAAACGCAAGACGCCATGACCTATGTTAGACATTACGGTCGTCCCGACCTTTTTATTACTTTTACATGTAACCCACGCTGGAGTGACATAAATGAGCACTTACTTTCAGGACAAAAATCTCATGATCGATACGATATTATTTCGCGTGTCTTTCGATTAAAAGTAAAAAAGGTCATGGATTTGTTGATAAAAGGAAAAATATTCGGTGAAGTGAGATGTTATATGTATTCGACGGAATGGCAAAAGCGAGGTCTTCCGCATATTCATATACTTTTATGGCTTCAATATCGCATCACTCCGGATCAAATTAACAATATTATTTGTGCTGAAATACCTAACCCCAATCGTGATCCTGAGCTTTACGAAATTGTTAAAAGTAATATGATACATGGCCCCTGTGGAAGTTTAAACCGAAATTCTCAATGCATGAAAGATAATTCTTGTAGCAAACGTTATCCCAAGCCTCTTATTAAGGAAACTCAAACCGGTGATGATGGTTATCCGCAGTACAGGAGACGTTCTCTGGATGACGGCGGATTCTCTGTCAATATCAAGGGTGTATCAATAGATAATCGTTGGGTAGTTCCTTATAATCCAGTGCTATTAAGAACATGTAACGCTCACGTGAACGTAGAGTATTGTCATTCAGTGAAGTCAATCAAATACGTTTGCAAATATGTTAATAAAGGGTCAGATCAGGCTACGTTTACTTTAGAGAACGGGAAGGATGAGAAGGATGAAGTTACAACCTACGCAAGTGGTCGATATATAAGTTCAGCTGAAGCAGTTTGGCGAATCCTTGAATTCCCAATACATGAGCGTTTTCCTCCTGTAGTGCACCTTGCTGTCCATTTAGAAAATGGACAGAGAATTTATTTTAATGAGCAGAACTTGTGCGACAAATTGAGTAGTCCTCCTACAACTACACTCCTCTCCTTTTTCGATCTGTGTAACGTGGATGACTTTGCCAAAACATTGCTATACTCGGAAGTCCCTGCGTATTACGTTTGGAACAAGCGATCGTTTCAGAGAAGGAAAAGAGGAGTGAATGTTGAAGGATGGTCAGGGGTCAAAAAAGAACACGTTCTAGGTAGGGTTTATACTGTTCATCCAAACAATACAGAATGCTACCACCTTCGAATGCTTCTACATGAGATCAGAGGCCCAATTTCATTTGAAGCGATGAAAACTGTAGATGGTCACTTACATCCCACTTTCCAATCCGCGTGCAAGGCTCTAGGTTTACTCGAAGATGATCGGCATTTGGATTCAGCTCTTGAAGAGGCAGCACTTTGTCAAACACCGCATATTATTCGAGAGCTTTTTGCTATAATTTTATTCTTCTGCCAGGTTTCCGACCCCTTATGTCTTTGGGAGAAATACAAAGAATACCTTTCTGAGGACTTTAAAAAACAGCTGGAAAGGCAAGGTGACGTGGATGTAGAGCACTCATCGGACCTGATATTTAACAAATGCCTGTCGGTATTACAGGATGCCGTATTATCATTAGGCGGCCGTCCTCTTAAAGAGTATGGATTACCTCAGCCAATAACATCAATACAATTTGGAAATAGAGAGTACGTGAAGGAGACCAGTTACGATACAGTGGCCTTAGAAGAGGCAGTAAGAAAAAATGAAGTATCCTTGAATGACGAGCAACAGGAAGTTTACAATAAAATTATCACAAGTGTAGATGCAAATGACGGTCGATTATTCTTCTTAGACGCTCCAGGCGGAACTGGTAAAACCTTCCTTATTAATTTACTTTTGGCGAAAGTAAGAAGTACTCACGGCATTGCCCTGGCTGTGGCGTCGTCCGGCATAGCTGCTACATTACTCAAAGGTGGTCGAACTGCTCATGCTACTTTTAAGTTACCACTTAATTTAATCACTGCTGAAACACCCATTTGCAACATCTCCAAACAAAGTAATTTTGCTGAAGTTTTAAAGAGTACAAAAATAATCGTGTGGGACGAAATAACGATGGCTCATAAAGGTGGTATTGAAGCCTTAAACAGATCACTAAAGGATATAAGGGGAAATACAAAATTAATGGGTGGCGTAACAGTTTTGCTGGCTGGAGACTTTCGACAGACTCTACCAGTGGTGCCAAAAGGAACCAGAGCTGACGAAGTAAAGTCGTGCATTAAGAAATCCAATTTGTGGCCCCAGGTTAATATTCTTAAGCTCTCTAAAAACATGAGAGCACATTTGGGCGGGGATAAGTCTGCTGGTAGATTTTCTGATCTCCTTCTTAAAATCGGTAATGGTGATTTTCCATCGTTTGATGGAATGATAACCATCCCGGAAGAATTGTGCACAGTTGTTACAACGGTTCAAGAATTACTGTCTAAAGTTTATCCAGACATTATTCATATACATGACAAGCCTATTGAATGGTTATGTGAGCGTGCCATACTTACTCCAAAGAACGATCAAGCAGCAGCTATCAACGATATCCTGCTCATGTCGTTAGAGGGCGAAGAAAAGGTCTATAATTCGATTGATACTGTGGTTAATACAGATGACGCTACTAATTACCCTGTAGAATTTTTAAATTCATTGAAACCGCCAGGTTTGCCTTATCATAAGCTTATTCTGCGTGTGGGCACTCCAATTATGTTGTTGCGAAATTTAAAACCACCAAAACTTTGTAACGGTACGAGACTGCAAGTGAAAGCGTTACATCGCAATATAGTGGAAGCCACTATATTAACTGGGTGTGCGAAAGGAGAAACTGTATTTATACCACGAATCCCATTAATACCGAATGATATCCCGTTCGAATTTAAACGATTACAGTTTCCCCTAAAAGTCTGCTTTGCCATGACAATAAATAAGTCTCAGGGGCAAACTCTCAAATTTGCGGGTATTGACTTGAGAGAACATTGCTTCTCTCATGGACAGTTTTATGTTGCGTGCTCACGAGTAAGTTCACCCAATAGCTTGATAGTTTTAGCGCCTAATGACAGATTAGTTAAGAATATTGTTTACAAAGAAGTTTTGTAGGCCCTAATTTTTTACACACGCTAAACAAAAGTAAAGCCGCAAAAAATATCATCATATCAGCCGAAAGACGTCCACTGCTGGACATAGGCCTCCCCCAAGCGTCGCCACATTGACCGGTCCCGAAAAAAAAAAAAAAAAAAATGCTTAACGCGAGCGAAGCCGCGGGCAAAAGCTAGTTTTATTATAAACATGTCCATAAGACTATTTACTTGCGCCAAAACTTAACTCATAGTTGCTACCACGAAGTTAAATATAATATATAATATAATATATGATACTTAATATTATAAACGTGAATGTAAATTTGTTTGTTACGCTTTCTCGCAAAAACTACTGAACCGATCATCATGAAACTTTGTACATATATTCTTGGAGGTATTAGAAGTAACATAGGACACTAACTATTAAAAAAAAAAAAAAATTAATGGCTTCACTGCGAGCGAAGCCGCGGGTAAAAACTAGTTGACAATAATTATGTTATATATGCCTGTATCAGCCCTAAGAATTCAGTTTTAAAACCGTTTGGGAACCTTAGGATAAGCGCATACTGAGCAGAAAAAAGAATTCTCGAACAACGTTTAGTTGCTCATAAATAAATAATTACATCACTGTCTCGTTGGTCTATTGGAGCAAGCGGTTCGGGTGAACACGAGGTACTGGTTTCCGATTCCGAAATGGGAAGTGATTTTGAATTTTTATATCAGGAATTTCTTAGTAGTAGTCCGGAGGCTAGATTTATGCCCCGTTAATGGAAAGAGGCGCATCCCTGCTACATGAGACTTAAATATAATCTGGTGAGATGTGTTAATACTAATACGTATAGGGGAAGATAACCAGTTATTGGCATTTTTAGAGAGTGCCTCCCCTAGCTCCGTAATCAAATGCCCAGGAAATCATATTGAAATGTACTAGCATACAAAAATTATAATCATCACATCATCATTGACATCGAAGGAAATATTCTAATCTTTATTTTAGGAGTTGTTTCATCCAGTGAAATAGTGATTATACAAATATATTTTCACTAAATTATTAAAAAAACCGGCATAGAAATTTCGACATTGCGTAATCTATGGTTTTCCTATTTTTAGTCTATAAACTCAGAAGTGCCAATAATAGGAGCGGTGCCGGAGATAGTGTGCTTTACCCTAGTATACCTCTGCTAACCTAACCCTTTCGGAGAAAACAGGCATGATGTACCTAACATTAACTAAAGTCGTGACAATTTAAGAAGTCGGATTTGACAGCTGTAAAAATACGTTACATAGTTTTTTTTTTAAACTAGGATTATGAATTTGATTTTTAGGGTTCCGTAGTCAACAAAAAATCCTTATAGTTTCGCCATGTCCGTCTGTCCGTCCGTAGCTTAGCTTAGAGACTCTTAGTAGGTACTTAAAAGCTATAATTTGGCATGGATATATAATATTAATCACGCCGACAAAGCTAAAGTGGTAAAATAAAATCTGGATTTTTTATTTATTTATGATTCCTCCTGCACACGTAAAGTGGGGTTGCATTTTTTTCTCGTTTTTCCCTTGGTGTTGGATATCTTTGGAAAGGCTATTCAAAAATATTATGGGTCTGTGAAAACAATTTTTCGATTCAGGCATCCGTTTACGTAAAATTAAGCTTTAAATTGCTAATTTTTGTTCGAGCTAAGTCCCTAGCTACCAGCTTAATGATTGATTTTATGTCACGCTAAGTAGGCTTTACAAGTTTACGAGTAATAGCCGACCAACTTATAAAATGTACTTGGAAAAGTACAAATTTTGTATATTGATGTCCATACATCACAACAGACAACAGTTTTCGAACGGCAAAGTTAATTTTGTCCCTTCGTTAGGGCAAGCTTCGTTTTGTTCGGAGCTTTCATTGTTTATGAACGTTAGTAATGTTACCTATTTATTTTGGTGAATGTAGCTGTTTATACGGAATCTGTGCGCGAGTCAGACTCACACTTGGCCGGTTTTTCGTAGACGCTTATATAAAGTTCACGCGGTAAGTATGTAAAATGAGAAACGTCATCGGACTTCTAGATTGTAACGTTTATAAATCAGAGTTAAAATAATTAGTAACATCAAATATGACACCTGGTATTGCCGCCTGCAGCGCTGTACAATGAAGGCAGCCAATCCACAAGGTGGAACGTTTGATTGGCGACTCGTGACTGTTGTTTTATTAGAGGACTCCACAATAGACCTGCGCCCCGGACACCACCTTCCCATAGTGTGTTTTTTACCTAAAATAAACAATCATAGTACATCTTTTATGTAAAATTCTCGTGTCACAGTGTTTGTCTGCAAACTCCTCCGAAACGGCTTGACCGATTCTTATGAAAATTTTTGTGCATATTTGGTAGGTCTGAGAATCGGTCGTAAACTATTTTTAAACCCCAACGTAGGCTAGAGTAGGTAGGGTAAAGTAGGTAGAGTAGGTTAGGTAGGGTAGGGTAGATAGGATAAAAATACAATTAATTCAAAAAAAATAATGTTTGGTGTTTTTATGATGGCAAAGCAATTTTTGCCGGGTCAGCTAGTAATTTATATAAATGTGAACTCTGAATATTTGTTAGTCAATCACGCCTCAACGTCTGATAGGATTTGGATGAATGGTTTGAATGGACACGGACAACGGTTTATAAAAAGTCTTGGATTAGGTCAAAGAACATTTTTAATTCCGGGATCTCCATCTTTAGTAGAGTTAGCTCTCGGGAGCCGATTGACCGTCACACCAAGCGTCACATGTGGAGATGGATTCACCACACGCTCTGAAGGGATCTCGTACCCAAGCAAACGTTGAATTGAAAAAGATAAAAGAAAGCATGGCCGTCTCCGTTAAACCTGGTGTCGCACCGTATTGGCAGAAGCAACAATCATCGGAATGACGTAGAGTTTGACGCCCTCGACTGTTCGCGATGGAGGACAACTATTAACGCCCTCTGTCCAATATGGGCACACAGGACATTATATCAAGTCACGTTACTTCGTTCTTGGGATAATTTCCGATAATGACACGGGCGATGGCGCTGGCAGAAAGAAGCTATCGTAACATAACTGTCTTATCATTTATTCAATAGTTTTCCTTAATCTAGCCAAATCTTTTGATACGGTGTCCGTTTTCATACTTCTAAAAAAATTTGAGGTTTCAGGAATTAGAGGAACACCGCTGAAACTTATTGCTTACAGATGATACTACTAACGATGAGCAAAAAAATACTGGTTATGATGTTCCTCAAGGAAGCGTTCTGGGTCCAACCCTAATCCTGATTTACATTAATGATCTGTGCAGTTTAGATATTAAACAAGGCAAACTTATATCATAGGCCGACAACACGGCGCGCGGCGTTAATTTTTACCGCGAAAACCAATAATGAATTAAACGAATATGTCGAAAAAGATTACAATACTGTGACTAATTGGCTGTAACTTTTACTAACACTCAATACTGATAAGACGAAATATATTCACTTTTCCATGCACAAGCGTCAATTTAACACTACTATCTCTCATCTGTACGCCTATAAACGTGGGTTCCACCCAGAAAGCATGTGTAATTTTCCTCTTATCCTCAAAACAGCCAACATAAAATATCTCGGGGTTATAATAGATGAAACACTCTCCTTTTGACCACATATAGAAAGCTTACTTAATAGAGTGCGCAAATTAATTTATGTTTAGAAAAAGTTAAGAACGATTTCAGATTCAAAATTGATCAAACAATTCTATTTGGCCCTAGGTCAATCAGTAATTCAATACTGTATCACCTCATGTAGTGGAGCACCAAAAATTTACTGCCTCTTAAAAGAGCTCAGAGAGCAATTTTAAAAGTAGCCAACTTCCATCCTTTTCTCTTCCCCATTGATCTGCTTTACAAATCCTGCAACGTGTTGACTGTTCGCCATAGAATAACATACCATGCTTTGGTTTTAAAATAACATACCACGCCGTTAATACAAATAATAAGATACGAAATGACATTGTCTGCGATTCTAATGTATCCTCAAAATATGTCTTTGTAAATAGATTATTTATATTCTTAGGGCCATTTTTGTGCTAACTACTGTGATTGGCTGTTGAAAATTCATTCAACCAATCACAATGGATACCGCGTGCTTGATAATTTGTCACATTAATTCTGCGATAATTTTGAGCTGGGAAATTGAGGGTAAGTATCTATAAGTTAAATAATTTTAGCTGTAAAAAGATTATTCTAAAACATTTACTTAGCATCTCTGACGGAGAGACAGAAGAGCGCCTGGTTATAACGATTTTTTTTTGCTGTGTCTTTAATTTAAATTCTTCTTATACAAGTTATACTAATTTTGTTTTAAGCACTGTCTAGTCTGAAACACAGGTTCAAACTAGTACAGGCAAATTAGCAACTGTGTTATTTTATTGTAAAATGTGCCTTTTAAGTTATAAATAAACGATATATTATATTATTATTGTCCAATGATCTCACGACTTAAACACGATAGTACACCTTGCACTTGGGTGACTTAATATAGGCATGTCTGAGTGGAATTGTTGCCTGCAGTCTTATTTGTTTACTAGACCTTGTGTATTATATCTAGTCTTGTTTGTATACTAGACTTTGCGTTTTAATTCTAATCTTGTATAGATACTAGACCTTGTTTGATTATGTCTAGTCTTGTGTGTACTAGACCTTGTGTGTTATTACTATTGCTATGTCAATTCTAAATCTTTATGTTAATACTAGTGTGAATACTAGCCCTTGTGTGCTCTTATTAGTGCTGTGTGAATACTAGGACTTAGTGTGTTATGTTTAGTCTTGTGTGAACTAGACCTTGTGTGTTATGTCTAGTCTCGTTTGATTAAGACCTTGTGTTATGTCCGGTCTTGTGTGACTTGAGGCCTTGTGAATCATGTATATTCTCGTGTCACTAAGACCTTGTGTTATGTCTAGTCTTGTGTGACTAAGACCTTGTGTTTTGTCTAGTCTTGTATGACTACGACCTTGTGTTATGTCTAGCCTTGTGTGACTAAGACCTTGTGTTTGACCGCCATCAATCGATCAATCACATAGACAGAAATCCACATCGCGTTTCTCATCTCCCATGTGATTGGTCGATTGATGGTGGTCAAACCCTTTGTCTTGCCGAATTTACTTGCGCAATTAGTCTTCTGGAGCTTAATAGCAGGGGAGGACCCAAGGAGTTTTTATTGCGCGTAAGGGACGGATTATATGACTAGTATACATATATCCCTTATGCATAATGGAAATAATCCTGCTTTAAGAGCTCGAGGTACCTGTTATAACCATAGAATTACTTATCTATTTTATATTACCATGACCACAAAATTATAGAAAAACAACTCAAAGTACACAATACTTCAAATCACATACTAATCCAAGACGTTCTGCCAAACCATAAACGATAATCACCCCTTTAAGCGGATAGTTAGACGCAGCGTTAGAATTGAAGCCGGCAGCAGCTCCGCCGTTGTCAGAGCTGAACAAGATGATCGTGTTCTCCAGCGAGCCTTTCTTCCCTAAGGATTCCACCACTTTACCCACTGACTCGTCCAATTTTGTAAGCATACCTGCGAAAATAAGTTTAGTTTTATATTTTATCTATAAGTATAAAATCGACGTATTCCACATTGGGCACCCGTTTTAACGGCACCTGAGGAATTCCACATATGGTACCTGAGTTATTCCACATACGGCACATATCGATATTTTTTGCAGGTGCCATTAGTGGAATCATGTATTATTTAAAATGTTATTCCACTTTTGACACCTATGCATCATTAGGTACTAAGGCTGCCCCATTTCAAAACCTAGTGAGGGACACTTTTTACAAAAATCGTTTAATTGCATAATCTTGCTTACCTAAGTAAGTCCCTAACAAATACAAAACAACCAGCATTGAAAACTCACATATAACCAGATATATTTAAGTAACGATACCGATATTTTTGTAAAAAGTGTCCCTTACTAAGTTTTTAAATAGGGCAGCCGAGCTGACCTATTTTACGTTTATGTGCTCTCCTCTAAAATTTATTTTTAGGTCCTTACAAGTTTTTGAAATGGGGCAGCCCTCTAGTGTTGGGACGTTTATTTTATTAGGAACTCGAAATAAAAAAAATGGTTAAAATCAATAGAGTTTAATAACATGATAAAATATCACTTCCTCTTTTGCTTTTTTAGTTAGATGTTGAACATTATTTTATAACCAAACTAAAAGGATGCCAGATAAATAAAATACCTAAACTCTTGATTTAAAGTAACTACAGCAGACTACGGAGTCAAAGCCCGATGATTATGTAGTATTTTTGTATGATCTAACATCTGCGGAGTCACGTCCTCATCATTTCAGCCGAAAGACGTCCACTGCTGAACATGGCCTATGTGTCGCCACGTATCGGCCGGTCACGCTGGACCTCTGAAGGTCTTGCATCTAGAAGATTCCCATTTCCACCTGTGGCATATCGCTACCTAACTTTATCTGACTCTGTATAATAGGATGAAGTCTAAAGTCATGCGGTCATTACGCTAAATTGTTAATACAAATAATAACAATGATGTTGATACGAGCCGATTAACACTTGCAACAGTTGATTGACAACAATAATAATGCAGGCCCTTGCACTTCGTTGTTATTCATAAAGTTGATACTTGCAATCCGATAACATATATTTATACTGGGGTGAATGCATTGCCACTTTATCAGTACCTAATATTTAAAATTAGATCTGCGATAGTAACGACAAATTAAGTCAAAATTAACCTTACCTACCGGCCGCGTCTTACAAGTCGTAGGTCGTGGGTTCGAACCCAGGCAGGCGCTTTATTTTATGCACAGATAATATAATACTGGCATACGGATGCCTCGTCCCTACCTCGTCCCATACAAAGACACCGTGCCGACGTAACTAGCGTTTCTCGTCTGAGATGAAGATGATTATTTTTATAAGTACCAAAATGTGTTACAATACAAATGTTAAAAATCGATTACCATACCCCAGATAATTAAAATCGCGCCATCTATTGGAATCAATTTGAAATGACCTGTTGAAATAACCTTTGAAATGTGAATGAAGAGCCCAATATGTGTTTTGCGGGTATTAGTTTTATGTTTGCGATAAGAATTTTTAAGATACTCTCGCTTTTGGTTTTGGTCACATCATAATTTTGGGTGGTTTATTTTTATCATACTGTATTTATATCTTACTGTATTTATTTTATGTTCTTTGTATCCATTTTTTCATACACAACAAATTTGGTTTCCGTACGTCACATCCTAGGCGACCACTGAAAATCAGCGCCGTGCTGTGGATCCCCCACGGCACAGCATTATGCTGAGTGGAAGCCTTTTTGCCACAATCACGACATGCATCTGCCTTTTCACTCTATTTCTTTTCTGTTTTATTCAAAATGTAGGTAGTAAATGGTATTATTATTTTATTTATTTCTCATCTCTACTAACTTACTTTAAGTACTACTAATACTACTGTTAAGGGTTTAGCATAAGCATATATTTATATTGTATGTCGTTTTGTGACAATTAAACTCTTTTTCTTTCTTTCTTTTCTTCATTCAATATTCCATAATTTTGTGCTTACGAAAGTTGATTAAAAATGAACTTGATGAATTTTTTTTGTTAGCGCTGGGTCCCCCTGCTTTGTGTAAATTATTTCATAACCATTGCTCTCAAAACGGTGAAGGAAAACATCTTGAGGACACTGGCATGTCTTAGAACAAAAAATTCGAAGAAAGGAAGTCGCCCAACCTGCACTGGGCCCGCGTGGTGATTTACGGCCCATTCCCTCGCACAGAGAGGAAGCCTACACGCACAACGGAAGTCACGCAAAGGAATCACTTAAGTGCGGAAAAGGAGTCCATATATCCAATCTTTAACCTTACCTTTTTCTACAGTTTTAATTGCATTAAACTGTGGGATCAAATAAAAAAAAACAACATATCTACCCATCGGTATCGATACTTAGTAATGGATAGTTACACAATATAATGCACTAGCTTTTGCCCGCGGCTTCGCTCGCGTTAAGCATTTTTTTTTTTTTTTTTTTCGGGACCGGTCAATGTGGCGACGCTTGGGGGAGGCCTATGTCCAGCAGTGGACGTCTTTCGGCTGATATGATGATATTTTTTGCGGCTTTACTTTTGTTTAGCGTGTGTAAAAAATTAGGGCCTACAAAACTTCTTTGTAAACAATATTCTTAACTAATCTGTCATTAGGCGCTAAAACTATCAAGCTATTGGGTGAACTTACTCGTGAGCACGCAACATAAAACTGTCCATGAGAGAAGCAATGTTCTCTCAAGTCAATACCCGCAAATTTGAGAGTTTGCCCCTGAGACTTATTTATTGTCATGGCAAAGCAGACTTTTAGGGGAAACTGTAATCGTTTAAATTCGAACGGGATATCATTCGGTATTAATGGGATTCGTGGTATAAATACAGTTTCTCCTTTCGCACACCCAGTTAATATAGTGGCTTCCACTATATTGCGATGTAACGCTTTCACTTGCAGTCTCGTACCGTTACAAAGTTTTGGTGGTTTTAAATTTCGCAACAACATAATTGGAGTGCCCACACGCAGAATAAGCTTATGATAAGGCAAACCTGGCGGTTTCAATGAATTTAAAAATTCTACAGGGTAATTAGTAGCGTCATCTGTATTAACCACAGTATCAATCGAATTATAGACCTTTTCTTCGCCCTCTAACGACATGAGCAGGATATCGTTGATAGCTGCTGCTTGATCGTTCTTTGGAGTAAGTATGGCACGCTCACATAACCATTCAATAGGCTTGTCATGTATATGAATAATGTCTGGATAAACTTTAGACAGTAATTCTTGAACCGTTGTAACAACTGTGCACAATTCTTCCGGGATGGTTATCATTCCATCAAACGATGGAAAATCACCATTACCGATTTTAAGAAGGAGATCAGAAAATCTACCAGCAGACTTATCCCCGCCCAAATGTGCTCTCATGTTTTTAGAGAGCTTAAGAATATTAACCTGGGGCCACAAATTGGATTTCTTAATGCACGACTTTACTTCGTCAGCTCTGGTTCCTTTTGGCACCACTGGTAGAGTCTGTCGAAAGTCTCCAGCCAGCAAAACTGTTACGCCACCCATTAATTTTGTATTTCCCCTTATATCCTTTAGTGATCTGTTTAAGGCTTCAATACCACCTTTATGAGCCATCGTTATTTCGTCCCACACGATTATTTTTGTACTCTTTAAAACTTCAGCAAAATTACTTTGTTTGGAGATGTTGCAAATGGGTGTTTCAGCAGTGATTAAATTAAGTGGTAACTTAAAAGTAGCATGAGCAGTTCGACCACCTTTGAGTAATGTAGCAGCTATGCCGGACGACGCCACAGCCAGGGCAATGCCGTGAGTACTTCTTACTTTCGCCAAAAGTAAATTAATAAGGAAGGTTTTACCAGTTCCGCCTGGAGCGTCTAAGAAGAATAATCGACCGTCATTTGCATCTACACTTGTGATAATTTTATTGTAAACTTCCTGTTGCTCGTCATTCAAGGATACTTCATTTTTTCTTACTGCCTCTTCTAAGGCCACTGTATCGTAACTGGTCTCCTTCACGTACTCTCTATTTCCAAATTGTATTGATGTTATTGGCTGAGGTAATCCATACTCTTTAAGAGGACGGCCGCCTAATGATAATACGGCATCCTGTAATACCGACAGGCATTTGTTAAATATCAGGTCCGATGAGTGCTCTACATCCACGTCACCTTGCCTTTCCAGCTGTTTTTTAAAGTCCTCAGAAAGGTATTCTTTGTATTTCTCCCAAAGACATAAGGGGTCGGAAACCTGGCAGAAGAATAAAATTATAGCAAAAAGCTCTCGAATAATATGCGGTGTTTGACAAAGTGCTGCCTCTTCAAGAGCTGAATCCAAATGCCGATCATCTTCGAGTAAACCTAGAGCCTTGCACGCGGATTGGAAAGTGGGATGTAAGTGACCATCTACAGTTTTCATCGCTTCAAATGAAATTGGGCCTCTGATCTCATGTAGAAGCATTCGAAGGTGGTAGCATTCTGTATTGTTTGGATGAACAGTATAAACCCTACCTAGAACGTGTTCTTTTTTGACCCCTGACCATCCTTCAACATTCACTCCTCTTTTCCTTCTCTGAAACGATCGCTTGTTCCAAACGTAATACGCAGGGACTTCCGAGTATAGCAATGTTTTGGCAAAGTCATCCACGTTACACAGATCGAAAAAGGAGAGGAGTGTAGTTGTAGGAGGACTACTCAATTTGTCGCACAAGTTCTGCTCATTAAAATAAATTCTCTGTCCATTTTCTAAATGGACAGCAAGGTGCACTACAGGAGGAAAACGCTCATGTATTGGGAATTCAAGGATTCGCCAAACTGCTTCAGCTGAACTTATATATCGACCACTTGCGTAGGTTGTAACTTCATCCTTCTCATCCTTCCCGTTCTCTAAAGTAAACGTAGCCTGATCTGACCCTTTATTAACATATTTGCAAACGTATTTGATTGACTTCACTGAATGACAATACTCTACGTTCACGTGAGCGTTACATGTTCTTAATAGCACTGGATTATAAGGAACTACCCAACGATTATCTATTGATACACCCTTGATATTGACAGAGAATCCGCCGTCATCCAGAGAACGTCTCCTGTACTGCGGATAACCATCATCACCGGTTTGAGTTTCCTTAATAAGAGGCTTGGGATAACGTTTGCTACAAGAATTATCTTTCATGCATTGAGAATTTCGGTTTAAACTTCCACAGGGGCCATGTATCATATTACTTTTAACAATTTCGTAAAGCTCAGGATCACGATTGGGGTTAGGTATTTCAGCACAAATAATATTGTTAATTTGATCCGGAGTGATGCGATATTGAAGCCATAAAAGTATATGAATATGCGGAAGACCTCGCTTTTGCCATTCCGTCGAATACATATAACATCTCACTTCACCGAATATTTTTCCTTTTATCAACAAATCCATGACCTTTTTTACTTTTAATCGAAAGACACGCGAAATAATATCGTATCGATCATGAGATTTTTGTCCTGAAAGTAAGTGCTCATTTATGTCACTCCAGCGTGGGTTACATGTAAAAGTAATAAAAAGGTCGGGACGACCGTAATGTCTAACATAGGTCATGGCGTCTTGCGTTTTTTCGTGCATGTATCTTGGACCACCAGTGAAAGATGATGGAAGTACTACCATTTGTCCCAGCTGATTTGCTTCAGTATCTTGCCGTCCAATTGCATCTTTTAAATGAATATAATTATCTGCGCGCAATTTGGCTTGATTGTTTTTTATGTAGTTTAGTCTTTCAGTTTCTATTTTTGCGTATTCATCTACCAAATATTGACTAAAAAGAGCGCGATATTTAACCAAAAAGTTATCTTCTCCTTCTCTGATCATTATTCTGTATGAATAAAAACTTACAGCAGAGACTGTTTTTTTCAAGGGCAACTTTGTTGTGGGATTGCATTGTTGTATGTTGATTGAATAGCCATCGTCCCCCCAGCAAAACATCAACGGGTACTGCAGCGCGTCATAAGCTCGATGTATCTCACTGATACGCTGAAGTGAGTTACTTCGGCTTTCGAGGATGATGTCTCTTCGGTTAAAATGCTGATCTACCAATACTACAGCCACTTCATTTGCCGTTGGTGCATTAAATCTGCCTCTGTGTTCTCTTTGTGGTTTTTTATCTGCATGTATTACAACCTTGAATGACTCTGAAGGCGATATTTTATCAATGGCTGTTTTTAGATCTTTTATGTATGGGTTCACCTCATGTAACATAAGCTGCAATTGTTTGATTAAATTTGGTTTCAAATCAGGAAATTTAGAACATCGAATATTTGCTTCTCTATCATCTTCACCGACGAAATAAATTTGCAGAAACTGTGCATCCTGCCCAGATTCAGGTAATATACTTCCAATTAAATGATAGACTTGTCCTTGAACTTTAAAAGTTGGTGAAAAACCGCCTTCTTTTATTTGTTTTCCACCAAAGGAAGTCATTTGAAAACAGGCATTATATTTTCGGATATTATCCATGAAGTGTACATGATTTGGGTGTAAATCATTAACCAGACTGTAAAGTGGTTCAGGCAGTTGTTTAAACGGCTCAAGTTGTACTTTACCGGCGCTACAACACATGCCAGGTGTCTCATCTTTCCACTTCAAAGCGTTACACCACTGACACTTGTACGTCATAGAACCTAAGACTACACTGCTGTCAGTTCCATAAGCAATATCTGGGTCATACGCCAAACCCGAAAGCAACTTGCTTCTCCATACACGCTGAATTGTATTTTCTCTATACCGTGACTGAATCACTCTATGCACATCAGTATTCCTGGCCTGATATAGTGCAGCAGATTGCCTGTGTTTTTCAGGGTTTGCAGCCTGGTAGGTGGCGATAGATTGCCTGTGTTTTTCAGGGTGTGCAGCCTGGTAGGTGGCGACAGCTTGCCTGTGTTTTTCAGGGTGTGCAGCCAGGTAGGTGGCGACAGCTTGCCTCTGTACATCAGGGTGTTTTTTCTTATATTCAGACACAGCTTTACGGTGGGATTCAGGTTGAGTTTGTCTATATTTTTTTTGTGCCTTTTTTATTTGATTATTTCGTGTGTAATTAGTAAACCTTGCCCTACGTTTGTTTTTCTTTTTTTCTATTAATGTCACAGACTCAGACAATAAACTTCCTGTTAAATTTTCATCATAATTTAATGAAGATACTATAGGTACCTCCTGACAACCCTTTTCAACTTTAAGTTGCGAAGGTGTATCAATTGCAAAATCATGTTCTTCTACAGCTACCTCCATACGACGCCGAGTAATTTTCTGTGCTGCTATGGGAAGATAGGCATCAAAATGCCCACTGGACAAATCTTGGCTCAATCGTAATCGCCTAACCGGATAATTGTTAGATCCAGATTCCGTATATATGAGACCGTTTCTATAAACTTCAAACTTAAATGGGAATATTAATCCTGCTGCTATTAACTCACAAAGTCCGCCATAAGTAGCATTTTTTATCATATCAGCAAAATATTCGTCAGGTGTTAAGTAGTTATTACCATTCCTGTCATGGGTCATAATTGAAAACTGGCTCCAGTCATTAACCACATATCTGACAATGTCTGAACGCACCTCCATCGCTCTATCTTGTGTTCCGTACATTAAATAAGAGAGAGCACGAAACAAACATGCACCGTCACCAACAATAGGGACGACAGTACATTCTTCAACTTCTCCATTAACGTTCAGATTTTCTTTAGCCATTTTAAAAAAGTCGTACTGACAAAACCTATACTTAAACCAAACGAAAACAAAACAAATGCCAAATACAACCAAAACAATTTTAACGACCAACAACATCCAACCAACTGTGTACAACTAACCTATCTGACGACGAAAGTTAAATAATTACTGGAGTGGGTCATTAATCCGCGGAAAATCTTAACACCGCGATTCAGAAAAATGACTTAATTGCACAACGCCATCTACTGTCAAAATTTAGAACTAAAAATTATTTTGTTCGTCATTAGTTCCATTAGGTACTAATAGTTCAAACTAATACATTTACATCCTCCATCATCCCGGTAAGCGGACGTCTTCATCATAGTAGCTCCAACCTTTAATTTCAGTTCAATCAGTCGAAAATCTAAGAAGTTTTATACAAACTTTTATCCCCTATTTTATCCCCTTAGGGGTGGAATGTATCAAAATCCTTTCTTAGGGGATGCCTACATCATAGTAGCTATATGCATGCAAAGTCTCAGCCCGATCGGTCTAAAATTGACAAAGTTTCATACAAACTTTCATCCCCTGTTTTATCCCCTTGGGGGTAGAATTTATCAAAATCCTTTCTTAGCGGATGCCTACGTCATAACATCTACCTGCATGCCAAATTTCAGCCCGATCCGTCCAGTGGTTTGGGCTGTGCGTTGATAGATCACTATGTCAGTCAGTCAGTCACCTTTGAGTTTTATATATTTAGATGGTGGGAGCCTAACTCCTCGTCGGTCCAAAGGAAGATATTTCCTTCTTGTAAAGCCCATTGCGTTTAGAAATTTTTGTTGTTTTGTATTCACCTGTGGATATTATCTTAGTAAATTTAAGAAGATATAAGAATCCCTTACTTATTTCAAAATGTCTACGATAAACATTTGCATGGTTCCGTTACTCTCTCTTACCTATGAACAAGCTTTTATGGACTACAGGTTTTAATCCGTCTTGGCCTGGACATTTGTGTTGTGAGAATACCTAATGTACCCTCAGAAAAGGAGGTCTTTAAACTAGGTAACCTGTAAAAAGTTTAATTAAAAACTACTAGCCTATGTTACCCGGACCATAATAACGAATCGATTGACACCTTATTCATCAAAATCGGATGGATAGTTTAGGCGCTGCGGAGGAACATACGTAAATACAAACATACATTATAGACTGCTAAAATCATAAAACTTCCTTTTGGCTTTGCCGAAGTCGGGTAAAAAAGGTAGCTGCTCAGTGCCCACACTAACCTGCATATTTCCTCCTCTGCAAATCATTGATATGTGAGAATCTTTCAATGACATCATCTGGCGCTCTCAAGAACTCTGATGGGTTCCCACTGTGCATCGCAGAATGTGCTACCATTAAAAATAATGGGTCACTCTTGTTGTGAGCGTTTACCACCTGAAAGCAAAAGTAACTTCATTATTATATTACTTAATATTATAAATGCGAAAGTTAGGATGGATGGTTGTATGGTTGTTATCCAATCACGCAGGAACGGCTGAACCGATCTGGATGAAATTAGGCACACAGATAGATTATAGTCTGCAATAGCACATAGGTTGAGTCCCGGTAGTATGTTCGCGTGGAATAATTTCCGATTATTTCATATCATGCACTGGCAGAAGCTAGTTATAAATCAATCTGTGACTTGAAAAGTTTCGCCATTTCTTATGCTTAATATAACTAAATTTTAATGTGCAGTGCAACACCTTTTACTATGGGACTTCAAGTTTGCCCTAGTCGATCATTCTTGCATACAAACGTAATAATCATAATCATTTATTTGCTAATATTGGTAATTACATAGAGTTCTTAAGCACAGTCTAACCATATTACACCTTGAGGCATGCAAATCACAAGCTTACGGCTTAGCACGTAGTCTGGCGATTACTCCACTGTTTGATGGTGTACATTCAAATTAAAAAAATGATATAAATTTGTCCCATCATTATCTAGCCCTGTATGGAAACAAAAAAGAAAACAAAATATATATTTGAAAGTAATGAGCGTCGAAAATTCCATATTTCAACACTAATTTTAACGAATCTTTGGGCGCAAATAAATACCATAAGAAGAAGGAAAATTGCAAAACAGTCACCATACAGGGATAGATTAGTAGTCAAAAATGCAAATAATTTTATTTTGAACAGATACATTTAGTCGTTTTTTCATGATATTCATGCTCCCAAATCATCATCCATTTCGCTTCAGATTTGCAAAAGTGTGTATTCATACGCGAACTAGCTTCTTACTGCTCATCACAGCATCAATCTCTTTCGCACGTGGTGACGGATGAGATAGCATGCATTTTAACCCCGCGCACAAAACAGTTCATGCCGTCGACAAGGGCATACTTGAGACAAACCTGAAACCGCGCGCAATGAGATCGCATTGCGCGCTGACATGTAGGGAACAGCAGTTCTTTTTTACGATATAAGGGGTGATAAAGTATTCATGATGAGTACAATGACTTCAGTTTTTGATACCTTGCAAGAAGACAAATATCAAATAAAAAAGTTATGTGAACAGTAAACCCCTGTGCGAAGCCAAGGAATCTACCTAACTCTGCATGTGCTGCGATATTTAAAAATATAACTATCTTTTTTAATGGATTTCTACTAATAAAGGCGAGTACTGTTAAGGAAGTTATTTATTAATTAAAGCTATACTTACTTTAACTGATTTAAAGATATACTTACTTTAACTGCTTCTTTGGTGTAAATGTCTGTCGCATACTGACCGAATAGACCATCAGCAACATCGAAACCTGAAGAAAAATATATTTGTTTATGAACCGAAAAAACTAAAAGCGTAACGTAACAATTAATTAATTAACACGTAAGAAGTCGTCCATCGCGCCGTGACGTCATTGGGTATAGTAACGTCTCCCGCCATCCACGCGGGCCACGAGTGACACGTACGGATTTGCTAAGTTATAATAGTATAGCACAACCACCCAATGTTCCCATTCCCACTGCTGGGACACAGGTCTCCCCTCTGTGAGAGGGAGTGGGTCGAAATTCACCATGCGGGCCCAGTGCGGGTTGGTGCAGAGTGCAAAGTAGTCTATACCAATATTATAAAGTGGAAAGATTTTTTTGTTTGTTTTTACCGAATAGGCTCCGAAACTACTGGACCGATTTAAAAAATTCTTTCACCAATAGAAAGCTACATTATTCCTGAGTGACATAGGCTATTTTTTTAATCCCGAAAACGAATCCTGTGGGGTGGGCCACGGGAGCGAAGCCGTGGGGAACAGCTAGTATTGTATATTCTTACTTTTTTATTAGTGATCATGTAACAGGCGCTAATTGAATGATGTTCATTATAATGCAAAAAAGTTTGAAAAAGTACCAACTGTCCGACTCCGAAAGATACATTAATTATTCATTTATATTGGTATACTTACAACTGTAACTTGATAAAAATCATTTAAGTTTATTTAACAGAAATTTCTTTTAAAGCTTTTTCTGGTAGGTTTACCTCTCCTGAAGTCGTAGCCCCATGTATTATGCTCCATATTGGTGTGGTCATATAAATCGATCTTTCCAGTCCAGAAGCCGATGTGAGAGTCAAATCTAAAAAGATAAATAGTTTATCAAGTTTGGGAAAAATAACATACTTGACACGAAGGAATAATGATTGATTATATACCTGCTATGTGCTTACTCCGAGTTTTTACTCGAGCTTCGGTAATCGATCTTGTAGGTAAATTTATAAACAAAAAAAGAGGTTTCTTCTTTATTACCCGCCTGCCGAAGGAGTGTAATGTGTTTATCAGTCTATGTATGTATGTATATATGTATGTATGAATGTTTGTGCCTATGTGGCCTTCTAGAGACCAAACGCGTTGACCTATTTTCATGATTTTTACGTCAATCGATTCGACTTAACCCTGCGAGTGTCACTGGCTACATTAAAATTGGAAAATAGTAAAATGGCGGATTCTGGGCATGATTTTCTTCTTGTTATGTCTTTTTAGTGCGTTTTTTAAGCAGTCGGTTTTTTTTGTTATTTAAAAATAATTTTTTGTCACCAGTTTCAATACAAATTGACGTTTACGTCAACACGGGCCAGCGTGACTCAAAACTTGCACTAACCTCACTTGAAAGTCAGATTCAACAGTGGCGACTATAAAATAATAATAAACGATAAAACTGATTTGGACACCGCAACAAAATTAATCAGAAAATAATAGCAGAGGAGTAAGAAAATCATAAGTACTACTTTTTTATGTTTTATAGGCTCGCGCTTGACCACCATCTCACCTATTGGTAAGCGATGATGTGGTCGACGGTGAGACACGCTTGCCTAGAAATAACCTATTCACTCTTGACTTAAAGACTCCTAGATTGTAGCTGTCGGGAAACACAGACTCCGGCAGGGAATTCCACTCCTTAACTGTACGCATAATAAAAGTGTTTCCAAAACGTTTTGTGCGTATGGGTGGAATGTCCACCATGTGCCGATGGCGCATCGCCGTACGTCTGGTAGTCCGATGATGAAACGGGCTGGGTGGAATTAGATCGTGCAATTCCAACGCACACTCCCCGAAATGTAACCGATAAAAAACTGACAAGCTGGCAACTCGGCGACGGTGTTCAAGGCTCTGGAGCCTTTACTTGATCAGTGCCTCATCACCGATGAAGCTCTTGGCCCGCTTTTCGATCGACTCCTGTGCGTCGAGCTGGTATATTTGGTACTCCCTCCTTGTTCAAGCAGGTAACAGAATAGATCTAGTCACAAAGGCACGTTTAAAACTGAGGTAAGCCTAATTGCCGAGCACTACGAATTAAATTGAGAGTTTTTATAGTTGATTCAATAAGAAGATACCAACTTTCAAAGACTACCTCATACAAACAGTTTTATCAATATATAATTTAAGCTTATTAGGTGGATAGTTAAATGACATGTACTAACCCACGGTTCAAAGGAAGATATTCCTTTTTGTAATGGCCTAGATGCCATTTTCCAACTAGGTGCGTTTTGTAACCCAGATCTTTGAGATACTGTGGTAATATCTTCTCTGATAGAGGGAGGCCTCTTGGCTCTTCTCCATATATGACGGCGTGTTGCATTCCTGGGGACAGATTCAGAGTTACAATTTATAAAATAAAATTGAACAATGTATTCTTAGTTAGATTGCCAAGGGTGACCGTCTAGACCTGGCTGGAACCACTTCCAATCTGTAAATAATTTCGACCATCTTTTGAAGCTGTCGTGCGCGTTTTGATCAAGGGCCTGATACAGAAGGCAGTGCGCGCCGATACGGCTGCATTATGAAGAAGTTCCTGTCTCTGGAACCCTAACTTCTAGTAGTTTGGACCTTGCTCCCGGCATTGATGGTTTCCTACGTATTTTAAATGTTTTTTTTCTATAAAAAATATTTAAAATGTAAAACGGTATGAGTAAGAATAAACAAACTACATGGTACATATCGAACTCACCAGTATGTATGGGGTATTTGCCAGTCATCAGTGCCGACCTGGAGGGGGTGCATATAGGAGTCACATAGTAGTTCTGTAGCACGATGCCGGAGTACGCCAGGGCATCGATGTTTGGCGTCGGAATCTGGTTCGAGCCGTGAAAGCCCACATCGTTCCAACCCTTTAACATAACATCATTCTTGTAAATAAGGGTTAGGCTACTGAGATTCTACAGATGGAAAAACCCCAATAACCAAATTCCCGACCTAGGAATCGAACCCAGACCCGGGGGTTCCATAGTGAAATCATTCAGAAATTATGTGTACTACACGCCCTTAACGGATCTAGGTCGACTTTTCCTGTAACCCTGTATACGCCCCAATGTATACGCAGTACTGGCTGTGCGCCCAGTCGATGCCAAAATATCTATATTGAATCTCCTTTTGAACAGTTTTGTTTGCAAGATATTATTTGATTTACATATGCTATTTCAGTTATGAAGAAAATTCTAAACGAATGATAGGAATGAGAAATATTGTGCATGGGCACAGAGTTTATAGTTGTGCAAAAATATGCTCCGAAAATATAATTGGTGTGAAAATATAATGGTTTTAGAGATACACGATTCTGTAAAACGTTACTCCAGCAGGAAATGCAATATCTCGAAAACCTGATGACGCACCAGATATTTTCGGCGCAAATTTTTGCACAGCTATAAACTCTCTGCCTATGCACAATATTTCTCACTCCGATCATTCGTTTAGCATGTTGTCATTTATCAAAAATGACAACACGCACTATTTTTTTATGTGGCGCACATTCACAGCAGATTACGCACTTATTATACGTTCCACTGATATCACTCTAGGAACCACTTTCTTGCTGGGGTAACGTTCTCGATGCGCAAATCCACGATCTTGGTTTAACCCTGAATGGTGGGGAAATCTTCGAAGAGAATTTCGAGTACCTGCTCCCCCGGATTAGTAGGCTTGGGTGCTTTGCATAGACTGCTGCCCAATCTCAGAGGCAGAAACAGACTGTCAGATGTCCGACGCTACAGGACTAAAATCCATTAGCCTGCAGCGGAAAATGGTTATTTGAATTGCACGTGGCTGACTGAAAAGAGCGGTAAGCATATCCTAAAGCCTCATTCAGGAACTAAAGTAGGTGTCTTTGGTAAGTACCAATTTTTTGCGTTAAGGACACCGAATTCCAAAAATAAAAGTTATTTTTCCCTTTGAAGTTTTCTTATTTGGAAGTCGGTGGTATTTTTTTGTACGTTTTCGTCCAACGGTCGAGATTGATGTGCACAGTAACAAGCTAATTACTTGTCGGTTCGGTAAATTTTTTGTGACGCTAACGCCACCTGTGCCGCACGTGTTCGGGTTGGCGTCGCGATCATGGCTACCTGGGTGGTCGCGAAGTGTAAACAATGTCGAGTCCTAACCCATTAGCGAATAATACTGACACAAATATCATGCAGACGAATACGCAATCAGAAAACACAATATACAAATAGAGGAGATGGAGACAAACTTTGAGGATCAACAAGTAATAGATAACTCTTAATCACGAAAGAAGAGACCAATAGAAGAGATAGATGATAACTGGACTGTTGTTAACAATAACGGCAAACGTTATAAGAGTTTAAGTAATCTTACATCTCTAGACTCCCAAGGAAAAATAGAAATTGCAATAACTTGTAAGGAAGCCCTGCCTAAACAGTTTAAATTAGCCAAACTATTACAAGCCAACAACATTAAACGCGTTTCATGCATAAATATGTTAATCAGTTTAAAGTAATGTTATAGTACGAAAGCGATTTAGATGTAAAAAAGTTAATTAACTACACAGAATTTAAGGAAAAGAAATGGCATATTTCTAAAACTATGGAGGTTCAAATAACCTACGGAATAAATAAAAACATAGAACTTGATTGTAACGAGGCAGAATAAATAAATAGTTTGTCGTCTGAGACAGAAATAATATCGGTTGTCGGTTAGGCTTAGTCGCAGACTGAGGGATGGTTCTGGATGGACTGAGAGTGAGACTTTAAGAGTATGTTTCAAAGGTTCTTCACTACCAGCATATAAACATATGTATGGTGTTAGAATAAATGTGGAGCCATATGTCTATCCAGTTAGAGAATGTTCTAACTGTTGAAAATTCGGTCATTACAAAAAGATTGCCCAACAAGAAAATTGTGTGCACTACATGCAGCAAGAATCACGAATGTTGTGAAACGATTTCGTATACGTGCGTCATTTGCAAAGGTGAACATATGGCATTGAGCAAAAATTGTCCTATATATGAGAAGGAGAAGAAAATAAGAAATATAATGTCCCAGTTCAACTGTACCTACAAAAAAGCCCTCACAATGTAGGTACGTCCCATCTTCGACTCCAATTCAGACAAAGAAATTTTTAATACACCTAATTCTGAGCCATGCCCTAAACCCCGAGCTGTGACTGAACAAGTAACCTCAAGTCCGTTTCATAAAACGCCGCGGCCTCTGTATTCCTCTGTCTGTGAAGGTATACACGGCTTGATGTCAACTGGGCAAACTAAAAGTACATCAGATCCCGTAGTCCCCACTACTTCATCTAGAAATAAAACAAAGTCAAAAAATAAAAAAGTACACAGCCAGAAAGTCAACGATATCTCCTATGATTGGGAATGGTTTTGTTCAGACACGGATAGTGATACCAGCAAAAAAGAAGAAGAAAAAAGAAGAAGAAGAAGTATACAGAGAAATCTAAAAAAGAAAAGGACAGTACATTTAACAAAATCAGTGAGTTACTGGCAAAATGTAAGGAAATTATTTTAAAGAGGCATTATACTTTAACTAATAAAATTAAAATGTGTGTCCAAATACTCTTGGAGTCGTTTATACAATTGATTATAAATAAGATTTTTAACTTGTCCAGTAATAAATTAAGTGCAACAAAAAGGCAGCGAAAACTAATAATAAATATAAATTAAAAATGATTCAATGGAACTGACCAAGTTTCAAATGGAAGGTAACGCAATTGGAAGCCCTGCTTTCTTAAGAAAGTATACATATTGCTACACTGTCAGAGACCTGGTTGGAACCTGAGTTCATCCTACGAGTTAGTGGATATAATGTACATCGTAAAGGTAGATGGGATGGATATGGAGGAGTTTTAATCTTAAACCACAACTCGGTTAAAGCTCAGGTTACTCAATGTCAAATTGGAAATGCCGTCTTAGAAATCTTACACCTTAAAATTCATAATTGTGAGTCCCTGAATAACATTATATCTGTTTACTGCCCACCTTCTGATCGAACGTGTCAACAAGATTGAAATGAACTATTAACAAGGTGTGAAGATAAAACGCTTTTGCTTGAAGATTTTAACGGACACCATAGTAACTGGTCATGTAAAAATGGCAAGGGGCAAACAAATACTCGATTTCTTGTTATGTCATAACTTAACAGTGATGAATGATGGAGCTCCAACCAGAATTAAACTGGTAGGCGGAGTCTTGCAAAGATCATCTCTTGATATGTCACTCGTAACAACAGATATTGCTGTTAAATTTGATTGGACAGTGACCAATGAATGTCTAGGAAGTGACCACCTCATCAATAAAATTTTATCCAACTGTCCATCAGCCAGGAATTCAGATATTAAAAGAGACTTTAAAAAGGCTGACTGGCAGCAGTATCGACTTTACCTGGAAGAGACATTTTACAATTTTAATGTAACTGACTTACAACAGGCATTGGTCGTTTGCCTGTTGTAAGTCATCAGTAACATTAAAATTGTAAAATGTCTCTTCCTTTTTTGGATAGTTTGAATAAAGCAGCAGAACTCCACATTCCAGCAATAAAAATCAATCGAAACCCCAGCAATAACTTTAAACCCAAAACCTACTGGACTCCTACATTGTCTAAAAAGGTAGCGGAACGAAGACTTGCACTGGCGCAGTTTTGTGGTAACCCGACTCCTAATAAATTATTACTGTTAAAATATAAAATTTGTATCGCGCAAAGAGACATCAGAATTCGAAAAGGAAGTCATTCCAAAACGTTTGTTCAACAGTCGATTGTGTTACCTCTTCTAGTGATATGTGGAGAAAAATTAAGTGGTACAAAGGCTATCACAATACTTGCAATCGGTATGTAAGTGAAACTCAAGCATTGAATTTGCTACAAAGTTTGACACCTGATTATGTTATTAATGAGCAGCCAGGTTTATATCTAAAAATATTAATTAAAATACTGCAGTGTTCTGAAGACCTACATTTTACAGAAGTCCGATCTTCTCTGATGGATGACCGACCGCTTGTCCCGATTTTTTCTCATCTTTATGCTATTTCAGGCTTCCTTACTGTACATATGTTAGGGATGAACATCGCTCACTGACGTATGTCTAGAATAATCTACCCGTTGGCGACAATACAAACAAAGTTAAATGGAAAAAAATATAACCAGCCAAGTACGAGCCGGACTCTAGATTGGACAGGATCCGCTAGAGGGCAGCCTCGGCCCGCTACAGTCTGGGATACAAACCTCGGAAATGCTCTACGAAATTCCACCGGCTGTGGAGGAAGAGTCCCAGGTACTTCATGATCGACCCGACGCCGATGTATACCCCTCCTACCGTTATTTGGGATCCCGGCGGTGGCGCATTCCGAGGACCATGAAAACACATGGCCTAGGACTTGTGCAAGGCCACCTCAAGTCCCAATTGCCGGTTCCACTCTCCCTGGTGACCAGGGTAGATGGTAGCCCTAGCCGTCAAACAGGCCTCGACCACGAGACAGAGTTAGAGCGGCATCCGGTGGTACCGGAGTGCCTCCTTGATGCAAGTCCAGGGCAGGGTTTTGAAGGCATTCGCGATGTCTAGATACACCGCCAAGATGAACCAACCCAGGCCACTGCATCACCCGTCGTGAGGGCTCGCACGCGCATGATGGCGTCCACCGTAGAGCGCCCCGCCCCCTGCGGAAACCAAACTAGGACCAGGACCAGATTCCCCGTCTTCCAACAAAGTGGGAACTGGCCCCTCTTCAAACATACGCTAAGGAACCCCCTTAGTCGAGGACCGAGAGTCCGTTCCTGTGGCGGTATTATTGGCATTCAGCCTACGTACCGCCACTCTAAGCTCCATATCGGTCACCTCCTGAGCATCATCGTCGTCGTCGGCGGTGTGGTCCTCATCGAGCACTGAGCATGGGTGTGGGAGTATGTTCCCCTCGCGAAAGGAACAGAGTGCTAACCACACCCTCCATGAGCTGCGGCCGGAGACTCTGCGTCAGCGGGGGAGCCCATGGGCGGAGTTTGCCCTGCACTATTTTGTAAGGGCATCCCCACGGATCCCTGTTTAGAGTTCCAAGCGACTCCTCGCGGGCCAGTCCCTTGGCCCGCTTGATCTCCGCTCGGAGAGCGGTCTTCGCAACTCTGTACCCCTCATATGGCTCCTCCTCAATGGCTCCTGTAATATTTGGTGGGTGGTTACTGAGCCCGCGGTGCCTGGTGTACCGGCAACCCGCAGCAACGCAATTCGTGCAATGGCGCCGGGCGCGTTTTTCGGACATGACCTCCCGGAACCACTCCACCTTGTCGTTGATGACACCCAGGATCTGCACGATCGAGGCTTCCAGGAGGAGCTCCCGGTCCAGCTGCTTCAGCACCCACCTCGGATCACTTGGGGTCTGTCGGACCGGCGCGCTCTAGGTCTGAGCGGAGTGTCGAACCGAATATACCGTTGGTCGTATACCACTATAAAGCCAAAAATAAGAAATTTAATTTTCGCTTTATAGTGCTTTGTGTTTTCGTAATAGTAAGCACTCTAGCGGGTAGGTAAACAGTAATATTTATAGGCAGTGCGTGACCCATCGTTCATATATTTTCATGGTTCGGAACGGGCCATAATGCCCATAATATATACTAACTGTAACTTGCTTCAACATATTTGATAGTAACTGGGTATATATCGCCGGTAAGATAGTAGATCTTACCGGCGATATATACTCATAAATTACCGAAGAAATTAGTAATTAACAAATTTCTTTAATTAATTTGTTGATTTCTTTTATTTAATTTGTTGCCTATCTCAATCTGTAACTGTATACATGACCTTTAAGGGCATTGCTCGGTTGATTATGTGGGAACAGAGGATTATCTAATGTTGATAATGTGCTGTTTGTATATAAATATAAGTGAAGATAAGGTAGAATTAAAATGTGAAATTCGTTAAAGTAAAGGTTTAAATGAATGCCGTGTATTTATTAGTTGTACACTTCTAATTGAAGCAGAAAATATTACGTTGTACCTTTACCTTTGATATTTAATTCTTATTAGCGTGCCAGACACAAATTTTTAACTCTATGCGTATTAATGTAAATCTAAATTTCTTTTTCGACTCGGCTACAAGTAGTATATATTTTAATTTTGATATTTTTAACTTACTAATGTTTGCGTAACTTCAGTTTCATTTACGTAAAAGCTTCTTTGTGTATTCGGTTAATATCAACATTGTCGGAAGTTTTCAGCAAGCAACTACTTTCATACTATTCTGAAGTTTAAGCATATCCTTTATAGTACAAACTTTAGAGAAACAACTTCCCAAACAAATTAAATAATGACTTACCAAGTCATCAGCTAAGAAGATCACAATATTTGGCCTGACTCCGGCCGTAGCCCGGCACAGCACTAAACAGGCACTTAGTAGCAACAACATGCCGCGGCGCTCTCCCGATTACGAATAAACACAATGAGAGTTCGGAACCGAAATAGGCTATCTACAATCGCGGTGCACATAAAGCAGTCCGTGTAACTCTATGGCGGTGCATGATAATGAAGTTACCTACATCCTTATAGTAGGATCATTTAGCGCTTTAGGTCACTGACACAATGTAGCCCATAGGTGTATTTCAAAAGTTATAAATGAAAATGCTGTTTTCTGTGCAATTTCCCAGCGGAATCACCATGCGTGGTAACGGTTCTTTAGACAGGTAGCGTTCAAGTGATTGATTTTGGGAAGTGTTCCAGGGACTGAATAGTAAAAGGGCCAATACTATCGCTTAGTTTGGTAGATAATATTGAAGATTGTAGTTATTTATTGCTGCAAGCTTTTATTTAACTTGCAATGTATGTATGTATGTGTATTCGGGTCGAATCTTGTAACTGAATTTTAAAGCAGTTATCCAACACCGATTAAAATGAAATTTTGCGTACACGTTTAGTTTGGATGACAATGCATGGTTAGATAAGTGACGTAATAATTCTACATCCAATATGGCGGACTGCCCAAGATAGCGGACTAGTAATTTTTTGTGCACTGTCATGATGTGTATCAAATGAAAGGGTTTGCTGAGAAGAATACGAAAAAAAGCTTGTTCATATTAGTCACCACTTCCTAGTGTTATACATGGAAGAAGAAGTTGGCTCAACTAACTCCCCAGCAACTCATGTGTCTGAGCTTGCATTTAATTTGTTTTATAGAATAGAATAGAATACTCTTTATTATAAGTTACAGAAAGTATAGACGAAGAAAACATTACACAGGGTGACAATGGGCGCCTTATCGCTAAAAGCGATCTTTTCAAGACAACCTTTGGAAGAAACACAGTACTGTAGGTAAGTCTTCAGTAGTGTAGGTTAGGTTATCTTTCGTGTATTATTTATATATAAAATAAATACATTATATATATATATGATATAGACAAATATACAGTAATAAGCATGGAACAAAAACAGAGAAAATCAAGAAAAATAACTATTAAAGAGAGAAGTGATTCTTTACCATAGTTTTAAAAATGGGCAGAGATTGAGCACGCCTTATTGACACGGGCAAAGCATTCTACAACCGCACCGCTTGAACCTTAAAAGATTTGTCGTAAAAGCTGGTGGAATGCATCGGCATCTCTAGTCTCAAGTTTTCCGATGACCTGAGATGTCTATTATGTGTGTCATGAAGGAACTTGAAACGTTCTATTTTGTTTTTCGGCAGGATTGGGTGTGCAAAGTAACATGACTTGACACAGAAAAATAATATAATATAGTTATTTAAGGGCTTATTCCGCGAGCAGGTGAGCCAGTTAGTTACTATACGGTATCCTGCCTTTTCGCCTAAAAATTTTTTGGCAGATTATCGCTTGCCAACCAACGTTTCGCCGATGTTTCACTTTGACAACTTTGTGTTAGCAAATTTGTGTATGACAACGTTTCATTTGATAGAATTATTGTTAAGCTGATTATTTATGCACAAAACGTTTGGGACATTTATCATTTGTCAAACATTTCCCTAGGCCACACAACTATTAGACGAATGACGTTTAGAACAATGACCATTAACGCGCGAAGGCAAACGAGTGAAGCGAGCGTGCTGCGGGAGCGGCGTGACAGAAATAAATCGCTGCAAAACCGACTAATAACAATCTAGGGACTAATAACACTCTAGGGGTAGGCCCCTAGAGTGTTATTTAAAATCACGTAGGCGCGGAGGGACGAGGACGAAACAAAGACTGGTAGTAAGTGACGCAGATAGACAGACAAAAAAAGCAACTTATTAGATATGGTGATAACTTGATAAGACTAGTCTACAAAATATACTGTCAGTTTTTCTTTGCTGCAGTATTTTACAAAATTTTATGTGCCATTGATAACGTTAATACTTAATATTTTGTTAATATTTAAAAAAAAATACCCACGGCTAGTCAATATAATTATATTTTGATTTTAATAACTTTAAAAAAAATGCTCGTATTTAGTTTCATTTTTTAAAATATTCACTCACATTATACCTCATTATATTTCATTAGTGCCCAAAATGAGTAACTGTGTATTTAATACTTAACTTACTTATCAGCCGCGTTTCTTCGCTAGCAAGGGTCTGCATTGATGTCATAGAGACATGGCGCTGAAAAAGGCTTGCACGGTGATTGGAATACTCTCATCAGAATACTCTAAGGATTGTAGGTACATTCCTGAAAAATATGAAGAGATTTAATGAAGAACACAGGTCTCCCAGCCATTTCTTGGAAGCTAGTAGTTTGGACTTCTATCCGTTTATGAAAAAAGGTTCGTTCCTTATGGAATGGAACTTAATTATAAAAACCGGTCGAGTGCGAGTCGAACTCGTGCGCCGAGTGTTCCGTACCTACCCATTATACCGTCATAAAAAAAATGGTATCATTTTTATTAGTGACTAAGTTTTAAAGATATGGGCAAATTTAAATTTACGCGAAAACTTGTTAGTACCAAAATTTAACTGAAAAACTTTTTTTATTTTTTGGATTTTCCCTTATTTGTGCTGTAAGACCTTACTTTTCGCCTTTTTTACTTTCTCAAATATTTATAGGCAACAGCAGGTGCATGGTTTATCCTATTTTACTTACTATTATAAACGTGAAAGTTTGTGAGGATGGATGGATGTTTGTTACTCTTTCACGCAAAAACTACTGAACGGATCTTGATGAAACTTTACAGAAATATAGCTTATACATCAGAACAACATATAGGCTATAATTTATAAAGATATTCGGCGAAGTACTAATATCACGCGGGTGGCAGCTAGTTGATTAATAAAGTTATGCTGGTAACTCTTCGATCAATATAGGTGTGATATTATATTATTTTTCTTTAATGATTCAAGAATTACCTGATGCTTGTAACCTTGTCTTTACTAGGCGTTTTAGTAATGTTGTCGATGACCTCAGCGGATTTGCTCTTGTGTACACAACAAAGTCGTAACTGCCTTCACGCCCGCCTGGCCCATATCAAAAGTCCGGGAATTCGTTGTAATTTGTACCTGGAAATGATTCTGTATCTATCAATGTTTCTTAAACTAATTTAAAAGAATACTCAGTTTTTCGTGCATCTGGTTTAGTATCAACATAATTATAATAATTAGATATTGTAATTGGCTTTTGGACGTGTTATATTATATAAATTAATTTTATTAAATGTTATGTACATCTAGAAATTTTCGAAGCAAGAACTTGCCTACTATTCTGAAGAATTCCTATACCATTGTTAGCTTCTTACACACTTTAGAGCAACAAGATTTCAAATATTAACTTACCAAGCCATCAGCTAAGAAGATCACAATATTCGGCCTGCTGGCCGTAGCCCGGTACAGAACTAAACAGGCGCTTAGTAGCACAACTCTCCCGGTATGAACACAATAAGAGACACATGAATCGTATAGGTAAGTTAAATCTCTTATTTTCTCACGAGGAAGCCGTCCTGAAGTTGGCTACAATGGCTGCACAGTATTAAAACCCAAACAGAAAAAAAAAAAAAACGAAAAACCAGACTGCTTTAGAAGCGAATTAAAAATACGTAAACAAGACGAAAATCATGCTGTGCATTCGGAGGATACATAATCGCGAGCTGGCTGACCAAAGCCAGATGTATCCTCTGACTGCACAGCATGATTTTCTTCTTAAGACGAGTCGATTGACGTAAGAATCATGAAAATCGGCCAACGCGTTTGGTCTCTATAAATCCAGAAAGGAACACAGACACATGGACTGATAAACACATTACCCTCCTTCAGCAGTTGGGTAAAAACAGCACCGCGCCGTGCTTCGGGCATCGGAAAGCCAACTTCAGGTCGGCCAAGAAGTTTGCTGAGAACTATAGGTACTATGAAATTTCTAGGCTCTACGTTCAAAGACCGGCAATGCATTTGAAACATGAGCAGGGGGCAAATCCGCTACCTGCTTAAGGGCCTTTACTGGGCACTTTGGAACCAACGACATGCTCATGAAGATGGGTCTGCAGGTTGTGTGGGGAACATACGGAACGCACGGAGCACCTTCTGTGCACATGCGATGCACTGGCTGGTAAGCGAATGAGTCTCCTAGGGGTTGGATATCCAAAACCAGAAGACTATTGGCTCATATCTCCTAGTCTCGTTGTAAAACTCATTAAAAGAGTTTTCAACAAGATTGGGGAGGAGTAAGTTATCTAGGGGACCACAATAGATCGTAAGGGTCGAAGTGTCCGAGTTATTTCCCTCCACAAGATAAGATAAGATAGGTTAGCTAATGTTAAAATAAACTCAATTTGAAATAACATTAGATATTAAAATAGTCGCTTTTTAAACAGTCCGTTCAATCTATTTTGAGTTGTATTCACTAAACATAAGGATGACATAAAAAAAACCAATACCGACTGTTTACTACGGCTGCCATTGTCATGCCACCAACGCAATAGAAGTCAAAATTGTTTTAACGGCTTTTTTGTTATTTTTTTTTTATCTTATTTCAAATGTGGTAGTGTGCTACGATTACTTGTGAATGTAAATAATTAACTCGTATTTTTATCTTCATAAAAGTGTGTGCAAAACGTTGTGGAGATAGGGTTCAGTAGGCAACACATACTTTTTCTAATAACTGGTTTTAAAATAGTACATTGCTTTAAAGGAGGATGCCCATTTTGTAAAGGAATTTGGAAAAAAAACCAGTCAAGTGCGAGTCGGCCTCGTGCACGGGATGTTCCGTACCGTCATCGCAAAAAGCGGCGAAAAAAAATCACGTTTATTCTATGGGATCACCACTTAAATATTTATTTTAGTCTGTTTTTAGTATTTGTTGTTATAGCGGCAACAGGAATACTAGCGGTAATAGGCGAAAATTTCAACTGTCTAGCTATAAAGGTTTACGAGATACAGCCCTGATGACAGACAGACAGACGGACCGCGGAGTCTTAGTAATAGGGTCCCGTTTTTACCCTTTGGGTACGGAACCCTAAAAATGGCTGTATCTTGATGAATTTGGTTGTATATTGTAGAAAAAAAAACACGTTATATTCATAATTAGAAAACATTTTTTATTATTTTTCGGGGTTCACGATATATAACGATGATTCTGTTCTTGAAATGAACCCTTATTACAATGCAATAAGGTGCACACAAACGTCCAAGTGAAGGATCTGTTGTTGTCTGTACATATAAAGGACACGGATGAAAAAAAAATACAAATTAGGTATAAATCCTATTTCTGGATAACATTGAAATCGCAGCTCATAAGGGGCCTGTGCATGGGCAATCTCCTTTTAAATACATTCAGTACATTGCTCGTACATTGCCCTCACGCATATAACATGACCATTTGTAGTCATACATACACCCGTCATTTTGATGCACACTAATTTTTAGATTGACGCATCCATTGTGTCAGTGTGCTTTGACCCTAAAAGGCTTATGTCGCAACTAACCGGCTATGCAGCTGTTATCGTCTTATAATCGTGTGTCTGTTTATCAAGTAACATTTTATGCATAATAATCGAGGGTTAAACCCAAAATATATATACACAACCTCGGTCAGTATACACATATCAAAGATAAGACCAATTCAGATACATTTTTATTTATTTAGGATCTCCAACAAAGGATATACACATGATACGTCACGTATTCGGTATTCACTAAGTTTCATGACAATTTGTTTTGTATAATTTGTTTTTATGCCAAATAAATTATTTTAAACTTACAGGAGACGGTATTTTTAATGACATAAATAGAAATTTCAATAAACAATATAATTATCAGCTTCTAGTCTAGGGGCTATTAAAACAAAATAATTGCTTTTATTTCCGAATTATCAAACGCTCGTAATGTTATCACTATACATCCAATTAGGTATTCGAAAATAAAACAAAGGAAATACAAATTATTCAGTTTATTATTCATACAAATTACAGTCCATTACCTTCACATACTTTATCACACAGAGTCGTACTTAGGAAAAACAAAAGCAACGAGACAACGTGTTATTATTATTATATTACAGCTGCCCGAAACAACCGTGGTGTTGTGGGGTGGGCAGGACTCACTGCCTGTAAAAATGTAATTGAAATTCCACTCACCGATGTTTCTTATAACATTCAAACCCAGTTTGGAATGTAAAAACTGAATATTCCAATGCACTTCAATCATGATTTCATTTAACAAAAATGACAGATTTTTGAAACCCTTGAATTTGAATGTTGGGTCCGCCAAAATCCTTTGTCACAGCATACAACACCATCCGTGAATAATCATTAGATGCATAATGACAATTGCATTGGGCACGGACGATGGCAGTCCACTACAAAATTATATTGGACATTTTAAAACCGCTGGACAATATCGCTCGCGCAACTAATTATTTCGCGAACATTAATTGTTTGTTAAATGCATTTTATGTTTTTAGGCAGTCGTTTGGAATATGTCAAAAATGCTTTATTTACGCAACCATAATGGCCCATTAATACTGTATTGTAAAAACACTGTTTTGTAGATGAAAAATGAATTACAGTAATTTAAAAGTTGATCTCAGGCAGTGGTGAGCCGACTAAAACATTTTAGCTGTGAGTCCGACGCCATTGTGGATCGTGCTCATTTTTAAATGGATAGAACGTCAATTGGAACGTTTACGATATGCAAAAACTTGTTTATATCTAATCTGTGGTAAAAGTAGATAATTAAGAAAAGGTTTCCATGCTTCAGAATTATTATCTTATTCCAAAGTAGTTTGTATTACCATATAAGTATTACAAGACTGTTGTACTTAAACATACCTATTTATTTCATAGCTAACACAGATGTTTAAATAACTTGAGTACTTATTCTGAGCACGATCCTTAGAAAATAATTCTAGTAATTAATAATGAACATTCAAGTATGACGAATATATTACAAATACGGCTATATTATGAAGTTAATACTCGAGAACAAGCAATGTTTTTCTATCTAAATGTACACGTCATGAGAATGGATAAAAGATTAAAGGAATTATCGCATGAAAATGTTGAGAATTCGCTACTAACATTAATTATAAGCCGACAAATTATATACAGATAAACCCTTTCATACGGAACCCACAGAGAATTAACGAAAACATATAAAAATTTAACTACTTATTCCACGTATCATATTAATTTTCACATACAAGTATTATGTATAACATTTATGAACGAAATTCATAACAAAAACTAATGAACACGCATTGCGGGTAGTTTCATGTTTTCAAACTACAGTCGGCAACAGAAGTGATTTGAATAAAAGTGAAGTTGTGACAGAAAATAAACATTTAAATGAAAAGTCACTTTTGTCGTCGACTGTTTTGTAATAAAAATGAATTATTTATAATACAAGACGCGTATTGCGTAAATGCAAAATTAAATCCTCTAAACATTTTGTTCACTTGGTCGAATGTTAAAAAATAAAGGGATGCTGATGTTCTTTGGCAGTACAGAAAAGAAATTATTTATATGAATCATAAATATAATATTATAATATATTACGTAAGACAAAATAATAACAGCTTGTTGTAAATATAATACTTATAATATACTGCAAAATTATACATAACGGTTGGTCTTAGAGATATCCCTTATTTGCTCGAATATTATTGCTCAACTTTATCTAACAACTATTAAATAAAATACTTTTGACATCACTATTGTATGTAAAAATAGTAGAATATTACTATGATAGTATAAATATCAAGAAGTTATTATTTAGTCCTTATATAGAAGGAGACCGCGATATATAGCATTACGGGCAAGAAAGACAGACGATAATATATTTTTTTATAATATATTATTATACTAAATGCTTAACTACATAAAATAAAGTCTCTAAAGAAGGCAGTTACCCACTTATACGTTGAGTTAGGATTATTTAAAGAACACTTTTTTTTTCTTGAGTAGAGATTCAAAGTGGCCAAAAGATGTTGTATCCTTTTAGTACTGATCGGCGTTGTTGCTATAGAACGTTAATTTCATAACAATTATTATTTAGTTAGTTTAATAAATCTAGCTTTGGCCTTACTTATATACAATTTTTTATGTATTACGAGAGCAAAGATTTTTGTGCTCAGACTCCAGTCTAGTGGCACCCAGTGGTATTTTAGTGGCACCCAATTTAAAAAAGATTCGAATCTTTTTAAAAAGTAATTTTGCGTGTTCATACCATTTAAACAAAACTCATCACTATCATTGAGCGTTAAGATTCAATGTTCTATAACAACACTGCCAACCGCCAAGCTCAACCTATAAAGGGACGCGACACTGGCGCCACCACAACAATATGCCCTGTGTGGTGACGTCACAGGGTGCAACCGGACCGCGT
This sequence comes from Orthosia gracilis, assembly GCA_947562075.1. Lineage (NCBI taxonomy): Eukaryota > Metazoa > Arthropoda > Insecta > Lepidoptera > Noctuidae > Orthosia > Orthosia gracilis. The sequence goes on along the minus strand of OX387271.1, from coordinate 20,571,797 downwards.
TCGATCGACGCTACGCCTCATTAAGATTTCAACCGGACTTTGGCCAAATTTACTAGAGTTAAGTATATTATACTACTCAAAATAAGTCAAGAGGACCTGCCCCTGCTTCGCATAGATGAGAAATGTCAAAACATGCCGAGATTTCTGTGTTTTATCTTAGTACTATATTACTGTATTATGTTCAGGAACCTGCCGTTTTGGTGGCATTTTTTTATTATTGTTATTTAGTCCAAAGATGAGACTGCGGAACCTGAGACAGAGATGAAAAACGTCCTTTATTTTTAATATAACCCAGGCAGGCGCTTTACTTGGTGTAAATTATTTCACCACCACTGCTATCAAAACGGCGAAAAAGGTATGTCGGAGATCAAAAAATTCAGTGACATCCATCAACCCGCACTGGGCATGCGTGGTGGATTACGGCACATTCCCTCTCACAGAGAGGAAGCCTGTGTCCCAGCAGTGGCAACATTAAAAGGCTAATGATGATAGATTATTCATATGAACTTTCCTGAATACGTAACGGCAATCACAAAAAGCGACTTTATTTATATTATTTTTAGATAAGAATATCGTAGATCGACCGCAGTCTGGCTCCACCCCTAGTGCAACTAAACGCGCACAGAAACAAACGCACGCCTACATACAAACGCTATGACAACACTCGCCTCACACACTCGTATATTTGAACTATACAAACGCACTGCTCACAATACTGCTTACTCCTTACGGGGTTTGCGTTTCCGTTGGCCGTCGCCGGAGCCCTCTGTGTCCACTAAGGGTGTTGTCTGGAACAAAATAAAAGGTTTTTGTAAAATAAAAACTTTTTTTACAAAAAAATACTACCGACTTCCAAATAAGAAAACTACAAAGTGAAAAATAACTTTATTTTTGGAAGTCGGTGTCTTTCGTAGGTACCATTTTTTTGCATTACGGACACTGACTTCCAAAAATTCCATTAATAATGTGTGACTTTACTGGATTGATTGGTCCACCGATGGACCTCTCCCAAGCGTCGCCAGATTATAATTTTTTTAAATAAAAATCGAAAATTCTTTCTGGTACTCGTATGTTGTAAAATATTAGAATTTTTAGCATAAAGTGAACTTTATGTGAGGCCTGTAGAGTTATCTTGCAAATTCTTTACATGTTTCAAAACTAAATTGCGAACCCAGAATACAAAGTTTACTTACATCCTCAGTGGAAGTAACAAGTTCAGCGTCATCCACCTCAGGTCCCTCCAAGTCAGCCTTGCTGGGCCGCTCCTGTTCCTCTCGCATGTCTTCTTCAGCTTCTGATAGATGAGGGTCGTCCTCTCCAACGGCGTCTGTCTTTTTCATGTCAGCGTCAGGATCCTGCGAGTGACATACTGTTTGTTTAGCAATAATTTATATAATGATAGAAGCGATGTCAGAAAATAATTATAATGAGTTTACCTTACAAGGTTATAAATTTATAAGTATTAATAGACCTATTGTTTTAATAATGTTTTACTAGTTTAGTTATCTCTCCTACTTAGCGTATTGATGAAAAATTAAGTATTTTTTTGTTTTACTAAAGGCGAACGGCAGGCTTGTATGGGCATTTCGTACAGCTAGTAAAATTTTGTGTTTTGTTTTAATAGTAGTTAATATGATAGACAATCGCTTTTTAAATCCTTATATTTTTGGAACTTGGGACGTAAAAGTTATAACCAGTTTTATTTAAGGTTATGTACTAATGTACCAATGTATATTTTTACATATAGGTTAATGTTACATAATTTTTAAAGCAAATGTTCTGTAAATGTATGTTGCTATCTTTGTAAAAGTCTGTCTTATAGTGTTTTCCTTACCATTAAGTAGATTGAGATAAGGATCGTACCTACTCAGTGCATTAGGAGATACCTATTTCCAGTAATGGACTGCTACAGTTTGATAATGATTACTATGATTATATTGAATGTTATTTCTATTTCTAAATAATTAATTACAATTCGATATTTGTGTTATTTTGCATAAGGCAAATTCTAAAAACATAACTGCGTTTTTTGTATGATTTTATTTTGTGCATTTATCAAATCATTTTACTGACATTTTCAATTAATCCGAAGTTCTAAAAATCGTATATTTATATGAAAACTAATGGGTTTGTTGCCTTATTAAGAATACAAATTCGATAACTGAATAACAAAAAAAGTATGTTGTACAAAATCTGCCGTTGACCCTTAAAACAATATTTGTTCGGTTCTCGCTATTACTTGTATGTTAAGACGAAAACACACTTACGTGTCGAAGCGTGGTGTGGTGCGGGATCGACCAATCAAACGCCTCTGTTCCAGTCTACCTCATAACTCAAATGACTGAAGAATGACAATCATCTTATAATCAATTTCTATGTTGTTTATTATTTGAATTGATAACTTACCTGAGTTGTTTTGTAATTCGCAGTTGAGAGTTCAGTTACTTTAGCATTATTCTTCCTTGTTACCGTAAACATTAGCAGATATATCGACCATATTTCTAAACTTCAAGAACCACTTCCTAGAAAGGATCATTTAGGACAAAAATTAAAGATAGATTAAACATATCTTACCGATTTAGATGAGCCGCCGAAGCAAGCATACGCGATGAGTCCAACCACCACAAAGGTGCCTACTATGACCACAGCGTAGATCCAGGGGTTCTCGCCGGCGAACCTCATTGCGCGGTCGAATACTGAGTCCTGTGGATATTAGCTTTGGTACAAACTAGCCAACTACTTATAGAGCACACACGTCATAGTGGTATTGCAAGTTGAAAGGAGATATAGGAAGGTTTAAGGTGAGAATGGGTGTAAACCGAAAACGGGAAGAGAATCTCTACCAGAAACTGTTTTAGCCTTATTGAAAAAAAAAACAACTTTATGTCAATGTCTTTTTGCAACGTAGCGATGAGTCCGACCACCACAAAGGTATGCCTACTATGACCACTGCGTAGATCCACGGGTCTCACTGGCGAACTTCATCGTGCGGTCGAATACTGAGTCCAGTGGATGTTAACTTTGGTATAAACTAGCCAACTACAGAACACATTGTAGCGTTATTACAATGTCAGGAGGTAATATACAGGTAGGATAAAGGATATGTAACCGACTTATCTCTTATAGAACGAAAACAGTGCATGCAAAATTCAACTTTATAACAATGTCATTATGTTAATTTCGCGACGAAGGGATGGGTCCGACCAAAATCCTCTACATCTAAATTAAATCTCAAAAATTGTAAGCTTTGTCTACGAAGGAATATATAATGTGGAATAATATTCTAATTCATAAACTTACGTAATTTACGATATGTTTTTAGCGTAATTTTGACTGTTTAGGATTTAACAAAATCTCAAATAGAAGCATCACCAGCCGGGCGAGCACGGCCTACTGTTTTATCACAGTTTGGGAGCAAAAACCGTGATAAAATGCGTGACTCACGCCTATTACAGAGGCCGTGCTGGCCCGGCTGGTTTAACATCTACTGTATTTCTCTCGTTTGATAATGTTTTAATCTTTAACACAGAAAATCAATTTTTGCTGCTTCATCTCCGTTTCTAGAGTGGTTTCATAATTCTGGACCAAAAACTATGGAGTTCATACTTTTTTTGGGTTTGATAAATTTAGCAATACTTATACTTTAGCTAATACTTTCAATACTTAAAGAATCTTTCCACTCTTGTCTAGCTACAAATGCTCGTGACCTCGTTGGCCCGTCGTACGAGGCAGGCGATGTAGGCCACGATGGGGATGGCGACGTACACGGCGTACAGCGCCCACCAGCCCGGCTTGTAGTTCATCGCGCGCAACATGCGACCCCACAGCGTTTGCTGTGCGTGGTCATAAGTTATTGAAGACAAACAAAACAAAAACTAAAAGTGTCTCTTTTCGTACGAATGACGTATCAGGGCTTTCCAGGCTTAAATACTCGTCAGGAAATGGAAAATAAGTTATTTTGTATAAACTTGTTCTCTCATGTGTAGGTTCATCCATCCCAGTAGTCAGTGACCTTGGGCATGCTAGGACGGTCATAAACACAGAACGACTTTTGCCTTGACCTTTATTGCGTGGACAGTTTCAAAAACCCTACCCAAGAAGGCGACATTATTTAAATGGTCTTCAGGTCTTATGGCTCATTTACATTAGGACGATAGTTTTGACTGATTCGGTTGCAGCCCGTATTCGGTCATCGACTAGTGTAAATGGGTTTTCGGTAAGCCTTTTCCGACCACAGACTAGTGTTTTTGGTTAGCCGTATTCGGCCGCGTAAACGCGCCACACAGTTATTGTTTGTTTTTTTTTTTTTGTGCCTTTTTGTTCCTTCACTATATGTCTGTCCATGATGATGCTTTCAACACGAGTATACACAGTTCGGCTGAATGCCGTCGCCAAATCCGATAAGCCGACAACTTAAACGAATACGGTTGCCGTATTCAGTGACCGACTTAATGTAAACAGCCCAATCCGGTTAACCGATACGGTTCAGCCGAAACCGATCGCCGTATATGATCGCCGTGATACGATGGCCGACCTAATGTACACGCACCATTATTCATTTATCTAAAGATCGTAGTTAATGAATATGATCTTATGGGTCATATAAGATCCTCACAATAATGTTGGTTAGATCCAAAATAAGGTTCCACTTACCGAATCCCGCGACATCTTAGCACGTTTGAGGGCGAAGGAGGCCGCAGCCCACTCCTCAGCGACGGCCAGCTCGTCCGTGATGATCAGGTTGTCGAAAAGCAGCATCGGTGACATCGACCACAGCTCGAAGCCGACCGCGTGCTGTACAAATTACAACATTTTATTATTAGACTTTTCGGCTGAAAGATTTTTATATTCCATATCTATATATGAGTGGGTCTGGGTATGATTAAGCAACTTATATGCTTGAGTTCACAATTAGACTCCGCGGTCCATCTGTCTGTCACCAGGCTGTATCTCATGAACCGTGATAGCTTCACGGATATCAAAACCAAAACAAAAATGATGGACTTGGAAATTAGCATTCGTTTGTATTCGGAAATACGATGATTGCCGAGGGACATTAAGAAAATAGTTGTACTATTGTCTGTACCTTTGCTGAAGGTATTAGTAGACAATAGTACTTACGATAGGCGTCATCCTGAAGGGCTGTTCGTCCTTGAAGTAATCCGGGTTGGGGATGCGGCGCGGAGACCACTTGCCCTTGTAGTTGGGGTTGGCGATGAGAGGGGCGCGCCAGATGCCCTGCAAATACAAACACATTTCATTCAAATATTTCAAAGAAACTAACATCAGTTTTGGACATTATTTTAGGAAAGTATGTTTACCGACATGTTTAGAGAACTATTACATTGAAAAAGATAACTTTTAATCACCTTTAGATAAATAAAGCAATTATAAAAAGCATTTGCTGGATAAGTCACTATTTTGGATAGGTCAATATCCAGCCATAAGTAGGTAATTGTCAAGTACACTGATTTACTTGCAAGTTTGTTTTGCTTTGGCAATAATGTTTCAAATTCATTGTCATAAGTAGTAGCGTTTACAGTCGGATGGCAAAAAACACCATTTTTAGGGTTCTATAGCCAAACGGTAAAAACGGGATCTTATTACTAAGACACCAGGCTGTATTTCATGAACCGTGATAGCTAGACAGTTCAAATTATCACTGATGATGATTTCTGTTGCTACTATAACAACAAATACTAAAAACAGAACAAAATAAATATTTAAGTAGGGCTCCCATACAACAAACGAGTTTTTTTGGCGTTTTTTTTTGCGATAAAGGTACGGAACCCTTCGTGCGCGAGCCCGACTCGCACTTGGCCAGTTTTTACTCGATGTAAATATATTCACATACTTGATGTGTCGTTACCTTGTAGTTAGGGTTAGCGATGGTGGGAGCCTTCCAGGCGCCACATCCAGGCGCGGCGGCGCACGTGGGGTTGTCGATGAGGGGAGCTTCCCACTCGCCGTCCATCTCTTCGTCCCAGTCCTCGGGCTTCTTGGCTTCAGGGTCTGGATATAGGGGAAAAATAAGTGTTAAGTGCTATTCAATGTGTACGCCAGATAGCTAAGACCCAGATAATATAATACTAGCAGACAGATGTCTCATCCCATACAAAGACCGTGACCGTGTCGACGTTACTAGCGTTTTTCGTCTGATTAAACTGATTATTTATTGTACATCGATTGCGTTCGGTTCCGTTCAACGGCGATAGATAGATAGTGTTAGCAGCGACTTGCAAGTAAAAGGTTTTACTCGGTTCGTGAATATTTATTTCTTTAAATAAAGTGACGATTTGTTGCATTGTATTTGTCGGGTTTAGTCAATAGTACGGACGTCAAAACAAATCACGAGCACGCCACCTGTCGGCAAATCAAGAACAACTACGCTGTGGCGCGCTTTCTCTAACGACTTGCGTGGTGGGGATAGCAGTATATAGGAGTTGAGTACTGACCGCCCTAGAACTAAGACGTTGTAGAATCAGTATCGATCCGTAATATTAGTGAGCAAGATTGTAACTGTGAACTATTTAAATAAACCCAGTGTATCGAATAATTTGAGCTATTTCATTTGCACGATTGTACCCACCGACTTGCCCATACACGATGTCTTAACCTAAGGGAATACATCCTGACTTCCCGATGGTTTGCATCTATCGGCCAGCCTTGATGCGACATAATTATTATTTACACATTTTTACAGTTTCATTGTACCAAAATGTGTTAAACACGAATTTAAAAAATCGAGTGGAATGCCTCAGAAATTTAAAATCGCGCCATCTATTGCCATCAATTTTAAATGATCCGTTTAAATAATCTTTGAAATGTGAATTATAATATAATAATAATTCCATAATTTAGTGCCTAAGAGAGTTGATTAAACAAGAACATACAATTTTTATGTTCAATTTCAGAAAATTTTAATTTTACACACAATTCGATAACAAATCGGTGCATATCGCGCCATCTAGTGATATTTATATGAACCAAATTTTCTTTCTTAGTGCTGGGACCTCGTGGGTTAGAGAAACGGCTGGGTGCGATAGAGGGAGAACCACATGTGATAGTAAAACGCAAATAATTATACAATATAGATGGATAGAGAGAGCTTCTTCTACCATTTCATGTGTGTGCATGTGTGTTTTTCATTTCATCTCATGTTATTACAAACTAGCTGTTGCCGGCGACTTCATTTGCGTCAAACTGTTATAATAATCTTTCGCGCGGGTCCCTAATTGTTTTTCTAAAATATCAGTAATCTAAGTTACTCCTTTTAAAGTCAGCTATGTGCTAGTAAAAATCGGTCTAGTCGTTTCGGAGATTATCAGGCAAAAAAAGTCAGACAAAAAAACGAAAATGTTTTTTTTTGTTATAAATATCTTATTTGTATACTAAAAAGTTACTTTTTCGATATTACAGATACATAAATTTTATTTATTTGTATAGATACAAGGAAAAGATATCGAGGTCGTAGAGGAATGCGCTGCCCCCGTACCGACTTGTCAAAATATCATAGTTCGACTGTAAAAAAGGTACAGATGTATACAAGTCATATACATCTGTCCCTTACGCACACTCAAAATAACCTTGCTCATGGTCACCCCCTGGTCTGTCCAAAACCTCGACCTCCTCTACACTATTTTGCATGAAGGCATACAGGCTGCTGAAAACCGTGTGACCGTAATCTGTGGTGAGTCACGAACTTACGACAACGATGAGCATTGATAACAACGACGACATAAAGTTGCGCTTATATCTGTAATTAATTGGACAATTCTGGTTATATATGATGTCCTGCCATACTTAAAAATGTATGACGATACAAAAATTTTATGGAAATTGCCAAGGATTGGCCAATTTTAGGTGCCCATGCAATCTAAGAACATTTTTACGCACCTGGAATCATTTCAGGTTCATCGTCCAGCCATCCGTCGGGCTTCACAGCGTTGGGGTCGACGATTTGAGCGGGCGCCTCCTCATCCCAATCCTCTGGTTTAGTTGCTGATGGATCCACAATCTGTGAATAGAACACACATTTATTAAGTCAAAATAGAAAATTCTTGAGGTGAGAATCTTTGTAACAAAATAGTTCTCTTGGAATGAGAATCTTTCTAACAAAATAAGTTCACTTGAAATGAGAATCTTTCTAACAAAATGAGTTCTCTTGAAATGAGAAACTTTCTTACAAAATTCGAATTGATGTAGAAGCACATTTTAGCAATATTAAGGATCTCTATACAATCAAAATACTCAGTTTAAACATCTTTCCATTAAATACATGGTGTGGAGGGGATATGTTACTACTGCTAATAATATAGGATTAGGTTATTTGAATTGATTTATTCTTCCTTGTGGAATTTTGCTGCCATAGCAAAGTAAGTCATAAATCTAGTGTAAAAGCAATGTGTTTATCACATTTAGTTTGTCAGCATCATCACAAATACAAAATTTGTATTTGTTGTTTTTAATGAGAACAATCACCTTGTTTTCGGCACAGTGCCAGGTGTGTTTCAACCAGTTTTCACCGAAAATGTGTACATGGAGATGTTTGCACTTAAATTGTGATTTAGTGTGATGTTGCCTTTGTAGTTCGTTTTATGGGGGAGGTGTATGTAAGCATGTGTACAGCTTCATTCTTAGTAAATCAAGTTTGTTAGATCATTGACAAGATTATACATAAAATAATTAGTCACAAAGAATTTAATTAAATCAATTGAACCTGGAAATCGGCTAGATAGGAACTTCTAGATTCTATCACAAAATATAGTTCTTGATAAACTTCTGGGCCACCCTGAAGTTGGCTTTCCGATGTGCAAGGCACGAAACAATTGATGGAAAAAATTCTGTTTTTGTATGAGATTTGCTACTGCACAGCCATTTTAGCCAACTTCAGGGCTGCCAAGAAGTTTGGCGAGAACTATGTCTTTATTTTATTTATTGTACTAGTGAGTTTACTTGTTACCTAACAGGGACAAGGCCTCTATTCAATTCGATTCCCTTTGGCACTTAGGCAATCACTCTTAATACTTTTACTGCTGGGAAACGGCTTCCCTCTAAAGCCAAATTACTACATTTCAAGCTAAAGCACGCGGCAATCAGCGGCATTGATATAAGAAATATTTTTCATTTTCTTCTTCATTAAAAAAATCCTTTTACCTCAGTCGAATAAATTCATGTGCGTTTTTAAAAAATGGATTTCGATATCTGATTGAAATAAACGTGGAATATTAAGACCATCATAAAAAAAACTTAAACTACCCACCTTTTCCCTCTCATCCCAGTCCTCAGGTTTCTTGTCACTAGGGTCATCAATCTCCTCTGGCGGGTTGACGGCGGGAGTGAAGTCCTCGAGCAGAGAACCAGCGTTCACTTCTTTGTTGTCAACCAGTATACTGAATGTGTTGTCGGGCCGAACGATCAGAGTGTATAAATGGGGTTCCTTGTCTTTGTAGATCTCGTCCAGGCGTTGGCTGTAAGGGAAAAATAATTTTGGTAAATTAGTTTCTTTATGCAGATCTAGCAAAGTGTGCTTCTAGACCTTTATAAGGGCAATAGGTTTTAAATTGAAGGAGTATTAAAGAGTAAATTTGCTTGACCTCTTGTGACAAACACGCTTCATTTGCAAAACAATGAAGCATTTCAAAAATAAATGAATTAAAAATTCATAAAAGTTAATCTCTATACTATCCATGCATAAAACTTTTGTAATTCTGAAAACTGCATCAGCCTATTTTACATTTCAAAAGTGGCATAGGGCCGTAGCTAACACACTAAAGAGAAGGAGAGAAAACTATATGGTGATGCTTTCTCCCTCTATTGAGGTAAAACTCATAAGAGAGAAAAAAAACTAAACTCATAACTTTATCAGGTGATATAGGGATCAAGCGCGAGCCTACCAATGTGTGCAAATAACACTCCTCTGTGTTAGTTTTGGTATTGGTGATAATAATATAGTCAAAAACCTAATTGGATTAAAAATAAGTGTCACTTACGTGGGTTTTTTGCTATGCTTCTCTTCGATAGTTCCATTCTTGGGGTTCTTATGTCTGAAGATGAAGTGCAGTTTGTTGTCATTGCCGCACTTGTCGGGCCCGAACATGATGGTGTATGCGGTCTGGTCGTAGAACTTGCGGAGATCTGCCTTGGTGTTGGTACCGCGGGACAGGAGCTTGATGTAGGCTCCGCCGCAGTTTTGGCCTTCCTGGAATTTGAGGTTACGGTTGGTCAGAGAGAGGGGTGAAAATTTTATTGCACAGAGGAATAAAATATAGTTTGCCGACCTCAAAATAATTAAGGAATATATGTATACTAATGTTAAAAAGAGAGGGAGTGTGAATTTTATGAGCTAGTGTTTATGTGGTAATCTCCGGAACCATTGTACGTATACGGTAAAAATAATTTATAAATGAAAAGTACATTATTCCAAATGGTCATAGATAGGCTTTATATTAAATCGTTCAACGCAGACAAAGCTGGGTCGGTCTGCTAGCAACAGATAAAATCAAAATATTTCAGTTGTGAGGTGAACGAACAACGAAAGTGAGAGTGTGAAATTTAAAATTATTTCTTGCCCTGACTTATGCTGAATCATTATTGCAATTTCGTCAAGATCTGCATAAATGACTGCAATTTGCTAGGCACTTTCTACGAACACTGCCACTATACAACTAAAATTAATTGCACCACAATAGGCTTACAGCAAACTGTTGACAGGATTCCTAAAATAGCGATTCCACAAAAAAAACGCACAATGTACGTAGAACGTGATTTATAGCGTCTGGTATACAAACAAAAAAATATTGACGCGAATCAAAGCTATTTATACACACAACGTCATAAATGTAACGCATTTCCGAAAACCATTTTGGACGCTGTCCAGGCTATGTTTGTAATAACATCGTATGTGTGTGAATCCTCACGTTTTTGTCACTAAACTATGTACTTCCGAAGGCAGTTTTAGTTTTGTTTCATTGCACCAAAATGTGTTATAATATCAATTTAAACAATCGAGTGGAATCAAATTTAAAACCGCGCCATCTATTGGCATCAATTTTAAATCATTTAAAATTGATGCCAATTGATGGCGCCTCAAATAACCTTTATGTAAATTAAGAGTCATATATTCCATAATTTTGCGAGAGTTGATTAAATAAGAACATATACAATTTTTATATTCAATTCTAGAAAATGTGAATTTTACACAAAATTTAATAACAAATCGATGTATATCGCGCTATCTAGTGATATTTATTTGAAACAAATTTCTTTCTTAGCATCGGGACCCCGAGTCTAAGGATATGCAGAAATAGCAATCTAATATTTTACTAGTTTGGATGTAGAGAAAACTAGACAATAACTCTCGATGGGATCGCGCCCTAAAGCTATGAAGGCAGGAAAAAGATGATCATCATCATCATCAATAAAGGCAGACTTTTATACCAAAAGCTGAACAATAAGCAAAACAATTGTTCAAACGAAGAAAGGCAGCCAGAATACAAAAAAATCAATAACCATAACAAAATGAGGTCACAGCTTTGCGCTAATTAGCTTATAACATTACGAGATTTAATTCATATTCCACATACATTCACATGACGCAATACACGTCTGAGTTTCAGTTACCGTCTGCCAAGTTATAAGCACTTACGTGGTAAATATGAATAGGCTCCAAGCTTAGCCGATAAGCCAATTTGTGGCTGAATTCAATAAGTTTTACTGTATGGAACTATGAGTAATATGTAAATAGGCTTTAGATGTTACAGATTCTGAACTATGTTCCTATTTTTACCCGACTACGGGTGGGTAATGTTTTTCGAGCGTACGTATGTATGTCCATTTCTATGGCACGCTCTACAGCCCAAACGGCTTGACGGTTTATGACATATGAGGTGTCATTGGATTCGTCTCTATTGTGGGAGTGACATAGGCTATATAATTTTTTTAAATAGCCCTCTAAAAGAAAGTGCGGTGATACAATATTTTTTTCGTTTTCCTAACAATATGGGTATCAAATGAAAGCTACTAAATAGGCCATTCCAAAAATATATGTATTGTAAAACTTGTATGTTCCTATTTTGGCACAAATTCAAGATAAGCGTAACTTTGATAGCAAAATAGCCACATAACTTATTTGGAGAACTCGTTCATTATTAAACAAAAAAGTCCGAAATAAAACAAATTATTATAAAAAACAAAACCCGACTGCTAAAAAATAATGTTAAAAAAACTTGTTTTTCTCTTTTCAGTTAATTAATTTTTAGCAGTCGAGTTTTTTTTGTTTTTATAATATGTAATTTGTTTTTTTTTTATGTTTGTTCCTGATCCCTTCTCTTCTTTATTTTAAGTTTCAACAATTCGTCAAAAAGTTTTGCTAAATCAAGATGCTGTTGCTGTAAGAAATCCCAACAAAGGAATATTTCTACATGAATTTTCTGCATTTCTACATTGATTAGTGTGTACCAAGTAATGTATAAATCGGATGGGTTGTCCGATTGAAGGTGTGTCGGGAATCGAAACCGGATTTTATTTTGTACTAGCTGACCCGGCGAACTTCGTTCCGCCTAACAAATTTCTAAAATAAACGTAGCCTAAGTTACTCCTTATTACATCAGCTACCAGCCAATAAAAGTCCCGTCAAAATCGGTCCAGCCATTTCAGAGATTAGCCGGAACAAACAGACAGACAGACAAAAATTGTAAAAAATGTTATTTTGGGGTATGTACCGTATATATATTCATATACATGTAGTAAAAAACGATTATTTCAATGTTACAAACACACTCCAATTTTATTTATATGTGTATAGATTAAATTACTATTGAAGCTTAGCGGAAGGATGAGGGAATCAGTGTAGGTGATGAAATGAAAAATATTATTTAGAGATAGGAAAATTATTCACATCAAATAAGCACTGATATTATGACGAAGCAATAACGAGATATTAAGTGCGGCGCGACTCAAATGTTTTGGTACTTAGTCGAGAGAAATAATGTTGGTCAACACAAGTAAGAGGATCAATAAAATTACGATTAGTAAGTCATTAGAAAAAGGACAGTTATTTACAAAACCATTTAACAATTCTACCAAGTAAGAATTTGGCTACATCATTATATACCAATAATGCACACAATATCTATAATTATTTCAACACATACTTTCATATCATACTACAACAAATGCAAGGAAACAAAGCTGCAAACTAAGTCTCTTAGACAAATTTTGTGTGTGGGACACATTTACCTTAGGAATAAAAGGACTTATTTTTGTTGGCAATAGAATGCAATGAGCCGTTTTTATCTTGTATCATATTCTCAACTTTATAAACCTTCCAGTAGTACTAGAAAATCGCATACTATTTTGAAGTGCGTGTATAAAAAGTATTAAGACTGTTGCTAAAAAGTTGTGCCTTTGATCTGAACTGTATAGAACAATTTGAAATGGTCAGATGTACAAAATAAGACAATACATGTACAAATAATGCAACCCAGTCAGAGCTACACTAGGCAGTTGCCTGAATCTTAGAAGTCAGCATACTTCAAAAAGAATAGGCACTGTTGGAGGACTATAAGGCAGAGTTGTAGACACACCATGAAGACATCCCATACAATCCATCAAAAAAATCATTCAATAATTTAAAAATAATTATCTAAGAATATTTGAATTTAATAATACTTTATATGAAAAATTATATAATAATTTAAAAATAATATGTATTCCATTCTTTTCCGTGTGCTTTACCAAAGGTATCAATAATTGTAATTAAATGGATTAATAATCAGTTTTGTTGGGGGGCCTGGTAATCTGTGTTACAGGATTTCCTAGTGCAGACATCGTATTATCGTAAACACTCTTTTCCCTAGTTGTAACGCAACGTGTTTTGATAAGTGTTTTCTTGTACAAATTGAAGTTAATAAGTAATAAAAAAATATAAAAAAACAGTCTCCCACAAAGGATTACACCCCAAGTAATATCGCACCATTATGTAATAGTTTATAACAAACCTTTGCGGAAGAGAAATAAAATATTTTATTTATCCCAAATAGTAATAGGGATGGGCGAGCGGTCGGTGAGTGTAAAAAGATCATGATGTCGGTTGATGAATCAGTTCTTTGGTTATATCTTGATATACTTCAAACTGAAGAATTAAAAACATCAAATTATATACCAAAATAAGATAATTTTAGGACAAAGAGACAAATATAACAGTCATCCTTTTGTTTTTGAATGAAACAAAAATACATTGAACTTGGTTGACTGTTCCGGAAGATGGCAGAATGACAAGCATGAATAACAATATATCTTTCTTCAGTATGTTTCCATCTCTTCTTCTCTTTCGCTTCAGTAAAACTTGTAAATGATAGAAAGCTGTTGATGACACTAGCTTCAAACATCCCTCTTCTGGGTATAAAACTAATCTTATCTGTCATGCTATCCCAAATTATGACCCAGTAACTAGATAACACATACACTCGTGATAATGATATTCTTCTACTTAAACTCTTACCTGCATAGTAACTTCATACTGCACAATGAAAGGCTTGTTCTTAAATTCAAACGGCCTGTCTAGCAGGGTTGAGATGGCCGCATGCTTGGCTTCAGTTGTCAATACAAGTCCCAGGTCGTCTTTGAAGATCTTTCTACTAGGTTGTTGGATCTGAAAGAAGATGAAATAGTTAGAAAATTACCTTAATGGCTGTTACATTGCTTTAATTAGATGCCAAAATCGAATAAAATATGAACTTCTACCAATTCTGATTAGACATTTTATATTCACATCTGTTTCTCCATATTGCCACCTTTTACCTTTGATCAAATAGATGTGAATAGTGAGAGTCTCACATGTATTTATTAAGATAACAAGAATCATATTATTATTATTATTTTATTATAATCAATTAGGGTGTGTTAATCAAAACAAGATATTATTGAGAACCTTAAGTTTGATATGATCCACCCGATATTTTATACTTTTCATTCATGAAAAATTAAGATTACCTAGTTACTATGGCACCTTTTATCAGTTACCAGATAAGAGACTGTTATGAAAAGATTTTGCTACGGAAATCAAGATAGCATTTTCAACCATGACATGTGTAAGGCAAGAAATTTAGATGATGTTCTATTTGAGTTTGTCAAGTAATTATATTTGAATATGAGATTCAAAATGACAACTCTGTTAAGATGTATTTTTGGGGAAGTAGACCGATAAAAAAAACCGGCCAAGTGCGAGTCGGACTCGCGCACGAAGGGATCCGTACCATGATCGCAAAAAACGGCAAAAAATCACGTTTGTTGTATGGGAGCCCCACTTAAATATTTATTTTATTCTTGTTTTTAGTATTTGTTGTTATAGCAGCAACAGAAAATCATCATCTGTGAAAATTTCAACTGTCTAGCTGTCACGGTTCATGACAGACAGACAGCCCATGGAGTCTTAGTAATTGGGTCCCGTTTTTACCGTTTGGGTACGGAACTCTAAAAAGGAATATATTTTGCATAAAAACTTATAGCATGATTTTCATTATTTTTTTGCTGTATGTGAAATTGAAACCACAGGAATTTTAATTGACAAATATCATTTAAAATCAAATTAAAATATCATTAGAGTGAATTAAAATTTCATTAAATTAAATAAGTGCTATATGGTTTGCGCTCAGTAGATGGCCATTTTTATTGCCACATCAGAGATATGATTCAGATATAATACTTTTCTGTTAGCAAGCTGAGAAATAGACGTTTGAAATAATGTGAACAACTCACCTCCCATTTACCATCATACTTCGCAATATTTTCATCAACACCCTGTTTCTTAGCTTCAGACTTGACCCACTTTTTCTTGAAAGCAGCCTCATCATCAAAATTTTCAGCAAGATATACCTTCTCAGGACTTATTGTAGGACTTTGGTACAGAGTCTCTTCTTCCGTCTATAAACACAAAAGAGGTTATATTTAGAGTTTCCTTCTATTAGTTAATATGTTTGAGAATAGAATGAATTTGAACAGTTTTAGTCTTCTTCTAAAAGTGTCAATGGCAATCTTATTAGTTTCACACTAGAACTGAGCTATTAGCATGGCTTTAGTAGTATTACTTGAGTCTACGGGATTCTTTATAAAGAATAAGAATCTAACAAGTACATACATATCGAGCAGAATATGGCAGAGAAAAATAATTTGCTTAAATAAATACATAATCTAAAATGACATTCAAAGAAGGTTTATATAGATTTCAGGCTATATGCAAACTAAAGGGAAACCTTGAGGGCATAATAGGTACTACAAAGGACTTCTGTATGCAATACATTTTGACTTGATAGTGATAATTTCTTTTGTTATATCAAGGCCTCTGAGAAACTAAACCTACACTTGTCTCATTATCTCTAGATAATAATGTGGGTCATAAACATTCAGTCAGCAGTGTCTGTCTACTGTTTTTTTGTGAACAATCATTACAATTTATTCAGGTCATGTAACCTATAAGAACTAACCTCCACAGTAACTTCGTCGTCATCATCATCATTGTCGGCTCGCACCACACCCGCTGCACTCACTAACACCAGTAAGGCACCTATTAGGTATACTTTTCGGCTGAATAAAGCCATCTGAAAAATGTTAAATATATAGGTAGCGGAACACGTCGGCTATCTAAATAAGCGTCGCCAATATCACAGAATGAGAAATCTTTCGGCAGTATATACTCCGCCACGACCACTGGACTTAATTAAATTAAAAATATGTATGAACTAAGCTAAGTAGCGTTCGGACACGAGTGTTCGGTGCAGCCGGATAACGGAAATCCTCAATAAAGGGCGACCAAATACCATTATCAACTTAATTGTATTAAAATACTTCACCCTAGGCTATTACCTTGAAATATATTTGATACACTTATTGTTTTGTCTGTTACAATATATACGATGCACAGAAATCAAATAAATGTCTTTTAGTATACTGAGAGACGAATTTGATTTTCCTGAAAATTTTCAGCCAATCAAAAACAAACAGTTGTCAAGGTAGCTATCGAGAATTTTCCGAAGCGTTCAGATTTATTTTTTATTAAATTTAAAAAAGCACCTGTGTTTGATTTTCTTACGTTTTTATTTTGACTGTCCATTTATTTCTATCAAAACATTCAAATTATTTCGGAGAAAAATAATAATTTTAGTTTGTTTAAAAAAGAATGAATATCCAATAACCATTGCTTCAAGTATTAAAAAAAAGTAAAATAGCCTTGCTATAATCCAACTGAAGTCAGGAGGTTGGTTGTCAAATGTCACTTGATCTTACATCTCTTTCGCACTCGTCAAAAATTATAGTAGTCTGGCAAAATGGTGGTGTTATTAAAAAACAATATTAACTTTTAACATAAGTCCCGTAAATAGCACCGGGCGGTTTAGTTTTTTGTATTTGATCGTGTCTTCGTGTCTTGTTGAAAATCTTGTTATTCCTTGAAAGTGGTGTATTTCGTATTGTTGTAAGTGCATCCTTGTGTGACAGCAGCCTATTCTCTCGAACTCTATGCAAACATTTTGTAAGTATTGCACAGTTGCACACTTATAAATAATTGTTTCCTACATTAAAACACCTTAACGTACTCTTGGTAAATATTAGTATTTTTTGCGTTTATTATCATTTCACAAACATGTATATGATCGTCAGAGGAGGTCTCCGTATGTATCCGTTTGTTTAGTCTAAACTGAAAATTGACAATTATATTGATAATCATCATTTTAATAATTATTATCTCGTTGTGGATTATTACCAGTCTTATCAGTTAAAAGTAAAAGCTAACTAAGTATCTATCTGATTCCTGGTAAATTAATTTATCTTGTTCTTAGTACATTACAGTATCATTTGTATAAAGAATGTTCTTAAATGCAATATTTGTATTTTTATTTATTTAATAAAATATAGTTTGGTTTTGCATAATATTCATATTTTATTTTCACTTGATTAAATTATATATCACATTATGATTGAAATTGAGAAGATGTGATCTTAATAAGATTACTATTATTTAAAGCATATAATTAAGTGCAAAATCGCACACCAGTAGCATATCTAATTTGTTTCATTTATATTTGTTTCAGCATAATGTCAATTTCTAGGCGCCAATTGTTGCGCCTACTGAAGCTGCGTAATCTTCTGATGTTAACGCTAGTAGTGTTATTATTATACATAGTGAAATTGCTGACAAGCCTAGATTCAAATAGCCAATTAGCAAACCAGGCTAAAGAAGTTTTACGATTACCAAAAAGATTTCGCCAAGATCGGGATCTTTTTACACCCATTAACTTAGAGGTAAGTTATTCAATTATTCATTATCCTTTTCTCCTCAGCAGATTTTTTTTTGGGTCCAGAAAACACACTTATTCAACCAGCCATCTTTATCAGTTAGCATACTGTTACTATTCACCCTCTCCCTCTTTTAGCATAATCAATTTTCCGGGTTCTTAATCTGTTTGATCCATTAAAAGTCATTTGTTGCAAATATTAAAAACCTAGAGATATCCTTGTTTTTAAATTGATTTAATTTGGCTATCTTGCTTGTCTCTCATGATAATCAACAGGTTTAAAATTATTCACTGTAATACAATGTACAAGTGTATAAATGCATGCATTAAAATAATTATCTGATGACAAAAATGTGTATCTTGTTTACACTTATGCCTAACTTTTCGGGAAATAAGGGCATGGTGATATGCTGTTATAGTTCTCGCCAAACTTCTTGACCGCCCTGAAGTTGGCTACAATGGCTACGCAGTAGTAAATCTTGTACAAAAACAGCAGCAATATATGCCTTGGCATCGGAAAGCCAACTTCATGGTGGCCCAGAAGTTTGGAGAGAACTATAATAACTTTAAAATAATTAAAGGTCATGTAATCAGACTTGATACTTTTAGGGAGTGAGGTGAGAGGCAGTATAGGGAGGCCATTGTCAAATGCCAACTTTTATACTTAAAAATATTCAAATTCAAGTTGCAATCTCATTTTAGCCGCAATGAATGTCAAAAACTTATTGAATTATGGAGAAATGTATTTTACAGAATTTGACAGTGATTAGAATGGAAAGGTTCCTTAAAAATGCGGGAACTGCTGCAGGATTAGGATGCAGAATCTGAATTATTTTTGATCATTTTTTAATTTCAGAAAATTGACTGGCACGACTATGTACTGATACAAAACGAAAGGAAGCGAGTGGGTGGGTATTATCTACTGATTAATTAAAACCGTTGTATTTTATAATGTAGCTATAAATAATCAGCTATGAACATAATTATTTAAATTCAATTCAATAAAACACCACACTTTACTAGATATTGTTAAAAAAAATGGACCTCTATTTTGGTATCATAAAGATTGTTTGGTTTTTATATTGTTCCTGTTTTATTGTTTATAATATTAATTATGAACAAAGAATGGGCATAAACATGGAAATAAAAATTAACGAGACAAACAGTGTCCCAGACATTGCTCTAGAAAAAGAAGTAAATGTTGATACATGTTCAAATTAGATTGATAGATTACTAATGACTTTGATAGATGTTTTGCATACAAATCGTAATGGATATTGAAGATAGCATAAAAAGAAACATGAGTACATAGAAGTTGTTAAGTAGACTATTCTTTGAAACATATTTAATCTTTCTTTTTATCAGGAATCGGTGAGCAAGGAAAGCCAGCATATTTGCCAAAATCAGATGCAGAACTAGAAAAAGAACTATATTCAGTAAACGGCTTCAATGGTGCCCTAAGCGATAAGATTCCGTTGAATCGTTCCTTGCCTGACATTCGGTACCATACCTGTGAAAAGAAGGTTTACCTTGCATCTTTGCCAACTGTGAGTGTCGTGGTCCCCTTCCACAATGAACACTGGAGTACGCTGCTTAGAACTGCGTTTAGCGTTTTGTTGCGATCACCTAGCAATCTGATAAAGGAAGTTCTTCTAGTCGACGATGCGAGCACCAAAGGTAAGATCGTAGATTACAGTTTTGTGCAGTTAAATCAAATAAATTAAAAGATAACAGTTTTTTATACAGTACTAATTGGCAAGAATTACTGTAGTTGTGGTCATAAAAATCGATTGCGACAGCTGAATGCCTTTAAACTTCAGTAGTCCATTAGTCTAATCTAGGAGTCTAAGTCAACGCACGTCCATCTTTTAAATTCTTGGATTTTCTCAAATCGCCGTAGATATACCTTCAACGAATCACCAACTTCCACCAACCGGTTGCCGTATTTGCTGATTCTAAAAGTTATCAGGATTCATGTTTCGGCTCCTAAAAAAACTCATAGCGGAATTGTATCCATCCTTTAAAAAATAGCATAATATGAAGGATCTCCAACAAATGTAACTATTAGCCAACTTCATCACTGTGTATGGACCTGTAAATTAGGTGGAGTCAAAGAATTTGTCTTCAGAAATCCTGAAACAGGTCTTCTCTTTGGGAGGAAGATATTCTAAATGCGGACCACACTGGGCCCCATGTTGTTTAAACAGCGGAATTGAGGAATTGTTGGATGTCGCATATCATTAAATGCTTGGTTCTAGCTTATCAAGACATATCCGCTTCCTTACGAACTCTGTAACTGTCTATAGACTGTAGACTGTAGAGCAGTAGTGGTCCAGTAGTAATGGCCGCGACATACAAGTTGTAGGTCATGGGTTCGAACCCTGGCAGAGGGTTTACTTTGTGTAATTATTTCATCACCACTGCTCTCATAAACGGTGACGGAAAACATCGCGAAGAAAACGGCATGTCCAAGAACCAAAAAAAAATCTAAGACACGTGACATCCACCAAACCGCACTGGGCCCGCGTGGTGGATTACGGCTCACTCCCACTCACAGGGAAGAGGCCTGGTCTCCCAGCTGGAACTTTATATGCTGGTAATGCTTGTGCTTATGCTGCAGACGTAGACCATGCATATGGCTTTATAGTGGTTGGGAATACCGTGGCAGACTCATCGTATAAAAAAATAGTACATTACTGCAGAATCCAGTAAGTAAGCCTTCCTGGCCAAGTATGAGTTGAGTTGTTACTGGTTGAGGCTTGTATAATGCTTTTCTCATAAATGAAAGAAACTTTAACAACAAATTATTGTTTTTGAAACTAGAATATGAAATTTAGAATGGAAAGTTTTAATCCAACATGATTTATAAACTGAAATTACTAAATACAAACATAAAATCCCACACCATACTTTTTCTGCGTCGCATTAAGTGTCACAGACTATAAAATATATCTATCTCATAAAATGTCATACCAAAAAGAGAGATAGATATATATTTGGAGCCTCCCTTCTATAACCATGTTATAATGGCTAAACTCTAATCTGTGTCTGGTAGTATGTTTTTTTTTCTAAGCAGATCTAAAGAGGATGACCTACTGTCCAGTAAGTAAATTACATACTTACTTACTGGACAGTAGGAGATTCAAAATTTAAAATCTCGCTTCTTACTGGACAGTTGTGAATAAGTCTCCGGTAGAGTTCACTTTCTGGATGTTATGGCTACATTACATACCATTTTTGAGAAAAGACTATTACAAGACAGTAGGCATCTAGTTTACAAATCGAGTGTTTAAACAACAACCAGACTTGTACTTGCCATGACTTTCAAATCCAAAGTCACGGCTGATATTCTGAATTGGATTGAACTCACGCACGTTCAATTCAACTTCATATTATAGCTTAGTTACAAGAATAAACCTTATTGATCCATGCAACGAATATTTAGGCTAAGCGCGAATGACGACTGAAATAAATTGGGTAGTCGGGCCGTCTTGAGCTAGACAATGAAAGACTAGAAAAAATGACAATGAAATAGTTCAAACTTTACTGCCTCGTTGGTCTATGTGGCTCACAAGCGCTACTGCTGTGCACGAGCGCGAGGTCCTGGGTGTCTCCTCCCTGAGCACGAAGTCCGTAGTTTCGGCCTTCGTTACGGGCGTTTCCTACTTCTTATCACTTACGGACGCATGATTCGTTCGGGGCCCGAACTATTAGTTCCCGCCAAATTTCTTGGCAACGCAGTAGTAATTTCATACAAAAACAGCACCGCGCCGTGCCTTGCGCTTCGAATCAAAACTAACAATCATAATTAATGAATGAGAACACAATCTGACAGTAAGTTAGTACCTATTCCCGATGTGTTTTTACCCGCCCGTAAAATTGAATCGGGAGTGTAAAAACTACAGACACAAATCTAACTAGATAACGCAAGTGCCTCCATCTGTATGAAAACCAAGCGTGCCACTTTTTCACACACAATTTAAAATCAAATTTACGTATCAATGAAGGAAATATTTCCAATGCCTCGGCCAAGTTTTTCTATACTTTATTTACAGTTCAATATAGCATTTTAAGGGTTCCGAAGTCTAGTTATAAGTATAATTTCGCTCTGTCCGTCTGTCCGTCCGCAGCTTAGCTCAGAGACTAAGTACTAGAAAGCTATAATTTGACATGGATATACATATTAATAATTCCGACAAAGTGGTAAAATAAAATGAACACAATTTTTTTTTTGTTTTTTCTCCTATAGACGTAAAGAGGGGATGTATTTTTTTTTCGTCTATCCCATGATAGAATAGTTTAATGTCGAAAAACGCGTTGGAGTGGGCGGTGTCGTTGGCAATACCGGTCCGTAGTCCATACGGCGCATGCGCGCGGGGTGGTCTATTTTGTGTTAGTGCATAAGTATTTACGACATTTTGTATTCTAAAGTCAAATTAGATTCGATTGCCAAGCAAATTCTGCTACCCGACCATAGATGTCGGTATTCTCAGTGGTTGCAATTATAAACTTAATTGCGTTTGCCGTAAGGTTGATATTCGTGTCGTAGGTCGATATTTACTAATACTCAACCATGGTCACATTAGCGTAATATAACACATTGCAATTTTAATTACATTATCGATATCGATAGATAACCGATTTCTTAATTCGAAAAAATAAGACCTGTTTTTATATTTTTATTTGGATGCTTGTATATATTTTTATAAATAAAATCAATTCAATTATGCTCATAGAGGCGGGCGGCATATTATCTTATAGAAATCTGTTGTCGATATTCATCTATAAAGTCAATATTCGACTTGACTACATCACTAATTGAGTAGCGTAGAACTCTCGAGAACGAAATACTGAATACCGCAGATTAAGAGGTGAATACATTCGAAAATTTTCAAATTCCGAAAGAGAAGTTATCAAGGAGCGTGCGCGCGATGATCCAGGAACGAATCATATCATTCCCAGTGGCTCTAACGTGCGCTTGTATCGACTCCTTTCGCAATTGACGTCCTTCATACAGATTATTTATTGCAGCTTATCTACGTTAGTTTGAATCTGATTTTACTTTTTGGTAGTTGAGTAGGTTATTTGAAAATAATCATACTAAAATATTTGTTTTCGGTTTGTAAATATTTGGAGATTTTAACGAAGACTATCTCCGTAACGGCGTTACTGCAGTATTAAAATTGTTAAGTGACGCTGATTATAAATCTTTATTACAAACGCTTGCCTCTACCCGCGGTGGTATATTTTTTGTAACTTCACTTGTGAAGTTGGATTTTATAACTCCTTCTTCCGTTACCATAGTCCTGTGTGGGCCCGTTTTTAGACGTTGTGAGCTGCTGAAACCATTTTAATGTTTATGTAACAACAAAAAGCCCTCTTCTTAGTTCGCATTATTATGCAACTACGGAACCCTATTACTGCGCGTGGCTCTAAACGCGCGGTTATTCTAGTTTTCTGTGGGTTTCCGTTGTCGATAATGTTGAATGAAAAGCTAAGATTACGATCATTGATCGTAACTTTACTCCGTTTTTTGGTACACGAAGTACATACAATCGCGTCATCTAGTTAGATTTATATCTGTGGTAAAAACACATCGGAAAACAGAGTTGGATTCACTCCGAAGTTCCGGAGTAGGTACTTTCGGACGGGCCCGTAACTTCGTTGACGGATAAATGACGGACGGACGGAACGGAGTTAGGGAGTAGATTCGATTCGCGGGTCGGGCAAGTGTTATTGGGTTTTTCCATCTGGAATTTTTCAGTAGCAGCCCAGAGACTGGATTTGTGCTCAGTGGGTAGCATTAGGCTCGTCCCATACTACATCCTACTATCCTAATCACACTTCACACTAATATTGTAAAGGCGAAAGTTTGTGAGTGAGTGTGTGTGTGTGTGTTTGTATGTTTGTTACTTCTTCACGCTCAAACGACTGGACGTATCTCGATGAAATTTGGCACTCAGATAGATTATAGTCTGGAATAGCACATAAGATACTTTTTATCCCAGGAATATGTTCTCTTGCGATAAATTTCGACCTTCACGTGGGCGAAGTCGCTGGCAGAAGCTAGTATCATAATAAAGGCGAAAGTTTGTGAGTGTTTGTGTGTTTGTATGTTTGTTACTTCTTCACGCTGAAACGGCTAGACGGATCTGGATGAAATTTGGCGCAGAGATAGATTATAGTCAGGAATAGCACATAGGATACATTTTATCCCGGGAATATGTACTATCGGGAATTTTGTCTATCCTTTAGGTACCGTACTATAGAAATTGCTCATTTTTAGTGATGGTGTACTAAAACTAAAAAGAGAGAAATACAACTTTTTCACAAAAAATAAACCGACTTCAAAAGCAAAACACTAAAAAGTGCAAAATAACTTTCGTTTCGGCAGTCGGTGTCGAAAAATCTGAGTTCAATCATGAAGTTTTTTTTTCAACTTCTTCACAAATATAAACCGACTTCAAAAGCAAAACACTAAAAAAGTGCTAAATAACTTAAGTTTCGGAAGTCTGTGTCTAAAAAATAAAAACAAGAGGCACTCAAGACACAGACTTCCGAAACTAAAGTTATTTTGCACTTTTTAGTGTTTTGCTTTTGAAGTCGGTTTATTTTTGTGAAAAAGTTTTTAAACAAAATACTTCATGATTGAACTCAGTAGGTACTGAGAAAAATATGTAGATACACTGTCCTCGGGCTCGGCTCTCGTGCGAGTGTGTACAGCAGCCGGCATTATAGTTTTTGTGCAAGGCAAACGAAGTATGCAGCCAAGCGGCTACGCTTGGCTGCACACTTCAAAAACACATTTTTGTTGTTTATTTTTCTAGTCGATATGAGCCTGAAGGCCGATCGCGCATAATAACATGTTACCTTTCAATAAGGTTGGAAAGGACAGCTTGAGCTTCATACAAGTTTCGTCATAGTGAATGGTTCTGCACTTTGCTCATAGTAATTATTTATTTTTATATGTTTTTTTACCTTGACGTATAAAAATGTAATGCGTATACATAGGTGCTCGAGTGCCTAATTATTTCAAAACAAAATATCTAAGTATCGATGTTTAATAAACTGCTATCAGCCAAGTCGTTAATCTAGAATGATAGATCTGACCGAATTCTAGATTTTTGATTGTCATCGGATTATTGCAAACACCGTAAGTTTGTAATTAATCTTGCGTGATTATAAATTCTCGATATATTTTGAAGTCATTTCATTAAACCGAATTCCAAAAAAAACACTACAAAGCGAAAAATTACTTTCTTTTTCGAAGTCCGGTGTCTTTGGTACCTACCTATTGTTTCGTTTTTCGACCCCGACTTCGGAAAAGAAAGTTATGTTTCGCTTTGTAGTGTTTTTTTTGGATCTCTGTTTAATTTTTTTGTTCAAAAGTTTTAATTTTTTTTTTTTTTAGTTTTTGGTACCTACCTCAAAACTCCATGAAAAACATTTATAGCCAAAGTACATCTCATGACGACTCCAATAAGCCCAAACACGACGACTACACGACTTATTTCGGAGTTCCAGTGTCGCTTCATCATCAATATTCGAGATATCACTTATCTTTAAGGAGTTCCAGTGGCCATCTGTGGTCTTCTTCACCAGTTCTACTTCACCAAATTGTACTTTCTGAGTGCATGGATTGCGTTGTTGATGAAATACCAAAATCTCAATACGTCTATAATATTTGAGGAGTGCCCTCGATTTCCATGGGATCTCATCTTCAGATTCTGACTAGGTCTGAATGGGACCACATCGGGTATATACCCGACCCATATACCCATTCAAACACAAAATTAATTTTCAAGTTCGGTCCAGAATTGACGGAGATATTGTTCAACATGCATAAATAATAATAAAAAAAAAACATACACAGTAGTACAAGTCGAACATAGAATCTCCTCCTTTTTAGGAAGTCGGTTAAAAATAAAATAAATCCCATCCAAATTCGATAGTTTAAAAAAAAGTTAGTGAAAAATAATAAAAACCCAACTGCTTAAGAAGCGAACTAAAAAGACGTTAACAAGAAGATAATCATGCTGTGCAGTCGGAGTATACATATCCGCGAGCTGGCTGACCAAAACCGGATGTATCCTCCGACTGCACAGCATGATTTTCTACTTGTTTACGTCTTTTTATTTCGCTTCTTAAGCAGCCGGGTTTTTTGATTTTTGAATTATCTTTTTTTTATTTATAACTTATTTAGTTACCTTTTTTTCGAATAAGGTACATTTAAACATATAAGCATTATATGTTCAGCCTTCAGACGATGTCTATGTTATAACAAGTGATATTTCTGTATAAAACCTATTATTCCATTAAACATGGCATAATATTGATGTTTGCGTCTCATAATTGTCACGCGTTACCAGTTTGAATGGATATTACCATTATTAGTCTCGCGCATTGTGTATATGCTAATTAATGCTTTAACTTCGGTCCTAGGCATGTTTATCTAGAATGTTTTTATTGCCAGAGGATGTTGAGGACATTATGGCATTTTATTGTGCTGTAAATACCTGTAGGTTTAGTTTGAATGCACTTGTCATTTTGTATTCTATGCAGTTGCTAAGTTGTCATTGAACAGAACGGATATGACGCAATGATAAGGCACTTGAGTTAGTAGTTGGGTAATAAGTGTTAAGTTTTAGCTAAGCAGTGGTGGCCCAGTGGTAACGTTCCCGATTTATGTGTCGTAGGTCGTGGGTTCGAATCCAGGCAGTCGCTTTACTTTAAATTATTTCATCATCACTGAAGCTCTCAAAACGGTGAAGGGAACATCGTAAGGAAACCGGCATGTCCTTTTTTTATTTTGGTGGGAAACCATCCAATGACTTCTCGCTCTGGGTGAAGCGGCGAAGTGTCAGACTTTTACTGACTAAAACCCACCCGTGTTCATTCAGCTAGCGGGCCCCGTCACTTTTGCTAACATCTCTTTGAGCCGCGCGTGGAACACTACGCGCCGTCGACTCGGGCCTGGTCCTTATCGGACAGCGAGCTACCCATTACTCGCCGTCCGCAAGCTCGCGCCTACGATGGCCGGGAATCGGCTTGAGATTCCCGACGCCCGGGGCATCTCCTGCGGTGGCTAGGGGCGTGAGGGCGTCTCCTTTGCGTCTCCCTCACGCGTTCCGCCTTCTCCTTTGCGAGCATTACTGCTTCGAGGACACGGCGGTGCTCCACCCAAGCAGGGCAGACCTCCACCATATGCTCCACCGTGTCCTGCGGATGGTCCACACAATGGTGACACCCGGGCGTTTCCTCCCGCCTTATCCTGAACAGGAACCTCCCGAAACAGCCGTGTCCGGTGAGGACCTGTGTCAGGCGGAAGGTGAGGACGCCGTGGCGCCTCTCAAGCCACTCCTCAAAGAGGGGCCTTACCGCCGCAATTGTGGCGTGCCCAGCGCTGGGTTGCGACAGTCGCCCTCTCCATGTCGCCATGAGATCCTGCCGGAGCTCTGTCCGCCGAGCCGCGATTTGTCGCGGCAAAGGAGTTTCGCCCCGGCATTTCGCCTCCTCTCGCCACTCCCATATTTGTGCGAGGACTTTGGCTTACAGATCCCATGGCGGCAATCCGGCAAGGTGGCTTGCCGCCTCACCGGAGACCGTGCGGTATCCCCTGACCAGCCGGATGGCCTTTGGGACGCGTTCAACCGGCGTGCTGGTCGCCGCCTCAGGGAATGTGCCCATACCTGTGCCCCGTAAAGGGCCATGGACCGCACGACCTCCGCGTAGAGCCACCGGCAGGAGGCGTTTGGACCCTCTAGATTGGGCAGCAGCCGCTTGAAGGCAGCCCCGGCCCGCTCCAGTCTGGGAGCCAAACGTCGGAAATGCTCCACGAAGTTCCACCGGCGGAAACCAAACTGGCTCTCCGCCAGATCCGGCCCAACCTGCACCAGCTGTCCGACGAGGCGGACTGCAATGACACTTTCGAAGAGCTTGCCCACTTCATCGAGCAGCACGATGGGCCTTCTTAATGAGGACCAGTTTCCCCGTCTTCCAACGAAGTGGGTAGTGGTCCCTCTCCAAGCGTGCGCTAAAGAGCCCTCTAAGTCGAGGCCTGAGAGCCTCCAAGGCCAGGACCCAGGCTTTTCCAGGTAGGCCGTCGGGTCCTGGGGCGGTACTTTTGACATTCAGCCTGCGTACCGCCACTCTCAGCTCTACCTCGGTCAACCGGCATGTCCTAGAACCAAAAACTCGAAGACATGTGACATCCACCGACACTCACCGGGCCCACGTGGTGGATTATGGCCCGTTCCCTCTCTAATAGTGAGGAGGCCTGTTTCCCAACAGTGGGAATGTGAAAAAAGGCTGATGATGATGACGTTTTACCTCGTTGCCTAGTTCAAGTACAACTGCCGAGGTACGCGAGTTCGATCTCCAGGTCAAGGAAAATGTTTATTTTTTTTGCTATTGTTAATTTTCTGATCGGTTAATGCAATAGGCTCCTACTGTATTAACTATAGTTATTAAATAACTGACGTAATTTGGGTTTTGTACTGTTCTGCTATTTCTACATACAGTTGATTGTATGGGGAAATTAGTGATTTAGAATTCTTTGGTTTGCCTACATAGAATTTAAATTATAAGCGCCATTGGGAATACTGCAGATCTTCTAAAAAAACAAATTCATGTTGTGGTTATAAAAAACAAATTAAACATTGTTGCCTTGTGAATGTTATTGATATAAAATGGACAATGACACTATTATTACAATGATATACGTTTCGACATTGTTGCTTTTCGTGATATTGACATTTGCATCTGAATGAATAAAGCGTGTTGGCTGTATTATAGTAAACATAATTTCTATACAAATCGGATTGCTGCTTTTACTTTTGGGCACATTCTTGGGCGTAAGAATATTTGCGAATCGAAAAGATAGAAGAGGCGTATGAACATTCACGAATATTGGAATGGAATTAAAATGTCTTACTTATATTTTAAATGCGAAACTTTGGTTGGATGGATGTATGTTTGTTACTCAAGCACGCCAGAAAGGCTGAACGGATCTGGATGAAATTTGGCAGAGAGATAGATTGTAGTTAGGAATAAGCGAAGCCGCAGAAGCTAGTGCATTATAAACAAAAGCATTATCAATCTTTAACGTATCCACTACTTGGACACAGGCCTCTTCTCTATGAGAGGGAATGGGCCTTAAGGCGCAGATACCCCTGAGTAGCTGGTTTTAAAACGCGAATCACGTCTAAACGGCTAGACCACTAGACCATTTTCTTATTCATTTGACCTAAGAAAATTTTGAGTTTTATTCGTATAACATAGTGTAATTAATTTGTAGAGTTATGTCTAACACGGACAAAAAAAAACGACAATCGCACCAAAACCGCCGGGCGGATTTTAATGAAATTGTCACCATCTCAAAACCAATTCAATTATCTACATTTTGATCTAAGGCTTTGTTTTTAAAATCATTGAATAATATGGAAAGTACAAAACTACTGGTCTCGCGGGTGTAAAAGGAGTGCATGTTTTGTTCCCTCAAGGTCGTTGGTGACGGTCGTCGTCTTAACCCACCACGCGGGTCAAGTAGTAGATGTCACATGTTTCGAATTTTTTACTGTAAGACATGAAGATTATCTCACAATGTATAGACCACCACTGCTCTTAAACCAAAATTATAACAAAAAATTTTTCACCCAAAAATGGCGAAAGAATTTGAACTGTAAGAAATTTAGGCCATTTGTTACAGGCTCGTTGGTGTAGAGGTAGCAAGCGCGTCTCTTCAACCTCATGGAGTCGTGGGTTCAATTCCTAGGTCAGCAATGGATATATCTGGAATTTATCAGTAGCAAGCAGCTCGGGCAACCGATTACATAAGGCCAAGAGCCGATTTTACCACTGATTTCAAACTTAACTCAGTTTAAGCGTTTAATCGAGATTAAATCTTCATTTTACGTTTCACCACTACAAACTAAACTAGTTTATGCTAAAGCTTAGTTTAAATTCTAAACCCCGAGTTTTCGAGGTTTAAGCTCGCTTAATCGCGTTTAGCCGCTGTCACTTCTAATATCACAGTAATAACAAATATTGGTTTGTTTATTTTTATAACGATTTTTTGTTAAAGATAAAAGGGGCGAAAGCTATCTGTAATATAGCGGAGTCACGGAATCCACAAAACAACTAAAATGAATACAAAAGTATATGAGTAATTTAAATTTTTTACATAATGAGAACAAGAACTAAATTGCCAACAGGAATTCGAAGTCGGTGTCCATAATGAAACCGACTTCGAAAAAGAAAGTTATTTTTCACTTTGTAGTGTTTTTAGTTTGAAGTCGGTAGATTTTTTTTTGTAAAAAAGATTTTTTATTTTAATCTCCTCGTCATTTTAAACAAAACATTATCGATAGACCTAAATTACCTAAACATAACTACGCCACCGATTTATTCAATATATTGTTTTATAATAAAAACATCCATTTACGAGCGCATTGGACTAATAAATATTCACGAGCCATTTTTCACAAGAATTTATTTACTATCATAATTTCAGACTGACAGAGTCTGAATTTTGTGAGTTTTCCATACATGTAGGGTAATCTCTGGAAAGTACATTTTACTTGATGGTTGTCACACTTATCACTATAAAGGCGAATGTTTGTGAGTGTGTGTGTTTGTATGTTTGTTACGCTTCACGCTCAAACAGCTGGACGGATCTGTAGAAATTTGGCACAGAGATAGATTATAGTCAGGAATAGCACATAGGATACTTTTTATCCCGGGAATATGTTCCCTCAGGATAATTTTTGACTTTCACGCGGGCGTAACCGCTAGCAGAAGCTAGGAGGGTATTATTTTATGCCCCAGGTAAACCCTGGGCGGGTCACTATCTGTAAGCGTCAGAACCCCTGGACCAATAGAGTTATTTGATTTTTAGAAAATATCAAAATATACTACCTTTTTGCTACTATTTGATACCTAACTATAAATACAAGACAGACAGCGAAAAAACGCGTAAAGAAAGTGGCCAGACATTCTGGCATCAGGATGTCTGGACCAATTTTTTTTCATAGTTCGAGACAACACAACTAATTTATTTCTTTGTCAATATTAATTACCTTATTAGTACCTCAACATATATATTTTCCTTTTTTATTATCATACCAGTAAAATGTTACGCGATAAAGAAACTTTGAAAGCTATGTATAATCTCCATCTTAAATTACTATTTACTATCTTCTTAATAACTAACTATTTTATTTTTTATTTTTTTGTCATATATAGTTTGTTAACAACAAAGATTACAGCAGCCAAGAATATAGAAAGGCTGAGAAGCTACCTCAAAGGAGAACCACTATCTACTAATAAAAAATCTCTTTCTTTCCCAGATTTCCTGAAAGACAAATTAGACAACTATCTATTGAAGAACATGCCAAAAGTACGCGTCATTCGTATTAAAAAGCGCAGTGGGTTGATAACCGCGCGGTTGGCGGGCGCGAAGGAAGCAACGGCCGATGTTCTCTTGTTCCTGGACTCTCACACTGAAGCTAATGTCAACTGGCTGCCGCCCCTACTAGGTCTGTGTATGTATTTGTTTGTTATTGTAATTTCGTGTACAATGTTTTCCGATGGAGGACTACTGTCGATGCCCTCTGCCCAAGCTAATTCTCCTCAGGATCTTTATATATAATTAAATTAGAGTAAAAAATTACTCTCAAATTAGACAACTATCTATTTCCTGAAAGACAAATTAGACAACTATCTATTGAAGAACATGCCAAAAGTACGCATCATTCGTATTAAAAAGCGCAGTGGGTTGATAACCGCGCGGTTGGCGGGCGCGAAGGAAGCAACGGCCGATGTTCTCTTGTTCCTGGACTCTCTCACTGAAGCTAATGTCAACTGGCTGCCGCCCCTACTAGGTCTGTGTATGTATTTGTTTGTTATTGTAATTTCGTGTACAATGTTTTCCGATGGAGGACTACTGTTGATGCCCTCTGCCCAAGCTATTTCCCCATAGGATCTTTAGTAAGAAGTACATAGATTTTACTGGTGATGTTCTTCAGAAAGGCCAGGTGCGCAGTGCTCATAACCGGCGTGTATGTATGACTAGATGTATGAATGTGATTGAAGCAAAAGAAGTATGTAAAGATCGCAGCAGGTGGCGTTCTGTAGTTTCAGCCTACCCCTATGGGAAAAAGCCGTGAGTTTATGTATGTACTTTACAGGCGTTTTTAAGTGGACGTGGATGGCCAAATCCGAAATAATGAGGAATAGCGAAAAACGCTCAAAGTAGGTGGCGATTTGATAAAAACTGAAACCGCATCATTGGATTTTTGAAAAAAGAAGATTCCTAGTCAAGAACCGAACACATTGATTTTAAACACGCTGTATTACGAGTATTACACCAGCCAGCTCCTCGTAGTTTCTGATTTGGCCATCAACGCCCATTTGGAAACTCATCCTGTATTTGGATTCAGAATTCGAAATAATTACCACATTTTGGAACAATAAACTCTATTTCTTGCGTGACAAAGTTCAAATTCATTTGCAACTCTTACTTTTTCAGGGCTTTTCATAAAAAAAAGGTCACTTAAAAATGAACTTGAAACACAATAAACCTAAGGTCCATAGTTGAGTTGGTGCTGATGGATTAAAATTATGTCGCTTTATGAATTCAATTATAGAATTCAGAATCTTTGATAAATTAAGTTTCAAAAGTCATTCGTTAGCGTTGTGTTAGTCTAAACTGATTATCGCGTGACCATTTGTAATAAAAGGTGATTCAATGGATTTAACCATGCACGAAATTGAGTTTGTTTTACCCAAACTTGATTATTAAATGAGGTAGTTGACGGGAGCGAAGCCGCAGGGGACAGCTAGTTGTTAGCTAGTTGTTAGGTAACACTACAATCACCAAATTCAAGGAAAACGGAAGTCCGTACCCATTAATTTTTTAATCTAAGAGGAAACTATGGTGCGGCCGTTGATATCTGAGTCGCCTGGTATATTATTTTTTTGTAACAAAGTTGTACATATAACGTTACAATCTTCAGGGGCGTAATGTTTGATGGAGATATATTTTTCAATTATTTTTGATCGGCTCACGTTTAACCGCTATTTCACCTCAAGGTAATCGATGATTAGATCGACGGTTAAGCACGCCTGCCTAGAAGCAACCTATTCACCCTCGACTTAAAGAACCCCAGTTTTTAGCTATGAATGAGATAGAAGCTGAAGAAAATTGGTCGTATGTATAAGATACTCTTTGAAGAAAATTTAAGACACTTCGCGACACTTTCGAGTGTGTTTTTTTTATAGGTGGCCAGTGTGCTTTGAAAAGATCTTGATAGACTGATAGATTCATGGACGATATTCTCGTTCGTTTAACAATGATTATAGATTTTATTTCATTCATTTTAATTAATTAAAATTTGCCTGTTATTTAATTCATAGTTTAGAGCATTTTGCTTATACTCATTTATCGTGTTCGTTTGCTACAGAGCCGATAGCGCTGAACTACCGCGTGGTAACGTGCCCGTTTATAGACGTGATCGTGTACGATACGTTTGAATATCGAGCTCAAGATGAGGGGGCCCGTGGCGCCTTCGACTGGGATTTCTTCTACAAGAGGCTGCCGATACTGCCCAAGGATCAAGAGAATATGCCTGAGCCATTCGAGTAAGTATATTTTTTATTATTTTTAAGTGTTCTGGCAAAGCATAGCATGCCGGCGTGGTGTATTACAGCCCATTCGCTTTCACGGAGAAGAGGTCTGTGTTCCAGCGGTTGGAACGTTGGAAGCATGCAAACGTGCGCGGTTTTCAAATATTAATTATCTACTTTATTTGATTGATACTCCATAGAAAAGGTAGGATCCTCCGACCAGACGGGTGTTGTGTCTGGTTCGGGTAACTTTCCAAAGGTTATTGTCGGACTGTTGTATATGTTCAAATCGCGGCAAAAGCTTGCGCGATGCAGGATTGGTGGGACGTCATGTCATTAGTTCGTAAGTGATGGCGTTGATGCCGCTACAGACGCAACATTGATGATTGTTTGTGAGTGAATTCCGCGTTGTCCTGCATTTATCTAGGTTTTTGCCGGTTTTAATAGTTTTCTGGCAACGTCGAATGTTTGATACCTCCTAGGAATTCTTCTAACCCCTCAAACTTAGTCTGAATATTCTGTTCTTGTAATAAGAGCGGGCTTAACATCAAAAGTACTAGTACTGAGTTTAATTCAGTGCACACACGGAATTACCACAAAGAAGCATTATTATCCTTAAACACTTCACTACAGTAAATCAGATTTTGTTGGCCCGAAACATCGCCACTTCCATGGCAACGTCGGAGACTGCGCAGAGGCGTCATTCAAAATACGCGGTATAGTCCTGGAACTAAAGACATTTGCTGCAAAAAAGTCCTATTTAAGTAATTTCCTATGTTATATAAATTGTCGTAAAGTTTTAATTTTACTGCAATTTGTGCTCAGAGCATGTTTATTTCTTATTCAATTGTGCACAAAAAAGTCATCTGTAAGATTCACTAATTGTCATTAGTTTTCGAGATATGAGCCAAAGTAAGATTTTTTTTGCGTTTATTTTTTGTACTAAATCTGTGCGTATGGTAATTTAGGCTAATCAAATTATGTTTTAATGCGCAAGAGAACCGTAGAACAATCAAAATGTTGTTTTCTGGTATTTTTTCATGTTTTGACAGCTATTGTATCTATTTTGGGTACTTAAAATACGGAATGACCAGACTATGTGATATAGAAGTTTAAATCAGTATTCATTACATTGCCCGATAACGAAAGCTTGGAGTGACAACTAGTTTTATCTGAAAATCAAATAGGTATATTAATGGTAAATTCTAGTTTTGACTCGGTATTTCTAGTTTTAACAAAGGCGTTCTAGTTTTAACAAAGGTGTTTTAACTAGGAAAAACGAGTTCTAACGAAAAACGGGTTTTAACTGTAACATATACAACAATTGCTCGTTTAAAGGTATTAGAAAGATAAGATTAGCGAGGAGGCTGTGTTGTCTTTTCCCGGCTATGTTTGTTTGCCATTTCCAGTTTGGTAGGACGGCTAAATTGGATGCCACTTTTAGTTTTGACCAACCTCTTGATGTACGACGACTGACCGAAGTAGACTGAACTGGATTTTTCTTAGAACGTTTTCTATTTATCTTTAAAAAAAATATCTGTTGTCTTTATAACCTTTTTGTAGCCGGTTAATTTTTGTATTGCCCTCGTATTATACGGAGAAGAATTCTTACTGAATAGTGCGGCTGTCGAAACTAAAATTAAGTAAACAATAGACAACAAATAAAGATCACGAAACAATGCACAAGACTGACACAACACAACAGAGTCCTGAGACAGACAACGGGCCCACCCGCCGCCGGCTGGGTCATAGAGCGACAATCCTGCTCGAGTATACTTAGTATAGTTCCGATGCGCAAAGCAAGGATAGGTGCTATTTTTGTATGACATTTACTACTGCGCAGCCATTGTAGCCAACTTCAGAGCGGCCCAGAATTTTGGCGAGAACTATACAGCGTTTTTTTCTGAAGTAGCTACTAATTATACACGATTTCACTCAAGCAAGTTATTCTATTGAAATAGGGTATATTTAAACTCTATTTGAAATAACATTAGACATGTTTCCAAATCTTTTTTCAATCCGTTCAACCGATTTTGAGTTCTATACCGTAAACATAGGATGACATAAACAGCATAAACTTGTTACCAAAACCAACTGTTTACTCCAGCTACCATTTGTCGTATTACCAACGCAATAGAAGTCAAAATCGGTTGAACGGGCTGTAAAATGGGCTAATTTAAACGTCTAATGTTATCGCAAATTGAGTATAGTAATGATTCATATTATAATGGTGCTACTAAATATACCCGAGTAGCGGTGTCTTGGTAAGGTACAATTAGCGGTAGTCACTCGAAAATGAATAGGAATGTTTCCTGAGTAGAAAAATGATAATTCTATTTAGTCCGTCAGTAATATTATCAAATAATACTGGACATGTATTTTTTGCTTTATCAAATAAATAAAAATTAACAATGATCAAAGTTCAGGAGTAGGGGCTTATGTTGTGACGTCACTTTGTCATTAAAAAGTGTAGCACATCGTGACGTCACACGATATTTCAACGAACTGTATCGTCGTAATTTTTTGTTAACGTGCGAACGAAAAAATGTGAAAAACGTGTAAACGTGTCCAATTTTTTAGGTTATCTAACTGACGGACTAAATATATATTTTTTGTCAACTGCCCTATTAAACCCTAAATCGGCCGGGTCCGTGACGTCACTGACAAGGTACATTTAATAAAGGCGCTGCGCAGAGGTCACTCTTTGGCTGTATGTTTTGGGGTACTGAGGACAACCCACTTTGTGAGGCCTTTATTAGGTTGCGCATTACTTCCCGAATCTGATAAATACATATGAGCATATTACGTAAATAAAAGAAAAATAATCCGATATTTAATTTTCTGCTGAGTCAGTTTTACGGTTACCCACTCTTAATCGATTTAATTGTTTCAACGTAAAATGATTGTATTTTACGTATTTTCCGACTTACTTGTGAAGCGTTATCCTTGTATTCAAATATTGTACTTGATTTATTGAAAGATTGTGAAATTACACGATAAGGGCCAGCGCTCGCTGACGGCATGGCACGGCAAAGGATTTTTTCGTGGACAATTGATTTTGACCTTATTCAATGACATTAGCGCTGAAATTCCTTTATTTCTACACGAATGTCGCGGCAGGCAGCGGCAGAATGATTGGGTATGCTGAAAAGTGCCGAGCCGTGCAGCGGCAAGGCAGTTTAACCTGTTCCGGCTAAACTCCGAAAAGGCTGGGCCGATTTTGACGGGGCTTTTACTGCCAGATAGCTAATAGTATAAGGGGAACTAAGGCTTCTGCAGCAAGTACAAACTAAAAATACCAATAAATGCCCTTTCCAGAAGCCCAATAATGGCTGGTGGCTTGTTCGCGATATCGCGCAAGTTCTTCTGGGAGCTGGGAGGCTACGACCCTGGTCTGGACATCTGGGGCGGCGAGCAGTACGAACTTAGTTTTAAGGTCAGTACTCAACATCTCATAGGCCTGGTTACTGAATTGAGTATTTGGAGTTACTTTATAATGTCATTTAGAGTTGAAGTCAAAATCAAGTGATTTTAATTATGTTTGTGAAAATAAATACGATATTAAAATTTTAAGACCTAAAAATAGAAAATTAAATCTTACAAACCTGAAATCTCGAAATGGTTTCGGAATCGGCATGGATTAATTATTACTTTGCATAACGAATTATATTCAATTATGTGTTCTAGCTATGATGGCTTTTACAGGAATGTCGCAAAACGAAACAAAAATATCTTCAAATATTTCTACCGTTCCAAATATGATTACCACATTACAAGTATCTGTTGCCAGCTTTCAAAGAGGTAGAGGTCTCAGAGGAGAAAGAACCTCAAAAAGTAAAGTAAAAGTAAAGAGGTAATACCTCATTACATGAGCTGAGGGGTCACAGTTATCTTGTGCCAAAACAACTTCACACTTCCTTTATAAATCTTTTGGTTCACCTTCTTTAAGAATGTTTGCATAATATGACTGTATTTTTTTTATTTAGCACAATCACGCACTAATCTCAAACCACTGCAACTCCTGAAGGCCAGAATCAACAGTGGCGACCACCAGAAAAGCGCCGAGGCTGATAATGATAATTTAACTGTTAGTTACCTAAATACAAATACAAAAAGGGGCGTGGGCATTTTTATTTTAGGTAGTAGGGAGGCGTGACAAAAAATCTTTGGGAACCTCTGGGATAGTCTATACTGTGCATATTCCCTATTATTCCTCTCGCTGTCACTTAACAAACTACCAGTGCAAGATAAAAACAGGAAAATTCTAAACTAGAGAACTATTTATAGAAATATTATTGTTTGCAATATCAGTTTAATCCAACACGTGCAGATAGTCAACCATTATATTATTACGTACACCCATGATAAGTCCACCTATGTAAACCTTGACCTTAAATGACGCGCTGCGTGAGGTCGACGGCATTAAAAATTTCCCATTATTCCGGTTCTACAAGATCATGCTAAAAATACAAAATTACGCACATTTCACAAATGAGTCGCGAAGGTTTTATTTATTTATTTATTTAAACTTCATGCACAAAAGTACAATGGCGGACTTAATGCCTTAGGCATTCTCTACCAGTCAACAAATAGTGGTGAAGAGATAACATGGCAGGTGCACTATTTACCTAAGACTTGGTAACAAAAAATATTAATCATAGATTGCTTAAAATACACATACATACATATTTTATATAATACATACCTATATAAATATATATATATATATATATATATTTAATAAACTAAGGTTTTGTTTGGCCTATTCCAATCTGAATGTGATCGCATGAGTGTCACGGAAAGGAGGTTTGGTTCCCAACAGGATACTCCCTGAAGATAAAACTTACTAACTTACTTATACTATGCATGTAATAGGGGGCGAGACATTCCAGATGGAAAAACTTAGTAACACTTTGACCGTCGCGGTATTCGAACCCATGACCTCGAGCTTAGCAGTACAGTAGCAGCTAGACCAACGAGGCAATCTTTAAATATAAACTTTAAATAAAAATCAAATATAACTTCTAAAGACATCGCCAGATAACAAAAAAATAAAAGTCGTTAACTCCTGTCTACAAATGTATTCCAATATTTCAAAACGATACGAAAATAATGTAAAGACAGTGTCGCTAACACGATCACAACAAAAGTATTGTGGTAAGGGGCGTCCTTGACACTTTCACTTGGCATGAGTTACAAATCTTTTGGTCAAAACCTTGTTCAGTCGTATTTATTTAGGTAGATACTTACTAGTGTAATGAAACTCATATCTTATCTTGTGGAGGGGCCGAGATATAACACGGACACTTCGACCCATTGGGATCTATTGTGGTCAAATAAATGGAATAAATGTCAAATTATAACCTTTATTTGACAGTTATTTTCAGTAATGACTTACCGTAGACCGATTTACATGATTTAAACGGAAAAAATGGTTCTACGCCTATATTTTCATTTGAGACCACAATTATCAAAATATCAGAGACCAATATTATATGAACAAAAAATCATGTTTTCAAGTTACGTAATTATACTTTTTGGTACAAGTCGGCTTCGAAGGTACAAGTCGCTTT
Organism: Orthosia gracilis; assembly: GCA_947562075.1. Classification (NCBI taxonomy): domain Eukaryota; kingdom Metazoa; phylum Arthropoda; class Insecta; order Lepidoptera; family Noctuidae; genus Orthosia; species Orthosia gracilis. Next base: position 20,532,310 of record OX387271.1, on the reverse strand, counting down.
CGAACTGCTTCGTGGGTATGCATCGAGAGGCATACCCACGAAGCAGTTCATAAGGGACTCACCCCGCTCTCCTTGGCGAATGAGAACTGGCGCAAGTCTGTACTGCTTGACACTAACGACCGCAGGGAGGTATGGCAGAATAAGGAGCTTCACGGACGCTTTTTCCGGGCCCTACATGGGTCCGATATAGATCAATTTAGCGTCCGTAGCCTGGTTGCGTTTCGGTGACCTCTTTGGGGAAACCGAAGGTTTTGTCTGTGCAATTATCGACTAAGTAATTATGACGAATAACTACCGGAGATTTATTGACATCTGTTGGGCATGTCACCGCCCGGGTGAATCGGTCCGCCACATTATCTCTGGTTGTTCTCGACTAGCTAACGAAGAGTACTTGCATCGGCACAACCTTGTAGCCAGGATTATCCATCAGCAACTTGCTCTGAAATACAATCTTGTGGCATCGAAGGTACCGTACTACAGGTATGTGCCCGACCCAGTTCTCGAAAATGATTGTTGACATTATCGTCCCTCATGACGGGAGCCTCGTGAAAGCCGAGAAAGATAAGCAAATCAAGTATCTTGACTTGGCTCGCGATGTTGTCGAAATATGGGATGTGGACACAGCGATCATTGTACCGATAGTCGTGTTAGCCAAAGGCTTAATAGCTGCGAGCCTCGAGCAACACCTTAGGAGACTCACGTTAGGCGGCTGGGTCAAGTGCCTGATCCAGAAAGCAGTACTGCTGGACATGGCTCGTATTGTTAGGAGGTTCCTCTCACAGGAGCCCTGACTGCCGATAGCTTGGATCCAGTTCCCGATACCGGCTTCTTGTACCGACTTCGCAAAAAGGAGGAGGTTATCAATTCGACTGTATTTTTTTTATGTTTGTTGCCTTAGAATTTTTTATTGGGTGAACCGATTTTGATGATTCTTTTTTTATTTGAAAGCTGGTGCGTTGTCATGTGGTCCCATTTATTTTTCATCAAGGTTTGATGAAGAACTTCGGAGAAATACATCAGAACTCTTCAATAAATGACGGCAAATCACTCGAGACAGATGAAATCGCATGTCTGTTTATTGTTTATCCCATTTCATAACATAACATCACACTGGTACGCTCTAAAGGGGTACACAGATGTGAACAGTTCACCCTGGTATACTCTCACTGCACCGGTTTTGTTTAAATTTTCATGTTATTGGGTTAATCTATTCTAGCTTCACTTTGGGCACTATACGCGTAGGTACCTAGCCTAAAGAACTGGTCTATTATGCACCACAACTAAAAAGTGAAAAATAAATAACTTTTTACAAAAATTACAATCGACTTCCAAACAAAAACACTACAAAGTGAAAAATAACTTCAATTTCGGAAGTCAGTGTCAAAAAACAAAGAAACGAAAGCAGGAACACCGTAACAATTGTAGTGTTTTTTTTGTAAAAAGTTTTTTAAACATATATATTTTTATAATGTGTCTTATAAAAAATATTTAAAAATATAGTAAATAAGTAATGTAATGAATAAAGGAAATCAATGTTTTTGTATCAGATATGGCAGTGCGGCGGACGAATGGTGGACTGTCCGTGTTCGCGCGTGGGACACATCTACCGCAAGTTTGCGCCCTTCCCTAACCCAGGACACGGCGACTTTATTGGCAAGGTAAGATTTCAACTATTTCTTCTTTATTCATGTCGAATTACCGTTATAATAATGTAATACGTGCTGATTCTAATACTCACGTCTAGATTTAAAGATAAGAAAAAAACCTTTATATGTCTGTGTAATTTTTAAACGTCTTAAATAGTAAAGGCTCTACTTATATAAAAAACAAACACTCGACGGAGTTCAGCAACTGATTAAAAACATATGAAGATTAAAAAAATTAAATGTTCTACAGAAATTTAGAATTAAACATCTAAACAATTTCTAAACGAGCTGAGATTTTTGTAAATAAGGTTTGTTTATCAGTAAGTATTGAATCGGGCCGATTAACCAGAGTGCGACTAATCTACCTAGATGTCTCCAATCGGCTATTTTAAAACAGCTATAACATCACATATCCCTAAATTCTCAATCAGTTATCAATTTAAAGTTGTTTCAAGACATAATGAGATCCAACTACGACTTAAAATTGAGTTGTGTTTGTCGATTCTGCGTAAAATCGTTTATTTACTCTCTTTGTATGTTTACAGAACTATCGGCGCGTAGCCGAAGTGTGGATGGACGAGTACGCCCAACACTTGTACTCGAGAAGACCGCAATACCTCAAGATCGACCCCGGCGATATCTCCGAACAAAAAGCCTTGAGGCAGAAACTGCAGTGCAAGTCTTTTAGATGGTTTATCACGCAGGTAAATATCATTAATTGCTCGGCAGAGGTCTAGGCAAACGGCCTACGGTTTTCAGACGTGGTCACAAGTCTCGCCTTGGAGTTTGCCAGAGAGCTATGGAGCGCAGCATTCTGGTTGTAAAAAGAACAGACCGTACACGGGACGCCACGCTGAGCTCGGCGTTTTTGATAAAAAAGCTGCTAGACTTAAATCTTACTAATATTATCAATGCGAAAGTTTGGATGGATAGGCTAAACGGAACTGGATGAATTTTGGCACAGAAGTAGATTCTAGTCTGGAATAGCACATATGCTACGTATACGGTATAATGTGCCCTTGGGATAATAAAACACTTTTCACGAGGGCGAAGCCGCTGGCAGAAACTAGTGGGCTTATCATGATAGCATTCACAATGGCTGCTAGGCAGGAGTATCCACGCAGTAGGTTCCTGAAGATGGAAGGCGCCGTCGAGGCCCAGAAAGAGGTGGAGGGCTGTGCCTAGCAGTGAAACAGGAACAACTCCGATCCCGCTAGAGTAAATAAGGATAAGTAAAAATTTAAGAAACCCCGACATATTTTTATTATTATTATTATTCTGTATTGTACACAAAACAAACATATACAAATACAGTAGGAAAGCTTATGTACAAAGGCAAGCTTAACCCATAATTGGGTTTTTATTTCATACTATATAATTTATCTAGTAGTAGATACGCTTCGATCGGCAATCTATATTTCAAACAGCCTAATTCGAACAGTAGAACGCCCATAACTCATGAACGGCTGAACCGAGTTTGATCAAACATAGCTATGAACATTCGATAAAGTCACCCTTCAAACAAAAAAAAAAATACTGAATCAAAATCGGTTCATCCGTTTAGGAGCTATCATGCCACCGACAGATACACAAATACACAAACACACTTCAAATTTATAACACCCCTCTTTATCCGTCGGGGGTTAAAAATAGGATGTGTAAGGTTCCCATTTGATTAAAAATTTCTTTGATTCATCAACGTTGGTTCCCATCAGGTAAAGCAACAACAGAAATGTCTCAGTAGCAGCTTGAATTCTTGATTAGCGCCCGATTGGTGATTATAACCCTCTTGGAGAATACTGGTACGACGTGATAATTTAGTCGCTGACCAATGTGATTTTTTCAATTCATATGTACTTTCTAAGTTTATCTTGGACATCGCTGACATCAGTGAAGGAAAACATCGTGAGGAAATCAGCCCCCGTATCCTGACGTCAATACTATCATAGTTCGACTGTAAAAAAGGATTAGATGTATACAAGTCATATACATCTGTCCCTTACGCACACTCCAAATAACCCTATTCTATGAGCTTATGGTCACCCCCCTAGACTTATAGTTAGTTTATAAGCTTTTTATAGCTTGTGCTCCATTGGTGTAATTGCTGTGAGGCGTTCCAGTGCGAGGATAAAACAATAAATAAATAAATACATTTTTTAGAATGAATGTCTTTAACAAACAGACTACACTAAGTACCGCTCAATTCTGACGCCATTTTTATTTTCAGATCGCATTCGACCTAACAGCCAAATACCCACCTATAGAGCCGAAGCCATTTGCTAACGGACGTGTAAGTATACATACACCCTTACCTTATAAATTTTAGTTTTAAGACAATAATTTTATTCTGCCTACCAAGCCTGGGTCAAGGCCCGCGACCGCAAAGTTAGAACGCGTAAGGTTCGCGCGAGGAATAGTAGATTGTTACACGAGGGTCAAAAGGAATCAATTCCCATACGAGGTATTTAGACGCCCGAGCGCAGCTATAGTCCGAGTAGGAATTGATGTCTTTCACCCGTGTTAAGCACTCTACTTTTCATTTCGAATATAATTAAATTAAAAATAATAGTTTTTTGTAAATATTTATTGGTAATAGTAACATGAGTAATACCCATTTAAAATTAATTGAGAAGTTAGAACAATTTGTGAAATTTTAAGTAACATTTTTGGTCGGAATATTTACGCTGTTTGATATGTTATGACAAATTTGGCTGTTTTTTTTTTTTTTTTTATGAAAACGTTGCAAAAAAAAAAAAATAAAAAAAAAATTTGGCTGTGTTGAATTTCTGTAAAAATAGGCTCCAGTATTTGATTAGTCGGTGGAATCCATGGCGCAGACTCCCTTGGAGTAGTTGGTTGAGGCGAAGTGGGGCGTAAATTTATAGCCTTAGTTAATTTGTTTGAAATTTTAGTTTTATTTTGGTCAGAATCCTTAATGTAGCCTTCCGCAACTGTGCTGGATTTCCATCCTCCATGTCTTTTTAACATTGTCAAGTTCGCTCCAGAATCGGCTCACAGTGTCGTTCTTCTATAACTATGCCCAGTATACTGTTCACAGTTTGGTAAATTCAAATATGTTGCTATTTGCTTCGGCATACCTGAGATTTTATTTTTACCGATCACTTGTTTATAGCATTTTCGCTTTTGGTAGTTGATTAAAAAGCGATTCGTTTTTATGTTTTTAGGTCTTATTTTATATTTTTTTTTTACAATTTGTGTAAACTCTTCTCATACAACAAACTTGCGTTTAATATTTGTTTTTGTTTTAGTCAATTTTACGAGTAATAACTGTCCTTGATTTTCAAAGTCGTTAATTGTTAAATTTGTAAGTTCACTGCTTCTGCAGGCGCCGCTTATACCGAGTATCAACACCACCTGTGAAAAACATGATTACTTCATTACTATTAATCTTTTAGGTACCTATGTAGATAGAATAACAAGCAGAGATATTTTACTCCAGAAATGGACGCCTATCCGACGTCTTTACTCTCAATTTACGCAATCTGGTCAGTGTGTTTGATTGATTGCCTCTTTTTATGGAAACCTATCTGTAATACATATCAGAATAAAGTCGTTGGGATCGACGTTTATTTTTAGAATAAAAGACCTCTCCCTACCTAGATAAACGTTTATAGCTTACCTTCACTGCCAAATATATCTCGCGCGTAACCCGCCGCCATTCGGACGACATGAAGGACCTAAGATTCTGTATTGCTCGACTATCCTATTAAATTTGTACTAAAAATACGTCCGTTTCAATCATCTCCCATCACATTACATATCAAGATTATGCCTCGGAAATCACGCTAAGCCGTTGATCCCGACTGTCATTTGAACATATTTGACAGTTGTTACGCTATTTTCTGGCTTCTGACTGACGCCAGAAAATCAGACACCAGTCTTGACCAGTTACTGGATTGCGGAGAACATTTCATAAAATAATATTGTTTGATTTTTACTTTTTATTGTTTGATTTTTTTTCGCTCGTGTCTCCTGTGCGAGTCACAACATAAGCATTATTTTATCTTTTATTTCCACTCGATCCATGTAAATTACTGGTACTTGGTTTGACAAGTAGCAGACTCAACATAGTAGAAATATTTTTCCCTATTAAAAATAATCTTTTTTCAAACAAGTTTTTTAGCTTACCGTGCATTGTCATCCTAACCAAACTTGTATGCAAAAAATCATCTTAATCTGTTGAGGATAACTGCTTTAAAATTCAGTTGCTAAATTTGACCCGAACACACTTACATACATACATACATTGCAAGTTAAATAAAAGCTTGTTAAAAAAGGCTAGGCGTCATTGATTTTAATTCTTTTTTTATTTAAATTACTTTAAAGGTGCGACCTGTATCGAACCCCAAGATGTGTATCGACGCTCATCATGGAATAAACATGGACAAGTTGCGCATCGAGCCGTGTGAGAGCCAGCCTAACGGGGAGCAAGACTTCCAGTTCACTTGGCACAAGGATATCAAGTCAGTTATGTGTTGTAGCATTGAGTAACATAAAAGATGGACCAGTTACACGTAGTGTAACATAACAGATGGACCAGTTACACATAGTGTAACATAACAGATGGACCAGTTACACATAATGTCACATAACTGATGGATGACCCTAAAAATCATAAATTGTTCTATGGAATGAATATCTGATTATACGTTAATATTCCAGGGTTAAAACGAGAAACATGTGCTGGGACCTGCCGGAGACCGCTGACAAGAGTCCAATACGACTATTCTCTTGCCATCTCGGTGGAGGCAATCAGCTATGGAAGTATCACGTGGTACGTACTTGCGAATATTATCAATTTTCTAGCTGTGCCCGCGGCTTCGCTTCCTTCAACTGCCTACCCTACCCTACCTATCTATCCTACCCTACCTACCCTACCCTATCAACCTACCTACCTACCCTATCTACATACCTACCCTACCTACATAACTAACCTACCTACATAACTACCCTACCTACCTACCATTTTATTTTTCTGAATTTTTTCTTTCATAGAACCTCCTAATATTGTTAGGAGAAGGTTAAAACATTTACATATTACGAACACAATAACAAAGGAATTAGCGAAATTGGTCCAGCCGTTCACGCGTGATGCCGTGACCAAAGGAAATGAGATTAATTATTATATACATAGATTTTATAGATTTCAAATATATAGATTTTATATATCTTGATTATCCTTACATACTCCTCTTGCTTTGCTCACACTCCTAGTTTGACTTTTACAAACTTTATAGGCGATGAGTTTTCCAAGTTGGCGATGGAAACTATGAAGAATAACGAAAAACATCAAAGGAGTCACAGGGCCGATTTTGATGCAAATTATAAGTGTATAAAAAAACAATATTCCTAGCTAGGAATCGAACCCGTTGATTTTGAAAAAAAAAACACGCTGTATTACACAATCCGGTAGTGTTGCTAATAAGAATCAAATTCTGGGATGTAATGTCATACGGTAAACACAATCTTTTTTTTTGTGGCTTCCCTTGATTTATGCATTTAGTTTCTTTATGCAGTCCCTTTTCCCAAATCTTTGTTTTGCATTAGAAAGCGGATGTAACATATTCCAATGATTTTTTTGGAATATTTGGCAAGATAACACCTGTTAAGTTAAGAGTTGAACCTGTTACGGCTGGTGTCCGCAACTCCACGACTAAGCGCGTATTTTGCGTACGGGTGTTATTCGTCTTCCTCACTCGATCCACCCCAGCTCCTCGAGGAATCCAAGCAAAGATCCAAGGAAAGCCAGCAGCGCCTTGGTGTTGCCAACTATTCCCTGTACGGTACCTGGGTTACCGAGGAATTTGGCCCTGTAACCAGCGACTACTGGGCAGCTTAGGAGCAGGTGTGCTGCTGTCTCGTCCACCTCATGCATGCTCTGCACAGCGGGCTGTTCGTGATCCCTAAGACTAAAAGATGCTTGTTAAAAGTCCCATGGCCAGTCGTTACGGCTGTGACTACACGTAACTGTGGAGTCAGTCTCAGGGCTTTTTGCATAAAACGGCTATCTAAAGAGGGAAGTGCCTCCTTAGCCTGCCTGCACTTGCTGTGGTCATTCTTCAATTTGTGGTGTTGCTCTTTGGTGCGTTTCCTTACCAGATTGCGGACCGATGGGTAGTGGCACGATGGGTTCCGGTCCCACCACCGCCATACTGGAGCCTCTTTGGGCCAGCTCATCAGCCGCATCATTACCTCGAGAATAGCTGTGCCCCTTGAATTTAATGACTCATTTTTTTCATTTTTATTGTTTCATTGACTTTATTGTGTATACCGACCTGGTTCAGGCGTTAGTGACGCTCGTATATAAACCCAGAGCTAACCGTGTGGCTACTCAGTGCCAAGAAGGACGGCAATGCCGTCCGAGAGAATGCGTATAGGGAAATCATTAACCTCCCTGTCTAGGATGGCTGAGGCTGCCAGGATGATGCCCAAGCACTCGGCTTGAAACACTTCGTTATGGACCCCAGAAGCGTGGCCAAGTTTATGTTGAGGTATGCCGTACCCCATACCTGTTTTGGATCCTTAGCTCGTCAGGGCGTAGCCGTTCGCAGCGGTGGTCCTCGTGGATCCTGTATTTCTTGTCAAAGATGAATTGCTTATATATCCGGTCATTGATTGCTTTTTTTAGAGGGAGTTCGAGGTTGAGTTCCTCCAGCATAGCGGTTTGTTGTGACTTTCTCTTACCCCAGAGATCCAGTGCCTTGAGAAGGACTGCCACCATCGTTTCTTCCTGCTGTATGAAAAAGTGAAGAGGGGGGAGTCCTCATGCAGCCCATTATCGCCATGCAGGCCAGTCTTTGTATGCGTTGTAATCTGTTCACGGCTGTACTTAGCTTAGTACGAGGCCTCCATACCACGGTCCAATAGGTGATCATGGGCAGAATCACTGGGCTGAATAGCCAGAGTATGATTTTGGGGGAAAGTCCCCACTTCTTGCCTATCATTTTCTTGCATTGCCAGAAGGTGATACAAGCCTTGCTCAATTTGTTGTCTAAAAGACTGCTCCATTTTCACTTACTGTCAAGTATGACTCCCAGATACTTGACCTCATTGGACAACTGTATTTTCGTGTTCAACAGCTTAGGTAGACGGAAAGAGCCTAGTACTGTTTTCTGAATAAACATGACTAGTTCAGCTTAGCACATGTTTTAATGATTCCGCATTTTCTCCAGTAGCATAAAGCAACGCAGCAAAGCCCGTTTCATACATGGTGGACATCCCACCCATACGCACTAAACGTTTTGAGAGTTCTTTTGTTATGCGTACAGCTAAAGAGTGGATTTACCTGCCGTAGTCTGTGTTGCCCAATAGCTACCATCTAGGAATCTTTAAGTCAAAAGTGAATAGGTTACTTCTAGGCATGCGCGCTTCACCGTCGACCACAACATCGGGTGAGATAGTGGTCAAACGAGAGCCTATTTAAAATAATAATAAAAAAAAAACACTTGAGACACAAAACTACACCAATTTTACATCAAAATTTTCACTAGGAATCAATTTGCGGATAATTAAAACAGCCACTGAAGTATACTTGAAATAATCACGCCAAAAAGCCACCTGTCAGGCACTAAACAGTGAACAGCGAGCAAGCGAATATAAAAAAAAAAGATATTCATCTTTGCATTCTTTTTCTAGGACACAAAGCAAATAAAGCACGGTTCAGACGGTCACTGTATCGACTGGAGTCCTTCAACCAACGACCTGTACATCTACCGTTGCGACGCATCTCGAGGCACGCAGAAATGGACCATAGACCATGTAGACGAGGAGATGCTGAACAAGTGGGACTCTTTTGTTACGAAAGTCACGGGGCCGATTGAGGAGCCATAGACAAGCGTATGATGTTTTATTGTATTATTGTAGACGCCAAGTAAAAGAAAGAAACGTCATACAGTTTATGAGAAATAATGATTGTGCTGTAGAAATACATAACCTAGCAGAAAACATATGTTATGATATGATGTGTTTATTTAAGTGCATAAGTGCTGGTCATTTAATGCCGATGTAAATGCAAATATATGACAAATTTCAGCTTTATTTCGGGGTTGGTAACGCATTTTAAAATGGTTGATAAAATCTAGAGTGGTTTTCACTGGTTTTAATCATTTTTTTTTAATCAATAAAAATTTCTTTATTCAATTAGGCCATTAAGCGGCACTTTTGAACGTCAAAAAAAAAATTAAAGCAATGTAATTGATTCTACCGTCCATTCGGCAATGTAGCTTGTTATGGAGAAGAACGGACAAGAAACTCCACACTCACTCTTTAAAAAAAGTGTATTACATGTATTTGGTTACATTATTCTTCTTGCATATATGTGAGAAAGATGTAAAAAAAACTCACATACGTGCTGTGCAGTTATATAATACTAAAATAAATTGAGTTTATACAACAGAGTGGAGCAGGACTAGCTTTGAACCAAGCATTTTTGCTTAGTGTGCGTTTTATATAAGTTTTGAATTTTATGTAATTAACTGATAAATCCTACTCTGCCTACAAAACTATTATCTTAAGGGGTCGTAATTACTACTGTCAACTTCTTCATGACTTCGCCGGGAAAAAGGGATAGTGCTATTCGTCCTTGATAGTTCCGTCTTTATCTCACAGTGAGACCATAATAGTTTAGCCTCTGGTAGCACGTAGTAATGTACCGGCTTTTTACAAAAGCGTGACTCTTTGATGTGTGATACGATGGTCTCTTTCTTTTACTGGATGTTTTAATATTAACATATTTATAGGACGTCCTGTAGGTTGTAATAAGCGCGTCGAACGAAAGGCGGTTCTACGACAGCTGTGTTTCTATCCTTCCCGAAATAAGAATTTTAACACTTTAACCAGGTGAGTGACGAATAATACGTTATTGAACGCAAATTTACATATTTTGTAAATTGTAGAACAATTCCGACAGGTGGACTCGCCTGGTGTCAGAACTTAACAATTTTTTGTGCCTCAATTTAATAAGTGAAGAAATTTAATTGTAATACATTAAGAAATGGTTCTAACAACCATTAGTGGAAGTAGTGACAGTAATGATGATGAATATATGAGTGAACGGCAACGGCGAGCTGCCACATGAAAAGTAAAATCCTTTTGTATAAACTTTAACGAACAATTTCGGGTCATCAAAACTACCGTCGAATATTTGGTAACGAAATCGACATTTTAAATACGATTCTAAGAGAAATGCAGCCTTTACACTCACTCAGCAAATTCAAATTTTATGTAATTTATTATTTACAATTACAAATTTGTAGATACAATATTGTCATCAAAATCTACAGGTGTTTTCTGCACATGTTAACGTTTATACAACAGTATTTGTAATGTTTTTTCTTGAAAGATTCTTACATAATTGTAAGGTTTATTAAACAGCACTTGTCATACAACTTTACAAATATGTCACTTATTTACAAAATTATCGGCTTGTAACGTTTATTATCAGAGCCCTGGTGAAACACAGTAAAGTGAGGTTTTACCTGCCAAGCAAGTATCAAAACCCTTTTTATTTTTATTTTTTTTATTCGATACTGTCACCTTGTTGAATGATGATGCTCTCTTGATCTAATAGAAGCTTGTTTATTTTCTACTTTATTTTAACTAGCGCTAGGTTAATATTTGTTTGGCAGTTAAAGCCGCACTTTACTGTGTTTAATTATGTTATTTTTCTACTCTTCCTCCCGTCCTAAGTCCGACGCGCTATTGATATCGCTTAGTAGGCTGACTAAACGTACGTAACGAAGGTACTATTAAACTTAATAGGAGTTAATATAGGTTATTGGCTAAAAGTTTTGGTGTTAAGGTAAAAATTAAGTCATTATCTCAGAGCATGGAGACGCCTTGGCCACCATGCTCTGAGAATGTCTTCACCAAGCGGCCGCTTCCACACACGCCATACGTGTCACTGTTTAATAGCACTACTACACAAATAAAGCGGCTTATTACTACTTCTGTCGCTGGAGGTAGCTGGTGCCTCGCGGCTATTCCATACTCTGTGGCCATAATGAATTTCGCTTATTTTCAATGCATATCGACCGTCGAGATAATGACTGAAAAGAGTAAGACGCAAAATCTCCATATGCCCTAAACGTTAGGAGTCTTATCTATAAAAATCTCGACGTTTTTTAATAATTAATTGCGGATTCTATGAAGAATTTGAATTTAGAACCTGTTAATTAGTTAAACAGTCCCAAGATTTTTATAAACAAGTTGTTCCAAATAACAATAATATTGATGTTGTGCTATCCAATATGTAGTGAATTCTGGCAAGTTAAGACGCTTTAGCTGTATTAAATGCCGCTAACAATAAAAATTACCAAAAATCTGTTATGACAGGAAATTTATTAGTTAAAACTAGCCTAGACTTGTAGGTGTAAATAGAAAATAAGTAGGTATGTATTAAAATTTTGAATGTTTATGCAATGTTGCCCGCGGTCGCAATTACACTTGGTGGCTATACTTGTTAGGACCTTTGTTCTAATGAAGGTTTTTGGGAAAATTCACGCCACCAGTTGGCGCCACTTTAGCAAGAGGTCCTCCGCTTGGAAAACGTAATTTATGACAACAACATGGCGTTGACGTCAATTCAGCTAATGCCAGAAAACATAAACGCTTTGACAAATGCCTGGACCTGACGTTTCAGTGCTGCCACCTAGTGCACATCTTTTCAGAAAACCCTCATTTAGAAAAGGTTTGCGATGGGCTGTGTTGATTAAATATAACTATTCTATGCAGAAGTTGAATGTTGCTTGCACTTTTTATTTACTATTTTGGAGCTTAGTCCCAGATTGACAATATTTAAAATTAACTATATATAGGTACTATGTTTTGTTTTATTGCGAAGCAAAAGTTCTTCTAATAAAAGTAGAAAATGTTATATAATTTTTAGTTGTCCAGTGAAATGTTTAATTTTCAGAAGGTAATAAAATTATTCTATTCATATTATCTACATCATGTGCTATTTCTATGTTGTTAATTCCTGAATAATTTTCAAATAACGATACTAATTATTTTTAATTCCTTATTTATATAAATATTTTATACCGTATATAGTTTTTAAAAGTTGATATTGTGCTTTATTGATAACTTGCGACTATTTTTTATGCTTGTATCCGACTGATTTTAAAATCGATGATATGTATAAAACCTTATTTTTTAACATTTTGCATTTAAATCAAACATTTCAAATGAACTGCGAATTTTCGCATATGATAAAATGCCATTACATTTAATGATTAGGATTAAACTTATAATTAGTATTATTTTTGTCAATAGATACTGCGATGTTCAAATATTATAAAAAAATTAACATCCGATTTCTTAAAGGCTAATCAACAGAAAAAAATAGTGTGCTATGCTACAAGACCTTTTGGCACTTGAAGTTAGCTGGGGCAGACGGCGTCCACAGACGACAACCATCACGACCGGCCTTGAGCTTCGCCTCGCTCCACGTCATTCAGATGCTTGTCTGACGCCAGGTTTGTCGGGGACGGCCACGCTTCCTTTTTCCTTGAGGATTCCAATACACGGGACTGTTTGAATCCCTCTGGAGCGTTTGACCAATTCATCTACGACGATCTGGCAGTCAATCGGGTCTCGTGTCATCTCTCTAACAGCTCTACATTAGAGATGGTTTCGGGTCAGTAAATTTCAAGGACATCGGTTGAAGAGGGCCTGGATTTGGCGCAAGATGTCCTTTGTTACCTTCCACGTTTCTCACCCGTAGAGCAGCACGGATTTGACATTGTACCCGAAGACTGAGTTTAACCCTTCGGACTAGTTTTCGCGATTGCCAAACAGATCTCAGCTGTGCGAAGGTCCGCGAGGGCCGATGCCTGTCTGGGTTGCGGATAAATTTGAAAAGAGTTATCGCGGCCCTGGCTCAAGCAGCTGAAGGAACACGGGTTGGTTTTAGTCAGTAAAAGTCTGACACGAGAGAGCGGCAGAAGTCGTTGGATGATTTACCAACCCAAAAAAAACAGTGCGAAGGTAGCTTGCGCTTTGCCAATCCGCGAAGTGATATCCTCTTCAGGTCCTTCAGTCTCTGATACGACGCTCCAGAGGTACGTGAATTTATGGACGCGTTCCGCAACATCTGTGCCGGTTAACGTCGGCCAAAACGGTGCGTCTCGCTTTCTTTTCCGATGATTCGATTAACTGTTTTTAATTCAGCAGTTATCGTCCGTCAGTTTGAAAGTCTTATCACTTTTTTTTGGTTAGCATTTTATGAATCGGGTGATTTGCTTATATTATAATAACGAGGCACGCATTTTTAGCAGCACAATATTGAAGCGGTGTAGATACTGTAATTATATTTTGTGTTCGTAATAAGGTAATTTTTTAGTCGAAATTAGTCATGGTCAAGTATTTTATTTTTATAAATTAAAAAGTTTATTATTACGTTAATACAAGGTCAAATTAAACTAACTAGCGAAACTCCGCTGATGTGATAAGTTTCGAACCCTACCATCGAGCGGTTATTGAAGTCTTTGATCGGATTGCAAAACGGTAAGCGGGGCCGGACACATAATCGCAAAGAAACTTCTAGAATTGTCTTTCGTTTTTTTGCAATATGCGACAGCGGTAAGGAAGATTATGTGTTCGGCATCGCATACCGTAGCGTTGTGCGTTCCGATCAAAAGACCAAAGCTTGACACCGTAGTCAGCTATTGATACTTGGAGTTGAGATTTTGATTTATCGTTATTTTATATTCCATCATGCGAAGTTTCGCTAGGTAATTTAATTTGAACTTGTATAAATATAGGTTTTAAATTAGAATCGATGTTATTTTAGTGATAAAGTTATACAATGTGTAGTAAAATGTTGTTCCACACAAATTATAACTTCCAAAATGTTTAGTATTAAATATTGTATTTTTCTAACTGTACGCTTTTTTAGAGGCAAGGAAGGGTCTTAGATGCCATTGATAAATGAGGTGTTAGATAACGGTATATCTTAGCGTCCATGCACATTGATATGGAGACAAAGCGAATTTATAATAGCATACTGAACCCTATGCCACAGATAATATAATACTAGCATACAGATGCCTCATCCCATACAAAGAAACCGTGCCGACGTATGTAATTAGCGTTTTTCGTCTGATTAAACCGATATTTTTTTTGTCCATCAATCGTGTTCGGTTCCGTTCCACGGCGATAGATATATGATGTTAACAGCAACTGGCAAGAAAAAGGGTTTATACGGTTCGTGAATATTTTTTTCTTTAAATACAGTGAAGGTTTGTTTTATAGTATTTTTTGCACGTTTTTACCGCGCCATCTATTGGCAATTTTAAATGATCCGTTCAAATAATCTTTGAAATTTATTTATTTATATACACTTTATTGTACACCATAATATACAAGAAAGAAAGAAACTTAATACTAAAACATACAATGGGCGGCCTTATCGCATTCCGCGATCTCTTCCAGGCAACCTGGAATGGACAGAGATTACCTGGACATGAAATGTGAATTAAGAGCCCAATATTCCATAATTTTTTGCTTAGGATATTTGGTTAAACAAGAACATACAATTTTTATGTTCAATGCCAGAAAATTTTAATTTTATACAAATTCATTATCGGTTCGGTGCATATCGCGCCATCTAGTGCGATTTATTTGAACCAAATTTTCTTTCTTAGCGCTGAGGCCCCGTGCCTATGCTATGTACATTCCACCTTTTAATTTTCGATTGCGATTGTCTTTTTGGAACTAATTTCCTTAACGCGGCTTGCGACAGGAGTTGCCTGGTAGAAATCGTCACGTAACAAAAAGCGCCCCCTCTCGAGACGTTCGGTTCTGTCTGTGTATAGTTCGGCTATTATCGTCAAGCGTGCCGCTATATTTTGTCTATATTTCATGAACCAAGTGATTAATCAGGATACTATGTATAATGCCCGGGCATTATGCATCTAGTCAAGTAAAATCGGGAATGAAATGAATACTGATTTAAACTTCTTTATCATATTATCTGGTCATTATGAAATTGCTAAGTAACGGTTGGATAATTCGATAATTATGGTTAATGAAGTAGTAAAAGAGCGAGCGAAGCGAGCTCGGGAGCTTAGGCCACCCCACGGATAGGTTAGGTTCGAAGGAGATGACAGCTCCCGTCATCTCCTTCATGTTAGGTTACTTTAGACCCGCAGACAGAAATAGGAGCTCCGTCGACTTAGTTGCTTAAATAGTAATCGTTCTTACCTATTCTATATTAAAACCAATATCAACATTGAAATAATTTAAAAAAACACATCTTTTTATTACCCGGCCTAATAAGTGATGGGCATTATTCAGTCAATTTAATTATTTCAATAGTTTTTATCACATTGCCTACTCATATTGGGCATTTTTCAAATTGCCTAGGCATTATGAATAATGCCGTATTAATCACTTCGTCCATAACATATACATAATAATATGTTAGTTATATCACTTGAAGATTTCGTCAAGTGATATTTAAGGTCAGGAGTAACGATACCTAACGAGGGTACCCAAACCGCACACCTTTTTTAATCTGCATAACGTTGTGGAGCTGGGGTCAATAATAATAATAAAGCCATTTATTCCATAACCCTTTAAAATTTACATTTCAAATGTTGTTAGTAAGTTTTATAGATTCGCTTAATATCTAGTGTTAGTTAACGTTAAAAGTAATTAAATGAAATTTATTTATTACAGGATATGGACCCCATTTTGGGTATAGGCCTCCCCCAACCTTTTCCACCTTTCTCTATCCTTGCTCTGGTCGATCCAATCACTCCCCACAGCTTGCACGATGTCGTCAGCCCATCGCTGCTTTGGTCTGCCAGTTTTTCTCTTGACTGATGGTCCTTGCCATTTGGTGGTCTCTATTGTCCATCTTATATATGTGCAGCGTGCGATGTGGCCAGCCCATTGCCACTTTATTGTTAGTGCTTGTCTCAGTGCATCCGTAATCTTTGTTTTCTGCCTTATCACCTCGCTTCGTACTTTATGTATTTTTCTGATCCGTAATATGCTTCTCTCCATTGCTTTTTGTGTATTCTCTATTTTTTTTTAAATATTTTTTGTGAATACCCATGTTTGGCAGCCATATAGGAGGCATGGCATAATACAGGTGTCCATCACAGTATTTTTCACGAGTAGGCTATAGTTGCCTTTTAATATTTCTTTTAGCGACCAAAACTTTTTCCATGTTAGCGTTTTTCTTCTCGTTACTTCTTCTAAGTTACTGTTTGCATTGAATAAGACTTGTTTTCCCCAATATATATAATTGTCAACATATTCTATTGTGTTTCCGTTTACTTGTATTGGCCTTTTATGCTTATTAGTCATTATTTTTGTCTTATTTATGTTCATATTAAGTCCGACTTTTTTACTTTCCTTATCGAGTGCCGGTACCATTTCCTCTAAGTCTTTAGGTGATTCAGCCAGTATCACAATGTCGTCTGCAAATTTTAGATGATTGAGGTGCTTTACGTTTATCAGTATGCCTTTTTGTGCCCAATTTATTTTGCTGAAAATGTCTTGAAGAACAGCTACAAAAAGTTTTGGTGACAGCGGGTCACCCTGTCTTACACCTCGTTCTATTTTGAATGGTTCTCCACTGGTCTCAAGTTTTACTTTGCTTGTACTGTTTTCATACACATTTCTTATTATGTTGATATATTTCTGGTCGATTTTCGGCGAGCTAAGTGCCTTCCAGATGGAGCTGTGACTAATGCTGTCGAAAGCCTTGCTGTAATCTATGAACGCCACGTAGAGGGGTCTATTAAATTCTCTGTATTTTTCTATTATTTGTTCGATTGTCTGTAGGTGATCGATAGTACTGAAACCTGAGCGGAAGCCCGCTTGCTCTATAGGTTGTGCGTTGTCAATTTCTTGGGTTATTCGTCCGAATACTATTGAGGCAAAGAGTTTGTAAGTACTTATTAGAAGACTGATTGGCCTGTAGTTACCTATGTCTTGCGGATTACCCTTTTTAAAAAGAAGAATTATGTCTGACGAGCACCATTTTTTGGGAACTGTCTCTGTCTTCAGGATCAGATTAAATAATTGTTTTAGATAGTATAGTAAGACTGGTGCGCCCATTTTTATAGCTTCATTGCTGATTCCACCTGGGCCAGGGCTTTTTTCGTTTTTTAATTTTCTTATGTGTGTGTACACCTC
Organism: Orthosia gracilis; assembly: GCA_947562075.1. Classification (NCBI taxonomy): domain Eukaryota; kingdom Metazoa; phylum Arthropoda; class Insecta; order Lepidoptera; family Noctuidae; genus Orthosia; species Orthosia gracilis. The sequence goes on along the minus strand of OX387271.1, from coordinate 20,514,494 downwards.
TCTTTCATCGATTGGTTGGACGGTGTTAGTTTTTATTTAATTGCTTGTTTGTTTTTCAGTGATATCGTAATCATTTTTCTTGTACAGATTTCTATAGAAGTTTGTTGCATGGTCGATCACATTTTTCCTTGTCTTGGTTCCCTCTGACATGTGGTTAAGGTTATGTATCCATTTTTTATGTGTGGTTAGTTCCTTGAATGCTCTTTTCGTACTTCTGAATTTTTCTAAATCTTTAGTTATGATGTTTTGTCTGTAGGTGTCGTAATCTTTTTTTATTGATTTGTTTGTTGTTTTGTACAGTCTACTAAGTTCAGTTTTCATTTCGTTGTTCTTGTTTTTTGTTCTTATTAATTCTGTGGGTTTTTTGATTAATAGTTCCGTGTCCTTGCTAAATATTTTATGCGTTTTGACTTCTGTTTCCTGTTGTGTTTTTAGGCTGTCAATTATGATTTTTTCAAGCTGATTATAGTACGTTTGTACGTCGGTAACTTTGCTTAGTTTGTCTGAAGTTTCCATGATCTCTGTAAGATTTTTCAAATATTGGTCAACTTCCTCGCTTGTTTTGGGTCTGCCTGTCATGTTTCTGAAGTTCTTCCTGGACATTTTCGGTGGTTTTAGGGTAAGAGTAGCTCTTACAAGCCTGTGATCAGACGGGAAGTTTAAATTATTAATAACCTCAACATTCGTTACAATTCCTGGAACATTTGATATTATGAAATCGATTTCATTAGTAGTTTTTTTATCCGGAGATATCCAAGTCCATTTTCTATTGCTTTTCTTTCTGAAAAACGTATTCATTATTGATAATTTGTATTCAGAGGCATATTCTAATAGCCTTTCGCCCCTTTCATTTCTTTCACCGAAGCTGAATCGCCCTATGATTTGGTTATTATCTTTTTTTTGGCCTATTTTTGCGTTGAAATCTCCAATTACCAGAACTGTGTCGCCCGTTAGAGAGTGGGCCTGGTTTAGGTCTTCGTAGAATTGACTAATTTCATTTTCGTTTGATCTTTCTGTTGGTGCATAAACCTGTATGAGAGAGATCGGGAAGTTTTCAAATTCCAGTTGTAAGAGTGCTACTCTTTCTGAGATTCCCATAAATTTGGTTATTTTGTTTTTGTGCTCTTTTTTAATGAGGAATCCTACTCCGTGTAGACCTTTTGTCTGTCCTATATAACACAAGACATAGTCCTGGTATTCTTCAATGTTACAGCCTACTCGTCTGACTTCTGACAGGCCTATTATGTCGCAATTGATATTTTTGAGAGCATAGGTTAATTCAAGATATCTTTCTAACGATGTTAGTGATCGTACATTGTAGGTACAAATTTTAAGTGCTTTTTGGTTTGTCCTTTTGTTGTTGTTACTTTTGGTTAGAGGGTAGCGGTCTTCTTCCCCCACGGTGACCGGCCGGATTGGGGTGCAGATTTTTTTTTTGTGTTCTGTTTGTTTGTTGTAATGTTCTTGATCCGGTTGTCAGTGCTATTTAGTTTTTTGATTTCGCATAAGATGATAAAGACGAAGATCGACCTCGGGTTACATAGTCGAAAATGTTGTTTGTGTTTATTTTTTTGGGAGCTGGTCTCGTTGTGCTATTTTTGTCGTTAGGGGACTCCTTTGGGCCTCTTTTCGTTTTGACTAGGTTGGCTTCTTTTGGTTCTTTTACTATCAGTTTATCTTTCTGTAAGTAGGCAATGTTTCCCTTTTCCCTCTCTTGTAGTAATTGAGGTATTAGTTCTTTCCTTTTCAGTAGCACGTCATTAGAGAAATCTGGTTTGTTTTTCTTTGGTATTTTTATTCCTGAGGATTAAGTTTCTTTTCCATATTGAAGTGAAGCCAACTAGCAAAGGGCGTGTTCCTTTTCCTTTGAGCCCTAATCTTTGCACTATATTTATTTCATAAGGTTGTATAGTCGTCGTAGTTTCTTTTTCAATTATAGTTTTTGTATAGTCGATCAAGGAACCTTCTTGCTCTGTTTCGCTTACTCCGAAAAATATTAAATTGTGTTTTCTTTTGTTATCTTCCAGGGAGTCGATTTTGTGTTGTAAAGTTTCAACTTTAGTTTTTAAGTACTTATTTTCTTCAATAACTGATGCTAGTTTCTTATCCATACTTTCCAATACACTTTTAGTTACTGATTCTGTAATTTCTTTAATTTGTAGTGACATCTGTTCTTTTATTTTGACGAGAAGTAAATTCATTTGATTTTCCATTTTTGATAATTAAAGTTTATTTAAAGTTAACCTGTCTGTATGTTGAGTTGAGAGTTTGAGCTGGCAACACGTTGATGTTACGTGTGACAGTTGACAGATGGGAGTGTCACAAAACATTTAATTCAGCAGGTTCACAAAAACAGCTCAGTAATAAAGGCGCTCCCACCAGTTTGGAACAAAAATAGTATCCAATTTGTTGTTTACAATAAAAAGTGCACACTAATAAAGGCCCTGGCGGCATACAGAGTCGGCGTATCGGTGAGTTCGCGAGAAGAACGTCGCAAGCGCCGTGTAATACGGGGCGCTTACACGTTTAATCGCAACACACAGATAATCAGCAACTGACGGTAGGCAGGATTATTTTCAAGGTTAATTTGGTCTAATTTTCTAAAACTGTGCACTAAAACACTAGGTTATTGTCACAAGTTTATGTCAGTTTTCACTTTTTAACAGGATTACACTTTCAGTAGGTATCACTTTTGGTAAGTCTAAGCACTGATTTTTAATACTTTAGTGGAGTAACAACAAGTAGCAGTTACGTGCACAAAATTCGAACCGGACATTGACTAGCTAGGGTCAATAAGCTAAGTATATTTTTTGAAATTCGCTTTGACTCTGTATCAATACACCCTAACCATTAATTGCAATGCAATAATGGAGTGCTCTTATCAAAAACTAACCTACCGTGAAAGATCGGGTGATATTTGCCAAATGAGGCAGTATGTATTAGAAAACGCTTTTGACGTTTTAAAAGCCATTATTTCGCATTTTTGTACAACATAGGCTATTGTGAAGTCGAGTATATAATATATATGTATGTCTGTTACAATGTATATATTTGTTGTGCAAACTTATTTTTAGTATAAATCTATTGTTGATTTGTTTGTTTGTACGAGTCTATTCCATTGTGAAACATATCACTAGTTGTATATAAGCACTTATAGTTTTATTTGTATATTGAAAATAAATTATTTTTATAATGTACTTCGTCTTTATATTAGACTTGCGACTCGCCTCATCTTTGCCCGAGTTGAGCAATGACTCGTAGACATAAACTACCTTCATTATCATCATCATCATTTCAACCGTAAGACGTCCACTGCTTGACATATACCTCCCCGAGACGTCACCACATAGACCGATCCCGTGCGTCTCGCATCTAGCACATTCTCGAAACCTTAACCAGGTTATAGGTCCACCTAGTAGGCCTTCTAAGGCATCGTCTTCCGGTTCGCGGTCGCCATTCCAGAACTTTTCGGCCGTCCGTTCTGCGAGCAATGTGCCCTGCCCACTGCCACTTAAGTTTCGCAATTCTTTGGGCTATGTCGGTAACTTTGGTTCTCCTGCGGATAACCTCATTTCTGATGCGATGATGCAAGAAAACTCCGAGTATAGGCCTCTCCATTGTCCTTTGGGTGACTTAAAGCTTTCTGATAAAGCCCATTGTGAGCGACCACGTTTCGGTGCCATAGGTAATTACTGGCAACACACATTGGCCATCGACTTTTGTCTTGAGACACCGATACAGATACCGTGCAACTGCCCGAACGCCGCCCAGCCGAGTCGGATTCGATGGTCGACCTCTTTCTCGAATTTAGATCTACCCAACAAGACCGTTTGTCCCATGTAGATATAATCGGCTACAACTTCGAGTGTAGTCTCCGATCTTGAGAGGAGTGGGTATTACATGGGCATTTGAAGACCCACTCTTTCGGGAGCTCTACTAAGTTCATCGAGCATTGTACTGAGGCCCTCCATGATCTCAGCCATGACCACTATGTCGTCGGCCAACAGAAGTTGAGTGATGTACTCGCTATGAACGTTGATGCCTAGCCCCCTCCAGTCCAGAGCTCTGAAGGTATCCTCCAGCACAGAAGTGAACAGTTTCGGAGAGATGAGGTCTCCCTGTCTCACACCGCGCTGAAGAAGGATAGGTTTCGCGATCAGATCCTGAAGACAGACTGATATGGTGGCGTTTTTATTCAAACACTTCAACACCTCGATGTACCGGTAGTCGATCTGGCACCGTTGGAGAGAATGCAGCACAGCCCAAGCCTCGATCGAACCGAAGGCTTTCAAGTAGTCCACAAAAGCTAAGCAGAGAGGCAGTTTATAATCTTCGGTCTTCTGTATAACCTGGAACAGCGTATGTAAGTGGTCTACCGGTTCCCCACCCGCCTTTAGGCGTTCGGCCGTGTTTCCGTCATCACCGCCGCCTTGTTGTTTGGGATGTCTTCGGTATAGTGTCGCGCCAATCTAGCTCTTGGGTCGTTTGCTAGATTCGCAACGGGTTTGCTGATTGATGTGTACAACTGCCCATAGAATGTATCGATTTCCCTTAGAAGCTTCGGTCTGGCGGATACGATCCTGTCATTGTCGGTCTTCAGATTCGTGAGCTGGGTCTGCCCAATAGCCAGATCCCTTGAAAACACCTTGGAAACTTTATTTCGCTCAATAGCGTCTTTAATAAGCTCGGTATTAAAGTGGTGGAGGTCCCTTTTCAAGGATTTAGAGATCCGTCTATTGAGCTGCCGGTATTTGCACGTCTCATCTGAAGACTGCAGGATCATCTCACGCGTCTCCTCCATACGCGTGAGAGTAGTATCAGAGATTTTGTTTCTATCTGCACGACATGTATACAAACTATTAGGTAATATAGTTTTTTATTTTTGATTATTGATAGGTTCGCGTTTCATCACCATCTCACCTGATGGTAAGCGATAGTGTTATAGTCATAGATATAATAAACAAGGAGATATGCCCGGTAGACGAAAATATATCGGAAACCTGTGTCTCCAGTTTGCCCCTACCACACGGCAACTACTACACATGCAGTTCAGTAAAGGCAATAGATACGCAGTCGCGCACACACCCGCATTTCGAAAATCATAACGTACTACACAATAAATTATAAACCTTACCCCTTCAAGCACAGCGTGTATATACCAATCACCGTACAAATTACGCACACAAAAACATCGGTCGCTATCGTTGTGCTAAGCAAAAGCAATTTATTTTACATACACGCTAGTGATTGACTAAATCGGAAACTTATCGATTCACCCATTTATTATTGTACATTTTTTTTGTTTACTTGAAAATAAATAAAAAAACGGTTTGTCCAGAAAATTTTATAGTTAAAACAAATATGCAGCTAAAAATATAAATGATTAAGTAAATCAAAAAATTCAAACAATCAAAAATCCGGTTACTTTGGTTTAGGCTTTCATAGCGTAATGTTTAATTTGTTTTTAATGTAGCAAATTTTAATTGTTTTGTGCTGCTATTATTGTTATTATGTTATGAGTCTGTTTTACTTGAAATAAATAAATTGAATTGAATTGAAACAGGAGATATTGTTGAACCCTGCTAGTGCTATGGTGTTTAATCACTGACCTGTAAAGTGGAGGTATTTGTGCAGCACTTGACACTTTGATATTATTGGGGTTGCATTTTTTGTCAAAAAGTTGTTTACGCATTCCTCTACTACACTGTAAAATAATCAAAATAAGTAATACACATTATTTCGCATCGATTTTCCAACCGGTTGAAAACGGTTGACAAATTGAAAATAAAATATAATAACAATATTTCATTCGTCATCGACATTGTTATCGATATCCTACGTCAGTGGATCTGCACAAGCACATCACTAACTCGTCGCAAGGAGCAGCGGCCGTACTACGCGATGCATCCGCTCAATGATGTATCGTTTTGTGATTTTTACATTGCTTGTCCAGTCACTTAGCGACAAACTTAGGTAATGGTTAGGAAGCAATGTATTTAATGCAAAAATAGTACAGTCGCTGTGATATTTCAATACAAAAATAACATAGTAGAAGCAAGAAATATTTTACGATTTGTTGTTTTTCATGATTTTAAAGACAAATATAGTGAAATACTTGTACTCACTTATAGTAAGTGATTCTATGATTTACAAAGTTTTGGTTTAGGCTTCGCTTTTTACAAGAAACCACTGAACAACACGGCATTCTTGTAATTTTTCACGATGACGGTCGAAAGCGCACTGTTTAGCGGAGACCGGCCATTTGCCTGTGACATGCTCAGTCAGCCCACGTCGCGCGGACACCGACACGCCCCCTTGCCACTTCTCCTGTATTTTATATTTCTATGGTTATAGTGTAGAAGGGGGAGGAGAAAAGAAATGAAACCATTATATATTTTAATACTTTTTTATTACATATTCCATTAGAATACATTCTATTATTATCGTACATGCTCGCGTCTGATCAGCACGCACGCTCCCGACTAACAGAGTATGACTGTTGACTATCTATACACATTCAGAGTATTTTAATGGGGTCTATGCACCATATCTACATACAAATTAAATGCATTACGAGGAAATCAGTTCTACATGTAAATGCTTCGTGTGAAGGTCGTACACTGTAAGCTCTCTAAAGTAATCTAGAAGCTGAAGTCTATGGATGTCAATGGCCGCACGTTATCTATGGAGCTGGTTCTCCCATCGATTTTCTCGCTAAAAAGTTGAAAACCGTTAGTACGCGACAGACGAAAAATCGCCTGAATATAAACCAAACAGTTCATTTATTCAGCCTATATTCAAACGATGTAAACATCTCGGTAAAATCCCTTTCAATTTGATATATTACAATTCATCATAATCCTAAGATCCTTATCGGGTTACATTATAAATAATTCAAGCGTAAAGATATGTACAATATTTTTACAGATTACATACTCAATTAAGTACCTATTTACAAATTAGAATTCTTTATACATCATAAAAAAGATAACATACCGCTCTAAATATCACCATGAAATCAATAACTACATTCACAATAGATATATTATTATATTATCAATTAATATCAAATAAAAATACACCTTAAAGTTCTAAATAAAGAGTAAGACGTATTACATTACAGTATTGCTTCTTTTAGTCACATTTTCCAAAATATCACCAACGCGCGGGTCTTCAGCACCCGTCCCGATAGATTCGAAATTTGAATTTTTTTCACCAAATCTATACATTTTTTGTAAAAAATATTCTCATCCTATCACCGGCCACTCGTCACCTATCATTAAAGTATCTCTAACACAGAATAGACACCACATTTTAAATGAGACACATTTATGGACATATACTATAAATATCTACTTTTTAATTACAATTTGTTCTTCTCGCTGACTTATCGTTAAGGAAACCTCCTACGAATCACAATAGTATTAACATTCGTAACTGCGAGACACTTGTCACGCTGCCTGCGTCTAGTGGTTCAGGCGCGTGTTGTCGCTCAACAGCTACTTCAGGGGGTGGAAACAATAAATCAGTCTCTAGTAAACGTTCTGTTAAGTCAGCAAGAAGTTTGCTCCTAAACGGTTACGATAAGACCTACTGTTCAATTATTGCACAACACATGCAGAATGTACGTATTACTTTGACTGTAATTTTAATTAGTTTTTTTTTTTAAATAGTCAATTTAACTTTTTTTATGATGTCATGCTACTGTTGGGATTACTGTATTCTACAAAGAACTCTGTCGCTCCGAACGGGTAAAATGGCTTCACTACTTTATTGAAAACACACGACGTCTAAAAGAAGTAATTTTCTTTTTTTGGGGCGGTTAGATTTTTTAAATTTTTTCAACAATGTAGTTACTTATTGTAAAGAGTGAAAATAAAACATTCCATTTCTTTGACGTTTCGATTGAAAGCCTAGTCAGTCTTTCTAAGTCGGTCATGTAAAGATTTGTTCTGTTTTCACCATAGTTTTCACATTTTGGCGGCACTTGAAAGTTTATCATCTGAACCACACCTACATATATTACAAAAATCGCACATGATATTATCACACTTTGAAAATAAAATTGAAAGAAATAGCCACTTTCAAGTTCACGCCAAAATATTGAGATCTGATCTCTACAAATTTTATGTTTCAAGCCAGTCAGCAATGACTTGGCAAGTTCCCTAACAAGCGAAAAATATAGACGTCATTTAATTTGAAGAGTCAGATATATTAGAGGATATCAAATACAAAATTATTGCTAAATAGTGTTAGTATTGCGAAGTAAAAAGACCTTAGGCCTATAAAAGGAACAACTACAAGAATAAAATGTACGATTTTTATTTACAAATACCTAAAATATGTAAGGATAGAACAAAATATTTGGCTAAAACTTAATAGGAATACATGAATCTTGTGAAAATTATAACATCCTGTGATTTACCTATAGTAACTATTTGAAATAAAAATGTTAAAAAAATATTTCATTGAAACAATATAAAAAGTTAAAATTGTGATTGCGTATTGAGTATTTTGGTTCCATGAATTTTATAAGTATTATGCTCAGTTAGTCGTATTATTATATTTTTTTATTATTTAAGTTTATTTATTTATGACTCGGTACCCTGTAGTGAGTTGTTACGAGATTCAGTTCAGTCCAACGATGAAAGGGCATAAAATATGTAAAAATAAAGTATGAGCTTTTGTAACGCCTAAGTACCAAATGAAAAAAATAATTTACTTTCTCGACATAGAATTTCTTTCGGTATCCAGTCAATCTTAGCCTAACCGTAAGCTTAAATTACAAAACTTTTATTTCCCACTCAGTCCTAGAATTAACTCCTATTATTCGTAACCATCAGTAACACACCGATGACAGGAGCCTCTTTTGTCTTTCCTTTCCACGTTTATACACTTCAGTCCATTAAAAAAATAGTTAAGAACTAAATACCGGGTTCCAAATTTGAAACTTCCCTATTTCACATAAAATGGCCAGTTTCAAATCTGGAAAACAAAATGGCGTTGATTTATGGCACGTTAAAATTATGAGCGGTGTCGCGCTCGCCCACTCTTTCTCCGTTTTCTTCTGCTGTCGCGTACAAAGACGATGTTCGCGGGGTCGTCGGCTAGTTGGGGGTACTTAGATACAGAATGGACGTCTCTGGCTACCCAGCCGTCCACGATTCCATGCGAGATAAGTTCTTCTTTCTCTTCTTCTGTCCATGACCCCCTGCCTTCCCAACCGGCTGCTACAAGAGCCTTCTCTCGTTCCCAAGCCCTGGCAGCTGCTCGTTTGTGAGCATGCTTCAAAAGTTTGATTCGCTCTTGGTTGGGATCTACTCCGTAGCGAAGCACGATGACCGCTTGAGCAGAACCCTTTCCAACAGCGTGAACTCGTACCTGAAATTGAAAGTTATTCCGTTGAGTTTGGGCTTTTTCGAACTCAACAATAGTTAAATTGGCGTTGTGTTATCTACACATCTGCCTAATCCTTTGGGGAAAACAGGTTTGATATAATGATGTGTCAGAATTAAGATTAAGGACGGATAAGTCATCAAATAAAAAGAAATTTACCTCTAATCCTTGATCGTTAGTTTCGTCTTGCGATACGTTGAATTTGCCGGAGAGCCTTCTCAGTTCTTCCAAGTCATCCCTGATTTTTAGAGTATTGTCCTTTACAAAGTAGAACACATCCTGGTCGTGGATATTGAAGTGGACGTCTAAGAAATAGGAGTTATTGAAGACTGTTGTGATCACGTCTTCGACAACGTTGTTCGCTCCATCAACGACGCTTATTAGAGCTTTTCCATCTACCCTTGATATTAAAACGCCTTCGCCAAACACTCCCCGTTTGTAAGATACTCGTGGTAGTAGATTCCTCGTGATCGGTTCCATTTTCAGTAGCGGAGTTGGGACAAAGTTCATATCAGCTAGTTTGTGGCTTATCTGGAAATCAAACATATATAGTTTAGTATCACGACATTATTAAAGGTCTTGTCATTTATGTAGTAGTAAAAGATCCAGAGAAGAGTACATACCTTTTCAATGATGCATTGTAGTCCAGATAAAACTTCGAAATCAGGAGTCAATCTAGGCGCAGTCAGTTCCACTTTCGGTTGGAAGATCATGTCAGTGATGTATCTCGATCCCATCATCTTGTTGAGATCATATCCATACAATTGAAGCCAAGCGCTTAAATCCGTCATGTAAGGAGTGTTCTGATTCCTGTTTATTGGATCATTGTTCTTGAACCGATAAATGAAGATGTCTGTAGGTAGGTGAAGTTTACTCGCCAGATGTTCCCAGCTCGGAGTCATCCATTGACCAACTACAGGATCGTATAACCGAGCATCTAAGTAAATCAAATTAGTATAGTAGTCATAAATTCCTCCTTGGAAGTCTACAGGTACATAGAATTCAGGGTTTGTGTCTTTCATGATCTTCCCGAAAGGACTGCGTTTGATTTCTTTTACAATTTCACCATTTACATCGAATACTACGAGTGGAGATCCGTTTTGATCGGTGGCTACATAGAATCGTTGGTCTTCTGTTTCAATACAGGTTAAGAAATCTCTCTGGTCGTAAAGATATCGTACAGTCTTTCCAGATTTAGGGAAGTGAACGTGTGTTACTAGATTTGGAGTCTGTGGGTTGGCGTAGAAGAATTGGGTGACGTTGCTCTTGTCGTCCCTCCATGCTACTAATCTGCTCCTGTCGTCGTAGTAATACCACATTTGGAACTTGTCCCTTTCAGAGGCATGTACGAATTGACCACGGGAGTTGTACCTATATTTCTGTTCACCACGTCTGATAACAAAACCACGGCCATCATAGCTGCTGTACTCAATGTCGCTATATTGAACAACTCTGTCACCAATATCGTAGCCCAGATAACGTTTCTCTCCGTGTTCGATAACTCCGATCACGTTGCCATTCTCATCGTACACGTACTTCCAGTCATCCTCAGATCCAACTACTTCCATCAAGTGTCCGTCGTAATTATAACTAATTCGTTCGTTCGATGAGGTGTCTCCGATCATAATCTTTTTCGATTTTATCCTGTTTCTTGAGTCATATTCTACTTCAAGGCGGAACACGTCGAAGGCTTTGATGTTAATCAGGATGGTCTTGACTCTGCCACGATCATCGTAATCGGTTATCGTGAAGTATTGTTTGCTTGTGTCCTGCATCACTGATCTATTGAACGTGTTCCTGTAAATTCTCAAATCGCTGAGTGCTTCAAGAATACCTAAGTTTTGATTGTACTTCATTCTCAGTTGTGGCATTTCCTTGCTATTGATATTAACATCAATTGTGGAAAGCCGAGCGTTGCCGTCGTACTGATATTTGAAATGAGCGTTGTTCAGATTACTCTTGGGACTAAATTTCATCTTCTCATCTTTGAGAATGCCGGCGTGATATTTGTAATCTTGCCTCAGTTCGTAGTCGGAGTCGGTTATTTCAACATTCTTCACAAGATGTGTATTTTCGTGGTAAACGTACCGGATAGCAGAAGCACCTGCTAATACCATTTCTAACTTGCCGCTGTTATCATACACGTACACGATTTTGCCAGATTGATGCGGGAATATTTTGGAAAGAATGTTGCCATCATCGTTGTATAAGATTTCGTAAGGATGTCGGTTCATTGGGGAGAAATACTGGTATTTGAAGTAGCCTAGAGATGTCATAAGAGCAAATGTATGAATGTGTCCTCGTGGAGTGGTCAAATTTTGGAGTGCTCCTGAGTCATCGTAGTCGAGCAGATAGTCGCTGCCTCTAGGTGTTGTTACTTTCAGTGGTAGTGACGTGAACATATCTCTGAAGGAATAAGCTAAAGATGAACCATCGCCGTAACGAATCTCGTTTAGTCTGCCAGCTCGGTCAAATCCATATGTTTCATTTAGATCGCCCCAACTCCATTTTGTCAATCTGTTGAACCTGTCGTAATCGAGCACTACTTCAGCAAAAATACCACTGCTGGGTCCAAATCGTACTGGTCTTGCAGTTCTGTCATAGGTAACATTCAAGAGTTCCACCTTATCATCCATGAAGACAGCGATCGTTGACGAGTCTCTATCGTACTCCAACGTAAGTAAGTTTTCACCGTTTACCCTCAGTTTGCGTCCAACTTGCGCGATGGATTTGCCACTTCTAGCTTTGTTTAGAAGTTTTCGCAAGAAGTATCGCCATTCAAATCTGTTAGCCAAGTCACCACCTACTTCGGTCCTCTGTTTCGCAGGGATAGGGAAGCTCTCTCCCAAAATTGGATCAACTTCAGCCAAAACTGTGTATGGAACTGTGTCTGTTGATATTACATGACCCCAAGGCATGCTGGAGGAAATACTACTGTCTGATGAAATAATAGTCTTCTGTTCCGCTTCACCAGTACGAGTGTTCACTGAAGATCCCTTGATCAAGATCGAAACAGGTTTCTTATTGTTTTCAGTTATTCGAACTGTGGCACCCTTGATGCTTAGATCGAAGTTCAGATTGATGATTCTGCCAGTTGGAGTCACAGCAGATGTCAGACGACCGAATTCATCGTACTTGTAGACATAACTTCTTCCTGTACTGTCGTATTTAGACTTGAGTAATCCACTGGGACCGTAGTAATCGAAGGTAACATTGAAGTTGTCCGGTGTTCGCAGTTCTTGCAACATCTTCATCCTGGACATCTTTAATCTACACTTCTGTCCCTTAGTGTTTTCAATAGAGTTGACTGAGGTGGAATAGTCTCTAAGTAAGAAAACTTTGTTACCGGCTGCGTCAGTAACGGTGCTGAGTTTACCATTGCTAGTGTTCACGGTGTAGGTAAACACATAGTTGTTCTCTCCAGTCAAGATATTCTTACTCGTAACGTGTTGCCCAAATCTGTTGAAGACGTAAATTTCTTGGGTGTCAGGTGAGTAAATTTCATATTCCCTTGCTCCACTAGCGTCTGGTATGCTTGCCATGACTGAGCGAATCCTGTAGTTAGCTTGATCGGCGATGTGGACAATACCGTCAGGACTAACTATGACAGCTGAGATCGTATTGAACTTCGAATTAGAGGCCAAGAAGTGGTCAGCCTCAAAACAGTCACAGCCTCTCTCTAAGCAGTTGCATTTCGATTCGGCGCCAGCATACAGCGAAATCTTTCCATCAGTGGTGATAAGTCTTACTCTGTTTATTCTCTGAGAGTCACTTTCAGCTACATACAGGTCACCTGCCGAACCGAACGCGATACTCTGTGGCATTACTAACGTTGCATAGGTTGCCAATTCAACATCGATACCGGTCATGGGTGACGGACAATGGAGAGGTCTTCCAGCAATCACTTTCACTCTACCATCTGGAGCCATTTGTAGAATCATATGATCATCAATAATATGCAAGCTGTTGTCTAGTGGGTTGATAGCGAGCTCTGTGGGCCAACGCAGGTGGACTTCTTCAACGCTAAGCGTACCTTCACAGGGAATTGGTTTCCAATGAGCTCTGTGCATGTGGTTGCCAATGATTGTAGTGATGATGCCATCTCTGTCAACCATTCGGATATTTGTTCCATCAGCAAAATAGACAATGTTATCGACTGAAACTGCGACTCCTTTAGGATAGGCAAGCTTAGCATCCCGTGCCAACGCTCCATCACCGCAATGAGCTTCATCACCAGGTAGACATCTTTCTCCAGAACCGACAACAGTTTCCCAGTTATGTTCGGGATCGGTGAAGTCCTCTGTATTACGGACTCTGATGATTTGATGGGATTCTGGGTCTGAGATGTACAAGTTGCCGTCTAGTGGTGATAGCGCCATGTGGTACCGGTAGGAGACTCGAGTGGCACTGAAAAAATTAAATAAATACGTTAGGTTTGAAACTAAAGCCTATATTTGATTAAAATAAGTAACTAGCATTGTAAAACTTACTTCAACTTGACCACTGTCCGCACTGTCCCGTCAGGACTGATCTTCCGAACAAGATTAAAGTCTCCTACAAAGATGGATCCGTCCGGGGCCGCAGCTAAGGCTACCGGTGCCAAGAGTCGTTGTCTGGACGCTACGCCCGTACATTCGTCCCCACATTCCAGTTCGCGTTGACGACCATCGCCCATGGTTGTGATTATTACACGAGGTTTGTGTTTCAGGTACACGTTTGTTCCGTCTCCCTTTTGGAGGATGCCTGAAAAATTAGAATTTTATTTTTAAACATTGGTTTAACGCAACGTGGGTTTTATCCCAACCAAAATCAGTGCCATAAATTCTATTAAGCTCGTCGTAAATTTATGAATTGAAGTCAGGGTCATGATCACATTATTATAGAACACTGCGTATTGTGTGTTCATCCAGCAAGATCGATCGATGTCATTGAAGAGGTCAAATATACTGAATCACTTAACAGATTACATGGCTTTGTACTTAGGGCTGCAAAACGGTTAGAAATACTAAATCCCGAAACGAGAAGCTTTAAACCCCGAGCCGTGGTAAAGGGCTTTAGAATATCGTCCCGAGTAGGCTGTAGGTACTTAATCCTTAAATTCTACCTACATAAGACAACATATAAGTTAATTTACCTTCGTGGAAGTTGTATCTATGATGGATGTCCAAATTCCACCCACCGACGTCTGATATACTCATGTCCTGTCCACTCAGTTTGGTAGTTTGCACATTCCAGATAACATCTTTGCAATCCGTGTACTGATACCCTACTTTCACCAAAGCTGTTGTTACTCCATATACTCTTTGCTTGTACACATTAAGCCGGTTCCATGGGTACGTGAATTTGATGACTGGATCAGCTTCGAAAGTCTTCTTGAAGAGTATGCCTTCAATAGTTATTCTCAGATGGATGAGCGCTAACGTGGATGGAATTTTCTCAGGAGTGAGTTGTAGTTGGATTGTAGAGAGATAACCAGCCGCTCTGGAGCTGTGGTAAACCAGGTGTAGACCAGTTCCAGGGATTTCGAGACTTTCTTGGATCACCTTCAAAGAAAATGTTATTATTTATCTGTTTTTTTTTTTAAATAAAACAAATGTGATTTCACTCGGAAGCATTGTAAAATCTTTTAAAGGACAGATCATTAGTTAAAGAACCATGATGATGCTATTGGTAAAAAATCATCATACCTGTGATTCAGCCAATATAGCACTCTTGTCAGGACAAGCTCCTTGGAAGCCGTGTTTCCATGTAGCCAGTACAACTGGTTTCATCGTATCGTAATCATGAGCGAGACAAGCCTGTGGAGGACCCATGTTGATCTTTTCATCCATCGTCGTCATTAGGACAGTGTCGATTATCACAACCTGAAACAAATTGATAAGAGTGTTGAAGTTTTTGAAGGTTCATTTTTTGGGAAGCATTTCGGAAGAAATGCGAATGTCAGTAGTTAAATACCTATGTCAGTATTATGTTATTGCAGTTGTACATATGTTTATAATGGAGTTGATTAAATAAATATGGGTAGAACGTAAATAGTTAAATACTAATAAATCAGACTGCAATCGTCTCAATCTTAATAGATTTGGGTTTTAATTACAATAATAAACTCTTTATGGGCCCTATAAATAGCGCATTTATTAATGAAATTCTAAGCAGAGGTATGTTCAGTAAATTATTGGATTTAAAACACAGCAAGGCATAAGCGTGTTTTAAATAAAGATTCATGAAATATAATAGAGTCATAACATTTTTAACGTCCTTACGGTTAATCGCTGGTTTGCATGTTTACCTCAAGAAAAAATAAACTCACTGTATGAAGTTCGGTTGAAAGTTGCTTGAATACTTAAAGACTAAATCAAGCAAGTCTGGGATCGAGCTAAGGTTTTTACGAGACATGAAATATGAACAAGTTTAGGCTCTCGACTTCGAATAAGCAAACACCTTCAGGCGTCTTGAAAATTATGAACTTATTGTTTTCAAGTTTAGCTTTATTGTGGCCATGTTTTGGCAAAAGGCGTTTGGTTTCTACTCTCATTTCATGACTAACTTGAAATATAGCTTCATTAAAGAAATTTCGCAGTTGGTAATACTTGATGACCTTATTAAAAAATAATACAATTATTTTGTAATTACCTCATTCCAAGGCACATAGACGACCTTCGTAGCTCTTTTAAATGGCGCTCTTCCAAAGTTAAGCGTTACAGCGCCGCCTCCATTCACCAGTAGATCAAACCATCCGTCTTCTCTGGTCAGGGTGAAACCTTCGAGAGGTGTGTCGGTAGATACTCTGACGCCGACCAGACCAGTGCCGAGTAATGTCACCACTCGACCTCGGACTACCGCTGAACGACTAGAAAATCAGGCGATAATTTCATTAGTATTAAGCTTAATGTTGGACATATTTATACCAATGTTGGTTATTGGTTTGGTGTGTGGAAAGTTCTATTGGATTGGTGGTACTGAAAAATGTTGGTGAATTGTTGTTGTTTTTATGGGGATTTTCTAGTTTCTATGAGTGAAAGACTAGTATAAAATTACATGGGGCTAGTGAATTATATTAATTACTTGTGTGATCTACGTTGACTATCAAACAAATTGTGTTCTAACTAGGGGACTAGAAGTAGTTTGATATGCAATAAGAACTTGGATCAAAATACAAAGATCAGAACTTGTAAAATTGATTCTAAGTGACTATTAAAAATGTTTTTCTACAAATGTAAAATTGTTTAAAATATATTTTTTTTAAATGTTTTCAGTTGGTAGTTTTTCAACAAACGTGACGGACAGAATATTATTACATACAAACATTTAAATAAAAAGCCAACACAAATTCACAGGACACAATAGTAGGTAGCTAAACACTATAGTAGCACAACATGCATGACACAGATACATACATAGAATAAGTATAGTATATGTCGCCAATTAAATACATATGGTATATAATGTAGGATATATAGAACTCGTAGATAAAGTCTAATGTAAACAAACACTCTATCCTACGTTCGATTTACAAGTCTTACCTCGAATTGAAGTGGTTCCAAAACATACTGCGCAGCGTTAGAAAAACCGAGAGAAATGACAGAATGAGTAAGTATTATTATTGTGTATAATAATATTAATTTAGAAATAAGGAAGCTCGGAAACATTAGTAACAGCGACGTTAGTATGTGTATCACATGCATCTGATGATCTTCAAGAATCTTGATCTCCAATATTAGTACAAATAAATACTTTTTGTTCCATATAAGTGTAGAAAAGAAAGAAAGCATTGTGGTACACTCTTATAATGTAAATAAAACATGGGGATTGACTGGGGCACAACATTGCGTATCTTATATAACAAATATTTATACGGCGCTTGTCGGCTTAGGATTAGCCGACAAACTAAATATTAGCTAGTTATTAGTTTATCCTAACAGATAACACCGAACATTCAAGCACTCACCTTTCGTTGAAGTTCTCCTGCTTTGCGTAGTTTTGGAGACTACCTTCGTCAATAATGAACTTCATCCGTTCGAAGAATGATGCAGTGATGGCAGGAGGCTGTTTCCTAAGGAGAATATCTGTAGGCTTCGGTGAAGACACGCAGAGCTGACTACCTTTGCAGATGGGGCTTAGACAGCATTCTGGATCCTCACAATCGACAAGACCATCTAAACAGAATAGAAGAAGGCATTTTTATGATTTGGTCTTTCATACACAATCCTTGAGGTACATCGAAGCAGCACATACCTTTGTCATTATCTTTGGAATCGTCGCAGATTTGTTCTTTGAGTGTCGTACAGTCTGGACCATCCCATCCATCGAAGCATTTGCAGGACCATTGGCCGTCATTGGCAACTTTACACTGTCCATGTCCTGCACATCCCCGCGGACAGCCTTCCAGTGTGCAATGCCGACCGTTCCAACCAGATACACAGAGACAAGTGCCGTTTTTACATTGTCCATGGTCACTACAACGGGCATCGCACAGCTTAGAAGTACAAAACTCGCCAGTCCAACCAGGGTCACAGACACAGGACTCGCCAACACATCTTCCGTGTAGACCGCAATCAAGATCGCAAATCTCTGAAAAAGTAAGTAAAAAAATCAATTACGTTTAGTATGGTTGCAAAAATACATCATGTTATCCAGTTTAGAAACTAAAGTTTACCTTTAGAACAGTCATCACCAGACCAGCGCGCATGACAAGTACAGGTCTGGGTATCAACGTCAAACGTGCCATGTCCAGAGCAGTCTGGAAGACATTGTAAAGCATCCTTATCCATGGTTGCACAATCAATCCCTTTCCAACCTTTCTTGCAGATACAGGAGCCTTCAATGCAGAAACCATGGCCGGAGCAAGTTGGATGAGGGCAGTCGATGTCGGCACAAAACTTGCCCTTATATCCTCTGACACAAGAACACTTTCCGTTGACGCAGTGTCCATGGCCGTTACAGTCTGGGACTTCACATTCGTCATGTCGTAGAGAACATTCTTTGCCTTTCCATCCAGGATTGCATTGACATTCGCCGTTGATGTATTCACCTCGTTGACTGCATAGGACTGGACATACACCTGGAAAATGTTTAAATTGGGTATAATGGTAGATAAAATGCATGTTTTACGTGAAAGTCACCGTATAAGGAATATATTCGACGAAGAATAAATAAAAATGCTATTTTGCTTACTTTTACTGCAATCGTCACCACCAAAACCAGCTTGGCATTGGCAATGACCCATAAGACATTCTCCCTTCCCTGAGCATCCATTAGGGCAGTTGTGCGTCATTTCGTCAGCGATCATCGCAATGAACGTGATCTCCTGTGGGTCGCCGTCGTCATTGTATAGAGATAAGAACCAGTGGCCTTGCTCCATATAGTGCGTTACTTCTTTCTTGATCGAAGGCTGTAAGTTAAAGGCCTAGTTTAAAGTGTTTGCTTTATGTTATCTAGATATTAAAGAGTTTGTATGGTTTATAATAAAGATGAATGCTTACATGTGAAGTTCTCGTTGTTCTCGCTTTGAAACCGCTGAGAACTTCCAAGATATGATATTGAGTATGTGTCGGTAAAGCGTTTCTTCTCGCGTATACGCCTATGGAAGCCCCTCGGGGTATCATGTAGTCGAACTTCACGTAACTGGCTTGAGTTTGATAAAACTGCATATTCCAGTAGCTATATGGAGGGATTTCTTTTGATAATTTTTCACCTAAAGTAATTTGTTTGAACGTCGTCCCATCTGGTGGAAATGTTTGCGCTGGGAACGTTCGCGCACCTAGAACATATTAAGATGTTAGTTTTGTATTAAGATTTTACATAATATTTTTGACATGCGATAATGTGATGAATTTTATCATAGGCACTGTTATAGATAGTAATCATATTTACTAACTACCACTACCCATTTTAATGTTATTAAAGCACATGCAACAGAACAGTATGATGCTATAATATGTATTTTAAATCCTTGCGCCCAGTGATGATCATGCATATTAGTATGTTAGACACTTTTGTACACAGAACCCCTAAGCGGTGATGGATTTGGTGACCGTTAGTAAGTTATCTCTGACTTTTATTGAAGGTCAACCTCACCTTCCAGTATAAGAATGGGTGGAGGCTGAATTTTTGGACAAACGCATTTTGGTGACTCAGTTGTAGTGAGAATTTCCTCTTCAGTGGTAGAGTCTGTCGTGGACTCAATACTCTCTGTAGTGGAAATATTTTCTGTCGTGGTCGATACTTCAGTTGTTATTTCTGTTCTAGAATCTGTTGATGTGACTGTTTCTGACTCCATCGTACCAGACGATTTAGTTATATCCTCAGTCGTCGATTCTGTGAGGTCTAGGTAATCAGTGCTTGATATTTGGTCGGTTATAGTAGACGAATCAGTTTTAGGAGTTGCTGTCGTTGCTATATTTTCAGCTGAGTCATCATAAAAATCTTCAGTGGCATTGGTTATACAAGCTGGGCATGAACATTCACAGCTTCCTCCAATGTCGTTATCATCTTTTGTAGAATTGGTGAATTTCGTAGAACCTTCTAAAGTAACAGGTTTGTTAAAATGTGAAGCTTGGGTTGGTTCTGAATCCATTGGAGTTATTTTAACAGTTGGTATCTCATTCGAATCTCCAACTGTGGGAACAGTCAATGTTAAAGAATAAAGCTGTTTGAATGATGAGCTCTCGGCATTATCCGCAGAAATCGTCAGGTTAATCAAAACATGTTTAGGATTAGTCACATCAGGGAATTTGGTATCAACAGTATTCACAGTGGGAACTTCGTCAGGAGTTGCCTCAGTGGTTCTACTTGTAGTAAGAGTGTCATTAGTAACATACAGCGATGGTGTTGTGGTCACAACATGCTCATTGTGCGTGGTAAACTTATTTGCAGTGTTAATTAGGGTGTTTGTTGTTACATGTACATTTGTTTCCGTAGAACTAGTCGTTGAAGACGCTTCAGTTGTTGGTTTAGTTGGTATAGGGGTTTCAGTAACTATTACTGGCTCAGTCGTCATGATTTTTGGCGTGTTTGTAGTGCTTGTGATTTTTGAACCACTATTTTCACTATCATAGTGAAACTTTTCCGGATCTTTATCCATGTCAGATGAATCATTGGAATAAATGTGAAGCACTTCTTTAATTTGTTCCAATTGGTTTTGGATTTTAAAAAACTGAAGCTTTTCTAAACCATACGAACGAATCAAAGGGAATGAATCACCTTGCATGTGTTCAGGTTCGTAAGCAATGTTAACATTTTCAGTTTTTACTGGAGCCTTAACTTGCTCATTTATTTCAAGTGGATGTTCTACATGAGTTTCTTTAACATTGTTAGGCGCTGTAGTAGTTGTAGTGCTGACGTAATTAGTTACTTTAGTAGTTATTTCAGCAGTGGTGGCAGCAACAGTAGTCGATTCCGTTGCTGTCATGGTGGGTTGTTCAGATGTTGATGCAACAATCGGCAATGCTATTGGAGGATTGTTATTTGCCGTAATAGTCTCCAATGCTATTGGAGAATTGCTACTTGGCGCAATAGTCACTATTGGTGGATTGTTACTTGTCGCTTCAGTCCCCAATGCTATTGGCGGATTGTTACTTGTCGCATCAGTCCCCAATGCTATTGGAGGATTGTTACTTGTAGTTGTAGATGTTCCGCGATTATTCGTTGTTAGATCACCAGTGTTAAACGACACACCATCAATATTGCTAGACACAAAAGCATTGTTAGCACCCTCGTTGTTCTCCTCGTTCCGCTGAGTGGTGATGTCCGCTGCCACACCATGCACTAAGCTAACAGTGTTCACAGAAGGCTTGGTTATATCATGCATATTTACAGCGGTGGAAGAATCCTCGGAAGAAACAGTTTGTGGTAAAGAAGAAGCATGCCCATCTACTACATCTACGCTTCTACGGTGACGGGAGTGATGTTCCTTTTTACCTGTGCCTATGGTTGGCAAACTTTGATGCGGCCTCGCCATAGTTTTGTTGGCGAACTCCAGTGATGTTGCTTTTGACGCTGGAAACACTTCTGTTGGTTCACCGACAACTACTGTACATGATTTGGGGTTTTGATAAGTCCAGTTAACAAAATATGACGCTGTGAACAAAACATAATAAAAGATTGCATTACTTAACGTAATTAATCAAAATTGAAATGAGAATGTTAAGTTACGATAATATTGTTGTTCGGAAGTTACTGACAGTTTATAATCTCATTAAATAAGGTTCAAGAAATCGGGGTCTTTGATGTAAAATGTATTTCCGCAGCTGTCGTGACGGAAAATTTATTTGAAGGACCCAAGTTGTTAACACAAAACTTCCAAGTAAATGTTTCAAAATGAAATAAAAAAGGAAACCAAGTCATCAGTGATAGTAGACTCGAAGACTCACCTGTCATATAAGACGCGATGGCTAACAATACAACGAAGAGTATTATAAATACAATGGCAGTACACTTCCAAGAGCACCTCGACGAAAGGCCTTTTCGGAAGTGAAACCGCGAACCGGCCGAAGGAAAGTTCGAGGATCGAAGGTTGTTCCGGACCGGGAGGACTGGAACTGGGGTACCGAAGGTCGGATGCGGCCTGTCTGACCGCTCCATTCTTTCTAACGTGCTTTTCTCTGGTTTGCCGGGACTACTACACGAGGAGTTCGACTTGTAGTCCATAGACGGATTCTTTTGAATGTCCCCTGAAATTATATTTCGATTAGTATGTGTTGTTTTAAACTATCAAGTAATTTGATGTGTTTGTGTGGTTTTTGAGACATTAAAACGTAAAAGATCAAGAAAGACAATATTTTATATTTTTATTTTATATTTTCTGATACAATATCAAGTCGCCCACGCTTATGTTCTAGTAAGGACCTAATTAAACATAGGGGCTTAGAATTTATAGGATGTATCAATACAATTAATATACATGTGTTCATATTTGTGAAGATAATACGACGAATTCGCTCGCCATGTTTTGTTTTTTGGAATAATGTTTGCAAGCTAGGAATATTCGCCATTGAATCACATGATCGTGGTTCATGTGGCTTTTTATACAGCAAGCAGACAGCAGCGGCATCGGCAGTGGCTTTTTGTGTTTTTTTTTGCAGATCTAAGATTAGCAATGTTGCCAGAAAAATGGATTTCTATTGTTGTTGGTGGTGTGAAGTGAACTTAGTCTAAAAAAGAAGTAAAAAGGTTCTAACATTCACCTGAAGGCACATAGAAGTTGCCCGAGGGTGTGCGCACGAGGCAGGAGGGTTCGAAGTCACCCAGGTCAGCAGGGTTGCCGGTGATGCGACCGTTCAGGCGAGACATGGTCGGGTTGCGAGGAGGCACATCGGGCGGCAGGCGCGACCCTTCCAACAGACACCCTGCGGAAGAAGGAACAAGGTTTAAATAATTATGATATTTAAAGAAACAGTCAGTGTCGTAGAATTGTCGTCAGAACATGTAGTGATAAAAATTTAAAATAGTATGCTAAGATGGTTGTGTTGAGAGGCTAATTGAAAGGCGACTAACTAACAAGACGTGAGTGGAAATACTGTATAAAGATCGTAGCAGGTGGAGTTTTGAGTTTTTGCGTTCCTCCATGGGGCAAAGGGGTGAGTTTATGTTTGTATTCATGTATTCAATGAAACGGTCAGTGTCTTTGAAGGATACATTTAAGGGACGTGGTGGAAGCAGGGTGGTGGGTGCGGTTGACGTCACAAAAGATTTCCAACTTTAACGTATAATCCATATAATAGATCTGTCCTTTGCTCAAAGTACTCAGGTATAAAGGTTTCACGCCACAGGCATATAGTTTACTAGTTTAATCAACATAATTTCGAAAAGTCTACTCTTTAATATTAAACATGATTGTCCTTCTTCATAACTTTGACTGAACTTTTACAAAGTCAATGCAATCAAACAAGGCTTACACTGAAAGTCGTTGAAAACTTTGGAATAGAAAAAATAAGGCTTCAACAATAACAAGAATCGGAACAAACAAATAAAAAATTGAAGCAATTGCAGGTTTATTGCTGTTAAAATAAAACAACCCTTTTGAAAGTTACGATAAATAAATCCCAGCCTTTATCTTGGAGGCTTGTGGCAGTTCTGTCTCGTCAATAAAAAGAAAAATAACGAATAGGGCGGTAGTTTGATAAGACAAAGAAAAAATGACGAACTCAGCAGCGTCGCATGAAGCCAAGGACGGTCACACAATATTATCTCTTTGTTAAAACGTAAATTTCCTTTTTGTAATCCAGGAGAATTAACGAAGCAAAACTTGGCCTTCATTATTACCAATAATCTGTTATCAAATGCCGTTATTTGTAAAGTTAAAGGCTTTTACAAAACTAATCAGCAAGCTCGGGCGGTCGTGGCGGAGGCATTAGCACAGGGAAAAATTTAATTAATTCCATCCACGAAAATTTACAAGTTGAAATTCAATTAGGGGCGAATATTGCTCACCGTAATGGCTCGTAAACAAATAACCGTGGATAGGCTCATGCAAATGGATCAAAGATCGCGTGTTTCGGCTGTTCTTTATAAGGAAAATATATTAGATCGGGAGCTATTGGCCTAACCGCGGGCGCGGCGGACTCTCCCATCGCTAATATAAGCTAATGGAAAATCGAAGTATTATCTGTGGCCCCGCGCCCTCGACGCCTCTTATCGGCCCGCCATAACATCCAACTTTTGATCCTCTACGAATTTTAAGGATTTCTTCGAGCGTTAATTAATTTATTGTACCACCCGATGTAGCCGCAAGAAAACTCAATTAATTTTAAAAGGGTTTTTGTGTTGTTTTTTTCGCGATCGATCTCCCCCACCCTCTCGATCACTACCCAAATGAAAATGGTGAACTTCTCGACAATATCGTCAGCCGCCTTTTGTGGTCTCGCCCTTTGATACCATTCTTTTCTTAGCAATTAGAGATTAATGAGTTTCATTGAACTTTCATAAAGCGCACTATAACCCGCATACTTGGGTAGTAGCTATGTGTAAAGTGCTAGCTTGCTTGCTATTTATAGTGCATTTAGTGTAGTGGCAAAACTTGGTCAATATTTATGGTAGAAATTCGTATAATTAGTTTTAGTTCGATATATTTATTATCTTATGGCAGTTGGTACTGGTGTATCCTTTATCGTCTTATCTACCTTCATCTCAGATACATTCTTCAAAGTCCGTAAGCGAGTAGTGTATATGCGGCCAGAAGTTTGGCGAGGACTATATTACAATTTAGACAACACTATCCGTCGACTCCAATGTAAAATAATCAGGAGGTGTTAACCACATTTCATGACGTGTTTTACAACTGACACTAAGCACATTCTAAACGTAGTAATTTGTTATGAGGGTCGAAGTTTAAGGACAAATGCACCAAGTCAAGCGTACCGAACGGCCGATCCATCCCATCCCGCCGCCGCAGCCAATGAAAAAACTAAATCACCAAATCCCTTACCTAATTTAGGAGGACAAGCATAGTCATTAATACACACGTCAGTCGTCGTGCTACTACAAAATGTGGCTCATTTATATCCCGTCTCGGGGCCTGGGAATTATGGTAATCGGACGAGTCGTGTCCTTTGTCTGTAATGGCTGGTAATTACCGAGGCACCTCCGGGGCACTTCGTCTACTGAGGGGTCCACGGCTCGGAGAATTCGACACTCGTTACGCGAATCGTCTCAACTTTAAAAAGGGAACGCGATTTTGAATGCCGTCATGGGATTTGTCGCTGCGCACCCGGAACAAACTCACTTTTTTTCTCTTTTTACTTTTTCCAAAATTGCCTCCCACATACCGGGTCCTGATTGGTCCTTTTTGAGTTTGTTTACGTAAGGAAATCGGTATTTTTTACAACCAACCCAGACTTTTCGGCGCTCGCTTTTACTATCCCATATTATTTATTGAGACTACACTATGCATAAAACTGAATAACAATCAGATAGAGGCCACTATCCATATTCCGGTTCGTTTATTTTTATATTTTTCGAGCCATCTGGCATCCGATCTCCTATTTTCCGTTTAGGATCCGTATTTTCTCCCGAAGAAATCTAAAGCTCGCTTACTTATTGGAAGATAAAGGGGGTGTGTTTCGGCTCATTTGCGGCCGAGCTCGGCCCGAACAAACGTGATTTCTTATTGGAAACGGAAAAGAAACAGACCGACTTGTAATAGAGTAACTGCGGTTTACTCGCCAGTAAGCTTGGATGGAGAGGTTAATTCCCTGTCCATTATTTCTTCTAAGATTAACATTCAGCTTTTTACTGTTTGTTCAGGTTTATTGATGGAGGAATGTTTTTACTTGATGACACAAGAAAGTAATTTGGCGCAGATGTTGGCAGGCACAAACTGTCTAGTATATCTCTCAGGTAGTTTCATAACCTGCGACGTTGATGTATGAGACTTAAAGCACATTCACGTGTAGACGTACACCGATAGAAACGAGATACATTTGGGCAATCTCTGAAGGCAAGAGACGCGGCGGCAACACGTGCTCACAATCTTAAACTCGTTACACGAACATTCCCGAAGCAATTTAGATTTTACCCCTTAATCTTGATCCTAACTCGAATTGAGAACATACAAGAGAATCCTTATTTACGTAGATTAATATCGGAGAAATATATGTAGATCTACACACATACATCGATAGTTTAGAATAGTTGTTCGGTAAAAACACTCAAGCCATACGTTCTCGATGGCGTCGATTCCCCAATTTCGATTTTAAATTTAGCACCAAAGTTGGACCCGTGCAATATTTATATGAGAGAGCGGCGCTGCGATTTATAGTTGAGAAACAATCGGGAACTTGGTCCGGCGTCGTCGTGACTTCGTTTTAATTACTACCCATTCATCGTTGAACAATCGAGTGCTCGAACAAATCCATTATCGGGAACTTTTCGATAGTCGAAAGAGGTGTATTCAAAGTTTTGCGATTGCAAAGGGATCGAGCACGAGGGCTTTTGTGGATCTTACATTTTGATGCCCGGAACTGTCTTCAGAGAGATCCCGACCATTATACAATCTATAAAATAAAAGCACTCGACATTCAATAGATTCACTTTCAAAGCGTATTTTTTTAATATTACGGCTTTGAAGAATTGGGTTTTCTTATAATTTCCTTTACGTTTCGATATCGGAAGGTTTAGCAAGCATTATCGAAAAATTCGGAGGCATTAACGAAATTCGGCAGTTCGGGAAAGGAAGGCGGCCGCTATCTCCCGCTACAAGTGGAATGGGCTTGCGTAATGACATTACGCGTACATTTTAATCGATGGCTCACGGTTGGCCGGAGCCCAATGCTGTATACATAAGCTTATCTCTACAGTACATAGACGGATTCATTCTATTAAAATTGATTGATTAACTTCCCGCATTGGGTTGAATTTGTAAAACAGTTGTACAAATAGCGCTTTAAGCACATTCGACACGTTTAGTGTTCAATTAAATCCTGATGGAGCGTTTGAATGTGCGTGCTGGTACTGGTACGAGCGCGGGCGGCGAGCGCAAGTGGCGACGAATGTAAATGTATAGCGCGGGCAATGTATCATGTCAAGACGCGGCGGCCGGCTGCCACGCTGATAAGATTACCAGACAAAGGAAGTCCACCCATATCACTACCACCACGACCGCTAAATGCGAACCTTCATTTACTACCCCTTCTGCTTACGTAACTAATCTCAATTTTAACACAACAGCTTTAGAGTCGACATTGTCTCGTACGGTCTTTATTAGTGTCCCGACGTCAACGTCTGCTTCGTTAAAGGACACTCAGCTTTATTTATGTTGACATACTGGCAATGTTGCCTTATTTGTTGTTGACTATTCCTATTGTCGTGAATAGGATTTGGACCGTACTGTTGCTTGAATAGAGTTGAGATTGGTTGTTTCCTTGTAGAATGTAGTTGGTTGCGTTAAGGGAATTTGACTTCTTTGGAGTTGGTTTTAGGGTTGTTTATTTCAGTTGCTGTGTTGTACGTAGAGAGGTTACCCGGGTGGTTTCCGGACGACGATAAGGAGACGATGTTGCTAAGTCGGTCCGTCACGCGACCTGTCCACTAATTTATGTTGCGCTGATTTTGTGATATAACAACCCGTAGACGGAACCCTTCTCGTAGGCTCGTAGTGTACGGGGCTGAACTAAGGCTTTTTATGGGCAGTTATGTTAATGTATTGTCTAGCAAACATCCGTAGAACAAAGTTACTTTCAGAACGTAAATTTACATTAGTCTCATTAGAATTCGACGTGCGGTGGCGTAGTATTTGACAAAGAAAGCTTACTTACGGAATAAGTGACTTGAAAGGTAACTTTAATCACTTACTGATAGTGCAAGAGCTATGGGTATTTTTTCAGTTCAGTGCAGTAATTGGTTCTGTTAATTTGTACCCAAGTGCTGTACCGAGGTCTGTAGTTGGAGTACCTTCGGATGTTAGATTACAGACTTGATAATAAACAGAAAGTGCAACGTTAGAGCTCGTTAGAAGGCTCGCTCGGGAGCGTTCATTAGTGTTTACTAGTAAATGGAGAAAAAATAAAGCGTCCGAGAGCTCCCGGCCGGCTCCGGTTACACGGCACCCACTGACGGCACACCGGCACACCGCCTGAGTCACAGTCTTCACGACTCGACCAACTAACTAATGCTTGAAACAATATGCAGCGCCATCATTAATCTCACTATCTCATTGTACATATTTCTTTGTCTAAATCCATTAAATTAATTACAGCCATTTGGGGAGCCGACTCCGTATTTATTAGGCTCGTTATCATTCATTGAATCTTTCGATAGACGAGTACTCGGTAAATTGGAAGAAATGCCGAGACGCCGTGATAGATGTTCAACTTACACGTAAATGGGGGGCCAAATTAGCTGTCTACCGAAGAATGCAGTTACGTCCGTGACTGATACCCGTCGATGAGTTTCGGCGCGAGATCCTGAGTGCGACTTTGATTCATAGGTGTCATCGCGTCCGTTTAAAAGGGTGTTGAAATTGGGAAATTCCACACGATATTACACGAGGTGCGAAGACTTGGCAGAAGGGAATAAGTGCGTTGCTTGTGGCAGACGTGCATTGTTGACATAGCTCGTTACAGCCGAGTGGACTGCGGAGACGAGCGTCTTTGTGTCAGCGAGTCCTCGCCGACCGGTCCGCCAGGAGGAATGTTTATTAGTCGCGCACAATAGGATCCACGGCGACGGCGGGCTGACTGCGGACATGTGATGCTAGTTGAGCCCGTCAGATGTCCGATAACCGGCGGTGGCTCGACTTCATTAACCTTTACCCGTCCACGGAGGCATTAATTACGCTTAATAGAAACAAACAAAACGAAACTCCGACAGATAAATGGGCCGAGATAGTTATTTAATTGTCTTATCTGAGGAGCGGGCGTCGAGACGTCTCCGGGCGCGGGGCTGTTGGAATAATGCAGATTCATTTGCCGTTTACGTCTTAACTTTTGTCAAAAGTTTCCATTTCTACCGATCCCCCTTTCCGCTAATGAACGATTCACAAACGAGATTGGGTGTTGTGAATTAATGTTTTGTGTAATTGCTTGTGTACGATTGTGTAATTTGATGCGCGTGATCAATGGCGGAAGATAACAACCGCGGTACTGTTATGGGTAGGAACATGTACAGCAATTTAACCTCAAAAACATGAATAACGTATATATTTATTTCGACTGTTGATTTGTTTTGATTGAGAATGTAATGTGAAACTTCAAGTTGCAGGCTTAAAGATTCACATTACATTCTCTCTTTATAAGATTGGACGTTTCAAAAAAATCGTAAGATATTTGTCGAAGTTTAATCCGCTTTCCCCTTGTCTAGAGGGAAGCCACGCATATGTTATGGGAATATATACAGGCGTTACACTGTCACATGTCCAGTATGGAAGCGGTCATATTTTCGTCGCCAATTTTTTTCAGGAGCGGAAGCGCGAGCTTCGCCGACGGCGATACCCTGATAGAGATTGATGATGGCACCTACCCCCACCCCGCCCGGGCACACCCTCGCGGGTCATTGAGCTTACCCGATTACACCAGGCCAGAGGGGATTCGCATATATCCAAATTACCCCAGTGATGGACGTTTCTTACCCAGATAACTATCCTCCAATAATCCCCTTGGTACCGTATCAATGTATCGGTATCTGCTCGTATGTTCTCATTTGTGCCTAGTTAGTGATGCACTGTCGAATTTCATGCGCAGAATAATGCGGACTTTTAATATGAACACTAAAATTCGAAAGCTTTCAGTTTTATCGTCATTCCATTGTACGCTAACAACATTATTATACAGGGCTGCAGTTTAATGTTAAAATTGCCATCCATAAAAGTCGGTTTTGA
The DNA here is from genome assembly GCA_947562075.1 of Orthosia gracilis. Classification (NCBI taxonomy): domain Eukaryota; kingdom Metazoa; phylum Arthropoda; class Insecta; order Lepidoptera; family Noctuidae; genus Orthosia; species Orthosia gracilis. Next base: position 20,484,787 of record OX387271.1, on the reverse strand, counting down.
GAAAGGAGTATTTTACGGTAAAAAAAGGAGTCTCGGTTACGCAGTGTTCCGATTCGTAATTCAATCTGCCGTCACCGTCGGCTAATTATTCGGCCTCTTTTGATGAAAAAAAAAAACAAATGACAGCAGAGCCTCTCGATGCGCATTTATCAACGCACGTTGCAGCGCCCGCCATCTTGAATCTTGAGTGGCATTCGACAACGACGGAGTGGCCTATCCACGCGCCCAACCGCAGACAAGTGTCATTATAACAGTGCGTACAAAATATGCGTTTTCTTTGCGTAATTGGTTACGAACCCTTCAAGTGTACAAAAATCTGTGTACAGCTAACACCTTGTGATGCTACCGATATAATATATTGCCGCGCGGCGGGCTGAGGGCTCTCAATTGCGGCAAAATCATATCGCGTATGAAATAAATCAGCTGTGCCGGGGTGCCTCGGGACGGATCGCGTTACACCCTCGATTTGTGAGGTTATTTGCATTTCGATATAAAATGGCGGCCGCGGTGGGATTTGACGTGACGTTGACAGGTGCGCACGCTGTCACGCTGTGGGCTCGTTTTTAAGCGGGTCGTTATGCTCAGAGCTTGTTTAATTTCTGCTGATGTGGCTAGCATTGTGTTCATTCATCAACAGTTCTAAAAACATCCAGCATCGATTTTAGATAATTCGTCTAAAGACCAATTAGCAGCCAGGATAATTCTTACTTATAACAAAGAACCTAATCGCACTAGAAACTAAGCCAATAATAGTCACGATAATTGGTTATTACTCTCACTGTAGAGTCCGTAGACTGGGACTGAATAATCCTTTCCAATTTTTTTTATATAGAGGCAAAACGAGTCTTTGGAGCAAGTTTTTCAAAGCGGATTACTTTAGGCTTCATGCTTTCAAAAGTATAAAATAACCTAATTCCACATAAGCGCTGCTCGCGAGATTCGCGGCAACATACAAACGCCGGGCGACCCATTCTAAATGTACGGAGGTCAAGCATACTCAGCCCTTTGTACCCAAATAGATATAGTACTGTGTGCATTAGCGAGGGTCGCTTTTCTTAACATTTTTCTCGACAAAGCAGTACCCTCCATCCTCTTCCGGTAGGGTTCGCGGGGAACCGCGATTAAATACATGTCATTTTGATTTATATAGGCAATTATTACACATCATACACTTACACAACGATTGTGTTTCTGGTCTAACTTAGAACGAAGGGTTTGTACTAAGCAATTAATTTAATTAAACGCATAAGCAGATAGTATTAATAATAAACTCGGCTGTTATGGTTTAGTACAAATATTTGTACAGGGTACAATTAATTAATTAGTATCGCATTGTGGCATTAATCTAATTGCGTATGTATGTAAATTGCAGTGCGAAACATTTGTGTAAAAGCAAACCCCGATGCGTGGTGGTGGAAAAATATATCGAGCACCGGACGGTCAAGCGAGCACTCCAGTTTAAAACCCATTTACAAATGTAAACGTTGCCAGCGTTACTCAAACAGTGTGGAGGCCCACGGGCCTTTGCGGGCCCATCCATCTTGCGGGCCTAACGGGTCCGAATGTTACATTGACGAACGATGGTCCCTCGATATGGAAGATGACACAATGCGATGACCCCGAATCCATTCCTTCTAAGACCCGAGTAATAGTTTTTCCCCACTATCCGTTACTCTCCATATTTTATCGGACCTTTTTATGAGGGTTATATTGAGAATGTGTCATGTTGCGATTCGTTCGGCGGCGCTGTTGCTCGCTTATGTATACATATTTGATGCAGACGCGTAAAGGATTGATGACCCTTGTACCATTTTTTTGGGACTGACTCCACAATCTATTTATTTTCGGATTCTAGCTAAGCACATGTGTTAAAGATATCGTTGGGGCGACACGGCCAAGGGTCGTCCAGTAATGCTTTGTCTCTTATTTGCATTGTCGCAACCCTAATGGAGACCATTTTGTTTCGATCACGTTGAGGCATTAATGACGTCATCCATCACGTAAAGTTGACAAGCTAGCGCAGTTGCAATGGACGCGGATTTAGCGTTGCTATCCAGAATAAAAAGTACGGCCAAAAATGTAAAAATATCTATTTGAATATAAACTGCACATTTTAAAACATATTTGGTAGCTTTGTTCCTTGGTCCTGAACTAAAACAGTCGTAACAAACATTCAGTAAGTAACTTCGCCTGATTAATGGAGACCACAATTTACAGACGTAACAGATGTGTAATTCGTTTAGTTCTATCTCTGCTTATTTGGAACAAGATCGTACTTGAGCGCATCAATGTCGGTAATCTCCCCAGATTTCGCACTAAATTTAGGCTGGCAGCTCCGCTACATGCGCTAATCCAGGTTTAGTAATCACACGGTAAACCTATTACCATTTCAAGTGTGAAGTGTGAAATCGCTCATTTCCAAATGGCGCTGGAACGCCAGCCAAATGCAACCGCAACGCGCTATTTTTAGAGAACAAATTCAATTACGAATTGCCTCATTTTGGTCGGAAAGAACGAGAAACAAGGCTTGTTAGTCGTAATCTAGTGACTAAATAAAGGCGTGAGTTACGACCGCCGCCGTGTGGATTAAAACGGACTTTTCTATATAAAAAATGGGCAATAACCGGGTGTGGAGAGGGTATATCCAGCGGACAAGATCCCTCGCTGGCGGAATTTCATTTGCAAAATTTTCTCTGACCGAAACTCCATTATGAAATCCTCCAACGTGTATAATATAAGTGTCCTAAATTGAATTTCTTGACATGAACGCCGCCTAAACAGGCTATAAAAATGAGATTCGAAAATTACGCGGCGTAATTTTTACGCGTGAAAATGACGTACGTGTAATATAACCCACGCGAGATTAATCCCTCAGAAATGTAGACGGAAACGAATCAAGAAGACAGCGGTAAGTATCTACACGGGTATTCCATCAGGGCGCGCCTTCGCACCTCCGCATTTTTATGTTTTCATAAATTTCCGTTGAGATCAATATTTTATATTCGCACCGGCACCGCAGTAAATGGGGATTTTTTGCAAGTTCGCGCCGCACCCCCGGCTTTATTTATTCGGATGTGGCCCTCTCGAGATTCGCCACTTGTACCGTTCGATACATTTTTCACACGAATAATGTTATCACGTACCGTTTCTACGCGCCTTCTCTATCACTTATGCATACACGGTGTTTTTGTGGTGTGTACGACTGTACGCTGGCTCTAATTTCAAAATCGCAACGCGACGTCGCCTCGGTAGTCGTTTTAAACGTGAGATTTGTCCGGTTATCCGGAGTCGTGAGAGACAAATCCAATCGCTGAGAATCCTTGTACGGGCGAGCGTTGATTGGTCGCGACATTTTATTACCTTAGCCAGGAGTTGGTTTTACGAGGCGGGCCCGACAGCCAGGAGGGTGGTTTTACGTGATAAGTATTTTTATTTGTTCGAGAGCTTGGATAAACTGGTGGAGGTGGTCGCGGATTACTTTACCGTAACACAATCTCTACGCTTTAAGGGGCACCTGTCACGTCGGTTCCCTATATTTTCGAGTTTTTTGGTAAGGTGGAGTGAAACTGTCAGTTTATCAAATTACAACTACAGATGGATGGTGCAAGGTGGTGTGTTCTAATGGTGGTGGTCGCAGTGGGTATCTTCGGGCCGCCCGTTGCGAGGCACTTTGTCCGCGTGGCGCAAAAAATGACCTAGTGTGCAGTGCTCCCGCTGCTAATCCTATTTACTCCAACAAATAAATTATACTGTGCGACCACTAATATGTACAGACGGTGTGGCGGTACTAACTGCTCCCTGCTGCTGCTGGTGCGTTATAGCGGGATTTGCCACTTGTTGTAGATTTATTGTTACGGTTTCTATTACTATGATATACGAGAATATTAAGTTTCTTTTGTGTCATTTGATGGCGAATTTTACCCACTATAGGAAGGCAATTGAATAGGGATGTTTCCTGGATAGATACATGATAAATCTACTTAGTCCACCAGTGAGATTATCAAATAATATTAGACGCGTATTTTTTCTTTACCAAATCAATACAAATTGACAACGATAAAGCGCATCAAAGTTCAGGCGTGCGGCTTGTGACGTCACTATGTCTTAATAAAGTGTACTAACGGAGTGACGTCACACGATATTTTAACGCATTATATAGTCGTGTTTACGTGTCAAAACATAAAATACGTGTCCAATATTTTTTATTAATCTACTTGACGGACAAAAAACTAATTTTCAGTTAACATCCCAATTGTGTAAATAATAATCTGCCGGATATTGTATCGCGCAATTCTTAATATCTTATACCCAATGGGATCTTATACATACGTATGTATGTACAGGTATATTTGCTGAAGGATCAAGTATTTTTTGGGCCATCTGAATAAGTCTCTAATACAGAAAGTAAGGAAGTATTTATAACAGGTGAGTTTTTGTAATAAAACATGTATTAAGTAGGTAACGTTAATAATTAAAATAAATATGTGTCAAAACTAGGTCAACAAACTAGGTTACTTGTTAAGTTTTTTACGACACGTTTAATATTAAGTTATTCGTCTAATTACAAGATATTACGAACACATGTCGTGCAGTGTCCTTCTTCCTATATAATACGACGAGTTATGTGTATATTAGCGGGTTCTAAGAAAAAGAAGATTATTTAGTTCCGAGGATATCTTGTGACTTCAAAGGTAGGTAGGTACTAATGAGAACGGAATTATAAACGAAATGGAAAACGAAAAACATATTCGTTCCTCTACCCACAGACACATCACATTCAATATTCTGACATAGTTTTATGTCATTTAGTTATCAAACGTTAATTTTGAGAGACGTTTCATTGAAAGAAAGAAAGAAAGAAAAATGAGTTTATTGGCATTACAAAACAAAAACACCTTAAAATCCACGGATATCGTCAAGCAAGCAAAGCCATGTTTGTTATAAATTCTTGATACTAATTAATAACATTAAGTAGTTATGCTTCCGCCATGATATCTCTCCACAACTCTTGGTTGCCTGGTTAGAGAAAGAACCACCTAAAAATTCATGGAACCTTTATGTTCCATGAATTTTTAGTAAATAAATAACAGTTTGTAATTTTATGGGCTTCACTGAAGCCTGTAATAAACGAGTGTTTAATTTATAGTCAGGATCAATTAAAACCATGTGGAGGAGCTCATGGCTAAATAATAACAGCCGCACGGGTCGATCTTCAAGGGTAAGCAACGCTTGACGAGGTCGGTCCGTGGATGGGTGACCATTTTCAACATACCGAGTTTCCTCCGTGCCTCGGAAAGCACGTTAAGCCTTTGCCCCGGTTGTCATTTGAAGATCTTTGACAGTCGTTACGGGTAGTCAGAAGCTTGAGATCTGACACCAGTCTTGCCAAGGGGTACCGTGTTACCCAGTTACTGGGTCAGATAGGCAGTGGCGCTCTACGTAAAACACTAGTGCTCAACTGAATCCGGTAAGACTGGAAGCCGACCCCAATATAGTTGGGAAAAGGCTAGGCAGATTAATTAAAACCATGATAATACTATGCAGGGTATCTAAGAAAAGGTATTTAAAGATATGAAAGGCAAACATGAGTGCAAAAGAAGGCGTAGGTTTATTTATGTATGTGTATTTGTGATTATATTCATTATACTATTCCACCATCACTAACCATATTTCCATAGAGATGTGACTACCCTCTATCGACAATATCAATCAGGCAATCAACACAAGCCATAAAGGGTTATTTGTGGCTCTTCGTCTATCGCCAGGCGTGTGTGTTCAATGCGACTGTACGCAAACAACTGCCGGTGGTACTGATAAGCGTTCATTATTATAACACGACGCACAGGTGATAACGGGAACTGTTTTTGTGTTTGTCTTAAGCTGATATCTATTTTAGGACGGCCTTGACTCAAGGATACATCAGTGGGTAGAAAAGAGACGCCGCTGAATGAGGTAATGGTTCCACTGGGTCAGTCTAGGGACGAAACGCCAGTTCGACTCAAGGCTGATAATAGTGGATCATTTAGAAAAATCAAGCTTTAGCAAATATTTTTATAGTGTTAGCTTGTGATATAATGAGACTGAAAGTACACAATGCAATGCTAAATGTCAGCTGCAGTTATTTAAAAAAAAACCCTGTAAAGTTCTTTTGATCGGAACGCACAACTCTTAGGTATGTGGTGCCGGACACATAATCGTATGAAAAACGTCTAGAATGTAATTTGGATCTATCGCAGCATGCGTCAGCGGTGAGGAGCAAGAGACTAAAGCTTAGTACCAGAAGCAAATCATGCTTCATCCCTTACAAGTTTACTACAAAACTATACCATATCTCGCACACACGCTAGTATGTACGTACGTTCACTCGTATCTCCCGTGCGTGTTCAATGAAATTGTTTACAAACAACTGACGGTGTTGCCAGTCGCCAGATACACGCCTCATTATCATAACACAACGCACAGGTGATACTGTAAACTGTGTGTGTGTGAAAGAAAAACATGTGGAACTATGTGTGAGAATATGTTTACGAGCAGCCTAAGGTTATAATCTCTTGTAAAGCAAAGTTCAAGGTCAAATATAAATTAGTTTGGAGTCAAATATAGAATTAGCATGTTGTGAACTACAAACTTGCTAACTTTGTAGTAGGTAAATATGAAAATTTGTTGTGATTATTTTAATTCAAATGTGTCTACGAGTCTACGAATTTCGTAGCAAGTGCTACGCGGATTTTCACGTTGACTGCTACGCGGCTACGAAAAAAGCTATGGAATCTATTTTCGCCACACTTGTATGTCCTGAGCGCATGAATCTTTTTAACATATCGTTTGTTTATTGGTTTAACAGCTAATGGGAATCTTTAACTTAATTGGTAGGTTAATGCTCGTCAATAATTGGTTTTTCTAAACGTTCTAAAAAGCTTTTTAACCTAGGTATAAATTTAATCCTAGTTCTTAGAACACATATTTTCTACGATACTATATGTGTACCAACTTTATTCGTAGCCAGTCGTAGACTTTATTAAATAACTTCGCATAAAACATTCCTTGATAAAGTTTTAAAATACTCCATATGACGCGACGCATAACAGGCGTGTTTGCATAAGCATTCTTCGAACTGAATCCGAATTGCCGTCATATAAATTACAAACTTCAGCGTTTAAACATGAATAATTTAATATTCTAAAATGTTCGTAGACACCGCCACTATAATTCTAAATTAGAAATTCCATCTCACACATGCGGCGCACATAAAAAAGATAAATAATTTCGTGCCATTTCAATAAAGCCACAATTTCACGGGCGCGTTGGTGCGAACTCGCGAGTGTTACAATTTAATAGAACTTCAAAAGGCCTGCTGATTCCACCACAATTCTATCAGCTTAGCACGAGATCCCGAGCATTATGCGTATAAAAAGCGGTTATCGCGAACCCTCCCCCACACCCCGCAGGCGAGGGGGGAGAGCGAATAGGGGAACAAAACGGATACGGGGACGATACTACGCGAACTCTAGCGGAACATAACTTTTGAGTAACTTTTTACGTTGTTTTAAGTACATTGCTGTGTTGCTACGGAAAGTACCCGGTAGTTTATTCCGATGCGCGCATTATAACGCTCCGATATATTGAGTCCAATCTCTATCGATATACTTTAAGTGGAACACATGTCTTAATTTCGTGCATTTTGTGCAGAATTGCTGATGACGTTCTATGTGAGTAAAACTAAAATAAAAATGTGGGAAATAAAGAAACTGATGTTACGACAAACAGCTACGAGTTCAAACTTTAGAAATGTTACCTTACATAGACCGCCCATTCAGTAGGTATGAAAAAAAAAACTGAAATGAAAATAGAAGCGGAGGAAAATGTTGGGGTTTATATTTATAGTTTCAATTAGCGCGCTTTGCACGCGCCGCCCGTTTGCTTGTGAAGCTCGTTATTAGAATTTAAATAATATATAAGCCAAGTTTCCAGAAAAATACACTTTCGAGCGGTCCAAACTCGAAAATAAATCCAGCTGTAAATTAGCGCGAGTATAAAATTCATTGCGCGAAAATTACGACAGTATAAAAGGCGGCCGTCAACAAAATTTAATTCGACATTCGTTGGAAAACGCCTCATTTGAACGACAATAATCAACGCATAAAACTGTTTAATGCGGTCACTTTAAAAAAGCTCGCGATACGCAGCGCTGCGCTGTCGTTCGGGACAATTAAAATTGCGCACTGTCAACGCTCTGCGCTTTAACAGTGACTATTTAGCGACAATTACGTTACATCACTGTCCATTGTCCTGAAGCGATTAAGCTTCAACTACAATGGTCCAATCCCGACCTCTAACGAAGCGACTTCGGCTGTTTCCGCCCCCACTTCGGTTCACTCAAAGAAGCGTAATTTGCGGTTACGAAAATTGTAGTCGCTACGAATTTTGACGATGTTCGCCGAAGTTTACCAACTGCAGTCGTTTGAAAGTCGACCTTCTAACGGGTTAAGTCGAGTTGACGAAGTTCCGGGTGTGTCAGGGTTAATTCGACCGGTCAGTTTAACCCCTATTGGCTCGGATGGGTTGGGATATTAAATAGCACGGGATAGTTCACTATTGATAACATTACTTTTTATGGGATACCTTTTGTTGTTAGACCTTTACAAAGAGATTAAATTACACGCGCGTGTATTTCATTTATCCTTTTCGTGAAGGTATCGTTTGGTTTGATTGCGAATACTGTTTTCTCAAAGAGGATATCATCGGAGCGATAGTAATACGACATGTGAAGAAACAAATAGGATTCAGACAGCGGTAACAAAAAAGGTTAACCCTCGAAAACGAACATACAAAGAAAAACCGATTACAGTAAGCCTTAAAATAACGGTAAATCCGTCTATTAGCAATATTCTGTTCGCAGTGAGTGCTGCGCAATTATACGTTGACAAAGCTCGGCAAAGGAGGTAGGGGCCCTTTGTTACAGCGACGCCAATAATGATGGCATAAACTTTACTAATTTTGCTACAGACCGCGAACGTTGCCGCACCAAAGCCTGGTTCACACCACGCCTCCTAATTGTCACCAGGAAGCAATTTTTTTTTGTAGACTTCTGGAATGAAGGAAAGTGTTTTATGATTCGTCCTGTTTGATGTTTGAAGGTGTTAATGTCGAAAATAAGTTGTTTCCGTAATTTTTGCTGCTTGAGACTCACATGTTCTGTTTAGTCAAAATTTCGTTTTCCTGCAGTCAAAATGGCTGTGCTCATGAAAAAGTGAAATTGTAACATTAACATTATAAGCAGGATATTATTTTACCATGTTTACTGTTTGTTTCAAGTTTCCGATATTTCGTTGCTGTTGCAAGCACCATTGATCACGGATAAACTGAAGTTATTGCAGTTGGGTGTTTGTCGAAACAAACAGTAAACATGGTAAATATCCCGCTTATAATGTTAATGTTAGTGACCATGACTGTTTAAAAACTTATAAAGTGAAACTGTGGCGATTTATAATATATACTGTGTAGTAATTCGTCGGTACCGAGATAAGAAAATAGTGTTGTGGAAGCAAATATTTCAAAGGAATAGTTTTGTAAGAAGAATTTATTGGACACTGAATTTTTTTTATGTTTTTTAGTGGCAGACGTATTTGCTTTCAGATATTTTTCCTAGAAACCTAGATACTATGTTATTTCTTTCAAGAAACAATAACACAAATATTTCAAAAATCAATAACCACATTCTGTCCACCGCTTTACTTCGTATACAGTTTCTGTAGCTACTTCAGCGAGCGATATCAATTGCTCGCTAACTATGGCTGATAAAACGCTCCACCCTTTGACAGCACACTCCGAACTTCCCTTATCAGTACTCTCGTTAAACCTAACAATACAATAACGTGCGTCTGTATGTATTGCTCGTTTAGAAAGAACTTTAGAAATAAGTGATTTTTATCGGTACGTATGTGAGTGAGTGTTGCGGAAACGTGTGATCATATTTTAAAAACCATAAAAACTTGGATTTTCCATACAAACTTATTGTCAGCCGACCAAAATTTGTATAGGGGAAACAATTCTATTTTTTAAATTTACTAAAACTTCCTTGAAGAAAGTTTTTCATTTACATGAGCATTTGCAATTTAAAAAAAAAATCACAAACCTTGTACAGCGAGGAATTATGATTGAAGATGTTACTAACGGTGGTCTGTAAGATAACGTTACGTTTTTTTTTGCATCAGTTTACTATTTTAATAACTTGACAAAAATTGTGTTTCAAATTCCTAAGTTGAAGGTATTGTTGATCAGTTTATCTATGAACTAGGTAAACTACAGAAGATAAGTGGCTATTGTATAAAAACTAAACTAAACTAAATTTTCAATACCGATACCGTATCGCTTTTCATTAAGCTAATAGATATTCTCATAACACACCTTGATAATCGCTAACGCAAGATCAAAGAACGATGAAAACAAATCCTTACAAAAAACTCAAATTAAAAAGCACGAACCCAACAACTGCAGCTCGCGATAAAAAATCATTAACGCCAAACATTGTTCTGGTGGCGTCGAAAATCGCGATTATCGCTAACTCAAACGCGGGCTTGCCACCCCGAGGACGCGTTAAGCGCGGCCCGCTCTTCCCCAAAATATAGGCACACAACAGGGATGTTATGGATATGAAATTTCGGACCTGGATACGGATTTAGAAATAAAATTATACCGGCTTCGGATCTGATATTATTGGGAATTATTAAGTATAACACAAATAGGTCATAATTTGACTTTATTTCTAATAAATAAACATGCAAGTGACGCGCGCGTCTAGTGTGTCTGCTCGGCCGGGCAGACAAACCTGACATAATGTGTCTCATTTAAACTATGAACCTATCCGATATTATCTGAAACGTTTTTATCGGATTCAGTTACAGTTACGGATAGAAGTTATTTCGGATATCCGTAAGTGTCAGTTAGAGTTACGCGTAGATTTTTATTTCGGATATCCGAAACTTTCGGTTTCGGTTACGGAGCTCCTTAACATCCCTGGGTCACAAAAAGCCGCTCATAAGTAATTCACCTGTTAAAACGGATGAAAATAATGGGCGACTACCAATTTCAGTCCTGCTTACTCATGAAAAACGCTCGCTCCAGAGATAATGCTATTAATATAATAGATTTTAGTATCTTTAGTGCGACCGTTCAGCTTTGCAACGTAATGAAAATGAAAACTAAATTGAAATTACCTGCAAGTTATATTTCAATTTAGATTCATTCTTGTGGATACTAGGCTACGTAAGTTACCTCATAAATTACAAGTAATAACAAGAATGTAGGATGATAAATTCTAAAATTCTGAACTTTACTGCTTCGTGGCTTGAAGAATCTTTTCAATAATTTCGGAACATATTCTCCATAATTTTAGAAGTCGGAAGTGTATTATGAGTGTTGAGTGCGACATTAAAGCAAAGGTCTTATGTAATGTCGCCGATAGAGCAGGTCGGGGTGGAATGTGACCCCTCTAGAGTTCACACTCATGGTAGGAACCTTGTGTTTACTTGTAGTACCTACAAAAAAGGCGATCTCAAATAAATTCCGTTTTATATATATACAGTTGAATTGTATAACGTAAGTTATTGACTATTTTTAGTTTCATTATTATTTTGTTGTCACCAATTTGTTACTGTTAATTAGCTATTAATTTATTAATTATGTTTAAAGTAATTAGTTTGTTTGAAGTGGTTAATTTAAATTATCATTTTAATTAGCATAAATCGACAAACCTACACATCACTTATTTATGTAACTTTTAATTTATAGTGAAAACAAATGATATAAAAGAATTGTCTCCATATTTAATTGCGAAAAACTCTGCAGACTTTGTTTTTAAACCGAATGCCGTCTAACAATGCCTTTTCTTGAATAATAAGAGATGCTGGTCTGGCTTCTCCGTTAATACCAGGCAGTCCGCAAGATTTGCTATTAATTATTTAGTATTCTGGTTTGACTCGAGATCTCTGAGGAGAAAATGTTTAATGTCAATTGCAAATAGAATATTGATACTAAATAATCATATTTAGAGGAAGAGAAAACGCTGCTATTGTACTTTAAATGATGGAATTTTAAAAACAATTGCAAGATGCTCAATTTCTAAGTAGGAATATATTGAATTTATGAGGTTTCTTATATTAAGACTCGATATTGATTTATTTTATTTTATTTGAAGTTTTAGAATAATTTTGAAATTAATTATTAATAACTGCATTGATGGCTTCGCCACACGACCAATAATCGTCGTACACAAAGATCACAATTAAAGTTTAGTTCAAATATTTAGTGAACATTTGTCAAAGTGTCCGTTTGCTTACGTAACTCTAGCGGCGACTAGGTCTCAACTAAAGCTTAGACGGTCACTTTCCTCGCTCGGCTGCACTCGACAACGAACAGCAAAGCGCTCGCAAATAAACAGACTTACTGACGATTCAATAATATTTATTTCTATTGTGAGATAAATGGGTACAACTATTATGTTGGGGTCTTCAAGTTTAGAGTGAATAGGTTACTTTACTCCTAGGCAAGTGTGTCACTGTCGACTACACCATCGCATTCATCAGTGGTCAAAAGTGAGCTTAACAACAGTATAAAGAACAGTTTTGTGAGAAAATAAAAGGAGTCAGCTAAAAGTCATGAACAAAACTGGCAGCCGAGTGCATCTCAGCACTCTGGACCAGTTGGGCAATGCAGAATCAAGATACAAGTCAAACTTACTCAAAAGCAAGAAGGAAACAAAAGTGCGACAAAAGAACTTTTCACAAGGCAATATCTATATTTATCCCGAGTTCTAGATTCTCACACCAATTAATTACCACTTGAAACTTGACAAAAGTGAGAAACTAAGCGACCGCTCAAATTGCTTAAATCTTTCACGGCAACAATGGGAGGACAATAATTGTTAAGGAGGGTCGTACAGTCAGCGAAACGCGCGAGCGATCGCGCGGCAAGCGGGCTGGTTTCGTTCGGTCCCATACCTAATATGGTGTCGAGATTCAACGGCGTGGCCGTGCCGCTGCAACGCTCTCGGTGTGCGCCGCCCCCAAGCGCTTAAATCGCGATCATTTCAGTTGCATATTCTCAATTATTGTCGGCTCCGACGACTTGCGGGACTTTGGGAACGAAGCCTGAGCTCCTTAATTGCAACGACGCTACCGCCTCGTGATATAAATTGAGACAGCACAATCAAGATGGAATTAAATTTCAGTATCGGTGTTTTCGTCGTCTTGATTATCAAAACATGGTATGCAGTGTAAACTTTGTTTAGATGGAGTTTGGATTCAAGTAATTTGTTGCGTGTTACTTTGTTTCGGGAATACGTTGACGTTTCACTGGTAGGAGTATCAAGACGGCGTGGGCATGAATTATATTAAGTAGTTGATATCCACAAGAATACTCCACACCACTAGCTGTGCCCGCAGCTTCGCTCCTGTCAACTGCCTACCCTACCTACCAGCCATTTTTTTTTCTTATAGTAAGAAAAATTAGGAAGAATAAAGTTCTTCTTAATTTTTCTTTCTATAAGTACCTTCTACAAAGAAATATAACACTTAAAAAAAAGATGAATGAAATCGTTAAAGCCGTTGCCAAGTTATAGCGTGACTAAGGGAAATAGGGATTCATTTTTATATATATAAACAACTAATTACAACCAGGAGTTTATGAGTTAATAGTCGTTTGTCATTGGCGCTATTCTTAAGGCACTCTATAACCCCTTATTAAACCGCCAACTAACCTCTCGACAATTTATCAATCATTCGCTGCAATTACGACGAGAAACAATGAAACCGCCATCTAACGGCCCGATTACTGCGTTATAGTGGTTTTAAAAGAACAATTAAGGAGAGGAACTTATCGCCACCGGGTCAGGGTTACCTTTTATATGCTAGTTGTTAGCGCCATTCGCTATTTTTTATAGCCATTTTGTGCTTTCCAGTACAATTCTACGCGCTACCTCTCTAAACTAAGTATTGTTGGAAAAGGTCGGTGTTAACTACAACATTATTTTCTTACAAAAGTGCCTGCGAGTTAGTATATAAAAGGGGTGAATTGATTTATAGTTATTTTTGTCATTTTATTAAACTTCGCTTTAGGCGAACTTGCACACTAAGTACGTTTAGTGAATGAAGTTTTTAAATATCGTTCTGTTATCAGCAATGGCTTGAATGTAATAGAGATAAATTGTTGACTTACAAGTGTTTAGTGCTATACGTGTGTAATGACGTATGGTGTAAGTGGTTCTAAAGCGTAAGCGTAAGCTTAAATTATTCAGACGACGACTTACGCCAACGATAACGCGCACTCGTTTCACACACGCACGACCCAACATATAGTAGATTTTTGTACTTTCCTTATTATTCTATGACTTAAAAAAAACCTCAGATCAAAATGTAGATAGTTAAATTGTTTTTGAGATGGTGTCGATTTCATTAAAATACGCCTAGCGGTTTTGGTGCGATTGTCGTGTTTTTGTCCGTTTTAGACATAACTTTACAAATTAATTACACCTTGTTATACGAATAAAACTCAAAATTTTCTTAGATCAAATTATTAAGAAAATGGTCTAATGTAACATATATTTTTCCGAAAAAAATACAACTGGCCGTTTAGATGTAATTCTCATTTTAAAATCAGCTACTGAAGGGTATCTGTTTCTTAATAGCTATTCATTCTGATACGATAATATACTCATCCATTTCTTTATATCGTTCCTACTTAGGTAGAAAACTTTACAAAGTGTGACAAGCTCATGAGACTGTGTTTATATAAAACACCAACGTTATACTTATCTCAAGCGATACGCCTATCATTAGGCAACGTTAGGTGCTCAAAACTTCACGATATTTGACTTCAACTTGAGGATTTTCTTCGCGTCTAAGTAAACGAACTCTGGAATAAGAGCCAACGTTACAAAGTTCAAGGAAGGCGCAAATTCGCAAAACAACCGTTCCGTATAAACAAAATATAAACGAGTTTCAGAATTTAATAGCTCAAAGAATTTTCAGCTCTGAAATCTAGAAAATTGTTTGACTAACTTCTATCTGAAACGTTCGTGAAGTTATGAAATTATTTTGGAATAAATTAATTGATTTAATGCCGATCTTGGAGCTCATTTTCGAATTTTAATAGGGATATTATTTTCTTGGTTGAGGGTATTACACTAGAGAGCTAAGTCATGAGGGACACCCCTTCCATTGTCAACAAAATAACTGTATCATACTGTATAAAATCTAATCGCAACGTCACCGCACTTTGGTTTTCTAAAACCAATTATTTTTCGTCTAAAATCTATCGGGCCTTAGCGAAACACACACCTAAATAAACCCGTCAACAGCAACAAACCATAAACAACACCTGGACATTTCACCGACAGATTTAATGACACAGACCATAAATATCACTTAAAAAAATTACTACCGTGTAAAACCATCACTACGACTATTAACTTAACCTATCATTAACCGAATAGCACTTTCCCTCGGCGGTATAAAAAATTCAGTTGGTAATAAATGTACAAAGTGTATTGGATAGCTAGTGCATTATCCGTAGCATGTCTGATACCAGCTTCTGAAGGAAATAGCGCGCCTACGGAGAAGGCCAGTATTTCCGTTCGGGCGGGTGATGGGGGGGAGTGAGACGGGGGTTGTCGGCCATTGCTGCTAATCGAGCCAGCGGTAAAACGAAGTATCTGATTTCTTTGAATTTTAATGCAACTTATTCTACGAAAATGCTCGGTGTTTTCATTTACAGCGTTCTGCGTTCTGCCAATGGACTTTCTGTGTACGTTAGAAATTTATTGATATTTTAATTTCAATTTGGCAGTTAACAACAATTTTAGAACAATCCAATCCGTTTGGGATTGGATTGTTCTAAAACTGTTGTTAAAATTTTATGGGATGTGAGTTTTGTTGTTCATTTACTGGTTTGTATCACGCACTATTTACAAGGAAGTAATTAAAGTTTGCATAATGAACTAACCCGTTTCACCTTGTTATAATGGGACCACACCAGTTTCATGACGAGCACATTTATAACCCTAAAAATCCTCACTCAATTACTTGAACACCCTATTAAAAATAGACCTAAATAAAATTCAATACCAATTTAAATTAGTAATCAACCAACACTAACCTAGTTGGGCTACACAGCACGTGTGTGTGTGTAATAGCCTATAGGTACAGCCCGGTAGCCGCGCCACGATGAAGGCATCCATCAAATAGCGTGAACCGTAGAAAGCTACCGGGCGCCACTTATCAGATTTAGCCCTATTTGCTCGCCTACTTATAGGTAATTTCCGCAAATCGATTTGTTTTCTGAATAGGTCGATAGTAAGGAGGTTTCATTGTAGGCGGGGTGTTGCGATAGGCGTTGATATAGAGATGGTAGACCTGGAAGTTAATAGGAATCTTCAGGGACGATTAAGGCAATTTCGAATTTATAGTCAATTAAGGTCGTTTTCGAGAGATCACCCTATTCAATTTTGTAACTTTCGATACTGAATTTGAATCTAATTGTTATAACAGTACTTAAGAAAAAAATTGTAAAGCCAAATCTTGATTTCAAGTTCTACAAAAATATATATTGACGTTTTAAAAAAAATAAAACTCACCCCCACACGATCGACTCGATTAAGCTGTCGATTTGCGGGAAAATGTGGACACGCCATCATAAAATGTAACGTTTTGTCGACTGTTTGTGCGATGCCTAATAATTACAAGTTGCAGTATTATTTTAACGTTAACCGTGTACTTTGTTATTGGCTGAGGTTGATAGTTAGTTACTGTGTGTGTGTGTCTTATAATTTGCTTCACATTTTTAGTTTTACAGAATTTTTTAACAACTTAAAATACCAGGCAATATGAGAGTCCCGTTCAGAATCGAGTACCCAGCAAAAAAGCGCTATCCAAACAAATATTTACACAAAATAGGTACTCGAGAATTCACGGGTTGAAGTACAAAATCCGTGCTCATTAAAAACTTTTCAACGCTTAATGAAAATCTTATTGAACCGGCTACGAGTGCATCGGGGCTCCCCTCTCTCCTCCTCGACGGGGAGAACCGCCTGAAATGGCCCGGCTAAGTGTATTACAGTCGGATCGCTGCCTTTCATTCGACACATCAAAGAAGATCCCGTTCGTTCGCAACTAAATCGAATCAGTAGAGCTTTGTTTCTAGACTCAGTAGGTAAATTTGCAAAGGGATGGACCCGATATTGAGAGATTATTGCCTTTCAAGTAGAACTAGGCCGTTTGATTTGTAAAGCAGTTGCGTAGAACAGGTGTATTAGGATTATTCCTATTGTGGAAATAGTTCGTGAATAGTTCAGAGGTTTACTGGGTTTATTTAATCGGAAAAGAAAGGGATAAAGAGCAAGGATGAATATTTTGAACAAAATAAAATCAATTTACATCATAAATGTTCGAAGTTTAGTTCGGCCAAAATGTTCTCAAAGTAATAAAAGAATTTCAATAACCCTTTCCTTGCAGTCGGGTAAAAATGTAGAATAAAATTCAAGTTTTGAAACATCAAGAAAGCGAGTCACAAATTACATTTTACAACAGGCGCGCAGTAAAAGAGCTGCGAACTTAATATAGAAGTTCAATAATAGTTACATTTAATATTTCTCGAATGACTCCCATTGGCCCATTTCTTACAACTAGAACAAACTCGCTTTGAAAATAAAACCTCTGGCAGTTATGGAGGTAAAAATTCAAGCGGTTTGTGGAACCGGTGCGGTGGTGGGGTGGTATGGTACAGCAGGCAATAAAGCAAGCAGAGTTAATTTCAGTCGCGTTGGCATCCGCACTGGCTCTTAAAAACTAAACCAATATACTTCTTAAAATTACGTCCGCGCCGCCGTCGCCGCCGGGTTACGTAAGCGCACGTGACCGGGAGATTTTGGCAAGCGGCCTGCGACGGGTTAAGATTGTACATTGACACGGATTTTTAAACTGGTACTCTAGCCACTCTAGATACAGTTTGCCAGTATGTAGTCCCGAGTGACCTGTCCTGGATGTCCATAAACTGTTTGAGCTTCGACATTTTTGTAACAAATTTTATCAAAGCTCACTTTCCGAATCTTATGATGTTGAAGCGTACCTTTGGGAATAGCTAACGTTCTCTTAAACGTAGTTTATGTTGTCTTATAAGACTTTGGATTCAAATACGCCAATTGCAACAAATAGCATAGAAGGAGGTCTTTTACATTTTAATTTGGCGCTTCCGAGGTCAATTTAATTTTCCACTGCGAACAGGAAAAACAACAACCGCATAAATGCATAGTAATCACCCTTAAACCTAGTTTGATACCGCTAAAAATATCCTATCAATTAAACCGAATCTAATACTTCCGCTCCAAAAGTCCAGTTCAAACGCGTTTCCCATTCGATCCGAAATTGTTTTCGCAATCGGCGCAGGGCTGGCGAGTTTCCCAGTCGGTACGTGTCTGGCCTGCAGATGGACGGAGCATACAACCGACGGGCCGCCTCCTGCGGAACTCTGCGGAAACGGTCCCTTGCCAACTTGTCGTTATAACATCTCGTCTACATTACAATGTATTTAATTCCCATTGTTCGGAATCAATTGGGAATTTTCGTAATCGTACGTTTATTTGCGTAAAAGCTGACATGCTTAAATACTCTGACTAAATAACTAGTTACATCTCGTTTTTAAAGCCTACGTATAAAAGATTACTCTAAAATGTATAGCAATATAAATAAACCACGTTTATTCTCCACTTAGCCTCGATGTCAACCTTGTCTATTGTGTAATTTTTAGATAAACAGCGAACAAATTTAGGTTTGTCTCGGGAGTCGGCTCCAGCGATTAAATGCAATGGGGAGGTTATTCTCGGCGGTTCAAAATAGCCCCGATAGCTGGCGGTTGCAATATCTAAGAATAAACATCTATTATTATTTTGTCTCCACTAGAAACCTTCCTTATTCAATACTAGCTTCTGCTAACGGCTTCACTCATTGTAACATGTTCACTGTCCTCATAGCAGTCACAATAGTTAACCAATCAAAACATATGTGGTTCACGGGACTATGAACCGTTTAAGGGAACGTACTTGCGGAGATAAAAATATCCTACGTCCTTATCCAAGCGCCAATCTATCTTTATACCAAAATACACCGAAATCGTTTAAGCGATTTAGGCCTACAAACGGACAGACAGGCAGAGGGATTGCGTGTATTGTAGTGAACTAAGATTACTGGCCCTGCCATCGTTATGATCTGCTTCGCGTCCTTGCTGAGAGATTGTGATCATCTTGTTTTAACATCATGTTGTTACCATTAATGGACGCATTTATCACTAACTGTATCCTGTATCTCATGCTTTTGCACTTATATTATCTATGATTATATAGTATACAAAGCTATTACTTGGCGGAATAGATATAGTGGGATCTATATACTTGGGAGTCAATATGTCGCTCAGGATGGTGATAAGTGCGAATGATATTTGTAAAGCGAGTGCAAATACTAAGCACTACTAAAGGTTAAGAAACTTCTAATTTTAGCTTACGTTTTTCTTTTTGAATCTCCTAGAATCTACCTGAAACGGAATTCAAACATCGGTATTATAAACTGATAAATAAAAAGATATACGGAGAACAGATTTCGAGTTTTATTTATTCTCATTTTTGTTTGCTCAGCTCGAAAAATTTACTACCAGTATTCTGTAATTAATGAGAAACGCGAGTATTGTATTGTTTCTGTATTTTATAAATGGCGTGGTGGCCCAGTGGCTACCTCGCCTCTCGTGGTTGAGGTCGTGGGTTCCGGGCAATTACCAATGTGATATTTTCAATTCATACGTACATTCTAAGTTTTCTTGGACATGGCTAACAACAGTGAAGGAAAACATGGTGAAGAAACCTGGACTTATGGTAAATATAAGTTTGAAATCACCAATCCGCATTAGAGAAGAAGTCTTTGCTCTGCAGTGGGTCAGTTACAGGCTGGTTTTATTATTACTATTTCGTGCGTTAGAAAAATAACATAGTCAGAATTATTAAACGAATCATAACCTTTACTGGTAAATAAGTAGTTATCTACAAACCTCGATGAACTAGTTTGAACCCATTTTCTAGGATTGATATCTTGATTGCGACCTGCGTGCGAACGAACAGCTGTTTCTGATGTACGATTACGATTTCTTTCAGTAGTAAACCTGCATAGAAACTTTACCGTTGTGGATTTACAATGGTGGGATGTTTACACATTTTTTTTTCTTGGGGAAGCCTTCAAAAGGCGCCTGGTATTTTGGGGAAAGACCAGGGAGTATGGGATTTTTACCTCACTAAAACCACCCAGGTGATCACCATCAGCACATGGCCCGTTACCTCTTAAAAGACCACCCCGGAATCCGCTCTGTGCAACGCCTGTTAGGGCACATCTCTGGGGAGACTGTGAAGCGCCTCCCCTGAGCCTCGCTGTGCACGGCAGCACGTGATCACTGTGCCGCCGTCTTTCCTAGAGTCACTTGGTGGGCGAACAGAGTCCCCAATCTGACCACCCATGACCCCGGAGTCCCGCCTGCCTATAGCAGGCGGGACTCCGGGGTCATGGGTGGGGATGCTTACACCTAGTAGCTGGTTCAATATTCTTAGCTTTTTCTCAACTATGTTGGGGTCGGCTTCCAGTCTAACCGGATTCATCTGAGTACCAGTGTTTTACATGGAGCGACTACCTATCTGACCTCCACAACACAGTAACTGCGTAACACGATATCTCTTGGCTAGACTGGTGTCGGATGTCAAGCTTCTGACTATCCGTAACGACTGTTAAAGATCTTCTAATGACAACCGGGACCAACGGCTTAACGTGCTTTCCGAGGCACGAAAGCCTCTTGCTATGTAAAGATGGTCACCCATACACGGACCGACCTCGGCAAGCGTTGCTTAACCTTGCGGATCGAATACACCTAGTAGCTGGTTAATTAATTAAATTAAGTAGAAACACCCTTTTTAAGATAAATTTGAGATTTTATTTGTTCTCATCATATCTTCTGTGCAAGGCACATATTGTAAATTTTAATTGTAAAAATGATAAAGGAGACCTTGTCTTCATGAATTTGATCAGGTATTTTACTTGAGTCTTTAAGCATGAGCTGGTTCCGTAGCGAGGTTGTCACAACCCTCCGGGTAGATCCGGCAAAGTGCGAAAAAATCTAGCAACATTGATAACATCTTTAAAGATACAAAAGAGACAATCAGTCTTGGCCGAATTACTATAGGCACAAAACTGCCAAACAATAAATACCTTGACACAACCAAACTTAGACGGAAGCCGACCGAAACCAACATTCTAAAACAGCCTTAGAACCCGAATAGACTAGAGTCGTGTAAACGGCACATCACTAATCGCAACCCCGCTTGCATAAACATGAGGGTTTTAAGACTCGACTCGTCTTAACAATTCGGTTATCTATGCACTCTATGCAGTTTGCGAGTTCCCCTATTATTTTCGAGCTGACGCCGTCACGTCTAAATTCACAGAGTAAACTTGCAAGCGTTGATGTTAAATAATTTCCTGTTTATTTGACGGCTGCTTTAGAAGCTTTAGAGTTTTGCTTGTTCAGAAGATTTCGTACAAAATGTTGGTAGGCACGACACTTTTTGTTACTAAATTAAAGTAATTTATATACTACAGAATGGGTGGCATAATAAACGGATTTAATTTAACCATTCCAAACACTATTAAAGCCATTAAATAAACATTGCGATGCATCCGAAAAACAAATCGACGTTGCAATGTTTGCCTCCACCTCGCACCTCGACTCCCACTGATCTAAAAGAAAACAACAATGTTCTACACGATTTCGATAAAAACGAGCCGTAAATTACTTGTTTTTTTAGTACTACGGTTTATTCCAGTCAATTAACTTTTACAAGCGCATCTTTTTTGTGCTACGCCGTAGCTTCGTAGCACCGTAGCACCGTAGCCCGTAGAACCGTAGCATCTTTGTAGGTCGGCTACGGCTACAATGTTTTTCTAAACACAATTCGGTTACCACTTTGTGATCATTTTTAGTGCCTACCAAAGCTGTATACTTTTTATTTCGGTAATTTTTATTTTCTCTGTACGGTGTGTATGTTTTTCCTTTATTGTTTACTTAAACCTTTTATAGGTATTTTTATGTGCCTAATCAGACTGGATGTGAAATGAATGATTGATTTCAAGTTATTTTTTGTGCCAGAATCAAAGTGTGTGTGAGTTTTTAAGTAATTCAGAAGATATTTAAATCTACAGAAAATAAGAATGACAATACAATACCTAGACACCCAACACAGTCAAGAGAAACAAATTTTCCAACAGGACAACGCAGCTCAAAAAGAAAACAAAGCAACAACAAAACGAAAAAAAATAAGAATAAATAAAAACCCGTTCGCACTGTACGCGACGTTCACGCGAAATATCGTCGCGAGGGAAGACAATAAAAAAAATGAACAGCGGCAAGTAACTGCACACAGATGGCGCCACCGCGGATATATATTAAGTAAATTTAAAAAACGTATTCCCGAACGCGAGCAGGCAATGGCGCGTGGGAAATTTAGTATTGCGCTCTTTGAGATCTGTTGCCGTAAGGCGTGAGAGGAATCGTAATACTTCGTGTTGCTTTACAGCAGCATCCTTGGTTTACTCATTTCTGAGCAGAGATTTTTGAAGGACGAACATCTTTTTACCATGCATATTCGTAGAGAAAAGGATACCCAAAATATTTCCCTAAGAAAATTATTAGGGCAAAAATATTTTCCTTATTTGTAACTCAATTTAATAACACATTTTCCTCAAGAATTTATTTTCTAAATCCAATTTTGTACCAACAACACAAGATCGTTCGAAAATCAAAACAGAAATCCAGTTCGAATCTCAAACTACTGGAAAATTTCCAATCGATTTCAAATCGATTCCTATAGGTTGGCTTGGAAATGTTATCGAAAATTGAATTCTCTGTTTAAGCACCAATTATGGCAGCTTGGACGGCGTCGGATAGCGAAACTCAACTCAATCGTAATTATTTCCCTCTCGGAAGAAAACTTGAAGCGCGCGTTAATTGTGGCCAAGGTAGAGCCCATTATACGGGACGATACGATTGCGAGACGGGATCGACACGATTCATGTTGATTGCACAGATAATAATTGTCAAAAAATGCCAGATTTTTCTTTAAAGGACGAAAACGACTTGAGAGTATTACGAACCAAAGCATCGGAAGATAATTATATCCGTTCTTCTCCATAACTAGCTACTTTTCCGAATGGACGATAAAATCAATTATTATTTCTCGTAAAATAATTTTTTTGGCGTTCAAAAGTGCCGCTTAATGGCCTAATTGAAATAAATAATTTTGACTTTGACTTTGATCTCCGGATTACAACCCACGGTACGGTCAATACAGTCAGTAATTTTTTTGGCTTCAGAATACCATTGATATTCCCAACCTGTGTTCCTTTTGTTTTTTAAAAAAAATCTCCCAGTACCATATGTTGAAGTAGAAAGGTTTTTTTTTGTCAACCGGACACGAACCGGACATCGGAATATATTTATTTAATTAATAGGATTCCGTATGGATGGAACAATCAAAGTATTTTGTAACTTTTTTTAATTCTGTTGTGTTTTATTTAATATCGAAGAGCAATCATGCATCTACCTAAATTGAAAAAAAAAACCTACAAACCCGCACTTTTTTAATTCGTAACATGATAAATTAATGGTCCTACAGAACGTACTCCTACTGAATTTTGTTCAATGGGAAAAGTTATTTTGTTTGACCTTTAAAACACAAACGTAACTTTCAAGGTATTAATTAAGAGGAGTAGAGAGATCATAAAGGACTTTGAAACTCTTTCGGGAAATTAAATCTCTTAAAATACCTATTACAGGTACTCTTACATTGCCGGGTAGAGGCCCCCTTTCATACAGAGTAGGAAATAAACTTATAAATTAAATTGTGTATCATTAATATTGGCTTAAGTATCTGCATTAAACATGATTAATTAAATACCCTACATCACAACAAAACACACCACCATACACCACCACCACCACCTGTATACCTTGATCACAAAAGCACAAAAGCGAGGAGCACAACCGGCCGATATAGTGATGCTTTAGGGGGCGTTTGTCCAGTAGTGGGCTATCTTTGGTTAAAACGATGGATGTAAAAGTAAGTGGGTAAAATAATGGGCGCATTTTTGTAAGCTTCGTCTACAATTTTACAAGGCCACCCAAGAAAAAACAGTTCGTCTTCTGTCCCTCGTCGCGTGTAAATCGTCCTTCCCATGGACAAACAGGAGGTGAGACTGTGTGACGTCATTAGCAATCTGCCACCTCGCTGTGCCGCCGGCAAATTGGAGCAATTATAATGTACAGTTTGTTTTGTTGCAAACCATCGCCCCTCGAAACAGACATAATTTGACGACTAGCTTATTTTAAACGGTAGTCTATTAAAGCGATCTCAAACATCTTTTCATTTTTAATAAACGACGTGTTCGAGAGTTTTTCGATTGTTCCTGTCTCGAGTGCTGTTGACTTTATTTGTGATTAGGGAAATTGTACGCGACTGTACCCTAATTGCAGTGGCTCGGAAATGCTGAATGTCGCATAGTACAGTTCAGCGCAGTACAGTTTTTTTTGCAAAGATTGGAAGGCCATCACGTATTATGCAAGTATATGGTGGCATTCAACATATGGGACGTGGCGTCCCGTATAATTTCAAATTATTTTCTCCATTTGAAAAATCTTATTCCGTAAAAACAGTGCAAAAAAGGCTCCAGCTTATAATCATATGATAGCACAGAGCATATTGACCTTATCATAAAAATAGCAGCATTCATATGTCCTGCCTATGAACTGAACATAATAAGACATGCGATAAGAGATGCAACAAAGGCATAATCTAGGGATACAGAGATTGCCCGGAGCGGGCAAGGTTGCCCGGTAATGCCCAGGGTTGCCCAAAGCCAGTTAATTAGTAGAAAACTTTGCAGTCATCGGCTGTCCGGCTTCGGAAAAAGGAAGCCATTTCGAAGTACGGCCGATTGTCTAGCCAGCCTTTGTAATGAACGGATTACGGAACATATGCATGCTAAAGTTAATGGACGGTTCGGTAGACATTTTTAAGGAGAAATTAGCTTCTGTCAGCGGCTTTGCCCGCGTGATTGTCGAAAATTATCCCGAGGGAATATATTCCCGGTATAAAAGTAACCTATGTGCTATTCCAGACTATAATCTATCTCTGTGCCAAATATAATCTAGATCCGTTCAGACGTTCTGGCATGATTGAGTAACAAACATATATCCATCCATCTGAACTTTCGCATTTAAAATATTAGTAAGATAGTAAGATGGACAAAGATTGAAAATGTTTTATGAACTGTTAGTATGTTGTAAGTAATGGTCGCTGTAACGGACGATCTCGGGTCAAAATGAATGAAACAAGTCTAACAAACACATACTACTTCCTAGTAAGACCATAATTAATGTGAAGTTTGAGAATTCGGATGCGTCTGTAAGGCTAAAACTGATCTGCATGAAAGCAACTCGGGAAGACAAAGAAGAACAAAGATAAATTTACCCCCAGAAACGTACTTGTATCCTACAGTACGGTTCTAGGGGTAAATTTCGACATTCACGCAGGATATGCCGCTGTCAAAAGCTATTTCTTCTTTTTCCTGTGAGGATGTAGCCACCTCTGGTGTCCGAGTTAATTAAGCTGCCTCTGGGAACCCCACAAGCCTCTGACTTGGCTATTTCAGACTTACATTAACTATTATAAGTCCAGGTTTCCTCACGATTATTTCCTTCACCGTTGCCTGTGATGTCCAAAATAAACTTAGGAAGTACATATGAATTGAAAAATTCACATTGGTACTTGCCCGGATTTGAACCCACGACCTCAAGCACGAGAGGGGAGGCCTTGGCCACTGCCACCAGGATATATGCTGAGAATACTTCTAAAAGCTAGTAGAATACTTCTAGAATATTAGATTTGTTATCAAGTTACTAGACCTTGTTCTTTTACTTCTCCAAGACCACTATAAGTACAAAGAAGTGTACCTTTTCTCAGTAAGAAACTACAACAACACTTGTTTACCACACTAAACACATCGTACTCATCACATAATTCTTTTTATACTTAAAAGACATGTATAATGTGACCCTTAATTTCGAGTTGGTTCTACAAACAAATTTAATTTCATATCCTCCGGTCAGAGTAGGTATGTAAGCAAAGCGATTTTCCTATGTATTTATTTAAGAAAAAACATACAAATAATTATACTTTTTTTGTATATTGGCTTCCATGTTTGTTTTTTGTATTTCAATTATCCTTATATGTTCAATGTGGCTTCATGTTTGATTGAGGAAGAGGTTTAAAAATATGGTTTATTTATAAATTTTTCGTTTCGTAGAAAGGAACTAAGAGGTTAATGAAATCATGATGATTTTTCATTTTAAGCGATTGATCAGATATATCTAGAGTTGGGTAAATAGCCGGATGCTTTGAGTTATTATCGATTATAATCCATAAGTGTCCATTAATAGCCTTGCAATGGATGATAACCCTGCTATTAATGTATTGTTAAAAAAATAAATGCTTTTTTTTGTTTAGTGTAAAATCTGTGGGTGTGAACATAAATTGTTGCTAATAAATATTATTGCTAAATAATATATAAATTGTTGCTAATTAATAATTGCTTTATTTGGTCTCAAGTCGAAGAAACAGACGCCCTTAGCTGGTGGAAGGGTATTTGCAGTTCTACTAAGCTTCATAAAATTGCAGTTGCTATTTTATCAGCTCCTTACACGTCAGCAGCTACGGAAAGGACCTTTAGTACTCAAGCTGATGTACATACAAAAAAAAGAAATAAACTAACTACTGAACGAGCAGGAAAAATAACTTATATATCACACAACTGGAATTTGGAAAACAGACCGTCAAGTAAAGATATGGAAAGTGATTTCCACATGGATTCAGAACCTTTCTCTCCAACATCAGAAATCGATGAAATATCCTGTGACTGTGATGAACCTGTTCTTCTTAATACACCAGAAATAGATCCATTAGCGTCCGATCCAATCGATGTAACAAACTTAGGAGATTTTGAAGATTCCAGTGTTTCTAGCAATAATTAGGCTGAAAATTATTTTTGAGCAACAAATATAAAAAAAAACAACTAAAAAAAAAAAAAAAACCCAAAAAAATATCCCAAATAAATGACTGATTATGAATAAAAAAAAAACTAAGTACATAAAAATCTAATTATCAAAAATCAATGTAAATAGCTGATTGAAAAATTTTAAATGGGCCAGATTAGTTTTAAATAACACATTTATTTACAACAAAGAAAGATGATGAAAATGAAGTCTAATCTGACAGTCCTAAGCCTGAAAACCATGAAGGGAAATTTTCAATCACTAAAATAACATTAACAGCAGGGTTATCATCCATAATTGCTATTAATGGCTACTAACTGACTTTTATTCGATTATTAGCCAAATGATATTAACCGGATTATTATCATTGCCCAACACTAGATATATCGGATAACACTATCTTTTCACAAATATTAAATTAGTTTAAGAGGTCTCTTGTCCACAAAATGGCATTTCTTAGCACAGAATCAGATCTCAAATGAGACTACAGTAGACGCGGATTGCTCAAAGCCAAATAGATATAATATCATATTCAATAACATCGAAACCACAGACTTTTTCCATAAAATATGTAATTTAATTCAAACTAACTTCGTAATGAACACGAAATTCCTCGTAAACTATCCTAGGAGCCGTCAATTACTTAAGTTTGAAATTAAACCACCCAGTATCGGTCATATTATATTGTTCGTCGACGAAATGGCTCAATCTTTGAACCGGGTAACAAAGCAACGTTACACTCAAGTAGCTTCGTTTACTACCATTCTGATCGTTAATAAAGGAACTATGGGAACTATTGATCGGAGAATTTGCGATGAATTGTTTGAAGTCAAAATATAAGTGCTTTTAGCAGAAGGAAGAACTTATTCTTGGTACTACCTTATTAACACTTTAAAAAGTTTTTATAATGTTGAGGTTGATCTGATATAATTGGTTTCTCAAGACTGTAAAATCAACAATTTATTTTATGGCAGAACATCTTCATCTTCCTGCCCTTATCCCATGTTACTTGGTGTCGGCGCAACACGTTTTCTTCTTCCATACCGTCCTGTCCCCTGTCACGCTATCACTGACTCCCTTTTTTTACATATCACTCCTCACACAGTCCATCCATCTTTTCTTTAGCCGTCCCCTCCCTCTCTATCCATCCACATTTGTATTCATAACCCTTATAGTAACATGCGTTTCATCCCTCCTCATCACATGACTATACATTTCAACTTTTCTGTCACTGGCGCCACTTTCAAACTTCCTCTAATATACTCATTTCTTACTTTATCCATTCTCGTCACTCCGCACATCCATCTCAACATTCTCATCTCTGCTGCATGCAATCTATTTTCATCCATCTTTTTCACAGCCCAACAATTTATTTTCTGGCAGAACAAGGTATGAAATCTTCAAAAACAGTGGGCTACTAATAAAGTCATAATGAGTCTCAAATGGCTGCACCAAAGACAAAATACACAACAATTCTTCTGCAGTAGGCACCAAAGACAAAATACACAACAATTCTTAATAGTATTTTAAACCTATATGACAGCTCAACCGTTCCAAATACACGAGTATTTTATACCTACATGACTACAAGACGAATACTTGTACCAAGCAGCCAAGAATAGACCCGAATAGCCTCCAAAATGAACTTGGTCCACATTACTTAATTAATTTAAACAATTCACCGTACTCCCCGTAATACAGGAAGTTACGTTGCGAAACTTGAGTTTTTTAATTTCCTACAAAAATGTCGACTGACTGCTTTTAGAAATCCGCATTTGTAAACATTTACATGTTTACATAAATGTTCCATTTATGAGTTGCTTTTTGTTTTTTTTTTTCGTTTTATGCCAGTTGGCCATGTATGTGGCTATAGAAATAAGAACTATTTTAGTTTTTTGCTAGAAAAGATTATTCTTTTCTATAATACCTATACATTATGAGTAAATAGTGCAAACGGTAAGTTATTAACATATAAATTACTTATAAAAAACTAAAATATACATGTAGTGTAGTATACGGAATTATGAAAAGAAGGGATACTTCCTTCGTGCCTTTTTTGATGTTACCGAAGTATTTATTTAGGTACAACTACCAAAAATAGAAGTCTATAAAAAACCATGTAGGACGGTTCATTTTATTTCTTAGCGAAGTATTTAATGACACAATTAATACACTTCTTCACTTTCTAGAATTCCTACTTACAAAATTCCCTGGAAAACCGTGTAACAAAATAAAATTCGAAATAACAGAACGATTCGCACTTGCCTTCTTTTTCTAAGCAATAAAAACTTTAAGCATTTTACCTTTTGCGAGGTCTTTCGGACGGGAAAGAGACATGTATATAGTTATAAACAAGTTGGAAGGAGACAGCATCGAAATGAGTGGTAATAAAAATAAACAGTAACAGTTGAAGCCTTCTGTATACGTCATACAATGTAACATTTTCTTTGGATGTCGTTTTTGAAGGCGTTTGGAAATAAAGAGACTTCATTAATTATTTTCTTAACATTTTGTTACAAATAAGGTTTACTGTGATCTTTTGTTTGAATAGACTATTTGTTACAAAATAATTTTAGGTCGCATCTCGTAGGGAACGCTAAATGACAATATTCGGCACCGATCCCGCAATTTAACACACTTCATTAAAAAACGTTTTTCCCAAATAGGATTTTTGCAGAACTTATCAAATTCTACGAAAAACAGTATTGCTTACTAAAAACCACAAGAAAAACCAATTTAAAACGAACTAAAATATAAAACAACACCAATTCCCCGTTTAAAATATAATTGGAAATCAAACTTCGACCATAAACGAGTAGAAACGCAAGTTCAAGTGCCTCCCCGTCTAATTACAAGTATGTAGATACCACCCAGATACCAAGCAGATACCAATAGAAGATACCTATTTACAGCGATACCAACTGAATGATAATATTATTTTATACAAGTTCAAAACGAAGTTATCGCTCTGCCCCGGGCGTCCGCAGTCGCAAGATAAACTGAAATTTCTCATTCCGACACAATAAAGTTTCCGAGTATTTTTTTACTTCGCCAAATATTCCAAAATACTTTTCTATTTGCTTAAGGATTTTGCTAGAGAGTTTTACAAATTGTTTCGATGTGACTCCCCAAGAATAACGGGTGGACGGATTGATCAGCGGAATGAAATTCAGATGAGTTTCGCGATTGGGAACTCGTGAGAAATTCTCTCTTTTTTTGTTTTGCATGAAGATACTTTTTGGTGTATTGTAACTGTCGGAGTGGCCGACGAGCTCTGTTTTGTTTCTTTTTTATTTAAATAGTAAATAAAGCTCCAGGCATATAATGTTAATTATGTTTTTCTTCGAAGATAACAGAACTTCGTAATAAGGACAAATGTAAATCTATTGATAACGTAAGTAAAAAATGGGTTGTTTACTTAACTGAGAGATTAAATTCCGAAAAAAACACAGCTTCATAAAATGCTTATATAAACACAACCATATCTTCTTATGCCGGAATCCTAAAATAATATCAATAACCGAAAAAAACGGTCAAACATTAAACATGGAGCCGGATATAAGCAGATCGAGATGGCCATCCCTTGGAGGATAACAGATACTCGCAAATTATAAGTGGGCGTACGGAAAACGACTCCTTGGGCGATCATAATATCTTCGAGCGAAAAATGGCGCGAATGCGGCGAGCAGGGGGGTTAGCCGACCGCGGCGTAAGACATAGGCGGCCGCTTGATTTACACGTCATCAACTTCATATCTGTTTCAAACCTACCCCAAGCGATCTTCTTTTATTT
Source organism: Orthosia gracilis (assembly GCA_947562075.1). Taxonomy (NCBI): domain Eukaryota; kingdom Metazoa; phylum Arthropoda; class Insecta; order Lepidoptera; family Noctuidae; genus Orthosia; species Orthosia gracilis. Next base: position 20,453,812 of record OX387271.1, on the reverse strand, counting down.
TCGCGTTGAATTTCTCTTGTCATCCGCAAGGCTATGTCAGTGTCTGAGGAGTGGCAAAAGGAGGGGTCCAGTTAATCCAGTGGACTACAGAGTAAAAAGTATGTGACAGCAAAATGTCGCATATGCCCACGGAACTAAAATAGATCCAGTGCGATCTAGATAAGCCCACATAACTGAAAGCATATCTAGTAGGCATCATAATTTAAAAAAGAATTTTTACAAAGGTTTTAAGCTCTGAATGTTGCCATAGGTCAAACGTTTATCGTGGTAACAGTTAGCTTATTATTAATAAATGCATGGTATTATCAAAAGGGTTTGACGTTACATGGGATACCACATGTGTGCTTTAATATTACAGTGGAAAGGGACGGGCCGATACTGTACACATTGTTGTCTACTGCCTACAATACGGATGGATAATGATAGAGGAAGTGGTGTAAATTTCACACTATGTTGAATAACATATCGGCTTATAAAGCAGCAATAGGGATGAAAATGGCATGGCATTGGCATGAAAAACAGAATCAATATTGATCGAAAAACAAACGAAATGTTCTATTAAATATATCTGTCTCATTCGCGAAAACGTCATTTCCTATTAGCAGGCGCATCCGTGCATGGCGTACTAGACTTTGACAGCAGAATCCATGCTGGAATTTTCTTTCTAACTTTCAAGCTTTAGAACTAAGTCACTGATAAAGATTTATATAAAAAAATCCAGCCAAGTGCAAGTCGGACTCGCGCACCGAGGGTTCTGTACAAACCTCAGCTTAAAGGTATTATAGACCTGAGTATTTGATATGAATTTCAATTTAATACCTCTACGCGTTCACGAGGAAAGGGAAAAATATTTTTATTATATGATTTAACAAAAAAATTACGGTTTTCGCAATTATTCCTTTATCTGTGATATAAGACGTTGCTTCGTACCAAATTTCAAGATTCTGAGTTCACGGGAAGTGCCCTGTAGGTTTTAATCCCTTGCGAGTGTCGAAAATTTGCGGCAGCTTTAAGGGACAGTAGACCTGAGTATTTGATATAAATTTCAGTTTGATACCTCCACTCGTTCCTGAGAAAAAGGGTCTTGACAGACAGACAGACGGACAACAAAGTGATCCTATAAGGGATCCGTTTTTTAAAATATCTACCTTCACCATCGTAGGACAATCGCGATTCTGTTTTGTTTTAGTCGTGTCTTCGCCTTTATATGGGAGCAGTATAGTAGCAGTAAAGTCGAGAAACGCAGCATGGCTCCATAACCTTTGGCGAAACGCGCGATCGAGTCTATATGTGTGTTGTCACCTTTATTGTTATTTGAAAATAATACAAGACAACATGTCGTTCGAGTTTATTTTCAACCGACTTCAAAAAGGAGAAGGTTCTCAATTCGACTGTCTATTTTAGAGTGTTTGTTACGCGATTACTCCGCCAATTATGAACCGATTTTGATGATGCTTTGATCAAGATCTGATGATTAGTTAAGTTTTTAAGTTATCCTACCCAAAATAAAAATAATAGAAAATTTATCGTTATATGAGGTACCAAAACTAAAAAGAGAAAAATAAAATACTTTTAATTAGTCAGAAAAATCCTATTTATCTTTTGACATAACTACTACCAGCAATCTATTGTCTCATCACCTGTCTCAGCCTGTTATCAAATCTGTTGTCTGTTTGTTATCTCAACAGATCAGAAAAAAAAACGGTTGTCTCTGTCTGTGTCATTCGGTTCTTGTGTATATGAGTTTAAATGTTCGTAAACGCACCGACGATACAGGAAGAGATTCCAAGAGTGGCACAACGGTTTAAAAAAAGAAAGGAGAAAAAAGAATCATTATGTTTGCTCAAGACGGGTTGATGATTCAATTCCTATAATATAGTAGCTGTTCCACGCGGCTTCGCTCCCGTCAACTGGCTACGTACCTACCCATCTACCCTACCTACACTACGCAGCGCACGCAACGGAAGCTCTCAAAAAGGAATCATTTTTGCCCGTTTTGCAACATTTTTCACTTATGCTCCGCTCCTATTGGTCGTAGCGTGATGTTATATAGCCTATAACCTTCCTCGATAAATGGACAATCCAACACATTTTTTTTCAATTTCAAAGATTTTTCAATTCCAACCAGTAGTTCCTGAGATTTGCGCGTTCAAACAAACAAACAAACAAACCCTTCAGCTTTATAATATTAGTATAAATAAATCTAGATCTACTTATGCTGTTTTCTTTTTCCAGCTTTTAACTTAGTCCACTTCATACCAATACTCATGTAGATCTAAATAGCCCTAAGTCTATCTCTTAAATTGCTGCCTCCTGTACTAGCTACCCTATAGTTTGTTACTTTAATGTTCAAACGTAGCCGTCGATGTATGTTACCCACTGGGACTCGAACTGATTACCCGCCGTCTGCGGACAACGATCTGAGCCAATAGTGATACAGCATAATACTGTTTATAATTTAAAGGGGACGGAATTGTTGTGAACAATAACATATTGTTCGTAGTCTCAAGTTTTGGGGATCGATGAGCGGAGTATTAGATTTTTAAGAGAATGTTCATGATTTTTTAAATTCGTGTGTTGATTAATATTCATAGGATTATTTATTTATTTCTGTTCATCATCATATTCAGTTCTAACAATACTTTATGAATATTGTTCTTTGTAGTTTCTTCTGCCTGACACCAGTTTGGTGGTTCCCATATCTCTACTAATGAAATTTTAACTCATTTTAGAAATCGGAGCAATAACGAATTTTGCGATTTAATTACGTTGAAAATCAAATAATGTTTTGGTGTGACGGGTCTGATATTGGACTTATACACCCTGAAATTTAATTGGTTGTTTTCCCGCGGCAGAACGACTTGCCTTAAGGAGTACTTTCGAAGTATAGAGTTAAAGTAAATAAATAACGATGTTTCTGTTTTAAAATAATTAAAAAAATATTCATCAACTCGAAAAAGTGAGTAACAATAGTAACTCTGGACGTAACTTGTAGGTACTAGGTACTACTCGTGTCACCACCTACAAAGAAAACCGATGCACAAAATAATGTCAAACCAAAATAAACTCTCGCACGTGGTGATACGGCATAAAAGTTTGCACGCAAAACAAACGAGCGAGCCACAAGCCGACAAAGCAAAGACCGATTTATTAAATGTTTAAAGTAAAATAAGCTCTCGCGTGTAATTATACGGCATAATCTAGCCCGCGCGTAACATGATCACGGAGCCGCCTTCGAACCTAATCCTTTCGACGGTGACCTAGCACCCGGGTCAACGGCCTGCTGTCGTTCGGCCGTAGATATCGGGAGGTATACTATTGGTTCGTGATCGCTTTCGAGTTTAGTTTTTCACAATGTTAAATATGCCAGTTTTTGTTTCTAATATTTTATATAACTACGAAACGATTGTATTACATAGACAAAACCATTTCGCTGCGGGAAAACAACCATTTAAATTTCACGGTGTATACATGTTGGTTCGTGTTGTGAAACTTTCCTGGTACCTATTACTAAAGTTGAGTCAACGAAAGATATTTTAAGCAATGTGGGTTGTGTTCAGTGAAGGTCAACACATAGTTAATCTGAGAGAACCTTTTACACCAAACTCTTCCGTTGACTGTACATGGGTACATAATTTTGCTATTCTGATAACTTACAATCAATTACTTATACATAGTTTTAAACAAAAAAGCAGTTTGTCATTAATATACACTTCCACGACTTTATTTAATAAGGTGAAGTTAGAAATCAAGAACCCAGCTGTAGATGAGCCTCGTAAAGCGAATGATGGTCGATCGCGATTTGCATACGAAAGGTATATAAATAATCTTAAAATTTAAGTAAGTGTGATAACTGAACAGAGCTTTATCTTAATTGCAAGACTTTTAACAATTTTATGGCTGAGATTTTGGAATTAATCGACTTTGGTGCACGTTTTTGCGTACCTCTTGTATTACGACGTGATGTAGTGAATTACCACAGAAAAAAATGCATTTCTCAGTAAGATAATGATAAGAGAAAGATATAAGGACCAAAATATAGATGAGTGAGGGAAATGAACACTTAGAAAATCCCGTAACGTTTATTTGCATAGGTTCCTATTTTTATTTAAACAAACTCACATCTTTACAAAACCTTTGAACCCTAACGCTGATTTAGCTAAAATTTAATAACAAAAACGCGAAACGCGCCTCCCTCGCGACAATAACAAAGTAATTTTTCATCCGCACATAAAAAAAATGGTTTCAAAACATCGTCACTATGAAACGAAGACTCAGAAGCATTGTCACGTACAACAAAAGGGAGTAGGTAGGACGTCAAGTATCACAGTTTAAAACGATAAAAAATAATGCAAATTCACTCCTGTGCCGCCTTCGTGATATAACGCCTGATCGTTACTAAGATAACGGAGTTTTTCCGTTAAATCGCGTCTCTTTAGTACTTAACGACAGTGTCCTTCGTTAAAGGGAAGTGATTCAGGTAGTCGTTTGTGTTTGAGTGCTCTTTTTCATTTGTATAAAGTATTTTTTAGATCGTTTTCACAATGAGTTTTTGTATTATTATTGTTAATTTTAAGGTGCATCTAACAATAACAAATAATAACAATATCTGATGGGGTGATGGTTAATGATTTCTTGGAGAGGCTGTAAAATTAACCTTTATTATAATGTTCAACAAAATCAATCAGTTGCGAGCAATCACGTGCGTCGTATAACTTGACAGTCTTTCACTACAGAGAGCATTTTTTTTTACCCGACTGCCGAAGGTGGGTAATGTGTTTATCAGTCTATGTATGTATGTCTGTATATTTGTTCCTGTGTGGTATTCTAGAGACCAAACATGTTGTATACTGATGATTTTTAAGTCAATCGATTTGTCTTATCCTTGCGAGTGTCACTGGCTACATGAAAATTGAAAAATGGCGGATTTTGGGCGTCATATTGTGGGGGCCTTTTTTTTTTTTCTTCCATACCCATCATGTGGGGTATCAAAATAAGGGTTTTGAGAGGTGAATTCATAAATAAAACATTTGTATATTTAAATTATACCAAATTCGAAAGAAATGTCATCTACAAAAACATACATTAAAAAGGTAATTTGATTTTTTTAATTGTTTTTTTTTCTACTGAAACTTATATAATATAAGCGACTCATTCCCTGTGAAAAGCAATTAATTAAATTCCTTCCCCACGAATGAAAACATACTAAATTTATGATACGTCTATCTTAAAATAACATCTCCGCAAAACTGACATCAATAGTGATATTGAAATCCAAGTAGGTAATGCCTAAAGTGCTTCTAATATTAGTAGAGCAACACAAACTGAACAATGGTACGTATTTGCTTATAATATTGATACCATTAATCTTAGATAAACATCGCCCGGCGTCTCCGGTATATACTCGTAACGGGTATATTCTCGTAACGGGTATATACTCTACTCGTAGGCGAATATCCAGAACAATTTCATTCAGTGTTGTGAGATAGTTTGAAATGTAATTTATATACCCACATTGAGGTTGATTGGAAGAAGTTATTAGTTTGAAGGTGAAGGATGGAGGGTATCATTAAGCTTTTGAACCAGTGTAAGAATTTCATAATGATTGAGAAGGAACTAATCTAGTAGGTCAGAAGCAAAATATGTTTTACTTCGAAGTTTTCAAGTGGCTTATAAGGTAGCTTTTAATAAAGTTAGGAAAACTTTATGTGATATTTTCAGGAAAAAATAAGGCAAGATCATAATCCTGCCTTATTTTAACGCTAGTCTACTTTACATATAAAGTAGACTAGCGTGAAATGAGAAGCAGCCTTAGCCGTGATGTTCAAATCACCAAGCGTCACTAATTCAATTAAAAATCCTAATAAAACTTTTCAGTACTTTCGTTAACGCCCAGCGTTTTTCTTAATACCCAGCGTTTATATCACCTGAGTCGAAAGATGTGCCAGATAACAGGGAATCCAATCTAATCATCTCGGAACTTTTGACGAGTAAAACTGGGACATAAAAAAGTGTCGTAAAATCGACTGGGAAGCATCCGCAACGGGCAACGCCGGGAAATGATTTACTTATTCAGGGGAAATGAGAAATTTTACAAAGAAAAAATTATTAAGATTCATCTATACAGAACGTTATTTAGACGGATCACGGGCCTGTTAATCTTTGAGTCAAAGCCGTCATTATTTTCAAAGATGTGAATATTTCAGCAAATTGGGGAAAATTTACAAGGAGGTTCGTCTAAAGGCTGTTTTAATAAGGTATAAGACAGGACAGCGCTTTAGATTAATCTCCGGAGTTTATGAAATACCTGGTATTTGTGGCTATACAAAATATCGGTTAGTGAAAATAACATTGTCAAAATTCGTTCATGTTTTTTGCCATTACACTTTTTAAAGAAAATATTTACTTTGGTAATCATTTTTCTTACAAAAGAAAGAATCATATCTTCCCTACCTCCCTATAAGACTTCTCAGCACACACATAGCTACACACATATATCTGCTTTTATTAAACCATAGACGTATATGAAAAGGTTTCCGCAAGGATCAGGTGGAATCGTTCTAATTACCAGTGTTCTACAGGATAATGCCTGTAATATCCAAGGAACGCGTACAAATTTCCTGTTTACCCCTGCAAATAAAAGGGTATTTAATTTCTGTATAAATCCTAGCTACGGGTATCTTGCGAGAATAATTGCTTTAGAAATAAAAGTGTTCCTTTTCATAGTTCCTTTTTTGGTTTTATAAGTGTTTTCTTTGGGAGTTATTCTTGTTTTAATAAGGTGACTAGTGTACAAAATCTTAAGAAGAATATTTTCTGTTTTTTGGTCTTTTTGCAATTGTTTATTGTATTGTACCTGGTATTTTATTGGTACTGGGTCAAGCAAGTGTACAAAAAAATCCTAAGCATAACTCCGTAGAGGTGACAGGCATCTATGTCTAATGATAATAAATAAAACCTTCAGGTCTCGCAAATTAATTTAATGCGTCCCAGTAGTAAGGAGTCTATGCATTCCTAGGCATCTAAACATAATTTAGCAATGCAATTAACATATAAGGCAACAACATAATTTCAGGCTGACTTACGTCACAAAAAACTTCAACACAAAAAAGAACAGCAACCCAACGAGCACTACTCCGAATGACGCGACATCCCAAACCCTAAGGGAACCTATTTTCGCAGTAAATTTTCATACAAACTGGTGTGTCACAGTCACCTAGATATCTCTGCAACACGATTAAGTAAACAACTTGGTACAACGTCTGCAACGAAGTGCACACAACATGGCTGTTCGTTGCACATTTTAACCCTACACATTGCCTTTGGACGTGGCTCGTGGTCCTAACACGAATATAGCACTCGCTTGCGACTGGAATAAGGTGTATGTGTTTCCGAATTTCGTTGATTAATTATTCGGTGTTTGGAGAGAGGGATCAAATATCGTGAGTGTAATTAAAATTTTTGTTGTGTTCTTTACTTGTGATCACTGTACGACTGCTGTTATGCTTGAAAATAAATAAGATGTAGGTGTTATTGGCAATAGAAGTGTTGTGAAGGGAAAATACAGGTAAAAACCAAATTTATATAAGCCTATGTTTAACTTATCAAGTTAAAAATTCAACAAACCTATTCTTAAATAAACGCTTGCATGCATTTGTCAACAACGCAAACAAGCTAACCCACTTTAATCGAGACACAGAGAGGCACGGTGCGCCTAAATGGAAAACAGCAAACACGGGGTAGAACTCGACAAGAATCCTTCTAAGTGCACGCTCATTACGCTATAACCGGGCAAATTACGTTCGAAGCGATTGTTTACCAGTTAGATACCAAGTTAGTGATTTTCCACCTAAACTTCCGTGTTTAGCGTGTGGAGTTCGCACCAAAACTTGTGCAGGTGTTTGATAATTCTACAGAGGATGTATTCTAATGAAAGAGATTCGCTTTAACCTGCGCAATTGCTGTATTAAAGCGCTTTTCTGGTTGATAATTATGGGCACAATATTATTTATTAAGTTGTCAAAAATTATGTAGATATAAATCTATAGAGGTGACCTCCATAAATAGGTACAATATTCGTTATACTAAAAGCAGTATTTTAATCAACCTTGTTACTTTCTACGCAGTTGCTTTGCCGCTCACAATATGTAAAACTTTGACTATTTACAATGAAAACGTTATTCTTATAATACAAAGAAAAAATAATATTTTGCCAACAATTTTATTCACTCATGTATTAACTTCTGTTTCGAAATATCTTCGTTCATTAAAGAATATGTAATTATGTAGGTAGATGGCTATACAAAGGGCATCCGATGATAGTTCATCCAAGTTAAAAGAATATCTTAACAAAATTATGAAAGCGATTGTATCAAAAGAATGAAGAACGTTGGGAAACCGACACTGACCTATCACGGAAATATAATTATACATCAGAGTAAATTTATTATGTAGTATGTTATTATAGGGACTCTTTGTTAGTGATCTCTGACAGGTATGTCAACTTATTGAGTAGGTTAAGGTTCCTATTATATAATATTAAATGATCTCGAGAAATCATTACTTATGTCAGTTCTAGAAGGAGAGAAGTAACTCTTAAAGCCAAGGAATGGAAATGGTAATTAGTGTTGTCTTTTCGTTGCACCTCGATCCCTCGATCGATCGATCGATGTGGTGACACTTTGTGGAGGTCTATGTACGGAAAAAACCTGGTCGTTCACAATGGGCTTCATCAGAAGGCTTACAGTCACCCAAAGGGCAATGCAGAGAGCTATGCTCGGAGATTCCAAGCTTGATCGAATCAGAAGTGAAGACATCCGCAAGAGAAGCAAGGTTACCGCCATAGCCCGAAGAATTGCCAAACTTAAGCGGCAGTGGGCAGGGCACATTGCTCGCAGAACGGATGGCCCTTGGGGCCGAAAAATTCTAGAGTGGCGACCGCGTACCGGAAGACACAGCGTTGGAAGGCCTTCTTCTAGATGGAGCGACGACCTGGTCAAGGCTGCGGGAGTCAGGTGGATGCGAGACGCACAGGACCGACCAGTGTGGCGACGCTTGGGGAAGGCCTATGTCCAGCAGTGGACGTCTTTCGGCTAAAATGATTATGATGAAGTAATTTCCTTGGCTACCGCTGAGGTCATCTACTTTAAAACTTCTACAAGTGCAGTAACACAGTGTTTAAGACATACATAAATTATAAGCAAAAATAAAAATAGCTACAAAAGTTTCAGCTCGCCATCCTTGAAAATATCAATCATTCTGACATAATTACTGGCACTCAAACTTTCAGATGCATGTGAAACATACAGAACTGAACTTTAACTGTTTGCTATAAGGCTGTTAATGCGTGCAGGGAAAAGTTTGTAAAAAGCAGCCGGTAAGGCGAACTTGTGTGGAAAAGTAGAAGTTTTTGCTTAAGAAGCCTGCCTAGTTGTAGGAAGGCCTATGTCCAGCAGTGGACGTCTTTCGGCTAAAATGATTATGATGAAGTAATTTCCTTGGCTACCGCTGAGGTCATCTACTTTAAAACTTCTACAAGTGCAGTAACACAGTGTTTAAGACATACATAAATTATAAGCAAAAATAAAAATAGCTACAAAAGTTTCAGCTCGCCGTCCTTGAAAATATCAATCATTCTGACATAATTACTGGCACTCAAACTTTCAGATGCATGTGAAACATACAGAACTGAACTTTAACTGTTCGCTATAAGGCTGTTAATGCGTGCAGGGAAAAGTTTGTAAAAAGCAGCCGGTAAGGCGAACTTGTGTGGAAAAGTAGAAGTTTTTGCTAAAGAAGCCTGCCTAGTTGTAGGGATGAATAAATTAGTACGTACTGGTGGCTAGACGTGGAGTTTCAAATAAATATTCACTGCAGTATTGTGGACGGTAACGCGTGGTTGTTTGGTCTAAGCAAATTATATTTTTACGTACTAATCTGGTTAAGCCCATAGTGGATAAATAAGTCTGTAACAGTACTGCCATTACAAGCAGCGAAAGAGCAAAGCAAGACTGCAAGGCATGGGCATAGACAGTATTAGGCCGCAGATTTTTTTGAGATAACAACAACAGTCACATTCAGTTCACATCACAATATTATGGAAAATAAGGTTTGCTTGTTACGTTTCAAACTGTGCATAGAAAAATTTACAAACTGCAAACACAAATAAAGCTCTTCACTGCCCACTTGTTATTTTATAATATCAACAGAACAATAATTCTCCCCAAATAGCAGGAAACGTGTAAATTCGTTGATTTATGCGACGAATAGCGACTCTATGTTTGGTAGTGAACTGTGCGATTATTTATCTCCCTCCCTTACCAGCGCTTCTCGATTATACAACGACAAAGTTAATAATGCGTGTGGCGAAATATAAAACTAACGTAAAATGTACTGAATTAGACAAGACTTTGACAACTTTGTTCAGAAGCAGCGCCACCGTTCGATTATCAAAGTTGTTTGTCTATGAAAGCCATCGAAAAAGATGACGTTGACGGATGATTTCTAATCTTATCGGAACTAACGTGTTTTGTTGACGGTACACGAAAGCTTTGTTTGCGGTTAGTAAACGAAGATTATATCTTTTGTTTAAATATATGGTAATGCGTTTAGTTTGTATGAGCTTGGATATATCATTGTTATGTGAAAGATTATCTTGGACACATAAAACTATCGGTTACCTGGGCCATGTGCCTTAAAGTTTGTCAAACGAAAGCCTATATCAAAATTTGCCAGTAATTGGATTGCAGAAGTCTTATGGTAGTCAAACACAGCTTTTCAACCTAATAGCTTGTCCTAAGAGCTAATTTTTTTCCATAACCTACTTGGTTGAAATAGGCCGAATCTGTTCCAGAACTGAATCGGGGTACTCCGACTTCACGTAGACTTTTAGCTGCTAGCCCTAGAGTTTATATAAAAATCGGAGGCGCGAAGGGAGAGCAACCCCCGCTAGCTGTAACAAAGCATAAGCACCCGTGCGAGCCGTAGCGGCTGAGTCTAGTAATTGGATTGCGGAAGTCAAATGGTAGTCAAACACAGATTTTCACACTAAAAGCTTGACCTCATAGCTTGACCTATAAATCGGTATGAAAACCCTAAAAGGATCACGATACCGACGTACGTAGTTTATTGAACAAATTCATACGTAAATTGGGAATCAATTCGAAACAACTTTACCACAAAAAGAAAAGCGCCGTCTATATCGTATTATTTCAATTCTTTTGCAACTTAATCCTCGTCAAATTCGTTCGGGAACAGTTCAATGGAACAAATGGTTATGACAGGTGGGACCGTGTAAAAGTGACTGATCTGCTCAATACTGCGTCCGCGGAATGGAAAAAAATTGATAGCCATTACGTCAGTCGGCGCCCTTTTGTGTGCGAATATTTCCATCGTTTTTTTTGTTGTTTTGTGTTCAAATCTTTCGTACGGGTACTGTGAATTTTTGTCGTAATGGACTACAATTGGTGGGTTTGTTTTTACTTACGTTCGTGGTCTGGGCGGTCGAATGTGGACCTCAGCATTCCTGGAACAAATTGAAGGGATATTTAGTGATTTTAGTTTAAAAAGTAGAAGGATACATTTGCAAAGTGATGTAATTTGTTTAGTCATAAACATATTTTCCCTTTCAAAAACGACACTCAAACATAAAAAATAAACATTTATCATTCACTGAATCGAAGGGCTGAAACATGAAAGGGATTTCCGATCCGATACCCAACTACCGCACAGACCTGTTTAATAAAAGACGCGTTTAAGTACCGACCTCGTATAAAATATTCATTCATCAATATGGCTACTATTATCCATTCATCATTTTACATTCACACAACTATGGTACAGCCGCTGACAAAAGCGCCAGCCAATTAGTTTGTTTAACGTTGTGTGCCGAAAGCGCGCGTTGTCATGGCAACCGGTTTATGGTGGGCACGTGTTAATTGCCCGGCCTCTGTCTGAGCGACTAACATTTTGTACCATTTAGCACCTCCCAGCCACGTTCATATACGTACATTCGACAATAAACGATATTAATTCAAACGTTTTAGACTCGCATTTCTAGATAATTTATCGCTTTCTATAGTCTGCGAGCTCGTTTTTATGTCTTTTATTCTTTGAATACACTTTTACCTTGCGAATTTTACAGCCTTTTTAATAAATTAACGTAGGTACGGTAAAACGATGCGTCGCCTCGGATGATTTAACTTTGATTGTGTTTTAAATTTAAATTCGTAAATTACACGTCTATTATTACGATATAAGTTCGTGTAATAATTAAAGTAATTGCTTTAATTATTACACGATTGAATAAATAATGTGGTAATTATATTGTGCGCGACAGTACCGAGAGTTGTTCTCATGACATATTGGATGCGCTGTTATAACTTTGCGCAAACTTATTATAAAAATGAAACAAAGCTGTACGTGTGTTTTTGAAATATGGTAAATCATTTTGTTGATTTAGTGGTTGGAGTATTGCATAATTTTGTTCCCTACATCAAAATTTATTGTGGTTACTCTATGATAAAACAAATGTAAATTGGAACAAACAGACTGGATCATATTATTTATTTGCATTGCAAAGCTTCGGCCGAATTAACACTGTATGTATGTTGTACCAAAGCTTTTGATCAAAGTGTGGTTTTTATGGCTCCTATATTTTAACCATACTTACACTGACAGTAGCAGATTAAAATATACACTATATAATCATAAGACTGGAAAAAATAATGAATAAATAATACAAATAAAATTTACATAAAATAAAATAATAAATCCAATTAGAGTGAACACTAATACCTGTGCATATTTATATAAAAAGATAAACAATAGTTGATAGGAAAATAAACAGAATAATGAATCTAAATAAAATGTACATAAAATAAAATAAAACAACATTTCATTCCAATTAGGTTGAATACGAAATCCAACAATTTTGTACCTCGTTAGTAAAATCGATGTGTTTTACAAAAGCTATCATTTGTATGTCACTGTGATTACAATCAATTCTTACATTTTTGTCTTTTAAATAAAACACGCATGACATATCTATGTATAAATTACTAGGTTCAACCGTTTTCTTTGTTTCTATAAATATTTCGTTGGTGTGAAAGGGCATTATTTTGGTATCTGCGTAATAAAACGTACTTAATTATATTTATCAATTTGAAATGTTTATTTTGTTTTTATTATGTTTGTTTAGGATGTTTACATGAATTAATTTGATCAGCCGTGTATGTTTTTTTTTTCATTTCATAATAATAATTATAAGAAATTTTTAATGTGTGTTTTTTTAATATTTAAACACGTAATATAATAAGTATATAAATTCATTAACGAAATAATGCTTACGTAAAATCAGTAGCTTTATGTTTCTATGGATTTTTCTAGATTTTTTTTTGTTCTTTAAAAAGCCTACCATTCTACCGTATGTTTAATATTGCCAAAATAAAAAAAGAAGAACATTTTACGCCACCTACAAAAGGCTCGGAGGCACTTGCGATCGTCGATTTCCACATACAAACGTTCAAGTAAAAATAACTTACGTGCCAGAAACAGATGTGGGGTGCGTAGTGTTTATTATTTCATTGTGTATGCCCGATGAAAACGCATCTTTTCGATATCATGGGGTGAGTGGAAATTCCTTACAAAACCGTATTATTATGAAAACATTTTAAGTTTTCGACGCATCATGACGTCTCCGGCGTATTGTGCACATGTGGTTGTGGTTATCGAAATATATGAACCCATTTTGACGGTTTTATTACAAAATGCGAATTTAATTTTTGGGTAAACATTTTGTTTTCGAGTGTCCATTATTTTGGAGTTGATTTTATTTTTAAGTTTCGTTATTTGCCTAGAACCTACGGAGTTTTTATTTTTATATAGGTTACCTATAATAATGGCAGTTCTTTAATTATTTATGTTATTGAATTGTAGGTTTACATTCTTCCCAGAAGGTCTGAGAAGAGTATATACCTACAACATTATTTATTGCGTTAAAATAAAATGCTCCTTAATTTTCCTCTTGAAGACATCGAGAGATGGTTTATCGCGTAGGGAGTGTGGGAGAGAGTTCCAGAGATGCACTGCAATAACAGAGAAGGAGCCATCATAGCGGCATACGAAGAAGAAGCGAAGTGGCTGTGCGACAAGATTTACCCCTCGGGACGAGGTACTCAAAGCGTTCGCGAAGATATTGAGGAGAAGTAGGATTGTGCAGGATATTATAAAGAAGGGATAGGATGTGGGTATCTCGTCGACGCTGAATTGGCAGCCACTTTAATCTGGTCCGAAATTCCGACACATTGTCGTACTTGCGGAGGCCAAAAATAAAGAGGATGCACAAGTTCTGCAGTTGCTCGAGTTTTTTTAGGATTACCTCCGTTGCATCTAGAAAACAGCGCCCTTAATCCACCACGCGGCCCCAGTGCTGATTGATGAATGGTCACATGTATTCGAATTTTCGGTTTCAGGACATGCCGGTTTCCTCACGATATTATGTTATGATGTTATGTTATGTGTAAGTCACATGTAATGGGACACGCCTATTGCCATCAACCGGGCTCAAATCCTGTCTCCGGGCTGCTAGTGAGAAATAAAAATTAGATGGAAAAATACATTGCGCCACCTGGAAATCGAACCCCGATCGTTTTCATATGTTGCCTAAAGACGTCTAAAAATATTAATCAAACAGTAGTAATGTAAATAAACTAGCTTCTGCCAGTGACTTTGCCTGCGTGAATGTAGAAAATTATCCCAAGGGAACATATTCCGGGATAAAAAGTATCCTATGTGCTATTTCAGGCTATAATCTATCTGCGTGCCAAACCGTTTCAGCCTGAAGAAGTAATATACATACAAACACACACACGGACACACACACTCACAAACGTTGGCTTTCTATAATATTAGTGTGATTGCAATTCTAGTAATCTACGTATAATCTACGTATAATATACATAATTCATTTCAACACAATTTCATTGAGCCTCTCTTTTAAAACAAACGCGGTATAATAAAAGTATGATGCACTCTCTTTTTCTTTTATTTCCATTTCGCAAAAAAATAAGGTAGGTTAAAGTGCATACTTAAAGTGGGCTCTAAAAATACGGTAGTAAACACTCCCCTGTTTGGGGTGAGAATGTCTGTTTGCTAATAATCTTTATCCCTCTGTTTTTACCCGTCTACCGTAGGTGGGTAATGCGTTTATCAGTCTATGTATGTATGTTTGTTCTTATGTGGCGTTCTAGAGACCAAACGCGTTGGCCGATTTTGATGATTCTTACATCAATCGATTCGTCTTAACCTTGCGAGTGTCACCTGCTACATTAAAATTAGAAAATATAAATCTGGCGGATTTTGGGTGCCATATTGTGGGGGCCCAATTTCTTTTTTGCCAAACCCATAGTTTGGGGTATCAAAATAAAGGGTTTTAAGAGGTGATTTCAAAAATATATAAAACTATTATGTTTAAATATACCAAATAATATAATATATAAATAAAAAAGTTAATTCAAAAAATCAAAAAACCTGACTGCTTAAGAAGCGAACTAAATTCTTCTTGTTTACTTCTTTTTAGTTCGTTTTTTAATTAGTCGGGTTTTTTATTTTTTTAATTAACTTTTTTGTATAAAAAGGCAGGTAATTTTATGGAATGTTTTTATTTTACCTATTAAAGATAGGCTCGCGTTTGACCACTATCTCACCTAATTGTAAGCGATGATGTGGTCGACGGTGAAGCACGCTTGCGCAGAAGTAACCAATTCATTCTTGACTTAACGAAAATGTGCTGTAAGCAACCATGCGGGACCAATACAGATTGGTAGATGTCACATGTATAGAACATTAGAAATATATAAGAGTAGTTGCATCTATCACATGCATTGTCTGTCCGTTTTCGTATTGTATTGTCCGCCGTTTAAACGACCAATTCACGATAACGACCACGAAGAGCCATAAACCAGGAATAAATCAAACAGTTTATTGAATAGTAACATCAAAACAATCCGTTGCAAGTTAACCCTCAAACGCGAGCGTGACCGCGGCGGACCGATCACGACACCAATAAATAACTATTGCGACAAAAACTGACGACAAAGCGCGCGTCGTGAGTCACTAGTCGTGATCCGTCGCACGTGTCCGGACAGATCGGAAGCCGATCGGCACGATAAGATCACGACTCTCTAAAAATAGGACTTTCGATATACTGAAAGTCCGGCCCGCTTAGTTAATTGGTCATTTTTACTTTTTAATTATAACGACTCGTGACGTTTTAGCGAACGAGGGTTGAATTTCGATTCTTTTAATGAAGCTGGTTTTACGTTTGAGTAATTAATTCACACAAAGAAATTATTCGCATTTCATTTCTTTTTACGATTCGGAAATTACTTTCATTTTTCATTAAACTTTCTGGTGTATTGAGTAAACAAACGTTTATAAATTTAATTTTGTCATAAAACACGACTTTAATAAATAAACTGTGTTTAAACATTATTCTTCAATTGGATGCCTGTTATAAATGTAATGAAGCAGCATTATATATTCTGCAGTCGCATAAATGGCGATATAATAAATCAAGAGCGGTCAATGATACCGTAAAATTTACGTATCATTATAATTGTCCGTTGCGTATTGATAAAGTGTCAAAGTTCATCTGCATGGCTATTCCTGGCCGGCATTGATTGGCAGTAAGAATGCTCACTAAGTGTTATTGGCACTGTAAAATGCAGGAAATAATGTCAATTTAACATATAGATAAGGGTTCTCTGTTACTTTCGATGTCTTATAAAAGTACTATTCTGAATAAAAATTACAGTGAATGAAGTAACGTTTATACTTGGTAATGTAACTTACTTTAAAGCACAAATACGGTTTTTCTTTTTGTTTTGGCTTCGCATGGTTTGTGCATTTAGCCAGTGTCACGTTTAGAAGTTCCAGTTTCTTTAGATTTTAGTCCAGTGTCCTAGTTAGACCCCAATAAAATGGCGGTAACTTTATTGGAAGATTTTAAGGAGTTTTGTCGACAGCATGAACAACCTCATGTTCTACCGCTGTGTTTTATTTGCCCACACTCGTGTACGTTCACTAATGTTATTAGAATAAAAAACCATTTTACACTATTAATATTCAATTTAACACAATTTTAGGAAAATAAAACAGAGAAGCAACTTAGACGCTATCACGTTCCCGTCAAAACACCGTGTACGGCTTAAACTAGTTATAATTTTGTCAAAATAAGTTACCTCTAATCTTAGAAGGCGATGACATTTCGTAACTTTTGTATACGTCGTAAAAAACCTCTCTTAAGTACGATTTAAGTTACAACCTCTCCATAAATCACTTTCATGATCTTAACAATACGCCCAAATACGACTTATTGTTAATAAAGTACCGCAAAAATGTTGCGAAAACGAATGATTAAAATTATACTTGCAATGAATGTAATATGGGAGTCGTCTCAATTATCAAGTTGGGTTTACAACCGTCTCTATAAGGTATTATCGTTCCTATCTCCTTTATTGCGATGCCATAAAGTATATGTGGTGCTCCGACCACACCCAACTTGGGCGACTTTCCGAACAGAGCGGCACACAAATGCGAACTCGATATCTTTTTACTTAAATATTTTATTTACAACTTTTGTTACACATGCACATAGAAAATCATGGGGAATATTTATACTTATTAATATTATAAAGCTGAAGAGTTTGTTGTTTGTTTGAACGCGCTAATCTCGGGGACTACTGGTTGGAATTGAAAAATTCTTTTTGAGTTGGATAGCCCATTTATCGAGAAAGGATATAGACTATATAACATCACGCTACGACTAATAGGAGCGGAGCATAAATGAAAAATGTAGCAAAAACGGGCAAAACAATTTTTCCTTTTTGGGAGTTTCCGTTGCGTGCGTTGCTTGAACGGTTCAGACTCGGGTAGGTAGGTAGCCAGTTGACGGGGGCGAAGCCGCGTGGGACAGCTAGTAATGTATAAACACAGTGGAATATCTGCTCAAATCTTCATAACTTTCTAAGATAACTATTGAGTGACATACACGGAAATGGTTCTCGGCTCACACATCTGAATACCATTATTGTACATATTCTAACGTCTCACTATTAGATCAACAAGTAGATATATGTCTCAATGTCGTCGTTCTTCTATGATTTATGTTCGCAGACTAACTGACAAGACCACACGACTTTTTTGCCGTATGAAGTTTCCTTACGAGGCGGTTCAGTAGGTCTTAGCCAAAAAGGATATTACATTGCTAGATAGAGATCTCGGCCTCGACACTTGAGAGCTTTTATGGTTGTAATAACTGATATCGTGTTGATTCGATTTGATATGGACTGCTTCAGTAGCTATCGGCTGCTTGATTACCGCGAACATTTACTTAGAAGTGGCTCGTGAAACGTTAATGGCGACTTTTACAACACTGTTGTGATAAGAAAGGTACATATTTGAGTCAATTGCAAAGACATAAATAACGAATACAGATGTATAAAAACTAGCCGTGCTAAAACAGACAATTTAGTCAACAACGACCTCTGGAACTCGTACAAATTCTTTTTTTGTCCAACCAAATACGGATGCTGCGCCCGACAGTGAGCGCTGTAAATTAATTTCCAAGTTCTACCACAATTGTATCGCGTTACAAGCGCAGAATGCAACTCTGTGCCATATATGGGTACGCGGGACCGGCTGCCATACCGGGCGGGACATAAATGGCCGGCCGTTACCAAACGCGGTGGCTCAGGACAGCCCGCAGCGAACGGGTTAAGTGACACACACTCGATTTTGAAATACGTATAAGAAAGCTTCGTGCTAAATGATTATTAAAAGTAAGGGACTGTTTGGCCGCACACCTTGTTATGTAGGGTTGCTAACGAGAATTTTATTTATGTAAATTTTTTCGTTGAGGTTACCGATTTTTGAGTGCGTACTTTATTAGGAATGTCGTCTGTCGTTTAATGAATTTAAGATTATTATCTGAAAGCCTAAAAAGAACAGTTTATTTTGTAAAAAATAGTTATTAGCAAGCAAATTGCTTATACTCGCTTATTGCGTAGGAGCTCGTGGTTAAGTAATAACAGCCGCACGGGTCAATCTTCAAGGTTAAGCATCGCTTAACGAGGTCGGTCTGTGGATGGGTGACCATTTTCAACATACCGAGTTTCCTCCGTGCCTCGGAAAGCACGTTAAGCCGTTGGTCCCGGCTGTCATTTGAAGATCTTTGACAGTCGTTACGGGTAGTCAGAAGCTTGAGATCTGACAAGGGGTACCGTGTTACCCAGTAACTGGGTTGTGGAGGTCAGATAGGCAGTCGCTCCATGTAAAACACTAGTACTCAGCTGAATCCGGTAAGACTGGAAGCCGACCCCAATATAGTTGGGAAACGGCTAGGCAGATTGATTGATTGAAGCAAGCAAATTGCTTCATCCACAAAACTGAAAATCACTTTATTTCAAACCAGCCTCTTAAAATTTTGAACAAAATGATCATAATAAAAAAACAGAAGGTAGGTGAAATAATCCATTAGCGATATTCCAGATTTTTTCTTTTTTTCATTAGAATTCATAAGAGACTTAGTTAACAAAGGACGGAGTTAGATTGGAAAAATTTATAACTTGCAAGATTTGCGCAACTCAAGTGGCGCGGTATTTGCATTTTAATTGTAGATAGGGGCGCGGCGCGAGTGATAGCGAGGAGCGATAAGCGGAAAGGTAGCGTTTTGAGTCTGTCGAATAACTATGCCCTGTTTTTTCTTGGAACTCATTGCTATCTGGTTAAACTGAAACTGAGCCCAATATCATTAAGACTAGACGGACGATTCGAAATCATGGTGAATCAGAAATAAAATTATAATGGATTTTTTTAGTTCAACAATAATAGATCTTCAGCTGAAAACATTTTTGCTTTATTTTTAATGTTACCAATTCATGTGCAACTTAGCAATACAATGACTTTTTCTGATTTCATAAATAGTCTGTATACACAAGAACACTGTTAAAAGAGTTTCAATGGATTTATAAACAACATTTTTCCCTTATAAGGAAAACCGAACCATAAAGAAAAAATAAAACATTAGAACCGTTATCAATATAACTGTCGGGGAAATAATTTAAGCTTTTCCTTACTCAGTTCTGCGAATTTGTAAAGGAAAGGGGATTGCCCGCTATCATTGAGAACTCAGGTTCCATAAAACAGCAAGTAATCTTCGACTATTCATTATAATACTTTCTGAATTCATGCATATTTCCACCACTACCGGGAATATGCTCTGCCTTTATTAATTAAATCCGGGTTTGTTCGGATCCGATCGATTTTTGTACAGAAATATATTTTTACTACCAGAAACGATTTTGTGGCCAGTAAATTGCGTGCCATTTACATTCATATTAATCCATATTATTATTCAAAATTCAAAAGTATCTTTGGCTGTCTGTATGTTTGTTACATTTTCACGCATAAACCGCTCAACCAACTTTTGATGAATTATTTTGGTTTAAAGATAGATTAGCCCCTGGAAGGTCATCGGATATTTTTATCGGGCGAAGCCGCAGGCAGAAGCTAGTGCTGTATAAATAATAATAAGATTTACCGAGATCTATGGAATCAGTCATCACAATTATTAATCTCGCTGACTAAACTAAATTTTCATATACGCGTAAATATTCACATTTTTTTACGAGAGCGTTCATTCGCGTTTGACAAATAGGCTGGCATTCCATTTTTAAACCGCCAAACTAACATACGGCTAAATAAAAAAAAAACAAAATGGCCGTATATCAACATGTCAATATTTTAAATTTATGATAGGCTGGCGTTGGACCACTATCTCTCCTAATGGCAAGCGATGATGTGGTTGACAGTGAAGCACGCTTGCCTAAAGGTAACCTATTCACTCTTAACTTAAATGTCAGCAGGTATACTCCGGCAAAGAATTCCACTCCATACTCTTTATTTGCAAAGCCCTGGTATCACAACAACCAAGTTAAAGTAAAACGCTTGCCGTTTACAAAAGTGTACTTAGACTTATATTGCTATGCTTATGTACATAGGAGTATATAGAGCAGAGTCAGCCACCAACCGCTAAGTGTGAGTCGAGTTGGCGAGTCATTTATCTCTGTCGACGTCGCGATGTGGCCTCGGCTTTACATTAGGCTTGTTGATAGCCGTCGGGGTTAAGTGAAACGTCTATCTAAGAGGGTGTGAATTCGTGAAAAACATATCGCTCCGTAACGTTTCGTTACTCTCAAGCGCAGATGTGTGTCGGAAGTTTTTGTATGACATGCGGAATTGATGTCACCTGCGTTTGTAGCGGACAGAAATATCGATGTGTCGATTCGACGGTATTTTTGTTTTTATATTGGATTGCGCTTAGTTCGAAGTGATGAGTCGTCACTCATCAAGTCATCACTTTGAACTAAGCCGTCATAGTGGACTAAGCTCAATTAAAGAATTTTAAATTTTTTGACTAGTGAAGAATGCGCGCTGCATCGTCGATCACATCATCGCTTACCATCAGGTGAGATAGTGGTCAAGCGCTAGCCTATAAATAATAATAAAAACTGCCCAAGTGCGAGTCGGACTCGCGCACGAAGGGTTCCGTATCATTATCGCAAAAAACGGCAAAAAAAATCACATTTGTTGTATGGGACTTAAATATTTATTTTATTCTTTTTTCAGTATTTGTTGTTATAGCGGCAACAGAAATACATCATCTGTGAAAATTTCAACTGCCTAGCTATCACGGTTCATGAGATACGCCTGGTGACAGACGGACAGACAGACAGACGGGCCGCGGAGTCTTAGTAATAGGGTCCCGATTTTACACTTTGGGTACGGAACCCTAAAAAAGGATGACAAAGCTGTCTAAACAGTGTGGGTATAAAAAGCACAGAATGAAAAAAATCCACAGTATTTTTTTAAATGTTACACTTAACTTTAAATCTTATGACCATAAAAAAAAAAACAGAACGAAAAAAAATCTTAATCGAACACGAACGTGCAAAATTACATAACGTTTGTAACTTCAAATCTCAGCCATATACCCGTTCGTTGGCTACATAAGCTAAAAAAAAGCTTGAAATAGAAATCTAATAAAGAAATCTTTTCCTAAAACTTTTCATATAAAAGTGGAGAAGGATTTTTATTACAACGGAAACGGTAGTTAATTTTAATGTTGCCAGTAATTAACAAATCTTAAGACCCTTGAATATGGGTAGAAGAGGGCTCCACGGCTTAATCGCGCCGGCCTCGGCTGTAGCTTAAGTGATACGCTACAGCGAAGTTATAATGAAGTATTGTAGATTTTATGTATTTTTCTATACGCTTCGTCTTCGATAAACTAATACAACACTATTTTAACCGACTTCAAAAAAGAAGGAGGCTCTCAATTCGTCAATATTTTTTTTTGTTTCTTATTTATTTAACCGATTACTCAAAGACGCCTGGACCGATCTCATTTTTTTTGTTTGAATGGATTTACTTCCAAGTTGGCCCCATCGTCATCAGTTCAGGATCTGATGATGGGATCTAGGAGAAATCGATGAAACTTCTCAAATATTATAGGCATACATATAGCGATTTTGGTATTTTCATCAATAATGCAATGATTTGCACTCAAAAAGTATCGTTTGGTGAAGTGAAACTGATGATGAAGACCACAGATAGCCACTGGAACTCCTTAATGCTAGGTATGTCAAGGGTATAAGATAATATCTTGAATATTTAATCGACTATGATGAAGCAAATACATAGAAATGGGACCGATGAAAATGGTACCATGGAACTGATCTGATGATGAAGGTAGGAGGTAGGCACTGGTACTCCGTAGTAAAACAGTGTATCCTGATAGTATTTGGACGTATTGCAATCGAGTGAGGTGTATTTTGGCTAAAAATGATTTTCATTGTAATTGGAGGTACCTACCAAAACTAAAAAGTGATAATTAAAAAACATTTTAACAAAAAAATCAAACCGAATTCCAAAAGAAAACACTACAAAGCGAAAATAACTTTCTTTTTCGAAGTCGGTGTCGAAAAACGGAATATAATAGGTACCAAAGACAGACCATGTCAACCAATGATGCACAGCTTTATGAGAAGACTTCTGCCGGCGCATTCTCCCGCGCGAATGTGGCAAATTATCCCAAGGGAACATAAACCCAGGATAACAAGTATCTTATGTATAATCTATCTCTGTGCCAAATTTCACCCAGATCCGGTGAGTAGTTTTTGCATGAAAGAGTAGGTACCAAACACACTCACCATCTTTCGCCTTTATAATAACAGTGTGATAGTGTGCTATATAGTAGGAAAACCACCCATATTTTTTTAGTTTTTCCCGAGGGCAAATTGAGAAACACAACCTGAGGGTTTGATAAAGAAGAAGCTCTTAAAATACCTACAAGTGGCCGGCACTAGTAGGGACAATCTTCCTTTGCATTATCGCTACCTCTTCCACTCAGACCACGCACTAACAACTGAAAAGACGTTTTTCTTGGATTTTTCGTAGCAAACAAGTGGAGGTAAGGAAAATTAGATATTTTACCTTTCGTCTTAATGAGGAGTTATCAACGTACTCGAGCAGGGGTCGAGGACTCGCTCAATATTGAGCAATTACCTTTTATGACCCACTAGTGCCTAGTAATTGTTATTAAAAAGTTTAGGTAGACAGACGAATGGCCAAGCTGTTTAGTATACATTCGAAAATTATGCAACTTGCTGTTTTTAGAGGTTTTTTATGAGTGGTGTAAAGCCAATTATTATTAGGTACAGGGAGGTAGATAATATATTGGATTTTATATGTATGTGTATGTATTATAGCAAAACAAAAATTGGATTAAAAATTGAAATAGAAAACGTGAAGAAATATTAACTTATGGCCTACATCCGCTTTAGTGCCGTAAAATGGTATCATTCTAAAACTTCTTAGTAACTAAGGCTAAGATACAAGGTTTAAAAAAAATATATATTTATTATTGTTTCATGTACATTATTTTTTAAACATGTTTTTTTCGTATCACAAATAGTTTGCTTTAAAAAAAAAATTGCGACACAATATTTTTCGCAACTTTTGGACACTCCTCCAAAACGACTTGGATGTTTAAAAATATATGTATTTACACAGAAAAATTGATGGGTGGAATTTCTTCATAACTGAAATAGCATATGTAAATCAAATAATATTTTGCAAACAAACTGGTTCAAAAGGAGGTTCAATATTGATATTTTCCGAGCGGGCGCACGGCCAGTACTGCGTTAACATTGGGGCGAATACATCGCCTTAACCTACGAGTAACTACGGTAAATTCAGAAAGAACTTTCTTGTATTTGCGTTAATTCAAGCTATAGGTACCAAAAGAAGTGTTGAAATGTAGGTCACACTTAACGTAAAGCATTATTAAACTGATGATGCATATAAACTTGTTGTCCACAATTTGGAAAGCGCGCATATTTTTATGGCATTTTCACCAATCATCGGTGCGTTTTAAATTTCAATACTGATCGGCTGCAATGTGGATCCAGCCAATCAACTCGTTATTCACACCTTCATTAAACATACTATTGTAGTTACAGTATGTTGTAATGTGTGCCAAAGAGTTATTACTCGTCGAGTAAAATCCTCTTTATTAAACAGTTCGATCAATGATTGAAGGTTCAGAAAAATATTCGCCCCCAAGGAATACTCGCGTGAAGGTATTTAAACCGAATGAAAAAGATTTAGCAAAGGTGAAGTTATTTAATCTAGCGGAATATCCCCTTATTCACAATATTAGAATATGACTGCACACCGATGAGGGGGAGCTTCGACGTAATCAGCGTCTGATCACGTGTTCCTTTTGAAATCGGCTTATCCTCTTCCCACCGAGACCACAAAACCTTCAATACTCACCTTTCTCCACAACCACATAGAGTTTGTTTTCCTATAGGAACCTTTCGATACCCGTAAAATGTTCACCCTGACCGCCCGGATGAAATTCGTCTTCAGCGTTACCTTTGAACAAGTAATTATGGCGGAATTCCTGAATTAATACTGAGATAAGCCGCTTCCGTATTCTTCCATTTTAAATAGCATAAAAATGAGGCCTCAAACCATTATCGACGCGTATTTCTTTGGTAATTTACGTTTTTCGCTAATCAACGGGAGAGGCAAATTGCGTTTATAATCCCCTTTCGTGGTCTCTCAAACTCTGGGGGGAAACCTTTTGTAAGTGCATAAAGTTTTTGTGAATGTTGGAAATCAAATTCTATTCTGAATCGACAGGAGTGAACAACTATGTGTTGTTAAAAATTCACAAGTTTCACCCCACACCGCTGTGCCACTGCGGCGTACGTTTGACATGGAAATGTGCAAGCCTACTCGTTGCGATTTCCCGCGGAATTTATTCAAACGCCGAACGCCCCCCTCCACGCCGCACCTAGACCGCACGCATCTGTCTTCGCATTGATATGCACATTCGATTGTCGACAGTCGCGTGCAGCGGACGTGTGTAACACACATCAGCGCTGAATGTTGGGCATTCTTTTTTTTAAATTAATATTTGGTTTCGAGTGGCACCATAACGGTTCTCCCCATAAATATCATTCTTATTGCTGCTTCATGGATGATTGCACACCCCATAAGCAAAAGTAACGTGACAGGTATCCTGTTTAAATAAATTGCCTTTCATTAAATTAGACCAGTATGAGGACCACATGCACATTATCAGTATTGATTCGCATGTTCACTTCAAAGCCCCTCACGCTGATTGATTTAGGGCCATTTACGATGATATCATTTTATAACTTAATCGATTTATCTAAAACTGAGATATTAACATGTCAATTCAAGATGTGTATCAGACGATGACTTGCCGTACCACATGGAGGGGAGAAGTTAAATTAGGGGACGAGGAAAGATAAATGGCGTTAGCTGTCAATATCTACTTTTCATTAATGGTTCAAAAGTGTGTTTGCGTGGAATAAACGATGGCGTTTCTTGTAAAGTCACTGTCTAATGTAAAAGTGAAAAGTTTGCCGTTTTCTTTTACGAAAATTTTCTTCAGAATGCTCACCTTATTAAGTAGGAACTGTTAAGTATTTTCCTGAACAATTCGAAAGCCTCGACCTTTTGTGGTCAAGGCTCTTTGAGTTGTGCTAAGTCACGGACAACAGTGGCTTGGTTTTAAGCGGCACAAAATGCATAAGTACTTGTTTCCTGTTGTAGTAGCGCAATAATTATAATAATATTCTTGGTATTAATGGTTTTTTAAATCGGGTCATATTTTTCAATTACAAGCGAGTAAAATAGTGGAGCTGAGTAATGACGCTTTCAACGTGTCGTTTAAATAATACGTCTTTGCTAGTAAGTAAATATATTCATGAGGCGTTGAATCACGAAAGCGAACATGTTTGGTAAGATTTTCAGTGGCGTGCACGGGTGCACACTGTGTCTTACAGTGTTAAGTAGGTACGCAATAATTTAGGTTTAAATTATGTGATTGCTAGCTAAAATTGCTATCTTTAGCTATTTATTATTATGACCGAGATTCGTATTTTTTGGATGGTCTACGATTGATCATTTACATGTTAAATTGAATTAGGTCATGATTCGCCTGTCTAGCTATCAGCATAGTCTGTCATGAGATTTCAAAGTACATCAACATTTCTTATTGTTTTCCCTAAAAAAAATAGGGCGTATTGATTCCAGTAAATTCATTTGGTAATTTATTAGTCGCTCAAACGTTTCTCGTCTAGTATTCCACACCACAGACATTGTATACCCAAGCACATTGTTCAACCAACACCACAGAGTTCGAAAGACACCTCATTGTCAAGCTACCTGTTAAATAAAGTCGTTTAAGACTTGCGCAACTTAAACACATAAGCTTCTTAGAATCTAAATTACTTGCGTTCGCATGAAATTGCAAGTTAAACAATTTTATGAGAAATTACACTCACTGTACTTAAAGTTAAATGTGTTAATACGTTGGCAAAGAATAATTTATAAGAGAAAACATATTATTATACTCAGGCACGTTTAAATTTTATCTCTCACTGTACTTTACCGTGCTGAACTTGAGAAGAAATCCGATACGTAATTTTGAACTCTAGTCATTAAAACTTAAGGTCGCTTTGTTCTTAATTTCCATTAAAGACCACAAAACACTGTGCAAACAGCTGGAAACATCTTTAAAAAGCGCCGCAGTGGCGTGTAGGGTAAACGTACCAATTATAGCACGAGAGACGGCGTTCCTAAATCCCGCTGTTGGTTTATACCTCTTAATTCCTCGTTTTAAATAACAAAAGGCTGCTACTAACGTTTTTCTGTGCCAGGCACTGGGTAGCTCGCCCTCGCACCCTCTTAGCGATGTAATAGGTGAGGTGGCCGTTTGATACGAATGCGAGGTTAAAAGGGGTTTCTTTTTTTATAGATAAGATTTCCACTTTCGGTTTTATTGCCATATTTATAGTTTTCTTTGGTAAATTTGAATTTATTTCAGTTTTTGTTGCGTTCATAAATAGTTTTTAGTTTTAATTTGAAGTGGTTTTGTAAGGTATAAACGATTCTTTTTCTACGTGTAATATCTGAGAGCTTTTGTTGAAGTTTCTTTCATTTAACTGTGTTGCCTATTCTTGTATTGAAATAAAATTGATTTATTTTTGGGACTCAACCCAAAACAAGTTTTCTTAACTAAGTCCAAATGGTTTAAAACTAACTTAGTTTTCTTTTCCAGACTAAATGTGACAGAAATACTGAAGTAAGCATTCTGAAGAAAGCAGATATTTTGTGACGATCTATTAAATTATATTATATTTCTACTAGCATTAGCCAGTGGTTATACCCGTGTAAACAACAGAAATACTCCCAAGGGAACAAACTTTCAGTATAAAAAGCATTCTACGTCCTAATTTAGGACACTGTCTACACAAGTGCCAAGATTCATGATGATTCATCCAAATCGCCAAAAAAATAAAAAATTGCAAACAGACAGACAGGCAGAGTAATTTTCGCATTTACAATATTAGTATGAATTTAAAGTATATACCCACCAGCCACCACCCAGTGGTAACGGCCCTGAATTACGTGTTACTTTGTGTAAATTATTTCATCACCCCTGATCTAAAAACGGTGAAGGAAAACATCTTGAGGAAAACGGCATATACTAGAACTAAAAATTCGAAGACATGTGACATCTACCAACCCGTACTGAAACCACGTGGTGGTTTATGGAGAGGAGGCCTGTGTCCCAGCAGTGGGACCATTAAAAAGCTTATGATGATGATGATGAACCACCAGCTATAACCATCGTTTGGCAAACGTTTTGGGAATACTTTTATTATGCGTATAGCTAAGGAGTGGAATTCCCTGCCAGGCTCTGTACTTCCTGATAGCTACAACCTGGGAGTCTTTGAGTCAAGAGTGAATAGGTTTCTTCTAGGTAAGCGTGCTATCCGTCGACCATATCATCGCTTACCATCAGGTGAGATAGTGGTCAAGCGCGAGCCTATCTCTATATTAAAAAGGACGAAAAAATTGTTTTGACAGTCCCCATCGTGGGTATTGTTGTAGAAAAATACTGTATTTTTGTTTTCAAAAACATTGCCAAACAAAGGAATGAGATGCCACCAAAGTAAGTTTTATTTACAAAATTTTGTTCCGAAGAATTTTATAACTTCCCATTGAGCTATGAACTTGAAATTGGGTGATAATGTTTATAATTACATATATTTTACTAAAAATACCAATATATAGATAAATCATTTTTTTTTTTAATTCCCTCATTTTTCTTATTACAAACAACTTTATTTTGCGGTTTGGTACGGAACCCTAAAAGTGCGAAGTCCGACACGCACTTGGCCGATTTTTTTACCTAAACTATGATGATAGAACTATCTGGCGGCAACTGCGTAAAAGAAGCTGTCTTCTTAACAATAAAGCGCTGCATGAAGCAGACGAATCTAGAAACTAAAAAGACAGGACAGTTGGCGCTCGTTTATCTTAACTAACCTTATATGGCTAGCACTAGATTCTATACAGATCTGGGGAAATAATGGCGCATATCAAGTTCCTTCTAACATAAGTAGTATTTCAATTGAAATAGCTGACAATATAGTTGAAATATTCGAGGTGTAGGGCTGGGAACAACGAGATAATTTATAGCTGCCAGTTGCTAGCGACTATGTTAGAGTTATTCTAACTTTGCTTTGAATGTTACATTTTAGTTCGACTCGTACGTAATGTTTACATTTTCGGAATTATTATATTAGACTTCAGCAATATTTTTCGGTACTGATTTCTTTTTTTGTACTTAATATGATTAAAACTTAACATCAATAACAGTCATTACGACAAAGTTAATTACTTTTCGTGCCAAAAAGTTTTGGAGCTAGATCTCCAAGAGAAAGTGAAAACAAAAGTGCAAAGTGCATTATAAATTATTTTATGCAAGTAAATGTGTGTAAGCTTGTGATTTGCATACCTCAAGGTGTAATATGGTTGGACCGTGCTACATTTTAATAACTCTATGTAATTACCCATATTAGCAAATAAATGATTATGATTATGATTAAACATAATTACTTCCCTTTTTATGTTAGTCAGTGTTTTTGGGAAGTGTCAGATTGCCTAGAAAATGTGACATTCTCTCAGCGAAAATTGCGAAAACCATTGTCAGAAGTCCCATTGCCATGGATATGATCGAGTGCCACCGAAACGGCACGTGATATATCCTAAACATTTTGGACATTATCACTTGGGCCCAGAGTGGGCCAGATGAACGCTTCGTACGGTATTCCTTAGCTACGAATTGCGGCAGCTCTTTTATTGCAACCACTTATTGACAATAAACAACAGTATGTTGATGTCCACTCCAATTCACTTGACAAAAGATTAAGATAGAATAGTTATCTATGTGTACATCAAAGTGAACAGCAGCCCGATATCCACAAGCAATTATGGGTCGGTGCATTGTTCAATTTGACTTATTAGTGCGGCCCATGCATCCGTAATTGGAATTATTGGCTGGGAGGCCGACGTCCTTTACACTACAATGGACGTCTTGTAATCTGTTTGCTGTAATCTTGTGAGTTAGATGATAGACGGCCGTCTGAGGAAATGGAGGCCAAGATTTTGTCCTTATGAGGTTAGTTTAGCCTCTGTTCATAAGACGGTCTTGACAGGCCTTCCAAAACATGATCGCTTTATGGCTGTTCCAAACAATTCTGTGGAGGCAGTTCAGTTGATCATAACGCATTTTTTTATCTAAGATCTTAGCGACACCAACGATAGGATCGTGAATCCGAATCGTGATCGTCCTTGAATTTTGGTCTCAGCCACAAGGCAGGCAAAGCCACAGAAAAGACCCATTACGCCGCCAATTGCAAGAAGTACGAAAGCATTATCTTGGTTCAAGCGTTATGTCAAACCTTAACAGATTTCTTTGGTGCAACCATATGGTTGCACCAAAAAAATCTGTGCACGCAGTATCTACAGTTAACCAAAGTTACACAATTCTCAGATCTTTGTGATACGGAACGTAGACTGTCCAAATGTCGGTCTCAGTAACACGCCAGGCAAAGCCAGAGAAAAGACCCATTACTCCAACAAATGCACGAAGTTAACTGGTGCAGCAGCCGAACTATAGGACACCGCAGCGTCGGACGTCACCGCTCAGTAGCGTACACAACAAAACCACAACTCCACTAGCGCGAGCTACGCCGCCCATTCATTGTCCTCGTCTAATCACGACCTAATTCACCCATAGAATGCTTGGCGAAAAATATGCCCCGTTCCAGCATCCCCCGATTAATTGCCACATCACTGCCTTCAATTAGCAACTAGATCCGCGACTAATCTACCTTATTCGCCCATATATTTTATTTGCTAACCTGTTTTGTCCCTATTCTGGACAAAGTCAAATTATTTTTATCTTAGATTATTACTAATTTGTAATTAACCTTCACAAGGAGATCATTGTCATATAAAATTGAAGTAATTATTTTAATAAAATGCTAGATCAAAGTTTTCAACGTTAAGATAAAATTAATTCCTTTTATTTTTTGACTTTTAGGAGAAGAACGGGATAAATACGTCTCATTATAGTCGAGGTTTGTTTGTTTCTTTTTCAGTCTTTCCATTTTCACGAGAGGTCGCGTTACAGCTTCTTCCACGTTTCAATCTATCTAGATTGTCTCGTCATCTCCTTCGTGGTCTGCCACGAACCAGTCACACTGTCTCAGAGTCTCAGGGCATCAATCAGCTTTCTGCAATTTTGGCCCATATTGTTTGGCGAAAAATGTGCCCCGTTTAGCATCCGCTGCCCGATTAATTGCCACACCTCTGCCTTCAATTAGCAACTAGATTTGATGAGGGCGGACAGCTACGTCTACGTACTACCTTCTAATAACACCGCACAGCCATCACTAATGTAATAATTATAGCCTACCTCAATTATGCAACGTAATTTCGTATGTTAATATAATTGTAACCTTCGGGCCATCAGGTTTCTACCAAGAAAATATTCTTGTATAGAACAGGCGGATTCCACATGCTCCATTCACATACATATCACGTTGACACGACTCAATAAAAACCTATTTGAAAAATCATTTCTCTAAAGAATCGCGCAAACAATACAGAATAGTGTTGCGGCATATATCGTATTGTAACTTATCGATCTGTCGATGCATTATTGAGCAGACAAGCGGGAACTCGAGTCGATACCACGTTACGAGGCCGAACAACTCCTATTTACCTGGAGCCGTTCTATTTCTGAACGCGAACATTGTTTATGGAATCCATAATGCACGTTGGTGCGGTCGAATGACATTTCACAAAGAACAATCACTATTTCGCCATTTTGAAAATTTATTTGTCATGTAATGCAATTTTGTTGGCTTTCTCCGGAATTTTTTCAATTTATTTGTAAGATTAATTTTTTAAGAAATTTACTTATTTCTATTTTATCTCTGGATTTGAAATTTAATTGATATTACTGAAGTTGTAATTTACCTTCACAAGGAGATGATTGTTAAATGAAATTGAAGTAAGCATTTTAATAAAATGGTAGTTCAAAGCTTTCAACGTTCGTCATATCAAACAAGAATTCTAGCTTCATTAAGTTTATTTTTGAACTATTAAGAGACGAACGTGACCAAGAGTCGTGAAATATTTAGTGAAATATAAAGAACTTCATTAATTTAGGATTACGTCGTTCAATTAAACAGAAATACGTCTCATTATAGTAGAGGTTTATTTTAAATATGAGCAGCTAAAGCGTTCTTCATGATATGAGCAGCTAAAGCGTTCTTCATGATATGAGCAGCTAAATCGTGCTTCATGATATGAGCAAAGTATACTTCATGATATGAGCAGTATAAGTTCTACTGAAAACACACCTCTTCCCATTCTCATTTCGTCAGTTATGTTTAAGTCGTATAAACCAATAATACTTTTGCCCACAGACATAAATCTAACTAGATAACGCTGTAAGAGGCACGCTTGGTTTTCACACAGAAGGAGGGACACTGTCGTGCCACTTTTTCACACACAATTTAAAAACAAATTTACTTACCAATGAGAGAAAACATTTCCAATGCCTCAGCCAACTTTTTCTATACAGTCTATACAGCTCAATATGGCATAAAAAGGCATTTTTACAGATTTCGGTGAATTTTTGGTGTTAAATGAAAAACTTCAATGATCGTAATTTGAGCTTTTCATTTTCCTCCGTTTTCTGGTACGCAAAGTACACACAATCGCGTCATCTAGTTAAATTTATATCCGTGCTTTTGCCCGACCCGGGCATTGAACCCAGGAGCACATGCATTTGCAGTAGCGTTTGCTACCACTAGACCAACTAGGCAGTAACCAATAAGGCATCCTTTCATGTTATGAGCAGCTAAAGTACTATAGACCAAATCAAAGCGGATTTGAGCAGCTGAAGTACTATGGACAAAATAAAAGCGGATATGAGCAGCTGAAGTACTATAGACAAAATAAACGCGGATATGAGCAGCTGAAGTACTATAGACAAAATAAAAGAAGTTGTGACGGCAATAATTCATAAGAAGGTTGATGGCCCATTGTCTACAAGCACCGTATTAACTCATATCCATTGACTTTATTCTTATATCGGCCTGGATACAGAGCTTAATAACATTTTAATATTGTCTTGTCACCGTGACGATACTGGCGTCCTATGAGTGCCGCTGTCTAACAACTGACCGATTTAAGTTTTTTGGATTCTATCGTAATCAGCAAAACATTATCTATGGATCTGTCTAAGCACTATCATTTAACCTACTATCAATAGATTTCATATAAAAAATAAAAACACCCCAAATTGATATGTTTACAAATACATTTTTGATTACTAACAATGGATCTATTCGAAAGTGCTCAATTAGATCTATTTTTTGACACCGGATAGTCTCGCAAATGATTTATAGTAGACTAGCTGACCCCCGCGACTTCGTTCTCGTCAAATTTATAGCCTATGTTACTCGGGAATAATGTAGCTTTCCATAGGTGAAAGAATTTTTAAAATCTGTCTAGTAGTTTCGGAGCCTATTCGGTACAAACAAACGAACATGCAAACAAACAAAAAAATCTTTCCTCTTTATAATATTGGTATAAATACTCGTAAACAGCATCGATTTTCATTATTTGGTGGTTTTTCGTTAAAACTCAAAATCTGATTTTGCAAGATACTCGTAGTTACAATCTAGCTATAGCTCTTCAATATTGTGTTGTAACCGGGACATTTATAATAGGAACGATGGCAGAAAGTTATTACATTCTTGAATAATAGAGGGAAACTTTGCGGACTGAACTTAGTGAAGTATCACGCGGAATCTCATTATATCGCGAGATGATTTATTTATCGATGCTATGGGTACTAATTTAGTATATGGAGTATTCTTTTTTTTTAGGGAAATTATTAACCGGTCGAAAAATATACTGAACGGGCGACTATTATTCTTAGTAAGTAACTATTTATCCGGTTTGAGTAATACCTTTTAAGAGTTTTTTTGTGAGCTGCGTTAATTATTATTAAGGGACGTCGCGCTGATCAAGTATGTGGGTTGCTGCAAGGCCCGGAGGTGCTGGGAGCGCTGCGGCTGCGTGCGCCGGTAGGGCTGCAAGTGTCGCGGCGCATTTCTTCTACCGAAATAAATTAGTGGGATCGAATGTAAAACCAAGGCGGATAATTTAATCAGTAAATACCTTAATAATTAGGTTACATACAAACAAATAAACCGTCTTGGTTTTACATTATAAAGACACAATAATGACGAACCCTTATGTAAAAATAAAACCAAGTCGATGTCATGTGTTTGTTTGTAACCTAATTATTAAGGTACTTACTGAATAAATTATCCGACTTGGTTTTACATTCGATACCATTACTATTTTCGGTTGAAGAAATGCTCCGCGAGACTTGTGTTTTTTACGTGTTATGTTTTTGATGGTTTTTACTATACTAGATCGGACATCACATAACATAACGGCACTCTATTCTCAAAGGGTGGCAGAAATGCACCTATATCACACCTAGTCTAGCTTACATAAATAATTATTACCCTGACATCTTAACAAGAGACAGGATTATTAATCAACTTTAATTACATTTTTAAATTAATTATAAATAAGTCATTAAGGTCGTTACTTATTAAGTTACTTTGTGATTAAGATAATTCTGTGAATCAACTGACTCTTCTAAAATTACAAAAGAGTTTATAATGGGTTACTTGGAATTAAATTAAAATAATTTAATTCAAGCGTTTCCATGAATTAAAACGATTCAAAGTTCATTAGACAAGATATGATTAAATATGAAAATAGATTCTACAAACATTTGCCTATCTTCTAGATTAATTTTATTTTATTATAGTTTCTCAGAAAAACAGTTATTTTTTTTTCTGCGAACTGAGCGATATAACTAAATGGAAAAGTTGGTATTATGTAGCCAATATGGCGTTACTTTGATAATATCTAGGACATAGCCCAGTCCGCTTTTAATAAAATAACGGTCAAGTAAATACTTAAATGTACAGAGAATTTCGTGTGAACTAATAAAAAATAGCTCAATCAGTAGAAATTTTCCGAACGCTTTCAAGTCCCGATTGCTTTGGCATATCGCCGCTCTAAATCTCACATTTCCACAAAATGATGACTTCATCAGTACCAATCGATTTCTGTAATGCACGCTCCACCGCAGCCGTTTGATTCATACATTATGGTTTAACAGATAGCATTCAAATTGCTGCTCAACAACGAAACCGCAACGTCACGTGTCAGGGCCAATTCACGGGACAGATAAAAGGCATCGAGATGATTCAGAAAATTCTATCGATGTTTCAAACACAGGGCCATCACTATCGATACGGTTTCGTGTCAGAATTTCGCGAATGCATTACGGCCTTTTGTGGAAGTGGGCCAGTCGGCGGTGCTGTTGCAATTATCGAATGGGTGCGAGTGTACTGATGCCACCGACGTTCTTTGAGCCGTGCTCGACTGTACTATCTGACTGACTTATATCCTTTATTTTCTGCGCGAATGTACCGCGCTGGATTTAAAGGGATTTGGTTTCACGTTTCGACACTTACTGGAAATTGGGGATGATTGTATTTTCGTGTTTCTAGAGTTTTATTGCGCTTAGGGAAATTATTGAAAAAATCTCAGAATGAGTGTTTGTTGCAAAAAATCTTATTTATACGAAACTTTTGTACAACAACCTTGAATAGAGTTTAATCACTGAATTTCTAATTCGGCATTTTCATTCCCAAAAAAAAATTAATTAAGGCCAAAATCTCGCAAATTTTAATCCTCACACCTTGGACGTTTCGGCGAAACTTTGCAGCATGTAAATATAACTCAAATTACGTTCTCATTCAAAAGTAGATTTTTTTCGTCGCACGAGTCGTCTAATTTACAATATAAATAATCACGAGCAATCGCGTTGAATCTGAGCTATTTACCTTTGAAATGTTCGCGGGGCGACAAAGGTGGCTTAACGAGCCACCGAGAAACGGCGGCGGCTTCGAATTATAAAAGTTTCAGTGGAAATAAAAAGGAAAGTGTTCGCGAGGGGGCGCCACTAGATGCGGGCGGGCGGCGTGCCGCAGACAGTCACTGTACAGTTTAAATAAATTGTGATTTACAGGGGGACTAGGTGTGGTGCATTTACCTTACGAATTGACAGATCTTTTTTTTTTAAGAACGGAATTTTATTATTGTGTCGAGAGTACGAGACATCTGGATACGAGGTCTTTTCACACAATGGGACTTGTATGACATGGATTTTTTTTTTCACTTTTTCTAAAGTTTTAATTCAAAACCAGATAACCAACTAACCTTTTATAAAACTCGTTTTGTAACATTTTGCACATAGATAACTATCAAACTTAAGTTTCAATATAATACTAAGGTCCTAATCTAAAATGTAAAAGCAAATAGTGGGAGGCAAAGTAATATTTAAAGCGTAATCAAAGTTCTAGAGTAAGTAAGCATAAGTTACCGCAACTTTGACTGTAAATGTACCGGGAATTCTTTGTAAAAGTTTACTTATTCAGTAATATAGCCTGTGTGAGCTAAATAAGAATAGCCGCTTAGGAATACGAGTAGCCAGGCTAGGCTTAGAAAATTTTGATGTAGTGAGAGGATAATAGTACCTATACGAGTAATATGACTCTGATTAAGTAATTTGTTCCTATGTTGCGTGTCGTGGTGGCCCAGTGGCTAAGACCTCGCCTCTCGTGCTTGAGGTCGTGAGTTCGAATCCGGGCAGGTACCAATATGACTTTATCATTTCATATGTACTTTCCAAGTTTACCTTGGACATTACTGACAACGGTGAAGGAAAACATCGTGAGGAAACCTGGACTTATAGTTAGTTTATTATAATATTGTGCTCCATTGGTGTAAGGAAGGCGTTCCAGTGCGAGGATAAACTAATAAATAAATAAATAAGGATCGATGTTGTACTGGGCATTTATTAGTCGGCGTCCAAGAACGTATTGGTAGAGAAACGAAAAATAGATAACTGTTTCTAGCTTCTGTTTTTATAAATGGTACATAACAAATAAATTTAATGAAATAGGTACAACAAGTCAATAAAAACAAACTAACTTATCGAGAATTTCAGTCTATGAATTGATTAAATATTTATGAGAACGAAAGTCATGATGTTTACAATCTTACTAATATTATAAATGTGAATGTATGGATAGATGTGTGTGGATGTATGTTTGTTGCTCAATCACGCTAGAACGGCTGAACGGATCTGGATGAAATTTGGCACAGACATAGATTATAGTCTGGACTCTGGAATAGCACATAGGATTCTCTTCATGCCGGTATAATGCTCCCTTCCGATAAGAAGACAAGTTTCACGCGAGCAAAGCCGCTGGCAGAAAGTAATAAAATATAATTAAAGATAAGTATCTAGTCGATTCTAACTAGGAACTAGCTCTATCATGTTTAGGTGTCAAAAATTAGTCTAAGAAAATGGTAATTATATATTTTATAGCCCGAAGAATTGCCAAACTTAAAGGTTAGTGGGCTGGGTACATTGCTCGCAGTACGAATATTAGATCGGGCTGTAAGGTTCTGGAATGGCTACCGCGTACCTGAAGATGCAGTACACAAGGTTGGCTGGAACTCGCTGGATGCGAGAAGCACAGGACATGTCGAGATCTACATATGTCCAGCAGTGGACGTCTTTCAGTTGAAAAGATGAGAAACTTACCACGAAACAAGCTAACTAATTAAAAACATATTGTAAACATGAAATCATTTTGTCCAGCAAGGTGTCTATAACCAAGCGCATAGTTATTCAGCATATAATAATGATATTTTCCCTTAAATGTATAATAACTATTCATTACAGTAGCTTGTCGTATAATCATATAGGATGTTATTGTTCCGTTGATAAACAGCGTGACGGCAGTTTGACAAGTGACGTCATCGCTGTTGCGTGGCGTGAGGTATTGTTTGTACTTGATATATGTAATTAATACGCGTTTGAGTCTGTGGCCGCCTCATTGAGGTTGTGGTTGCAAGCTGCTTGGTGTGAAGTGGTGTGCTTGATTGTCGTCGGTAAACAGTAGGATTACAGTGTGATATCATCAATACAATAATATATATATTAGTATTGTAATATAGTAGAACATCATTGTTTTAGACGAAAACAGCTGAACATACATAGGCCCCCCTCTCTAGCGTTGCTAGATCGACTAGAGCCTCTAGAGAACCTGTCGGTCCATTAACGACTATCGACCCGCCTCGGCTTCGCACGGGACAAATTATAATACAGAAAACTTCCTCGTTTATCGCTCTATCTGTAAGTCAAAATCTGAAATTTGTATCAAAATCCGTTGCTTGGTTTAGAAGAAGAAGAGAAGTTAGTGGAGAAACAGAAATGACGTCGACAGACGCGGACAGTGGCTTTGTGTTATACTATTTCGAGATACATTTTCAATAAAAAGAATATTTAAAAATAACAAAAAACCCGACTGCTTACAAAGCGAACTTAAAAGACGTAAACAAGAAGAAAATCATGATGTGCAGTCGGAGGATACATATGCGCGAGCTGGCTGATCAAAACCAGATGTATCCTCCGACTGCACAGCATGAATTTCTTCGTTTACTTCTTTTTAGTTCGCTTTCTAAGCAGTCGCTTTCTAAGCTTTTTGTTATTTTTAATTTTTTTTTTATTTACCACTTTTTAGGTATTTTTTTTAGAATTGGGTTCATTTACACATAAAAGTGTTTTATATTTTTGAAATCACCTTTTAAAACCCTTTATTTTGATACCCAACATAATGGGTTTGGAAGAAAAAAAAAATTGGGCACCCACAATGTGTCGCCCAAAATCCGCCATTTTACTATTTTCCAATTTTAATGTAGCCAGTGACACTCGCAGGGTTAAGACAAACCGATTTATCAAAGTTGGCCAACGCGTTTGGTCTCTAGAACGCCACATAGGATCAAATATACACACATACATAGACTGATAAACACATTATCCTCCTTCGGCAGTCGGGTAAAAATTAAAAAAATTATTGGCATTGATATACGCTACCGAAATGTCACATCATCGTAAACATTTTTACATTTCTAGAGCTCATGTACTACCAGGTAACATCGACTAGTACCCCATTACTGGACTGCATTTAATCCGATCCTTGTCTAGAATACCTGATACTACCTTAAGACACATGGTGAACAAATTCGGAAAAAATCGTATGGAATCCACCAGACAAACTCGCAGAAAACTAGGATATCCCACGAGCACACAGATCCGAACTCCATTTAAAGCCCCAATACTTTTAACTGCACATTACAGTTTAAATCAGTATCTATTTGTCGAGACTATATGTATACAACAGTATAGCAATGTTAAGATATCTATAAAAGGGGAGAGTCTGCGAGTGTCGTTCCGGCCCCGCAAACTTCTACAGTAAACATGGGTGAAGGGATGTGCCATCTTACTTCTTTCTATCCATACTTAATATAATAAAAATTTCGAAAGTAACTCTTTCTGTCCCTCTGTCTGTTACCTTTCACTCTTAAACCGCTGAACTGATTTAGATGAAATTTGGGAAATCATCCTTAAGGGGGTGGATAGAGGGGTAGAAGTTTGTATGGAAAACCTCCAATAAAATTGCGCGATATAAGATAGATAGATATATAGATAAAACATTTATTTTGTACGCACAAAAGACACAGCACAACATACAAAATCACAATAAATTATTCCAATTTACATGTAAGTTTAAAAACAATATAAAAATAGGTAGCTTCGAAGTACTAATGCTACGCAGACGAAGTCGCGGGCAACAGCTAGTATACTATACTTGCTTCTGCCAGCGGCTTCGCTTGCGTGAAAGTCGAAAACTGCCCCAAGAGAAGATATGCCCGGTATAAAAAGTAGGTATCCTATGTGTTATGCCAGACTATAATCTACCGCAGTGCCAAATTTTATCCAGATTCGTTGAGCAGTTTTTGCATAAACAAGTAAAGAACATCCGTCCTCACAAACTTTCGCATTTATAATAGTTTGGATCGATGTGTGTTTGTTTGTTACTCAATCACGCCAGAACGGCTGAACGGATCTGGATGAAATTTGGCACATATATAGATTATAGTCTGGAATAGCACATAGACTTTTCCCCGGTATTATGTTTGTTGGAAATATTGTTTACCTTTACGCCGATAGATGGCGCTGTTAGGTTAGCCGCGATTTCTGAATCGCGGTGTTAAGAGTCTCAGCGAATTAACTAGGCTCAATATAATTGTAATTTAAAAAAAAGCAATATACATACAGTTATAACACGGTGTTGTTGTTTTACTGGTATACCATCATCCTTGTTACGGTCGCGAGTGCTACAGAAGCAGTGCCGGTTAGTGAACGGTTGTTCAATGTTCCTTTGGGATGATACGAGTAAAACAGTTTTTACAAGGGCGAAGCTGCTGGCAAAAGCAAGTCTTAAATATATATACGCGATTATGTTATCGATGGAGCGAACGGAATAAGTTGTGGGTGAAAGTTATGTTAGGCTGTTTTTTCGATAAAGGTTTTGTGGAATTTTGTGATAAAAGTTCGGTTTGGGTAGTGATGCGGAGGGTGTTGAATACTTTAACTGACAATGTATTTTTGTAATATAAAGCTGTACGATGCGCCATTCCACTGTCTTACTTAATAAATGGGAGGTATGTATGTTTTAGTGGTTATGTGAATTTGAATGTTTGTTGATCAATTACGTCACAACGGCTATAAGTATTTGGATGATATTTGGAACACGGATAGATCGTTTGAGATAGGAAACTTTTTATTAATATTTTCGACTATCACGCGTGCGAAGCTGTTACCAAAAGCTTGGTTTATTATTTATAAGCATGTCAGTTTCTGTGGCAATAATTAATACATTTTCATTCTTTCTTTTTATATTATTTCATGTAAGCAAATAATTGCGTAAGTAGCTATTAATATGACGTTTGACAATTCCTATTTGTAAACACGAACGCCCTTGAACTTAACTTTATCATTATGAGCAACGTAATAAAACGAAAGTGAAATTGATTATGTTTGAATAGATCGTAAACATCGCGTAGGTGTGAGCATAATACCCGATGGTTTTGTTAAGACTACTCTGGGATTTCTTTTTATAAATGGAAAAAAATCGCCCGAAATTTGAATTTAGAATCAGAGATAATTATCAAATTTTGGAACGACAACCTCTATGTCATACATTACAAAGTTCAAATTTCATTGCAAACCATACTTTTTAGAGCTTTGTAATTTGTCTCTTAAAAATCAACTTAAAATAAACTATGCTAAAGTCGATACTTGAGTTGGTTGCGATGATCCTGACAAAAAGTTTCTTTTACTCATAGAATAAATTTATTGATTAAATAGTTTCTACTGATACAATTCTAATAAAATTGTCTTTTTCCAGTGGTTGTATTGTACCCCATCACTATCGCAGTTGAGTTGTACCATTCAATCCCTACGTCATTTTGCTGAGCCTTGCCAAGCGCGCTCTTACTTAAGATTACGTATTGTTTGCTATCAACTTAATTTCTATTTCTATTGACAGAACATTCGCGTAATTGAATCATCTGTCTCTTTATTTTCTAGAACTCTGATTCGAGTTTTCCGAACATTGATTCGGTAGATTAACTTTTAACGTAATCGAATGTTGAGTTAATTAATTGCGTGGAGTAAGATTGTAATTTAGATTAAATGGTCGAGTGCTAGCTTTTGGTTGAAAACTATATTTGTTTTTTTGACCTAAGTAATTGAATGTAGGGTCAAGATAAGAGAGGCACGATACGGCTTATAATTTGTTTTATTGAACAAAATAATGTCCATTTCATAGTAAGAAAGGAAGAAAAGGATTTTAATTGCGTCAAGTACATAATAATATGAAGTACGGTAAATATGAGTCGCAGTGATATCTAATTCGTTAGGACAAACAAAGCTAGTTATATGTATCATCGATAGAAAGGCCTCATATTCACCCTAGGGAAGGCAGTGCAGCAGCAAGGGAGAAACAGAGAGAGGACAACATTGGCACTGTTGTTGGCGCACCAAACACCCTTGCGCCATAAACACAGGCTGTTACAGGCTTAGGCTCTAAATAAGGGACTGTTGAGACAGTACGAAGTAACATCCCCAACATTCTCACCTCGTAGTTAGCACGACTGAATGACTAAACAGGGTGTCCATATTTAATCTGCGCGCCGCGGTCGTATCGGTTTAATGTGCGGCGAATGCATGCATAATTCAGAGCGCACCGAGCAACTTGGCATGGTGTGTTCCGCGGCATAATGCGATGTCTGAGTTACGCTTCCACGCCGCAAATGTTGGCGCCAATGCGCTGTAATTTTCGGTTCAAGACGATTGTTGGCTGCATTGGCCAGCATTGGCCCAATCGAGGTGCGATGTTTGACAGCTGAACAATTTTTAAACAGACGGGGGAATGTAGATGGCAATGGTTTGTGTCTAAGGTTATATGAACGTTAAAGTTGGTATTAAAATATTTCTCAGTAACGCTTGGATAACCGTCATTTCGTTCCATCATTTTAACTGCTTGAGTGGGACGATACTAAAACGTCCACGGCAAAATTACCTTCACAAATGATTTCTGCAAACATATCCACTTCAGTTTTACTATCCAAGACGGCACGATCTATCAAAACAAACAATTCCTCCTAGATTCTAGTTTTTTCTTTAGCAATCGACTCATGTCCCTGGGCAGCGATAAATCGTGGTCATATTGTCCGTTCGCGTTTTTTCGCCATCCCCTATTCACCTGCGAGCCACGTATTTAATCTGGCTGTACTTCGCTTTGGCATGCATCCGCTCTCTGGGGGATTCAAAGTTTAGGGCCCTATAAGAATACGTTGGTTTTATGGCCGCTCTGCTTCGATGATTTTTGAGCGACAAATTGCTTAGTTGGAGACGTGTGAGATTTTTAGTGGTGATACGTGTGGTCTTGGGTTTCAGATTTTGATTTTATTTTTGGCGTGTTTATGTCCATATGGACGTAAACACACGCAAACAGTGGATGGAGACCGCGAAGAACAGGGATACCTGGAAATCTCTAGAGGAGGCCTTCACCTTCGAGAACGAGGGGTTCTTACATAAATAGTAATATATATATATATATATCTATAAATATAAGGTATAAGTTTAAACATAATACTCGTAGAAGATAGTTAGAACTAAGTTTATTTTTGTATTTTTTTGTAAGAAATATAAGGCTTTTTTATTTTTATTTATTTATTATATATGGATGTGAAAAATAGAAGACGGTGGTTTTTGATATAGTATCAATGTGGGTAGTATATTGTTGATATTCTTTTGAGTCCTAAATAAGCTGTATTTGTTAGAAATTGGTGGGTTCACGTTTATTAACGCAGTATGCAAGGAATGAGGATCGACACTCTGTTTTCTCGTTTTCCAGTTCGACTCCTGAAACGTTAGGCTTGCTGATTGATGGATATGTTCCGCTTCACAGTTTGATCTTTTTAAAACAAACTTTTAATGGACTAAAAACTACGAAATGTTATATTTAATGAGCTCAAACACGATGGTGTTATCTTGTTGAGGAGTTACTATGGCCACCCTTCGGCTCCACTATGAAACCAGCTCGAAAGTACTATATTATTTTAATGTTGCCATAGTTACATAAGTACGCCAAGTTTAAGCTTAATCGGATGCCAGAAAGTGCTTGAAAAATCGATTACTAGTTGCCGGATACACATACGAAAAGTTTATATAGCTTGTAAAAACAAAATAAAAAATGGACTCGATCGTCGGCAGGTAAATTTTATTAATATCGTTTTTACGAATATAATTCCCAAAGTGGAATCTCGAGGGTAATATTGTGAACACTGCTGTAAAATATTGGAAATGTTTCTCTTTTACAAGCTTTTATTTAACTTGCAATGTATGTATGTACGAGTATGTAAGTGGTTGACAATGCATGGTTAGCTAAGTGACGTCATTTTAAATCCAATATGGTGAACGGCACAAGATGGCGGTCTAGTTATTTTTTATGCACCGCTATGATATGGGTATCAAATGAAACGGTTTGCTGAGAAGAATACGAAAAACGCTACTTTAAAAAAAAAAACTTTGTATGAATAATTTTATTATTGCCAGTAATTTAATTTAGACCCGTTATATAATTGTTAAAGCGTCCATTTAAATTGACGCTCGCAATTATCAATTCAGTGAAACATTACCAAACTAATAGCTACAGCGTACCAAAATGTAGCACTCAGGTACATTTACATTGTTTAACAAACCGCTAAAATTTATAAATATAGCAACCATTGTCAGCATTAAAATAATTGTAGCACACCCCTTTAACAGCGTCGCGTTATTTGTGTTTAATTCTGTACACATTAACGAAATGAACATCGTTGTTCGCACAGTCCTAACTCAATTTATATAATGAATGCCATACATTACCCGTTTTCTGTTAACAATTCGCTATGAGCACTCCACTTGCAAAGTTTGTCTACGTAGTGTCAACAGCGGCTGAGCGGTGAGCGCTGAGCGGCTGAGGTGGCATTCGTTGCTCTGCCACCGCGCCACGCGGACGTCTCATATTTATTTTATTAATAAATATGTTAATACCGAGGTAAGTAGCGTCGCGTGCATTATTCATCGGGAACGGTGGCTCAGTTGACACAGCAACGGATAGTCATGCAAATTCAATCCGCCGAGATGCGGCCAAAAATTATCATAATTGTGACGTTTTTGTTTCTATACCTGCGCTCAGCTCGGGAAGTTTAATCTGAAGTTTGCCCGACACTTTTAGTTTTGTATAACGCCGTCATCACATCTCCATTTGCAATTCAGATGGTCGGAAAAGGCGGACGCGGCCGGATCCGTTTCGCCTCAACTTCTGCCGCGCACTGCGGGGGATTTGTTTGAAAAATACGCAGGTCCC
Source organism: Orthosia gracilis (assembly GCA_947562075.1). Taxonomy (NCBI): domain Eukaryota; kingdom Metazoa; phylum Arthropoda; class Insecta; order Lepidoptera; family Noctuidae; genus Orthosia; species Orthosia gracilis. The sequence goes on along the minus strand of OX387271.1, from coordinate 20,408,852 downwards.
CGGTTGAGGGAACTCTTTTTCGTCTTTGTACACTGCTTTTCAGCGTAACGACAAATTGAATAATGTTGTAAACGTAGGAGCGAGTTTTCGAAACTTTCGCCTTGCTGATATGAAAGTGGATGTTAGCTTTTCTTAATTCTTTTTTGTCGGACAGTGGGTCGGGCCGGGCGTGGATGTTCCGGGAAAGGTCGTGTTTAGTAGGCAAAGCGGAATAGCTCTGGAACGTTAATGCATGTAAGATCAACTCTGATTAACTGGGGTGACGTCAGACAAAGGACGGACATCATAATCTATCTGTGAGATGTATTTAAGTGAAAACAGAGCAGGGCAACACTGCGAGGAGGCTTAGTGTAAGCGACGTAAATAACTAGCTTAATTCGCTTTGATGCAGGAATGCTGTAAACTGGGATTATTAAACGTAATATCGTTCTGGACACTGATCTTTAGAAAGCTATAAAAGCGTAAATTGAGTTGTTCGCTATGTTCATTAACTTGAAATCGTTAAAATCTGTTTTAATTTTCTTAAAAAATCGAAATTTCTATGCGAGAGTATCATTGCTTTTTTTGTTCCTAATTAGTCCCATGGTCATTAGGTCAGGATCTGATGATGAAATCGTGGAACTCCTCAAACATTATAGGCATACGTATAGCGATTTTGGTATTTTCTTCACAATGCTAGCATTTGCACTCAGAAAGTATAATTAGGTAAAGTGAAACTGATGAAGAAGACTACAGAGGGTCACTGGAACTCCACAGTGATAAGTATGTCATGGGTATAAGATATCTCGAATAGTTAACCGACTATGATGAAGCAAATATATATCAATAAATGGTACTGACGAAAATGGTAACATCAAACTGATCTGATGATGAAGCCAGAAGGTAGACACTGGAAATCCGAAATAAAACAATGTATCCTAGTCGTGTTTGGGCTTATTGGAATCGTCTTGAGATTTACTTTGTTAATAAATGATTTTCATGATAATTTGGTGTACGTACCAAAATTAAAAAGAGAAAAATGAAAAACTTTTTAACAAAAAAATTTACTGACTTCCAAAGCAACACACTACAAAGTGAAAAATAACTTTCTTTTCCGAAGTCGGTAACTGTGCAATTTACTTTTTAACCTTTAACTCCATTTGATTAACATTATCATTTAAACATTACACGTAATACCTCACAAATGAGTAACAAACATATTAACAGCCTTAAAATCGAGTAATACCCGGTCGTAACCGGATATAACCAGTTTTATTGCGCCTAGATTGGAAGTCAAACGTTTACAGATATTATGTGAGTTTTTATAGTGTCATCATCCTGTAAATACCTACAGGGTGTTAAACTTGGCCCTTGAATCGTAAACGTAGGGTGTTGGATCGCTTTTAAGCCTACCGATCAGACTTTATGTCGCAACGAAGTGTCGTTTCGGATTTATGACATGATGTGAGCCTGTTAAGTGGGTTGTAAAGTTTTATGTTAAAGAAAATTTTACATAATCAGCTTTGTAGTGGACAATGGTTGGCGAATGTTTTACTGAGTGTAAATATAAGAGATGGTACGAGTATGGATACTTCAACACATCTTTGCCCTCGGCGCCATGTGTGCGTGCGCTGTGCGTACGCTTGTAAATACACACAGCTTTGTGTGACTGTGGCGCACACAAATTAAAGACAGCGCAAACAACTATTATAAACGAAATATACTAAACGGATGAACCGATTTTGATTTAGTTTGTTTTTGTTTAAAAGGTGACTTTATCGAGAGTGTTCTTAGCTATGTTTGATGAAAATCGGGATATTTTCGCAAGATATCGTGTTATAATTTTTAATTACATGTTTTGATGGATTATCGATCTAAGCATGTTTACTTCTAGATACGTAATGTAGTTTATAAAGGTATTTGTGTCGGTAGTTTTTTTTTAAATTTTACTTGTTTTTTAAGTAATTGTATTTCTAGAAATACAATGCAATCTCTGCTTTGTAGTGTTATTATTTATGAAACCTTTTTAGCAGTTACAGTTTCATTGCAGGAGTAAATATGAATAAAGTTGCACTTTGCCGTATTTTAAAGGGACTACGATGTTTTGCCGTGTGTTCTGAATGTCCATTCCGTGGGTGTTGCGTATGGGCAACTCACTAATAATAGCAATAACATCATTTTGTAATAAATTCTGAATTCTTTCTGTGTTGATGACTATGGTTTAATGTAATATTTTCTTGGCCTCACACGTAGTCAATTGTGGAATAAATCAAAATAAGAGTCTTAGGACGAATACCACGTAACTTTTATAGTAGGAAGGTTTTTTCCTGCGAATAAATTTTGATTTTTTAAAGGTTTCTTTTATACAGTATCTATAAATAAGCACATACTGATACCAATTTAGAAAGCAACGTCAAATTAATCCAACAATTCCAAAATAATGTGCTCAGGGTTGCTGTTAATGCACCCTGGTACATAAGAAATGTCGATCTTCACCGTCACCTTAAAACAGAATTTGTCACCACCATCATCCAAAAATTTGCTGAAGCCCACGAACACAGACTTCATCGACATGTGAATTTTGAGGCTATCAAGCTGCTATGTAATACAGACTTAGTGCGTCGGCTAAAAAGAACTAAAACTTTTGATTTAGTGATATGTACAAAGTGAATGAATAATAGTGATAACGCTGTGTTTTTATAAATTGTATCAGACTCTAAGAATGTGCTACGGAGTTGTGCAAAAGTGCAAATGTACACTATTCTTAGTTTTAACGTAATCTATCACGTAACATATTAAGTTAAAGTTAAATTGCTTATTAGTCTTTTAGGCTAGATCGTAATTAATTATTAAGAATTTTGTTCTTAGTAAGAAAGTATATTTAAAAAAAATGCAGTATCTGAATGGTGGTAAAATCAGCCTTCAAAGTAATTAATTTTCCTAAAAACCTATATACAAAAATGCGAAGACGTTGTGTTACAAGTAGTGTTGAGTAGCACACTCTTTTAAAATGAGGATCGTGCGAGGCACTCTTTTAACTAAGTGTGGTACCACACTGTGCTACCACGAATGAGGCGAGGCGGCGGGCGGTGGTCTCTGACTCTCTGAGTGAGGGAGGTCTGTTGTATGCGAGCGAGCTGTGTCGCGACTCTCGATGTCGTCAGCCACACTTGACACTTGGGACTCACTCGGTGACTCATCGGCGACGGTCGGTAAAGCGCGTCACACAGCTCGCACCACTCAAGAGGACGAGGGAAAGAGAAAAGTTATGTGACGTCGTCAATCTTAGACAAAAGACGCGATTAAACTTAGACGTTAACTCGTTTGCTTAGGGTCTTAAATAAACTGGCAATGAATTAAAGGTTTAGATTGCATCACATTCTACTCCCTATGAGTAGCACTTTAAGAACTTACGTTCGTTCGTTCGGCACATAGCACATGAGGCGTTTACAACGAAGAATAACATTGACTCGAACTCATTCTCAAAACTCACAAGTGTTAACGTGCTTTGCTGTTCTGTGGTCGCACTGTGTAGCTAATCTGTGATGTGTGCTACTGTGCTAGCACATCAAAATAAAAAGAGTGAGTGACTCTTTCTATCGAAGTGAGTCACTACAAGTGTGCTAGCACACGTGCTGAGTTACCCAACACTAGTTACAAGCGAGCATAAAAAAAAAACACATTTCGAATGTGACGTTCTATTTCCAAAATTCCTATTCAATTTTCGTACGTCTACGTCTGCCAATCAGGGCGAGGGCGCGTGGCTCGCTTATTTCCGTTACGGTAGTGTTCGTGATTTTTTTTTCGCGGCTTGACGTGGACAAACTTGCTGCATTCATCACTACGTCGACAAGTAGAGTTAAGAAGTGGTTGGAATGGATGTATAATAATAGTTTGATGTTGGCTTCGCAGTAAAGAGTGAGAAGTGAGAGGATAGTTTTAAGAATTTGAAAAGCATAATTAATTTTTTACTGAGATATTTATTTGTTGCTTTAAAATGGATGAATATAGTATTATTAATCTATTAATTTATTATTTATTTATTATATACTTTATTGTACACCACAAAAATATGTACAGGACAAACATTCACCAAACAATTGTACAATGGGCGGTCTTATCGCACAGGGCAATCTCTTACAGACAACCTTTGGATGGACTGTACGATAGGAGAAGAATTTAGGGCTGTCAGTGTACAAAAAAAAAATTAATGTGTGGTAGGTAAAAGATTTGAGAAAATCCTGCCGCTTTGTAAACACTTTATTGTTATTTTTTTAAACAAATCGTTTTAAAACTGTAGTTTTTGTCTACAGGAAGTAAAAGTATCATATATCTACCAGCAGTGTCGCCAGATATGGTGATACACATTTAAAATGTAAGAAAATAAATAACTTAATAGCTACTCGACTTCTAAACATTCGTAAGTCTATGCGGAGGACCTATACAGGGGATGTTTTAGCAAATGAGCGTTGGCTCGAAGTCGACGAGGCGCCAACTGAAAAATTTGTACCACACGTACACATACAATCACATACTGTAGATTTGGACGTATGTATGTGTGTGCGGTGCGAAGGGATATTGCCGTTTTCAAAGTAATTCGTATATATCGCGTAATGGAAGAGTGGAAAAAAAATACGGAACGAAACGTAAATTGTAAGCCACCGAATACCCGATCGGAAGTAATGGTTTCTACTAACGAAAGATAAGGAGCTTTAAAAAAAGATTTTATACTTATTCTCAAATTCGCAATAATCAATTCATGTCATAAATCTGTATAAAAATCGTATTTGTACATCGAAAATATTTCCAAAAAAAAAATTAGGTGTTGGTATGTTAAAGGATAACCAGCAGAACCCATTTCCAGCTTTTCTGGAACTTTTTTCTGGTTAGTTGTGCACGCATCACGTAAAATGTACGAAACCAATGTAGACAACTTTTATACATAAAAATTGTGCGTAACTTTAAGTATTACTTAGTTTTTGTTTCATCGCAATCGGTTCAAACTATCAAAAATTAGATGAACTTAGAGAGTTTAAGAAGTAAAATATCACACACACGCAATTCAGATACTCGGATAGTTGAACTCCATATTCGATAGATGGCGTCGTGCATTTGACGTCATTTTCAGAATGGCGGTGTTAAGATTCTTCGCGTAAGATTGACCCTAGAAAAAAAAATTATAGGTAGATAGTGTAGTTATCAAGGTGAGTAGGATAGGCAGTTGACGAGAGCGAAGCCGCGGGAACAGCTAGTAAAATAATATGACTGTTAAAAATAACTTTTCCTAGAAAACATTTCTTAGATTTTTAGAGGTAAAACGCTTTCAAAATATATTGAAAGTTACGTCGACTAACCTGAAATCTTTTTAATTATCGAGCTCAATACAGGCCCTTGTTAATTTAACAGCTCGAAAGGCAATGAACGAGGGAAAATTTCTAAAGATATAATCCAACCTCGAAATCCACTCGTTCATAGAACGTTTTTGTATAATCAAAGTTTTAATTGGAGTATTAATACGCAGTACCTGCTACTACAGGACTTTGAAACTCAGTAGACATACATATTGTGGAGAGTTTACGGGACTAGGTTATGTTTCAAAACTTGATGTATGTTGAGATATAATTGAATGTGTTTATCTGATTATACTTATTCAGATAGAGAGACAAAAAAACAAGCGATTGGATAAAATGCATCTGGACCATGAAAAAGAAGAAGACACTATTTTATTGAAAACAGAACAGCTATGCTAGTTCCAAAAATATAGAAAATATTCATTACAGTACAAAATAACTGCGAATTCTCATTAGTAAGCCTCAGACAAACAATTTTGTAGTGCTGTAGTGCAATCAAGTATAGAATAAGTAGCTTCTGCCAGCGGCTTCGCCCGTGTATGGGAACATTATACCGGGATATAAATTATGTGCTATTCAAGACTATATCTATTTCTGTGACAAATTTCATTTAGATTCGTTCAGCCGTTCTGGCGTGATTGAGCAACAAACATCCATCCATCTATCCAAACTTTCGATTTTATAACACACTATAGAGTCTTTTATATCTAATCTTTCTTTACACTCCTTATTAAACCAAATATGCAAACAGCAATAACACAATACTGTTATTTCTGTATAAGTACTCATTACATTACATAATCACCAAGAAAATCGCACAGTTCCCAAACAAAACCTAATTTCGTGTGTTTCCACGCAAACTTCCAGCTAAAACCGTTTAAAGAGATTACTTTCGTTTTGTACAAATATTAAGGGACTGATTGAGTTGAAAACTTCTTAATTACGTCAGTCGTAGCAACATTGTTCTGATTGGTTCATTCTGAGCGGTGCGTGCGATACGGCGCATGCCATTGGTTAAAACATTCCTGAATAAAGCTGGTTACGTTTTTTCAGTAAATGTGAACTATTTGACGAATCCGTATTGTTGTAAGTTTTTCATGTTTGCAGTTCCAAGATTGTATTCGATTTATGAATATGATTCGTAGTATTTTTATGAGTCGTTTATTATTTTTTTATTCGCGGACTTGTTCAATGGTTATGCTTTTGAAGAGGTTTTTCTTGGTAAGAGCTGAAATGGTTTTACGGTTCATGCAAATCTCACCCAAATGATGTTAATTCATTGCTGCAACTAATATTGATACTTGCTTACCTGAAACAAGAAAATAAAATGTAAATTTAAACAAATGCCATTTAAAATAAATATTAATATCAATAATTCATAATGTAGCAAAGATAAGTGATAATCGAGCCAGAAATGCAGTTGAAAATCAGTAGCCTATTTAATATGCACAGAGATATTAGATAAATACAATCAGGTTCCTACGAAACACGTAAATATTATATTCTAAGGAAAACCCGGTTTACAGAGCATTACTGATTACATAAATGATTTTATTTCTGTAGGTTGGTTTGTACAAACACTTTTAGATGTCGATAATATTAGATGAGGTCGGCATGTCCTATCTGACTAAGCTGAGAAGAAAGGCCGAAGCAAACTCGTTAAAGTGCAGACATAATATTGGTTAGATCATGTGAAGCCCATGTAGATTGGTGTCTGAAATGTAGACTGACTATCACATCAAATAATCTGATTCAATACAAATCCCAGAAATGGTTTATCTCAGCTTATACCGTTTGTTGCCATAAACAACATAAGATATATCGTATCATTTTCACCAATCTAAGCGGTCCATTTATAAGGGGATTCGAGTGAAATGAAGTGGCGACAAATACCGGCCGTCCATAACGCAAACATCAATATATAACTAAAATAAACTCGACCCGTTATGACGGATGGGATGGTGTATTTCCTACACAAAATACAGAATTATTGTTACAAAAATATGAGATATGAGGCATGTTTTGTTATATTGAAGAATTTCTAGCCTGTTCAATGGGTGTAATTTATAGTTGTTTATTATACAAAAAGTAGAAAAACATGTTTTAGTGATATGGAAAGGTTTTTACCTACAGCGGTGTCGAGAATAAACAATTTGAGGATCATATCTGTTGCTAGAGCACTCCAAAGAGGTTTGTGATGTTATTTTCGAGTGTCATTTCATTGTTGTAATGTCTGTTCCGATACCGAGCGTACACAATAGAACACAAAGGACTGGTAAACATAAAGGAATTTAAAGGATATTTAAATTATGTAGGTACTCCATACTTGTTGGTTATCAAACAAAAGAGGTAAAATATTTATTTAATACAAGCAAAATCTTGTATTTTACATGTGGGGTTACTTCTGTGGCTGATGATATGGGTTTCACCTTACAGTTTTTTCTAACTTTGTAATTTTTTTCAAGAGCCAATAGTATCCCGATTCCGTAATGCACTAAGTCACAGATTCCATCACGACCGAAAAGAGTTGCTAATCCATTGCTATAAATTTTGTTAAAAAGACAGTCAGTTAATGGTGTGTTTTACGCCGTCGAGTAGACGGCGTAAAACACACCATTAGTAGGTACTGTTGAATTGTCAAAATTAAATGCAGAACCCTAGATCCGTAGTAGAAAAGAAAACATAAAGTCATAATATTGGAAAACACAGTTAAGGTTCCCCTAGTCGACGGCACAAACTATTTTGTGCGCTGGGTTATAATGCATGCTATCTCATCCGACAACACGTGCGAAAGAGAAAGTTGCTGTGATGAGCAGTAAGAAGCTAGTTCGCGTACGAATTAGCACTTCTGCAATTTTTTTCGAAATGGATGATGATTTAGGACGAAAACGAGCGCGCGAAATTTTATAAACAGACCTTTGGGAGTCTAGATATCATGAAAAAACGACTAAATGTATATTTACAAAATAAAATTAAGAGCATTGTTGAATTACTAATCTATCCCTGTATGGAAGCCGTTTTGCAATTTTCCTTTTTCTTATGGTATTTATTACCGCCCAAAGATGTGTAAATATTAGTGTTAAAATATGGAACTTTCGACGCTCATAACTTTCAAAGTTTTTTTTTTTTTTTTTTGTTTCCATACAGGGCTAGATAATGATGAGACAAATTGTTATCATTTATTATTTTGAACGTACATCGTCAAACAGAGGAGTAATCGCCAGACTAAATTTGTATAGAAGAATGATTGAATAGTGTGTAACCTTAACTGTCCATCAGCAACATCACTTTCATATCGGGCGACTTACATCGCGGGGTCTCGGCGTAAACAAATATTTTTTTCTAACAAACTCATCAATGTACGTGTTTTCTTTGCATCGTTCGGAGTGCACCAAGCACCTCTTAAGGCGCGGCATCGATGTTTTTTCAACGCGAAACGCACACAGTCATGTTTGTATTCGATCATGAGTTTCAAGTAAAATGGTGTCGAGAACGTTTTGAAATGGGTAATGTTACTCTATTACCACGTTTTGTCAGAAACGTGCTAAGGACGTACTCGGGTTTTTGAAAGATATTTTTTTAATAAATTAAGTACTTTCACTGTAAAATTATATAATGGCTTTAATAAATAAAAACTATCCATATTTACGCAGTAATTTTTTTTCTTCTATAAAAATTAATATTTTGAACTTTTTGCCTGGAGGTGCCCTTCAGCAACAATTACTTATATTATTATGAAATTGCGTGTTTGTGTTGAATATTTTTTTATTATTGTCGTTACTTGCTTATATGAGCATGAAAATAGCAGCTGGTACCAAGACAACTGTTTTTCATAATAAATAACACAAATGAAAATTATAAAAATAAAATGTCATATTTTTATACCCATTTTGTAAGATAAGTCAACTTTTCAATTTTATCATTCAGGTTATACAAGAGCAAATCGCCAAGCCACTATCTGCAGTCAAAATAAATACATGCATGTTATTTGAAACGCCTAAATTTCTACGTAATCCGAAGACCACATATGCACAACATGTAGGCATGTACGGAAGCCACAACAAAATTGCATCCAACCATAAAGCTAGTGCACATTAATTACAAAACAACAAAACCTGCATTACGTTAAGTAACCGAACACATTGTCCGCACATTAAAACAAATGTAAATTAATAAGCACACAACTACTTATTAAGTTTTAATGAAGCAATAAATTAATTTGTTAAAAATTCATTGGTAAAAACCGTTGATGGGGGTTCGGACGGTCCGAACACTGTAAAATGGCCGAGTGCGCGTTAATTTTGGTAATTGTTGTATACTTGTTATAAATTCAGGAGATTAAGCCATGCTGCTCAGTGCGTTGTGTGCGTGTCCGTTGTGTGCTCACCGCTTTAAATTAAGACTATATTACGATGATATATTGAAATTGATATTAAATATTAATTTGGTTTTTGTTGGGATACTGTGTAGTCGACGGACAAGCGTGGTTTTATGTGTTGATGAGAGTGCTTGGGATGGAGAAGTCGGGATACTGAAGTGATATTGATGTGCTAGGATTGTTATAATTTTATATGGCAAGAAATATACTTTAGTTACAGTCAGTTTATAGATACGAAGAAATATAAAGAAGAATGCACTCCAAGTCCTCTCGTAGCTATTGGTGATGGTTTGTTAGTTAATACGAATAGAATAAATGTTCCAAGTAAAAAAGATACATAAATGTATACAGCATGTTTGTTTTCCCTCCATCTACGTCCCGAACATTTTTCGTGCATTCAACCCGTCCAAAATAAATAAACGAAAATAAAACAGCGAGTATGGCATAAACGCGATCTAATAAAAAAATTAGATGTCATTCCACCGTGCAATCGTCGTAATGCAATCGTCTCGGCCGATAAAATAAAACGTCAATGCCTACGTTTAAATAAAAAAAGAATAACGTAAATTCTTACAGGCTGTACACAAACAAAGGCGAACGCCTTTGCCTCACATGAGGAGTGTTTGCAAAAATTTCGATCGCCTTTTATCCCCTGCCTCCTCTTAACCCCCTAACGCCCGTCGCGTACAATCATAAGTGTTTTCTTTGTGGATAGCGGAGCCAACAGCACCCTTTAACGTGTTTATCCTTTTCGGTCGAGCCTCCCCTTTATAAACGAATATTTTGACCCTGTTTTTATTTTTTATACTGTGTTATTGTAACTGAAATGTTTGTATGGAGGTATTCTGTTTACCAACATAGGAGTTAATGGACATACAGTACTTAGTACACAAACGGACGTAACTGTGGAAGCAATCAGTGGCGAGTTTTTTTTGATGAAAAATGAACTGTGATCTGTTGTTTAGTAAATGTTAGCTGTATTTTTAGTACTGGTGCAAAATATAGGATTTTATATATATTTTTAATAAAATGTAATTTAGATAGTAAGGTAAGTAAATCCAATTATTACCTAAATCATTTAACATGATGATATATCACTTGTATTAGTCCCATCCAGACAAACTTTAAAAATATTTCATAATAATAAAGCACCACAAAATAATATAAAATCATCGCAACATCATTTAAACTTAAACCTATTTTTCTATTACAAGCAAATACATTTAGCACCTATCTAGAAGCAAGAAATTTCCTAATTCGGTAATAGAATTTCGGTTTGTTAGTGGACCACGCGTTGGGAATACGTACCTCGTACGTGGTCGCTGCTGGCGATGTGTGGTCGCACTTCTAGCGGGGAATGTTCATTAAATCTAGTAGACCTTTTCAATAACACTAGGAAGTACCTAAATAAGTACTCAAGTTTAAACGTGATATTGGGATGTTAAACAAATAAATAAATGCTCAGAGCAGCATTGAAAGTTGAATATCTAAAAACGCGCTTTAATTTAGTTTATTTAGTTATTATCTAGTGTCAGTATGTAGTACGAGAGTTTAGTGTTGCAAGCGTTTTAAAAAAAAAATAAGTTACAATTCTAGAAATCTCTTAATTACAACGCCTCATATATGTTTTGAATTGAAGTTTTTCTATATAACAAATTTTTAAGGCTTTCGATAATAATATTAAGGTATTATTGCGAAGCAGTTTTATTAACCACTGGCTTTTCACCACGGTTTCGCTACCGTAGCCCATCCGTCAGGACTCGTTTTTGGGATAAAAAAAATAGTCTATGTCACTCCGGAATAATGTAGCTTTCCATAGGAGAAATAATTTTTAAAATCGGTTATATAGTTTTTGAGTTTATCCATTACAGACAAACTTTCAAACAATGAAATCTTTCCTCTTTATAATATTAGTGTAGATTTATCTAGTTTACGACAACTTAAGTCAAAACTAAATAATACAAGGAAAAAGAAACTTGAGATTCATAAAATAAATTGAAACAAACCAATTTAGAATGCTACCATTTTTCACTGCTTGTCGCTACAACTGGCACCCCAAACACCGTTGTTGCACGTTTTGCCGGAGGCGCCGCTGGATTAAACGGATTACACACCGCGGGATACGCGTGTTTTTATCACGTAATAGCTGCCAAAGTCACCGGCTAATATTAAATTGATCACATTTTATTTGATATTAATTATACCTTTCTGATATTGAGTAAATTGGGATTGAGGAGCGATTTAGAATAAAGTTACTAAAACCTGGGGGTCTTTAAGCCAAGCAAGAGTGAAAAGTTACTTCTAGGCAAGTTTGTTCCATTCTCGACGACCATCAGTGACATAGGCCTTTCAATAATAAAAATGTTTAAAAAAATATGTGACTAGAGGGGCGAATAAGCAGCTTGATACAAGGAGGAATTATTGCAAGTCTATGGTAGACAAATCATTCTTATTCTTTATTGTACATAAAACATAAAAACCTACAAATACAATAGGACATAACTCATATGAGTACAGTACAGTACTGTACTACAGTACTGTCTTTCCTTTCATTTTTAAAATCCATCCAAAAGTTGTCTTGAAAAGATCGCTTTTAGCGATAAGGCCGCCCATTGTGTCACCCAGTGTAATTTTTACTTCTTCTATACTTTCTGTAACTTATATGGTGTACATAATAAAGAGTATTCTATTCTATTCTATATCCGGCGTACTTTGCCCAGTTTAGAAGACTTTTCTGATTGGAAAATTACATTCTCAGTGTATATTTTTAGTAAAATAATAATTAGATAATTGAGAACACCGAACTACTCGTATGCTAAAATTAAAAATAGTGTACTCCGAAATAAAATATAATGTATCAAACAAAATTAATAGAATAGACTTCCAAGACCATACTTGTAAGGAAATTACAACAAAAAGAGTGTGTACCTAATACTATCGGATAAAGCACACAATTTCCGCACAAATATGACCACTTGTTTTAATATGTTTATCAGCTCATAGTGGCGCCCCAACCCCTGCTGCACGTATCGCCCGAGGCGTCGCGGATTAAATGGATTACAGGCGTCGAGACACGCGTGTTTTTATCACCTTATCATTACACCTAGATGCCGAACACAACGTCCGGTGTTTTATTATTTTTTTGAAAAAAGAAAAAGGAACAGATTTTCTTAATTTTTTTACAAATGTATTTATTTCGATATCTGGAGTCGTTATTTTACAACACGAGGGTTGGCTAGGGCAGAAGTGGCATCTTTGGATACCTGAGTATATTATTACGCACTTGTTTTTTAAAGAACCACATTTGAACTCGTAAAATAAAAGCGTAAAAAAATTGTGATCAAGTTTTTTTTTTTATGAATTCAGAGTAAAGTTAGTTGCCTTTAACTGTATAGTCAAAATGAAATTAAGAAGTTTTATGTGCTGCCTGTTTCGACCGTTTTATCTAGAACGCAGATCCACTTCTAATTTCCTCCTCAAAATCCAGTTAACCTCGATATCAATTTAATAAGCGCTAAAACGTTATACTTCGAAAATTATTATCTGCTTTAAATTTTAGTGAGGATTCCTGAAACTATAACAGTATCAAAGTTTATTATAGTTTGCCTAAGTAGTGCTTGAACCGGCATTAGTTCCCTAACTATCCGTAGCCGAGGATTGAATAACGGCGAACACTTCAAGGAAATGACGTGTGGATACTCTGGTAATGCATAAGTAACAGTATAGTACTGAGAAGGTTACTTACTGAAGGGAACCTTAGAGCTTGAAGGCCTTGGGTTCGATTTCGTTCAAATTTTGAACCGGTTTGAAAAATACATCATAGAATGTTACAAACAGCAAGCAGGCTAGCAGAAAATAGTTCTGGCTGGTTTGATCAGTTATTCGAATTTAGAATACGTCTAACAATTAAAAATAGTCAGTTTAATTTCTGAAGTAATGTGTCCTATACCTAATAGCGGTCATGTAATTTTTTGTTAGAGAAGGAAGAAAAAAAGGAAGAGAAAAATGAAAATATTCTATGTTTAAAATACGCAGGCAAAATTTCACAGACGCCATTTTAATTAAAGCCTCTTTTAATCTTTACTAAGGCCTTTGATCAATAAGATTAACAATACTGCAGAATATACTACTACTATATATATTCGGAGTTTAAAATAAATACACAACCTTTACAATATCGATTGAATTAATAAATAAATAAATAATCTTATGATCTGGTAAATAAAATGGCTTTTCTTTTACAGATTTCCAATATTAAGATCATACAGAAATATGCTTTGATGTAAATCGTAAGGATCTTGGTGCCTTGATGTTTTTTTGTTTTAATAATAAAAATACAATAGCTACTAACAGTATTTTTATTACCAAACAATACCTCTTGTAAAAATATATAAAGAAGTCTATCTTTTTATTTATTTTGAAGAATTTTATCATTGATTGGGGGTTAAAATAAAGCCAAGACAGTTGAAAAGGATGCGTGTAGAGCACTAGGCTTAAAAATCAGTCATACATCAAAACCTAAACAGTCTAAGTTGCGTAAAGACTCAAACTACATGGTCTTGTTAAAAAAATAGCTGGCCACACTTATCTATGGCAATTAATCATTTTTATTTGTTTAAAGCCACCAAAGCTGTAATATGCATAAATTAATACTCAAGTACTCGCTTCGATCTTGTTACACCGGGGTAGCCATTTTTATCATTAGGTTTTATAAGGGCCAGTCACGGCATGCGAGCTTCGTAATTATATTGCCACTTGACGTTATGGCATTATATGAAGTCATTATACCCTTGAATTTATATTTGTTATGTTAAATATAGATTTAATGTTTGAATTGTATTGTGATTTGTATAATCGCGTTGATAAACTGTGAAACGTTACATTGTGAGGTCATTTATTAGCAAGCTTTTATTTAACTTACAATGTATGTATGTATGTGTGTTCGGATCAAATCTTGCAAATGAATCTTAAAGCAGTTATCCTCCAGCGCTTAAAATGAAATGTTGCATACACGTTTGGATGACAATGCATGCTTAACTAAGTGACGTTATTCTAAATGCAATATGGCGGACGGCCCAAGATGGCGGACTAGTTCTTTTTTGTGCTATGCCATCACATGACTACCAAATGAAAGGATTTGCTGAGAAGAATACGAAAAAAGCTTGTTTTAAAAAAAGATTTTTTAATGAATAATTTTAGTTTATGTGATTTAAACGTCATTGCGACTTAAACAATTATTATGAATGTTTAAGTGATTATGATTGCCAAAGTGGTCTAATGCTTAACAAAAGTGATCCCAGCATATGAATAAAAAAAAAATCACTGAGTATGTGCTAAGCGTTTTACGAGCGGGTGCTACGGCGTAGCAAGTTCGTAGCACTGTTAGTTTTCTTTGTATAATAAATAGGCAAGAACATATGTTCCAAGTCTTACAGATTTTTAACATAAGCGCTCAACTTTATATACTAAACAATAGCGAACTATTTTCCCTTCACTTGTTACTCAAAGCCACCTGGCTTATACCTACAACTATTCCTTCTATAACACGGAAGCAAGGAAGGAAATCCTCATCGTCAGAAAAACGTTCACAAAGATTTCTTTTGAGCCTGTCTGTGAGAGGTGATCATTATACATTTATAGACGACTGGCTGTGAAAGATTTCTTCGACATGCAGGCATCCTTAGGATAATTTTCAAAAGCTGGTCGCCTTACAGAGTTACCGCACCGTGTTAATATAATGGTCTGCTCCTAAATGTTTTGGAAAAGTTCTCTCGTAAGACCATTTTCTGTTGTGTTGAGGTTCCAGCGAAAATGGAAGAAGATCAAAGGCTATTGTTGCAAAATGTATTTTAATTATGATAATATTTACTTTGTATCGTGTGGCAAAGATTTCCATGAAATTGTGAACTGATTGAAATTTTATTTTTTGGTTGGGTGCGTGATTGCGAAATATAGGTAGGCATATATAGTTAGTAATATGTGGTCTACAAATAATTATAGTTTATTCATATTTAACTTTGAATGGAATTGGAATTTTGGCGCCTATTTAGTTTCAAAATAGTACCTACATAGTTTACAATTTCGGAACACAACGCTTTTGTGTTACTGTTAATTTATTAATATTGGGAACTGTTTTAATTGAAACTATAATAATATATATTGTACAGCGTCAAAATTCTCGAAAAAGGCGTACGTTGATTGGTACGATCCTACGACGTAATAACGCGTTTCATAGAAATTGTTTCACGGATTACAAAAAAAAACTATGAAAACTCGTTGTCGCATCGTGCCTGTATGCGGGAGCCATAAGACGGAACCATCCTTACGTGGCGTGGCGTGTCGCGGCGCCTTCCGATGCAGTTGATTGGCTACAAAACTCGTTGCGTTATGACGTAGGTTGGAACAGACTCGTTTGATTGGTGGATCGCGCGCCACGCCAAACCGTGACACGTAAGTGTGGTTCCGACTTTAAAGGTTGTTGCAATTTAGAATATATTTCATATACACTGAAAAGATAACAAAATGACCAGATTTAAGCTGAACAGGCCAATAATAATAGACGAAAACATTATAATCCCCCCTCCCCCCCGCTAGCCCTCTCCATTACCAAGCGTTTTACTTGGCGCGGATAAATTACACAGTTATGAATAAATTTCGCATAAAACTCGGAACTGCACCTTTACATGACGAAAGAGTAAGTAAGATGGACTTATGCTGGCGTTAGAGAGGGACAGACGAACCGGCAAGTCATAATACGAAAATTTCATTAAGAAGTCAGGCCACCCCGAACAGTTTTGCTGATATCTAGAATATTCGGGCGTACTTTATTAAGACATGGAATATCTTCAATTTCTGCAGATGATTTTAATATAGTAGCGCTCTGCAAATGTAATTATGTAATGAAAGATTTCTCTGGTTAGGTTGGTACTAATGTGATTAAACTTTTCTGTTTCGTCATCGATTTCAGAAGTTATTATGAGGTTAGATGACGTCAGGGAATTTATAGAGCGTGAGTAATTATCGTAAAATAGATAAGATTTCTTTTTGGTGAAAGTTTATCGCTTTAGTTGGAGCTGCTAATAATGTGCTGCTTAAAAACCTCAAATAACATTTTGTTAAACCATGACACACAGGATGATTTTCAGAAAAAAAAAAACAATACTTTTTAAACAAATTAGGAGCATGATACGATGCTTACCCTTTAACCAATCAGGACCAAAATTTCCAAAAATGTTCAAAACACACTCACAATTAATTACGGCCGTGACGTAAATTTTTCCAGTTAATCAAAAAACTGTCGGACTTTTCGGAGGGTAACGTTGGTATCTCGTGACGTCATTAGCGACCTACCGAAGCGCCAAAGCACCTAAGTTGATTTCCGAACGAATTTAACTTAATTTACAATTAAACCGTGGTCCTCTGTTTATTTTTTCGGAGCACTGGCTTCTAATTTTGAATTTCGATGGAAGTTTGTTTTTCTTATTTTTGTTACGTTTTGTTTGTGTTGCTGTTACCGGCTGGTCACAATTTATTATTTTAAAATTCGATGTGTGTGTTTGTGTTGTCAAGGACATAAAAAGGTGACTTTTTGCTGCCGCCGAACTGATTTATTGTGAGTTTGTACTTTTTGTGTCAATGAATTGATTTGGTTAGTGTTTCAAGTTTTAAGAAAAAAAAACTTTTGGTAATCGCGGGTTTTAAAAAAAGTAAGTAATATGGTTTTTGACAGGCTGAAGTAAAATTTCAAAATGCATATTTTAGAAACACCACAGACCGCCCAATTTTTACTGCCTATTAATCTTACAACACATACAGTATCAGAACCCAATTGACATTCAAACGCCCTCAAAAATTTGCCACAAAAATGCGTGCACACGATCACACACCCTCTCATCCTATTACACGAATTATCATATCAAACGGTAACCGAAGCATTCGCCATGAAAAAAAAACAATCATTCAAAACCTTTCATCCTCTTATTAGAGAGAAAGGGTTAGTATTCGGTGGCAAACATAATTTTGGCGCTGGTGTATACAAATTTCAACTTTAGGGTACTGTAATAAAATCGCTTTGTTCTGCAGTGTAACGTTTGTTGTGATGTAACGAGCTTACCTCGAATCGCAATCAAAGGTTCGCCTATTTAAATAAATCTAGATTGAAATTCACAATGGAGTTTTAAGGGAGCCGTCGTCAGTCGTTATCGGGGACGCACTCGGTTCGCTAAAACGGGTGCAAACGGGTCACAATTTATTGGTCCTCGTTTTGCATTCTCGGGGAAATAATGTTGTTACAGACTTGTGTATTCGTATGAATGGGTACAGTTACTGAATAAAGTTTGCGCGCTGAATAAGTTGCCAAGTGATGTACTTTTGTCGTGTAACTCTGTGGTACCTATTTAACTTATTGTATAGTATTTTTTCTAAAACACTGTTTACGTAAATTAAAGAAAAACAACAGAAATTAACATTGAACATGACATTGACATATTTTCATTATTTTTCTATCAACACTTTAGCGAAACATTAAATACACACATACCCTCAAACAAAATAAAACGAAAAAAAAAGTGAACCCTTCAACCGCCGCCCGCCGGCCCTGGCGGGTCGCTACCAAAAATTATGGACTTTGCCAGCAAAATTGGGTTACCGATGGCTATATAATGAAGTGCTGAACTTTCAGGTCATGTGTAGAGGCTTCCTAGCGTAATTGCTTCTGATATACTGTGCCACCGAAGCCGACCGAGCGGCCCCAATGATAATGGGTTCTCCCCATAGTTTTAATCTTCTTTATAGGTGACCCTTTTGCTAAGTTTCGAAGTCGTTTCACCCCTATTATTTTATGTTTCAGTGGTGGATCCAGGATTGTCGTTTCGAAGGGGCTTGAACAAAACATGATAGAAATTAAATAATTGAAAACGTAATACTTATTTAGTTAAGGATAACTGATGACAATTTTATTGTACCTTAGATAGTGTAAAGCTTGTTGCAAAAAAGTTCAAGTAGAATAATATCAAGTTCACTATAATATTTGTCACGCAAGAAGCAGTGGCTTTAGGGAGGGCTTGTGCCCCGTAGGCCCCCCGGATCCACTACTGTTATGTTTGTATGCGTGCTCTCTTGTGTGTGTAAATTGAAACGGATACCGTGGTTCAGGCTTGTTGATGTCTGTGATCGTTAGAAGTTAGTGCTTAGATAACTGATTTGATAGGCTTTAGAAGCCGCAGCTCTGAAAGTTTGTAATGTGTTTGTAACTAAAATAAAGTACTGGAATAACGTGTCTAAGTTTTATTTGGGGGATTGAATAAAATGTCTGTGTTTGTTGTCTGTATTTTGTTTTTATTGGTACTTAAACTCTGCTAAACACAATCTATTCTTTGAAAATCGAATATTGGCTAGACAAATTTTGTGGAATTGTGTACATTTTAGTACAATAATTATAGAAATAAGCTATGCTTCTGAAACCACGGATTTTATGGTTTCAGATGCGTAGTTAATTTTTTAGTTAACATATTAGTAGTAATTTGTTATAGTCATAGTCAATAGAGTTGATAACGGGGTACGAAGCAGCAAATTCTATTTACTCCGCTGGGTTAATTAGCAAAAAATATTGGACAAGTATTTTTGCTTATTCAAATATATAAAAATTCACCAAGATAAAGCGCATCAAAGTTTGGGAGTAGGGGCTTGTGAGGTAACTTCTATGTAAAAAGTGTACCAAGGCGTCATAATTTTTTGTTAACGTGACAAAGAATACGTGTCCAATATTTTTTTTGAAATCTAACTGACGGCAAAAATATTTTTTTAGTCACTATCCCTATTCATCAGCTACTCCTATTTTATCGCTAATCACTGTAAATGAAGCTCCATTATACCCGCAACTGTTCAGTATACATCTACCCTTAACAGCCCATTGTACAATAACAATACAACCGCCCCCCCTAGCACTTAGATGATAGTAACTAGTAGGTAGTTTAGAAGTTATAAATCTCATACTAGAAACCCAATGAGCGATGATTTTTCAAAGCGAATCGGGGAGTGCGAGCGACATAAGCGCTACAATTAATTTAACAGGCGTCTCCGCTTGGGTACTGGTTTGGTGCTAGGGAGAAGCGGAAGCGATTTTGTTGTGTGATATAAGATTGGTTAAAATAAAATCACAAATACGAGTAGCTTTATTTTTGATAAGACATTAGGCCATTTCTTTACATACCCATTTTTAACATAACATTAATGTTTGAACAACAAAACAAGTAGTTTTTTTTTTAAATCGATGTCTTTTTTCTTTCTAAGCCAAGTTTAAATTATAACAAAAATATTTTTAAACACTACTATACTAATACAATACTACTACAATACTACTACTAAATAAATAATATACTTATAAAGAAAATAGTATGTTTCTTTAATTTGTACAACGCCTACCTGCAGGTAAAACAGTGGCCATGTACTTATGTAGGTACTCGACAGATGACGCTAACCGCCAAGGCGGTTGGAAAAGCAGCTTATGTTTGGAGTTGACAGATGTCACCGTGATCGGAATATTCAATATTTTTTATCTAATATGTTATTGTAAAAAGCATAAAAAGGAATTGGTTATTTAAATAATATACTTTAAATGTCGTTTCTTTGTTTTCAGGTAGGAAAGTGTGATTTAAATTTAATGTGTAATAATTATAGTGTGTTTGTAAGTACTAAAATAAAAACTTTGTTTTCAGAGCAACGCAATCGTTTATTTGAACTTCAATTCCTAATAAGTTTGGAGATATTGTCTTATATAATAATAATTAATATACTAATTCTGTGAAATGGGAGCCAAAATTAAGTTTACTCCTATTCAGCTATAAGGGAAACTGGGAGCCAAGCCAAAATAGCAAGGATATGGGTAAGCAGATGATGATAATTTTAATTGAATTTCAAAGTCTTGCTATTAGTAAACGACCGTAATTAGTACTGTTCTTGTACCACACGACAAAAATAAACTAACGCGTTTTTTTGGTAGCCTAAGCACTGCAACGATAATGATGTTTCAAGAAACAGGGTTGGGATAAAAGCACCATGGATCTACACTTGATTCTGATGCCTTTATCTGTATTAAACTGGATAAGTCTAATCAATGAATTGACAAGATTACCTTCATTAATAAAATAAAGGTAGAATTCGCGAATATGTATCCTGCGACTGCACACTATGATCTTCTTCTTGTTTACGTCTTTTTAGTTCGCTTCTTAAGCAGTCGGGTTTTTTTATTTTTTTATTTATAACTTTTTTGCTTTTTTGAATTAGGTATATTTAAACAAAAAAGAGTTATATTTTTGAAATGACTTTTTAAAACCCTTTATTTTGATACCCTACACGATGGGTTTGGAAGAAAAAAAAAAATCTGTTCCCCCACAATATAGCGCCCAAAATCCGCCATTTTTCTATTTTCATATTTTAATGTACACATACATGTGACACTTGCAAGGTTCTCAATTGACGTAAGAATCATCAAAACGAATCGATTCAATTGACGTAAGAATCATCAAAATGAATCAATTGACGTAAGAATCATCAAAATCGGCCAAGCGTTTGGTCTCTAGAACGCCACATAGGAACAAACATACATATATAGACTGATAAACACATAACACTCCTTCAGCAGTTGGATAAAAATAGAATCTAATCACAAAACCGCCTACATTTCTTAACTTAGAGAATGTAGAGAGTAAACTGGGGCAAAATTGTGAGACATTAATCTTTAGCTCACGCGAAAAGTATTGTACAGATAGCGTGGGGGACTGAGATGTTTGTGCCGACTTCGAGAAACAGTCGAAGTGGTATACAATGATTACACGGGGCGCGGAATGAGCTGTGTTTAAAGACCGAAGCCCAAATAATATTCATATATATTTAACACACGTTTTGTTAAATTGGGAAATTGATTAGAATTTTTAGATGGACAGATCAATTGGTAAGACGTGGTGATGAATGATAGAGTAAGGCGGTCATCGAGTGACGTCCAAGGACTGGAAGGAGTGTTGGTCGTACGGCGGCGAGATGGACAGACGAAATTGTTGCTATCGTGGGCAGAACTCGGATGGCGCTGGCGCTGAAACGTGGGAATTGGCTCAAAAAAAGAGAGGCATTGAGGATTAAATTAAATAAAATTTCTATTTTTTTTATCATGGTAGTGCTCAAAAAAGACTAGTCCGCCATCTTAGGCCGTCCGCCATTTTTTTTATTTAGAACGACGTCACTTAGATAACCATGCATTATCATCCAAACTAAATGTTTATGCAAAATTTCATCTTAATCGGTGAAGGATAACTGCTTTAAAATTCAGTTGCAGGATTTGACCCGAACACATAGGTACATACATAGCAAATTAAATAAAATGATGACATCAAAACAAAATTGTCCATCATTATAATACCTATCTTATACATTTAAACAAGCAAATCTTGTATATATATATATAATTTAACATTATAAAGCTCAAGAGTTTGTTTGTTTGTTTGTTTGAACGCGCTAATCTCAGGAACACTGGTTAGAATTGAAAATTATTTTTGTTTTGGATAGTCCATTTATCGAGGAAGGTTGTAGGCTATATAACATCACGCTACGACCAATAGGTGCGGAGCATAAACGAAAAATGATGCAAAAACGGGCAAAATGATTCCTTTTTGAGAGCTTTCGTGCGCTATATAAGCGGTTAAAGTTACGCAACATCCATGTATGTAGAGTAGGTAGGTAGCCTGTTGACGGGAGCGAAGCCGCGTGGGACAGCTAGTATTATATATAATCTGAATCTCGAAAACGGCTTCAATGATTTTCTTGAAATTTAGTATGCAAGGGTTTCGGGTGCGACAAATCGATCTAGCTAGGATTAATTCTAAGAAAACGTCGTTTTCTCTATTTTCAGCCGAGCAGAGTTCGGTCGCCCAGGTACTAATAATGATAAGACAAGGCTTCCTTGACAAGGAAAAACCGTTTATGATTAATAATACGTCTTATTATTTCTTCTAATTTCTCTGCCTTCATCGTACTTTTTTATGTAAGTAGGCTGAAGCCATATTATGATTATCTCATGGTAAAAGTTCCCAAACAATGGCAGAAATATGTTTCCACACAAGCACACAAAACTCTCTTCATAAAATTAAGTATCGTCGTAAATTCCCACATAGCAGTGTGCCGCTACCTTTACCAGTATTAGGGTTCCGTAGCCAAAAGATTAATCGCAGTGCTCCATTGCTACACATTAAGTAAATTTCTAAGCAACACACATATAAATCGTGCTTAACGGGCGTCGTTGAGAAAACTGTAGACTTTACCCTGTTTTAGCTGAATTCAGAATTGTTTACAGTTCAATTGTTGGTATTAATTGTTGGATGAAAGTTTGTGTTCAGCCTTTGTTTTAATGTTAGTTGGTATTGTTATTGCTAAAAGAACTCGGCGTTAATACGACTTGACTTAAATGAATCGTATTGTTGACCTAGAAGGTGAAGTTAGTTAACCTCTAAACTTATCTAAAGATAAAAGAAATATTATTAAAAACATTCTTTTAAACAAGCTTTTCTCGTATTCTTCTCAGCAAACCCTTTCATTTGATACCCATATCATGGCAGTGCACATAAAATAACTATTCCGCCATCTTGGGCCGTCCATCATATTGGATTTAGAATGAAGTCACTTAGCTAATCATGCATTGTCATCCAAACTAAAAAGTGTATGCAAAACTTCATCTTAATCGGTGGAGAATAACTGCTTTAAAATTCAGTTGCAAGATTAGATCCGAACACACATACATACATACATTGCAAGTTAAATAAAAGCTTGTAAAAAGAGCCATCTAAGTTTGATTGAAAAAAGATGAGCTGTACCTAATATCAGAATACGTTCACAAAAGGCAATTGCCTCTATGTCATTATACTAATATTTCAGTGAGATAAATATAGAAATCGGGGCAAGACTATCAAATAATTCACAATTTCGAAGATATCAGACCAGAGTCCAAAATAACGTCAATAAAGTATAAGAGACAAGTGGAACGTTTTCAGATAGTATCCAGCTTCCGCCGCGCTACACTGTTACAAGTTGGCACCATTATCCAGGTCACTCCAAATATCAGACATATACCATACAAAACGCTTTCCAACTACGTTAAAATACACTTTTCCATCAGATTGTAACTCCTAACGTTTGCATAAAGAAACTCAGCTAGCTTAGCTGGGAGTAGTTCAAATGAAACTGGAGCACATTCCAGCTACATTCGCCAATAGCGGGTAACAGATTGCTCTAAAATACACCAACCAACTTTTGAATTAAAAGCAATGCGACAACTCTGTGTACTGTTATTCTGCTATTTCTCATTTAGCCAACGACTAAACGCGGATGCGTCTGACATCGTGGCTTCGTAATATCCTGTCACTACATTGACCTATTTCTCGCCCAACACAACCCGACACAGTGCCGCTCTGTGCACGCCCTACGCCTAAACTTACCCGCCGAACCGCCGTAAATTAACACAGCAAGCTTCTGTGGCGCTTGTTGGAAAACTTACACTGTAACATTACTTAAATCTTTATTACGAAAGCAATAAAGGCCATATTTAACGTTGTCAAAGGTTTCGTCGAAATTAAAGCGTTGGAATGAAAGTTCGGTTGTCTTTTTGGGGTGGCACTTGGGGTCTTGAAGAGTTTACTTAATGGAAAACGCTCTTTTGCCATTTTAACTGGAATCCTGTCTTATGAAATTAATTATCTATCAATTAGATTTTTTTAATCTAAATAAAGTTAAAGTAAGTTTATAAAAAAATAAAATAAAAAAAAAGTAATATTTTTATAATTGTTCTTATTTCAGTATCAATACCTAATTATTAATAAGGACATGCAATAAAATAGAATAGAATAGAAATATATTTATTCGACACAGGCACAACATAACAGCGACAAACATTGAAACATGGGTAAAAGACAAAAAATAAGTGCAAAGACAAATTGTTAGGTTAGGTCACTTAAGAATTACGCCCTCCCGCTTCACCCAGAGCGGGAGAAGTCATTGGATGGCCCACGCCTAAAAAAAATCATTCAAGTCATTTAAGAATAACTTAATAGGTACATATTTATTCGGCATTTATTTTAAAACCAAGCCAGGAACTAGTCCTGTAAACCGCTGGGTACGTCAGCTATCAAGAAGTCCTCCAACAAAAAAACAGATGGCGTTACTATCGCTGAAAAACTTCATGAAAAAGGAAAAAAATATTCGTTCCAGCAAATGCACGTTAATACGTAAAGTAAAATAAATGTTCCTTATCACTGTGACCCAAATACACTTATATTAACCTAAAACCAAGAGTTACCGGCCGTATGACCAGTAACGATTGCTAGTTAGTTTATAGGAACGGATAGTTTTATGAGACTTTATGTTTTTTAACCGACTTAACAAAAAGGAGGAGGTTCTATGTTCGATATTATGTATGTTTTTTTATGTATGTTCACCGATAACTCCGTCAATTGTGTACCGATTTTGAAAATTAGTTTTTATGTTTGAAAGAATATGTTCCGAAATTGGTCCCATTTTTAACCGACTTCCCAAAAAAGGAGGAGGTTCTATGTTCGACTTCATGTTTGTTTTTTTTTTTTTTTTTTTTTTTTTTTTTTTGTGTATGTTCACCGATATCTCCGTCAATTGTGGACCGATTTTGAAAATTCTTTTTTTGATTTTTAGAATATGTTTCGAAATTGGTCCCATTTTAATTTGGTGAAGATCTGATGAAGAACTTCGGAGATATACAGCAGAACTCTTCAATAAATGAAGGCAAATCTCTCGGGATTGCTGCAACCGCATGTCTTTTTATTGTTTATACCATTTCATAACATAACATCACGCCAGTACGCTCTAAAGGGGTACACAGATGTGTACAGCTCACCTTGAAACACTTTCATTTCACAGGTTATGATCAAGTTTCATGGCATTCAGTTAATCTATTCTGGCATTACTACCTCACTAAAGCAAGTTGCTTAATAGGAACAACTAAAAAGTAAAAAATAAAAAATCTTTTTTACAAAAAAATACTACCGACTTCCAACTAAAAACAATACAAAGTGAAAAATAACTTTCTTTTTCGAAGTCGGTGTCCATAACGAAAAAAATTGGTACCTACCAAAGACACCGACTTCGAAAAAGAAAGTTATTTTTCACTTTGTAGTGTTTTTAGTTGGAAGTCGGTAGTATTTTTTTGTAAAAAAGATTTTTTTAATTTGGTGAAGATGATGAACTTCAGAGAAATACAACAGAACTGTTCAATAAATAACGGCAAGTCTCTCGGGATTGCTGTAATCGCATGTCTGTTTTTTGTTTATACCATTTCATAACATAACATCACGACAGCACGCTCTAAAGGGGTACGCAGTTGTGTACAGTTCACCTTGGTACACTCTCATTTCACCGGTTATGTTCAGTTTCATGGTATTCGGGTAATCTATTCTGGCATTACAAGTACCTTACTGAACTGCTTGCCTATTAGGTAGAAACAACTAAAAAGTGAAAATTAAAAAAAACTTTTTTACAAAAAAATTACTTATTTT
Organism: Orthosia gracilis; assembly: GCA_947562075.1. Classification (NCBI taxonomy): domain Eukaryota; kingdom Metazoa; phylum Arthropoda; class Insecta; order Lepidoptera; family Noctuidae; genus Orthosia; species Orthosia gracilis. The sequence continues at coordinate 20,382,579 of OX387271.1, read as the reverse complement.
TGGAAGTCGATGACCATAATGCAAAAATTGTTACCTACCAAAAACACCAACTTCCAAAAATAAAGTTATTTTTTTACTTTGTAGTTTTCTTATTTGGAAGTCTGTGGTCTATTTTTGTACTTTACCTATCATACTACCCTCCTTTGACGACTTCTGGGAATATATAGGGAGGTAAATTATATTGTTACTATCCGTAATATGAATGACAAACTGATTTTGCTTTTCATTGAAACAGTTTTATTAAAGACGATCGTTTTGCTGTTTACTTACTCTCTCTAAGTAGTTCTTCGAAAGTGTGGGTAGTTTTATGATTTTTTTTCCTTATACTACTGTTTTTCCATATCGTTTTATATTATTTTTGTTATTAGATATTAAGTGAAATGTGTGTGGGGAACTTCTGGACCAAAAAGACAGATATATTTTTAATGTTTGCCTAGAATTTAATGTTTTCTATTGATAAATAAATGGCAAATCTATTAAATAATTAGTAACAGCTGTTCCGTTGGAAATAATTTATGGACGCGTCGGGAACATAAATATCCCCGTGTCATATTACGGTCATTAATACTCGATTATGCATATCTCTGCCGACCTCACAAAATATTTTAAATACTAAGCTTTTTCACGCAGCTTCACTCTTGTACCACAGTAATCGTGTTTGTTATTCGGGATAGAAAGTGGCTTATAACCTCCTCAATAAATTAATCGGATCCTTACTTTCAGAGATAATCTTTTACAAAACTCAAACAAACAAATAATTTGTAAGTACCGCTTTATAATATTAGTTTCTATAAAAAATATTGCGTTATTTGTTTCGCTTCAGGCCTTGTACAAGCTCTCACAAATTCTAATCACCATTATCTTAATGAGTACTAAGCCCCAATTCATAGAAACAAAAATAAAATAGAAAATAGTACACGAAATTATATTAAGGGCAATTATAGTAGAGACCGATTTCAGAGATACAGGCGTAAGCACAATGAGAGGTATTAGGACCATTGGAAGGCACAGTCTATAAAATAAGAAGGTCAAGCCCCGTCCTAGAATCGGGATCCACGAGAAAGGCATCGCCAAATTGGTAGTTAAGACTCTGGAGCAGACGGGCGACTGGATTTGACGTAGGTGAGAAAATAATGAAATGACCGCTGTGATCCTTCAAGGGCTTACGAATTTCTGTACCTGTGTATGTCGTGGAATATTGGTCATTTTTTTTTTTTTGAGGCAAGTTCTTATGTGTAAGTCGTTCTTATTAGAACTAGCTAGCTACCTATATCAGAATTATTATACATTGTCAATTTTGAACCTTATAAACCACTAGCTTCTGCCAGCGGCTTCGCCCGCGTGAAAAGTGTTTTATCATCCCAAGGGAACATTATACCTAGATAAAATGTAGCCTATGTGTTATTCCAGACTATAATCTATCTCTGTGCCAAATTTCATCCAGATCCCTTCAGCCGTTCTGGCCGTGATTGAGTAACAAATATTCCTACATCCATCCAACCATCCAAACTTTCGCATTTATAATATTAGTAAGATGTGGCCGATTCTGAGAGACAGGGAGACAGGGACCGAATCACCCGTAGGCATACGAAAATTATTTACGATTTTTTTGTCCCCTAAAAATCGCAAGACTGCGCTCCCATCCTTCGGGTGCGTCGAATTTTTCGGTCGGTCATTCGCGTGACCGGTTCGCATTAGTGCAATGAATCAAATTGAATAAGGCCGCGACCACATCCGCGATTGGAGGAAACGCCCGTCGCTTTCCTAATAAATAATCATTGTAACTAGTCGTGCTACCGAAAGTCGTGTTAATGGAGTTTTCAGGCGCACCACTTTGTTTAGATTACGAAATGATTAGAATATACCTATTTAGAGCGAGGCGTGAGCTAATGGGTAGGCATATGCTGTAATTGATACAATTGCTTTTATAATTAGTCTAGATGTGAGCTTGATACCCTGTGTGTGACGTAACTACGTGAGCGATTAAAAGGACTTACACAGCCATTAATTAATTATGATTCACAGAAAAGCCTTGCGTAGTTTTGTTGTTAAATTCAGTTGACTCTCAACTATTTGTGAGGCGTGGTTAAACACGATCCTCTTAATATAAAAGCATACTAAGAAACGTTTATTAATGTTAGAGAAGTTCCATCATCGAGCCAAAATTAAAGTTATTAATAGTAACGAAACGATACCACTGCCATTTCATTATTGACAAGTTTCAATTCACGCGATACCATTAACCATTACTTGGTGCTCTAACCGCTAACCCTAAATTGAAGCTCGCACATTTCAAACAATATTCCAGCTAACACTTTCGCCGCTGTGTCATTACGAGAGGTCGTAACGACCCCACAGTGCAAGGATTAGGGCGCACTCGCACACCAAGTTCAAAGTCGTACTCTGAATTAATAGGGTTATTGTGGCAATAAATACGGGAGGCGCCTAGTTTGTGGTGGCCTGTGGTCGGATAAATCAAGTGGGCGAATGCCGCAAGATGTCCCGTGCTACACCCTTCCGTCTCTCAGTGGGATGTGGTCGAGGGTGGAGGAGATAGCGGGATAAGAAACCGAGCTTTCAAGAGAATTGCCTTACCTACAGAAACCACTAAGTGTGGCATTAAAAAGGGAACAATACCGGAGATATTTTTTTTGTACCTACTTTGTTTAAACTAAACACACATGTCCATAATGATATCTTTTGTATTGAAATGGAATGATTCTGTACGTGCGAAAGAACATTAATTTCCTTTTTGTACCTACTTTGTTTAAACTAAACGCACAAACATATGCTATCTTTTTTATTGCGAGGACCTTACGACTGGGTCACCGAATAGGTTTACCGTGGTTTTGGGCCAAATATAATATTTAATATTTGCCATCGACAAGAAGAATGGGTTGAGTTTTGATGATTTAGGTACTAATAAAAGTCTCTGAATGAATAGAAGACAGCAATTTTCAGTAGAAATATTGATATTATCTTTGTAGAACAGCCGCCCAAGTTTACGCCTTGGGCCAAACTTCCAGACCAAAACAGCCAACTTTAAAGGCCATAGTAAAGTGAGCGTAGCGGTGTATTGGCTATGTTATATTGTTGAGTGTACTGAGCACTGAGCTCATGATACTCGTATGTACCACTCAACTTATATGGATACACGAGCGAAATGCTCACGTCGTTTCAGCTAGGTGTTGAGTTTCCGCCGAATTATGTAAAGCGAAGGATTGGACTCACTTTTGAGTATTTTTAGACAATGAAATAAATGAATGTGGCTATCTATCCAACTTACATACATTCTGTAACAGAACACAAACCAAAGTTTAAATTGGTAAAATGGCAAGCAAACTATAAAAAATTAAATTATGTAACAATTAAATTATAACGAAACAAAGTAAAAACACATTAAATATGTACTACCAAAATATCTAAAAGAGTAAATCATTTCCGTATCGAGGACAGATTCGCACAAAGTTATTAAATTGGTTTAGATTTGGCAAATTATGTAAGAAATCATTGCTTGGTGCATAAGGTCGCTTATGATTTGATTGTACTTTTTTGACATTTTATTATTTTGGGTTTTCATCCACCCTGATTTTTATGACATTTTATGATTTTACTGCACTTTTTTCACATAATTTTATTTTATTAATCTTGATCTTGCAAGACATTTTATGATTTTATTGTATTTTTGTTGAAATTATTTTATTGTTTATACGTCTCTGACATTATTATTTTTTTTTTATTAGATTTTTTATGATATTTTTATGACTTGATAAAGATGACGATCTATTGTTTTTTTTTTGGTTTTTCTGACATTAACTTACTATCAATTTTTTTTTAATATATAATCAAAATGTGGAGGAGGAGGAGCTCGTGGCTAAATAATAACAGCCGCACGGGTCGATCTTCAAGGTTAAGCAACGCTTGACGAGGTCGGTCCGTGGATGGGTGACCATTTCAACATACCGAGTTTCCTCCGTGCCTCGGAAAGCACGTTAAGCCGTTGGTCCCGGCTGTCATTTGAAGATCTTTGACAGTCGTTACGGGTAGTCAGAAGCCTGATATCTGACACCAGTCTTGCCAAGGGGTATCGTGTTACCCAGTTACTGGGTTGTGGAGGTCAGATAGGCAGTCGCTCCATGTAAAAACTGGTACTCAGCTGAATCCGGTAAGACTGGAAGCCGACCCCAACAATAATTGGGAAAAAGGCTAGGCAGATGATGATGATATAATCAAAATGTTCTTTATATCGATTGAATTAATATAAACAATTTTGAAATTTTATATTTGTACGCCTCGATAGGCAAAACATGTATGTGCTACAAATTAAGTCAACATCTTGCATGCATAAGGTATGTAAACACATGTTATGGCAAATAAATTATCTTTATGCAGCGAGCAGTGATTTCCAACTGACCGAGCTCTCTTTTAATTTCTTATCCGGCTAGTTCATCAACAATTGAAATGGACCAAAGAGGTCACAATTTATGCGCGGACCAAACCACCTGAGGCCCCTAAAAGCTAGGGGTGACTAATTTATTGCAGCTTAATTTACTGGACATGTTTTATGTAAGCCTTGAGGGTCCGAAAGAATGTTCTGGTGTGATTTGCATGTGTTCACGTCTAAGTGGCCTTTACAACTGGACAAGGCCCACTGGCCCATGGCGTTGATGTATCGTGGCCTGGAGTAGTGTAGCGAATTAGTGTTGCGAATTAGTTGTGTGTGTGTGTCGTCTTAATAGTTTTAACCCTTGCCTGCTTCGGTTTTAATGTTTTAGAGAGGCCATTTAAAATAATTGGCTCGTTGCGTTTGGAAGTAAATAATTTAGTGGGATACGGTAAAGAAGCTCAGTATGCCCTTAATGTTATATTGATTTAAATGCATTAAAATCTTTGACTAATGTTGTTTAGTAACTCGTAAGTGTTTTTCTAGAAAACAAAACTGACAATAAATTTATCATTTATGATAAAAAAAAATATGTTCGTTAAATAGTAACAGGGCAAGGACAGTAAAATGTTTATTTTTAGAAATTCAATCGAGTAACGAAGTCGATACACAAAAGTACACAATAATTCCCGGCAACACACAATATTATTAATAATACGACGGTAACAGACATGCTTGATTTTCCTTCAGTCTGCACTTGACATAAATAAATTCAACTAAAATTCCCAATAATTATTTTAACTTGATAAGTGGTCGTATGTTTTTGTGCGGGTTTTTAAACAATACTCGCTGCGGTGAGCTTTGGAGGTTTAATACATATAAGAGGGAAAAACCTAGTCTGTACGAGTCTGTTTTGTGCGAGCGAAGTTAATTTACTAATTGGTTTTGTATAGGTACCGTGACTTTCAGAGGAGTTTTGTGATTTCTGCTTTATACGAAAAAATAAAGTTACGTATTAACGTATTATTTTGTAAAGGTTTCATAGACAAAGATTTTGAATTGTATTTTATTCTTATTAGAATACATTATTAACTTGAAGATATCAATTTATTTGTAATTGTTTTGGATTTGCACAAACTCATTTCATGTCAGAGATAGGTATATTTTAGTAATAGATGAACTGTTTATTACATTTATGGCAATTTGCATCTATGACTGAACAATAGTAGTTTTGTTGCCAACCTATTTTGGTAATAAGGGTCTTTTACCAAAAATAACTTCGACCTTTTCAAGATCAAAAGCCGAACAATCCAAAGTGATCTAGCACCACTTAACAATCCTCGTGGCGATTCAATTTAGCAGAAATATCTGAGATTGGCAAGTTCAGGCTAAACGCTTCCGTGGACCGACAGACCCTAAATTATCTCGGACCCAAATTGGACGTCCGTTAATTATAACTTTCCTGCTGACGTGTTCAGTAAAACTGTGCACTTCAATTAAAAGTATTTTGGTATTAGATGGCCCGGGCCTTGTTGTCTAATTATAAAGCGTTATGGGGATTACAGAATGTTGCCCACTCCGGCCTTCATTTTGTGGCTGTATTCGGAATAATTGAATAGTACTATTTTTCGTTTTTCAATCGAAGTGTTCGAGGTGAGTCGACATGTGTTACGCTATGTACCAGGCACACATAACTAGCAGGCTGTGATCTTGATTCTACGGATAGTCGATCGAGCGACAGCCAGCGGAAACTTAACGTATTATACAAGAAAAACTTTACTAACTAGCGCCATTTGTATCACAGCAAAATCAACTCTTTCAAAATGACAATAAATTCTAGAACGAAACACGACCCATATACAATGTATTCCGCACAAAAGAACACACTGGAAACGAATTTAATTTTTACTTAATCAGTAAACAGAAACCACACAAGTACAAATATCCAGTATTTTCAAATGGATGCGAAAAACCAACACTGACAAATGAGAGCTCTGATTTTACATTCACAAGCCTGTTCGCATTAATTCAAAGATCGATCCCATCAATCAGCTAATGAAAAGGCTTCCAAAAGGATTTTTATTCCATTCATTTCGATGCTATTCAACATTTTCAAGATTAAGCACTTAAAACATTAAGTGCGAGTTTAAAATATGTGAGTTTGTAATTTAAGTGCGATTAGATTTCGTGTCTGGAATAAAAAAAAAATATTAGTAGTTAAGTACGTTTTTGCAAATCATAGTGTGCGGCTTACAAAGGGGAAATTTACAAGTCCGTTATTAGACCTTTCGTACTGTATGGATCAGAATGTTGGGCTAAGAAAAAGATGGATGAAAAGAGATTACATTTAGCAGAGATGAGAATGTTGAGATGGATGTGTGGAGTGACGAGAATAGATAAAGTGAGAAATGAGTATATTAGAGGAAGTTTGAAAGTGGCGCCAGTGACAGAAAAGTTGAAAGGAATCCGTTTGTCATGGTATGGATATCTGATGAGGAGGGATGAAACGCATGTTCCTAAAAGAGTTATGAATATAAATGTGGATGGATGGAGAGGGAAGGGACAAGGAAAAGGGAGTGACTGATGGTGTGACGAGGGACAGGACGGTATGGAAGAAGAAAACGTGTTGCGCCGACACCAAGTAACATGGGACAAGGGCAGGAAGATGATGAGGGTGCGGCGTTGTGGTGTTCTGGTGACGGTGTTTGACCATGAGTCAATCATTACACTAACTGAGGCTGTAAATTAATATCAAATTTAATTTGTTGGCAATCCTGCACGGGGGAAAAGAACAAATAAATATGAACAATTATATGGGACGGATCCTGCAAATACCAAAAAAGCGGCTGTTCGTAACATTTTGTATAGCTATGTGGACAAATGTACTGTACAGTTGATCTTTATATTTTACAGTTGATTCCATAGTAGAAGTTGTTATTATTCATGAGTAGATTATCAATGAATAAAAAAAATTAGTCGTTATATTAGATATTTACCAAACAAGCCCTAATTAAGATCAGTGTCACTGGTATGTGTGTAACAACCCAAATATTTGAAATTCGAACCCTAGTTCCAATTCTACCCGCCATTAGTAATTACTGCTTACTTTGGTAATTGCAACGACATTTGATTGGTCGACTGTGGTATATTCTGAATTCTAATTGGCTGATTAGGGTACCTTAATGGGATCGAAAAACTTGATTAACTTTATAAAGTGTTGTTTAAATGACATTGCAAAAGGTGATCGGTGAATTGAACTTGTCTGTACACAAATCCATGTCCAAAGTATTTCTGAAAGCTTTTGTGAGCAAATGAGAAAATACCATATACTTATCTACTTAAAGATTTTACGTTCGGTACCTAGTAAATGCTTTAAAACTTGAAGGCATAAAAGGAACCGTAAGCCTAAGTAACTACCTATATACATTCCTAAATACAAAGTATAGGCTGGTACCGCATCAATTTAAGCGTAACAAATGAAAAAATGCTTTTAGCACCGCTGTTTATTACTCCTGTGATTGGAAATTCCCCAGGATTTAACGGATTGATTGAAAATCGACACAAGATTGCGTGACGCGCCTTAAAATCAAAATTACATTACGTGAAGATTGGTTGACTGGAATATAGGAAAATAAGCACAATTTATTTATGTCTAAGTAAAAAAATATTTCCAGATTGAATGAGTTTGTTTTAATGAATGCGAAAAGATGATCAGAGATGACATTAACATTGAAAAATTTCGTTTTCACCGAGACAATTTTGTTATGAACATATTTGCAGAGAGTGTTCATTTTAAAAAGAACTTGTTTATAAATTGCCCCGGGCAAACCCCAACCTTCGCCCCGACAATCAGAATAAAAGTTGCAAAAAACGCGGCTAGTGCACCCTTAAAATAAAAATAAAACAAAACAGGTTTTAAGTCCAACTCCGAGTTAGACCAAGTTCGAATGAAGAGGACTTTTTAAAGAATCCCGTTTGTTCCTTAATAAAAGAAAGTCGGGGGCAAAAAGAAGAGAATTTGACATACGCGCCTGATAAAACCAATAAGGGACTTGGAGTGAATGGTTTACAGCCGATTCGGTGCTGTCCTTTTTTAATGGGAAATTCTTTTACCTGGCCGTCGTTTCACAAAAGTTTAAGTAACAACTGCCGAGCGAACTTCAAAAGAAATGAGACAAATTAAATACTGGGCGAATGTCACATAAACCAGTTTCTGTTTTTACTTTGTCTAGTAAGGTAAAGTTTCGATAAATTTTCTTGCCGAAAACTCTGGTGTGTTTTCTTTATTTGGTCTGACACATTCTAAGTAAAATGTCACACAAAACTGTTGGTTCTTTTTCATAAATTAACATAATCTTCTTTTCCTAAGTAAAATATAGACATAATGTTGGGTTAGTAGTAGTAGGGGTAGGTGAAGAGCAGACAAAGGGTCTCCCTATCCATATTTACACGGTTTTAGGTTGTCTGTCAGCCCTTATCTACGAGTGTTAGAATAACTTTTGACCGGGTCAAGAGGCAGATAATATTTCATCCTTTTTGCTGAGCTGACATAGTAACAACGTGACCAAGATTATCATAATATTATGCTTCAATTACCTATCTACGTTACAAGTAATCTTTGCACGAATATTTTAGAAAATTCCAGGAGAAAACTCGGAATTCGTCGTCCGATCCGATCCTACCAAAAAACACCGAAGTTGACCATTACTCACATACATTCCGAAATCTTCACTTCGGATTCCGTAAATTCCGAACTGACAAAAAACTGCACAAGTTGAAATTGGATTCGGAAAAACTAATACTTTTAGAAAGGCTACACACACAAAGGGATTCTTCTCGCGGGCCGCGCATTGCTGGTACGCGTCGTGCCGTGTGCGCTGACCTTAATATCTTCGTATCAAGTGTGTGTTGTTCTTTATGTCGGTCGTTGTTTACTAAAGTGGGTTTTTACTCTGAATATTGAAGCATTTTTTAAAAAGAAAATGTTCTTTTAGGTAAAAATAGACACCACTCACTGTTTTTGGTATATTTTAAATGTTTTTTGCACAGATAAATATAGATATCACTTTTATGGTCCTTACGTATCTTAGGACCAAATGTTTGCTATTTATATGGGTAACTTATTGCCATTAACTTGCGTAGACATACATTAATATTTATACACAATCTTAATGACCATTTTCGGCAGCTTACTTTTATAGCTTCATACTCATTAGACCACTTTAATTACTTATCCTCACACACCTCAAGAGACTAGCGTGCTGAAACCTTCCAAAGTCCACTTCTAGGCATTCTTTCGTACCAACGAGAAAAAACGTAACTACTTCAGAAATATAATTCATCTTGAGGTTACACGTAATGTTAGTAGTTTGCCCTTGCGTGAGAAAAGTCAAAAAGGTGAGTTTTTTTTTATAGAGAGGTCACTTGAAATAACCTTTTTGTCTCTAACTAGATACCAGGTTTTATGGCCACTTTAGCAGCCGCACGCTTCACCACCCGCGTTAAATTAATTCTAAATACAATATTATAAAGAGGAAAGATTTTTTGTTTGTTTGTTTGTGTGTGTGTTTGTTTGTTTGTACCGAATAGGCTCCAAAACTACTGAACCGATTTAAAAAAATCGTTCACCTATCGAAAGCTATATGATTCCAGACTAACATAGGCTATAAATTATTTTCAATAAACTTAGAGATCCTTATGAAAATCCCAAAGTAGCAAAATTTTGCCTATAAAATTCATTATTTGGTAGTGGCAAGGTTGGTGGGTATGTGGGTGGGTAGGTAGGTAGGACAGGTAGGTAAGGTAGATAGGTCAGTTGACGTGAGCGAAGCCGCGGGGGTCAGCTAGTTCTAAATATATTTATAAATTATAGTCTATTCTGATGTATAAGCTGTAAAATTTCTTCAAAATCCGTACAGTAGTTTTTGCGGTTAAGAGTAACATACACCCATCCATCAACAAACATTCGCATTTCTAATATTAGTAGGATTCCACTAAATAAAATACCTACCCTTTCAATCTGTACAAACTTTTTAATAATCGTTCAGATGAGCGACTCTGTAGCAACAGTTCGGCCACAAAAAGTTGTTTGATTTGTTTTTACGGTAATGCTCATGGGGGTCGTTACTGATTTCACTTTCATAGACGTTTTTCGGAATTGGGAAAGTTCTTGGAAACTTTAGATATTTATTTGTTCCTTTACGACTGAAATTTTTAATTGTTATGGGGTCTTCAATTGATCCCTTGAAATTGCTTTTTTAATAAAGTCTAATATTGTCAAAAAATTTAGATAGAACGAATGTAAATTTAGTCATCCAATGATGTTTTCTTTTATATGAAGAGATTCTTTTTTTCAAGGGCTGAAAAAGCTTGAGTGATGTAAAACATAAACACTGGAGATCCGTCAGAAGGCACCAACGGAATACTCTATACACTCGCGCAATGTGTCAATTTAAAAGACACACTGGCTTACCATCGCACACACACTGGCCCATCTTACCAGTACGTCTAAACTAAGAGATTTCTGCTGTCTATAAGCCGTTTCATCTTTCCCTTTTGGAGAGAACAAGAAAAGTTCTCCAACTCCTTTAATACTGGCAATGTGTTTTGTCGCGGCGAACGCCCATTGTTGCTTTGAAACTTTTTTCTTTTTTACCTTTTTTCTTTAATTTTATTTCGGCCTCGCTGTGTTATCTGCCCTTGGGGTTTACACGTGACGACTGGTAATCGTAGCCATTTTGAATAAGTTTACTGGCGCTAAATTCAAAATGTTGTGCGGACATAAAACGTTAATAGTTTTGATACTATATTTACTGGGCGTTACATGTGTTATAAAAATAATAACGCTGTATCCTAGGTTTTTAGTCTAATTTGAGCTACAACGAATTGATGTTGTCATGTCATAAGTTTTTTGGTAGATGGGTCACCAGGATACAGGCTGTGCCTAGTTTGGGACCCGTCGCTAACCTATTAATGTCATTGTTAGTTTTAATCAATGTTTTACGCTAATACTATCAGCTAACAAAATGTAACTGAGTATGATAAATAAACTAATTTTATTTACTTAGATCTGTCAGTAAAAATAAAATGAGTTTTTTACCTTTAAACTATCAAGACAACATCCAATAAATCCACGTCAATTTATCAAAATGTCCCACCCACCTTTGTCTAAAACTTTTGATAAATCAACTTTAGGTAAAAACTAAAAGCAATCGCGAATTCTAAACGCATTCAAAATCGTAACGTAGTCGTGTCGCACAATCTAACAGAGACATCAAGACCTCTCACTTTTGAAAATGAATTAGGGCCGCTGATTTCGTTATTTTTATTCAGTGCCCCAAGTTTCTATTGCTTTTGTTTTGTGTCCAAGTTAACAGTCTTTTGTAAGTTAAGTTAGCCCACAGTTGAGATAATGTTCGTTGAATGAAGCACCTTTTTTATTAAGAGATTTCTATCTAGCAGATTCATTTGAATACTTTTTTTCTTGTTATCAGAATAGCCTCTGTTTTGATGAATAGTTACGTGCAGAGCAACTGTGAAAGTTTTATTAGTTGCATGAGTAATGTTTTTCTCCATTCACTTAATGAAGTCTCGTGAGTTGATGTTTATGTATTGTTTTATCTGACTGGATTATTTATTATTTTCAGCTTGGGTGTGTTGCCCGCTGTTTTGGCATTGGATTTGACCTTTACGGTAGATTCAATAAATACGATGATGATGTACAGTAGCTTCAAAATAAGCGTGACAAAGAATTTCATACGCCTTTGGTAGTAATGCGAAGAGATCGCCTGATTTACAATACACGTTAATATTATCCTATTCCTGTTTTATATCAGGTAAAAATAAATTGAATTAAAGAAAGAATCTTGGTGTTCTATAGCCGATCTAAATTAGTCCTAAGAAATTAAAACTATACCAGTATATCCTTAATTAGTCTAAACGGAACGGAGCAGACAATTTACGCACAAGCTAACCACTGAAAAAAAAATACGGGAATCCTTCCAGACGGATTTAAAAAGAAAAAATCTTTAAACCTGAAGCAAGTGACTCGTTAGACGAATGGTCTGAACCCGTGTGTCGAACGCAGGATGCTCCCTCCCCCTCCCTGAGGATTCTCCCTGTTGACCTCTCTTGTAGTAAAGGAAGGAAGCAGAAGGATAATCCTGAATTATAGGCAAATATTTACTGGAGGAATGAGGACTATTTTTGAAAAAATAAAGGTTAAATTTAAGACATTGTATCTGCTAAACGTCGATGAACACTGTGTCCAAATGAGTCTTATTTTTTTTTTGCATCGATTTCTAACATCCTGTTCGGAAATCCTGGATACTTTTCCTACATGGTCAAGACCTGCACCTGGTGTGGATTATATGGTGGTACCTACCTTTATAAAACTGGTAAGTGTAGACAATTTCTTTCTCGAAGAGGAAAAGTTTCTATGTAGAACGGTCCTTCTGAATCTTTCCTATATATCGGAGCTGTCGAACACAGCCGATGCCTTCGTTAAAATTGCGATAAGGAGTTCGATACGTTACGGTCTAAGTCGGTGTGATCTTTATGATTGTTCGACGATTTTTAGAAGAGATATTTTTATGAAGACGGTATTGTGACCCACCTGTCAACAAGATTTCTTATGAGAATGTGTGAAGGGTCGTCGAAAATAAGGATGGATTTTGCATTGATATGTAAAAATGTATTGATAATCCTAAAGTAGAGCGTAAACATTTTGCTTATATAAAGCCAGAATTGGCCTGGCCTGGTCCTTTAACAATACAGCTCCCAGTCAAGATTAACATAACCATTCAGGTGTGTTGCAATAACCTTAGGACCACGTCTTGATTGCATAAAGCTAACGTCATAGAGGCCACTGTGAGCATAGCCTTTGGCGAGAAGCATGTCAATCGAAACGCCGAGGCCTCAAGGCATCGCTCCAATAAGGACATGAGTCCAACTTACGTGTGTACAACGGAGAAAGTAAACACAATATGCTGGATAACGGGAGAATTCCATAAAATGTTTTTGTCAATGGACAGTTTGAACAACAACGCGATGTACTATCGCTTTGAGCTATCCATTGTTTTTACTGGATTCTTTTGTTTTAGAAATTGCGTTGTTTTTCTTATGTGTGGTTCTCGGATGGATGTTGATTGAGTAAATGTTTTGGTATTCTAGTTTTCTCTGCACGTAAAGTGTCATTTATATAGTGATGACTCTATAAATAAAGAAAATCAAGCATGAACACCTTTAGTGTAAGTAAATAACAAAATATTTGAGTCAATAGACTTCACAGAACTGTGAAATGGACATCATTTGATCACAAAATCGAATTTCCGAGCCCCTTGAAAGACGATCGATCGACGAAATCCCCGTCTTATCTACTTGCTTATTCAATCCTTTTATTATCCAAAAACATCATTATACAAATTCAAATTCCGAATGTAACCCTCTCAATTTGCGGAGGTAGGGTGACTAGAGGGTACATTCTGAAACTTCTCTTATTTAATAAGAAAGGTATTTTAAAATAAATAGAATGTTCGGATTTTGCCAGCGTATTTGAAGAACCGGTGCCTATTTTTGGAACATAAAAAGATTTAGGAATACGAAGGAGTACCATCTATTTATAATCTGTATTTCATCATATCAATGGTTGCCAGTAATAATGAATACAAAAAAAGTTAAACTGATATTTCCTTACATTTCATTTCCTCACAGACTTATGTCTGTTATACAGCACAATAATTACAACTTATCTCCATAACAGTATTTTGTGAGTCCCATTCAGAGCAAAACAAAATCATACTAATTACCCTTGCTTGGCAACCCTACGTCCAAAATAGAGACACCCGTACATTTATTTCAGTCAATAATCAGGGGACCGTCGCAGTAATAGCTTCAGGGCTGTCACAAGCATGCGAGTCAATAGAAATCCTCATACCGGCCAACTTTCGATTCTTCGACGAAACAAAATGAGCGAAGTTGTAACGTAAAAGGAATTGGATTTTCGTATTGAATTGACAGAGGGGTCGGGAGGTGCGGTGAGCAAGAGGGGGAGAGAGGGGGGGAAATAAACACAGGTGAAAGTACGTATGTGTCAATACGATCTGTCAAAGATCGTGACGTCAGACTCTGTATTGCAGTTTGATTGGGCTGGAGTCAATTATTATTGTTGGCATTGTTTTGATATGTGTGTGCACGTGAGCTGTGGAGAGTAAGCAGAAGTGTATTTTATTTTTAGGGTTCCGTACCCAGTGGGTAAAAACGGGACACTATTACTAAGATTCCACTGTCCGTCTGTCTGTCTGTCACCAGGCTATATCTCACGAACCGTGATAGCTAGATAGTTGGAATTTTCACAGATGATGTATTTCTGCTATAACAACAAATACTAAAAACAAAATACAATAAATATTTAAGTGTTGTATGGGAACCCCATACAACAACAAATGTGTTTTTTTTTGACATTTTTTGTGATAGTGGTACGAGTACGATAATGACGAAAATGGTTTTGATGGCTAGAATTTCTTCATAACTGAAATAGCAAATGTCTATCAAATAATATTTTGAATACGAAACTGTCCAAAACAAGGTTCAATATTATATTCTGGCTCCGAGCAGGCGCACGGCCAGTACTGCTTTAACATTGGAGAATAACGAACACAAAATTGATATATTTCTTGAACGAAACTAATTACCACAATGCAATAGGTGTGTTTTCATACCGGTGTCTATTGCCTTTGAGTCTCCCCTTTGGCGGTAACACAAAATTATTGCAAGCGTAAAATTAATTCGCACAGACTTTATTCAAAGTAACAAGGCAAACTCTCAGAAAAGCAGAAATAAACTATCTCTCTCTCAGTAAGGAGACATTTACATATAAATTCAAAAGACAATTCATTTCAAGTCGGAATCGAACTGGTTCCCCCGCGGAATGAGTTTTGCAAAGTTTCTGCGCTACAAGTGCTTAATGTCTAATTAATAAATTGACCAAGTTTTAATTACAAGATGTTTGAAGATATTGTATGAGGGATTGAGGAACTGTGTGCAATTGAAGAGATTTTGGTTGATGTGAATCTTTCTTATGGTTTTAAGTGTAATTGAGGGGTGCCACTTCTGTGCAAACATAAGGTTTTCGAATTAGCATATTTCTCTTTGAGTTACCTACCGACAGATATTTTTGTCTCTTAACTGTAGTCGTGCATTAATGGTTTGGTACTTTTGAGTTTTGACTAATCAATAGCGCCAAACTACACTGTACTTAAGTTACCGCAAGATAAAAAAGTCATTGATCCGACTTGTACCAAAAAGTATAATTACGTAACTTGGAAACATAATTTATTGTTTATTTTGATAATTTTAGTAAAAGTTTAGGCGTAAAACGATTATATCCGTTTAAATCATGTAAATCGGTTCAGGCATTTATGAAATATTAACTCATTACTGAATGCCAAGTGAAAGGGTCAAGAACGCCCTTTACCGCGGTACGTTTGCTTGATGGTGTATTCGATACTGCCTTCACATTTTATTCGTATCGTTTTTAAATATAGGAATACATTGGTAGACAGTGTCAACGACTTTTTTTTTTTATCTGGCGAAGACTTAATAATATATAAAATATGAATAGTAAAACAAAATATTGTCAGTTGTTAAAAACACAAGTCAATGGACATACACACATCCTCCATACAATCACATACTGCCTGCCAATAAACCTAAGCTCACAAACGCCTTATGCTATGCAACCATTTCAAAAAGGGATCACAAACCAATGGAGCGAATCTTTCGCCTCTAAATTAGTATCCGGAATAGACTCGCATGCAGCAAGGTTCAATTCCGTATAATTTCGGGCCCGTTTTATCGACCTCTCCTGTTATCCCTAAATCCGTAGGGACAAAGCATTTCCGTTAGGGACCCAGACGGTGAACTTCCGAAGGCACACTATCGCCCCCTATCGGACCTTATCGCGACCTTACGATCTTTTTTAGGCGGGTTATGTAGTTTCAAATGACGATCTATTCATTTTGATAACATCTCTCTTTGTATGGCTTCATTTTGCAGTGTGGTGAGATGGATTGGGATTGGTAGAGAAATGTGGTGGACAAATAAAATGGGATGGGGTTGTAAACTGACATCATCATCATCATAATGAGCGTTTTAATGTTCCCACTGCTGGGACACAGGCCTCTCCTCTGTGTGAGGAAATGGGCGCCCTCCACCACGCGGGCCCAATGCGGTTTGGTGGATGTCATATGTTTTTGAATTTTTGATTCAAGGACATGCCGGTTTCCTCACGATGTTTTTCTTCACCGTTTTGAGAGCAGTGGTGATGAAATAATTTATACAAAGTAAAGCGCCTGCCTGGGTTCGAACCCACGACCTGCAACTTGCAAGTCGCGGCTGGTTCCACTGGCAAACTGACATGTACTAAACAAACTTAGAACTCGACGCACAAAACAATCTTAAAAAAAGCTTGTTAAACCTAGTTCAAACTAGATTTTGGAAAAAAAAATCTCACTTGCTAAAGAAAAGTCAAATGCATTGGACGTTCAAAAATCATTTTACATTAAAAGGGCGTTTTTATAATAACGGAAACTGAAAACAATAAATTTTAGCGCAACCCTTATCATATTTGTAACCAACACCTTCCTCCCAACCCCAGTATCTCAATCAGATTTAAAACGACTTTTAGTACAGTATGGGATTTGGTGTCAGTCCAGTACACTAACGACCCCTTCGATTTACCAATTCACAACCCTGATTTGAACCCCACCGGGGCTATAAATCTTGGTGGTCACGCAAAAAAACACGCTAGAATAGATTGTATAATCAAAACTAAACAACTTATTTAGA
Organism: Orthosia gracilis; assembly: GCA_947562075.1. Classification (NCBI taxonomy): domain Eukaryota; kingdom Metazoa; phylum Arthropoda; class Insecta; order Lepidoptera; family Noctuidae; genus Orthosia; species Orthosia gracilis. The sequence goes on along the minus strand of OX387271.1, from coordinate 20,365,349 downwards.
AAACACAAGTTGTATACACGAAAGGATTCTGAAACCGTAAAATAATAATATTGTTGCAGCTCTAACAGTCAAATAAAACCTCTTTACAATATGTAGGTAGCATACTTATCTCAGTCACATTCCAAACGACTTTTTAGTACAGAGCGGGATTTGGTATTAGTCCAGAACACTAACGAGTGGAACCCTTGAATTTACCAATTTACACCCCTTACACTCCGATTTGAACCCCGTTGGGGCCATAAATCCTGTTGGCCGACGAACCGCTTCCGTTTCGTACCTGCTTTCGGGTTAAACAGGGGTTCTAATCGTTGAACGAAAATATTGCCGTATCACAACTCCTCTTGGTAATCATTAGATTTTTTTAACAAGCACGTTGTTGGTAATTTATTGGTAAATGTCACGCGTATGCGATGTTAATTCACTATTTGTATTCCTTGGGGGCGAATTGGTACAAGTGTTTACATTGGCTATGTTATTGCTGGATTGATCATGTCTACGTAAATCTGGGTACTTTAAGTTTTCTTTTTTGGATTCGTAGTTTGAATTTTATTTCACTGTGTTAATTGACAGCTATTTTGCACTTAAATGTACTGTTTTGGTGATATGTATAAAAGTAAGACTTCTAAATCAAAATTGTGAAATCTCTACTCGCTAGAAGATTTTTTTTTTCTAAAGGGAAAAATGCTTAAGTATTTGATACTAGCTTCTGTCAGCGGCTCTGCACGCGTTAAAAGTGTTTTATCATCCTAAGGAATTTTTATACCGAGGTATAAAGAAGCCTATGTGCTATTGCAGACTATAATCTGTCTCTGTGCCATTTCATGCAAATCCGTTCAGCCGTTCTGGCGTTATTGAGTAACAAACATACATCCATCCATACGTCCAAGCTTTCGCATTTATAATACTAGTAAGAATTTAAATTGGTAAGCTCAATTAGCTCATTGCATGAACATTCACCCAAATCAATAAACCCATTATATTAAATAAATAGGTTACCACGTGGCCATTCACATGTCGAGTTAACGATGTCAGAAACGAGTTCAAACAATACAATATTCACATGGAAACGTCCGTTTCACTGGTGTCTATGTATAATTACAGTGATTGAAATATAAATAACGGATAAATACTCTGACATTACGTTTTTCCAATGGAATTTTGATTGATAATTCCTATTGTGGCCGGTAATTATAATGGTTTAAGTAACGAAAATTACCGTCGATGGAAAATACCGATATATTTCATTTGTGGATGGTGTTGTTTATGTGATTGGAGTATTATATTAACAAAATTAAACAGTACTGTGAATCCTTTTAACATAATAATAAGAAGTCTACAAATTGTCCAGGTAAGAATTTACTTAGATATTTATGTACTTCTGGTACCTGCCACTATTTATAATCAAGAGTAGATTCTAGAAAGCAAGCCTAACATTCTTTGACATAGAGAATGAATCTGCCTTTTTAACCGTTTTAATCTATGAATCTATTTAACGGAATCTTTGAACGTGATTTTCACCCCCTTCAAAATGTGCGATTTATTTGGAACTTTTCACACTAATTATCAAAGACAATTAAACAATCTAAATAGTTTGTCCCATTAGGATAATGCTAGGATTTTCAGGATTGCGATTGAACTAAAAAGTAAAAAATAAATAATAGTTTGAAAAAAACACAAAACACGCATTAATAGAAAACCAAACTAAAAAGTAGAAACTAACTTTCAAAAAATTTTAATTAAGAATAGTGTGACTAACAAAAAAAATGATTGAAAGTTATTTTCTAATTTTTAGTTTGTTTTTTTATTTAAGCGTGTTTTTGAGTTTTTTTCAAAGTATTACTTATTCCAATCATCTTGGGCTCGCTTTAAGTCTAATTAATATTTTAAATAGAGCGACAGCCTCTCTAACCTAAATGATGTTAATTTGACAGGCGTGACCAACGGATTTCCAAGGAGTCTTGGTAAGTAAATAGATGCTCACATACCCACGAATCCATTTTGCCGAAATGGATTTCGTCGTTCGTTCAAAATCGTTGTAGATCACCCCGTGCGTCTGTTATTATTAAGCCAGTAGCTCCTTGTTTGTATTGAACCACGGTGTTTAATAAAAAGTAGAGCGTAGATTGTATAGAGCAAGCCAGACAAACTTTGACATAGAATGATTACTCATAAACAAAAGTCATAGCATCGTTTATTCCTGACGACTCTAGGGAATGCTTCTACTCATGAATTAGCAAACTCAATCTACACTGTACAGCAATTTTAAGTGCACAACACACACATAAATACCTACAGTAATATCCTATTAATTTGATTTCTCCAACTAACGAGGGTAGCAAGATACCCCTCTGTTTATCGTTCATCCCCTAAGTAATATGCAGTTTTTTTTTCGTTTACGTAGAAACGGACAGTTATTGATAAGTAAGAGAGTTGGTATAAATCGTTTAAATGAGTGTAAAGTTATACCTTTTGGTAATGAAGGGACCAAACTAATTGGAATCCGAGGTTTGAGAAGGCATCCTTACCTGAAACAAATAGGAAACAAAGTATTAGTATCGTTTGTTTGTTTTGGTACAAAAATAGTTTTTCATAGTTTTAATTTGGTTTCACGATTTTGATTGCGTTGGATCATGTTTATTCTGAAATGTGTTGTAAAATGTTTGTTCATTTAGCTAACCTTACTTTTTAGGGTTCCGTACCCAAAGGGTAAAAACGAGACCCTATTACTAAGACTCCGCGATCTGTCTGTCTGTCTGTCCGTCTGTCACCAGGTTGTATCTCATGAACCGTGATAGCTAGACAGTTGAAATTTTCACAGATGATGTATTTCTGTTTCCGCTATAACAACAAATACTAAAAACAAAATAAAATAATTATTTAAATGGGTCTCCCATACAACAAACGTGATTTTTTTGTGCCGTTTTTTGGGAAAATGGTACGGAACCCTTTGTGCGCGAGTCCGACTCGCACTTGGCCGGTTTTTAAATTATGCTAGCAATATGAACAAGCAGTTTACCGTTCTTGTTTTCTAGCACTATTATTTCTAATAAAAATCTTTTCGTTTCACAAAAAGCGAAGACACTAGGGAAGGGGTTTCTTCCAAATAATTTTTCCCTATTAATAAGGCCATTGAACTATAGATTAAATAATTTCGACCCTCAGCGCACCCTTATTTTGATTGACGATGCGGTTGATTGAAAAAATGAAACCGACGCACTCCGAAATTGATCCCTAGCTATGTTTAGGGTGGACGTGATTTAAAAAAATAAGTTTAGGCAAAGACAGGAAGTAATATTAAAATGTAAACAGAATCAGGAACATAGCGTAATGTCCCGCCAAAGGGGAACATTATTATGCACCAAATAGCTTTTTTCACCAAATCTAAGGAGTGAAATTCGCTGCCGGAGTCTGTATTTCCTGATAATTACAACATGGGGACTTTACTTTTAGGCAAGCGTGCTCCACTGTCGACCATATCATCGCTTACCATCAGGTGAGAGTGGTCAAACGCGAGCATTATCAAGAAAAGAAAAAAAAACTGGTCTAAAAATATCACTAACGCGATGCAGGATTGTATAGCGTCATCTACCGCCTTCTAATGCGACTTTCATTTACGTAGTTAACGAATGGAATCATAGATGTCACTATGGGTTTTTATTTGTTCATAACTCAAATTCAGCGGTCATAAGAATAGCTTCGGAGCGTCAGCGTCAGGTTCCCACAACATTTTTCTTTATGGTTCGATTAGTTTGTTGATAGTTGTCAATGCGTTGGTCCATCTAGCTGCTATGACAACAGTGTAATTAATGGCATATATTTTTATAAAGAAATAGGGCTTATTTGATCAATTTGCATCTCGAACTTTTCTCTCTAAAATGTTTCTGCGAAAATAAATTGGTTTACGTTTAAGTGCTTTTGCTTATATACTCTGTAAAGGGCCCTTACGAGATAAAAGGATAATGTAAAACGTATTGGAGTGCATCGCTGTATCTATTTACGATGACACTATAAAATTACTAGTATACCGACTCAGGTAATGTTAATTAAGGAATAAAATGACGTTAAAATTAAATCAATTTATGCCATGGTGCTCTGAACTCGCGATACGTATCGCGTGTTGTCCCTACTTTTTTATTCAAGTAGTGGAATGAGTTCACGGTATCCTAAGCCGGTTATTGTTGAACATTCTCAGTATTCCCGTGGTTGATCAATTCATAGTTTGCACTAGTAAATGATAAATATTCTGCACATTCTCTTATCATAATCCAATCACAGTGATCTGATTTACCAAAACCCACTCAACCAAGCTATTTATACACCGAATTCTATGCGCAAACTGTTCGCATGTTAGTCAACAATGCTAGCACCTACCTTAATAAAACAATCAAAACTGATTCGATTGTCACTCACAAATTCAACAGTCGTTCATTAACAGGTCTGTCGATCCATCGATCGGGTCGCGCAAATACGGAGTTTAATGCGCAAACGACAAGGTCTCATGCAATTATCTAATTACTGTTCTCAAATGGTGGAGGCGCCAAGATTCTCAAACATGGTGGAGGCACCACCAGGATTACGTTGTTTGCGCAAATTGTTGGAGTTCAAGATTTCGCTTGTTTACTCACATACTGTGACAGTGTTGTTATGCTAATTTTCGATTCTGTTTTGTTACTGTTTTGAATTTGAGCGAGGTTTTTTGGATGTATGTAGGTAAGATTGTAGCGAGGCTGTGAAAAGGGTGTGTGCTTTACTGACAGGGTTAAAAGAAATTGAGGCGTTAGATAATTTGAATTCTAAGTTTTCCTTATGCTGTAGGCACTTCTTATTGTGTATTCAAGCATATTTTAGCAGGCATAAAAGTGGAACAGAATAGTTTAAAAATAGACTTTTTGTTGAATCCTCTTTGTCAATTTGACTACGTACTGAGCTCATTCTTTTTAATCTGGATCTGACACAACATTTTGATGGATACCAATATATTTTCAGTTCGATAGTTTTTTTACATAGTAACTTATTGATAATAACACATAGACAATACTGAGCTCACATTTATAATATTTTCAGTTGTCTGTCCGGTTCGTTTATTGCGAACACGAGTTATTTGGTGATGAATTGTGATAGATGGCGCTGCCAGCTAAATGTTTTGCGCCTGTTATTAATTCACGTAACGAAATAATAAATATTGTTAATTATTTTTTGTTACATAACACGGTTGAAATGCGAGGATAATGTACTATGTTTAACGTATGAAAGACTATGTCGGGTCAGGTATGTGGTTGTTTTGTTTGCAACACCTGCTATATTTAAATCGTTGGATAAATTGCTACATCTGCGATTTGCTAACAAAGTTTTAGATTGTTTTAAACCAATATGGGTTGCGGAAAGTATGTAAGTATTGCTTTTTAAGTTAAATTAGTAAGAACAAAATAAACTTTCTGGAAAGATTAACCAATCCGGAAGATCGTTAATTAATCAAACCGAACTAACATTAATCAATATGCAATATGAGATATTTATTATAATTACTATCCTGCGTCTAGTAAATGACCCTTTAGGCTAGTTCAAAATATTGGCCTTTAGGGAAACCCGTATTTAGCATGAGACGTTAAGAACCCCAAAGGGGTAGTTATAAAAGATACTGTAGCTACCTCTAGCTAACTTCTCTTGCAGACACATTCATCTACGTATCTCCCTCAACGAAAACTCGGGCTTATCCTTCAAATTTGTCATGAAAATTAACATATTTTCAGCAAATTCCACAAACGCAGGTGTTATAGTAACAACTTATACCGAATTGGGGGAAATAGGGGTGTTCGGATACCGTACCTGTATCCCATAGGGGCAAGGCGGGGTAATTGCATAATATTAACATTTATAACTTCTGGCGTATTGTATACGGGACCGTTATTATACGGAAAGCTTTATTGCTTGGCTATAGAAGTTATGTGGGGGAAGACGGGAAAATTAGACCGTTCCTGGAATATTTCATTTTTTTTCTTGAGGACAGGGGTTCTTAAAGGTGTGGTTAATATTTTGGATAAATATTAGCTGTGTCAACCTCAATTACATGAAAATTGCTATTTTTAAATACAACTTCAGAAAGGAATGACTTCTTGGACATTTTGGTTGTTCATCCGTACAAAACGTTGAAGCTTCTTTCTCATGGCCGTTTGTAAGAGTTACAAAATGGTTGTATGTATAATCTGAAAACATTGAAGACACATAACGTACTTTACAACTAAAACTATTTTTTTATTTTTTTTTATTTGTTATAGGCTCGCGTTTGACCACTATCTCGCCTGATGTTAAGTGATGACGTGGTCGAAGGTGAAGCACGCTTGCCTAGAAGTAACCTATTCACTCTTGACTTGAAGACCCCTTAAATCAATGTTATTTCTCAAAAATACACATTTATAGCAAGTAGTCATATTCGAATCTTATTTATGTGTAAATTAATATTTTTTTTATAGCCAACATAAAACTTTTACAACTTTTCAGGAAAATCACATAAAGAAGTCTAATCTAGAACCCAGTTAAGCTAAGGACAAATCACAACATAACTACAACTTTTTATTAGATATTTCCGTGAAAAGATGTCATACAAGTTTCTTCGTTTTTGACACCCAACTAACAAATAAAATCGTCTGAAAATTACAAAAAAGATACTATTAATACACCTGTATCGTAAAAAGAAGTTACAATTTTTACTCTGTTAGTAAACACTGTCAAAAATTGGGCCAAGGTGATTGAAAAGTTTTGTCGATAAACCTGAATAGATTGCATGTTTAGGCTCAATATGATATTCTGTCTATTCTATTGGGCCCACTTTCCTTGGCACTAAGTGTAGGCTTCTCTGTTTTATGTTATTTTATGAGTATTGTTGGTAGTCTTGTACAAGGTGAACTGTGATTTTCTAGACGTTTCTTTTTAGTCGATTACTGAAAATACTGAATGGAGGGCTGTATTTATTATAAGTTGAAATGTGAGAAAATAAGTTCAGTTGCATGAGTGCACCTTTGTAACTAGTCTTTTAGGGACTACGCGTGATGTTATGTGTATGTGTGTTGTACTTTTTTTCTTCATATTCGTACTTTTTTTTTTGGGGTGTGATATCATCCAATGACTTCGCCCGCTCTGGGTGAAGCGTGAGGGCGTGTCAGACTTTTACTGACTAAAACCCACCCATGTTCCTTCAGTTGCTTGTGCCAAGGCCGCGGTAACTCTCTTTCAAATTTATCCACGACCCAGTCAGGTTCATCTTCGCTCTAGCTCTATTTCACTTTAGAGGAGGTCGGTTCTCTTAACTTTTTTAAGCCAGGACAATATGTCCTAGGTCGTCGGGTCTGTGTTGGTTAAAATCTCAATTTCTATAAAGATAATAAGAATAGGAGGTTCTTTTTCTTACGTTGATACACAACAGTGTCGTTAGTATAGACGTCACGAGAATATTTTAGCCCTGATCTACAAAGTATATCTATGAAAATTTAAATGATTTAGACATTACACATGATGATTCAACTTCAACTATATCAGTTGATAGCTATCAACTATATTAGTTGATAGCTAGTTAAGCTATGCTATAGACCCTAACCTAAATCTAGCTACAACCAAGCAGCAATTCTTCAAATATCAAACACAAACTCTCCAATCCCGGGCTTAAGGTTACACTAGTCGATTATTCTTCCGTACAAACGTAGTCTGGCGATTACTCCACTGTTTGACGATGTACGTTCAAAACAAAAAAAATATATAAATTTGTCTCATCATTATTTAGCCCTGTATCGAAACAAAAAAGGTAAAAAAAAAATTAAAGTTTTGAGCGTCGGTCATCTTTGGACGAAGTTAAATACCATAAGAAGAAGAAAAATTGCAAAACGGCCTCCATACAGGGATAGATTAGTAATTCAACAATGCAATCTATCTCTTTCGAACGTGTTGTCGGATGAAATAGCATGCATTTTAACCTCACGTACAAAATAGTTCGTACCGTCGACAAGGGGAACCTTAATTCAAACCACTCAAACGACGGATGGTTTACGTACAATTATAGGAACGACGAGTCGCCGCTGATACGCTGACATGATGCTGCTCAAATTGCCGGCGCATCACGACCACTCGTCACGAGGTCTAGCTGTTTACAGCCTTATTGCCCACTACGGTGAGTTGGGTGATGGGTACATTTTTTATCAAGAACGAAAGGAAAGTAACATCTAGTTAAATTAAAATAATTCGTGAAACTCTGCAGAAGCGGTGGCGATACCTCGTGAGGGTAAACCAAAAAGGAATCATTTCATTACAGGTATAACATATAACAATCGGGTGAACGGCCGCCGCAGGTAATGTATACTGACTGACGACTGTATCTAGAATATGGCTGTGCCCGACAGGGTTCATAATAGGGATGTTTCCTGGGAAGAAAAATGAATATTCTATTAAGTAAGATTATCAAATAATATTGGACGCGTATTTTTTGCTTTATCAAATAAATAAAAATTAACAAAGATAAAGGCCATCAAAGTTCAGGAGTGGGGAATTGTGACGTCACTTTGACAGTGTAGCACACCGTGTCGTCACATGATATTTCAACGCACCGTATAGTCGTAATTTTTTGTTTACTTAGCAAAACAAAAAATGCGTGTCCAATATTTTTAGGTTATTTAAGGACTAAATAGATATTTTTCGTCAACTACCCTATTGTTTCTGTAACTTAAATTTACCACCTGTATGTACATTATGGATGTAATAAATTGTTTTTTTTTTGTATTGTTTTATCAACACTAGAGATCGATACCTCTATTGTTAATTAATTTAATCTAACACTGTATAAACGAAGTTAACATTTTACTACATATTATGTTAATGAGTTACGGTGCTTGCTATTAAAGCGTCTTCAAAACTTTGATGACCTTATGACGGTGTATGTAATGAACCTTGAAGTAGGTAGTTAAGATGTTTTCTTTATGTTTTATGTCTCCAATGTTTTCATAGTGACCACATCTATGATTTTCTGTAAGTCACTGGCACCTCAGAATTTAACCAAGCATATCAAAAGCCGAGGTGTACCTATTCTAAAAAATAAAATGCTTTATTTTAATATAAAGTCTCAAAAGCCTAGGTTTCCTAAAGAAAAAAAAATGTAGCTCATAACTTTTAATTTTCATTTTTTGAATCAAACTGGAGACGTCAAAAGCACATTATTAACACCAAAGAATCGTTAAATTAATTATTATATAACCATTTGTAATTATCTACTTTGATGCTCTTTTACCTTGTTACCAGAGAAGAAACATATTTAGCGTTTGTACAAAGAAACCACATACGAAATACATAAGGTTGAATTTTAAAACCGAAATTAGAAATTAAGCGCTTATTTCCTTTTTAATAAACTTTTGTACCTACGGCAGAGATGTAAAGTGTTGATGCTTCCTTTGTAATTTTTTTTTTTAATATGTTTTATTTTCATGAAAATACACCCATCCGCACTAAACGTTTTGGAAATACTTTCATTATGCGTACAGTTTATATTATCTGTGGTAAAGCTAAGGAGTGGAATTCCCTGCCGGAGTCTGTGTTGCCCGATAGGTCAATGTTACTCAAGAGTGAATAGGTTTCTTCTAGGCAGGCGTGTTTCATCGTCGACCACATCATCGGTTACCATTAAGTGAGATAGTGGTCAAGCGTGAGCCTACCTATAATTAAAAAAACTTGCTTCAATTTCACTTGCAATTTCTCGTGGCTTCATCCATGTTTAGAACTAGTAGAATCACCCAGTTTAACATTTTTTGTCAGTGATTTAAAAAAATTATAAGGCATTTCTGAATTTCTAATATCTGCCGCATCTTTTAAATATGTTTTTCTTTTTAAGAAATTCTCAGTGTATGTTAAATTCAATTTTTAATTCAGCCCAAAGGTACCTAACATCAAAATATCTCCTCACCCGTACTCCATACGCTCAGTGGTGTAACCGCTCTCGAACGAGAGCGGAGGTCGCCGATCGCTGTTAAGATTGGCCGAGCACAAGTTCACCCTTCATTGTCCCGGCGATGTTGGCAAATGTTATTGTCTGCACTAGGCTTTATTATAACGTTGAGATCTTACTTCGTGTGTTGGGAAAAAGTCGGGATTTTGTTTTGTAAAATGTGTGGAACTAAATGATGGCGTTATATAGTTTCTGCCTACACATCGCCATCTGCATCTGCCATGATAAAAAGGCGTCAATTTATGTATTTATGTATGTGTGGAATAAAGAATTGTGTTGGAATTGTGCCTCTCGGAATTTTGTGTCTGAACAGAGCTTTATTTATCAGTAAATTATATTAATATCGTCCTATTTCTGGTACTCTAACATTCAAATTGCATTTTTGATGTATCAGACATTTCTCATTTGGCGTATATATTTCCCAATATTAACGTAGTACTGGCCGTGCGCCCGCTCGGAGTCAGATTATCAATATTGAACCTCCTTTTGGACAGTTTTGTTAGCAAAATATTCTTTGATTTACATATGCTATTTCATTTATGAAGAAATTTTTGTCATCAATTTTTCTATGTAAACATATTTTTAAACATCCAAGTCGTTTTGGAGGAGTATCCAAAAGAAGCGAAAAAATATCGTGTTGTTAGTTTTTTTTAAGCAAAACTATTAATACACGAAAAAAAACATTTTTCACCAATATATGTAAATGAATCAATAACTAATATTTTTTTTTCAAACCTGTTAATCTAGCCAATTACTAAGGAGTATGTTTTAGAAAGTAACCCTTTTACGGCACTACAGTGGTGTAAGGCCCTTAATTCGATATTTTTTTTCCATTTTGTGACTACAGAGAAAAAATACTCAAACATCATTTTACTTAACTTAAATGAGATTGCCAACTTGCCAATCTTGAAGTTCCAAGAATCTTTAGTTGCTATTACGTAGAGAGAGAAAGAAATTACTTTTTATACGAAAATCCTTACACCACTCTACGCTTGAAACAAAAGGACGTTCTACTAGGAAAATTACTGTATAACTTTTTCTCATAATGAAATAATGCATTAAGAAAAGTTAACACAAAGTGGGAAAACGTCAATTTTATTGTAATCATCATTATCACCAGGAAAACACTTCCAACAAAATATACCTGCCTACCCTTATACGTAACTACTCGTATAGCTTAAGGCTTACGCATGTATCGTCTAATCCAGCCTTTTAATTGTCGAGGGTAAAGTCAAACGGTATCCTATTTTCCAAAAGATATCATCGTATTAGCTAGGCGAGTCGCCGCTAAATCGGAAGGATAAGATGGAGGTCACATGCCGCTAGATTGAGTCGATCGAAGCAAATGGCTGACGATCTTATCAAGGTTTTTATTTTTGTCAAAATATTGGTTGGTTTTTTAATGTTATCTACCTTGTTGTCGCAAGCACTTCTGCGGAGCATGAGATCTTTAGATATTAGATACGGTTGGTAAAGTGGTTGAGCAATCGGCTGTTGCGCTGCGTACCGCTTCCCGCACGCGTGGTTCGATTCCCGCACGGAACAAATATTTGTGTGGCCTACAGATAATTGTGCCCGGTCTGGGTGTTTTGTATATTTGAGTTTAAATTTATGCAAACGCACCCACGATACGGGAAGAAATTCCTTGTGAAAATCAATTGAATTCAGGTTTGATTTTGATCTTGTAATGCTCGGTTTTCTTCCCTCAACAGTGTAATGCTCGAATCTGTAACTTACATTATAGGTTGCGCACTGTAATGCTCGGTTCTTCTCTCTCATTGACGTAATGCTCGACTTTGTGGCTTTGTATTACAGGCAAATGTTCCAAGTGACGGAGCACGTCTATAGGTAAGCCTATAAACATGTTTGACGTAAATTTTTCCCCGTCTTAGTGATCGTTTCGGGCGAATATTGTATAACTCGCTTCAAGATTTCGGTATAATTTGTTTCAGGTCAAGAGGGATTTAAGGATCAAGAAAACAAGTCCCAGATTAATAATACCTAATTAGTGCTACTGCAAAACAATAAAACTTACTTATTTGCTTTCTTCTACCAAAAACCATCAATGTAACCTCACCCTACACCGTAGTTGTAAACCTACTAAATACAGGCGTCCCCGCGGGACCGGCCTATGTTATCTTACGAGCTCCAGTTAGATTAGTTCTCGTTCTTATTATTGGAAATATCGTCTGCCCTATTATGTGCCGTTGATTTGTCCGGATAATAACGTGTCCGTAGTCTATGGTTGATTTATTAACGTCTTCGGGATGTTTTTGTTACTCGTGAGAGTTCAGAAGTCGGTGTTATTGGTGTTTGTTTCGTAATTCAGTAGCTTTGTGCTGTGTTTTTGTGAGTTCAGGCGCAAATGAGATTCACGTACAAACGGCGAATCGTAATATTTTGAAAAAATATATTGTACATTAGACTATCTTAATAATTTGATCTATGAACATTTTGAGTTTTGTTCGTATTACATAGTGTGATTAATTTGTAATGAGATGTCTAACACGGACAAAAAAAGGCAATCGCACCAAAACCGCCGGGCGTGTTTTAATGAAATTTTCACCATCTCAAAGACAATTATTTATCTTCATTTTGATCTTATGTTTTTATTTAAAATCAAAGAATAATAAAGAAAGCACAAAAAACTACAGAATTTTAGGTCGCGCGGGTGTAAAACGAGTGCGCGTTTTGTTCTCTCAAGGTCGTTGGGGACTGTTGTCGTCTTAATGTTGTTTTATGTCTTCGATAAGTGGTAAGTAAAGTAGGTACTATATGAAGTTAACTTCACCATTATTCCCTGACTGTCCACATAGCTACTTAGTTGACTAATTCTTTGATTTTCTTTTCTTCTCTGATTAGCATGAAAATACCCAATTTATTTCATTCCACGATCACAGTTACTTAACATTCTAAAATTTAAATGAGCTCATCTCAATAACTGAACAACTTTGATCTAAGTAAAACATCAAACAAATAAAAGGAAATTGGAATTCTTCAAAAGTCCCATTATTTCAAGACAAATAAAAATTTACAGAATTAGCTCCTTGGAATATCGACGATGGTGGAATTGAACGTGAAACGGAACGCATAGCAAACAGTTTTCGATCTTAGGGTATTAACAAAAGATTCCCCTATTCGATTAAACCGGCAGAAATAAAAAAGGAGCCACCCCATCTCTATTTCATAATTTGCATCGTAGACGCAAATAAATTTAAAATATTGCTCTGCGAAACCTTAATTTTCCCTTTCTGATGTTCCAATCAATCTTCAGTGTGCTATGGGGTGGGTCTTTCGATGTTTTTCTGAACACACAGATAAACATGTTCGTCGTTTGAATTGGAAAAGTTTGGTGCTTCACGTCAAAAGATTAAAGATCTGCATGGATAATCACCCTCGAATGAACGTCAATATTGGGCTGGTGATACGTTTGCTTTACCGAAACGACAAAATAATAAAAAACTTACAAATTGTCTGGGATAAAAGTGTATGAGTTTGTTGCATCAGAGTTTGTTGTATTGATTCTAAAGAGTAAAAGATTGTAATAATATTAACAGATTTAAACTAAAACTGAGAAATAACGTTTATGAAATGTAGTCATACCGCATATTAAATGTACATACATACTTCCTATATATTTGTTTTATATAACTTCACCAACACGCATCGAAGGCAAAATGTATTTATTTAGATATAAACAATTACTTTGTATCTCATTGTAAGTGAACTTAAGTATTGTTCTTATGAGAATAAATTATTTAAATCGATTCTATGAGTAATCTATTTTGGGCGGTATCAGTGAAGTTTTCAAATCAGATTCCAGTCAGTTTGACTGAAATTCCAAACAAAACTTTACACAATACATTGTTTACAACTATTTACTATTAAGTTATTTGCAGTAGGCACATATTAATAGAATTGCCTGCATACTCATATTTATTATAAATACATAGTTATTTTAGTTAATATTGCAACATCTACTCGTAGCTAAATATAACACGTTCTACGTTGATTAACTTTCAACCTCAAATAATAACAGAGTTGTCATTTCACGACACAGGGCATTCTAGTGTGATGTCAAGGAATTCAATCCACTTAATGATTCACTAAATGTATTCTTATCAAATAAATTTATTCTTATTCTTATTTGCTATGTATTTTATCATACGGGTCACGGTACTATGCTACTCTACCAACTTCCAACTTTCAAAAATAATAAATATTAATGAGCATATTGTGTGTCTCATTGGTTTTGATGGTAAATATTAAGGTGCGTGTAATCAATTTATTTAAATAACGCTATCTGTTGTATGTTAAAAAATCCGATATCATTATGGTAATTACAGAATCAATAACATTCAAGTTATAATATTCAATGGTTACGAGGAACTTTGGCTCCTGAGATACAACTATCTTTTTACTTAGTTCAGGATCCAGCTATTCAACCTGATTCTGAGCACCTTTTGTACAAATGTTTAGTGTATAATTAATTTTGTGTAACTGTTTTGTATAACAAATATTTCACTGAACACCTCTTTGACCCGAATTTTGTATTTTGTGTTCATATTCATTAGTGTTTCCATAGTATGCTTTAACACTAATCGAAGTATGGCTATCTTATGCATGAGCTTCATCTACCATACTATGCTTTTACACCTACTGCAGTCTTGCTATTCTTATCCACAGAACTTATATTACCACATTTAAGTGAACCGATGTAAACGATTGCCGTAGCCTCTAGCTAGGGCTACCAACCGATCATTTCCAGCGATTCGATCCAGTGGTGGTACTTACACTGTCACTATTTATTCATTATATCTTTAAGCTAACACGTTTTGCAGAACATGGCTCCGAGCAGTACTGATTGGTACCTATAAAATGAGGGGCGGAAGATAAGGAGTCGCTACATTGTATAAGTTTATGCTAGAAATCTAGTTTTAGATTAGAATCGATTTCAAACAGTAAATGTAGTAGAGGGCTAGAAAAAGTTCACAGCGAAAAGAACTAGCTTTAATTACTTCAACCTAATAGAAGTAATTTAAAAAATAATGGGTACATTGAGCTATCATAACTTAAACTTACTTTTGAAACAATGAGAGTGTCTTTACAAATACAGAATTTGATTTTAACGCAAGACACAATCAAACCGAACACATAGCGTAACAATATCAAGCATACTTTATTACAATACAAACACAATTACTTCCATCCCACAAAGATGACAATCTTAATTCTACAATAATACAAGATATCGGTCAAAGAACATCAAAATATTACCACAGAACGACTGTGAGGGAATTTAAATCGGAAATCAAATAAAATTGCGAATTCTGAGAGCGTCCCTTGCTGACAAGGAACCCAGGGTATGTTACAGCCTCCCCCAAGACGTGTCAGTGTACAGTGATGTTTTTGAATGACAAGTACCTAAGGTTTTTATGGCTACAGCCCCTTGTTTGGCCTTTTGATGAAGGTCACGCGTTTCCAAACGGAATAGGGGATTACGGGACGCTTGAGCTTGCTTGAGCAGCGGTTTTTTAAAGATGTGTTTTTGTTTTTGGTTTCTTTGTTTATATAAGCTGTTTGATAGACTGGTAGTTTATGATTATGTCACTTTTTTAATTAGATATTCTGTCTTCGAATGGAACAGACTTTATAATATTCTCACAAAGAGAACTGCATAGTTATCCAAGGTATACAATAATGGTAAAGATCAGATACCTTTCCAAACAGTAAATAGATTACGTATAACATTTCAGCATACCTACACAAATAAATCAATTAGCCTTTACATTCCTCGTTTCCAATTTGCAACTATTTTTGCAACGGATTTTTCTTCGAGAGGATTATCATTATTGTTGACATCACATTTATCGAATAATAATTCGAGATTTTTAATCTGCATTTTTCCCATTGGCTGGTATCTCTCAAAATGGCGGCGTCGGTGCTGATACTGCTAAAATAACAAAAAGAAGATCAGCGTTTATGAGCACTTTGGAGTCGAGATCGTTTCAGTAATTTCTCCCCTATTCAGATACCTTCCGACAATTTTATCCAGAATCGCTGACTGCGCTGTTTAAATAATTTGAAAAAATATTTAAGAAGGCACTTTGGTTCATTTGTTGGTTCATAATCTTTATAATTGGGGGTTTAATAATATAAGTATAGATAAGAACATTATTTTCATGAAAACTAATTAATAGCGATTGGTTTATTTACTTTTAAATCTTCTTTGCTCACATAATCCACCAAAAATCCCAGCCCAAAATAAAGCGTTGACCAAAACAGTTCTAAAATCTTTTATATCTAAGTCTTAAACAACCGTGGGGCTGTTATTGAAATAAATCAATTTCGCGATAGAAAGACTATAGCATCTATTATGTTAAGCCGGTCCCGTAATGTTGGTCGTGATCATATCGCGGTGCCACCGTTGGCTACTGACGGACTTTCCGCCTACCGATCTGCGCGAACAGGAAATTGAATGGAGTTGTCGACGTAAATTTTATTTGATGAATATGTTTTGTTGTATTTTGCGAATTTTGGACGATGTTCGGGGATAGTGATGTAGCAGTTTTTGGTTGTTGATAGAGTTGGATAAAAATATTATGAGTCACCTGAACTTACAATTATTTTTGAGAACTTTTAGATTAGATATATTTTCAATGACAGTAACATAAAATAATATGGATAGCTATCTCCACTACACATTCAACAAATTACAATAAGAAATGAATGCAGCAATTTGAAAAACAACTGATATAAACGAGAATAACAGCACAGAACAGCGACACGATCTTGGCCTGGAAAAAGAGCGCAAAGACAAGTACATAACATCTAATCCCCTGAGAATAGCCTTAACAATCCAGTGCTCGGGCAATTGGTAGCATCTATACAGTACCTTGCCCGTAAGCTGGCCAATCAATATAGTGGCTGCAATTATGCTAATGCACCGCCCTAGGCCGCGAGCACAGACGCAATTGAAAATGTAAACGACCGCTGCACACCTCTACCGGCCCATGATCGCCTGGTACTCAGCCCTGATGTAGCCGTTCAGTTTTAGATGGCCATAAACAAAACCGGGGGGCGTGGGAGAAAATGATCATTGCCTTTCAATTTATCTCCAGTTTTCGTACAGAAATTTATCTGAGGCCAGATAATGGAGTTGCAATTGGTAGTATTGCGTTAATTTATGATTTCATTTTGTGAAGTATGTTAGGTACTTTTTTACATTGCAATTTCTGTGGGATATGGAATATTCAACAATCAGAGCAGTGGGCCTACGAGGAGGATTACGGCCCATTCCCTCTCCCAGAGTGGAGGACTGGAGGACTGGACTGGTGTCCCAGCATTGTGAACATTATAGGCTGATTATACTTTATCATCATAATCAGCTTATAGCAGTCCACTGCTGGACATAGGCCTCTCCAATTGCACGCCATTTGCTTCGATATTCAGCAACTCTTATCCAGCTTTATTATACTTTTTGGATTAACTAAATTATGTAAAACAGAAAACATACCTACATAAATGTAATATAATTTCTGCATTGCACAAAAATGTCTCCAACATTTGCTTGCGCTTTGCTAAATAATTTTAATTAAAACTAAATCTTGTCTCCATACAAGGAAGTTGTACAACAATGTAAACATTTCCCTAGTAAAATTATGAAAATAGAACAAAATGTTACGTTTATCAAGTGTGTGTGCTAATTCCACTTCAGTGGAACTGTTTAGTCAATGCTTCTAGGGAACAATAATGCTGGCTATTTATAACGACAGTGTAGTATTGACTTTATCGACGGGCTTTGCCTGAAGCCGTTGGTTACGAGAAGTAATCATACCGCGGGTATTATAAGCTGAATGTTATATGTAACAGCTTTCTTTATTTGGATCCTATACTTGTAGATAACTTCCTCGTTTAGGGTAGACTATCTTAATATGGTAAATATTAATGTAGCCCCCGTATCATGACGTGTCAAAACTATCATGTTGCGACAGTGAAAAGGCTATAGATCTATACAAGTCATATACAGTTGTCCATTACGCACAATGGAACTAACCTTGAGAGCTTATGGTAACTTCCCAGATTGAAAAAGGACACTGAAAAAGACTTCCTACCTATTCCTATATATACCTTTTCGTATTTTTTTCTTAAATAACGACGACGGTACATGACTACCTACTATGTAGTTAAACAAATGCTTTTCACGAATTACGACACACTTGTGCCTTTCAAACTAACGTAGGATTTAAAACGGCATGTCCATTTTAATTAGTACCTAAGTACTACAGCATAATTCCCTAACCCTACTCTAAACATTGAAACATTTAAACCAGTTAATAACCTGTCACTTCCTAAACTAATATCCTGGGGTACCTATTATTTAATGAAGAAAAAAATCTAATTACAGTGTAAATTAAAGGCCGCCGGTCAGTCGCACGGCTCGTGGCGTGGCTGTGGCGTTGCTTGTCCGACGGAATAGTAATTAAAAGAGGCAGGTTTTTTTGCCAGTGTGTCAGAAAAGTCTGCGAAAGTCCCTTCCCCCTTCTGTTTGAAAACCGGCTTGACTAGAATTGCGCGAAGAAAATGGATTTTGGTAGGATTAATTAAATAAATCCTTACTTGGTTTATACATTGTGGATGTTAGTTTGTTTATTGATATGTAAAGAAAGAAAGAAAACTAGTTTATTTGGCACACACAGATACACACAATGTAGGCAATAAAAGGGAACTTAATTTGAAAACAATTACATACATACTGTGCCCCGCGGCTGCGTCAAAAAGGTACAGCTCAGCAAAATGCCAGACAACTGGGAGTTGCCTGACGCTGGTTTTCATCTGAACCTGACGTTGAAGTGTACGGATATGAATCAGTTTTTACGGTGTTAAATATACAGGTTAATAGATATATATTAGTGTGTTACAAACGATATATATGTATAATAATTTGGTGACTTACATGCATGCAACTTATGTGTCGGTGGGCAGGGCATATTGTTCGCAGAACGGATGGCCGATGGGGCAGAAAAGTTCTGGTGTGGCGACCATGAACCGGAAGACGTTGCATTTGAAGATCTCTCACCAGGTGGACCGATAACCTGGTGAAGGTTGTGGGGATCCGCTGGATGCGGGGCGTACGAGACTGGTCAATGTGGTGACGCTTGGGGGAGGTTTATGTCCAGCAGTGGACGTCTTTTGGCTGATATGATGATGATGACTTACATGCATGAAGTACTGTTCTCGTCTCTGGGACGGATCTGCCAAATACCAGCTTGATGAACTTGAGTTGACCGAAAAACGGGGCAAGAAGCTCATCGGCAATGAGGCACTGGTCGAGTCAAAGCTCCAGAGCCTTGAACATCGACACCAAGTTGCCATCTTGTCTGTTTTTTATCGGTTGCATTTCGGAGAGTGTGCGATGGAATTACATGATCTAATTCCGCCTAGCCTGTTCCATCATCGGACTACAAGACGTACGGCAATGCGCCCTCAGTACATGGAGAACATCTAAACGTTATAAATGTTAGTGTTCTACCCGAACCGAGCTCCTGCTAAAAGGAAGTTATCATTATCTTCAGCCTTTTATTGTTCCCATTGCTGGGACACAGGCCTCTTTTCTGTGACAGGGAATGGTTTGTAATTCACCAAGCAGGCCCAGTGCGGGTTGGTGGATGTTACATGCCTACAAATTTTTGGTTTCCTTCACCTTTTTGAAAGCAGTGGTGATGAAATAATTTACACTAAGTAAAGCGCCTGCCTGGGTTCGAGCCAACGACCTACAAATCGTAAGTCGGCGCCGTTACCATTGGTCCACCATGCCTCTCCTCAAAACGAAGTTAATAATAATAAGACAACATAACGGATAAAAAATAGCAACAGCAAATATCCCAAATGGCTAACAATAGAACCAATGGGTATTTTATAATTAAAGCATTATACTAAATTGTCTCAGCAAGAAATAAATCACGGGATCATTTCCCATGGGGGCCGTAAGGTAATTAAGGGATTACATGTATCAAAAGGTAGGGATGCAACCAACACACATTGCGATAACTGCTTTGCTTAACAAACACGGCGGTTATACACCGTGAAATTTAAATGGTTGTTTTCCCGCAGCGAAATGGTTTTGTCTATGTAATACAATCGTTTCGTAGTTATATAAAATATTAGAAACAAAAACTGGCATATTTAACATTGTGAAAAACTAAACTCGAAAGCGATCACGAACCAATAGTATACCTCCCGATATCTACGGCCGAACGACAGCAGGCCGTTGACCCAGGTGCTAGGTCACCGTCGAAAGGATTCGGTTCGAAGGCGGCTCAGTTTGATCATGTTACGCGCGGGCTAGATTATGCCGTATAATTACACGCGAGAGCTAATTTTACTTTGAACATTTCTAAATCGGTCTTTTTTTTGTCGGTATCGCGGTGATTTTTTGGTATTGTTCCGTGCAAACATTTTATGCCTTATCACTACGTGCGAGAGTTTATTTTGGTTTGACATTATTTTGTGCATCGGTTTTCTTTGTAGGTGGTGACACGAGTAGTACCTAGTACCTACAAGTTACGTCTAGAGTTACTATTGTTACTCACTTTTTCGAGTTGATGAATATTTTTTTAATTATTTTAAAACAGAAACATCGTTATTTATTTACTTTAACTCTATACTTCGAAAGTACTCCTTAAGGCAAGTCGTTCTGCCGCGGGAAAACAACCAATTAAATTTCAGGGTGTATAGCTAGGTACTGCCGGCTCCTTCATTTAAGACGTTTAGTATCGGACAGTGTCCGTGTGACCGTGTCGGACGTTTCGTGTCGCAAGCACCGTAGCGGTGCGGGTGTCGTACTGCGCACATCCTGTTTTTTCCATACACTAATACTCGTCCAAAAGACATGCGTGCGCGGCACCGGCCCCGCACTGCACTCTTGGTTTATAAATTGTATAAAAAAACAACAGGACGTGCTCAGTACGACACTCGCACCACTGCAGTGCCTCAGCAGTCCGACACGAAACGTCTAAATAGTAAGAGCCCTTACGTCGGTAAATTGAATAAAGAAGGTTTTTTTATACCTATTGGGCAAAGGAATAAAATATTATTAATTGATGGACTACCTAAACTAAATGAACCTGTAACGTCAAATAGTTTAAGCATTTTCCGGAATTGCTAAAAAAACCGCAGGTTAGAAAAAACAGTCGTAGAGAGCAGTAAGAAAAATAATTATCTATCTAGCCCATTTATCCCACTGTTGGGCTAAGGCCTCACTCTCCCTTTTCCTCAAAATTTTGTCTTTTGCCGGTGTTTTTGGTAGGAATCAAACTTGTCCCACCACCTAAAGTTTATTTGTTAGGGGATTATTTATATATAAAAATATTCAGACTAACTAAAAGTAAACCAAAACGAAATGAGACCAAAACTGCGCAATTAATCGGACAAAATAAATAGTCTTAACGCTTATCGTGTTAACCGACGCTCCTTTAAGCCTGGCTTATCACTGTCGGAGGAGCAAACTGCAAGTCAATAACTGAAAGTTTAACTAATTAACGAGGGGAATGTGGATCCTTCCTCCATATTTATATTTATTTAGCGTGTTTAGACGTTCATTAAAAACTTTTAGTACCAGATAAGTTGGCTTGTTTGTCTAATCAGTTTCAGTTTTTGGAGTGGTTCAACGTTTTTCTTAACTTCTAACTAAACCTTCGTTTATTCGTATTCAGTTTCTTAAATTATAAATACCTATAGTCTATGTTTTCCTCAACCATCTTTTGTTATCGAATATAAATAACCCAGTATATAAAGCCGCCATAACAATTGACCTACTAAACTCACTTTTCAGATCCATATCAATAAAACATATAGAAAATGAGTTCCGTAACAAAACCCGATTTATAACCGAACAATGCCGAACGAGTGCGCCGAAATTATCTCGTTTTCAACACAATGCCGCTATGTCGAATCAACAATTGACAATGTCACATGCAACGCGTACAGCACGTACTACATAGTACAACCAACAAAAGGGGGATTTTGCTCAAATAAGCGCACTGATCGAACATTCTCACGTAAGATCAAATCTATGTATTTTAATCAGCATACGAGTCCTCGAGAGGCAATTTTGAAAACGCGCACGTTTACGTTAAGCTAACCTCGGATTTTTGATGACATCGACCCGTTTACCCGCTACGTTTGCTTTGTAGAACGTGTGTAGGATTACTTCTCATTTTCTGATGGTTCCTATGTTTCAATATTTACGACCGACGCTTACTTGGCTGTTTTAAGTTTTAGGTCACTTGCAATAGACTTTGTGACTTCGGGAACTTCTGAAGTCTGGAATTAATTCAAGATAACAGTCCCTTTCATTATCTTAGTCAAAGTTTAACTCGTCTAAAGTATTGGATACTATTATGCCAAGACTTACCCGAGGTAATATTTCATGATTTTATCTAAACATAAACACGACTTTAAATAATATTGCTTTAATGTTTGTACTAGAAGGGGGTCCTCCAGATAACTGGCCCCTGAAACACAAGTACTAACAGTAAAGGCTCAGGGGTCAGGGTTTCACTTTTTTCGTATTTTTTAAAGCTTATAAACAATTTTATTTATTTAACTGCTAGTAGTTAAGTAGTCGAATTATTACAACGAACCTAGATATAATACGAATTTCCAATAAAATCCATCCGAAAATTGCTATGTTCTTTTTACCGGGAGTTACAGTCCATTCCTACAATACATACAGTATCGAATGCATAAATTGCCCGAATTCCTATGAGATTCAACAAAATATAACGTTCATATTAACTTTATTTTAATGTAGTCGAAATAATTTAAGCCTTTTTATTACCTTTATCGATGTACTCATTAATGATGCATAATTGCCAAAATTACATACCTGAAACAAAATAATTTATATTTATAAATAATTGTGCAATAATAAACATTAAACATGGTGCCAGATTTTGGTACAATCCCGTAATATAAAACGTTAATTCTGATAAAAGACGAAATAAGAACATCCTGTCAGTAATCTTAGGTTTTGTGAATCATATCCTCTGTGATCATATCCTTTGGTCAATCAGAAGCATGAATCGTAGGCGTTCCTAAATAATATACGTTCATTATATATAATGGGTAAATGGTTTATTTACATGTAGCACGCAAGTCTTAATCATCATCACAAATAAAACTATATATAGGCCGTTTATTATAAATAACCACCGTAACCCTTAAATTATATATCCTTTAAAATAAAATAAAGGTCAAAAACCCTAATATTAAAACATCCACCGCAGGTTACGTCAAAAGCCGCCATATCTAATTTTGTATAGATAGATTTTAAGCCCGATTAGTTGCGGTCGCATTATACGCAACACTGCCACACTGTAAAGAGCAACTAGAATACGTCACTTACATTATTAAATCCAATAATGTTTAATTAGGTATTTTACCAATGTTTGCAATATTTTTAAGTATGTGAGAACCATGTTCCTATTTATCAAACCAATGAATTTAACTATGAATGCTTTTAATACTTTATACCTATACGTAGTATGTATGTAGTGCTATTCTGGGTGCATCGTCCTCATATATATGAATTTATTAATGTATGTACTTATGTAAATATTGTAAACAATTTTTTTTTTTAAGATTTATTATGGAGTTTCTTGTCCATTCTTCTCCATAACAACCTACTTTTTTGAATGGATGATAGAATCAATTATTATTTCTTGTAAATTTTAAATGGTGATGTTCAAAAGTGCCGTTTAATGGCTTAGTTGAAATAAATATTTTTGACTTTTCTTTGAATAAATTATAATACTTTGAATATGCAACACTATAATAACATAATGGCATTTAAATAATAGACACGAATAAAAAATAAATCATGCAGAAATTGTCTTGCAATAATGTTAAAAGATTTGACTTAAGCGTTTGATACTGTATGCATGACTCTCTGCATCAAAAACTGGAGGCCATTGCTGACCTTGTTATGACTATGACCCTAAACGATTGTCATCAAATGAGTTGTTTATATATGCACTGCGTAAAATTGGTTTCGCAAAAGAGCATTTGTAAAGAAAGATTCCCATACCCATCTCGCTTTACAAATTAATGGCGAGGATGCACTAGCAGTAACTAGGATTATAACACTAAACTACGATCGTACAAACCATAACACAGACCCTAAACCCATCTTCAAACTGACAAAACGATCATCTCTCTAAGCGAACACGACCAAGTTAATCAAAATTGTAAAATGTGTATATCAGAAGTTGCGGCTAATGTAACTAGGGCAGAGTGGGGGCTGTGAATAAATGAGGAGTCCGCAGCAATCCAGTTAGCTGTACAAACACGGGTTGGGAACAAACAACATTGCCCTGGGACACTGAGTGACGCGCGATTTGTGTGTCTAATAACTTTGGAACAAAAATCGCTTGCGAGGACGGAAGAATTAAACATAGTGGTTAGTCCGTACTGCCTGAGAATCTTTCTATGAAAATGTTGCTCTTTTCGAACCATTTTGTGCGTGCAAATTGTTGAATGAACTATCAAGCTGTTCTAGAAACAAAAGGGAGTTTGCAGACAGCTGAGAGATTGACAACATGCCCGAAGCAATATGTAGTCGTGTTCGTATACTATCCACTTCTAACTCTTTGTGTTTATACAAATTGCTATTTGATGATACACCTCTTTGCAAAAACATCTGCCCAGAAGAGTTGTCGGCAAATATTCAAGTACCCTCAAACAAGGTAGCATAAACATATGGGTCTATCGACAGCTCATTACCATTCATAAACAAACATTAAAATACACCGCGGATATTTATAAACGCCTGAATAAAACATTCTACAAGACACAATCCCGCAACGAAAATTACACCGACTACTGCCTTTCCGAGGCGATTACAAACAGCTATAAAAACAAAAACATAACCCCTCACTCAGTATACTCTGGGGCAAAATAAACTCTACACCGCGAATAATAGGGTTCAGTTTTTAATGGAAACTTATGTTAATAGCCCGTCCACAGGTGATCCAAGCATCTGCTGGGTTATTTTGTGAAAATATAAAGTTTTTCCCCAATAAATAATGCAACGTTGCTTTGAAAGCGAAAGGTATGGAAATACAAGTAACTAGTACGTAGAATATACGGTATTTTTGTAGGAGAATTATTTTAGGGATAAAACTAATTCATCCGGCAAGATAATGTTTGTACAAGTTATGAAAACATTCGGGGATGTGGTGTGTGTAATCCCGCAGATGTGACTGAAGGAACAAAAATGTACGAGTGAGTTGATGATATATTATGAGAAATAAAAATGTGACGGATAATTAATTTTTATATGGGATTAGTAAATGTGTATTTGGTATTTGACTATCCATGATTTTAGTGTGCATACGAGGTTTTTATATAACCACGGACAGAGTTTTACATAATACTTAACATAAAAAACCTCCGGTGTACTAAATACGAAACACACTAATACAGGTTTATTTATGTGTTGATGAAAGATTCCAGTAACCTTC
Source organism: Orthosia gracilis (assembly GCA_947562075.1). NCBI lineage: Eukaryota > Metazoa > Arthropoda > Insecta > Lepidoptera > Noctuidae > Orthosia > Orthosia gracilis. Next base: position 20,339,846 of record OX387271.1, on the reverse strand, counting down.
TTATTAAAATTCTTGCAATTTATAATACGCATCTAAGTAGAAGGTTCTTTAACATCACAGGTTCCTAATTTTATTAAATTTGCCGACATTGCAAACAAAGGACGTTAAATTGAATAATTGAACATTCTCTTGAAATCCACAGCAAACCGCCAGTTAATAATAGTAATGTACCAATAAATATAATATTACTTTACATCGGTTCATTGATTATCGCATAGTTTCACAATATAGCTTAGTTTTCATTGTTGGAAAATTCAGTAAACCAACCTTTACAATGTTTCAGCAATAATTATGTATATTCCCGAGAACCCGAACAAAACCATCGGCAAAATTTCAAAGTCAAATCTTGGCCCTAATACGCTTTTGGAATGTACCTAAGACTGTTCCTTTTAACGATTACTACACCCTGAAAGCTGTTAAAAATTCCGCGTGAAAACATAAAATGTCACAAGCTACTTATACTTATTTTAACACGTATTTAAACACAAGACAAAAGCAAATTTCTGCGATATCATCGATTCAAGTCGAAAACAGTTCACAGCACATAAAAATATTCACGTGTAACCGCCGTACGCCGCGCCGCGCTCGCAAACAAAGTAATATCAAGACGTAAGATACTTACCGTCTACTACGGGGATTATCCTCAACTTGACTTAGATATTTTGATGTTTTAGCAACGAAATTGGTTTTTCCCTTCAGCAAAGAAAACCCATTATCGTTGCTGAGGAAGCCGTCTCGTTACCGCGTATCTAATTTGGGATCATCCAGATTTCTCTTTCCTTGCCCTTAGGTGTGAGATTGACAGCAACGTAAGTAGGGATTTGTACAGTATAATGGTTAGTTCAAAGGTGCGTTGACTCGCGTGATAATGGTGTATGATGGAGCCTTTTGAGGCTGTCATTGTGAGGCCGAATCGGTTTGCGATTGTGTGATCACTTCTTTGAAAAGCGTTGATCGAATAAAATCTAGGTCGATCGGATAGAGCTATCTTTTGTGGAGTAGATGCTACAATCTGATGTAGGTCACGTGTTTTCTGTGTGAGAAAACACTAAGTGGATGTGGTTGTATGTCTAGTCCAGATTGTAAGTGAACAAAGAGAACGAATACGGATGTGGACTGAAGCTAACAAGTAGCTAGTAAATTACTTCTGAACTGCACTTTTGGAGCGAAACATATACGGTACCATAGCTTGATAAAATGAAATGCCTAGTTTTCTTAAATATACCCAAACAAGCTTGAGACTCTTAACTATGTATACTGCGACTAGATGCAGAGTCAAGAAGAAATATTATGATTTATGAGGCGAATTATTTACAAGACCACTCACGTGCAACATTCGCAATCACCCAAATCCATCTTGTCAAAAACACCACAAAATTAAGACATCCAACACACCCACTAAATGTAAAACCACACTGGTGTTGAAATAAAATTTGCGGATTGATTACTGGCATCATTCATGAGGCTACAAAATGTTTTGCTTCTGTCACATGCACGCGTATGGGGGTGCATTGTGTCTGGCAGCCGTAATGATGCATTTGGCGATGCACGCCAGTCAGGGTGGGGGCGCTTTTGTGACGTGTCGCACTGAACACTGTACGTTTTTAGGGACACATTTCGGGGCCTATAATGGGTTAGACGTTTAGGTGACATTAGGTTGGAGAAAATATTTAAATGGCTGTAGTAGAGTTGCTGAAGAGCATTTTATAAAGTAAATGTAACTAATGTATGTAAGATATTTTTTTAGGTATTCAATTGATATGTATTAATGCGGGAAATTAGAAAATATTATGTTAAAATGTCAAAGCATATAAAAATATAATTGAAGATATCATGAATAGCATATAAAGGTAAAACACAGCTTCTTTTAGGTAACCTTGAGGCAAGATAATTAGAAGGAATACAAATAAATGTACTACAAAAAGTATTTTCTAAGAAGAAAAAATATATTTGGTCCTTTGCGAAGTATGTAATTACGCTGTTACAATTGTCGTAGACACTTGAATATTTTCTTCTGCTACAACTAAAGCCTAAAAAAATCTAACAACGTTATTATTACATTTGCTAAAGGATATCACGACAATCTTCTCAGGAATCTCTTGTAATTTAATTTATTTGTTTTATTTCGTCTCTCTCATTGTACTTTTGTGTACAAAGTTATAAGATTAACTCAATTTTTGGGGCCACGAATATTCTTTTGTGATGAAAAAAGTAAAAAATATGGCCGGGGTACTGCTGAGAGTTTTAATGGAATTTTGGTGAAGCGAAGTACGCAAATCGGTTTTTATTGTTCCATGAATTATGTATAGGTTTAAGCTTTACAATATATGGACGTTGGGAAGAATGAATTGAACATTTTCGTGCCAGAATACATTCGGGACTAAAACTTTTACCAAGAAGTATTATGATGAATAAGTTATTTTGTAAATTGAATAGATCATACCACGAAAATCTACGAGCAGTTTCGGAATTTCTGATGATACCACAGTTATTGAAACAGATAAATCATTCATCTATATCTACTTTTCTGTTGGGTTACCTTCATACCTATTGAGCTATTAACTTATAGGTAATAGCAAAATAAATTGAAAAGTACAAACGTGAACAGTGTTTCTTATAATCATGATCAAGATTTCCTTTGATGAAATAATAATACACATACAAGCCACAAAAGAGAAAATTTAATAAAGGCAGTCCTTTCTAGGAAATTTAATTCAAATAATTATTAAAATATTATTCTATAAACACGAAACCCGAACGTTAAGAATAGGGAGCTTAATTAACTCATCAATACACGTTTTCTTTGAAAACACCATCGTGAGGCGAGGGATCTTTAGGTATTTCACGAACAGGTTGTAAGTGTCGAATGGACTGTGGGACAAGTTAGTAGGGTAAAGAGAGTTTTTAAACAGAATTTATGAAAACTTATAAAAAAAGTAGATATGGTCAATAAACGAATCAGAGAAGATGGAGAAAGAAAGAGGCATGTACTGAAAGATAAAGATATTTAGGATGAAGATCGAGAAACCAACTAGAAATATTAATTCTGGAGACTTTCTAAAGACTGATATCGAATTATTGATATGTTTCAGGTCAGGTAAGAGACCAAGACCAATTCCAAACCAAATACGAATCTTCTGATGAGAAAATGGATAAAGACAAACAAGAAAAGCCAGATTACGTAAGTCTTAAGCCAATGCAGGAGGGTGATACTGTGAGAAACACACATAAGTACAATGTAATAGAAACTAGATTACACCCGCTGCGTCCCATATCTTGCAGCCGAACAGGAGCGATTCCCCGGACGGGTGCTTACTAGAGATCCCACCGCCTTATCATGGCCCCGCAGGCATTGCGGGCCTCAGCGTATTTTTGTTAACAACTTCTTTTCAGAAAATTTTTACTTGACGTACTACATTGTGAAGATGGAATTTGATTTTGTTGTTATCGTCTCCCAACGACACGTAACTTTTGCCGAATCTTGTTTTAGTCACATGTTTGGGTTGTTTCCAGTTTTTTGTTATTGTGTGTTAGTGTCGTTCTTTTTATTTCTAACGTAAGTAAGACTAGTTTGGGACTTGTTTTCCTAACACTTTTTTCGTCTAATGATATTTGTCTGAATCTATCCAAGTGATTGTAGATGTGCAAAGTTTTTCCAATAATGTTTGTAATGTAAATAAAGACTGTAAACAAAAACTAACGTACTTTGAAAATTTGATTGGAAACTATTAGCTTCGTCTGGAAAATAAAGATAAAAATCTTTTTTACAAAAATTACAACCGACTTCTAAACAAAAACACTACAAAGTAAAAAATAACTTCAATTTCGGAAGTCGGTGTTTCTGTTTTCGTTTCTACGTTTTTTGACACCGACTTCCGAAATTGAAGTTATTTTTTACTTTGTAGTGTTTTTGTTTAGAAGTCGGTTGTAATTTTTGTAAAAAAGATTTTTATTTTTCACTTTTTAGTTGTGGTACATAATGGACCAGTTCTATAGGCTAGGTACCTACGCGTTTAGTGCCCAAAGTGAAGCTAGAATAGATTAACCCAATAACATGAAACTTAAACGAAACCGGTGCAATGAGACTTTACCAGGGTGAACTGTTCACACCTGCGTAACCCTTAAGAGCGTACCAGTGTGATGTTATGTTATGAAATGGTGTAAACAATAAACAGACATGCGATTGGATCTATCCAGAGTGATTTGCCGTCATTTATTGAAGAGTTCTGATGTATTTCTCCGAAGTTCTTCATCAGATCTTGATGAAAATTAAATGGGACCACATGACAAGCACCCGCTTTCAAATGAAAAAAGAATCATGAAAATCGGTTCGCCCAATAAAAAGTTCTGAGGTAACAAACATAAAAAAAAACAGTCGAATTGATAACCTCCTTCTTTTTGCGAAGTCGGTTAAAAATAAGACCATAAAGACAAATAAAAGTCTATTTACCTATAATAATAAGCAATCATTACAAATTTTCTCAGATACCTCTTGGAAAAAAGGAACAAGCCATCTGCTTTAAAAGAACAATATTTTGCTTCACCGCAGAACAATCAAAAACCAATCTTATGTTAGGGAAATAAGGGCCATAAACGAAGCAAAATACGTTTAGTGAAAATGAGGAAATCTTTCGCAGGGCGTCAAAATTGCTACTTTCGCTTATATCCTCCCTTTGTGTCGGCGTTGCCTCAATGCACTCACTGTTTCAACTTTTATCAATAGATATTGTACTAAAACATATTGCTTCTTGCAAACTTTTACAATATAATAAATTGTGTGAAGGCATAAAAACCGTTTTGTTGGATCAGTGTGAATAGCTCAATAATTCTTCTCCTTCTAATAATATTTTTTATGCTTCTCTGATGGTTGACCATCATCTTCAAGAAGGTTCAATAGGGTTAACCAATAACAAAATGAAACATTAGTTACCTTCATAGTACTAATTTGCAAATAAACGATAGTACACCTCTAAACAACGTGCTAAACACTATAAATATATTTCTCGATAACATAAATCAGATGACCCCCGGTCTTGCCCGTACAAGCATGTTCACGTTCGATACATTCAACTTTATTTAACAATTTCCAATTTTCGATTGTTACACGGTATCGGGCCGATCGGCGAATATTGTCGATATTTTATTACTTATTGAGTACTGAATTCCGAGCTTTTGTCTTCCTATAAAATACTATGGTCGCGATACCGACCACGGCAGTATTACTCAGTTCAAAATGAGCCGTTAATGTTGTAAGAGGCACTCAATGTTTAGCCACCGCACTTTAAGCATTATCGAAGTGGTCGTCTAGATCTAGAATATGGTCTACTTCGTGGTCATTATAATGATTTATAGATATTTTGGCTTTGGAGAATGGTCGTTTTTATACTGTTCATGGAGTGTGGTCTTGGTTCATAATATGCTACATTACTTTTAGTATTGGTTTTAGAAAGGGATAATTGATGGATATTAGTTTCAGTATTTCAAGCTGAACATAATACATCTTATAACAAAGTATGGCCGGTTGGTTGATTTATCCATGTAATGGTGTATTCGGGAAGTCGAATTTGCAATGTGTAGTTAAACATCCCGATTTTAGATTTACGTCCATTGAGCTATTTCCTCTGGGTGTTAATCGAACAATAACTAAACTATAATGATCAATCAATCCGTACCCGGCAGAATTATTTGATCATAATAATTATCGATAATACTTAGCAAAGTTTCCCTCTTAACTATAAACAAAACAATACTTGTAAAACTGTTTTACATAAGTAACTTATAGCAGTAAGCACGTAAAAAGAATTATAATTAAATAAATTAGAGCACGTATTAATTAAAGCAGAATTTTACTATTTTAATTATCAAAATGAAATTACTAAAGCTCATTAAATAATCCTGAGTATTTTTGTTTCTGTTAAGTAATTGAATGTCGCTGTGAAGATTATAATTATTATTTTGATACCTGCTTGAATAATAATTCATTCTTCAAAAGATAAACAGTGTTATGACATCAGTTTTTGAATCAAATATTATTTATGGAGAAATTATATTGTTAATTTAGGAGTCATAATAATTTAAACCTAGAATGCTATAGAATCCATGTTTAGAACATCGATATGCATGCGCTTCTTTCACTCCCCCGTCAGTTTTACATTCATCTGAAACCACTGGACGTAAACTTCGCTTAGACAAAGGATGTTTCCGACTGAATCATGTCTGGATTCGACGGGATGTGAACTACCGGCAACCCGAAGACGTGGAAAATGCTCCCTACAGTCTTCTACCCCAACCGATATTTTCATTTAAGTTTGAAAATTGCTACCGCTCGCCCGCGCAACTCGCAAATTGTACTGGAATAGGGATCGATAATAGGATTGTTGGTGCGATTTTCTTTCGCCAAGATGACTGGAGTGTAAATCTTTCTGATAGAAAAATTTCGGAAATTGTCGTGGAGATTTATCGCCGCTCCCGCCGTCGTTGTCGCGTGTGCTACGGTAAATTGTCTTTTGATATTACACTGACATTGGATGGGTTATGGAGTTAGTACGTAAGGATGAGGGAAAAGTTAACGTTATTCTTGGTAAGTTTCGGATTTCAGTGATATTGACATCATCGAAAGACCCATTTATTTTGTCGATGAAGTGTGATAAAAATAATGGTAAAAAAATTGAAATACATGGGATTACAGCATCGTTAAAGTAAAATATTTCGTTAATATGTATACTATTTTTATTAATATAATTGTAAAACTATCATTAATTTAAAACAATGCTTTTCGGTACCGGTAAAAAATTTCAAAATAATAATATTGAGAATTTCTTCAATAATATTGAAGGGTTTTCCTGGAAATTACTTATGAACTGCTTTTCTAAACGAAAATAAAAGTTTTAGTCTATTAGCGTTAATTTATTTACTAATAAGATACTCATTTCTATTGAAAAATATTTATTACAGACATAATAAATAATACCTTTCCTTTATATTGTAACTTATGGTGTACAATAAAGTATATAATAAATAAATAACCTACAAAAATGTTGTCTAAGACAAGAAAGATTTTCCCAAAATAAAAACAATAAATCTATAAACAATATTTTAAGAATATACATGAAAGACGTTTATTCCGATCCCAAATACACGAGTGCTTTCTAAACCTTTCAAACTCAAGATTATTACGTTGCGAGCCTTTGAGCCTTCTGAGGGAAAAAAGATTTACATAAAAAGAAACTTCCAGTCTCCTAAATTATGATTCAATTAGTATTAAAGGATTGGTCTCTCAAAGGACTCGTACTTTTTCGGGTCTGGCGAGTCGCTACTGAACTCCTTTGTGCTTTCGACCAAACTAAGAAGGTTGTAGCTTTGTGCCATGGTTTGTCGCATAAAGCTTTTGGTACAAATTACAAGCGGATTTATTTGTAAGATGACGATATGACAAGGCATAAGCGGAACATAATGAATTGATTTTCTTCTTTTCTTTTATATATGTGGGTTCCCCGGGGAGGTTACTTAGGGCCGCTTCTGTATGTATGTCGACGCTACTCGCTCGAAACTTGTACTCGGGTCACACAAATGTAGTAAATGATTTCAGTTCATTACGCATTATAGTATTTCTTCCTTTGTCTCTCGTTTTCGGGTGAATTTTTACGCTCAGTCTACTGTGAAAATCTACTCTACTGTCGTCCCTTTAGTAAGAAAGTCCTTTGTAATATACATTTAATCGTTTATTTTTCTAAGACACCGATATCGGTAATTATAGGCTTTCGACTTTCGATAACATCTTAAGTAAGATTGTTGAAGACCATCAAACTTTTTCAAGTCAGTTTCCGGATAAAATATTTTAAATCGTGTCGCAATCAGCAAACCGTTACATCTGACAGCTTCATAGTCCCCTTATATTTCTTCAATGATATAATGATGGTTTTAGAAGAAAGCCTTCCTCATAAGTGTGTTATCTTTCTACTTCAGAGGGGAAACACGTTATCTATCCGTTATTTTTGATCACATAAAACTCGAGCCTGCGTTTGTCACAACTAATACTAGGTATTTGTTTCACTAACCCCCCGAGATGCTCGGATTAAGTGACGAATTATATAATTTTTTTTCAGCTCGTCACAACCTCGCGATTATTCCGCTCCGTCCGTGAGTTTGAGATATTCGTCTTGAGGATTAAGGGGATGTCTTGAGCGAACGAAATTTCACAGTATCCCCTTGATGGATGAATACGGAAACATTAATTCCGCAATTTCGGGGTGTAAAATAGTGAAAGACGCGAAAGCGGCGCGCGCTGAAGCTAATCACGTCATACTCTTTCTATCTATTCTTATACATTCACTAATAGATTAATGATCCTTCGTAACACTCATTCCACATTTGTTTTGTTAAGTCCGACTCGCCGCGATCATTAAAACAGGACGGCACCATATGGAAATTTAAAAAGGCATTCATTCATTAAACAAACACACATAAAATTTAACGAAGCGCTGCCATATTCGTTAACGAATTTCCGGCTTTCATTATGATTATCCCACGGTTACTGAAACACTATGCATCTGCGTCTCTTTCTAGTGCAGTAGTTGGGATTAAGAGTGAGCGGGATAAATATTGGTTTGTAATGTGACAAATAACCGGGATCCATCTATCGCTCGGCGATTCGTCACAAGCATGCGTTTAATGGCGGCAATTAAAGGCGACATTCGGTAGGTTTACCGAAATATCGCGACATAAAAACGTCATTGTTACCGCGTATCAAATTGTTTAACACATTCGCTGGGCGAGATCACATTTACGACTTGTCGCCTGTTTATGACGGCCATTCAAGCGATTTGTGAAACGCCATCGTTTTCAACAGGAGGCTCAATCCGTTAATTGGTCCTCGGAGCCGGTGTTTAAGTTATGAAAAGAATATTTCAATATAATCAAGAAAGTTTCTCTTCTCGGTAAGAATTTTTACTTTGGGCTCTTAAGGCGTATATTTTCCCCAGTGTTAACGCGGTACTGTACTAGCCGTGCACCCGGTCGGTGCCGGAATATCAATATTGGACCTTCTTTTGGACAGTTTTGTTTGCAAAATATTTTTTGATTTACATATCCTACGTAGGTTAAGAAGTAATCTTAAACATTTTTTTTTTCTGAGTAAAATATTTTTAAACATCCAAGTAGTTTTGGAGGAGAATGTAAAAGAATCGAAAAAAAATTGTGTTGGTAATTATATTTTTAAAGCAAAAGTATTAGTCATACGAAAAAAATAAGTTTCACAAATAATATTTATTATGAATCAATAATAAATAGAGATATATATGTATATATATTTATTCAAACCATTTAACCAAGCCATGGATAAGAAATATGCTTTAGAAAGTAACCGTTTTACGGCACTAAAGCGGAGTAAGGGCCAGGGCTTAAGCTAAGAGAAAAGTAATTTAGATATTAAAATGCATGACAAAAGGGCGAAAGACAAAGTAATGTGAGAATGATATTTATCTATTGTTCTTAATAATGCTATGGGCTACTCCCTGCGTCAACGAAACTTGTTTATTCAAGTGAAACCACTATACTTAAACTACACCTTATTACTTATGTTAATGTATGTCCGTTGCCTAAGACAGAAAAACGTTAAATAGGATCGTATCACTTAGTTTAATTAACGAGTGGAAATGAACTCGAGTGACACAGGACGACCCAAATTAAAGATGAAACGTAACGTCCATTACGTACGAACAAATTATCCCGGAATTTGGTGAAAGCAAAACACAGGCGGAATAAATTCAACACCGCAAACAAAGGTCTACGCACAAACCGCGGAACGACAAATGTTATACTAAACGACAAATAAAAGCTGCGATAGTTTAAATTAAATTGGGACCCCAAAAACTGTATGTAAACAAACATTGGTCCCAAATTTTCAACTGAAAAGTTTAGAGGGACGACACTGAAACATTGAAAACACGCGGTGAGTATCGGAAACGTTCGTTAGTAATTTGTATTTACAAGTTATAACTTATAACTAACGATATTCGAGCAGCACGTAAACATTTAAGGGGCAAAGGTAAAATATTTGGACAATTTGTGTTAGAGTTTGTTACTGTAGGTGTAGTGGGACAGAGATTGGTGGAATAGAGAGAGTTGAGTAATCTGAAAACCAGAGGTAATTTTCTAATTATTTTTACCTAACGTTTTTGAAAAAAATGTGTTCTGTACGATATCGTTATTTTGCTCAACCTTCCAGAATATGGTCCGTATCTATATTAGGTAATGCGGTATTAAACTGTAAATTTAGATAAACTTCTTACAACAAAAAAATATGTTAAAAAGGCAGAGCCCAAACTGTAAATTGCAAACAAATTAAAGAGATAATCCCTCGAACTTACGTGGCTCTGAATAAAATACCAAATACGGTCGACCCACAAACGCAGTCGATTCAAATCACACCGAGGGAATTTCAATTAAATTGCATTTCAATGAAATCTAGGACGATTATAGAATCCAATGGTTGGCAAATTAAAACCGGGACTCCCTAGGATTTCCTGTTCAATTTTCATGGAGCACGACACGATAAAAATCCATTAGGCAACCGTCGCGAGAGGCCTCTGTGACACAGTGCTTTGCTAAATGAATTTAGGGACCGCTGGAAGCGATATTAACGGGGAAAAAATTAAAAGTCTTACGTCAAAAATTTCAACATTTTTGCCTAAAATATTTTAATTAAATCTGACGGGAGTTTTGCATGCAAGTAACAACATTATGAGGAGTTTTGTACGAAATGGTTTACATGGGTTGCACAATTTCAAAAATTATAGTTAATGCCGAAACTGTAAACGTAGCCTTTAAAATATTATTCGTGCCAGTTGCTAGTCTACCTACTAGCCTGCAAATAAAAATATCATTTCCAGTGAAACAGGTCGATATCCAGGACTGGCATAATGCGATTTCGTAGCAATCACATGCTTCATTTTGCATTCCAGCAAACACTTTTACCGCGGGATCCTCTCAGCCTCTAACATGAGCGGTGGCCCTTCGGCTTTACCGTTTAAATTCTAATAAATAACGTTGCTAGATTTATATCCGTTGGAATTTAAGACGTCTTTTTGGTTTACTGGAACTTTTATATTGATTGTAACGTTTTTTGTTTGAACAACTTTTTTACCTTTATGGTAACACATAGATTGACTATATTAGAGGCAAAAGGGATATATAAAAAACTGTTCCAAAATCGATAGAAAGACAAAAAAAGTAGAACTATAATTACCAAAATATTTACGCCCTCAAGAAGCGCAAAAAAAACAACAAGATAACTGAAGAAGTATAACACAAAAGGAACAACTTTCATCCTTCGCAAGAACAAACACTAATTACTTTCGACACATTAAATGTAACTTAAACTGTTACTCGAGCATTAGTTTACTTCACCACGTGGAGACCCACGAGCCCACGAGCAAAAAGTCTATCCAGTATTACATCCTTCATTAAAGAGAGATATTAGAAGAAGTATTAATAATACCGTTGAAGACGAAAATGATAATAATATAAAACACAGGGAAGATATAGATGTAAGCGGAGTAAATGGTAATACTGAGAAATAAAAAGTGTTTCTTATACATACATATAAGGAAACAGTAAGTCACGATTAAATGAGTTTTCGTAATTCTCGTAATGGAATTAATATTTGCTCTAACAATAGGTGATCCTTTTTATATCCATCTTAATCTACCTCAAGTGATATACTATCTATAGAAACGCACATTATTATAATTTCTTTGCACATTAGTATATTTGTGTTTTATAGAAAGAACTAGTAAATACAAAACAAGAACAAAATAGTTCCTGGAACACCGTGTCGTCATTGAATAGAAAATATCTTTATTAACGAGTTCTCTGAATTACATAGAACAATGAATTTCCTTGATAGCGGGAACTAAGTGAAAAACTTGCAAGCAAAATAAAATTAAAAGATATATTATATGCACGAAATGATCTTGAGATTTCAGATTATTATGAGCGGCAGGGGCGAATGATTTTGCATTTGGAACCGAAAAGGCGAAAAGCAATATAGTAGGAAATAGTAAAGAAACTCGAAGATAACTTATAAAAAAAAAAAAACAAAAAAAATAATCTTGCCTTTCTATTGTGCCTATTTTTAAATATTAATTATAAAATTTGTGGCGCTTGAGATCCAAAAAGGCTACTGTGATAGCTAAATACGCAGTCGATGACCAGATATAATGTTATTAATGAAGTAACAAAGAGAGCTCAGATCCTACTATTGCAAGCTTGTCAACTCACCGTTATGGAGCAGGGTGGAGTCCCTAGCCAACGGCAGCTCCGAGTCCGTGAGGGTAGCGTCGGACGCGTTGTCGGAGGCCGACGTGGGCGTAGCGGGAGCGGTCGGCGAGTCGGATAGGCCACTGCGCGCGCGCCGCCGCCCGCTTCCGCTGCTTGATCCGCTGCCGCTGCCCGAGCCGTACGGCTGCAGCCGGCCCAGGCCTGGCGAGAGAAAACATTGTTAGTTGACGGAGAAGAGAGAATAAAAGAAGAGTTCTTGGAACGACTTGGGAAAGGCCTTAGCCAATTATCTGCAAAAAAGTTGATGAAGAGATTCAAATCTAAATCATTTGTAGACAAAATACAATATATGTATTTCCTCACATGTACAGTCAAGGGTCAAAAGTGCAGTCATACTCTCCCAAAACTCAAATGGCTACTTTTTGAAGAAGAAGTTAAATAATCCACAACTAATTTAATATTTTCATTTTAATATTTAATCAGAAGGCGGTCAAGATCACAGAAATCAAATACCAGTTTAGAGGAACACATTTATTTGCTTGGATGACAGGCAGTTAGTAAGATTGCAAGCACTCAGTGTATATCTTAATGAATTATGTAAAAGATTCATAAAGCGGAACTCAAACAAAAGAATATCAATAACACAAGAGCGAGAAAAACTTAAAACATCCAGAGAATACATTTGAAGTAGGTAGATGTTTCATACATATCCTGCATGACGTATACAAGTATACGTATAGGAGATAGTATCGACAATAAATAAAAGGAAAAGAAGCCGCATAATGAAGTCGGAAGGAAAGGACAAAAATAATTAGAAATATGGCTTCGGAACATGACAAAGAGTACAAATAAGAATGCTTCGTTAAATGATTTTAATGTTGGGAATAAAAATAAGAAAGTACGTGGTAAACTTAGCCGAGATGAAAGTATTGATTTGTTCAAGACGTAATCTTACTGTTTTATTAAAAATGCGAAACATTGGATGGATGTATGTTTATTACGCAATCACGCCAGAACGGGTAAACGGGTCTGGATGAAATTTGGCACAGAGATAGATTATAGTCTGGAATAGCACATTAGGCTACTTGTCCGGTATAATGTTTCCTTGGCATAACAAAACACTTTTAAAGCGGGCGAAGCCGCTGGCAGAAGCTAGTCTTATTAATATTATACATGCGAAAGTTTGGATGTATGTTTGTTTGCAACTCGATCACTCTAAAACGGCTGAACGGATCTGGATGAAATTTGGCACAGAGATAGATTATAGTCTGGAATAGCACATTAGGCTAATTTGCATCCCGGTATTATGTTTGCTTGGGATGAGACAACACTTTTAGCGCGGGCGAAGCCGCTAGTTAGTAAAATAAAGTGAGAAAATTGTTATTTTATTATTCTGGTAAATCTAGAATATATGAAGAAGAAACGCCTAAAAAGACCTAAAATAAATAAGGTAAGGAGGGAAAGTACTACTACGTTGATATATGAAGCTGAAATATCATTATCTGATCCTGGAAGGAGCATCACTTTAGGTATCCCCGATTAGTACACATCGAAGTGTATTCTCGTGGACAATAAAACAAATAATTCAGATAGAAATACTTTCCGTCCAAACCAGTATACCAAATTTAAATCAAAGTAAGTGGAAATTCATGTAGTGATTAAAAAAGCACAAAGCCAACTTGGAAAGCTAACCTCATTAACGATATTTATTTATATTTTCCGTCTATTTTAACCCGAGTCGTACAGTGATCGTACGAGATCATTAGGGAAAAGTATCGAAAAGAAATAAACGGGCCATGGAGGAAGTGCTCTTGAGATGTATAGAGGAAACTTTTTAATTTAACGCAAATATCCCGGGAGGCCCACTCAAAGGAGAGGAAGAAAATAAAATTAGTTTCGACTCGGCCTCATTACTGGACTTTGGCTACTGAATGCTGGATGCAGACTGCTCTGATGGACTTGATCAAATAATTTTTAGAGCTGCGATTAAGGAAAAGCTTGCACTCACAAATCTTTCAGATTTGGACATGGAAAAGATAAATAATATGAAATCTCTACAGATTTATGAAATAAAAACAGCGTTTTCAAAATTTTATCGGTTTATGCTGGAATAAGTTTACTGTACAGTTGATGGTCTTTTTTTTCATATTTCAGAATTGACCCCATAGTAAAAGTTGTAAAAACTTTTAACCCCAAAAATTGCCAAAGCATTTAAAATAACACTGATATAAAATACTAGCTGTCCCTCGCGGCTTCGCTCTCGTCAACTGGTTACGTACCTACCCACCTACACTACCTACCATATCCTGCCTACACTACGCAGCGCACGCAACGGAAGCTCTCAAAAAGGATTTTATTTTTCCGTTTTTGCAACATTTTTCATTTATACTCCGCTCCTATTGGTCGTAGCGTGATGTTATATAACCTATAACGTTCCTCGATAAATGGACAATCCAACACAAAAAGAATTCCAACAACTAGTCCCAATTCCAACAAATAATCCAATTCCAACAAGTAGTTCTTTAGATTAGCGCATTCAAACAAACAAACAAACTCTTCAGCTTTATAATATTAGTATAGATTTAATACCAAATGAATTACTCCTCGCCTACTACTCGTTATTAAAATCCAATTCTCTTCCATTAAAAGCTTGTGTTGGTAACTGCTCAAATAAAATAAAAATACTTAATCAACAACTGATTATTAAAACCTTAATTGGGTCACCATGGGTAACACTATTCATTAACGCTGTTGAGCAATCTTCGAACCCATTATTACTAATTACGTTCGTTATTTCATGCCATATGGTATAGCCATGCGTGACTTGAGCGATTTCAACACTTTGTTGCATACCACTACCATTTTTAATGTGAAATGTACTTGTATAAGCAGAACAAATCTTGGCTTCATTAGAAATAATTCAACATTTGAGACTGGACATAATATAATAAAACTAGATTATTACTGCAGCTTCGCTCCAATGGTCAATATCACAAGATTCTTTCATATTTCCGGGATAAAACAGTGGCCGATGACACTCTGCAGCTTATATCATTGAAATACTTTTTGTAATCCGATAAATACTGCCAGAAATTCTATTCTTTACAATATAAGTTTACATTAGAAAAGAATCTTTAATATTTACAAAAATTGTCCACCAATGAAATCATCTAGTCAAATCATTTCGGATTCATCAAGCCGTTAATTAAGGACTGCGACGGAACCCTTTGGTCCAAATAAAAGACAATGAGCTCGTTAGGTGGCAATTTTTGCCAAGTCCTCCCCCTTTCCCCACTGTGGTGGTGGAACTAGATAAGGAATGCTAATTGAAAACGAGTCGCATAGTAATGACTATGCATTTTTGTTTTTTTGGGAATGTTTGTGAAGTATTAACTACCTTTATTAATTGTTTTGATGGTTTCTGCAGCTGATGCCAGTGAAGGAGAACGAAACAACAGAGAACGTGTAAACAAAAGTAAGTAATAAACAAAAAGATAATAAAATCATTAATGAAAAAGCTAGCATTCAGCATTCAAAAGGTGAATCTAAATGTCGTTGTCACTAAAACCACGTTCACGTCTAATTGGCAATATTTAAATATGGGTACTTAAGCTTGGGATTGCTCTTGGCACCTCGATATGACACCCAATGAATCTACTCCACGTGTCGGCACTAAACTGACAACGACGGTTCGCTGCTCAACGTCGCAAGGGCAATGCACATTTCAAATTTTATTACAAACGTGTTTGTTCCTCTTCATGCCTTTCTCTATCCATAAAATCTTGTTTTATATTTTGTGTAGCATTTGTTAGTCCCAACTCACGTTTTATCGAATTCAATTGAAAATAATTTTGCTATAAATGTTTAATTGTAACGAACTAGCAGCATTCATGTAATTTGATAATTTAATACAAACAACATACCTTTGTACTTTTAATTAATCAATATTGGAATTTCAGTGTTTGATCATTCACCGTATCTATTGTTGGGTTTAATCACTGGCGGGTAAATTTAATAACTAAACTTTAAAGCTCACTGTTTACAATGTTCCACACAAATTGCAAGTTGAATTATATTTTTAGGATCACAATGTTTATCTTTTATAAACTTTCACATAAATTATAAACGGACTATCACTGGCATTCGAAATACTATCCAATATTTTTTCGGAATCACTGCATAAATCACGTTCGTCCTTCAGATAAAATGATGCGAAACTAATTCGCCCGACAAAGTTTGGATATTCTAGACTTCAGCGCCATCAAGAGTGGGCGGTGGGGACTAACATAAATAAAAATACTGTCTGTTTCCTCTTTCAGTGATAATGTTGGTGATAAGAGGTCGGCGCAGGACGTCCGCGGTGATAACCGTTGACCGGTCAACTTTAATGAAACGAATATTGTTTTAAATGTAAAATAGTTTTGTTAATATAGTAATCTATGTATGTTGAGTCACACTGATACCAAAAATAGTGACACAGTAGTGTACTTACGAATAAGAATGCGTCGGTTGATGCAACCGAGAACGAAATAAAAATAGATTCTATTAAGTTTCTGTGACAGGTTACGCTTGTTTCCCTTCCGAATAGAGCCGCCGTTGATAGATTCATGGTTATTGACATCATTTGGGCGAAGCGCAGCAATGTCTTTAAATATAAAAAAAATATTGCACAATTAGTGGCGTATTGCCAACGCAGCGCACCGGCCAGGAAAATGATGCAAACCATTTTTTTTTTATCAGAATATAACTTTAGTTGCAACACTGAACATATTTCAATCGCAACAATGATTCATAAACGACCAATATCGAAACTTCACGCGAACTAATCCCCAACAGATTCGAATCAAAATTGATATTACAATAATAAAAAAAAAAACTATACAGCGTAATAGTGAGCTCATAAATATACAATTGGTGGGTTGCTTACCTAGCTGAATCACTTCTACTGCCCCTAAAATATACACAAAAAATGTGTAGAATAAAACGAAAAATTCGTTTTCCGCACGTATTGTTGGGAGTTCGTTACTAACAGAAAGGAAAACTACGATTTGAATTCGACAAAGTCGCATAAACGAACTGACAAATCTCCTCCCCGGGGGAACACAGTTACAATTGGCACAAAAAAGATGCATACTCGTATAGACAATTGTTATTGCACACCCTTTAAGACGCTTTTGATGTCGCATATTGATTTATCCGATCAACAAATAAAATTAGGGTTATTTTGGGAAGCGAAGAAAAGACTGGATATGACAGCTGTTGATCAAGTATTCATACAAATATTTGATAGAATATTTAAAAAAATGCGAGCCGCCTCGCGCACGAAGGGTTCCGTACCATTATTGAAAAAAAAACGGCAAACCACGTTTGTTGTATGGCAGACCCCCGTAAATATTTATTTTATTCTGTTTTTAGTATTTGTTGTTGTAGCGGCAACAGAAATACATCATCTGTGAAAATTTTAACTGTCTACCTATTACGGTTCATGAGATACAGCCTGGTGACAGGCAGGCAGACAGACAGACAGTCGGACCGCGGAGTCTTAGTAATGGGGTCCCGTTTTTGCCCTTTGGGAACGGAACCATAAGAGAACCGTGTTCGTTTAGTATGAGCGTTTATTTTAAAACTTTTGGTAGTTAGTTATCTAGAATGTTAAAAAGAAAATTTTGTACAATCTGCGAATTGCGTGAACCATAGATTTGCAGTGGATTACACCTATGTTAATAAATCTGACCGCGTTATTGGATTATTATTTAAAAGAGTATGTGTGTTTTTCGAATCGTAACAAATATCTATAAAAAGTCAGGCAATGTGTTATTTATGTCAATGCAAATATTGTTTCTTAATCGATTTATAACGAGGAGTCTCTAATTGACACAATTAATTACGAAATATCCGTTAATTTGGCGCTTAATTAGCTCTTAATTATCATATATAGAGTATAATTAGATTGACTTCGGGTTGTTGTTGTTAGTTTTAGACTAAATAACAACATTCTTATTCTTATTTATCGGTATTGGTCGATGGAACTGTATTAGAATCAGTTTCGGAGAATTAGACAAAAAATACTGG
This sequence comes from Orthosia gracilis, assembly GCA_947562075.1. Taxonomy (NCBI): domain Eukaryota; kingdom Metazoa; phylum Arthropoda; class Insecta; order Lepidoptera; family Noctuidae; genus Orthosia; species Orthosia gracilis. The sequence goes on along the minus strand of OX387271.1, from coordinate 20,321,495 downwards.
TTAGCTCCGGCTTTCTTGTTCGCAGCTCCAAATCCAGGCAGGCGCTTTACTTCGTGTAAATTATTTCATCACCACTGCTCTAAAAAGGGTGAAGGATAACATCGTGACGGAACCATGTACATACAGGGTGTCCCAGAAATCGACGTCAAGCCGCAAACACCATTTTTGAATCCTTATTAAATGCGCCAATTTTTCATGTTACTTGCCAAACTAGCGTAGTACATTTTTTTTTCAGTACAGTCAGTTAAAGTTGGGCGAAATAGTAAATTTGAATAATTTGGTTTTGAAAAAGTTTAATTTTCTTCCAAGTAGGAGGAGTTGGCTTTGAATTTTAGGCAAAAATCTACACAAGCATTATTCAAGATTACATAATAATAAAAAAATTAGATAAATTATGGGATTTGTAGCAATTGGAGTTAAAGAACCATTACAGGGATTGATTTTTTTAGTAAATTTTTAAAGTTAACATATTTTTTTTTAAACATGAGATAGATTTTTTTTCGTATTTTTCTGAGAACTGTTATAACTTGGTCTATCACCCATTTACGGCTTGACGTCGATTTCTGGGACACCCTGTATATGTGACATCCACCAACCCGCACATGGCCCGCGTGGTGGATGGATTACGGCCCAATCCCTCCTCACACGGACAGGAGGCTTGTGTCCCAGCAGTGGGAACATTAAAAGGCTAATGATTATGAGTACCCGTTAAACCAAAAATACGCTATTGTTCGATTTGGAATATCACGTTTGACATAGAACTAACAGGTACTTACCAGAAATCCAAATACTGCACACAACAGAAAAGGCTCTGTGAATAGGTAAAATAAAAGGCAGATGCTAAAATAAATTCGCCGAAAATAGAATCGTATATAAAAAATATTACTTCCACTCATACACCATACGTTTCCACGTCACTCAAGATTCATTTCATTTGTCCAGAATCCTACAGCCTTTTTTCCTTATGTAAATCAATATGACTTCCCAAAGTCCCTTCTTCAGATATAATATTCAAAACACGGTGGCCCGCGTTAAGGCAAACGTAGAAATTTGTCACATGAGCGATGGTTCGCCTACGTGTTTCGTCGTCCAAATCCCAAATATAATCCGTCGCAGTTCAAATAAAACACACCTTTATTACTTTAAAGAGAAAAGCTTAAATCCAGCGCGGCGTCCTTCGGGGATTTCATATTTCATACGAGAGCGGACGTGGATTATCGTGCGAATTTATGTCTTAGCGTTCTAATCAAAAAGTACGCTTTCTGTCGACTGCCGAGCGCTCCACGTTTAGTGTTATAGTTACGCAAAGTGAGACTGTATGATTTCATGCCAGCAAAAGTAAAGAAGGTTGACAAATAGGTCGGGCGTGCCGATGTTCAGTTTTATTAAAATTAAAATGTTCTATCGTGACATTAATAAAATTCGCTAAGGTTTAGAATCGCTTGCGCATCGCCGTTTAAATTTACAACGGGAACACGAGGGATAAGCTGAACATTTTTATTATCATCGCGCTAGTTTATTGCGTCTCGAGTTTGAGCATTAGAAATAATCTTCAATATGGGGTGTATTATTTACGTTTCCGAGCGCTGGAGGTTTGTCGGGAACAGAAAATTGTCAGGGCGGTCTTAATGACAGCTTTTCCGTCAAGCAAATAAATGCAGATCGAAATAGACGTTTCCGATATGGCGGGAAAGCGTTTACGGAGGCGAAAATTTCTAAAAACAAAGCGAACGATAAATCTGTCGGGCCGGAGCAAAACAGCGGAGTCGAAGGGCCCATCCACAGTCGTAACTCACTCCACGTACAATTTTACCGACAATTTATTCGACATGAACTGTACTTGTCAATCGCTGACGTTTGCGTATCGGAAGAATAAATGATAGACATAAAAGAGTGGCTGGAGACAAGCGTGACTTAGATATGGTGGTCACGTAGCAGACGCGAGACGACGGAGGCGCAATCTTCGAGGAAAGAATTACATTTATCCAAAACATGGCAAAATCTTGAGTAATTCAATGCATATATTCGATGAACAGAAGGCTGGATATAGAAAGCTTTTGAAACGTCTGACACGATGGCGCCTAATATTATATTTGTACAGAAAAAGGGAGAAAGAAAGAATAACAAATTCGCATTGAAAATAAATTCGTGTTCTGTTGATTTAGTGATTGGATTTGGTGCGAAACTCTATAACTCCCGACAACAGCTTGTCTAATAAATTTTGATAGACTAGAATATATTTGAATGGATTTTTATTGTGCTGGCCCGTATGATTCATAACAGATACAATATAAAAACTTTTCGTGGATACTTTATTACGCATTTCAATGGTTTTTAGTATCAATATTAAGCTTTTCTTACTCATTTTATGGCATTGAATTTGTTATGATTTTCATATAAGTTTATTTTATTTTCTATTCCACCTTGAGCTAAAAAAATCAATTGTCTGTAACCGATTCGGCGATCCGGACAGTCAACTGAGTAAGTGTTTGAGTGTATATGGTATGTGTATGTATCGTTGGACTACAGCTGCAAATCAGCGTCAGGTAGCCTGAAGCTTTTTGGAATAACTTTTGTCATTATAAATGCTTATAATATGACAACAAACGTAATTTTTCTCTCTTTTTATCAGTAGGTGTTCTGCGTTAAATATGAGCTTGCCAAAGACCGCTGTACATAAACGATCCAAAGGGAAAATTGGCATATTTTTTACACTCGGTTGATAAAGACTGGTTTGGTGATCGCAGTTTGTAGTTATTAGCTAGGAGGAGACAGCCGACTTTAAGTTAGTCGACTTTAATGACACCTTTGGTGAGAGGGGAAGGGGTGGCCTTTTCTTTACTGGGCTTTCATGGAACAAGCGAGTTACTATGTTTTTTTCCAACATGTAAATCTTGCATTCATTAATTCAATATAACAGACACTCAATCATAGAGTCTGTAATATTTTTTCATGAAAAGGAAAAGGAGTATTATTTTTTTCGATCTGTTTAATCTTACTAATACTACAAATGTGAAAGTTAGGATGGATGTGTGTGTGGACGTATGTTTGATACTCAATCACGCCAGAACGGCTGAACAGATTTGGATGAAATTTGGCACAGAGATAGATTACAGTCTAGATTAGCACATAGGCTGTTCTTTGCTGTTTTATCCCGGTGTAATGTGCCCTTGGAATGGTAAAACGCTTTTCACGCGCAAATCGCTGGCAGAAGCTAGTTTCACCATCTTTTCGAAAGCTGACTACGCAAGGACACCCCATTTTTTTACAGACGCGATATTGACGTCTGTTGTATTGTATGCAGTTGTCCTAATCACATAAAATTGAACGCTGACAGCTTATAGACCTCTAAATCCCAAACGTACAATCACAGCAGCTCAACACACGATGATTGGGAGTCATCCGAAACTTAGATCCGAAAATCCCTACTGCGAGTGTTTGTTTTTGATTTTTGTCTAACGAGACAATGGGGAAATGATGAGCACTGTGCCGTACGTCGCCTTTGGGATTTCACCCCATACCACCCTTGTGGAGTAACTCCAATCAAGTTTGAACTTTATTTAGTTGGTGATAGAGTTGGGACTTAATTTAAAAGGTTATGGAGTTGTGATGTTTTTTTGCCGGCGTGGTCACATATGGCGTCGAACGGAGCACGCAGAGTGACGGCATGCCACTCGGGGGACCTGGATTGGCCTCCAGTGCTCCACGGGACATCCACTATGTCGTTGGACAGTGGAGTTGTGACGAGATTTAAAATCAGATGAATTTGCTGGTTTTCCGGACTTGTTTTATTTTGTTTCCAGTTATTATGTTGTGATTAACTGTTCTTTTGTTTTGTAATGAGATTTCGTAGTAATTTTGGTTTCTATGTTTTGAGCTTAAAGAGATTATCTGAAGAAAGTTTAGAAAACAACAAACTGGCCTCAATTTTTTTTGACAGCCACAGCACCTTAAGGAGATTACCCAATTAATCTCATAAACCTCATCACTAACTCAATATGAGCGAAGCCGATCGGCTTACATAACAACTCATCAAACCTCTTAATTAACAAAATCTTTTGTTTAGACTTCGATCAATAACGAAGTACCATACGCCTTAATAGTGAGCTTAGAAACACACCGCATCATTTACGCAATTAGAGCAACGAATCAATGGTCTACCAAATTAATGTCAGTAGTCACTAAATTAGTGGATTAGTCAGCTAACCGAAAATCGATGAGATAGGTACATACGTTCATGTATCGCTAATTAGACGTTCTTGTTTACCTTTGTAATGATTTGACTTCAAAGTGAAGGGAAGATATATCGCAGAAGTTTTGTGTGCAGTAGTTCAATATGAGATGCTACAAGCAAGTTAGGACTGGATTCTAGCCGTTGAAGTGATATTGAACTATTTGGTATTATATTGGCTCCAAATTCTCGTGATTGTTAGATTTAAACCAGAATGAAAAGTTTTAAGGGCTCGCTTTTATCGACTAGGCTGTGACTTTTAACCTGAAAAACCCGTGTCTTTCTATCTTTGTTGATTTTACAAACATCGCAGTACAGGCAAATACTGTCGGTTAACCTTATTGGCTAAAATGATTACAGCAGGTGCCAAATATGGTAGGCAATCGTTGCACTTTCCTTCTTTAGATGTTTGAAAAGAATCACTAACTATAGGAGAATAAACGTTAACACTTCATAGATGTTATTATAATGATGGTAATATTCTTTCTACAAAATTCACAACATATTTTCAATGTGTTCCAAGAGTTTTATATAGCATTTACCACAATAGTGTGAATGCATGAACGCAAAGCGTTTAATTCATCAATATCTAGTGCGTCAACAACAGTCCAAATATCCATGCATATGCATATAATTACAGTCCACCCGTTAACACCCTAAAACCGGAGCGGTAACCCGTTTCTGTCACTCAACTAATATTATTTGTTGGCCATGATAAATTGCTGAAACAGCTGATAACGTCTGTGGTACATTGTGGGGGATGATTTCGAGTTATTAGCTGTTAGTTTTCATTCATTTTGTAAGGGAATTGCTGGACTGATTGATGTGGAGGTCTATATCGTTTACTAGTGGACGTTTTGCAGCTGAGTTGATGATGATATATTAATATACTTAAGTATAGGGCTGTTGAAATTTTTACTTTACTTTAGTTGAGGAGGCATTCGTCGTTTTTTTCTTGTTTTTAGCTGGGTTTAAAATTTGCTTCAGACGAGCTGACTACAGTTACAAAAATGTTTTCAAAAAACCATCCTATTGGTCACTCTCAACAGCATCTCATTTCTATAATTTAGATAGTATTGCTTTAGAACAGATGTGTGTACTACGTCATGGTGTACCAAAAAATAGCTCCATTTCCCCGTAAACTTAACCAATTCCTCAGAATGACACACAGGGGAGTAATCCTAACTTGGCCTACTGAATCTGTCTGTTACCGTCAAGCTTCGTATCGCGAAACTCAAACTTAGTGATTTATTTACGTTGCTGTATTGATCGAGCGTATGAAGGTACAGAAACGGGGTCAAGTTGCTATACGGGTACTCTTCCTACTCCCTTGTACCCTGGTACCTTGATAGATACTCCGTGTCATTTTGTTTGTTTTACACGAGCAAATAATCTGAGAGATTTGATTGAGTTGTGTTCTCGGAAGGGGAGGTTTATTTGATGTCTTTGGTGGAACCGAGTTTTAAGACTGTTGGTATTTTGCGTTGGTAGGTTCTATTAAGTGGTAGAATATTTCGCTGTAGATGGGAATCTGTACACGTTTCTTATTACTGTTGTCTTAATTTAATGTGGCTATAAATTATGATTAAAACTACCTTAATCATAGCAGAAAATTTGGTTTAACTGAGGTGGGAATAAATAAATTTTAATTTAAAGGATAATTTTCGAGGTTAGGCATTGTATTCTTGTGCACTATTGTATCAATTTTCCGATTATCACTATGTCCAGGTTTGACAGGGCATCTGGGCCCTTAACCTGTTGATTTATAATAATGACGACGAGATTACTTGTTTTAAACACTTTTATATTACCAATTTAATTTAAACAAAAAGGAAACATTTATCTCGTAATGTCACAGAGCAGAGAGAGAACCACAGATAATATGTACCAATGAGTGACATTTAGAAGGCGTGTAACTTAAATAATAATACAAAAATAATATTTATGATTTGGCTGGAAATTGTCTTTACGCATACACTGACATAAGGGGCTTAGACAAAGTGAAAATTATATTTTAGAGGGATTGATTACGAGATATTTCGGCAGCAATGTCATACAATATAGTTTTTTGATAATTATCAAAAAACCATATTACTTTCGCTGTTAGAGTGTCATTTCTTTAGAGCTTAAAGACAAAATGTTTCCAATCAGATTGTAAAGTGAACCACGGTGAATATGTCGAACGTTTTGTTATTCAAACCTGTGACGATTATGAACTTGAACTGAAAGAATCAGAAAATTGGAATCAGCTGTTCATGCGCGCGCATCAGCTGTGTGTCGTTTGAAAGAGAAAAATACGCTGCTAGAAAAATATTACTCAGAACTTTTGGTCCAAATAAGTCGACTCCGGTAACGGTAAGCGGTCTTTGGTGATGCGTAAGTCTACCTTCAGGCAGGTCAGCCTTCAATCTTGATGGCTTTGGGTTAGCTTAAAAGCGAACAAACAAACAAATAGCAATAAAAACATTAATATGTATTGGTTTTCTAATGCAGCTGGCGGAAGAGGAAAATCAGGCCATAATAATTTTATCTAGAAGTCTTACCCAATAAATTTACAATTTTAACAAGAAAACGGCCTTAGGCTTTCTTGAAATAATTTGCAAACCAGCTAATCTACTAAACCTGCCTATTATAGGGTACCGACAGAATACACGAAAACGAACTTCTAATAATAACTCCCACTGAACTTCAATACATCCTCAAGTTATTGACGCCCCATATTGTGGTCTTATTAATTCCAATTACAAATTGAAGGTACTTTCCGTTTCGACATAATGACATTAATTACTAGAACATCGCTAATGACGCGATGGCACATATGCACCTATATGCACTATATGCATTGATGGATAAGCTGCCTAATTATGTTAGGAATCGGGTTCACATTAGCTGTTACGGCATTTATTGTGGAGATGTAATTTTAAACGCTAATGAAGCGGTGGTTAGAATTAGAAGAAGTTAGGTGATATAGAGTTGATCTTTATATAGGGACGTGTAAGCTTATTATTATTTACGTGTCGTAACACTCACACACTCACACTCTTCACTCACTCTCTCTCTACACTCTTTTTACCCGACTGCCGAAGGAGGACAATGTGTTTATCAGTCTATGTGTATGTTTGTTTCTATGTGACGTTCTAGAGACTAAAAGCGTAGGCCTTTTTTACGATTCGTCTTAACCTTGCGAGTGTCATTGACTACATTGATATTAAAAAAAGAAAGATGGCGCATTTTGTGCGTTATATTGTGGGGGCCCAGTTTTTTTCACAATCATGTGTGTTTCTTCAAAATGAAGGATTTTAAGAGGTAGTTACAAAAATATATAACAATTATATGTTTCAAAGTAATTGGAAAAAAAAAGTAACTAAAAAGTTAGTATTAATAAAGGATAACTTCTTTATTGATGGTTTTGGTCAGTCAGCTCGCAATTATAACTGACTGACAAAAACCATATATATCCTCCGACTGAAGAGCATGAGCAGTCGGGTTTTATGGTTTTAAATTAAGTTTTTTTTCAAGTCTCCTTTCACAGTTATGTTGGACGAGATTTTTCAAGAAATTACCAATTTTCATTTTATTCTTCTCTTCTGTTTATTATATTTGTGTATATTAATTTGCTTTTGAGACTTTGCTATGAGCTAGATGCAAAGGTTCGAACGAAGAATATTGCGAATTCTAGAAACTTCTTTTTGGTTGGCTAAGTTTTCACTACTTCAGAGCTATTTTCGCGTTACTGTTGATTCGAAATTTCTTTTTATTTTTATGTTTGGAAGTTTTTCATTTCCTCTCTATACATCTACGCTGTGAAACGTGAAACTTGTTCTATATTTCTAACTGACTAACTCCTTTGAGTTTCAGTCATATAGCACAAAAACATGCATTTGAGATGCTTCCTAACAAGCATTGATTCAAAAATAAAAAAAATCTCCGACATATTAATTTATCTGGTAGTAGACACGCTTCGATCGACAATATTGAACATAATTATGGCACGATATCTTTCGAAAACATCACGATACAAACATAAAACGCCCATAACTTCAGAATGTCTGAACAGATTTTCATCAACCATAGCTAAAAACACTCTCGGTAAAGTCACCTTTCAAACAAAAAAAAATAACAAATCAAAATCGGTTCATCCGTTTAGGAGCTATGATGCCACAGATGTATGTACAAATACACAAACACACAGGTAAACACGTCAAACTTATAAAACCCCACTTTTTCCATCGGGGGTTAAAAAGCGGATAAAATCTAACTTGCAAGCTTTGGTTACACACTGACACAGAGACAGTGAAACTAAATAAAACCTAGTAACAATTTGAAAACGTTGAAAACTAAGAAAAAACATCTGCCAGTCAAGAAAACAAAAGACGCTCAACCCTGATCACAATTAGGAAGACACCAATAAATAATTCAAATTAAAATCGATAGCAACTATCGAACTGCACAGCATCGTACCGGAGGTAAATAATTGAAGTAATTGTTAGGTCAAATCGGGTCAATTAATCATCTGATGCGGTCCAAAGCCGCATTATCAATTTATAAGCCGACCAAAATACTCTATAACGTTCGAAACTCCCGCGTTCGGCTGGTTCAGCACAATTTTGGTAACAATGTAGCTGATTTTAGACTAATACATATTTATGCTATGATGGCAAGCTGTCGGCAATGAATTATGGGATGTGTTATGTTACATTTTTGTTGGTAAGTGTCTGTTGGTTAGTAGGGGGCGAATTTTGGGTGTGGAAATGGCTGTCGAATGTTGCTGACGTGTATTTGTAATTACGAATGATCTCTGCCCGACCCTTTGGAGAACACCGGCGTGATAATATGTCATTATCTCTGAAATAAGAAACGCGAGATTTAAAAAAGACAAAGTTATAGTGTATTAACTTTTTAATCAGCTAGGTCCAAGGAAAACATCATACCAACTGCGGAACTCTGCTGCCCCGAAAGCTCCCTACAGGGAGGTATAAACACAATTTCGCAACAAAAATATTTAAAAAATAATCTCCCGGAGATAATCTGGATATATGGAAAGTAAGTGATTTAACGCATCGCCACATCCGCCCGAGAACCCATAAAAAGTGATAAGTAACGCAGGCCACCATAAAATCATGGATTCATCCCGTGGGACACAGCACTTAAGTGTCAATATCATAACGCCGAAACACATCGAGGGCGGCTTGCGTTCGTGGCGCGATAAAAACTTACAAAAAATACTAGACCACTCAAATTGATCCGACCATATATCCTGATAATACCTTATACATCTATTAAGCTAGGGGTCTCAATAAACCAGCCTGGACACCGCGTGGGTGATCCGATTTAAAGTTCAACTTCTATTCCCTATTTTTCCAAGATTTCATTGATAGTGTTGTTACTCTTGCAACCCTAATATTGTTCAAGTTGGATCTTTATTTAAATAGAATACCGGCATCGTTATTACAACAGAGCTACTCGCAACAATGCAAACGCATTCAGATTTCCGAGAAATGCTTAAATAATTATGAAGATAGAAACACAACACAAAGATCTTAATTTCCGTCAGAACATAACCTCACAAATAGAGATGGACTGACAAAAACAGTGACGGAAAAAAAACTATATCGTTCTAAATTCAAATGCGACGAAAAACTCATAAATATTATATCATTCGAGAGTGCAGCACGCTCCTAAAAGCGCACTAAAAAACCTTTGTCCCGTTTCAAACAATAAACCGAAATATCCGAGTGACTAGAGACGGAACATTCGAATGCAGTAAACTTTATCTTAATGTCTCTATACAGTTTAAAAATATCCCGTCCATATGTTGGTTGCATTCGACGCAACAACGATGGACGTTGTTTGTCGTCCCACTTTGTACTTTGTAATACGCGTGTATTGATGCCAGGATTTCAATATTTTTTTTGGCCTTTCAACTTGTAATATTATTTAGAGTATGACGGCCAACCACAGAGAAAAGGTTGTTTTAAAAGTTACGAGTAAGCGCCGAAAAATCATAAAGGCTGTGTTCGAACGCAACGTGTAACGTTTTGTCAAACTTTTTACGTTTAGCCTATTATTGCGAGCGATGTTTTGTGGTCAGTCAATCATGTTTCTCTCTTTGGTTGCTTGTAACTCGGACTTTTAAGGTAAAAAATAATGTAACAAAATTGGACAATAGGTTTTGTTTCATGTTTCTGAAAGATGAATGACGTATTGGGGACAACTTCAACAATTTTCAGAACTGTTATATTCGTCTCATTTCATGTGCTTATTTCCTAATTTAGTTATTCAGTAAAAATGTCACCGTCCAAACATTACCCCAGCAGAATAGACCAGGTAAAACAACAGTTCACTTCAGCAAACTTTTCACACAGAGATTTCTGCAGAACATACTAGCCGTTCACATTTCAAACCAGACAAACAAAACATTCGAAATACAAATATTTCTATGTAAACAGTGGCCAAACGTAGCGTATCGTCGACATAAACTAGCCTAACAAACACGGCCATTACCATTCCAAGTGCCACCATTTTCACGTAAAACTTACATAGGCTAGGAGCTAGGTCATAAAAGTAACGCACTGTCTTATCAAATGGCGGCAAATATGAACGGTATCGCATGCAATGGCAACATAACAGGCGACGAGGGACCCATTGAGTTACCTTGCAACTCACGTTCGAATTTCAAAATTTTCGAATACAAAGATGATAGCTACAAGGGTGAAAAATGTTGCCACATAATTGGGTAATAAAAATTCAGAAAATATTTCATCTTTGCTTTCCGTGAAAATTTTAATTTGTATAGTGAAACTTTCTGTTATGTTTACAATGAGAAAGTTTTATAAGGTTTCCTAGTTCTGTTATACTGAAAATTACTCATTTCTTACAATGAGAAGTTTAAAAAATTGCGTCAGTGTTGTTTTTAGAGAATGTTTATGTAACGAAAGGGTGGGTGGGATAAATTGTATAGGCCTTTATTCTGCGGATCATGGAATTTCAAGCTAGTGTGATTAAAATATTATTTCTCAAAAAAGATTATGTATCTTCTGATTCATGATTTGTATCGTCGCACTTCGTGTGATGAGAAATGGGAACCGAATCAATTGCCTTGCGATCTCTAAAGCGACGAAGCACCTACATTTACATTTAAGAAAAGCTATGAAAAGTCACCCCCTTCGCTGCCTACCCATAAATACGTCATCTCACTGGCTATAAACATACAATTTTTCGTCAAATCAACACAGTGATGTTCGCACGTGCAACCTTTCAGAACGCCTCGCTATCAACATACAGATATAATTGAATCGTTTACTCGTGAAGTGGCCGATTTAACGTATGTTTGCGTCCCAAAGCGATTCCGCATCGATTTATATAAAAAGATGATTTGGTAAGCGATTAGATATAATTTGTTGATATTTTGGGTTGTTAGCCGCCGATGAAAAATGTTTTCGCGAATAAAGGAATATTTTTGTACGTTTGGTTTTTCTGGGTTTATTGACAGGCTCTGTTTTTGCTTGAAAGCTTTTTGATCTATCGCTCAACTACTCACGGTGTAAATGTGGAAGTAAGTTTTTTGCTTGTTCTACTTTTCCGCCTGAAAATACGCCTGTTACTAAGTGTGGGCTCAGGGTCTGATTGACGTCACAACATCTAAGGTTACTGTTACCTGAATTGATGAAAACTTGTGACACTAAGGCCCTTTCCTGACGGTGCGATGCAATTAAAATTAATATCACACCGATAAGCGATTTTTATTAAGTAAAATTGCAAGTACGTTCACATGCACGCCATGAGATGCAATAGGGTAGTTGACTGAAAATTAGTTTTTTGTCCGTCAGGTAGATTAACAAAAAATGTTGCACACGTATTTTATCTTTTGACACGTAAACATAAAGTGACGATGATACAGCTGGTGCGTTGAAATATCGTGTGACGTCACGGACCTCCTCTCTTTGAGGAGGAATGTGCAGTGCGGGTTGGTAGATGTCACATGCCTTCGATTTTTTGGCTCTAGGACATGCCGGTTTCCTCACGATGTTTTCCTTCACCGTTTTGAGAGCAGTGGTGATGAAATAATATACACAAAGTAAAGCGCCTACCTAGGTTCGACCCCACGACCTACCACATGTAAGTCGCGGCTGTTCCCACGGGGCCACCACCATCACTGCACAAGCCAGCTATTAACAATTCGAAACCGATTACGAACAAACAATTTGGTAACACGGTCAACTTAAATAAAACACACGAATGCATTTTTAATTCGTCCTCATCCCGAAATGCTAACTAAATAAAGCATCGAATCGAAATAACGTCGGTGCGAATGCAAATTATTTAATCACCTCTCCGTGTAGCGTTGAAATATGAGCAAAAGGTAAAGTAGCCAAACAAAAATATTGGCGACCGAGACGAAGTTTTAACAGTTATGCCGTTTTATTAATTATTTCGTGTTCGTAGAAAAGTGGAGAGGGTTCCACAGGGTTATTTTGAACTAGCTGTTGCCCGCGACTTCGTCTTCGTAGCATTAGTACTTCGAACAGCCCCCTTTTTATATTGCGCAATAAAATTGTAGGTGTGAGGGCCGCCGTAATTGAGTAATAATTATTAGTTCACCGTACAAACTTCCATCCCCATAAAAATGGTTTACGGGATAAAAAACTGTTCTATGTCCTTTCTAGGGCCTCAAACAATACATATCTCCATGCCAAATTTACTCTAAATCGTTTCAGCGGTTTAAGCGTGGAGGGTAACAGACAAACAGACAGAGTTATTTTAATATTAATGGTATGGTTGGATCAGTGATGGTTTAGGAATTGAAAGAAAATTGTATTATATTTGCATAGAGGAAAAAGATTTAGAGAGACTTCTTAGAACTTGATTCCCAAGTAAGTAAACAATCTTTGTCAAATTGTAAATGTATTTATATTTGTTTATTATATGCTTTATTGTACACCTTAAAATACAATTATGAAAAGACTTAAAATTAATACAAATACAATGGGCGGCCTTATCGCATTCCGCGATCTCTTCCAGGCAACCTGGTATGGACAGTAATTGTCTGGACTTGAAGTGGGGTTGTCATTGGTGTGACATTAACATTTTTTTAAAACTATATTGTAATAGATACACAGATAAATACATATGCTATGTAATATATACATAAATACATATATACTAAATATAATAGCAATCAAAATAAAAGATGAATGACTCTATTGATAATCACAAATCAACACTCTAAGACGAAGACAGTGACAGGTAATGTTCCTTTACGAGTCTTTTGAACACAGGCAATTATTGATCATGTTTGATTGGATCTGGCAATGCATTCCAAAGACGAGTAGCAAATAAGATTGAACGGATAGGTTTAAATCAGTAAATACTTGTTACCTAAACGAGAGTCTTCAAAAATTCAACAGTCAAGCCAGGCTAATGTTTTGACTACGGCATTAGCAAGTCCACAAGATCGTTTCCTGAATAAAATCTTCATCAATGTTTCAGCAAAACATAATAACCAGAATAAGCATTTTATTATGTTTCATATTATGTAAAATTGATTTTCATATAAAATGGCCACGGTAACAAGCTTTGTCTACATAACTCTGTCGCTTAAACAGAAAACAATGAACAAAACAACGCTGAACGCTGTTCACACAAAGCCTATCGGGTCCTATGTGACTTTGCAATGTCGGTCTCTATAAAATATTTTCAATACCGAGGGAAATTGGTCAAAAATGAGTCCCCAACAAGATTATCTCGGCTGCTCCAGACCTTAAACAAAAATGTGACTTACATCTTCCATTTTAAAGTTGATTTTCCTTTGATAACATTCAAGTATTTTAAGTATACTGTTTCAGCATTATGTAAGTCACTTCGGGGACTGGAGAAGTAATTTGTTGGGGGCTTATTTAGTGTTCTTTGCTGAGAGATGAAATTCGTTTCGTAACATGTATATTGCGACTGGCTCGAATAACTTGAAGTAGAGAGCATAAATATGGGGAAAACAGGGACACATAATATGTATGTGGGTAATATATTGAGCTATTATAAACTGGGTAAAAGGCTTAGTAACACTTTACATAGTAGGAGCCATCGGTTAATCGTGCATAAAGTAGCTCACTTCTAACTTTAAGGCTTCATCGTATTTTTAACGCTAACAATCTCATTCCATTCTGTAACCATACTTAGTATCATATAAATAAAGCTTCATTTTCCAAACACACCAAGCATTGTTACTCGGAAGAAAAAAACATACCCAAAGAAAAGTAAGCCATCCCGTACACAGAGACATAACGACGCACTTTCCCAATTGACAGTACGTATTAGAACAACGCCCCACCCCCTGAGAGACCGTAAGAAGACAGGATCACCAACTTTTTCCATCTGAAACTTGCACTATAAATCGTCACGGGCCGCCAAACGGGAACTATCGAAAACTATCCGCCCCACCCCTGGGTTTATTGACAATTTATGGCAGATCTGCATTAGCAAAGACTAAATGACTCGACGAATTCCGAGTTAGGAACGGGTTGGATTCGGATTTATTTTTGTTACGTTTTTCTGGATTTGTTTTGGTGTTGAAGACATTTTGGGAAGTGTTATTTTTACCGAATTTACTTTCAGAAAGAGTAGTTGGTGTAAAACTTGATTATTTTCACCTAATATTTGGAGAAAATCAAGATAGTGGGTAGTTAGCAACTCATGGGTTTATATGATGTAGCAATTAAAGCCCAGAGGACCTAGATAAAGGACTCCGCAACAAAGTTGCGACAAACACTATAATTATTAGTTTGAAATATGCGACAAATATTAGGGCGACAGTACGATATGTCGATCATTAGTCATGCGACAGAGACATTCTACAAGACATAAAGATTTCGGAAAGTCCAAAATGTATAGATTGACATGCGCTACCGTAATTTTTACTATACGAAAGTCGTTATCATTTTTAGAATGTCGCTTTGTCACTGTTATCAATGTGACTCACGGGAACAACTCGGGATACTTTCGCCATGACCCATAAGAAAATTGACAAAAGATTGAAAACGATATTCATCGTACAGACATTCCACCAAAGCATACCAAAGCGAACTACTGATTAGAATCCTTCGAAGCCATACCACGTTTCGGATTTAAAGTACACTACACTGCAAACCGTATTGTATTTCACATAAAGCACCGAATGCAATCCTTTGTCTTACCTTCTATTAATAATGAACGCATATCTGAATAAACAATAGAAATGCAGAAATGTTCCATACAGGAGGGAATGTACAATACGGTTAAATTGTGCCCATATGAAATTCTATTAGGTGCCAATTTGTTCGCGCTACCAACCGCTTTTCCCGACGAAGACTGTATTAGGCAACGACGATATAACCACTTGACGGCGCATACAGTGTCCCGACGCTCGAAAACTATTAGTATTTTGTCGCCTATGTAAAGGCTTCGGTACTAGTAACCATTTTAGTTGTGTCCAGTTATTAGACCTGTATGCACGCTAAATAAATACAAATTGTTTTATCTTTTTATTGCAATTATAACGCATAAAATGCCCTCATGCGCCGTAAAGGGGTATGGGAAACATGCCAAGACATCTAGTTACAAAAAGGATGGCATAACTTTTCATCGGTAAGTAAACAGTACGAAAATTATTTTTAATTTAATCAGATTATGAGACACCGCAGGGATCTAGTTAAAATGGTGGATGGGGTAAACGAGCACAATTTTGAGTCCTGCGTTGATGTCTTTTGGAAAAGTCTCGCTCTTTCACTAGACAATTCTAATGCTTCTATCCCTTTCTCTCCCTTTGTATTTTTATCGTAAATATCTGTGCTGTTACTTTTAATAGCTGAAGTCGATATCGATAATAATAAAATTAAACTTAATAAAAAATGTATGAAAAAATATCTATCTACTTTTAACCAACTTAAAAAAGGAGGGTGTTCTCCGTTCGTCGAATTTTCTTATGTATTATGTTCCCGGATTACTCGTAGACGGCTTGACCGATTTGGAAAAATACTTTTTGTTTCTCTATGTCCCCGACACACATATTTATATTTGTAATTCATTGATTTTTATTAAATAATATTTATATGATTTTAATTGAGTATTTTTAATAATGTTAAAATCCATTTTATCGATATCGACAATTTTCCCTTAATCGAGTTGATCAACCCTAACGATAGCCATACCTACGCAACTTACTTTGAACTGACCAATTGCAGCCGCGCGTTCTTCCTCGTCTCCCGGCCCGCGGTAGTGAGTCGTGTGCTTCGAAGAAATCGGCCTATAAGCTCTCTAGTGGTTATATTCTCTTTGGTATTAGGTAAAGAAATACTCTGGATGTATGTAGATTGGGCTGCTGGTAAAGTGAAGAAATACAGAGATCGTAAACGCTGGCGGTTGAGTTCATTCTAACTTTATAACGTGAATACGTACTTGAGACAACATACGATGTCGCAGTTTACTAAAGTGATCGGTGTGTTTCGTGATTGCGTTTTCTAGCTGAACTTAAGATCTTCTGTACATACATAAATATATTCAGGCGTTTTTCCTATGAGAGAAGGCAATAATTACACAACGCCACCTGCTACGTCATACATATAATCAAAGACTTTTTGTATTGATAAATAAACACCACATCATCATGATCAATTTAGCGGTACATAGGCACATAGGCAAACTCCAAGTGAAGTCGCATCAACCAGTCCTTTGCTGCATTTCATGCGCATTAATTTCGCACTCATGATATCACACACACACCCTTTTGCCAATCCGAGATTAAACCGGTTCCTTATAACAAAAACACAGATTTCTACACAAAGCAAGTGACGAAGCGCTCACTAATAACAGCTCTGGTATTACATCGTGTTTTCGTTATTGATTTCTTGACAAATTTTTAATGACTTCACAAGTCTGTAGTCACCAAGTATCGATGCCGTGACCACACCAACCGCAAACGAAATTCGATCTACTCGATTAGATGTCTGTACAGTAAATAATCGATATCGCTCATTCGATTCGACGTTCACAAATAGCATTTTAATGTTTTAGTCGACAGCTGTATAGTAAACATAGATGTTTTGGTAGGAATCGAGGGTGTGAAGGAGCGGCATTTTCTTGTGTAATGGTGTAATATAAAATTTATTCTTGCTTCGTTGTTTTCTGTTCCTCAAAGTATCCAATGGGACAGTCAATTGTCTTCTTTAGGTGTCACATCCTTTATATCCCTTATCCTCTGAATTCATATGAATAACAAGATTTCATATAAGAAGCCATTTCCAATTTTACAACACTAAATATCCAAAAGAAACTGTTTACAAAGAAAGCCAGTTGACAAACCACCCCATCCCACTACCAAATCAGCTTGTAAATACCAGAAGTGAAGTGCTGTTTTAATTCGTCGTGTTACTTAACAAGTGTTGTGTAGGTATTCAAGTTTCCCTTTGATTAAAGACGCGAAGATTTCTTGATTAAAATGTCTCAACGGAGTGACTGCGGTTGTTACTATTGAGGAGCGTGTTTTGAGTTACGCTCGCCTCTTTGAAATTTGAAAACTTTAGTTTATCTCCTCTTAGATTGTTGGCATACTGTTATACAAATGTTTTAATAAGTTCTACATTATGTACATTTGTTTTGTTCGTAATTTGAATGAGGCTAAGCCGAACATTTCGATGCCAATATTCGTATTTTCGTTCAAATATTGCGCATATTTCAAGTTTTGCCTAAAACGAATTTCGAATTCAGTTCTCAAAACTTGATTCAGAATTTTAGTTATAGTTGTTATGTAGACCGAAGTCAGTTCAAATAGTCTAGCCACGAATTACGTTAAAGACAATTCTGTCATTGATGAAGTAGGCCCAGCCCGACGTACGGAGGCAACTGAAAACCTTGGCACGTAGGGGCACCCGCGTCGGCACTTATGAGAACCATAACACATAAATACAATTTCGGTCGGTATCATATCCATATTTCTTGCCTCACTGATTAGATATGAAGAATAATATTTTGTCGGGGTAAAATAATATACTGATTTATTCTTACGGGCAAGATAACGGCGCGAAGGATGTGCCCGTAATGGTCGGCACCGGCCCGAAATTGTCCGAAATGGGCCGAAACGGGCCGAAAGTGGCCCCTACCCAGCGCGTATTTTTACATATTATTTTCAGGGGAAGCATTAAATTACAGGGGATTTTTTGTGGGGAGTTATGAAAGACCATATTTTGCGGAGGTGTGTGGAATGAAAACGACTCCTGCCTTCGAGAGGCGAGAGAAAAATATAATTATATGTTTTATGTGGTTCTATATTTTATTAGGGTAGGCCTTTGTACGTAAGTTTCAGGGTGTTAAATCAACGAGGAAAGCGTTAATGTGCTATTTGTCAGTGTAAACGCCACGCTCAGATATTTAGCTTAGGAGGATGCAATTTTCAACAAAGCGCTTAATACAAGAGGGGTCATTTACAAAATACGGTCAACTTAGTGATTACGGCACATTTTTGGGGAAAATGCAGCAAACAATACATTACGGTAATCCTAATTTATTAAGGATTATTTAGATACATAAATACGGGTTAAAACAACTCTACACATTGTTTTAAAATACATATAGGTATATTCAGACGTCACAAACAAAAGCTATCTAAGTTATTGTGCTGCTGTGATACATAACATTATAGGGGATCAGAAGCGGTGATCAAAGGTGATGAAATAATTCAATACCTTCACTATCAGATCATCTTCGTGGATCCAGTGTTCGCAAAACTGGAAAATAAAAGAAAATTTCAGAACAAAACATTATATGCAATTATGTTTGAATGACGTTTGTTCTTGTACCTAAATAAACGATGTGTAAATTATTGTTTGTGGATCAACTGTTTAATACACTTTACATTTCGTTCGAAATTTAAATATTTGAATTCTGAAAATCACAAATTTTCAGTAATGTATTGACCCGAATTGTAAGCTTGAACTAAGCAAAATTTTGACTAAAATACATCAGTTTTCATTACTAATAGCATTGGTCCATTACAACTATTTGAACTGAGAACAATTCCAGGCACTCAGTTCAAAACATATGACTAATACCAGTGCGTTGAATAATTCGATCAAAACTATTATGTGAGCATAATCCTTCAGGGTCGTGACGTCAGCAATGAGGTCATAGCTCCTATTAAGTATTCAGTGTACCAGAGCCATTGGAACAACTCGAATTTTTATATGCAATAAACAATTGATGAACGATCCGAAATCGTGAGAAGATTTTTAATCAAGCATCGGTCAGTAGTTTAAATAAGGCCAGGAATACACATTCCAGAAACTTGCTTGCACAAAAGTATGCAAGTACTAATAGCTGGCATGCCACTGCCTATTTTTATTTTTTTATGTTTGCAGTTTACCTTCGAAATGAAATCAGTGACATCGGTGAAGGAAAACATCATGAAGAAACACAAGGCCTTTAATAAAATAATAATTAAAATCTTAAATCGCCAACTCAGCTTGACCAAGCGTGGAAAATGAGTGCTCATCCCTTTTCTGTATGAGAAGAATTATTTGTCTTGCAGTGGGACAGTAACGGCAGAATGTAAGATCTAACTGTACTACTCTAAGATCTAAATTGAAATAGCCATAAGACAGTAAAAAATAATTTGATTGTGCCATAACAGCGATAACATAGATATTTTACAAAGGTATGCCAGCTTACCTAATTGTATGCAAGTTCCTGACATGTGTTGTGTACTCTCGGTTTAAAATAAAGATCCCAGGTGTACCGATATAACATCATACTCTTGACTGTGGTCGGTTCAGTGCATCAATTGCGTTTCAAACAATAGTAGTTTGTATCAGAACAATAATATGGTGGGTTTAAGGAGAGCTAGTGAGCATAAAATGTAATGGTATCTAGTCTCGTATAAACCGTATCCTTGTATTGACTTTTATTACTGCATGGGATACTCTTGTTTTGCTTTCGAGTTTAAAGATAGAATAGTCCTTATAAAACTAGTTCAGCAAAGATTTCACACTGGCCACACACAAAAAAAATGTTTCTGTTCAAAAAAAGAACACATTTTCAACTACAAAAACAACAAATAGCGCGAAATAAAAAGGAAAATCGAACGAACTTTAAAAATCGCGTTCCCTAGGAAAATTCTACGTGGTTCCATTCATATATGTGGCATTCAAAATCAGTACCTCGACGCCCTGTTCGAAACAAAACGTGAGAATGGTACCTTTGAAATCGGCTTTCTGCAATCCAATGCATTAGAAAGAGACGGGCTCACAAAAAAGTCGTTGTACAGAAAAGGATAGATGATATGCGGACAGTCTGAGACGCGAGTTGAATTGTAAATGCGAATTGCGAGTCGTGGATGCAGTTTCAACCTAGTTTGCGTTACCGGTTAGTTTTCTGTTGCAAATGGACATAATTTGGAATTCTTTCGATTTGGAGCAGACGCTGAAGGTTTCTACAAGAAGTTTGAAAGTCAATGAGAGTTATTGTGGTTTGAGTGGCTTGTCCTAGTGATCAACTAGAACTTATGAAGTTATAATTATAGTCTCTGATTTTCATTTTCATTTTTTAATCCAAATCAATTTCTAGGGGTTTAAATTTTGGGGCCACCGTAGGTGCGGCCTAGCGGACGGCGAGTATTTGGTCACTCGCCGTCCGATAAGGCCCTGGCTCAAGCAACTGAAGGAACACGGCAACACGGGTCAGTTTTAGTCAGTAAACGTGTGACACGCCCTCCCGCTTCACCCCCAGAGCGGGGGAAGTCATTGGATGATTTCACAGCTCAAAAAAAACGGCTTAAATTTTAGAATAGTGATGGTGAGGACGTGGAAATGTGAAGTACGATTACCCTATATGACAGAAAATAATGAACTGAAAGGGTAGGTACTTATGTTAATTGTAATTTTAGTTTGTAAGCTTACATAGGATATCGTTTTTTTTTTTTTTTTTTTTAATGTATATATAATGAGTTTGCTCTTGACTCTAGTCTAGGTCAGAGGTGACAGAGACAAAGTCGACGATGGAGTGAGCTTACCCAGAAGAAGCCTGTTAACTCTAACTTAGAAGAGATTCGGGTTGTATGCGTTCGGAAACACAGACGCAGGCAGTGAGTTCCACTCTTTTGCTGTACGCATTATGATGGATGTTTGGAAGCACTTGGTACGAATTGGTGGAATGGCAACAAGGTAAGGATGGTAACTTGCAGTGCGCCTAGATGTCCGATGGTAGAAGGGGGCTGGTGGGATGAGGTCGTGAAGTTCTTGAGCACACTCACCGCAGTACAGTCTATAGAAGACTGACAAGCAAGCAACCTTTCGGCGATGAACTAAGCTGTGAAGCTTGGCATCCACCAGTTTGATATCGCCAATTAGTCTCTTAGCTCTGCGTTCCACCGAGTCAAGCGCGGCAAGCTGATATTTAGCTGAGCCATCCCAGAGGTGGCTGCAATACTCCATGCAGGATCGGACTTGCGCCTTGTAAAGAGTTAAAAGCTGTCCAGGCATAAAGTATCGCTTCACTCTTTTTAGGATGCCCAGTTTTTTTGCCGCAGTTTGGGCGACACCAAAAGTCAAGCTTATATAGCCAGCATTTTTCCTTCCGGCAATAACAATAACCAGTCCAAAGAAGATCTCCAGAAATGAATACAAACCAACATTACTAATTAAGTTATTGAAGAGTCGAACAAACTTGTTGAAATTCAAAGTGGATTGTTTTTACGCCAGGGCGTAATCAAACTAAGGAATTCCCACAATTTTAACGGTATATTTTCAAGTGAAGTGAGCTGGGTGGTGCCTTACAATCTTATTATTATGGACCAAGTTACCTGGAGTTTGTTATTCAAGTATCCCATGGATATTTTTAAGGTAATGGAGATTTTATTATGTTTACTCTTAGCTTGTGGAACTCTTTAGTAAGTTAATTTAGTCTTCAATCTTTTCATGATTTAGTGAGAGTGGATGCAATGTGGTTTATATTACTATTAGCTGACCCCCGGGGCTTCGCTCCCGTCAATTGGCTACCTACCTACCTAACCTACCTACTATACCTACTCTACCCACCTACCCTACCCTACCTACCCTACCCTACCTACCCTAGCTACCCTACCCTACCTACCCTACCCTACCTACCCTACCCTACCTACCGCAACCTACCTACCCTACTCTACCTACCATACCCTACCCTAATTTCCCTATCCTACCTACCCTACCCTACCTAATCATGTAGTACATATTTTTTATGTATCATCAATAGTTTTCTCAGCGCACGCCAAAGAACGAATTTTATATGCAACATTTTGCTACTTTGGGTTACAATATCGAAATTTTCATAAGAATCTCAATTTTTTTTGGTCATAGTGGCTGCCACATAAAACGTAGATATATGCTGTCAAGGACTTTTATTAAGAATTATCTAAGACAAACAATCCTACGGTACATTATATTTGTGTATCTCCAAAGGTTTAGGCAACGCACGCGAAGATAGCTCTCAGCTGGCAGATTTTTTTCCGACTTACTTGATATTTATCGTTATATTAGGACCAAATTACAAAAAATCATTTTAAATTGTAGCCTATGTGTTATTCTGATGTATAAACTATATTACTGTGAAGTTTCATCCAAATCCGTATAGTAGTTTTTGCGAGAAAGAGTAACAAACATACATCCATCCTCACAAACTTTCGCATTTATAATATTAGTAGGAATTAGTAGGATTCACTTTATAATGGAGGAGTGAACTGCTACTGGAAATATTGAAGTGGAATGTTATGTTTAAAAGTACTCGTACAATATAGATGTTGTGATTCATGGAAATGTTTGCGGTCAGCAACCGCAAAAATCTTTTAAAGGTCATATTTATAATATGGATGATGTAAATATAAAATATTAAATATTTTATTCTTATTGGACTTTGTGACGGGACTTTTTCCTTAACCTACTTAAAATTAACACAGAAGTATAGGTTCTTGATTAAATGTGGTTTGTGAAGGCCGATTCAGCACTTTCCGAGATGAAACGAACAGAAATGCCAACATTGCTACATAAAAGTGCCAGAATTAGATAACCGAATAAAACGAACTGGCTGATATTCGGGTATACATTCGAGATATCGGAGTTTGTATTCGGATTGTGCGCATTATCGATTCATAGAACATTTCAATTAGGTGTAAACCTTCGTTTCAGGACCTGAACTGGTACAATTCTATAAATTCCGAATGAAGGTTATTTAGTTTACAGTGTCAGGAACGGTTCTAGGTACTAGGTAAGTTTCCTAATTCTAGATTTATGTAGATGTTTGCGTACTTTTGTCGTTTATGTGTAGGCTTAACCTTATTTCTGTACAATTAAATATCTTAATTGTTTTTATTACGTAGATACTTTTACCTATCTCCATAAAATTAAATATCTCCATTGTTTTTATTTAACCTTCATTAGTTTTGTTGCCTACGCTTGTAGTATGTCCATTTTACATTTTTAATAAGAAATACTTACTTATATAACTATAGCTGCAATCATCCCCATTTTGTTGCGACTCACCTGAAAAAAAAAAAAAAAGTATATTAAATAATGAAGAAAATGAAATATTATGGAAATTTAGTAGCTATGTCCTTTTTGCTGACCGTAAAATAGAACAAGAATTCGTATAAAAGGGCTTTCGTTGGTCTCTCGACCGCAGAAACAAACTTCGTGAAGTTCTACAAACAAATTCATTCACGTCCATTACAAAATCGTGACGTCACGTTCAAGAATAAAACATGTTTAAACATCTAAACACTTTTCTAAGTATACTTTATAGGGACAGTTCATTCACAAAATAATGACTTATTACGTAACAAGGGAACGTGAACATTGACACCCAAAAAATAAAGTCGAAAATTAACTGGTAATTTTCATCGGAGTTCGGCAAAGTCACGAAAAACTCGACATGTGTCATCTTTCACAATCAAAATTGAATTCTATTACTAAATGGTTACGGTTGAACCGTGGGTGTTGGTTGTAAGCGCCGTAACGTCACTTCAATGTATATCGCATCGTCACGCGACATTAGATGAATCTGGAACTCCTTAAAATTTCGTAATGACGTCTTCCGTGTGTTTTGTTTGAGGATTTCAAAAGCTATTCTCTAGTCACTCAGACACGTACGGTTATTAATATAAAGTTACTGAAGCATTAAAATCAATAATTTTATTTTCTTATTTTTAAAAGGTCTCTGTTTTATTGTACACTCTATATTCTTATGCCTCATAGTCATTAGTCGAGTTGTTAACAGGCTAATAGACAAACAACTATTGTTACGACTCGTTCGACTACGGCCCTTAAAACTGGGTCACTCAAATCTAGAACAAGAGCCGGTAAAACATATGATCACCTTACAAAAAAACCTTGTTTTCAGCTCTCAAAGGTATCACTTCCGAAATATCGAATGACAAAAAGCTAGGAAAACTTTTTGACGGAAAATCGGTAGTCGTCTTTTTATCCATAATGACGTAACTCTATACTTTATGGGCCGCTAGGAATTTCATTTTGGGCCTTTATATTTTTGACCACGCGGTCCCCATGGGTGGGGGGTGAGGTAGGAGAGGGGGGTGTTCTTTATCGTGGCCATTGCGGGCTCTCTCACGTACGCATATTAGGAGAAAGGTCCTTCTAAAAGTCGTAAAGAGGTCGACTAAGGTCGGTGCGTCTATGATGTGTCTTTAAGCTCCTTTTTTATTTCTTCCGATCGACTTTTCGGTTTGGAATTATGTATGTAAATAAAATGGTTGTGGGTGACCTTTTTCTATTATTCCGTGATAGGTAAATGTGTTGTTATTCTCGGAAGTACCTGCCACCGTAACTATAAAAAACAAACTTCACAGACCAATAAACAAACACATTTACAACAAATCTCAAACTGCTATATTAATTTAAACTGATAACAATACATTATTACTAGCAAAACCATCTACAAAACAAATAAAAGGACATAATTATGTCGGGATGCAGATATACGGGACCATTGTCATTGAAGAGGCTCTTGAGTCACAACACTAGCGTTCGATACCGTGTGAAGTTTTTTTACTTGCAGCACTATCATTGTATGCATCATCACGATTGTGTCCCTTATAGAGTGATCCTAAACATTCCAAACTAAGATGTTGACATGTACCGGGGTTTTAAGTCCATGTTAAATATATTGTACATTATAAGGAATATTATGGAGGAAAGTTTTGAGTACGAATATGCCTAAGTAATTAAGTCCACAGTAAAAATAATAGAGGCAAACCAAAATGAATTATAGATCCTGTCAAAGATGATAGACCTAGAAAGAAAGAAGTAAATACGGAGACGAATAACGATGAATAGAATGAATGAAATGGGATAAAGGCAGAAGATGGCGGAGAATAATTCCCGTAACTATTCCCCGAGTATCTGTTGGTCAAATAAAACTGACAAAGAAATGGGATGATTAACCTAAAATCATTCCCTGCTTATAAAGTCAATCAAATGCTACTGAAGATCTTAATACATGCTCAAACACCACTTAGGTTCAGAACATGATTGCCAGAGTAATCTTTTAAGTTAGCATCCCAATCCTTTAAGTGCTATAGAATTTAACAAATAACTGGTGGTTTGGATCAATAGACCATACTACCAAAGCTTGAGGTACTTGCGAAGAGCAATGGTTAGACCTGAATTCAGTTCTCGGCATCAGGCTTAAAGACGGTTCCACACAATTCTGGAAGTGGCTACGCTTGGATATGACATCATGTGAATGCCAGCCAGTATTAGTTGCATGTATTGCAAGGCTGGATCTGGGAATCTCTTGGCATAAATTCTGTTTGATATTCGGCATTTCGATGTGTAATATTGATCTGTGTTGCTCTGAAACCAGAATATACCAGTAGGCTTGTATGTAAAACACACAACTTTAAAAACTACTGAGGCATGTGCCTCAGTAGTTTTTAAAGTTGTGTGTTTCGTACAAAAAAAAAGATAGGTTTCAGAATAGTGTATTTTACAAAGCCTGCAATAGAAAAATTATCTAAAATTTCAGCAGTGCTCCAACGTTGGCCCATAGGATTCTTAAGGTGTATACAACCTGTGAATGTACAGTTATGCCTATTATTATTTATACCAAAAAGCAGCCATTACGATAAGTTAGTAATCAGGTTTTGCCTTTCAACCAATCCTTGAAACACTCCATAACTTACCTTTACCTTCTTACATAGCACAAACACCCTCCAAGAAAGGTATAAAACTTAAAATATCTCGATTTAAAACTGGCGAAATTCCGTATAAATCGACAACGTCTTGACGTATAAAATTTATAGCCTAATGAAATATTGTTTAGCACTCGACGCCGGTACTACCACGAGTTTACGACTCATCTCCAACTTTTTTTCCTAGGCTTTATTCAGAATCTCACTGGAGTGTTTGGGGTTTTCTTCTTCAGAATATTAGAATGAAGTGTGAATATTTATTTTAATTTGAAATTTGTTATTTGTCGGATTTCGTTAGAGTCAAAAGCAACAGGTTGTTGTAAATATTGAAGAAGCTTAAGCACTTGATCTAGTGCTTTACGGGTACTTAGTTATCAATATTAGTTTGACGAATATTTTCCTAAAAATACTTCTTATTCCTCATTATGTACTGGTTTTTTGTGTAATGTTGTATGTCCGTCTTTTTAGGGTTCCATACCCGAAGGGTCCAAATGGACCTTTCGGGTATGGAATTATGGAAATAGTACCCTTCCCTTTTGCGGTCACTCTCGTGTCCGTCTCTCCGTCGTCTGTCACACGGATTTTACAGGCAAATGGTTGGAGCTACAGTCTTCAAATTTACACAGTATAAGCATCTTGTTGGCCCAAAGCCATAAAAATTGTCAAAGAATATTTTTAAATGTTTTTAAGAGGGGCTCCCATACAGCTAAACGGGAGGGGCGCGAAATTTTTACAAAATTTTGTGCCGAAGAATTTTTTAACTGCCCATTGACCAATGAACTCGAAACTTGGTGGTAATGTATATTATTACGTTTATTTTACTAACAAATACCAATATATTGAAAAAAGCAGATTTGTCTTTGAAATTTCCTAATTTTTCCTATTACCATCAGCCTTATAATATTCCCACTGCTGGGACACAGGCATCCTCTCTGTGAAGAGAAGTAACGGGCTATAATCCACCACGCGGGCCCAGTGCAGGTCGGTGGATGTCACATGTCTTCGATCTTTTTGGTTCTAGGATATGCCGGTTTACCCCACGATGTTTTCCTTTACGGACGGTCTTATTAGACAATTGTTTTTGCCATGACTGTGGGTACTGTGGCTTATCTTTAGGTACTCGGCGATAGCGAAATGCTTTTTGTTAGAGGAAGAATTATCGTAATCTCGTCAACACTTCTAGAGATAACCTACAAAATAAACAGTTTTAACTCTTTATAATATTTTAATAAAGTTTAAATATCCAAAGAAGATTTTATCGAGAACCCATAGTATCAATACTTGGTCGAAAGTGCGAAGGGTGGAGGCGGCGACATTTCCGACTCCGAGCCGCCGAGTTCTCCTAATGACGCGAATATTTCCCGCTTGACGTTTAATTAACTATCAAAAGAGGGTAGTTTGAATAGCCTCCTCTAATGCGACGGTGCCAATCCTCGGCACAGCTTAGGAATCGCTTTTTAGTTCCGTTCAGCTAATAGTTGTACAGACATTTGATAAAAGCTTGTTTGATTTGGCGTTTAGCTCTAAAAACAAAATTAATGTAGAAATCAATATTCGAAAAATCCATGAACTAGTTCACGAAAAGTTCTAGCAAATATGCTTGAAAACTAATATCGAAATCTAAAAATAAAACATAACTTACCGCGAATTAAATTTCCCCTAGGTTGACGAAGTTTTAAAATTGGTTTGGTAATTTTTTAGCTTTTTAGAGTCACGTTTAAGTTCTAAGTGTAAACGTTTAGAGATTTAATTAAAGATAGGGTGCCAACTAATCATTAGTGTAAGACGTATCTTAGTAGATATTAAGTGATACACAGGATTTTTTTCATTACTTATGTTCCCACAGATACAGTTAGAGATTACAATAGAATACGAGTACAAAGGCTGCAAGTCTCTAAAATAAATTTAGTAATTTTGCGGTCAGTATTTTCAGTTTCTCGATAGCAACGAAAAATCAGGGCACAATTTCTCACAGTTCTATTTACAATGCAATCATCTATAACCGCACAATCTGTCTTTGTGCTCTAAATAATCCTAAATTATAGTTTTGTGGGTGCCTCTGTGCAATCGTGCGTGTCGCCGGCGCCGGTCGACATCCGATAAAAAATTCTATAGTTTCTTTACCAACAAATGCAATAAAAAACTGTTCAATTTATGAACAAGAAGTATTGTAGCAAAGAAGCTACTTGAGATTGGAATTGTATGAAAAAAATTAAATGCTGTTCAAAAAAGCATGCTTGTTGAATCACGTCTGTTGGAGCATTATTTTAAACTGTGGGCAGATGTAGTGATTATCTTACTTTCTCTGTTGACTTTTATCACGTTTTATAAGTTTTTACTTTTTAGAAAAACGTCTGAGTTTTGTAACAGTAATTAAGGTCTCGTTTTGGCTAGTATTATTTAAAACAACAATATTTTGCAATTCACTGGAAAATTACACATGACACTCCTAAGAAGTATCAACTTTTGTCCATAGACGTGTACAGACAGCATCCACGTGCATCGTAATATCTTCTTCCAACATTTGCTTTTCCTAAAACTTTCGAACAATATCTAGTTACTGTTCTATGAAACTGTAACTAGTTTCCCATTGTATTATAACTGTAAATTACATTTAATTTCACCGAAAATCAAACACTTAGTTCAAATTCTAGTAATACTTAAGCAAATAGTCCTAAATCAACAACTTGTAAGTAACATCGCCCGCTGGGAGCCCAAGCAAAATAAATCAGACGAAATCCATTCAAAGCTTTCTAACTTAAAAAAACATTTAAATAAAACTAAGTGTGTATAATGTATACCACTTCGATTCACTGTATAAAAGAGAATTTGTTGATCGAGTAAAGTGATATTCTCGTTTAAAAAAGTATGGATTTCTATCTCGAGTAGAAGTGAAGCTACATTGTGATCGTTTGGGACACTTGTGGCATTATTTGTTTGTGCTATTAACATTTCATACACAGCTGTCGCCGCTGTGGAATTCATGCTCTTACATTCACAGGAAGGAAAAACGAAACAGGTGATTTTCTATATGATAGTTTTTCTGATACTTTGCACCCGGAATGAATTAATTAGCAACCCACACCATCATCAGGATACAAGTAACCAAATATCGTCTTTCGAATGAATAAAAGCCGTGTCTCGCCCAACCTTAAAATAAAGAAGCCCATTCATACAACTACACCCGCGCGACTGGAGCAGCGTTACGAATTCGACGGCAATTTTTTCACACCGTCGCAATACGGTCTACAATTCTTTGAAATATTGCCTCGACGCGTGCAAATTTCGCTCGCGTACTTTTGTACAAACTAGCGAGCATTAAAAAGGACCTTAGCACCTCTATTTAGGGTGTATTCTCCCTTGTGTTAGCTGCAAATGAAAATTGGCGTCGAATATAAGTTACATACGGTTGCCTACACAAAAATAACGAACTGCGCCGTCGAGACGGCTGTAGTAATCACGACGTGAATGGCCGACCATGGACTATATTATGTAAAGGATCTTTTGAGCTTTTCAAAGGGATTCTGAAGCGTTTTCAGGGCGGTTAATTACACGATACGGAGGCCGTAAGCCTGAAGTTTGTCTTCAGCACTGAAATTCGTAGCTATAAAGCGATTTTATGCTTCTTTAGGAGTTTCTTGACGGTTTGCGGTTTGTTTTTTCTTTGTTACACTTTGGAACATTGGGCAAGATTGAATGTTTAAGACTCATTTGTGCTTTTGTAATTAGACTGTAAAGCGAAGTAAATTCTTTTGGTGGAACCAGTTTGTTTTTATTAAGCAAAATAAAAAAATCAACAGGAAATTGAATCACAAGTCATGAATAATCTAGATAGTACGCGATAAACAACTATGATAATACATGTATGTACATGTATGCATGTGTGTATTGTGACACCCAGTGTAATGTTTACTTCTTCTATACTTTCTGTAACTTTTATGGTGTACATAATAAAGAGTATTCTATTCTATAATCATAATAATGGAAACGATAGTTTTATCCATACAAAGTAATATAATTAAAAAAAAAAACTCAAGTTAAAACCTACTTAAAGGTCAACAACCTATACCTTCTATCCAGGGTTGAAACAAATCCTGCATAATACCTTTTTGGAAAAGGTATTGCCCGTACAACATGGCGTCGCACTAATTCGCAATACAATTTGTCATAGTCTCACTGCATTGCAGTTTCCTACTGCGACAAAGAGCCATTCTGATACATCAGAACGACTACCCATTGTCAGAACAACGTCTGGGCCACTACATCAGCGTTTAACTGAGTATTTACTGTTGAGAATACTTGGTTCTCTCTAAGGACTCATGGCCCGATAAAAACAGTGCACGGGTTGATCTTCAAAGTTCAACAACTCTTGCCAAGGTTGATTCGTGAATAGGCGATCTCACTGTGGTTCCAGCTGTTATTGGTAGATCTTTGACAGTGGCGACTGGTTATCTAGTGTTATTCGGATAGTTACTGGGTTATGGAGCCCAGATGGACTGTCGCTCCATGTAAAGTACTGAAGAAGACTGGAAGCCGATGGCAACACAAAGTCTTCGCCAGATAACAAATAAATAAAATTCATTGATCCGATTTGTACCAATAAGTATAATGATTATTGTGTATGATGATATTTTGATAATTTTGGTCTCAAATGATAGGTAGGATTTAAATCGTGTAAATCGGCCCTCGCGTTTATGACATATTAACTCATTACTGAATGCCAAGTGAAGGGTCAAGGACGCCCCTTACCACGATACGTTTTTTTGATCGTGTTAGCGACAATGCCTTTACATTTTATTCGTATCGTTTCGAAATATTGGAATATATTGGTAGACAGGGGTGTTAACCCCTGACTTTTATTTTTTGTTATTTGGCGGTGACTTTACGAGTAGGTGGTAAAACGCCTAGATAAATTATGAATGCCTGCTACCTACACTTCGTGAAGAAAGGTTTTACGAAACTAAATATTTAAGTAATTTTTATATAAGTTATGTCTAAACAGTAACAAAATTCCTTTAAGTAGTTATATGTTAGAACAACATAAAAGATATTATACGGCAGCAAGTTTCCTGTAGTAATAACAACATACTTGGCTTTTACAGCCACGCTTTGTTTCAGTTAAGGCTTCTATAAAACTGTCGTAGGCGTCTGAAATATCAAAGGTATAACGATTGTACTAAATTAGAAAGAGGGAGTTTTGAAACTCTTTAAGACTTACTACGAAAATGTTTATCTGTTTTAGAGTTTGTCACATTACAGGCTGCAGACAAGTTATATCGAGTTAAGGCTTTCCTATACAGGTGCAATCCGACAGTCAGACAACGATGCTTGAAATGTGACGTTGTCCATCGTTGTCGCATTATCGCGTCAAACCTGTCTTCGGAAGCTTAACTCATTATGAGTGGTTTTCCTACTGTTTGATGACTTTTTAGACGCATCGTATAGAATGACGCTCTCGTCGCTCTTGGACCCTTCCAAGAGTCAACAATGTTTACTGACAGACTTAAGTGGGCCATTACCGCAAAACCTCGCTGTTGTAGGCCTGTTCTATGTCGGTTTTGTGTGTGACTGCTGTGGTCATAGGCATGCTCAGAGGCAAGACCGTCTAGTGTATTATTCGTTTTGTTGGCACGCACGCACTCAACTTGTCTTATATTCAAAATATTTTGATAAACACGTTAACAGCAGCAATAAATAAAACTGCTTTATATATAGTGAGTTTCTATCTATATCCAAAATTTTCATAAACT
Organism: Orthosia gracilis; assembly: GCA_947562075.1. NCBI lineage: Eukaryota > Metazoa > Arthropoda > Insecta > Lepidoptera > Noctuidae > Orthosia > Orthosia gracilis. Next base: position 20,289,316 of record OX387271.1, on the reverse strand, counting down.
GTATAGCAGCGAATCAATCGCTAGTTTAGTGGCCTGACCAAAACGTGTTAAGCTGACAACGCATCGGGCAGTGTTACGATTGCGACTGTTCGATTTATGTGTTGTCGGCCTGTATGTGCCGTTTGTGGATCATTAAGCACTGGACTCAAAGCGGATACCAAAGAATTTTACATTAAGAACTCCAGCTAAATCTTCTTTGGCCTCTTAGTTTTAAGGAAATTCAAAATATCTGACTAGACAACAGCAATCAAGAAAAGATAGTGTTTGTTGGCACAAATAAACGAAACACACTTTGCAAAATTACCAATCCCTCTGCCAATAGTGGATATTTATCATCATCATGATCAGCATTTTAATGATCCCACTGCTGGGACACAGGGCTAGGCTACCCATTTGGTATCAGGTATGATTAATAGCAAATGGGTAAATTTTAAGCAAAGTTATCTACGTTATCGAATATTTTTTTGCTGACACGTATATCTTTTGAAGATTATTTAGACGTAAGTGACCACTATAACTTAACCATTAGGACTGAATTAAATTGAAATAAACAACCCCGTGAAATAGGTATACATAGATTACAGGCACGTGGCACACTTGTTTATGTCTGCCCCGTGGGAGCGAGGCCATTGTCTGTATACTTGTACACACAACCCGGCCAGTCAGAGCCACGCTAAATAAATAACATAACAGACTTCGGCACAACCCGAAAGCCAAATTCTGTACCGACAACATGACATTTAATAATATAACATTTAAGGCAGTAAATCTAAAGAACTTGAAAGCTGTTCGTTCAACAAACTGTCGGGAAGCGAACCTGTACATTATGACTTACATAAACTGCCAGACTCCAACTTTTATGCCACCAATAAATCCTACGGTGCCCACTGGTTATTTCTACAAATATCTAGAAAAATACCTTTAGTGTTTCCCCTGGCTGCGCTTTATGCACTACGTAACGGCGTATTTCTTTCAAATTAGCGCTATAAAAGTTTTATTGATCGTAAATAAAATCGAGAGGTGACTGTTGCCATTGCGACGGTACACGATCATGCATAATATATTTGTTTTCGGTTTGTTTCATTAAAATCCTAGAGTTTCAAAAGTCGTTGACCTTTTAATCATAAAAGGTCAAAAGACTGTAATTATCGCAACCTTTAATCGCGTTGTGTATTTCATTATTTATATTCGAAATGAACCTACTGGCAAACAAACAAAAATATAACTGTATATTAATAAGTAGGTACTACAAAAAAAAAAAACAGGTTAACTTATTACAATTTACATTTCAACATAAACAAATGTTTTGATTTAAAAAAAAAACATTCAAAATAAAACTAATATTAATTGCCACAAACTCGCATTTCATTAACGATAAAAAAGCATACAAATGTACAGGTAATTTCAAAAAGATAACGTCAAATCTAGTCCCTGTAATTCGTCATTTCCTCTGTCAAACATCGAAAATCATCCGAACTTAGCGAATTAATCTTCAAACGTCGGCATTGAAAATCTGCCGAACACAAATTCCGTATACAGAGAGATTAAAACTGTTTGTCTGTTTGTTTGTTAGATATCCATGTTTGTACGGCGTTTAATGACGAGGTAGGCCAGGAGAGTTTGGGGAATATACGTCAATGTTTTTAGAGGAGCTCGTAACTTACTAATAAAAGTCTCACGGCTTGATCTTCAAGGTTAAGCAACGCTTGCCAAGGTCGTTCCGTGGATGGGTGACCATACTAACATACCGAATCGGGTCGAAATTCTTCTGTGCATCGGAAAGCACGTTAAGCCGTTGGTCCCGGCTGTAATTTGAAGCTCTTTGACAGTTGTTACGGGTAGTCAGAAGCCTTAGATCTGACACCAGTCTTGCCAAGAAGTATCGTGTTACCCAGTTACTGGGTTGTGTAGGTCAGATAGGCAGTTACTTGTAAAATATTGTTCTCAACTGAATCTGATTAGATTTAGCCGACCCTAATATTGTTGGCAAAATGTTAGGCAGATTGATACGCCAATGTTTCAGTAATTACAACCCAGTTTATTCTATAGTAATTCCGAAGGCTTTGTCGATCGTAAACGCATAAAGTTGGAAAATAAAGTAGGATTCGGCATTATTCGACTGTAGAGAGTAATAAAATGGTATTAAAAAATATTCGTTCGACGAATTCAATTAAATATTTGAAATGTTTTCACCAAAATACCTTTTGCTTTTCGCTGATAAAATGACAGAATATTATTAAAAGTTTATCTGAGAATTACTTACGTATGTACGGAAACGAGAATCATGTAAAGTCCGGTACGTTTGATAATAGATTTTTATTTTTACAAATGTTTTTTACAAGCTTTTATTTAACTTGCAATGTATGAATGTATGTATGTAAGTGTGTTCGGGTCAAATCTTGCAAAAAAAAATTAAAACAGGTATCCTCCACCGGTTAAGATGAAATTTTGCATAAACGGTTAACTTGGATGACATTGCATAGTTAGCTAAGTGACGTCATTCTAAATCCAATATGGCGGACGGCCCAAGATGGCGAACTAGTTATTTTCTTTTGTACTGCCATGATATGTATATAAAATACGATAAGCTTATTAAAAAAAAAAAGATTTTTTTGTGAATAATTTTATTATTTTTAGCTAGCTATACAATTTGGCTAAAAAGGCAATTAAGTGTAACCGTCTATACACCAAAATGTAGTCAGAATATCTAACAAAATATACTTACACACGCTGTAACCTGCTACGCAATAACCTGCGGGCTAACTCAAGTTCCGTGGAGTTTAGTGCGTGAACGCTACGTTGCTACGACGCTACGCCGTAGGCTATTGCTACGGACCTACGCTACGAGGAAGTTATTATAATGCGAAAATTCATTTTAGAATTTACAAATTGCATTTACAGATTGCACTTTACGAGGGTGAGATATTAACGTTTATTTTGTAAGAAGTTATTTTATTTTTAGGTGGGAACACTAATATCGATACCATAGAAGTTTTGCCCAAGTTTTGTGAAAGTTTTCTTTATTATATATGCGAAATCGGTTAGTTTTGAACACATATTTTTTGACTGTCGTGCGGCATTCTTTTTGACATTACACACATTTTATTTGTAACATGGAGCCACTTCTTCACCACTCTTATCTAGCACAAAATTCTGTAACATCCGAATTAAAAAAAAAAACACAAAAAAAATACCGCCGAACAAATGAGTTGATCCACGCAGAATCCCATTGTTATTAATACGTACAATAACTGGCGGTCCAAAACGTTTGTCCCACAAATAAATTGTCCTCTTAATCATTGTGCGTATGAGCGATGTCCTCCATCCGTTACGAGGTTTCTGTTTTTTGGTCGCGCGACCCCGTTGCCTCGCTAATCGACGATATTACGGGTTTGACGTTTAGCTCCAGGCTTGCTGATGGGGACGCGAGATTTACGGGTCAGCCAGGGGTGAGGGATGTGCTTGCCTGTAGTTATCATTGGTAGTCGGACCACTTTGTAGTTATCATTGAGGCTGCTAAAGATTGAGTGAAAATTAGCCCCAGGAAAAGCAGTGTATCCATAGTTTATTACAGGTGTCACTACAGAGAATAAATTAATGTGTTAATTTTATGTTTTCTATGCCTTCCTAATCAACGATATCACGGGTTTGATGTTTGCCTCCACGCTTGCTGATGGGAGATTTACGAGCGAGAGATGAGAGATGTGTTTTGGTCATATAGTCAGGAGATATCCTAACCATTGAAAATTCTGGTTTTGTAGCGTTGCTAATAATGGCTAAATTAAATTTTCCCCTGAAAGCATAACTAATCAATTTTTTACTGCAGCTCCTTCGAAATTTTCATATTTCAAATGACTTTTTATGCTTTACTTATCGACGGAATTTGCCTTTTAGGAGACTCGGGGCTTGCTCAAGCGATCTCGTGATTTTGAGGTAAGGGCACGAGGATCATAGGTTTTCTAGCTTTTTGAATGTGATAAATGAAGTCAAGACTCGCCTCAAGAAGGCCAGTAGATCCATCTATAAAAGTCGGTCCCATTAGCAAGACAAAAAAAAATCTCGGCCTACCTCAAGTAAAAAGTCTTTGTGGGTATAATTTTCAATTATAACAACAAAGACTTAAAAATCGATACAAGCTTGTGTTAAAAGGCTATTGTTGCTCTTAGTGGAAGGAAGCCTAAGAATAGATAACGTGATATTGTGTAAGCAAATACAAAAGCCAGCAATCTGAATGTCTAGAATATGAATTAACGTACTGTATGATGAAAATTTAGTATAGAGTTAGTATACTCGTTTCTGTGCTAAAATGAAGATTATATAGTGGTTACTAATTGACTAAGTGTTTATAATCACACGTCTCAAAAATACTATCAATATAGAACAAACTTTAAAATACAATACTATTTTATTTTATCAACTGCGAGTATTTTTAAAACAGTTGATAAAGCTATACAGTCAGAATCATAAACTGTTAATACATTCCTACTCATAACAAAACATCAAAACCATGAAATAAAATAAACCTACCTGCTTTCACGCACACAGCAAAAAATAGTCAACAATTAATTCCCAAATGGAGTTAATTAAACAATAAATTCATTGTCCAGCAGACGTCCGCGCACTAAAAGCCCGAAAGGGTGTTACAATCCGATCGATCTCCTTATCTGCAGGTTCCAGTTAACGTTTAAATTGCTTTATAAATAACTCGGCTAACCCTTGCGCCCTAAAATACGAGAAATTATGACCTTAGGGTGGCACATGGTATATTAAACATGGCTAAATCTTTAGAACAATGCTTTGTGGGCTTCGGCTTTTGAACAATGAGTGTGATTTAAATTTTGGGTTTTCCATTTTCATGTGTGGGCTCCAAAGTGATTTTTTTTTTGTCTGTTTTAAATAAAGGTTTAAAAAGGATTAATGTGTCTGACAAGTTTAATATTATTATCTAGCTTCTAGTTGGTTTTCTAAAGAGTGTTGAAACGATCTGTCAAAAGATACTTTGAACAATTGAATTGCCAGCCAAAATACATATTCCTTGCATTAAATGAAATCTCGTGTTTTACTGAGCTTGAAACATAAATAAAGGTTTCATAAATATTCGAGCGTGTTATGTGGGTGAATTTACTTTTTTTGTGAGAATCACCCTTCTAGATAGTCGTTGAATAAATTAATGATTTTTACAATTTATATGCTCTTTTAAATTGCTGACTGGTGCTAGGCTCCAATACCCAGTTTTCTGGAATTTGAATGAATTGTCACTGTGTGAAACTGAGGGTAAACATAAACATTTTACATGAACAGGGTTTGAATAGAGACCTAACTCTTGTTATAACAGTGACACAAAAAACTAGCTTAAACACAAATTTCAGCTATTTATGACCTACTCCATAAATTCCGTTTCCAAAGACCATACATTCTGAGACCCAAATCAAACGCGTAACTTGGACCCATTATAGTTACTACCTAATTCTGCGACGGATGTTGGTAACTGCGAGAAATTCTATCGTTACGTCATCACTGTAACTGTTAGCTGCTATTAGGAAGCGCGAGTGGAAGGGATATTGTTTAAGAAGCGTTTATGACTGGGTTCAATCTTTATCGTCTGTCGTATCTTGTTGTTGATTGCCTGCATAATGGGTAGTATTTATTTGGCTATTGTGTTGAATAAGTGTTTTCTAAGGTGAAGATGTTTCGAGAGAGAGGTTTTTTCAGTTACAGGTGGTCCAAACAAGGTGGTCATTATTATGAGCGTGGATTGCCCAATGCAGGGTTTGGCCTCGATACTTGCTTCTCTTTATCAAGTTTTATTTGAGACTAGCTGATCCGGCGAACTTCGTTCCGCCATACAAAATTCTAAAATATTTTTTTTTTTCTAAAATAAACGTAGCCTAAGTTACTCCTTATTACATCAGCTACCTGCCAATAAAAGTCCCGTCAAAATCGGTCCAGCCATTTCAGAGATTAGCCGGAACAAACACAGACAGACAGACAAAAATTAAAAAAAAAAATATTTTGGTGTATGTACCGTATAAATATTCATATACATGTAGTAAAAAACGGTTATTTCAATATTACAAACAGACACTCCAATTTTATTTATATGTATGGATCAGTTTCTTTCGAAGGAGTCCAGTACCAGGTGAGCCGCATACCAAATACTAGAAATCTGAGATTCGTTTATGGTAAGAATCTCTTTCCATGACATTATTCTGGGTACAATTGTTTAGAACTAGACTAAGTATGGTCGAAAGACCTAATCGCCTCATAGTCAGATTTCGTTCTTTTACCTTCAAATTTTGGCATAAGTTAATTAATCAAAAGGGTATCATTAAAAAAAAACCATATACAATTTGTACAACTCACCAAAAATACAACAGATTGTGCCTACACAATTAAAATCATAACGAAAACACATAACGTTTGCTTCATGACGCGTAACTTCAAACAAAAACTGAATTATGAGGGTTGGCATTTGCTAGTATCGAATGGGCCCCTCGCGAAATATTGTGTCTACTCGCTGTTAGCTTATTAGACAGTGGTTTTCAAATTATCAGAATTGTTCTCGATTGCCATTTAGGAGACAAAATATAGGATAGCTTTACGTTAGTTGATATGACTGTGATAACCTATTCTCGTACTGTAGTTAACATATCTATAACTGAGAAACAGTAAGCATATTTTATATTCAATATGCCAAATCGACCGAAATTGTCTTGAATAGTTGTTAAGGGCAGAATGAATGTCCAATTCTACCTTCAGTTATCTGCCTAAATTTTCTGAAGAACCTTAGAAAATACTCGTATTTATAAATTCAGTTTTTTTTTTAATTTTTCTCGTCATCTATATCTATCATCTATATCTCAGCTGGACCTTGTCTGGGCCTCTTTTGTTTTTAGTCATAGTTGATGGTTCACAGCCTCGTCCGCGTATTCCCGCGTCTTTGGTGATATATATTTGCAACAGCGCAATAAATTGCTATTTCTTCTGTTCTTAGAAAAGCACATCATTAACGAAGCATCTTCGAGGTGCTACGAATGACAACATACAGAACTCGTCCATGTTGTTTGTTATGCCTGCATTTCCAACGTCACTTTTATACCTAACGAGGTTGTCACCTGTCGCGATTGTCACACCTTTAATTACAAATACACACGTTCCCATTGCATAACTACCATTTAGCAAAACCATTGATACAAGCCTAGATATGACACGCGATATGTCACCATCAAATATTCTATTTTAAAATGGCTATTATTTTTCTGTTACAGCTGAAGTTTTGTTGACAAATAACAGTTAGATTGTTTTATTCAAATGTCTAGACTTTAGCTTAGTGCTTTCGATGGACTTCGAAAGTCTTCGAAACTTTGTCACTTATTGCAAAGATTTTTTGATATAGTACCTTTTAAAAGTGATATGAAAGCTGCTGAAAATTCACGAAAAAAAAATACATTCATGTCCTCTACAATTTTAAAAGTCGATTTCCCCGAGGGGCTGAATGTTTTTTTTTTTTGACACAGACAATAAGTTTGGAAACCATTGTTCTACACAATAAATTCAGTTCGGAGAGACATGCGATTGCTTTGCATCTTTCGCCACCCCATTGAATAGGTTTCGACGTTTGATTAATGGTATTGAAGTAGGGGACGAAATAATTTCACATATCTTGACGACACCCTTACGTATTCTAGTCTGACATTCTTTCCCTCGAGTATTTTTTGTGAGGTTTTTTACTTAATGTGTTTTGGATACACATTAATTAATATTTTGAAATATGGTGCCAACTGCTGATGGAGTTTTATTAAAATTGATGATGAAATCTCGTAATGTTTGAGAGGGAATTCAATTGAGTTATCGTATTTTGATTTGTTTGATTAATGGCAAAACGGGATATACTTGACATATTTATAGTACTGACTAAATAAAGCGCTAAAGTGATTTCATCTTATCTGTCATTGAATGACTGAAAGGCCGTGTTTACAAGTTTACACATCAAAAATATCAAACATCAAAACATTTTTTGATTAAGACTACGTCATCATTTTTCATTTATTCATTACCAATTAATATCAAAGTATAATCGCAACGCAATAACTTACAAAGTTATTTTATATACCAAATTAACACCCCAACATCGAATCAGCACCGCGCACTAACGAATTGGACAAACGATTGATCAAAGGAACATTCATGGTCTACTAACGACCATGCCAAAGCAAAGGCCACTAGAAAACGTCAAGGGAATGGCACGACCATCGATAGAATTTCACTTGTACGCTCGAATTCGGACGAATAAAATTTTAGCCGAAATTGAATCGGCCGGTGGACGGCAGTAGACCGTAAAATTGGCCGGCACGCTGACCGTGCCGTGCCGTATACGGTATCTTCTTCGGCGTTTGCTCGAATTATGTGTGTATGTTGGGTGTCGCGTTCAGCCTCCTGAATTATACATGGGCCGAGGCGACCTGTGATTTAGTACGCCGACTTCCGACCGGGACGCGCCGTTTAAGAGGTACCTATATTCCTTTCCCGTGGTATAGATATTGTGCCGCGGATTTTTTTTTGTTTCGCGTTTCTTTTGTTTTTCGTTTTTTTAGGTTATTTCGAAATGAGAACATAATTTATGTTTATGTGACACCAGCTAATGTATTAGATTTTAGTACAGAGCTTGAAATTGAAAATCGGAAAGATATTAAAAAAAAAAAAGTAAAAAGACTTTGTTTTTAATACGAAAATATGAGTAAAATTCTGCTTCAATACCTGAATGAAGTTTTCCAACAAAGAAGATTTGCTGAACATTTTTTTCCAATGTTTCATGTACAAAAGTGCACTTTTTGATATCAATCCCAGATGCGGAAAAATATTCTGTGAAACGCGTGATATTGTAACCGTTTTAGGATTATCGAGCGCTCCATAAAACCCATTGGACAATCAAACAGTAGATATTAGAACAAGCTCCAATAGGAAAGCTTTTAACAAAATTATTTGTGTTGAAGGAATTGTTTTTTTTTTTAACTTGTCGATGTAGAGCCAGTATTTATTTTCGTCGCAGAGGTTAAACTGTGTGTACAGAAAACGGGTTAATCCAAAAATCACATCAAATTTTCGGATGAGCGGTGTATGTACACTTACGTTCGTACATGTACGACCCACCTTCATCTCGGCAACCGTGTAAAATATTTTAAAATTAAAATACATTCGAAATTTAACTTTGCGTAAAGCCAGAAATTGGATTAAAAAGCGAATGGGGAACTCCCGGAACCTTTCACACGTGAGCTAGAGTGAGACGAGCTTTTAAGCTAAAATTATTAAGCTCAACTTGCACCGCCGTATAATGCTTAAAGTAAGCTAGCTGACGTATAACACCTCTACAGATTATCGACGTTTTGTTGTTTAGTTTATGAAGATAGTTAGGTAGTGTACAAACCGCTTTTAAAGCCAGGCAAATGGATCCAATTTTTGTTGTGATATCTTACCATGAAAATTTGTGGCTTTTTAATTACTGCGATGATCTAGTGCTCGCAGGTGATACTGCTGAGCGTAGTGCCCCGTATTTGGTCCCTGACTCGGTCTAAGTGGAAGGGTTTTTCATAGGATTTGTTCCTAGATGGGATTCAACTAGCAAAATGTGGATACTATATACCTTAGACCTACGCCTATACACACGGTCACAGCTGTGATTTTATCCAGTGTATGCGATAGATAGTCTGCATTTTATGCAATTTTATCTTCAAAACTTTTCTGCTATCCAGCCCAGCTCTAAAAGTATGGCGACCTCTGGGAATAAAATAATGAATAAGAAAGAATATGGAGGATTCACAATGTGATTCGAACAAGTTTAGTCGGTCATAATTTTTAACATAGTAGAAGCCAAAGTAGCAAGTTCTCTAAAAATTTTGCTCCATGTGCAGACAGAGATTGCACATAAATTGCATATGAGTCTCGTAGTTATCATTTGTTACGGGAATTTTAGAATTAGTTTTGTAGTAGATAGCATTTTTCAAACTTGAAGTGAATTTTGAGTCTTTGAATTCTTTTCTACTTCAGTAAGAAAATTGTTTACGCGAATTAACCATCTACCATTACTGTCATACCCTGACTGATATTACAGATTACATTTTCTGATACTTTCAAAAAAAATTACATTAATCACAAAAAGTTGTTTATGTAAAAAGAACACAGAAATCAATTTTTTTATAGCAACGTAACCTATCAATCTCGAGACTACTACTACCTACTAGCTATGAAATAATAATGATATATCCACCCATAAACCCAACCTTTACAAGCTAGAAGGTTCACAAAACATCTATAGACACTTATTCTTTCTCCATACCTCTTCAATAACCCTTAAATTGTTGTCACAACAAGAAACACTCTACTGAACGCCTTGTTATCATCAGAAGTGGGATAAAAGCAAGAAAATCGAACCTTTTCACGATAACATCAACGATAACAACTAGTGGCCCCTCTAATTCCTGTTAAAAGCGAAAGTGGGGGTACAATAACAAATAGTTATTGTCGGAACACGGCTAATAGATAAAGACTGAAGAAAAATAAATTGCGAAGCGACTTCCTGCAACGGGAGAATTCTTGTAACGCTTTTCATTTGTTTTTCTCATGTTTTCAAGAAGATATTGTCACTGAACGCTCTAGGATTGGTGGAAATAGTAGAAATAGGAGTTTTGTTATTGCAAAAACTCGGCTTTTACAATGAATGAACTAAGCGATGATCTTTTTCAGAGAATCCCAGAATTTAAAAAATAGTTCGCTAAACTGATGTCTGTTGTATTAAACAATTATACACGGATTTATAAATAAAATGATTTTGTTTACATCATTATTCATATCGAAAAATATAATAACGAGAGCTCCAAGTAACATAATATCGATCAAACCACACCAAACTCGCAACAAAAGCGAAATGTAATCATCAAATTGATAGTATAGAATAAAAATACGTACATACAGTAGGATATTTTATTTAACCCGTGCACTACTTTCTGATAAATGAACGGTTCTATGCGGCCACTGGGTAGGAAATTGATATTTCACTCGAATCGTTGTGTCGAGGGAGTTTGCCGTCTGGAAATTCATCCGACAAACAGACGTTTCAAATTTTGTATTTCGTTACTAATAATTACGGCAGACAGTTCTTTTTTTAATAAAACAAACCGATTTCTTGGCTGATTTTTTTGTATCAAATGTGGGATTCGTGTTCGGTGTATTTTCGAATGTTCGTATGTTCGAAATATGAATGGGTTTGATCAAGGAAGGGAGGTAGGCAATAAATTGAGGATGTTCATTTGATTTGCTTAGAATTTAGTTATGAATGAATAGGTACTGATATCAGTATGTTTTGATGGCAATATGTGTTGCCATCAAAACATACTGATACCTATTCTGCACAAAAATTTTTCTATGCTGACTTTAGGTTGATAAAAGCTAAGGTCACATTGCTTGAAATACACAAATTGCTTGAAATTTAATACTAAGGTAAGTATAATTTCATCGTAAAATAATTTTCCCGAGAATTTTTTCTGACCAATGATTAATAAACGCAAATGAATGAATGTTATAAAGTTTTCCTTAAGCACGTGCAGAAAAATGTTTGCTATAAAATGAATTCTTCTGATGAAAAGCAGTGAATAATATGTGATTCGTTTTTCAATTTTTATTTAATGACGGCTTTTTACTAAAAATGTCGTGTCCTTAAAGGATATTTATGTGACGTCACTATTTAGTAAACATACTATTTTGAACAAGTTTAAAGGAAGCAGCATGAAGCAATGAAGAGATTTACGTCCATTCCTTTCGACTGGAGACGAATGTGGTGGCTAACAAAATAAATACATTGCAGAATTTAAACATCTTTAAAAGCAACCAAGTATTTATAAAGGTATGTAAATATTTTAATATACGAGAGTACGAATTTAAAAAGTTATTTTTATTTACGCACCCAAAACTCTTTTTTTCTCCCAATACAGAGGGACCATTAAATAAGTTTTAATCATCAAATTCTCCATCATAAAACCGAGTTGCTTATTCAATAATGCGGCGATTATTGAAAAATTCTTTCGATGAAGCCCGAAGGCCTTTCAAAACGCCCCGTTTCGGGGAAAAATTAAATATTAAGTAATGAACGGAACAAATAAATGAACCGCTCGGGAATTCCTTTCATGAACTCCTTTTAGGATGTCTAAGAGTTTTAATGAGAACCATTGAACCGCTTTTCAAACTCAAATAAAAAGATCATAAAAAAATATAACGAAGTTCGGTACTAAATTTGGGAACACCCTTTGAACGAACTAATTGTGTGAGAAGACCTGTTTAATATTCTAAAAATGTACGGTTCCATTTCTGTTTGATTTTCACAAGAATTAGGGAAAAATGCTGTCGTTTTACAAACAACTCTACCTATTTGGATAATTTTTCATTTTGGATTTTTTGAAATTCCGGCGAAAATGCGGCCTTATAAACATACACTCGGTTATTTAATCCGAGTTATTTTATCAAACATTTAATTTTAGTGAAAACTGTAAGCACATAAAGTGATACTATACAAACTCAGTCAATTAACTTTTACAATAACAGCAAATAACCCTCCACTGCTTACATTGCACACTATGGGATCGTAATGAAGTTCGAAACTAGTTGTAACTCGCGTAAATATCCGAATATCCGATTTTATTCATTCGTATCCCTAGGCAGTTAGATACGAACCGCGATCTGCATATTTACTTTAAAGTTAACGACACGTGACATCAAGTTTTATTGCAATTAACTTTACGGTGCTGGTATAAAGCGTATGATTGCTTTACGATGCTGTAAAATCCGCGGTTTTACAATTGTTCGCGTCCCTACGGTGTGCCGCGAAACTAAGGAGTGAAACTGTTTCGAGTTTTATTTGTCATTGTTTTATTTTAGGTGAGGGATTCTTTTTAAAAATGATTTTGTTCGTCAATGTGTCTTGTACACATTTCAAAATCAGTTACTTATTGTTCAATTTTTATATCAAAAATTGCTAAATTGAAAATAATATTTTACAGTTTTTATTGGGAAAACCTCTTTCTTTACAAATTTTGTTAGCGTTGTTTTCTGAAATATGTCTAATTAAATTCCAAAGATGAATCAAAATAACTCTTCTAATCTTCGAAAAAGTTGTAAAATAGATAAATTAGACTTTTGTATTCAATAAGTATAATTATCTTGTTTGGTATGTTTACATAGGGAGGTCTATCTATCAACGCAGCTTAATTTATTACTTGTTTACTCCTCTCATACGCACTAAAATAAACAACATAAAATATTAAGTTTTCCAATAAACAGTTCGCTAAGGAATTGTCGGGGATTTTTTGACCCGTCCCATATATTTAAGTGTTGACAGTTAATATTGCGTTTTTTTATCCGCGATTCTTTTTATGTATGGGATCATATCTATAGCTTTTTATCCTTTGGCGAATTTTATTGTGTGGATCACGTTTTGTTGTGATATAAAATAAATAAATAAATATAGCTATATAATAATATAGCTATATATAATAATTAATTAGAGTTCATTTATAGAACTATAGAACAGTTGACTATATAAATAGTTAGAGTAGGTATTGAAACGACCAACGATGGGCAGAAATCAACACGCATAGAGACGCTGCACTCGCGAAACTAAAGACAAAAAAAAAAACAAAACGGTTTTGCGAAATGGCCGATTTAACTTTTTCAATTAAGCGAATACGGGCCGCGCGGGTATATTTCTGACCCAGATCCGTAGTCAGGCGGCTCTGTCCGATTCGGACCGGTACAGTCCGGTTCGCGCCGGTGCGTTGCCGAAATGAAAACCTTTTGATTGTGTTTTGTGGCACAACTCGCGCAGAATAATAAAGAAAAACAAAATTCTACTTCGAAAACAGTTCGATCATAGTTCACTTTTATTTTCTATTTCCCTTTATCATGTGACTGGCCGTTTTTTTAACCTAATTCAAAAAGGAGGAGGTTCTCAATTCGACTGTATTTTTTTATGCGTGTATCCTCAGAGCTTCTTACTAGGTGAACCGATATTGATGATTCTTTTTTTTTTATTTGAAAGCTGGTGCTTCTCATGTGGTCGCATTTAAATTTGATCAAGATCTGAATAGTAGTTTTTGAGTTATCCTTAATAATGCGTATTTTCATGGTAATATAAGGTACCAAAACTAAAAAGTACCAAAACAAAATCTTTTTAACAAAAAGATTAAATCGACTTCCAAAAAACAAAACTAAGCGAAAAATTACTTTTATTTCCTAAAACGGGGTGTCCTTAATATTTTTGTTTAATTTTTTTATGGATGTCTCTCAAATATTTTTGTAAAAATGTTTTTATTTTATGTGCTCTGCCCAGTTTTCAAATTTGAGATTGTTCAGATTTTCTGTTTCTGTGTTAGTAAAAGTTATTTTTAACACGCTTTTATTAGCTTGGTTTGTATGTATCTATGTAACGGCATTTTGAACGTGATTTTCACCCCCTTTAAAACGTCGAATTAATTTGAAACTTTGCACACTTATCAAGGACCGATGACAATGTAATAATTTAAATAGTTTTTCCCATTATCCTTACCAGGATGTTCAGGATTAGAGATAGGACTAAAGAGTTAAAAATTAATAACAGTTTAAAAAAAATAAAAAACTCGCTTTCATAGATAACCAACTAAAAGTAGAAAATAATTTTCAATACAGTTAAATTAAGAACAGTGTGATAAACAAAAAAACAATATAGTAAAAAAGCGTGGGGTGCTTGATGACAATATATGAGGCATTGTATCCGTTTTTATACCCATATTTAGACAAGACGTGACTTTCCAAAACTAGCGTAAACTATAATATAATATAAATATATTTTTATGAAAATAAATAAAACACAGATTCCAGCCAGCTTATTTGTCGACAAATAAGGTTATAGCGTCAACAAAATACTTTTTTTTACACAGTGGGCACAAATTTTCCTATCTCAATAAAAAAAAGGTCACGATGAAACGTCAATTCGTTTGGAAACCTTCTTAGATCGAATTGTCTGCAAGGTACCTACGCGACAATATATTTGCATGAGTTGACATGGCAATCTTCTTATATTTGAGCTTATCAGCGCACGATTCTTCGTCATTCAGGGCTAAATTGTGTTTGGTATCTCAGGGGCTTCGGCGCAAATAAGCCTCCGAATATCCGAATTTGTAGGCCCGGATTGTGCGCACGGCATTTTGTAGACCTGCCTACCGTGTTAACGTTTGTAGGCTGATCCGGAAAATCTAGGCTGAATGTGGAAATAGATCTTTGAAGTACCTAAAGCCAACGATTTGTGAATGTCGACACGAATATTTCATTTACGCGATTTTATTTGTTTCTTTTACGAATCAACACGGAAATGTTTGTGAAGGTTGGTTATGTTTTTGTTACGATAAAAAGCTGCCTTTTTTTCTTTATCCTGTAACTGTTCCACAGTCCAACTGCTCCGGAAATGGTCTTCTCCTACACCTACTTAGGCACAGTTGTGACGGCGGGTTGGTCTTAGTCGTGTGTGTGATGAACATGCACATTGCTTCTGTGTGCTCAGCCAATTCTGAGCGCTACCTAGCTTACGCACACAGAAACAATTTGCATGAGCATCTACACACACGACTAAGACCTACATACTGTCGTGATATAGAACAACCGTACTGTCTAATACCTGCCCGTACAGATTTGGATGAAACTTGGCATACGGATAGACCATATCTATACTAATTTTATAAAGCTGTAGAGTTTGTTTGTTTGTTTGAACGCGCTAATCTCAGGAACTACTGGTTGGAATTGAAAAATTATTTTTGTGTTGGATAGTACATTTATCGAAGAAGGTTATAAGCTATATAACATCACGCTACGACCAAAAAGAGTGCAACATAAATGAAGAATGTTACAAAAACGGGCAAAAATTATTCCTTTTTGAGAGCCTCCGTTGCGTGCGCTGCATAAGCGGTTAAAGTTAGTAGTTATGTAGTGTAGGTAGAGTATGTTATATAGTGTAGGTAGGGTAGATGAGTAGGTACGTAGCCAGTTGACGGGAGCGAAGCCGCGTGGGACAGCTAGTTCTGTATAAGAACATAGGATTTTTGACTTTTTATCCCGGGAGTACAACTCTTGGGATAATTTATATGCAGGCGAAGCCGCTAATAGAATCCAGAAAGAAATTAAATATTCATATAAATGATTAAGATCAATGTGAATGTCCTACCAAACTTATTTGAACATTCTACTTGATTTCTTATGAAGATTCACTAGTATTTCCATATTCTATAAATATGGTTAATAAGGAATGTTAAAATAATCATTAATTTCCCCGCAGTCCACATCAGCTGTCATAAACATCTGTTCCACCCAACACGATATAAACATTGCATGGAACTTGACAGTTATTTAATCAATACAGCCAAGAAACAAAATTAACTAGCTCACGATTTATAATTAACCATCCGTAATTAAAGATATCGCTATCAAATTAAATGTACGTTTACATTACAGGGACCAAATTAACAGGTGGATTCAAAATAATTAAATATATAATACAATATTGCGAACTGATTCAAACTCAATCCGGTAACCTTGTCCTAATTAAAGTTCCAATCAACTCGATGCCGGTAAAGTTGACACGCCAACTGACCAAATAGTCGGCGGCCTGTGGCTGCACCAAGTATGACGACCCTCAAGTAAAGCCGAAGTCGGTCGAACTTTGCCGAGGGAGTCCGAAGTGGGCCCGAGCATCCGCGATCAATACCCCACACTGGCACCCGCGTTTCGCGTCAATTCCGGGGGCAAAAGTCACGCTTTCGGGATAGCCGTCGATTTTGGCCGGTCAGGACCCAATCGAGTGCGTCCTGCCGGTAGCTCTGTGACTAACGAGGCACAAGACACTTATGCAGAATTTAAATCTTTTAAACTCCGATCTTTAGAGCCATTTCTTAGCAATTGCAGCATTGCAGTGGAGTTTTTATTTGAATCAAGCTGATTCATTTTAGTTTGTTTTCGTGTTGTGTTGTGTTTATATTAAACAAGTAATCTTAATTGTTGATACGTATATCTTTGCTGTCAACAGAACCTTTCCGAGAAAGTCACACATCAATAAATTATGACAAGCAAATGTTTGCAGCAACTAAACAGTTATATATATTAAAAGGTACGGAATACAGAAAAATATCTTGATATATTTACAATACAAAAAGTGTAAACAAGCCGAGAGAACGGAGGCGGATGTACACAGAAATGCCGAGATAAAATTGTTGGTCCTTTTTGATAAATAGGTCACGAAAGCAATGTCAAGTAACGCCGTGTTGGGGCGTTCCGAGACACTTCGCATGGACTTGAAACGTTTTGATAACTTCGAAAAAATAAACAAGTTTATTGGAAGAAAGCCTCAACTTCATAGACATAACTTTGTGAAGTGACATATTAATGTAACAAAGTACTGAAATAGTTTTGAAAATATTATTTGATGTTAATAAATCCACTGTTGAGCAGCAGAAATATTTGAGATATTTCAATATTGCAGAGTACGGCACTGTTCTGAATGCACTTACTCGATAACGTATTGTAAAATGAGTATACCTAACTTTTTATATTAGCTGACTGCTTATGTTATTGTACTAGTTTTCCTCTTTTTACTAGAAGAGCAGCTGAATCTTATATATATGTTGATGACGAAACAAGGGCTCTAGGTCTACTTTAACATGACTACCAATACAACCCTTTACCCTTCCTCCCTTCCCTCAAACAAATAGGACGGGATAATAATCAGCTGACTCACGAAACATGCATTTTACTTACCAGCCAGTTCATCAAAAAGTGTTACATCGTCGAAGATAAATCAATAAAATCGATTACTCGACATAACGATTACAACTTAAATGTCTCTCGATTCTTTCCAACTTTTTCAGCCATAAGTAGGTCACGGTCGGAGGCTCGGAGCATTTCGAAGGGAGTTGGAAAAAATACAGTCCTCCCCTTCGAAGTGGAACATTGCGAAATTAAAACGTCGCTGTAGGCAAAACTAGGGCTTCCACAGAATAAGGATATCATTATCCCAGCATACGAAATACGAGAGGAAAAAAAAATGTTTCGGTGTGTTGTCGCTGTTGAAAAATTGGACGTTTTCCTGCTCAACACCGGCCTAATTGTAGAGACGGAATTAAACGAATTGTTTTCATAGCGGAATTATTAAAATAATACTGGAAGTAAGAAGAATTACGCTTCGTTTTAGTTGTAATGAAGTTATGATTTTATAACTGAAAAAGTATCATATACTAACTAATTTAGTTTTAATTGTGTTATCTGTTAATAAATGCTAAAGGGGGTTTTTTGCGTTTATACCCAACTCTTTCACAGTCCAATGATGTAATTTTTCCAATTCAACACACAACTAAAACACTGCAGAAACACCCATTACATTTATTCCCAAAGACTTCCCTTTGTGTATCAAAAACCGATTCCGGGCTGCATTACCAACTCGAAGCGATGCATGTATTTCTGGACGTGTCCACTTAAGGCCGAATGCCTAGACTTTGCACGTGCGCATGTCCAAGGATTAAGGGATTTTAACCTCTCGCAGAACGTACTGAAGGCAACATGTGTCATGTTCGTACTCGAAGTGGTTTATACAAATGTTTTAGTGTAATTGAGAGAGGAGAGGAGGATATTTAGTGCAGAATAATAGAAAATAAAGATTTGGTTTTGGTTAGAAGAACTTTTGTGAGTTTTAATCAGGAAGAGAGAAAGGCAGTTTAGTATAAGCACTTTTTTGTCTATAAAGCTCTTTCTTTTTTGCTTTTCGTAAACTGATGGGGTTGTAGACCATTAGGGATGTTTGAGGCGGATTCGGACACATTTAGATTATTCTATGCTACACAGCGCAAGCGCGCAGCATCAATGGTGGCGCATATAGCTGACAGGGTGAACTGTTCGTCTGTAATTCACTTCTGTCAGATTCACGTATCACCGTGCATCATTGCACAGTTTAGAAACATTATTACCATCCCTATACGAGTCTTTGCTGTTAATTAAGTTTCTATTCTATAATAACTTAAATCTGCTTCTGAAAAAAACTCAGTTACACCAATCACAGGAAGCATAACGTACATTGATCACTCATCGACATTAAATTTGACGGATAACAGCTGATATCATAAGCCCGAACAACTTGTTGGTATTGGACATCCCCGCCATAGTACACGGTAGATACAGGTGGGCTCGGGCTAAAATAGGTTGATGCGATGCCTGCAACCGAAGGGCTCAATTCACAGCTGTTTGTGAGTAATTGCCATTTATAGAGTTGGGTTTATACCCTTTCTATTTTGAAATTAGATTGTTAATACAACAGTAGTAGGTATAATAGAATTAATATCCTACCTCATACCTATTCTGCTGTTTTTAAGGTTCCGTATCAAAACGGTAAAAGGAACCCTTATGGTGCTATGCTTTCGACTTTTATCTCCGAAGTTTGCAAAGAGAAAAATCAGAAATTATTCTATGTAATAGAAGTTTATGTAAAGATTACAGTAAAAATAAAACGATGTCTCTAAATAGCACACTTTTTCAGAAATCATAACAAAAAATATATGATGAGTACGGAACCCCTAGTGCGCGAGTCCCACTCGTTCTTGAATGCAGATCGGGCGCGGTTTTTTTAATTATATTTTTGAATAGTAGGTAGATGCCGTATTTCTCTAGGTGTTATTTTGGGAGAAATATGGGTTTACTATTATAGTTACAGTGTAAGTTGAGGTTATTTGACTGCAGCTAATGATTTTAAAAGTTGACAGTGCACAAATTATCTTGGGTTGATGATTTTGAAAGCAGGGTAGAGGTAGTTTAGAGTAGGGTTGCAAGATCAGTTCTCGGATGCCCGCAACAGTTCGTTATAGCAAAGCAGACAAAATGTTGCATATGGTCAATGTTGGTCATGGTTATAACAATTAATTGTGATAGGATACGCCTGGGCTATCACTTTGTTTAGCATAGTATTCAAAATTCAAATATTTTGATCTGCATTTGTTTTCTCATCCCTATGTTGAGCTGCAAGTTTTAAGATTTTGGTAAAAGACCAACAGGGTGGTGACCATAAGCCCTTAGTGTAAGGTTATTTTGAATGTGCGCAAGGGACAGATGTAAACAAGTCATATACATCTTTCCCTTACGCACAATTAAATTAACCTTACTCTAAGAGTTTATGGTCATCCCCCAGATTTGCAATAAAACCATGATAATTATAGCATTCCAAATTCAACGTTTGTGATCTTCATTTGTTTTTAACCATATTTCAGCCATGTGTTCTCAAGCCCCAAGATTTCCTAGGTCTTACGAAAAGTAAGTTCACGTGAGACCCTCTAAGACGAACTTACGCTTCGCTCACCCCCACAGCTTTAACTTAAAGAATCAGTGTAGAGTTTTAAGTGTTACAGATGTGTGGTTTCAAGCGAAAAGATAAAGTCTGCGTCCCATATTATAACATTTTGTTTCTCTCAGTACAAATGATTAAACTTTAAAACGTTTTACTTAACTGTACGAGGTTTAAAAGGATCTAGATGACGTTTCAATCTAAGTTTACATTTGAATAATGTTTGGTTTATTTAACGTGGATGATATTATACATATATATTTATTCACCTGTGCAGGAATATTGCGAATTTTCATCTATTTGGGAGCGTTTAAGTTAGAATCTGATAATCTATACGTCTATACATATAAATAAAATTGGAGCGTCTGTTTTTAATATTGAAATAACCGTTTTTTACTACATGTGTATGAATATATATACGGTACATACACCAAAATAAAATTTTTTACAATTTTTGTCTGTCTGTCTGTCTGTCTGTTTGTTCCGGCTAATCTCTGAAATGGCTGGACCGATTTTGACGGGACTTTTATTGGCAGGTAGCTGATGTGATAAAGAGTAACTTAGGCTACGTTTATTTTAGAAAAAATCTTTTATTTTAGAAATTTGTTAGGCGGAACGAAGTTTGTCGGGTCAGCTAGTCCATACTAATATTATAAAGCTGAAGAGTTTGTTTGTTTGTTTGTTTGAACGGGCTAATCTCAGAGACTACTGATTGGAATTGAAAAAATATTTTTGTGTTGGATAGATCATTTATCGAGGAAGGTTATAGGCTATATAACATCACGCTAAGACCAATAGGAGCGGAGCATAAATGAAAATTGTTGCAAAAACGGTAAAAAAGAAAATCCTTTTTGCGAGCTTCCGTTGCCTGCACTGCGTAAGCGGTTAAAGTTACGCAAACAAGCATGTATGTAGTATAGGTAGGGTAGATAGGGTAAATGGGTAGGTAGGTAGCCAGATGACGGGAGCGAGGCCGCGTGGGACAGCTAGTCTTTAATATTTGGTTACAAAGCATTTCCAAGGCGTAATTTAGTAATACATTCTAGAATTAGTTGCATAAACACAGTTATAAGAATTTATTATAAGACACTCCTATTGTGACCTACACAAAAATGTCTAACTTATTATATAAAAGTTAAAAAAATGGCATATAAACAATATTGACAAAAATTCGACATCCCTTTCCCGCTTAAAACGCTTAATAAATATCGTTGCACTAAACTCACACTCATTTAACGTGAAACAAAATTTAATAATAATAGAACAAACAAGCATAATGACAAACATACTCATGGAAACACAAAATAGTGTTTTTCCGATTGCATGACAAAAAACTCGACACTCTTACTAACCCCAAAATGCAGCGACAAAATCGCTGCACAAAACCCACACTCGGTTACACGTAACTAAATAAAATTACCGCAAAATATAAAACATACTATGAGTACCAACATCAGTTTATCACACTATGTTATGAAAGAGAGACAAACATTGAAACACCAAACAGTGCACTTCAACTTACAATGCATTCCAAAAAAACCGACACCCCTACTAACCCTAAAGCTGCAGCGCTAAAAATCGTTGCACCAAATCCACACTCGGTTAAGGCGTAACAAAATTCTCACGGCGCATGCATCGTAAATTTACAGTACACCGGAGGGTAAGTTGTGTACTTTACTGCGGTAAGCTTTTACGATATGGCTTAAGTAATAAGCTCAGCTCAGCTTAGCTTCCACGTGAGCGCTATAAAACTTCGCGTTTAAGTGTTATTGAGAGTCGTGGCGACATGTTAATAGTGATGTCCTTGAGACGCGGTTCTCGATCTAAGAGAACTAATTTCAGCTTTGTTCGATTTCGTGTTTGGCCGTCGTTCTGTGAATAATTTTCGAGGGTTGTAAAGTTTAGGGTTTATTGTATTGGATATTTTAGAAGGCTGTCGATGGTTATATGAATTTGGATTGTGGGACGAAATACTATTTTTAACATAACCAATTCTAGTAAAATAACGTTAGTCATTTAATAAGTAATTATTTTATCATTCCACTAAATTCTAAAAAAAATACAACGATAAGGAGTGAGAAGAGGCCTTCTGATAAAAAAACGACTGCATATTACATGCTTGTATTGTGTATTTCCATACCGCACAGTACGCCAACTGTGGCTCAATTAATAGGATCAAAGCAACTGAGTTTATAGGTGAAAGGTACAATAGTATTAGAAAACTACAATAGTATTAGAGAAGTAAATAACATATTGCTATCAAAAATAAACTTTGTTAAAAGCTTTTTCTTTTAACTTGCACCACACCGAATTCACAAAACATCGACCGAGCTAAATACCTAAACTATTGGATCACAAATTCTACATTAAATAAAATAGCAGCTACTTAGTGGGATTACTGGGATTACCCACTTTTAAGTAATTTCTATAGAAATTATTCAGATTATGTAGTAATTAAAAAGCTAACTACAAAAAATGAAATAATATATATTCCCTACACTATTGCCTGCTCTAATCCAATGACAGACTCGTCTTACACTGCGAGACATAATCAAGTGTCACACGACAAAAAATAGCCAACATTAAAGAGAAGTTAGAAGAAAAAACTACATAATCCTCGTAGTTACACTAAATGAAATACCATCCAGAAAGTTTATTCGCTTTGGTCGCGTGTCACTTTAGTCCGTGCACTTAAACGGGCTATCCGTGGCCTCAAGTGTACTCGCTTACTTGTAACTTGATATTGAACACTACATACACTGGCGGCAAAGTTAAGTGGTAAAATCCTTAGGTTTTCGCATCGATTTTTAGAAGTATGGTTTGTTTTTTTTTTTATTTAATCACGTTTGCTCTTGTTTGTGATAAACAGAGTATCATAGATTTAGTATAATTTTTTGTAGACTAATTATTGGGTAAAATACAAGTCTTATCGCTGGCTACTGTGCAACCATTGGATGAACTGAACGAACTTAAAATAAATATATTCGATGGTGTTCTGCTAGTAAATATAAAATTAAATACGATAAGATACTAAAGAGCCAATGCTGTAGCCCAATTCTTACATTATTGCGAATTGCAGCGATGTATTACATTGCACGCTGAACAAATTCAATTAACAGATTGAATTTGTTTTGTTTGACGAAATGTTCGTAGTTACTTAATGTATAACCATTTCTACAATCAACTTTCAAAAATAATAGTTACCCCGATTAGACGATTTCAAAAATATATGACGTTTAAGTGATCTTAGCAAGGTTGTGACTAAATTGCCACCATGTTTATCGCCCAACATGGGCTAGTATGTAAAGAATAATGCCAATCGCTCCATTCTCCTATAAAAGAGATCTATCGTAGTCCCCAGCTCGTAATGGGACGATGGACGTCATTCATAATCGTTAGCCAGGCTTGTGGAGGCAGCGTTATATGCAACTAGGAGAAATGGGTTACGTTGACACTCTTCGGCCATGGCTGTGGCCATCCGTTACTTAGGACATTTAGGAATTGAGGGTACCCTGTTCTACTTTTTACTAATATTATAAATGTGAAGGAATTTGTGTTTAGATGTTTGATAACACGCCTCACCTGAACGGATCTGGATGAAATTTGAAATATGGGCGGTCCATGACTTGACCTATAAAGAACACTTTTTAATCTTGATATTTTTTTTGCCCCTGGTAATCATATCAAAAGATGTTATTTTATCGCATAAAAATATAGATGAAAATTCCGGTTACAGAATCCGTATTTACCGTTAACCTCAAAGGGCATGAATATCTAATTACGTAAATATCGACGAGACTCCACCGAAAAATGTCAAAAATGTTATTAATACAAAACATCACACGATTCATTATGTTCAGCGGTTGCCAACCGAATACCTATTTAAATATCCGAATATTCATATCTCGTTTAATAACAAGGCACTGTAGGCAGCCCTATAAATATTTTCATAGGTCGTATTACGCATTATTTCCGTGGCATCTGATATTAATAAAATTATGTGCGTGGTTTTAGTATAACAATAATTAATCTTCAATAATCGAGAACGCGGTGTTTTTGGGTTCGCCTTTCGGTGAAAGGGGGGGGCTTTTTAATTAAAGCTTTTGGTATAGAAATGGAAATGTATCGGTCTATTGTTTCAGTGTTTGATGGGATAACGTGTTTGCTTACTTTACTGGACTCCTTTAACTTTGGTTGGTGCTCATTTTACTGGTGTTGGCCTTTTCCATTTAAATGTATACTTATTAAAGCCACAGCCAAAAAAAAAAAAAAGTACAAGCCTGTAACTGGCCCACTGCAGGCAAACGCCTCTTCTCATACAGAGAAGAGCATTGATAAAAACGCTTGCTCAATGCGGGTTGCCGATTCGAGACTTATGTTCACTATAAGTCCAGGTTTCCTCACGATATTTTCCTTCGCCGTTGTCAGCGAGATGTCCAAGATTAATTTTCGAAAGTACATATGAATTTGAAAAAGTCACATTGGTTGTTACTTGCCAGGCTCCCACGACCTCAACCTCAACCTAACCTAACCCACGACCCCAAGCACGAGAGGTGAGGTCTTAGCCACTGGACCACAACAACAAAAATTGAGGCTATTTCAAAGAGATAAATTTCCCTATAGAGCAATTTCGGAACAATTTCGTCATAAAATGTGTCGTCGCAATGTCGCGTCGAACATCGCGGTAGGATAGGAACCATGATTTTATACGACTTCGAAATCGACCAAACACCAAGAAGACAATTCGAAGAGGCGTTAAAGAGAATCCTGAACCAATTTCGTTCAACCTTCAACTGAAAACGAGCTTGTACAGATAAGTATCGTTATGCTAAACCAGCTATTTAGCTGCTACCTCAGTTTGCTCTGATTACACCTTGTAGATAGGAAAAATCCAATTGCATCCCAAAGACAAGGTAAACATAATTTCTATGAAACTACAAAAGAAGAAGTAAGTACTTAGAAAAAGTATACTCGCTTTGAGTGGACTTTTTTTATTAGAATTTAGATTAAAGAAGAAATAATGTTCGTTAATTTATTTTTTCCTTTATCTATAGCAAAATTACACCTTGGTTTTTGAAAATAGAATTAGCGAGTTAAGTATTCAAAAATTTAGAATGTGTCAAACCTTACCTTTAATGCCAAAGTTTGACAGGCGTTCATGCTACAGTAGAGTTTGAGAGATACCTTCAAATTCTTAATTCAGGAATCGGGTGAGTTTTTGAAATGGGAGTGGATGGCCAAATCCAAAACCATGAGGAATAGCGAAAACACTCAAAAGAGTCACGAGGCAGATTTTGACGAAAACTAAAACTGGATCATTTGATTTATGAAAAATCTATATTCTTAGCCAGGAACCGAACCCACTATTGATTTTGAAAAATACACCTGCATGTAGGTACTATTACACCATCCGATAGTGTTGCTACTAAGGATAAGATTCTGCGAAGTAAAATCATACGGCAAATTTGAGGAGATAACTAATTCTTAACATTAGTATAGGTTTCATAAAAAATGGGCTCGTGACTCCTTTGAGTTCTTTTAGCTATTTTTCATAGTTTCGGACTTGGCCATCCACGCCCACTTCAAAAACTCACCTGTAAATATAGGTTCACTGTCCACATAGCAAAAACAATCACAAATGCCTTATAATATATGTCTCATGGGACTTTGAATCTGTTGACAGAGAATTAAAACTTCATTAAAGATTTGGTAGCAAACTATTGTAACAATGTATTATATCAAGGAACCTCTGCATAACCCTTCAGCGAATACAAGGTAACAGACGGACAGTTCTGTTTAGTAAATCACATAAGTTCAACAAAAATAAGGTCAAAATTACCATAACTTGATAATGTTTTACATTAGGGAGCACCGAAAATAGTACAAAAACAATCATCTACCACATGGAAGCAATTACGCTTTATCTACAATTCACTTTGATCATTACGCGGTACAAACGGGGCCAAGTTAATGGCTCACTTCTACTGCAGTAATAAATATTTTATTTTTGTTTCACCCCGCTCGTGGCGGTTGTGAGTCTCAAAAATATTAATGTAAATGGCAGCTTCAATGTGAGTACATTTATGTAGGGTTAAGGGCGTGTATGAGTATTGTGTGCAGTAAAATAAGTACTCATAGTTTGAATTATCATAATATTCAAGAACTAGACACATTTAAAGTATTTTAAACGTTTTTTTATGAAAGTTTTCACCCACGACATAGGAGTAATTCCTAGTGTGGGTCAATGCATTTACAAAAGAAACAAGGCAAATAAAATAAATTTTGGGGTCAGTAACATTATCATAAAACACAGCAAACATTGTTAGTAAACAAGACAGTCATACTACAAAAAAAAGCACTCAACAAATATCATATTTGCTACTACTTTCGTAAAGAAAAGTTACCTTATTTAAAAAAATATTCCAAAATAAAATTACAAATTCCATTCATCACTTAAAAGGCATTCTTCAAAATGCTATCAGGGCTGCCTGCGTACGCTAATTAATTAAAATGTCACAATTTAATTTTAAGTACTAAAATAACATCGCAAGTTTTCATAAGTATCTTAACACAGACATGACGAATGTGAAAATTTTCTCTAAAACAAAATGACAAGTGAAACAATTTCAAGTATAATAAAACTGAATTATAATTTGACATCTTCATCGTCTTAAAATAATATCGTTAGAGATGAATAAACTTGCAAATAAACAGCTGTTCATTTAAATTATTTTGAAATAAGAATCGCTACTATATTTCAAAAAGATATCAGAACTAAATGAAAACCGTAGAGAAAATTGCTTTCTAAAAATGAATTCAAAACTATTCTATTGACTCTCATTTGTAAATATGAATATTTTATCACTTACGAAGGATTTTTCTGTATTTATTAATAAAACTACTGTGACTACAGCTCAAAATACAACGAATTATTTATTGAAACTATGAATTTATTATTACACTGTCTGCTCGGTAGTCCAATTATATAAAATACCAGCGTTAAATAAAAAAAAAATCGTCTTATCTATTCCCTAATTGGTTCCAAATGTGTGTGAGATTTAATTTAATCGTTGTCTGTAAAAGTTATCAAGTTAATCGGGCCTGCAGTGTAATAGTTAGTGTTAACGACTGTTTATCGTATACAACTAACATTTAATATGGCTAATGGGTTTTAGTGTAATCTCCATTAATTAATATTATTCTAAATTGTGTTAATGGTGTTAAAGATACATATTTTTTCCCAGCCTAGATTAGCAGAGTTCTAAAATTATGTTTTGTAGGGCGACCACATGTGGCTTTTGTGTCATGCTATTTTGCCATGTTCTTAGAATTAAAGTTATGTTTATTATTTAAAAAATATATTAAGCTAAGTATATCTACACAATCTCGATTTCAAACTTATAATTATCTCGTTTAATTTTACAGAAATTAATATTTTATTTTTTCAAATGGTAACGATTTACGACTAACCCCACAAGAAAATATTATTATTTGGTCAAAAACAGTACCAATGCAATAACTTTAAAAAACATACAAAAATGACTTCCTAAAAGAAGTCATCAAGATGGTCAAAGAAACAATTACATTCCAATATCCCTCGAAATCCGAAACTCAAGCGTCCTCTAACAACGGGTTTACGGGTTCCTTAAATAAACAAAAGCCAAAAATCTTAACAGGCCTTTAGAAATTCCGTCCGATGCCCGAATTCTTGATTGACGGTGACAGTTCTTGCCACCCCTTGGAGAAACCACTTAATCTCGTCTGAAATAATGACTGAGACCCCTACAGGTTGCGAACGGACCGAAGCCCATCGTAAATAAGTGGTGGGAAATGTACGGACTTGCCGTGGAAACCAGTTTTATTTTATTGTTTTAAGCGGATTTTACGTGTATTGTATGAAAAAGACAATTTTAGAGGTAAATTTAAATATAACTAATGTATTCGTAGGTTAGGAGCAGTGTAAGTAACGGCCGCGACTTAAAAGTTGTAGGTCATTGGTTCGAACCCAGGCAGGCATCATTTCAGCCGAAACACGTCCACTGCTGGACATAGACCTCACCCAAGAATCGCCACACTGATCTTTGCTGTGCGTTTCGCATCCACCGGATTCCAGCGGCGGACCATTTACTTTGCGTAAATTATTTCATCACCGCTGCTCTCAAAACGGTGAAGGAAAACATCGTGAGGAAACCGGTATGTCCTAGAACCAAAAATTCGAGAACATGTGTCATCCAACAACTAGTACTGGGCCCGCGTGGTGGATTACGGCCCATTCAGTCTCACAGAGAGGAAGTCTGTGTCCCAGCAGTGGGAACATTAAAAGGCCGATGATGATGATGATTCGTTTGGTAAGGCATTTTGCTATTTACGTTTTTTGTCTCATTTAAGCGAGCCTGTTTTCATCGACCGGGCACAAATCTAGACTTCGGGCTGAGCAATTTCCAAATGGAAAACGCAATAACACTGTGCAGCGCAGTAGTGATTGAGACCAATGAGGCACTAATGCACTGAAGTACCTACTTTTTGACGTAACTTACACATTCACAACCCCACACTAAGATTTCCAAAAACTTCTCTACGTTACGTAAAAGATTTGTCTGTTCTTATAATTTAATTCTACAACAGTCACGTCTACGAAAGCGTAGCGTTGCTACGAGTATTCGTAGCAAAAACTAACTTTCGTAGACTCAGATAGTTCGATTTTCACGCATACGTAAGCAAAAGCTTTGAGTGGAGACCGTGAATTGGCAAAAGAAGCGTAGCGTGGGTTTCTAAGAAGGATCTGCTTTGAACACACGGCACGAAGGCTGATGTTCTTAGCCGAGGGTCACCAGTATAGAGATATAGAGGGGTAACTACTGGGAAACTGCCCAATGATTGTTGTCGAGCTGTTGTATATCTTCAGTCATGCGAAAAACTATGATAGCGCTATGTACAATTAGTGTGACGTCAGTTTTTTTTTTGTATTTCGTATGCGTTGGCATATATGCCTACGTCTTTCTTAGCCTGCAGTATACTACGTAAGCCCCGACATCCTCTACGCATTCCAGATCCCATTATTCGGCATCTCAAAGCCCAAACAACTAACAATTCAGTTATAAACAACACTACACACGTACAAACAAGACGTAAAGCGGAGTTGAACAAGTTTAAGCTTACGAGGCCCGTACGCACGCAAAGTTCGCTACTTTATTATTTTAAGTCGTGTTTAAGACACACTGCCTTGATAAGTGACGCACATGTGGGATTATTATTGTTATTACTTGTGTCGAGATATCGGGATGTTGAAGTTAAGAAAGGATTAAGTCTATTTGGGGAAATGTTTCGTAGCCAAAATAGAATTGGTGTTACGTCTTGTTAAAATGGTCGTCGGCGATTAGTCTCTGTCGTTCTTAAATGTGTTCTAACGTAAACAATTATATTATGAAATGCCAGAAAATTCTTCTGGAAATGTCCGAAAAACAAAAGACAGGCGACATGTGCTAACGGTAACTGCGCTATTATTAAGATCTTTTGATGTCCGCAATAAAGAATCAGAATTTTCTAGCTCTCACGAGAACGACAAGGTCTTAGGCCTACATTCTAAGTTATTTCCAATGAAACTTTTTCCGTTTAATAAATAATAAGTTATAACCAATCAATTTGATTGAGTCGAGTGGAGGAAATGACTTCAAATATATAGATTAATCCCGAAAAACATAAGACAAGCGACATGTGATAACTCACTCACAAGAAAACATAAAATTATCTACCATAATTATTTCACTAACTTGCCAAAGGTTAATAAACTGCCAACTGTCGGCAAGTCACCCGCAAACGCCGTATGTCACCACAATAACATAATTAGAACCAGTAATGAGCTAATGTCTCGAATATTCCGCGCAAAATTTGTTTTGAAAGTCATTACGGCTTACTGGGTGTCAGTTTGTCTCGGCGTAAACGCTCCTCCTATGACAAATTGTGTTGGAATCGTGTCACCGATTGCTGGCGATCGATATGTTTTGAGGTTGTACCATTCCTGCTAGTAGAAAATTGTTTTGAAGAACTACGCTGTTGATATTTGGGTTTTACTACAAAGAAGTCGGTATAGCTAAGAATATAGTATGAATAATGCCTTTGGTAAGGTATTGAAGTGACTAAATTACTAGAAGTCTAGCAATCACAAAGCCATTATAAACTATTTTTATTACCTAGCCGCCACTACGGACAACAAACAACTTAGTGCCTCTTTTACATCAATAATTGGTAAGTAACACACAGATAAGTGTCGAGCTATTTATAGCCCACCTACTAGACCGAAACGATTAATTATGAACTACCTACAACATGTAACGTCTATATCTACATAGATATATACAGTATGTGCCTTTACTAGGGCACACGTTTTGGGAGTAGCCCGCATCGTATTGTTCGTCGACGGCAATTGTCAGTCCATAATTTTGTATGAATTATCGCGTACCGGAGATGGACCGGAATGGATCGATGACGGCCGGAATTTTTGGAAATATCCGACAATTTCGAACCGGCTTTCACGTGAGGTGAACTCGTGTACTGAATGTTATGTCAAAGAAAGGAGTTTGACTGTGTTATATGTACATATAAGTGAATAAGTTTATCTAGTTTTTTATAGTAAAAGAATTTATGTAAGAAAAAACAAGAAACACAAGTCAGAAATAAAAAACTTACCGTAGAAACAACGGACTTAATTTAGCTTAAAATAGTGACACATTTTTCGTACAAGCGCCCAGAGCGAGATTTTAATTCGGACAACCGGCTGTCCGACGTTATCGCCGTCCAACTGTTTGAACAAAAAAATCTAGTAAATTCTGGGCGAATTCGGGATACTGAAACACGAGTAGCATTAGTGCGGGGACGGTTCGGACATGCGGCGATACGACCGGACAGTTTTGATAAACGCCCCCCAGCATCGGCTCGTACGGGGATTTTTTAAATACACATTCGTGCTATGGTGAAAATCTTATTTTTTTTCGGTCTCTTTTCACCGTGGGATTCTAGGAAGGACATAATGTTTAGGTGCCGCTACTACACGAAGTTGAAACTATTCTACGTTGGAAACAAACAAAAGTTACGCATCAGCGGTAGGTACTCGTATATCGTGTAATGATTAAAATTCGAAGCATTTGAGACTGGCAAGATATTCCATCAGAAGCAAAAGTGGTAAAATTGCAAGGATTACACAACCATGGATGGTTGATGGTATCATTCTGATTCCGAGTTCAAGTTGCAATTTCTTATAACTAAAGAAAGATGCAATCACACAAATTACTAAGAAATAAACCCCTTGTAATGAATCTGTATCCAACTACGGAGCGTTATTTTTTGTCTTATTTCGTCATGAATCATGGTGAATTAAATAAATGTTGCTATAAAGAAACCAATTTTATTGTAGCTCCGCGTTTCTATATTAACGGTGGATTGGCAGAAGTATAAACAGAGTCCATTTTAAACAAGGTATGCGTTGAATACAGCTCGCTTCGGCCCATTACTCTTAATCAATGCCGCAACAATAGTTCCGATTTAGAGGTCTTATCCTGACAGAATGAGAAGCACATTTGTTTCTTAAACAAGTTTGCGACTGTACGACTTCGTAAATCGACAGTGTTGTATCAAAGATCGGGTCACGCGAGAATTGTAAATGTTCGCGTTCTCTTTCATGAATCCATCAGTATCCGTTAAAGTCATATTTGTAGCTTTATTGGACATATCCTTAGACATAATTCGACGATTAGCGCTCTAGTTTTGAGATGACTAAACTAATCGTGCTCGCTTAAAAAAGCTTACTTAAAATTAAAAACATTTGTCAAAAAGTGAAAAAATAGTTCACTACAATTTTCTAAAGAAAAATATGAAACAGTTCTGAATAAACAATTTTACGTGAATGTTATGAAAATTCTTGAACTCTGTTGTACGTGAATTTTAAATTCGAAGTGTTATTCTGTATTGTCACACTTTCGACGCGGTTCTTCACTTATTGATCCCTACTTTAAGCTCTTGCACACATGAATGCGTCTTTAAGCACTCACATTTGTAACTGTCGCCACGATTGGTCATCATACATTTTTTGTCCAGTTCATGTCACTCCTTTATACGGATTATAGGCTTTCGAAGTTTACATAATTCATGGACCGATATGGATGGGTCTGTCATACGATTAATGTTCTCCTCGAGTTCTTTCTTATGTAATTTTTATGCAAGGCCCTTCTCCAACCTTAATTGAGTGCATCATATTAGGAGTTTCTTTCGTAACTGTACAATGATGCATTGTTTATTTATGATTGAATACTTTTATTACAAAAACCTACATTTCTTGTGGGCGAAATCTATTACGGTTTTAATAAACCCAACAATAGTATTAGAGATTATTCTTTTTAATAAATCTTTTATGTCGTTTTTAATAATCTTTGACACCAAAAGTATCCGAAGATTAAAACTTTTATTAAAAATCCTACTTTAGATTACAATATAGATCCCACATTTAGTGCATGGGCGGCCATTTTGTCGTATCCCAAATCCCTCTCCGGTTCAAGCATGTGTGATCATCTCAACGCAAGGGCTAGAAGCAGTGATTGACAGCGCACGCGTTGCCCCGGCTAATCTCCAGTGTCACAGGCTGCAGATTTCCGACACCAGACAGCCCTGTGACACCGACCATCTTTCCAAGACCTTCCTACCCCCTCCCACATCACACCGAAACGATGACTTCGGGCTAAATGATGTGTGTTACAGAGGTCATGTCACTTTAGTCACCCAAGAACCTCGTGCACGTGTAAATAGATCTTGTTGGTCCTAATTTAGTGTTCAGTTAACTGACCGATTGGACTGACGAATCGATACCAGAGTACATCTACTCTGTAATTCCGATAATTATCACCAAATTACGTATAAATAATTCCGTCAATTCGAATAATGATTGGGGTAATTAGTTCGTAACAGTTTTCAGTGTAGGTATGGTAATCAAGGGTTCGAAAATTGGAAGGTATGCATATAACATGGATCAAAATTATATGATTATTTTCATTTATATTCAAAACATTTAGTATTTATATTATTATTTAAATGATCTACATGTAAAACCCAGGCTCTGGAAGCCGTTTAACAAACTTCAAAAAAAAAAATGTATCGGTTACTCATACTGATTTTATATCTTGGTTCAATCTCAGATAGTGTGGTCGAATTGAATCCATTACCTACAATCTGATCGACCAATTCCAAGATGGATGTCAAACGTCATTCATTCCAACATCAAAGATCATTTAGGCGTTAATAAAATTTCCTGGAATATGGCTACTGAGATGTCAATTTTTTTTTTCTTTTTTTCTTGCGCTTGACCACTATCTCACCTGATGGTAAGCGATGATGTGCCTATGTAATATATTGTTGCATAACAGTCATTGTGATTAAATGGCTAGTTGTGTTCAATCTTTTAAATACAAACTATACCTACATACTATTATTAATTTAGTCAATAAATCGGTAATTTACTTATGGTCCAGTAATTATTAAATTGATTCTACTAATAAGCTTATTACCTATTACCGATAGCAGATGGCGTAGAATAGTTTTAGGGCACTCGGCGGTTGGTCGGCCATAATGTTTTTTTCCAACATTTACCGCTACTCCCCAATAGATGGCGTCACTAGTTGCAATTTCGTTTT
Source organism: Orthosia gracilis (assembly GCA_947562075.1). NCBI lineage: Eukaryota > Metazoa > Arthropoda > Insecta > Lepidoptera > Noctuidae > Orthosia > Orthosia gracilis. The sequence continues at coordinate 20,255,251 of OX387271.1, read as the reverse complement.
GGTCTCTATTAAAAAAGTGTTATTTTTTGTAATTTTTTTATTTGAATTATAGATGATATTCATAATAAACATTGTACAAAGTTATCAGAAAATTAAAAATACATCGGTAAACTTCTGTAGGCGGGAGCAAGTTCGTGACGGATACAAAAGTCTTCCATTCATACTTTTTTGTCCATCCAACCCAATTTAATTCTTATACCCGAGAATAATCGTCAAAGAAGCCGTTCGAAGCAACTAAAGACGTTAGTGCAGTTGAAAAAAGTCGTTTACAGATACGTTTATAGTGTTATGATGCGTTTATTATTATTATAGCCCTTTTTGTGGGAATTCTATCTACGTGAAGTGAAAATTGGGAAGTTTTTTCGTTTTACCGCCGTTTCGAATGTATGTTATGTTATTTCACTATTGCGTCAGTTTTGTAGTGAATTTAGAGTAGGTACTGTTATTGCAGCTCTTACGTTGTAATGACATGGGGAAATGATGAGAAAGTTTAGGAAATTAATAAAGTTTGACCGAACGAAATTTATAGATGAGGTCTGCGCGATCTAGGGTGTGATTAAGAAGAAGATATTCTCATCAGTAGTTTAGGTACAGAGTTTGACGATAATATCAGTGTTCCTATTTACATCAAGCATGGCGATGAACTTCACAATCCCTGGCATCTGTTGTAAAGATCTACCTACATCAATTTAGGCAACTCATCATCATCTACCTGCCCTTATCCCATGTTACTTGGGGTCGCCGCAACACGTTTTCTTCTTCCATACCGTCGTGTCGCGTTAACACTGACTCCCTTTTCTTTCATATCATTGCTCACATCCATCTTTTTTTGGCTTTCCTCTCCATCTATCCACATTTATATTCATAGCTGTTTTAATAGCATGCGTTTCATCCCTCCTCATCACATGCACATACCAGGACAAACGGTTTCCTTTCAACTTTTCTGTCACTGGCGTCAGTTTCAAACTTCCTCTAATATACTCATTTCTCACTTTATCCATTCTCGTCACTCCGCACATCCATCTCAACATTCTCATCTCTGCTGCATGAAATCTCTTTTCATCCATATTTTTCACAGCCCAACATTTTGATCTATACAGTATGACAGGTCTAATCACGGACTGGTAACAATTTTAACAACTAAGCATTCGAAATAAAAAGGTACGGCCATCTAATCTAAAGTAAAAACATCCATAGGCATAATAAAAATGCTTTTCGAACATCCATTATAGGCTTTTTCGCATTCACAATTGTATTATCAATATAGAAAGCGAACACATATGGTAATGAGTTATCCATTCATGGAGCCTATTGTCACGGAAAATTGAAAAATAGTAGAGTACGGCTATATACGATTCATATATTCATAGAAACACGTGTAAGTTCTCACCAACGTGAGAACATAGTAATATCTTAGTTTTATTTCCTCAAAAATCTACATATCGCCTACTTTCTGGTACTTCGGAACTGATTCTTGTATGAGGATAATGTGAGGAGTAAGTTTTGAGAGCTGGGGCGTAATACATATTCAATTTAAATACTATATAATGCGAACTAACTTCATAATTATAATAACTAAGTTCTACGTTACTGAGACGAGTTTATTTACAAAATTTTCATAAGCAGACCAAGCGAAAGAACAAGCAAATGTAAATTATAATCATGCACGGAATAAAAAACTAAAACTAGCTCATATAAATATCGTAATTACACTAGACCACAGACTAGACTCAAATATTGATTCTATATTGGTTAATATGAGCCACGAAACATGTAACCACCCAAGAGTCATTGTCATCAATGTAACGCCCAAATCACTTGAGACCACCTACATGATCATTGTTGTCAAATTTATCCTCCTATGACGCAGTCGATGTGTCATCTTTATATACCAACAACTTGCCAACAATTATATCTGTCAACATCGCATAAACATAACATTACGCCTTTACTCTTCCAAGGGTTATGCAGAGGATCACTCATATTTGGCCAGTTATGTCTAAGTCCCATGAATAGAGATGCCATCGAACAAGCAAAAGGCCAGACTGTGGTCTGTTACTGAGAAATTCAACACTTTGTTACATGGAAATCATCATCATCATCACATCAGCCGAAAGACGTGCACTGCTGAACATAGGCCTCCCACAAGCGTCTCTATAATAACCAGTCCCATGCGTCCTGCATCCAGCGGATCCCCGCAACCTGCACCAGGTCGATACAAGGACATCCTTACTTAATAATCTATACTAATATTATAAATGTGAATGTAAGTTTGTTTGTTACGCTTTCACGCAAAAACTACTGAACCGATCAGCATGAAACTTTGTACATAATATTCTTGGATGTATTAGAAGTAACATAGGAGATTTTTTTTTAATGGCTTCACTGCGAGCGAAGCCGCGGGTAAAAGCTAGTAGTTATAGAAAATCTGAATTCCCAAAAGCAGTAGACAGAGATGTGCTACCCATTTTGTGCTTCTACTTCGTGTCGATGATTCCTTGTTCTTAAATATTTATCGAGCAACACGCAGCCACGTCGATAGCCTTGCTAATTATTATACACAACCTTACTAGTAGGTGACAAGACTGCTGATATAAACATAGAACATTTCATTTAGGATTACTACGATGTTTGTAAATTCATATTAAAAAAGAAGAACTTACTTTACAAACAATATAGTGTGGGTTTTACTTAGAAAAAAAGAATAAGTTGCACAAGATGAAAGAAGAAAACTATTTACTTAGTAAAGATAATTTTATTCTAGAACTTACATAACTTTCTACATCAGCATTAGTTATGAGATCTAAAATGAAATAGGTCAGGGATTCCGCAGCTGGCATCGGGATTGCACACTTCTGACATACTGTCCAAGATGTTAACGCACTCAAATTAGAACAAGAATAATATTTCAACAAGTATTAAATTATCATATTTCTAACATGATTTGAGAGATAAATAATTCGTGTGAAAATAAACAGCCGTTTGTCTTTTCACGGGACATGTGAAATCATCAAAACTTGATTGTTTATAATTGGGTAAACTAGGTGTCCTAGTATAATTGTCTCATCCATCACTTTATTATGGGTGTGCTCATTATAAACTTTTGGGTGCGGGTTGTTATAGTTTCTCAGAGGTTCTACTTCTATCAATAGAACGTCTCCGTAAAAAGTACAAAATATTGCCACCTTTAAACGGTATATTGCTACTGGTATTGTTTTAAACTAAACTTCACTCCTTGAACTTGATATTGGAACTCGAAACCTCCTCCGAAAACAAAACAATTTACGCTACCAAATCATTGGCCCCTATGTGTTCAATAGACATTTAATTAGTCAACGATTTATCTGTAAAGCTCCTAATACTAATGAATCCAAGATGGCGGATAATCCTACTTGGTGATAATTAAAGCCCTAGAGACGATAGGAAATTCTACGAACTAGTGGAAATTATCGCACACTGACAGTGATAATAAACTGAAGTTTGAACAACATATGCTCAGCAATAATTAATGGATGAAGTAGGTAAATTGAAAGGCGAATCAAATTACAGATACTGGGGATGCAGAGAATCGGAAGATATTTGAAACCTGGAACTACAAAACGGATTTTGATAAGCCTTTGTATAGTGAAGCCAAGTAAGAACGAGTAAAAATATATCAAAATAGTTCCAAAAAGCCTTAAGATAGTAAAAGTTTATGAAAAGCTTATTGGAGTCGAAACCATAACAGTTCAAGCGACCAGATCTTGAACTCACGACCTTTACCGCTTCGTATTCATACAGATTCTTCAATGAAGTAAAAATAGTCTATCAACTATTTGATCTCGCGTAGCATCAAGTTAAATATGGAAAAGGAGATAAATGTGATATCTCTAGACGATGGGTTAGTGACTTTTATCGTATCTGCTGAAGGTATATATCATCGAGGTACAAAGTATGTCTAGACAGTTAGATTAAAAAGATACAAAAGTTCTTACGGGCTTCAAAAACTTAAATCAACCAAAATCGATCTCCCTTAAAACCAATTTGTTTCAAGTTTACGATCGCGGCTAAAGCATCAAACAATGAGCGAAAGTATTGTGTTTTTACGACATTTTAACTTTGATCGTTTACTAACATAACTCTTTTATTGGCCACAATAAAAATTCTGTATCTTTTTTTATTTCCACCGCATCGAATATCATTATCATCGAATGAAATCATTTGTTCTCCTAAATAGCTTTTTAATAGCACTTTGGCTAAATAAACGACTATTGACTATCGGCATTAATGTGATATCAGCAAAGTATCTTCAACGATACAAGTTAACAGTATTTGGAAACAGGATATGCCGAAATATTAAAAGTCGCTTGCAAAAGAAGCTTGATTCTGATTGATTGCGACTAAAAACAAAGTCGAGGGTGAGGATATACACTTCTTACGTAATTTAAATTTGAATATATGTCAATTATTTTGAAGAAGTGTCAAAGTAAAAGTATAACCATGGAAACCCCTTTCTCTTAAATATGGTGCAGGTAAATAAGTAAGCACTTACAAATATACAAAAACGTATTCTTAAAAGTAAAATTGTTTCCTAGACCAAACAGTGGGACGATAATAAGCCCTTTCTGTACCATAGGCAATGATTACGATGCACTAAATACAAAGTATCGGTCTCACGAACCGTCCGTAATTATCATTGGGAAGAACTTTTGTGGTAATAGTAGGCAATTAGGGTGCAATGTTTTTGTTTCTGATGACATTGTGTTTTCTGGGAAGTTTGTTGTTTTGACACACGTGGGAGTCCCGGCTGTGTTGTCTTTCGCCTGTCGTTTGGATGCATATGGTGACCCCGCGTTAAATTAACCGGAAACTTAAGGGAAATACATAGTTGAGATTCGGCTCAGGTACGCCGTACGAAGTTTTACATGCCGGGGGAATACGATTGTGTACAAAACGTTAAAAGATAAATTAAAAAAAAGTGGAGTTCTGTAATATCATTGCTGTTATTTAGTTTCGCTTTATGATTCAACAAGCTTTAAATAAGTTTTCTAAAATTCGAAGCCACAATTGAAATTTTAAAATGATTATTAAAGTTCTAAGCTTTATTGAGCAATATTGTATTTGTTGAATAAATATTAAATGGCCTAATTATTTGCTTTGATGAGAAAACTGTATTTAGTCATAAATTTACCGACGTCGACTTGTTTATTTATTCTGGTACTAAGCCCTTTTTATACCCAAACAACATTTACATTTAAATAGTTGATGAATGAAGATCCGAGTACCAATGTTGTGCAATGGAAATTATTAAACCAATATTATGACATTTATATCTGAGGATGATATTATAGATGTTGTAAACTCATAAGTTGCGCAGGTAATTAAGATCGAAGTTGCAACATCATATATATACATATACTATAATAACACACATCACATATGTTATAAAATACACATCTTAATAGTTTCATAGAAATGTTAAAACAAGTGAATGACAGTAATAAAGATAAAACGTATCCTCAATAACAATAAAGGACCTAAAAAACAAATCCAATCACCGGTAGCGAACAATGTAATCGATAAAGATGCATCCAATTTAAAACAGGAAAGAAAACAACAAAAGCCGGATGATGATGCAGTTTTACACGCGTCACATTCGAACAAAAACCTGTCCCATGGAGATCACAAAACGAAAACAAAATAGGAATATAAGAATAGAAGAGATGTAAATTACGTAAAAACTGAATACAAACGGGCGGGACCAACTATCTTTTGATAGTATAATGGGGACGTTCGTGCCGCGGATGAAGTTGAACGGATCGCGCGGGTGGTCCAGTGCGGTCGGACTATTTAAATATTACTTTTTTTATTATTTGCCAGCACTATTTGGTGATTTATGTTGGTTTAACACGAAAGTGTTTGGGGAACATAAGTGTGATTTGTTTACTCTTTATTGGCTATCGATATCTAAATGCCCAAAAAAGAGAAATATATCTTCATTTTTTTGGAGTTTTGGATGAGTTATAGCCGTTAATAATCTGAACCAGTTAACTTCGATATTTATTAAAGTAAGTGATGAACGAGTTATTGATAGCCATAAACAATACGAAGATAATAATGTAGAATTAAATTTAAGATAACAGCTATCCTGCAGCATCAGAAAATGTTGTGTCAAAGGGAATCTAGAAGAAGATAGAAAAAACAAAAGACATTTTTGTTCTGTTAAACTAAAAAAAATATATAAATATTGAACAACTAAGTCAGTAATATATATGAGAATATCTTCGTCCCACGTAAGTATAAAAAAAATCAAGCAAAACTGATTAATATGAACTTTCTTAGAACTGTTTACCAGCTAAATTATGTTTCTATATACTTTACTGATAAAAATATAAACATGTAAGTTTATAAGAACATGTTTAACATTCAGCGATTGTGGGACGACTTCTTTGCTAGGGATTTTCTGTTTGCTATAAAGATGATATTTTCATTTAGATCGGTATTTTCATTTTTAGATATTTTTACTATTAAATACAAGACAAACAAGTCATGCGTGTGTTCACTTAGTTTTAAAAATGTCAATATCATCTCTTCAATCTGAAAGTAATTGAGTATGATAAAAGTGTTCTCATAAGTCTCCATAAACATCATTATGTCGTGCATCAAGCAATTCTTTCATTAAATCAATTACTGTCCAAGCATTCCTCAAATCATTTCCAATGATTTCACAACAAGCCATCCTGTTTGTTCCATCGTTTGCCCTTTCGTCTTAATTGGACAAATCATTACCAATTTAACTGGTACTTCGTGTTCGTGCTCATATCTTAACAAAATAAAGCTGTTGACTCAACGGTCGTTAGAAGTTATCTTGTTGGATTTAATAAATTCTCGAAGTTCGCCCTTTTCGGTTCAATGTTTAAGTGCACTGACTCCTGTTACAGACCATCTATGATAAGAATTGCTTTGCTTCCGTTTTATCTAACACTCGTTTAGTCTCATTAGTTTATTTTTTTAATATTTTGAATTTGGATTGGAATGTAGTCAGAAACATTCTCATTAGTGCGATTCTTTGGAAATTGGTGAATTCTTGTATTTTATTTATCATTACCTACGTTTGTATTTCAATAGTTTCATTTTACACAATTCGGATTACTTTATTGAAATTCGTTAAATGATCTTTCACTCGTTGAATTTCAATATTCGTTTTCATATCGCACACTGGTAGCATTTGTTTGTTTATATTCTTGATTATGAAATTAAATCACAACTTTCCTTTAAGCATTATCGAATTACGAAATTTCTAAATCAAGAACTCGTGTTATCCTTGCTTGGAACTTGCAGTTTAACAAAATAATAAACGAACCTCATCTCAAATTTAATTTAGAACTCACTGAAAGGCCCAGCTATTTCAATCACAAAGTTTAAATTTAATGTTTACATTATGCAAACCTAATTCCCTACCCACGCGAGAAATTGAAAGAGAATCTTCCTCAGTATATATATAACATCATTGAGAATCGTGTATGTAATGAATTTAGAACATTTTAATAATTACGTGACCCTAGTCACCGCATAGCCGCTGAAAATGCTGAAATGCCGCAACGCACGTCCCATTACACGCGAATAAAGCCAACGCTAACCGCAGCCCGAACGAGGCAATTTACGAATTTCCGCCCAATTCAGCATTAACAAGAACCAAACATAACCAAAACACAAACTTACGTTGATCGAAGAAGCAGCGGTCCAAACCATTCATAACGTTGTAAACAACCTCATAGTGCACTCAAAACACCAATTTTATGCGTTTACGTTCACAGCTTGCACTAGTGACGTCACACTCAAAACAAATCACAACGTATTCGTTCCCACTACGGTTAACACAACGTCGGGGCGGGTTCGGTTTAGGGTAAGTTTATAGAACGTGTTGCCCATGCGGCGGTCGGCGCGCGACTGGTGTGCGCGGCGCAAGGAGCGAGGGGCGCGGGGTGGAGGGTCAGAGCGGGAGGGGGTGCGTGCGTTCGGAATTCACTTCCCACGTGCTAGCCACCCGTCCTTTTCTTGCGGGACGGGTTAGCTTTTTAAAAGCGGCGAAGCAGGGCCCGTCGACGCATCGATACGGCCGGAGGCGACGTTTAGCTGTAACCTTGTTTATATGCACTGCAGCTAATAATAACGCGAATAGCACTCCAAGTGAGCGTTTGTTGTTATTTTTTTTTTATATGAGCTAAGTAACATTGTGCGTTAGTTGAGTGGCCAGTTGAGTTTGTTTATTCGAGTTTCCGATACTCTCGTACTCGTTCCGTTTTCGTGTTTCCTGTTTAGTGTTGAATGAGTGTTGTTATTGTTTTTTATTCGATTAAGTATATTATTGTTCCTTTTCGTTCTCGAATTAACTTATACTTTTTTATCTCTCTTCTTTGCGTCATGAAGCATTGCTGGTCTTACAAATTTTAATGGGTTCTTCGGTATCCCTGTCATGTTAATGTTTTTTAAACGGAATTTTGAGATAATTTCTTCTAAAAAATATGTAGAGCGGTTAACAAGAATGGTATCATGCTCAAAGAATTCTTAGATAAGCTGACAGTTTGTGGTATCCAAAAATAAAGAAAATATTGGGTTCTGTATGAGTCATTCAATACTACTTTTATTAAGATTTTTGTATTCAGTGTACAAGCTGCAGATGATTTGCAAGTGCATAATCAGTTAAGGAATGAGTAATGTACAACAATATTACTGTTTTTATTACCTAATACAGATCTACTTAAACACCCATACAACACAATTATTTCCGACAGCCAACACTGTTAAAAATTATTAGACCAATGAGCTACTGACGGATTGTCTACAACAAACGACCCGTTTCCAGAAAACCTCACGCGTGGGTAGCAGCTGATAAATTTCACCTTTTTTAAATTCCAAGATCAGCATTAAGATTTGAGGAACCCTAAAAATAGTTAATGCATTTCTTAGAGCTGTTCTGGTGGGCTGCTGGACTCCTTATCGACTTGTCATTCGACAAGGGGTTTTAGTTTTTTTAGTCCTTAGTGATGAAAGGGACGAATGACGGGTTAAAGACAAATGGATGATGGATGTCGGTTGTGCATTACGCATGCATAACGTTGTTAATGAAAACGTGACTTATTCTTGTGGTGATAAAAAAATGAGTGCACTCGGAATAGAGATGTTGATGTGTTTGTACGTCTGTATAACTGAAGATTTCAACGGCCCGTAAATAGTAAACGTTTAAGCGTCAATAATAGCTCGTTCTGTATGGTTGGGTTTTCAAATTGTTTGGCTTCGTAAGTTAGTATTGTATTGTTGGTACGTTTATAGAATGGGCGGGGAAAAACTATATATATAAGATAATATACTTTTATGATCTACTTTTGTAGTGTTTTTATTTCCTTTCCATAACTATTGGTGACTTTTAATTAGTTCATAGTAAAGGTACAAGATGAACTAGAAATTTGTTAATATCAATTTATTAAAAAAAAAACTGACTAAGTGCGAGTCGGACTCGCGCACGAAGGGTTCCGTACCAATATCGCAAAAAATGGCTAAACTATCACGTTTGTTGTATCGGAGCCCCACTTAAATATTTGTTTTATTCTGTTTTATTATGTGTTGTTATAGCAGCAACAGAAATACATCATCTTTGAAAATTGAACTGTCTAGCTATCATGGTTCATGAGATACAGATAGACAGACAGACAGCCTGGTGACAGACAGACAGACGGATCGTGGAGTCTTAGTAATAGGGTCCCGTTTTTACCCTTTGGGTACGGAACCCTAAAAAGTAATGCTTTTTTCAGAAGAGTGTTGAGACTAGACTGATATTATAAAGAAAAGTTTGTTCCACGGCTAAATTCAATTCTACTCAGTATCATAATCAAATAAGAAAAAGAAAAAAGTGTCTAGCGTCACACTGATATCATTAAGGCTGTGTGTGTTTGTATGTTTGTTACGTTTTCACGCAAAAAATATCGGACGGATCTGGAAATTTGGCACAGAAATAGATTATAGTCTGGAATAGCACCCTTGGGAAAATTTTCGACATTCAACCGCGCGTAGCCGCTGGCAGAAGCTAATACTCTAATAATCTTATAATATTAGTAGCTGTTCCACGCGGCTTCGCTCCCGTCAACTGGCTACCTACCTACCTTTACGATATACTCGTATACCCTGATGATTGTTGTGTAACTTTAACTGCTTACGCAGCGCACGCAACGGAATCTCTCAAAAAGGAATAATTTTGCCCGGTTTTGCAACATTTTTCATTTATGCTCCGCTCCTATTGGTCGTAGCGTGATGTTATATAGCCTATAACCTTCCCCGATAAATGGAGTATCCAATGCAAAAATGTTTTTTCAATTCCAACCAGTAGTTCCTGAGATTAGCGCGTTCAAACAAACAAGCAAAGAAACTCTTCAGCTTTATAATATTAGTATAGATAAATGTGAAAGTCTGGATGGATGTGTGGATGTATGTGTGTTACTCCATCACGTCAGAACGGCTGAACGGATCTGGATGAAATTTGACACAGAGATAGAATATAATCTGGAAAAGCACATAGGCTAATTTTAATCCCGGTATAATATTCCCTTGGTACGACAAAACACTTCTCACGCGGGCGAAGCCGCTGGCAGAAGCTAGTTTAATATAAAAATTGCATGTAAACGCAAAAGCACCAAGTTTTTACTATAGCAGAGCACCTTGTAAAAGACATAACAGCTGATACAAAAGTTTAAAACTAAAGTTTTGATTTAAAGCAAACAAAAATGTTCATTTATTAGTTGAGTATTTAAAATGAAAAACTTATCTTTTCAAATGAATGTTTCGATCAAAATGAATGATTTTCAATGAACTTTTGAGTGAGCGAAAGAAAAACATCATTTGAATTACTGATGGAATGGATAACGTTTTAGAACCTTTGTTATTATTTAGACGTTTATAGTAGATAGCTCGGTGTATTAGTTAAAATACTTGTCGTATCTACAGTGTACTTATTTGATGTCAATGATCTCTCATCAGTTGAGCTTGGAAATAATGCAGAACAGCCCTGAAATCATTGTTTGAAACAGTACTTTCTAGAGGTGGTCCCATATAAACTTGATGAAGATCTGATGATAAACTTCTGCTATATACAATTAAACTCTTCAATAAATGACAGCAAATGTCTCGGCATTGCTACAATCGCATGTCTGTTTATTATTTACACCATTTCATTACATAATATCACGCCGGTACGCTCTTAAGAGGTACGCAGATGTACACTCTCATTTCACTGATTATGGTCAAATTTCATGTTATTTGGGTAATCTATTCTGCTATAACTTTGGGTCTTATAGGTACCTTACTATAGAAGTCAGTGACAAAAAAAGAAGAAACGGTAACAGCAACACTTCTGAAATTAAGTTATTTTTCACCATGAAAAGACGTAGCTTTTTTTTTGGAATTAGGTTGTATTTTTACCCGACTGCGGGAAGGTAACTGTGATCGCAAAAAAAAACAATATTTTACCGCATAACTTATTTGGCGAACTCGTTTATAATAAAACTAAAAAATCTGAAATAAAACAAATTATTGTAAAAACAAAACACCCGACTGCTAAAAAATAATGAAGTGAAAAGAGAAAAATAAATACTAGGTATAATTTATACATTAAATAATATGAGGTGCTGCAGGCGGGGACAAGCAACAATCGTAGAAAAACCTACCAAAACGTCGTTTGTCACCGCTAGCAGCATATTATAATATTTAACGTATAAATTATACCTTTATAATTGTCCTAGTTTTTCTCTTTTAGTTCATTATTTTTAGCATTCGGATTTATTGTTTTTATATTTTTTTTTCTAAAGAAGATATTTTTATTCCCACCATCCATGAAACTATTTAGATAAGCAAAGGTGAACTTCGACGTGATTTCGAGTATTACAAGAAACGAGAAGAAGAAGAATATATAGCAGGCGATGCAGTTGTAGTACCACCACTATCACTCCCTGTCTCAATTGCAGAACTAACTTCAACTAAAACACATCCTATTATTATCCATTTAATCATAAGACACGAATGTCCTTTTAGTGTTTATTTATTCTATTAAACGGAGTGGTAATGTATTTTCCACTCGACGACTAATCCTAATGGGTGCCTCGATTGTACCCACGCTTGGTTTTAATTGAATCAAGTTTATAGAACTGGCGAACATATTATATTGTCATTCCTGTTTCTCTGGGGAACTTAGCATTCCAAGCTGTGCTAATAGAGTTATATAAGTCGGTTTAAAGATCACTGTAGTAAGACCTAAACAATTTAAATAATGATTAAATTATTTGTTTGTTTATTGATTTATGTGCACAAAAAAAATGTAAGACTGAAAAATAAAAGAAGAAAAAGAGTACAAAGAAATGAATATCTTCCAGCAGGTGAGATGCGACAGGATAGCAGAATGAGAATAGGTTTGTGATGTGTCCAAATAAATCTATTTAGTCCGTCAGTTATATTACCTAAAAATATTGGACACGTAATTTTCTTTTGCCGCGTAGACAAAAAAATACGACGATACATTGCGATGAAATATCGTGAGACTTCACGCCTTGCTACACTTTATACTGACAAGTGACGTCACAAGTCCCCACTCCTGAACTTTGATGCGCTTTATCTTTGTCATTTTGTATTTTTAAATACGTATCCAATATTATTTGATAATCTCACTGACGGACTAAATAGAATTACTATTTTTCTATCCTGAAAACATACCTATTGTAGAAAAGATAATGTGTAAAGAGACACTGAAAGATACTTAAAACAGTCTCATCATCATGACTTTTCTGCTCTTGGCCCATGTTACTTGGGGTCGTTGGAACACGTTTCGTTCCTACAACAAAATACACTATGTAAACTATAATAATCTATATATATATATATAAATAGCAATGTTCCGACTGACATATGAACGCCCAACCTAAACCACTAATGAAAGAAGTTCGTAATTTTGAGAGAATATTGATTTTAGACTGTAGGTGTCATTAAGGATTTTTTTTAAATTCATTCCCTAAAGTGGTGAAATATTGGAACAAAGTTTGTATGACCATTTTTATATACACTAAGACCATCTGGGAGTTCATATAGATTTTCACAACTGACCAGAAGACCAGAAACTTGAAGTAAAAAGTAACCCGAAAAAAGTATATCCTGGAATGCAATCATGTGTGGTAAAGACTCTCGAACTACCAGGCAATCAGAATCATGAAGAAGTAGATCTAAAATAACAAAATCTATATTTAACCCGAGCAAAGGCAGCCAGTAATAAATAGGTATATCAAATTAGAATATTTTTTTGTCTATTTCGGTAAAATTCAGTAATACTGTTTTTAGTTAGTCACTAACCAACTAAAACAATATTGCTGAATTTTCCAGTCTCAGATTTAGAATTTGAATCTGTTATTCTGCTAATGTAATTATTCAGGTCTGAATTAGGTTTTACAATATCACGTTAGGTGGTCTTGTATTTTGGATTTCATTGTGGAACATAATATTCGTTGTAGGAATTTAGGGTCAGATTTTGCTTGTTTTATATTTATACATATTTTATTGATTTTTTAATCTATATCCTGAGTATATTTTACAATTGTGAATGAATTAATATCAGTATATTATGATTATTATGAATGTGTTCTTGTGTAAGTCCAGCAGATAAATTATTGAGCACACTTATAAAATTCTTTTAATCAGACCTACTCACTAAAAACTACACCAATAAATGATTTGATATAATTGGTAGGTTGGTAGTAGTAACGCGCCGTGTGGACTTCAAAAACATTAGAACTTAACACAAGTCACTTTTTGCTCTTATTTCATCTCTGTAACGCCAACTAATAATGACATCGAAACATTTATCGCTCACACGTAATGCACAAGTCCGTCTATTAATAAAATAACTGGCCAGCACTTAGCCGATACTAACAAGGCAGTAAGTTACAGATTATACACCGCGATATTTTTACTTAAAGTTAGTATGCTTTCAGGTTATGGAACATTATTTCTGGAAGCTGTTTGTTACTAGGCATTAATAAATTATCTATGAGATCTATTTAGGTAGGGTTCCGTAAAATTTAGCATTTTTTTTGACCAAGCTATATTTTTGAAAGGGCTACAGGCTAAGGACTTCCTGTCGACTCAGACGCCGTAACAAAGGAAAAAATCTTCGATTAATATCAATTAATAACATAACCAAACACAATAATTATTGTCAATATGATAATTCGAGGTGGAGTTCAGTCATGGACGTAACTTGGAATACGGGCCTCAGTGCTTTAGAAACTTTTTGCTTTTGCTCGTATGTCTACTCAAAATAGTAAATGTGTCTGGCAACCAAAAATATTGTTTGAAAAATGTATTAAGGTAAGGTACATATTTATTTTAGGGATCTGATGAATGATAACTTAACGACCACCAAGACGAGAGGAGGGGAAGATCAATAAAACATATTTTTATTTTCTTTACACATGACTAACCTCGCAGAATAAGACATCAAGTTTTTCATTTCAAAATCCGTCAAACACGATCGAGTGATTTTCGCAAACAGCGTTCGCCCTAAGTATCGCACGGTACAATGCGAACGATACATCATATACGTCAGGCTACAATGTATAGATATTTATCACAATTTGTAGCCTAATGCGCCGTATCGTCGCTGACAAAGGGACTGCCCTGCACACTAGACCGTGTCGGACGATCAATACAAATGACGTATCGATCGAACCGTTATTTTAGGCGCCAAAATGACATAATTAGAACGAAAGAGATTGTTTGCGTTCGAGATTTAAAACTATTTGTGATTTTTTTTTTTTCAAATTGTTGGCAGAATAAGCCACGAATTTAAAAAATACTAGTTGTTTATTATTATTTATTTTTTATGTTGAATTGACCTTTTCGTATTTCCTTTTTTGTGTTTCCTGATTGTTTTTTGTCAAAAGAAATTATAATTATCATTTGACAGAATTATGTTCAACAGTGGAATGACAGAAAGACTTGTATTTTTTTTTTGTAAAATGTAAATAACCCTACAAAATGCTGCTATTACAGAACTAGATAACACACATAAATCCATTCGCTTTTTCAAATAAAATTGTGAAAGTTTGTGCAGTCTTTTTTTCAAAGTTACCGGTGACATACACTTGTCAGTTTATTGTGGCTGAGTCATAATATAACATTGCAGCGTGCTAAAGTGATTTTTTTTTTTTGAAACAAGTTACTCACTTTGCGTTATAAGAAACTATCGCTAATATATTTTAGGTCATCTACACTAATATTATAAAGAGCAAAGATTTGTATTTTTGTATGTAACGAATAAACTTAAAAACTACCTACCGATTTCAAAAATTCTTTCACCGTTGGGAAGCTACACTATACCCGGGTGACATAGGCTGCTTTTTATCCCTGTATTCCCATGGGAACGGGAATTACGTGGGTGAAACCGCGAGGCGTCCGCTAGTTTATTCATAAAAGTACGAAATTATGTAAAAAAATCTGGATCTAGGGTGGTTACGCACAAAATCCGAACTCTATCCGCATAGTTCAGAATATTTTGAATTTGGTACTCAAATCATGGACATGGATCGAATGTAGTGCGTAACCGTCCTAAAAGATGTTGAAAAAACTGGCCAAGTGCGAGTCGGACTAGCGCACGAAGGGTTCCGTACCATTATCCCAAAAAACGCAAAGAAAATCACGTTTGTTGTATGGGAGCCCCATTCAAATATTTATTTTATTCTGTTTTCAGTTATTTGTTGTTATAGCGACAACAGAAATACATCATCTGTGAAATTTGAACTGTCTAGCTGTCATGGTTCATGAGATACAGCCTAGTGACAGACAGACAGACAGACGGACCGTGGAATCTTAGTAATAGGGTCCCGTTTTTACCCTTTGGGTACGGAACCCTAAAAAATGGTTACCTATCCCAAAACTGGAAGCTGGACTTGACTTGTTAGATGACAATGAAATTAGATGAAGTTTGAAAGTGCCACCAGTGACAGAAAAATTGAAAGGATTTTCATATTGAAAGGAGGAAGGTTTGTCCTGTTTGGGTCATGTGATGAGGAGAGATGAAACGCAAGTTACTGAAAGAGTTATGAATATAAATACGGATGGAGAGGAAGGGGAAGGCAAAGAAAAGATGGATGGACTGTGTGAGGATGGGAGGTGACGGGGGACAGGACGGTATGGAAGAAGAATGTGTTGCGCCGATCCCAAGTAACATGGGATAAGGGCAGGATGATGAAGGAGAAGAAGACGGTGATTTCCGTAGTCATTTTGTAGTGGCAGAACTTTTTGCGTCATTTACGCAAAACCATCTATATATTCTATCTAAAACGTGAGAGTTGACATGTGATTGACCGGTGAAGGTAACGCACCGGCAATTGTGAAATAAGGGGGACCTTGGCCCAGCAGTGAGAAAAACAGGTTGACAAATGTTACTCTTACAATGAAAGAATTACATTAAAAATTCCTATTATTTCTGACATTACTATAAACTGTCATTAAAAAGCCTTCTCTGAAACCCTGTGGTGAAACAGAGTCTAAATTCCATCAATACATATAATGAATCCGTAGGAAAGTCGTTTTTGTATATCGAAAATATTTTCAAAGAAAATAGCCAGGGTGTTAAAGGATAACAAATACAACCCATTTCTATCATTTTTGGAATTATTGCCTGTTTTTCGGTTTGTCACTTTATCTTTTTGTCTGCTTAGTTGTGCACGCATCACGTAAGATGTACGAAACCAATGTAGATAACTTTTATACATAATAATTGTGCGTAACTTGAAGTATTTTTTAGTTTTTGTTTCATTGCAATCGGTTATCAAAAGTTAGATGAATTTAAAGGGTTCAAGAAGTAAAATTAGTTAGAAGAAAGGCAGTTCTTGGGAGCGAAGCCGCGGGCACAGCTAGTTATGAAAAAGACAGGGACAGCCTATGCAGCATTGGTCACTTTAGTACTCAAAACTACTTTTTTAAAGACCGTCTTTGACCGTTTTTTTGAAGACCTAACACAAATTGCGTTTTTTGAGTTAGGTCACTTTCATTCTGAGGGTGCGAAATGTGAGAGTATTCAACCATAGCTTATACTTCGAGTCACAAAATATCAACAGCCGAGACAAGGGAACACCAGCGTGAATTGAAATTTAAAATCCGTTAATTACCCTTCACAGTGACGCGTGTCTCCTTTATTTTATCAGCTCACAGATAAAGAACAATAGCAAAACGTTACAGAACGCGCGTCACACATCGTCAGACCTAACCCCACACATTAGTGCAATAAACTTGACAATAACTTAATTCCGAGCAATGAAGGGCGATTCCCCCGTGGTTCCTTACAACTCCGTTAGGGATGACAATAGTTCGGAGCCGAGTTGAATTTAATTAGAATTATCGATCCGCCGCTTTTCCGTCCTAAACTAACAATTAGGTGAAGGTATATCTGTTCGTCGGCTGAAATATTTGTGGGTTAATCTAAAGTTAAAACTCAATGTATTTACATTGTTAAATAGGATAGTGTAGTGCTACCCGATTGTGGTAAGGTTGCGTAACTAAGTCTCTGTAAACTAAAAAGTAAACGGACCGAAGTGAGGTCTTTAGTAATAATTACGAATGGACCTCTCTGGTTCTTACCTTTATAAATGTATAACTTGTGTATGCGCAGGTTAGTAAGTAATATTAAGAATGAATATATAACTAGATATAGGAATAAAATCTACTCAGAACACAAAAAGTAATATCCGGCAATATACCCGAAACTAAATTCAGATTTCGTACGAATGTTACTTATATTTACTAAGCTGAATAAATCTAAGAACGTAAGTCTTAGGTAACTAAAAGTTTTGGAGATTTTTCCCGGTAAAACGTTTATTATAATCTTGCATATACAAAATTAAGTCGTAATTTATAACCTAGTTTTTTCCTATACCTATAGGTCAACGGCCGCGAATTTCCAACAAAATATTGAAGTAAACAAGAAGTTATTTATATTACATTTGTAAGTAGCATGAAGAGAACTTGGTATTTATGAGTTTAACATAAAAACACCATAATCATCATCTTCCTGCCCTTGTTACTTGGGGTCGGCGTAACACGTTTTCTTCTTCCATACCTTCCTGTCCGCCGTCACGCCATCACTGACAATATTTTCTTTCATATCACTCCTCACACAGTCCATCTATATTTTCTTTGGCCGTCCCCATCCTCTCCATCCATCCACATTAAATGTGGATGGATGGAGAGGATGGGGACGGCCATTCTTATAAATTTTATAATACCAATAAACTCAAAATCAAGATTTGTGGCAATAATTGTGGAATTCTAATTCTATATATAAAAATCAATAAGTAGAAAAGAAAGTCAAGCCAGAGTCTTAAAAAAAATGTTTCACGCCCTAAGAAACTAGGTCTCCGGATTAAACATTTTTCGATTTGGCAAGACCCAATTCGTTTTCAATCTGATAGCCAAATGGAAAGGCCAAATCTCTTTTAGATTAATGAATCATAGAACTAAGATCAGAATTATACTGTTGCGGTCTCTGAGTGGAAACAAGGACACTATATTCATTCATGAATTCATTTGGCCGTGGTCCAAATCACGATGAATGAATTTAGACATGTTGACAACGCTGCTATGGAAGTCTCGAAGATAGACAGAGATCTTAGCTTGAGCTGAATTGAATGCTGTGTAATTTAATGTAATTAGAGATTTGTAGTTCTATTTCGAAGATAATTTAGTCTTATTTGTGGTCTTACAAAATTAATAACATATTCCTGTATTGTCGGTCACATATCTATGTTGCTCAGTTTAGGGCGTGGATAAAAGTCTTATTTTTTTCTGTATTGCAGAAAAGTCCTTCTTACTCCGAAAATAAATTTAAAAAACTTGCTTCACATTCCAATATGTATCCAATTAGAATTTATATGTCTGACATTTCGTGTTTCTCAAAACAAGAACGCCGTTTTATTAGCAAGTTAAAAAATAAAAAATATTATAAAACCCTCAGCCAGCATTGTAACACATTAAAATTTAAAATATGAACACAGAGACAAGCTAAGCTTTACGCTGCGATTTAGCAAAGAGAATTAATTAAATTATATTTGTTATGTTTCTTTTTTCGCATGGCAACTAGCTAGCGTTCATTTTTGCTCACAACGCCGAGCGATGCGGACGTCACATGCAAATGCTGCCGTGAAAAATATATAAGAAAATGCAACATCAAATTTCATTTCCTTCGCCGGATTTTATTATACATTTTCGATGTGTTCGTGACGCAACGTTGATTGTCGGTCGTAAAATTCGAACTTTAAATTTTGTTGTGAAAATGCTTTTCTAAGTTCTAGAGCGAGGGGTGACATTTTTTCTATTTTTACAATACGTGGCTGTTACAATTGAACGTTATTGAATCTAGTACTTTAAATCGTTTTGAGGTTGGTACACTTGCGATTGTGTTATAGAATTTTAACTTACGAGGTTGGGTTAACATTTGAGATATTATAAACACAATTTATTATGACGTCATGGTTATGCCTTGTAGTTTGACATAAGAATACGGTTCGAATGTAAAAGCCCTGTACTCACGCGAACTTGACTGATGTCCTCATAAGTTACCTGTGAACAAAAACGAAACTTCATTAGTAAGTTACATATTTCCCAAATTACATATACAATCATACACTGAATAAAACATAAAAATGTTGGTGGTTGAAATAATAATCATGTAGTGTAATAATATAGTTATTTCAGAATTATCCTAAAATTTCAAATGAATCAAATAGTTTACATTCAAATAAAATTTACCAGAACGTAAATTAATGATTTCGAAGTGTTTGTATTATTTACTCCGAACAGCCATTTGAACAGTTTGTTTTGCACAAATATGATGTCCATAATGTATACCACAGCTTAAATCACGTGTGTGTGACAGTTAGGATGTCACAGACTATAGACGAAACTGTTATGGCGTGGCAGTGGCCCAACTGGCAATCGTAGGCGACACTGCCAATAGTTTTACTCTACGGTGATCGTGACAGAAGGCTCCAATATTTTAGATAGCCAACGTCATCATCAACGTCAAAAAAACCGACCAAGTGGGGGTCGGACTATCGCAGGAAGGGTTACCATTTTTTCAAAAAACGGCAAAAAAATTCACGTTTGTTGTATGGGAGCCCCACTAAAATATTTATTTTATTTGTTGTCATAGCGGCAATAGAAATACATCATCTGTGAAAATTTCAACTGTCTAGCTATCACGGTTCATGAGATACAGCCTAGTGACAGACAGACTGACAGACAGACAGACGGACAGTGGAGTCTTAGTAACAGGGTCCTGTTTTTATCCTTTGGGTACGGAACCCTAAAAAACAGGTCAGCATCCAGTTTAACCGTATGCAGCTTAATACAAGGAACGACTGCCTATTTGACCTCCACAACTGGTTAGCAAGATATCAGATATCATCTAAACTTCCCCTCCCACAATACTAATTTCTATTCCCACTCCTTCTCGGTTCATGCAGTACGACTGTGGAACTCACTTCCACCTAAAATCCGTGACTCTAAAAATGTATCTTTGTTCAAGAAACAGGTCAAAGAACATTACCTTTCCACCATTATGTAATTTTACATTTTATTATATTATATACTTATATATATATATATATATATACATGTATTTTATCTTTTATTTATGTAGTTAAGGTAAATTTGTACTCTGTATATAATTAGTTAAGTAATAATAGTCTATTTTAAGTTTCCTTATTTCTTTCTACACACTGTGTCTTCGTCTATCATCCAACTTTCCTGTCGCAGGACTGCTGGAAGAAATTTCTATTGAAATAAGCAGTACCTTTGTGCTCTTTTTTCTGTAATCCTTCTTTTCTGTTTTAAGTGTTGTGTGTGTACATAAATAAGTAAATAAATAAATAAATAAATAAATAAATAAATAAATAAAAGTCATTAAAATTATCGCTTAACTTGTTTTCGTAACTTAGGAATTGCAACGCCGACGAACTATAAGGAGGGCTGACCCACTTTTGTTATCTTACGTATCTGCGAACAGAATCTATAGACGCAAAATGTAAAGATGTAACTACGGAATATAATTAAGTTGAAGACTTGGAGTTGCCAAGCTGTTTGTTTAATACAATTAAAAGGAAAGGAAACTCCTTTAATACGTTTAAGGGAATAAACGAAAACGTCTATAGAGAGAACTTGGAGGTACTCAGACGACATCCTATTTAATTTAACCTGTGAATTTTCTTGGTTGACAAAAAGGCTGCTCTGGAAAGTGGTTTCTATCTTTAGCTACTTGCCAAGCATTTTTTTCTTTATTTTTGCTTTTCCTCAACGACCTTTGTTCCATTGTTGGGCAAAGATTTCTTCTCCCGTAGCCTTTCACTCATCCCGGTGGGTTACCTTGTCCTATTCGTCGGATAAGGTAACACATCGGGACGAGTGGAACGTTGACGCTTCTTAGTTGTCACATCAGCGTTTTCTATGCCTTCCCTCGATACGTTGTTTATCAAGAAAAAAAAATCATAGACTGGTAGTGATTCCCAATTTGAAATTGGAACACCTTCTTTCAATGCTTCTTGGACTTAGAGGTATTTCACTGGACAAGTTATGACAGAAATCTCTTTAAATTTTTCATATTTCTCAGAACGAAAAGTAATCTTTACAGTAGTTTAAAGAAGTAACTTTGTCTTTTAGTAAAGTCACGCGATTTTCTCTGACTGAGATTTTTCTTTGAGCACAAAAACTGCAATTATATTAAACCATAGAATTCTTAATTCAGGAACTCATTCTTACTGACTACAGTTCCCTCGCCTAGGGAACTGTTTAAAAAGAAGTAAAAATAGAGGGAATAATCTAAACACAGTTACAGCAGTAAAATCAGCTCACACTGTTCTCAAAACTTATTCTCGCTTTAGGAATACTAGTTTTTGTGCAATACCGTGTTTAAGTTTTAGATGCAATGCGCGTCTGAGGAGGTGATCGCATATTGTTGAGGCGGTAGCGAGTTTAAATTCTGTATAGGTTTGATTTGTAGAAAGGGCGTGATGGCCCGCGCCCTGTCGTGTTTCGAGCGTATGCCTTCTTTAGATGGCTTTCTCGAGAATTAGTGAGATGAAGCACAAACACCGGGAGAATCTTGAGGCCTTTCCATATTTCTTCTATTTCTGTTATATTATGTGTTAATCCCACTTCTGAATATATCAGGACCGGGGCCAGATCAGTCTCAAAAAGAAATGAAATGAAGTTTCTCCTGCAAAATTATTGTAATTTTTAGGCCAAGAGCAAATACTTTAAGATATACATTACGAACAAAATATTATATAATCCCGGTCAGATTTAGACTCAAGGTCCCGGTTACGTAATTTTCAATTCTGCCATCAAAGCTTGACTTATTAAATTATTTTCTTTGGACCAACATTTCATTACCGGATTGCTAAAACCGCTGAAACTTCAAACTTCAAGCTTTTCACGTAAAAACCTTATTTTTATTTCATCTACAGCGCCCGCTAACGCAAAATTACGTATGAGCTTAGTATTTTCTTTCTAGAACTGGAACAAACTGGGAACAGAAAATCTAAGGAGATTCTACGCTGAAGTTGGTATTGACAAAACAAAAGTTATTGTTTTATGTTTCCCAATGTAAGTAATATGGAAAGAGATGTGCGGGGTTTGTTTTTGTTAGAGCTTAAAAAGGTTTATAACGTGCATTAATTTATGCATAAATATAAGCTCACGTCTATGTTCTTCAAAGGGCAAACGTGAACCAATTTATAATAGCTTCACCCAAATTTTATATGAAGCTGTATTTGTAACTGCTTGGCATTTACAGATGAAGATTGTGTCTGAGGACACATTTTGTTTTGTGGCTATACTGTAGTGACGAACAATGTCGCGACAAGAGTAAAATTCGCCGGTAAGTTATTAAAATTCAATCTTCACCATCATATTATTAATATTAGGTATTTTCCGCTTGACATTTGATACTTAATTTTGCACAGAGTTTTTAAAAAACCGTCCTGGAACCCAGGACGGTTTTTTTAAAAACTCACAGGGTGATTTCATGAGCTGATTGGTGATCACCGGGATGATTTTATTGGCTGAAAAAGCACATGTGCCTTTTAGGGAAACCTTAACAAAATAAAGTTAGGTTTCCCGCAGAGATTGACCATTGCATTTAAAATTCGAATTTACAGCTGCCACAAAAGTATGACCTAAAAAAGGACTTAAAAGCAAAGATTAAAGAGCTAATCTGCCAGAAGCACACTATATAATGAGAGCCTAGTTAAGTGCTCATAAAATAATCAAAGCGAAACCGCTAGTTGCAGTGAAAAGCTGCTTAAGTTTGTTCTAGTTTTTTGTATTGTTCTAAAATTCTTGTTTTCATAAGCTGTTAGTGTCATTAATGTATTAAGGAGTGCTCTAGTTTCCCACAGTTAATTGCACACTATTTCGTCATCATTACACAAGAAGTTCACAGAACCACAGATAATATAATACTAGCATACAGATGTCTCATCCTATACAAAAATACCGTGCCGACGTAACTAGCGTTTTTCATCTGATTATAGCGATTGTTTTTTGTAAATCGATCGCGTTTGGTTCCGTTCCTCGGCGATAGATAGATCACCATCTATATCCGTGGAACGGAACTGAACGAGATCCATGTACAAAAAATAATCAGTATGATCAGTACAGTAGGTACGTCGGCACGGTTTCTTTGTATGGTATGAGACACCACAGGTCCATGAGGCTAAAGAAAGAACCGGCTATAATCCATCCGCGTTAAGAAAATATAGCCAGACCTTCGACCAATCGGGTCGCAACCTTTCTAATTTGTTGCGATCCGATTGGTCCAGAGGCCGGCTGACAACGATGACTCACTATTTTCTTAACGCGAATGGACTATATGGGTATTAGACAACGAGACATTCCATCAGTGGTAGCGATTGTCAAAAGTCTGCGCATGTCAATATGATCAATCCTATACTTTCGGTTTTTGTCCACTCATTGTAGCTCTGGAAAAAAGTGGAAGGCAGTAGACCGCGTGCAAGGTCACCCATGCGTTGAATCGACCAGATCAAGTTTGCTGAGGGCGGTCTCGTGCACTTATGTACCCGGATGATTTCTAATCGGGAAAGGTGGCTTAACATTGTGAGACGCATTACATCTGCCGCAAATACTAATAATACTTCATGACGACCAAGACCGCTCTGTCAAGAGTTTAACGACTAAGAAGAAAATTTTAGCTGAAAATGTCACTTAGTCTAGGCCCTCTGGTCACTACTTACTGGTTGGACAATACTAAGGTCATCGACTCAAAAAGACTTAGAAGAGTACCTAAAAAAGCGTCGTATCTATATCACGTCCAGCGCACTCAGGGCATATCAGGTACTGCCTTTCATTATGGTCCACTCCCTCTTACGGTGACAAGACCTTTTATGCTTATGCTTGCGTACAATAATGGGAAGAAGATTCCGAGGATTGAACGACACCAATAGTCAATCATGAGTTAGGAAACAGCTTTGAATTTCATAACTCTTGATTGACTTCGACCTTCACCAAACTATCAAAACAGATTAGTTGTCTTCAATCAATCAAAACCTACCTATCGCAGTCCACCAGTGGACTAACAGGACTCAAAAGTTAGGCATAACATGATTGATGCCCTGCACCGATTGATTAATATTTTGAAGGGACTTACAGGTGGTTGTACCACCCGGGTTTTCGAGTTTTTGCGTATGATTTATACCTATATGTACATTGCACAAATAAAGGTACAGACAGTTTCAACCGTGGGGTGAAAATCTGAAGCGGTATTTTAATTTGCACGTGTTGTGTCCGTATGTGGTAAGCGAATTGTTAAAAGTTAATTTTATTTTTGTTACTTTTAACATATGAAAATTAATAGTTAGTTATGCCATAATCTACATTTACTGTAAATATATAATAATGACTTTTTGTTTCACCAAACCACTAAATAAAAATTTAAGGTAGACACTACGTCTTAAGATAAAAAATATTTAATTAATTATAATAGGTACAGTATTTTTGTTACGTGATCTCTGGAGGATCTGATAAAAAGCTGCACTTTCGCTGATTCCTATAATGCTACTTTTCATCCCAGAAAAAATACTGTTCTTGGGGAAAGACCATGCGAACGAAGTCACGGGCAGAAGTTAGTCCGAAAATAAAGCGAGCGCATTATATATTCCTTTTGATTTTATACTAACCTGACAGGCACGACTTTAACACCTTGCTAGATCTTATCCTTAAACCCAAATAGTAAAAAACACCACCTCCAATTACTGATTATTAAAACGTGGAGTATGATTCCACTCGTATAACAGGAATATAACGATGTAATCGCATTTGATAGCCGGGGGCGATCGCGCTTTGAACCCGCGGCCCGTTTGAAGTTACCGCGAGAGCGGTCAGAGGAAGCACACTCAATGTTGAAGGCAGTCACACCGTGCCGTTACTGTTGCGTTTGTTGGAACAATGTAACGTGGAACAGACTTTTTTTGCAGGCTATATTATCACGTTCGCCAATCCAATGAGCGAGGGTTAACAGCACATCAATTTAGTCTGAATTTTGATCAATATATCTATGCCAAAGCCAGTTCCTTATGATCATCTATCTTCATAAATAGGTAGTATATCTGATAAAATCATCAGGAGACAATAGTTTAAAATGACCACCAGAGCGGTCAGAGGAAGCATACTCAAAGTTGGCGGCAGCCACACCGAACTGTAAATGTTGCGTTTGCTGTAACATTATGACGTAAGATTGTCCTAGAGAAACCATTTTATC
This sequence comes from Orthosia gracilis, assembly GCA_947562075.1. NCBI lineage: Eukaryota > Metazoa > Arthropoda > Insecta > Lepidoptera > Noctuidae > Orthosia > Orthosia gracilis. The sequence goes on along the minus strand of OX387271.1, from coordinate 20,229,408 downwards.
ACGCACGGCAATCAAACGAATGTATGTCGACAGCAACGAATTGTCTGAAGTTTGTCGCTTGGGACCATCTGTTCAACAAATGGGCAGATCTACCTAATATCATCTTCCTGCTCTTCATTCTGTAATATATTTCATTCTGTAATTCAGTACACGAACTATTGTACACTGCTTTTTGGGTTTATTCCCAATTTATTTCGCACAGAACAAAAGAGGAGGGTGTGAAAATAACACCAGCGTCGGTGTAACAGGCGTCCACTTGAACCTTTCTATTTTTACACTGTCAGTTTGAATGGGCCCCAAGGTGCATAGGTCTCGTGGTACTCCGACCACGTTTTTTCTAATTAAAACCCTGGGATTTCCGGGTTGGGACTCAGATTTTTTGCGAGTCAAGAGAATGGTCCGACTATCCGTTTACCTTCCGATTTTGAACTATCAATTCGATTTCTTTTTACTTAAGGGTAGGTTGGGTACATCAATTGGATAGATAAGTGAATGTATTGTAAAAAACAATATTTAAAAATAGTTTTTAAGTGCGACGGATGTTTAATTCAAGATTTTTTAATTATAGTAAACTTTTTCGTATTGTTGGAACAAGGTTGCCATTTTTAGGGTTCCGTACCCAAAGGGTAAAAGCGGGACCCTATTACTAAGACTCCGCGGTCCGTCTGTCTGTCTGTCTGTTACCAGGCTGTATCTCATGAACCGTGATAGCTAGACAGTTAAAATTTTCACAGATGATGTATTTCTGTTGTTGCTATAACAACAAATACAAAAAAAAAAATATTTAAGTGGGGCTCCCATACAACAAAACGTGATTTTTTGCCGTTTTTTGCTATAATGGTACGGAACCCTTCGTACGCGAGTTCAACTCGCACTTGACCAGTTTTTTTTTCAGACTATATGAGATTTGAGATCGAAATAACTATAATCTAGCTTCTGCCAGCGGCTTCGTCTGTGTGACAGTTGGAAATTATCCCAAGAGAAAAATTCTCGGCAAAAAATTTAGTCCGTGGTCTTAATCTAGGATATGGTCTACTTGCGTGTCAAGTCATGATAACAAACAGACAGACAGAGTTTCTTTAGCATTAACGGTATAAGTGTAGATTTTAAGGTATTATATTTCATTTTATTCAGCCTTTAAACATTAACTGCTTCCTTCATTATCCGTACGCCAAAACAATTCCACTCACATCAAACCAAATTACACAGGTCTAGGTACAACACATTATAACGGTTTATTGTGTTGCACGAACAGCTACTTTAGCATTATGTGAATCACGTATTGTAACGTGTTACAGAACAGAGCTGCTGGACAGACGACCTAACAGTTATTAACGACTTAGTGGACAGGTATGTTGCACTCGTGTGCATACAAATACGTTGTACCTGTTTTATAGAGAGGTAGGTAGATGTTGGTTTTAGGCGATATATACGCCCCAATGTAAACGCAGTACTGGCCGTGCGCCCGCTCGATGCCAAAATATCAATATTGAACCTCCTTTTGAACAGTTCTGTTTGCATAATATTATTTGATTTACATATGCTACGAGTATGTCAGTTATGAAGAAATTCCAGCTATCAATTTTTCTGTGTAAAAATATTTTTAAACATCCAAGTCGTTTTGGAGGAGTATCCAAAAGTTGCGAAAAATATCGTGTTGCTAAATATTTTTTTAAAGCAAAACTATTTGTTATACGTAAAAACCATGTTTAAAAAATAATATACTAGAAACAATAATAAATATATATTTTTTTCAAACCTTTTAACCTAGCTGTTACTAAGGAGTATGCTTTAGAAAGTTACCGTTTTACGGCACTAAAGCGCATGTAGGCCCTTAAGAGATACGCTTGCCGCGGTTGTAGATAGCCTTTGAGGTACTTTGAACCTGAGGTCCTAGATAAGTGACTTTCTTTCATCGAAAGCGAGACGATAGCGATTGCCAAAAAGGCAAAATTGTACGGCTTTGACTTGTATCGCTTGATATCGAAAAATCATGTGATCAATCCCTTACATTTTTACATCGCCTTCGCTGACATCGAATGCCACTTGAATCCTCTCCTCTGGTCTACCTACTGATGTTACGTTTCAATTTCAGTTATAATAATTTCTTTGTTTTGATGGTAAAGAAAAATCATGAAAACGTGACTAGGAATATTTTAAGTCTAACTTAGATCAATGCTCATTACCAGTATCGGTAGGACTGTCTTGCACAAGAAATATTACAGGTAACAACAACATTAAAATATTTCATTTTTTTCTAGGTTTTTTACTATTGGTAGGGTAGGTAAGCTAAACCAAACTGAAAACTGCACACCTTAGGCTTAATTTTTTCAGACATTCTATGTAATGCGGAGTTTTAAATGCAGAGCGACCGTGTTAAAATCTCTAGATTGCTTAAACCACAGACTGACATCTGGGAGCAACTTTTATCCGAATGGCAATGCAGGTACACTTCCATCAAGGGCCGACACCTCCACCAATTCTTTCCTTTGAACCGTTCGTGAGCGGCTAGCCAGGACGTGGCTGGAGGTGGATCACTGTGTAGCCAAATTTCTCACTGCCAAACCTATTATTGAAATCAAATTTAACTGCTCACAATGTCCAGGACCCATTAATATTAATGATATATATTTTTTTATCCTTGGTGCTAGGCAACTGGGCTTAACCCAGTTGTAAACGACTCTTTGTGCATATTGGCCTTGTTTGTTCTGTCTCTTGCTTGATATGGAGAGAAGTGATTATCTTATTTTCCTACTCCTCCGTAATTCTATTCTAATTATTTTCGTTACAGGATCCAAGACAGTTTAAATTCATTCTTCGGGACTTCGTCGAGCTTCATTGCCTCGGCCCTTTTCTGGTGGTCGCCACTGTTAATTCTGCCTTTCAGGAGTTGCAGTGGTTTGGGAATAGTGTGGCGGGTTTGTCCCAAAAAAAAGATATTTTAATACAATTTTGAACGAATTTTCAGCGGACTGGATCAGTTTACAATTTTCTTGTCTGACTGATTACTTTAGACGTGTTAGTCCCTTTTACATACGTGCAAGAACCTGGAGACGAACGGTATTCTTATGGGAACTGATTAGATTGATTCTCGGTTGTTTTTTATATGAAACCTACCTATAAAACTTACACTTATCCCTTATGTGTAAGACACTGTTATTGCAATGCGTTTCATCATCAAGTGTTTATAAGTAGGCGTAATATAAATGTCCCGATAGTCTCTTACATTAAACTATTTACATAAGCAGGAATGAGAATAAGGAAGGAACCTTATTCTCATTCCTGCTTCTAACATTTAAATTACATCGAGCCTCTCCGATCATATCACAATAAAGTTGTAACAGAGAAACTTGAAAACTAATCGAATAATTACAAGGGATCGATCATAAGAACAAAAGACGAACAAGGATAACTGCTCCAAACAAAGAGAAAATATTATTAATAACTTACACGCATATATACCAAATTATCTGTACTGTACTATCATCAATCAATACCGCTAAATTGACCCTTATTACTAGCAAGTTAGAGTTGTTTAATGGATTATATAAGTGAAGAGTAATGTTTGGAGTTAATAATGAAAAGAATCTCGGGATTATTAGGGCGTGTTCAGGCTCAACTGACTATTATAATTATTGTCAATACATAAGCATGGATTGTTTATTACAAATCCTGTGGAATTGTTCGTAATCGTGTTAAGTATTTCTCTAATATTAATTAAGAGTATGAGTCATTATCGAGAGGTCGAAGCTTTGACACTGGACGATAAATCTTTTTATCTGAACGTTCGTTAAATGAACAAGACTTTGTAAGAGACATTTAAATTTATATTGAGTATGAACAAAACCGTTCAAAATAACCTATATTCATTGAATTCAAGTAAACTTAAAAGTAAATACATTTTTATTTCTTTTTTATTACATAATGACTTAAGGGTACACTAGTCGATCATTCTTCCATACAAACGTAGTCTAGCGATTACTCCACTGTTTGACGATGTACTTCAAAATAAAAAATGATATCAATTTTTCTCATCATTATCTAGCCCTGTATGGAAAAAAAAATTAAGTTATAAGCGTCGAAAGTTTCATATTTCTTCATTAATTTTAACGCATCTTTGGGCGGAAATAAATACCATAAGAAGAAGGAAAATTGCAAAACGGCCTTTATACAGGGATAGATAAGTAATTCAATAACGCAAATAATTTTATTTTGGAAATATACATTTAGTCGTTTTTTCATGATGTCTAGACTCCCAAAGGTCTGTTTAAAAAAATTACGCACGCTCGTACTCATTCTAAATCATCATCCGTTTCGATACAAATTTGCAAAAGAGCTCATTCGTACGCGAACTAGCTTCTTACTGCTCATCACAGCATCTATCTCTTTCGCACGTGTTGTCGGATGAGATAGCATACATGTTAACCTCGCACACAAAATAGTTCGTGCGGTCGACTAGGGGAACTTTAAATTCTAAACTCAATAAAACCAAATACAAGAAGTTTATAAGACATATTATTTTTTTGGTTCCAGTTCAGCAAAAAAAAATCTATATTAATCAAACCTACTACGCCACATCACGTAAGGCAGCAGTTTGTCCAACAGACTGCAGATGAGGTCGCCTGTTACAGTTTGACTAACAGCACACTTGCACACTCATGAATTCAAAGAAAACACGCAACTTTATAAAAGAAAATTACTAAAGCCCACATAGCTATAGTTCAGAAAGCAAGATAGCTTTCTAGATAACTTATCTGGTAACACACATCACGAACTGAAATAAATTCTTGAATGAGACGTTTAAAACAGCTAAGTTGCCTTTTAAAGAGAGTGTACATTTTTTAGAGCAAAAACACACTTGAAGAAGCTGTAGATGATAAAATCACGAATTTCGAAACAGCTTCTCCAATAAAATCGTTGAAATATGAAATAGAAACAACTAAAACGGAAGGAGAGGACGATTGGAAATTTACGATCAAAATGTTCGAAGACGAAGAACTGTGAACATAAGAATGATGTGCATTTATTTAATTGTGTGAACTTGAGTGACCTTGTGACGTACGATCTAGAAATAGAATAAACTAATCAATTAAATTGTTACAATAACTGTATGACGAGTGCAGTAGTGGCATTTCTTGTAAGAATTACAACGGCAGCTTCATTCGTTTATTTTATTCTATCTTCTGCAAGCGGCTTTGCCTGTGTGAAAGTCAAAACAATTGTAAGGAATCTAAGAAATTATTCTGTCCGTGTACCAACTTTCATCCAAATTCGGAGCAGCGATTTTCGAGCTGAATCATCACTACCAAAACCTCTTTCAGACCATTTGAACCAACGCATTAATTATTCACCTAATATTCCTACTATGCTAATAACTGTTCGCGTCTGAACGCGCTCTTACACTGTATGTGTAGCGCACAGCCCACACGTCGAACGCCGATAGAGAATAAATGGATGCACCTATTTTTGTTTAAGACGATCCCTCATTTTGATTAATAGTCGTTAGCAGTACCGTATTGTTGGACTATCTTGTTCTGATTTAGTCGTAATGTCGTTTAAAGTACGCCTTAATGTTTGTACGTAACAATAGGAATATTTTTTCAAACGTGTTTTTAAAGGAGTTGTCATGATTTTGAATTTATCGGCCTTGTTTAGATGCGTTGTTTGTGTTTTAGAAAAAGGACAATTAAGGTTTGTCCATGATACGAGAAGCATTGAATCAGAACAAAAGAAAAAAGCAATCTTACACGTACATACTGTTCAACAAACACAACAGTTCTAGCTAAAGGGACTAACACCTGAGATGGCATTACCCATGACCACAAACCAATCGATATTTACTCGATGCCAATGTTTACCTGTACTGTGAAGTCACTAAAATCAACTTTCGCACCATTACTCAACCTCCACATTTGTAGAATAATAATGAATGCGTCACACTAGACAGTTATCAAGACATTCTACACAGTACTTTTGGAATCAGTCATCGGAATTTTCTCTTCGACATATCGCGAGCATTTAGCACATTCCGCCAGTTGTTCTACTTAGGCAGTGTGAAAGAAACAAAATAGAATTTTGAATCAGCAATTCACGGTGCTCTAATGAGTTTCCAATGCAATTAGGAGGAAACATTTTAACAAGGTTCCGTTAAATATACGAGAAAAAGAAGTAATGGAACTTTTGTACCGGATTTTTCGTGCCTTTCTAAAGGTTGGTTTTTGAATTACTTTCACGTACATTATTTTAATTTGGGTCTGTTTTTGGCAGATTGTTTGCTGTAAGTCCCATCGAGATGACACAACTTTTAAACTACAATCCTTAATTTAAGAGTACCTTTGCAAAAAAATTATTGTTAGTCACCTTAAATGATGGATCTATAAAGCATATGGTTAGCATATTAAAACAAAAATGGCGCTAAAGAATTAGGCATGCCAATAGAGGATGTCGTTTATCAATCCCGCAACAATGACGAATAGAAGGCGGAAATCCTACAAAAATATGGTTCGTAGGTAGTTGCGTGTTGACCGCTCCATTTTTTGTCACCATGATCCGTTACTTGTAGGATTACAAGCCGCTGATACCCCATTCATTATAGTCTTATTGTTTGTAACATTTAAGCATATCTTAAACGAATATTCGTGCTTCATCCATCGTTCTAAGCTGTCCTTATCTGATTTTTTAACAATAGACCCTTAGAGTCTGTCTACAGTTCTGTACCATTTGTCACTGATGGCGTTGCGTAAAATTGTAGGACACAAATGTTCGGGATGGAATGTCCAAAGCTTTTTTTATAGTGTTTACATATTTAGTGGCGCTTTATATGGTATGCTAACATGATTTAATTTTGTTTGTAAAGCAACTAGGTAGTGTGACACAGTTGTGCTGGAAATGTGTTTATGTTCGCTCGCTTTTTTTGTTCGGTGCTAAATTTTGTAAAATGGACAGTTTAGGCGTGTTATTTTGGTTTGTTAAAGATTTATTCGAAATTCTGCTTTGTTTGTTATGTTTATTTGGTAGACGATGAAGCTTTTATTTGAATAAAATTATTGCTCTATCTACAACGCCACTTGGTCAACAAACTAGACGTTTTGGTACAATAGTTTATGACAAGTTTTTATTTAACTTGCAGTGTATATGTATGTGTGTTCGGGTCAAATCTTGCAACTGAATTTTAAAGCAGTTATCCGCCACCGATTAAGATTGAAATTTTGCGTACACGTTTAGTTTGAATGATTCGCATGGTTACCTAAGTGACGTCATTCTAAATCAAATATGGCGTACGGCCCAAGATGGCGGACTAGTTATTTTTTTGTGCACTGCCATTATATTGGTATCAAATCAAAGGGTTTGCTGGAAAGAATACGAAAAAAGCTTGTTCAAATAAATATTTTTTTATGAATAATTTTATTTTCAATACAAAGTAAACGAAAATTCAAGGTGGGTGTGAAGTTTGTTACACATTGCGTAATCCACCCCTTATTTTCACTATCACATACTGTATGCACAATTATACATATCACAATACACTGTGCTACTATGAAGCGACTAGCGGAGTCTTCCGAGTCGCCATAAAGGTTGGAACTACCTGTAAATAACTAATAAAACAAAGCGACATTGAACTGTACCTACCAACTATTAATTTCCACGAATCTACGCAGAAACTTCTGAATATCACATTAACAAGCTACGATCCTTACATACCAAATCCTTTTGTTTCTTCCATATTTGCCTGTGTAGATGTGTATAAGTTCCATTGGTACATTTGTGTGTGTTATTTACTCATTTATAAGTGAGGTACCAAACGCAGTGACCCAGAAGTTGGCCGTTTAACATTGAATGGGCATTTCACGTCTCGTTAGAACAAAAGAATTACAAACGTTGGCCGCGTATACTTACAACACAATGCTAAATGATGCGAGTGGAATTAGTACGTGTGCTTGCGGTTCATTTTAAAACGGGTTGGACTGAGGTCTTCGGGGTCTGATATAACGAGTCATTGACTTGGTGTTCGCTTAATAACACTGGACAGTAGACTGTTATTTTCCCAATGTTGGGCAAGGCAAGGTTCTTATTGAATAAGTTTCATGTTATTGGGTTAATCTATTCTAGCTTCACTTTGGGCACTATACGCGTAGGTAACTAGCCTATAGAACTGGTCCATTATGTACCACAACTAAAAAGTGAAAAATAAAAACTTTTTTACAAAAACTACAACCGACTTCCAAACAAAAACACTACAAAGTGAAAAATAACTTCAATTTCGGAAGTCGGTGTTCCTGTTTACGTTTCTTCATTTTTTGACACCGACTTCCGAAATTGAAGTTATTTTTCACTTTGTAGTGTTTTTGTTTGGAAGTCGGTTGTAGTTTTTGTAAAAAAGTTTTTATTTTTCACTTTTTAGTTGTGGTACATAATGGACCAGTTCTATAGGCTAGTTACCTACGCGTATAGTGCCCAAAGTGAAGCTAGAATAGATTAACCCAATAACATGAAACTTAAACGAAACCAGTGTAATGAGAGTATACCAGGGTGAAGTGTTCACACCTGCGTACCCCTTAAGAACGTACCAGTGTGATGTTATGTTATGAAATAGTGTAAACAATAAACAGACATGCGATTGGATCTATCCAGAGTGATTTGCCGTCATTTATTGAAGAGTTCTGATGTATTTCTCCGAAGTTCTTCATCAGATCTTGATGAAAATTAAATGGGACCACATGACAAGCACCCGCTTTCAAATTAAAAAAGAATCATCAAAATCGGTTCGCCCAATAAAAAGTTCTGAGGTAACAAACATAAAAAAAAAAAAAAATACAGTCGAATTGAAAACCTCCTTCTTTTTGCGAAGTCGGTTAAAAAAGGAATGAGCTTTGATGATCCTTATTGTATGAGTTGGTGAATCTTGAATATTAATCTACGGGCAGAGGGTCTAGGAAAAGAAATATTCTATCAGCGATTACAATTGTCGCCAAAAATTAAAGGATTAATCGCGCGACATCATTTTGTTAAACGAAGGGTCCACTTCAATAACAAATTCTTTATTTTTCTTTTATATTGCGTAGGTACTTTTTTTTTCTTTTTTTTTGTGTCACTGAGCGTTCTAGCCAAGCCAAATATTAAAAACATATTTATCTCGGCGCTGCAAGCAATATTGTTGAGTATGTAAGCAAGATCACTAACTACATTCATGTCAAGTGACCGAATGACATTACTGACTCAGATTTAAATATTTTTGGACATTCATCATTATTGCAGTGGGCCCTTCAAACGATATCACTGTTAGAATGTCACTCAGCCGAGCCCAGTTCCTATTTGAAGTAAGCCACTTGACTATCACGCTTGGTCTGGTCATTGCATGCAGGGACAATCTTAGGGCCATTTTTTTGATCCGCAGTTAAGCAACCAATTGTTAAATATGCTAACTGAATACGCGTTTTTTTTGTTTTAACAAATGATCGATTAATTAATTTTTCAACTTATTTGATCATTTGTTGGACTGAAGACTGTTGAAAAACGCTTTTTACCGAAATTTGAAACCCACGGACACCCAACGCGAAGAAAGAAAATTTGGTTCAAATAAATTTGCTTTAATAAATTGCTGGATGGCGTGATAAGCTTTGATCGCTTATTGAGTTCTGTGAAATATTAAGATTTTCTACAGACGATCATAAATCAATACATTTTCTTGTTTAATTAACTCTCCTAAAAACAAAATGAAGGAATATTGGGTTTATAGTTCACATTTCAAAGATTATTTGAATGGATCATTTAAAATTGATTCCAATAGATGGCGCGGTTTTAAGTTTCTGAGGCATCCACACGATTTTTTAATTTGTTTTTAACCTTTTGGTATAATGATACTGCAAAAACGTCAAAAAATACTATAAAACATCATCGCTGTATTTAAAAAAAGTATTCACGAAAAGGGTTTCCTTTTACTTGCAAGTCGCTGTTAACACCATTTATATCCGTGAAACGGAACCGAACGTGATCGAAGCTCATAGAAAAATAATCAGTATAAGACGAAAAACGCTAGTTACGTCGCCATGGTTTCTTTGTATGGGATGAGGCATCTGTATGCTAGTATTATAATATTTGTGCATATTTAACCATTGTTTGAGTTCACTACTGATAAAAAAACTGGGCCTTAGTGATTGACAAGAGCGATTTTACCAAAGTGAATAAACGTGTTCAGCACACCTTAACTGTGTTAGATTCTATGGCGTAATTCACCCTAGGAAAGTGTTTACATAAATGAAATCGAATAGAAAAAGTGTAGTTCTAGTAGATATATCAGTGTTGTCCTTTACATTCGTATCTCCTAAGGATCCTTGGTCAATATTAATGTTCCAATTACGTGTTAACGAGTTATAAATTAAAAGATGTTGTGTTAAAAGGATAAAATTAAATACAATTTGGATAAAGATCTATTGATGTAAATTCCTCCAGTTACTTAGCGTATTGTTGGTCGAGTTGTATTCTTAATTAGGAGTCTTGTAGCTGAACACGAGTGGGCGGCTTGTGGCCTCACAGGGATGCGTTTTTGTTAAGGCTCTGGTTGAATGATCTTTATATTTTCACTTTTTATTTACCGATTTTTACTAAAAACAAAGGCCTTTCAAATATAAATAAAAATCATTAAATCAATTTACGCAATGAATCAGCACTTACCTAACGACAAAAAAGAAGACAAGAAAAACGAATTATGGTAACCACGTAGTAATGTAGTTTTTAACCGACTTTCCACAAAGAAGGAGATTCAATGTTGGGCTGTATGTAATTTTTTTTTATTTATCTTCACCTAAATAAAAATATTTTAATTTTAATTATTAGCGATTTTGGTATTTTCATCAACATGGCAAGCATCTGCATTCAGAAAGTATCATTTGGTGAAGTGGAACTAATGAGGAAGACCACAGATGGCCACTGGAACTTCTCAATCAGAAGTATGTTTGCATAAGATATCCCGAATAGTTAAATGACTGTGATGAACCAAATTTAAATAAATGTTTCTAATGAAAACGGTACCATCGAACTGATCTGGTGATGAAGTCCGAAGGTAGGCACCGGATCTCCGTAATAAAACAACCTTGTTTGAATTGTTATGAGAAGTCCTATAAATAATTTTCATGGTAATATAAGGTACCAAAACTAAAAAAGAAATATAAAAAAAATTAGTACAAAAAATTTTACCGACTTCGAAAACAAAACACTACAAAGCGAAAAATTACTTTCTTTTCGGAAGACGGTGACAAAAACGAAAAAAAATAGGTCTCAAGAACACCAACTTCCCAAAAGATTTTTTTTTCGCTTTGTATTTTTTTCTAATTGGAAGTTTGTTTGTTAAAAAGCTTTACCTAATAACATTTGCTTGTTACACAGTACAGATAGAAAAATGTCAATAAACAGTCGAAGAAATAAAAGATACAACACTTTTTGTGCCTTAGTAGCACAGTGCATGAAGTTTTCTTTGAGATTATGAAAAAACCTACCTGCTTGTTTGGGAAATAATTATATTTGAAAATTGATAAACTTTTTCGTTTTTTACTGAATCACGCTCCTCTTCAATACAAGAATCTTATACATTATTAAGTTAACTACATTCTGTAAATTTCTATTAGAATTCAAAAATATAAAATGATGCAAAGAAACACAGGAAACTTAATTATAGCAAAGTTGTTGAACTCAAGTAGTAAAGACTGACTCCCACGTGATTCGCAGAAGTTAATATAAGATTATTCGAAGCGTATACGCCTTAACAGTTTCTTTGGTAATTAAACACTATTTGACAGAAAATCCTTTTTTTTTAATCCGAGCTATCGTTTATATCTGATTATTAGTTTTAATTAAATATCTTGGTACGAATTATTCTTTTTTTACTTAAGTTTTATTCTGAGGTATAAATTTACTTGCGATAATTAAATATCTTGGGGTGAACGTTTCTTGAAATTAAATTAAGGTCTAATTTAGTTAAAAGTTCTGAATTGATTCTAAATTTAAGAAAAAAAAAAATCGATTGTACTGTAAGGACGTTCTACGTCTTTGCCACCTATGTAAAGCTGGCAACTGGTATATAGTTTTGGAAGAATAATCGTAATTCAAATGCTTAAAAAATATTTGAAGATATTTTTGTTTAGTTTTTCTTGGGACTTTTGTAAAAGCCGCCTTAGGGCAAGCACGATGTGAGTCAAAACAAATTAAAAGTAATTTTGTCTATCATTTGAGTCTCCCCGAGCTAAGTTCCCATAGTACCTAATTTGAAAACAATGGAGTAAACCCATGTTCAAACGTAGAAGTAGTAGGCGAGTATGGGGCTCCATTATATTTCTCATTACAGTAAATAATATGAGAATTAGCACAATGATACTATTTTACTGAAACCCGTCTTTAACCAATGTATACGCAATACCGACTGTAGTTTTCTTTCAATAACCGCTTAGGTATTTTTTGTTTATAAATTAAGAGACAATGAATGATATAATGATGATATTTCTGCGGTATCAAACCAAATGTTTTGTTTTTTTTTTTTAATATGTAAAAGAAGTCAATGATCATTATACCTATCTCACCGATCTGACTCACTAGAATAGGTATCATCTGGCCTAAAAGAGAATCTACCCAAGACGATACATTTCTTAATCGTCCCAAAGTAACAGTACCAAAGAAAACCGTCAGGTTAGCTGGCTCGTCAACTCAGTTATCTACGAGATAGCATCGCTACGTGGCGATGCGAGCGATACCGAGCTAAACAATTAGACGCCATTACTCCGATCGATTCGGTACAGATTCGTTATACGAACGCAGTCTATTGTTACACCGTATTGTAACATGGTGAATAGTTTTTGTATTGGTGTAGAACTTTTAAGAGAATGCAAGTATTGGTACTTTGCTTATTTTAAAACCAAAAAGCGAAAATTGAAGATCAACTTGTCCGAATGGCTCCCGGAGACAAGCATCATTATCAGTCTCTTTTAACATTCCCACTGCAGGGGCACAGGTCTCCTCTCTGGGAAAGGCCTCAATCCACCACGCGGGCCCAGTGCGGGTTGGTGGATGTCACACATAGAAATATAAAATACAGGAGAAGTGGCAAGGGGGCGTGTCGGTGTCCGCGCGACGTGGGCTGACTGAGCATGTCACAGGCAAATGGCCGGTCTCCGCTAAACAGTGCGCTTTCGACCGTCATCGTGAAAAATTACAAGAATGCCGTGTTGTTCAGTGGTTTCTTGTAAAAAGCGAAGCCTAAACCCAAACTTTGTAAATCATAGAATCACTTACAATAAGTGAGTACAAGTATTTCACTATATTTGTCTTTAAAATCATGAAAAACAACAAATCGTAAAATATTTCTTGGTTCTACTATGTTATTTTTGTATTGAAATATCATAGCGACTGTACTATTTTTGCATTAAATACATTGCTTCCTAACCATTACCTAAGTTTGTCGCTAAGTGACTGGACAAGCAATGTAAAAATCACAAAACGATACATCATTGAGCGGATGCATCGCGTAGTACGGCCGCTGCTCCTTGCGACGAGTTAGTGATGTGCTTGTGCAGATCCACTAACGTAGGCTATCGATAACAATGTCGATGACGAATGAAATATTGTTATTATATTTTATTTTCAATTTGTCAACCGTTTTCAACCGGTTGGAAAATCGATGCGAAATAATGTGTATTACTTATTTTAATTATTTCACAGTGTAGTAGAGAAATGCGTAACAAACTTTTTGACAAAAAATGCAACCCCAATAATATCAAAGTGTCAAGTGCTGCACAAATACCTCCACTTTACAGGTCAGTGATTAAACACCATAGCACTAGCAGGGTTCAACAATACCTCCTGTTTCAATTCAATTCAATTTATTTATTTCAAGTTAAACAGACTCATAACATAATAACAATATTAGCACAAAACAATTAAAATTTGCTACATTAAAAATAAATTAAACATTACGCTATGAAAGCCTAAACCAAATTAACCGGATTTTTGATTGTTTGAATTTTTTGGTTTACTTAATAATTTATATTTTTAGCTGCATATTTGTTTTAACTATAAAAATTTCTGGACAAACCGTTTTTTTATTTATTTTCAAGTAAACAAAAAAAAATGTATGTCGGGTTTAGTCAATAGTACGGACGTCAAAACAAATCACGAGCACGCCACCTGTCGGCAAATCAAGAACAACTACGCTGTGGCGCGCTTTCTCTAACGACTTGCGAGGTGGGGACACAGAATATAGCAGTTGAGTATTGACCGCCTTGGAGCGAAGACGTGGTAGAATCAGTATCGACCAGTAATATTAGTGAGCAAGATTGTAACTGTGAACTATTTAAATAAACCCAGTGTATCGAATAATTAATGTTATTTCATTTGCACGACTGTACCCACCGACCTGCCCATACACGATTTCTTAACCTAAGGGAATACATCCTGACTTCCCGATGGTTTGCACCTATCGAATTATATATTGAAACATCAGGTAATCTCGTAGACTATTTGTGTATATCGGAACATTTCTTGAATGACAAATCTGCCAATGTATTTGCTATGTCAAATTATAATTTAGTCGCATGTAACACTAGGCCGAACAAGAAAAGGGGAGGCACTCTTATTTTGGCACATAATATGAAAGAATGCGAAAACATTGAGTCAATCAGCAAGTTTTACAGAGCCGAAAGTTTCGAGATATGTGGTGCAAAAGATGTTGCAACAGGGTTATACATTTGTTGTTGTTACCGATGTCCCTATGATAACAACTTCGAAAGCTTCATTTCTAGCTTAGAAAAATTGTTAGAACACTTTATTGACAAAAACTGTATTATATGTGGGGACTTCAATGTTGACGTACTTGTAGAAAACAAAAAATCTTCTGAGTTTTTAAGCACATTGACATGTTATGGTTTTAGATATCTTGTGAGAACTCCGACCTTTATCAGAAATAACTCTCAGTCGTGTTTAGATAACATAATCACAAATCTTGATAGTGACTACATAGGGCAGTGTTTTGTGGATCATAATGGCTTAGCTGATGGTCATGCTGGACTTTTCTGTTATCTGACTCTTGAAGGCATCAACAAAAATTCAAAAAAGATCGAGTACACCACAGTAATTAAAAGATCTTTTAATGACAAAAATAATTCCGTTTTTAAAAGAAGTCTTACTAAAAAAACTTGGAGTAATATGGGTATAAATCAGTTTCTAAGCTACTTCAACAAAATATTCCAAGATTGTTATCCCAAAAAATCAATTAGAATAAAGTCCAAAAATAACAATACAATAAAGTGGATTACAAAAGGTATTAAAGTATCAAGTAAAATGAAAAGAGTCCTGTGCTCTGGAACATTAAATAATGTCTGCATCAAAAATTATAAAATAAAGTACGTTCGAATTTATAGACAAGTTATTAGGCAAGCCAAAAAACAAGCTATATCACGGCATTTAAGCAGCGCAAAAAATATAGTTAAAGAAACATGGAAAATAGTAAACGAACATACTAAAAAGAAGAAAAACAGGCAACGTAAAAATCTTATCTTAAATGTAGACAATAAAATAATCACTGATCCTCAGGATATTGCAAATATATTTAACGACAGTTTCGTATTCAAATCATCGATAGCTAATAAAGATAAGGATAGAGCATTGTCTTTTCTGACGGATACGACGAAAAGAGTTGAAAGTGATATAACTTTCAAGCCAACTACACCAAATGAAATTGCAAAGTTAGTTAGCAAAATGGCTAATAAACATTCATGCGGCTTCGACGACGTACCGGTATCGATTATAAAGGGGAATATAGAGATATTGGCTTCGCCTCTTTCCGATTTCTTCAATAAATGCATCGATGAGTCAATCTTTCCAGACCAGTTGAAATTGGCCAAGGTGATTCCAATACATAAAAAGGGCACTAAGACCAATCCGAAGAATTATCGCCCTATATCCTTATTACCCACCTTATCAAAACTCTTTGAAAAAATAATTAAAAATAGACTAATGGTACATTTAGGTATTAACAAAATTATCAACCTGAGACAGTTTGGCTATCAGAAAGGCGTTGGTACCGCGGATGCTATGAACACTTTAATTAATGATATAGTTAATAAGTTAAATGAAAAAATGAAAGTAGCTGGATTGTTTGTTGACCTCAGCTCCGCTTTTGACACCATAGATTATGAACTACTACTTACTAAACTCGAACATTATGGTATAAGAGGCAAGACATTAAAGCTTATGACATCGTACTTGCAAAATAGAAGAATGTATGTAGAAATTAAAAGTATAGACGAGAATAATCACGAAGTAATATTCAAGTCAAAAATGACCTATGTAAAACGTGGTGTGCCTCAAGGCTCAATTTTAGGACCTATTCTATATATAATTTTTACGAATGACTTACTAAATTTCATGAATATAACTCAGCCGAACGAGAACCTTGTTGTTTTCGCAGATGACACAAACATAATCATTGGGGC
This sequence comes from Orthosia gracilis, assembly GCA_947562075.1. Taxonomy (NCBI): domain Eukaryota; kingdom Metazoa; phylum Arthropoda; class Insecta; order Lepidoptera; family Noctuidae; genus Orthosia; species Orthosia gracilis. The sequence goes on along the minus strand of OX387271.1, from coordinate 20,212,933 downwards.
AAAAGACATAGAAAAATTGACATTGAATACAAATATAATTATACAAAAAATATGCGAATGGTTTACAGCCAATAACTTATTGCTAAATACAGGTAAAACTAACCTCATGTTATTTAAGACTACGACTCGTAATAATGACAAATTAGAAATACTAGTAAATGGAGACCGGATTGAATTAGTAGACAAAGTTAAATTCTTAGGGATTAATATAGATTCGCATTTAAATTGGAAACCGGAGCTTGCTGTTATTGAATCATCCATATCGTCAGCATGTTACGCTCTCAGGAGCCTTAGGGATGAACTAAACATAGAACAGTTAAAGACAGTATATTATGCGCTCGTCGAGTCTAGGTTAAGGTATAGCATCGTGCTCTGGGGAAATAGTTACAGTTATAACTGGCAGAGAGCGTTCATCTTACAAAAGCGAGCCATAAGGACTATAGTCAGAATTGCACAATGCGTCTCATGCAGAGATTACTTTAAAAAGTTGGGCATATTAACAGTACCTAGCCTATATATATTGGTCCTCTTAACTCACTTTGCTAAGTATGTACATGAGTTTGAATCACAGGAAGAACGTGAGATTAGAGAGAGCACGCGGAGAAAAGTTTTTAAGCAGCTAATATCACCAAAATTTAATATAGTAGAGCATTGTTCAAAGTACCAAGCTGTAGAGATATTTAATGCGTTGCCTTCTGAGATAAAGATCCTGATTTATAACACCCACTTGTTTAAAACAAAATTAAAAGCTTTTTTATTAGAAAAATGTCTGTATAATATATCGGAACTAAGGTCAAACAATAATAAATGATTTACATTTGTTTTTCTCTTTTAACTTTGTATAATTTAGAATCTTTTGACATTATTTTTATAACTGTTTGACATTATAGAATTTAGAATCTTTTGACATTATTTTTATAACTGTTTGACATTATAGAATTTAGAATCTTTTGACATTTTTATTTATTTTTTTTTTATAACTGTTTGACATTATATTTGAATCTGTTTGACATTATATTTTAATCCTGTTCTGTTAATATTAAGTTTTATAACTGTTGGACATTATTTTTAAAACTTATGGACATTAATATAAATCTGTTTTAGTACTTTTCTTGAATTTCACTTGAAATATTAATTAATAAATTATAGTTCTTTGTATTTGCATGTGAATTGCTTGTGTATAAATTCAACACAATGTAAATTGTTTTATGAATAAATGAAATGAAATGAAAAATGAAAAAAATGAAATCGGCCAGCCTTGATGCTACATCAGAATTGGGATTCGGTCGTGCTAATGAGATCACACGTAAAAACAATGCTAGTGAAAATGGCGGTTACATTCTTGCAAAAAAATGCGGTGTCAATTGAGATAGAAAGAGTAGTGGTTCGTTTCTGCGACTACCCTCAGTCTTGAATATTGAAAAACCAGTCTAGAGCGGAGCAGCAAGGAAGCTAGCAACAAGCAAGGAGCTGGACAGGTCAAGGAGGAGCGTATAGACTTGTGGAAAGATCCATACACGCGGATCTTTATGCCAATCTGGTGAGTCGTTTTCATTTTGTTATTGACTATGGCCAAGAGTGTTCATTATTCAAAATTCTGGTTTTGTGGCGGTCAATAGATCGTCGGGGTGGCCCGTGTTAGGTTATAATTTCATGTTAGTTATCGATGGTCAAGTTGGGTGTTGTTTAAGGGTTCTACTATCACTGGCGGTAGCCCTTGACTGGCCTTTGCTGACTATCATTGTTTGGAAGTTAGAATACCTACCTTACACTTCAGTCTGGAAATTATGATAATTCCAAATGAAATATTTTGCTTAGTTTTGTAGTGTTATAGTTTTATCTAGTGATAGTTAATTAAGTTTGAGAAGAAGCATAGTATTCTTCTTTTGTGGTAGGAGGGCCAAACTATATAAAAGGTGGTAAACCCTACCAGACCTCGTTAATTGCGATTTAAAATGCCACTGACGCTATGGCATTCATTGGATTAACTGAAGCCCATATATACCTGGGCACTTGGGACATTGTAATGTGTGGTTCATGTTTTGGACAGGGTCTCTGCATTCACATTCAGTGTTCATAATAACCCATTTTGCCGTGCCGGTTTAGGTTACTACACCGGTTAATTTCCATCAAAGCTGTGTATGGTTAAGATAACCGTGTGAACAAGTACTCTCGTAGTGTTTTTCATGTTTCAGATACCATATTGTGTCGCAGTGGAGCCTCTGTTCAGATGCTGTATGCGAAGGCTGACCTGTCAACATCTGAGAGGTTAGGAGGAACGGCAGGCTAGCAGTTTGAGGTGGGGAGCGCGCAAGTTTGAAATGGAATACTCGGTGAGTCGCTTCCATGTTATTTCGATAGTGAGGTCGAAGGTTCTCTACTGAAGAGATGCTAGTTTGAGTTTTAAGAGTGTTCATGTTTGACCACTGAATTGGTAGTGGTTATATCTAGCACTATCACTAGGTAATTAAGACACACTTGTAAAAAGCAGGTAGTTAATGAGTTTCCTATTGGCAGTATAGTTTCAAGATTTGGTTCAATACGAACTTTAGGATGAGATATCCCATAAGAAAGAGATTTTCAGTGACAGGGCGAGTTATTAATGTCTTAGGGCCATCGCAATTGTATCGAGTTAGTAACGGTACTGGTCATTTACGTGTATTCAGAACAAATCTTATGTTGCGTCACGATTAACGACCAACGTCTTCAGATCTGAATTCACTTGCTTACTTTCAAAGTAATATTAGGATAGCAGTAGATCTCGCGATAGTTTTCCTTACATAAAAACTGAGGTAGTGAGCGATAGTAAATGGTTACTGTTAATATTTGATTTTAAAGATATTGATCCGAGTTAATTCGTGAAGCTCCTTAATATTATCAGGGTTAGTTGTTTCCCTTTTGTTAGCAGTCGGCATGTAAATCTTTGAATGGTAATAGAACCTACAAGTACGCTCACGACCGCATACGAGGGATGCCTCTAAGTAGTGTTCCTAACGAATTAAACGTAGACGAAGGTGATGAAAGTACCTCCACTGAGTAGTAGAGCACATACCATGGCTATTTGGTAGCACTGTATCGGCTAGTTCACGTACCTTGAGCGCTATTAGTGGAAATATAGAAAGTCCATCATCAGATTTATTAGAGTCAATAAATGTTGTAACTGATGCCATTGTACACCACGACGATCGTAATTAATAAAAAAAAAGTGATATAAAATTGTTACAAAAAAAAAATTAGAACAATAAAATGAGAGAATTAACAAAAAAAATGTAGGAAGTAAAAAAAAATATAGGAAAGAGTCATTGAAGGGAAAATCCGGTCCAATGACTCTGCTAAAGGGGTTGCGATCTGGCCTAGCCCTCCGGCTATAGGGATTGCAATCCGGTCTAGCATGTTTGGCTATAGGGACTGGTATCTGGTCTAGCAGTCGCTAAAGGGATACTTGTCCGGTCTAGCACAATCGTCTCCAGTTTTAATACTGATGAGTTAACGTAGTAGTTGTGGTAAGCTGAAGGGTTAACCGGGCCAGCACATTACTGAAACCTTTTGTTATTGGTAACTGTTTTTGTAAAATTGTAACTGCGCTGTAGGAATCTCACCTGCTGTAGTGGGTGACGATTTAGACCAGCTTGATTGTAACTGCGCTGTAGGGATCTCATCTGCTTTAATGGGTGACGATTCAGACCAGCTTGATCGTAACTGCGCTGTAGGGATCTCACCTGCTTTAGTGGGTGACGATTCAGACCAGTTTGATTGTAACTGTAGGGGTTTTCTGTTGTAAAGAAATACCTAGACCAGTGATCCTTTCGATATGTAACTATGAAAATGTTTCCTCACTCACCTAGAGTATGAGTCAGGATTGGACGAGCGAATACTGTGTGGAGATTTTGTGTGTTTCAGAAAAACATCCCTTGTATGATGGGAGACTGGCAGAACGGAGTGAACTAAGAACGTGTAGCGCAATACGACATGAGATGGCATGGAGCAAGGACAAGAAGATGATGCCTGCGGGTGATAGATTTGGGGAGTCTGTCACCTGAGAGAGGCCTGATAAGGCGACGTGCTGTGTTCCACGCTCGCCTCTCAATAGGAATTACGGCCTAGAGAACACCATGTGGTTTTAGTCAGTAAGAGTCTGACAGACCCCTCAGCTTTCCCCAAGGGCTGAGGACATCCATTGATGATTTCCACATGATTCGATACACTGTTAAAACCTGACAATGAGGAACAGACGAGGACGCCTGTATTGCAGGATGGCCGTGTCGGGTTTAGTCAATAGTACGGACGTCAAAACAAATCACGAGCACGCCACCTGTCGGCAAATCAAGAACAACTACGCTGTGGCGCGCTTTCTCTAACGACTTGCGAGGTGGGGACACAGAATATAGCAGTTGAGTATTGACCGCCTTGGAGCGAAGACGTGGTAGAATCAGTATCGATCAGTAATATTAGTGAGCAAGATTGTAACTGTGAACTATTTAAATAAACCCAGTGTATCGAATAATTAATGTTATTTCATTTGCACGACTGTACCCACCGACCTGCCCATACACGATTTCTTAACCTAAGGGAATACATCCTGACTTCCCGATGGTTTGCACCTATCGGCCAGCCTTGATGCTACATGTACAATAATAAATGGGTGAATCGATAAGTTTCCGATTTAGTCAATCACTAGCGTGTATGTAAAATAAATTGCTTTTGCATAGCACAACGATAGCGACCGATGTTTTTGTGTGCGTAATTTGTACGGTGATTGGTATATACACGCTGTGCTTGAAGGGATAAGGTTTATAATTTATTGTGTAGTACGTTCTGATTTAAGAAATGCGTGTGTGTGCGCGACTGCGTATCTATTGCTTTTACTGAACTGCATGTGTAGTAGTTGCCGTGTGGTAGGGGCAAACTGGAGACACAGGTTTCCGATATATTTTCGTCTACCGGGCATATCTCCTTGTTTATTATATCTATGATGTCACACGACTTCGATTTTTTGGTTCTAGGACGTGCCGGTTTCCTTCACCATTTTTAGGGACAAGCGCGATGCGAAAATTCAACAACGGTAGGGCAATGAGATTTAAAAAAAAAAATTGTACGACTAGATCAGTTTTTAAATAAACGCGTTGTCGCATTGTTGTGTCGCGCCTGTCTAAGAAAACCTTCAATTACAATTACAAATGCCAATCTTTGTAAGTCATATAAAATACTGTAACATTGCAAACTAAGTTACTCAACTTGGTTTGCAATATGCTTAAGAATCAATTTCCTGACTGTACATGGGACATGGAAATTGCCACGGCATCTATGGTTTGATCCAACAAGAACACCAACAAAAGATCGATGGAAAATGTAGCCATAGATATCATTGCTCGAACTAAGTGTGTTATGTAAGTAACTTCGACGTTTCACAACGGTGTGATCGAATCCACCTTCGCCGTGCTAGAGGTTAAATAGTTCATAGTGCGATCGTATCTATCAGAGCCGGTATTTTTAGTGCCTTACCGTACCTTAAGTGACTGACTTACATACTTGAATAAATTCTCTAAATGTTGTTATTGTTGTAGTTCGTCTGATGTTAGGAAATAATTAATTAACAAAATACAGTAACGCGTGATGTTACTGTATTGTGTTGATAGAAAGTTCTGAACAAAATACATATGTACAAATGGCTTCGGAAGGAACATTTATTGAACTATTTTCAAAAGTGCTACAGAGCTAAAGTCATAAGGAGATATTATTTGGCATACCTAATATTTTATCAAAACACATAAAATTCAGTTGTTGATTTAATACAACTAAAGAAATTCTGAAAACTAGCACCATTTTTCATCACTGTCACGTTACTAAAAACGCAGAATTTGATACACCAAATAATGATAAAAAAATATATTTACACAAAAAAATCGTACCTGCATTATTTTTATAAATAAACAGTTCACAATTGGACCGCACGTACAATATGTGGCGATTCGAATCCCGCACAGCCGTACGCAAATACTGTCAGTAAATACCGAACAGCATTAACGCAGCGGATAAAATTATTTTTGTTGAAATAAACCTGTCTGTATTTCGAAAAACGACATAATACTACGCCACTGGAAACCTGCCATCGGAAAATCCACTTTACACTACTACAATTTGAGTTCGATATTCAATGGATTTAGGAATTGTTACTATAATATCATTCATGGAATCAATGTAGTAGAAAATATGACTCAGTTTCGGTACCGAACGCTATTGAATGTTTAAAAAAATCTGATAAATGCCATAGATCGTAGAACGGTTTTCTTTGATGTTAGTACGTGGGTAACTTCGGATAATCGATTGGTATAATTCATTTTACGAAGTTCAAAACTCTTTTGTAAAAGTATGGATTTTAATAGATACCTTTTAGCTCTTGGAGTTCTAAATCTTCTGTGCCTTTGTTTTTCTTATAACCTATCAGTTAAATTAATAGGTCTATAAGCTTTTAGAAAAACTATCCATCCAAAAAACACAAGTATGGCAAAATTAATTATGCAGTTTGGGTTACAAATCATTGAGCAATAAACTATTTACTTTAATATGCTATTACACCCAACCGCAACAATTAAAACAAAGCCCTAAAATATTTTTACAATGCATCTCGAAAAGAGCGTTTTCCAAGCAGCCAAACTGTGCGGAAAGTGACACTTTTTTTTCAATAGTGATTTTTACTTTGCTGTATTTTTAACTCCGTCGTCAGCAAGGCGCATAGTTTTTATTATTTTACAAATTAGAAAAGTTTTACAAATTAGTTAAGAACAGATTATCATTCATATAAAAGGAAAAATATAACTAGTACTTCATTAAAGGCGATTTTAATGACTCTAGATTTAGATTCGATCAATAAATATATTTAAAATATTCATTAAATATGTTTGGAAGAACGTATATTTTGCTTGTGCCTTTTTGCGATACGATGTGACAGCTATTTGCACATTAGATATATATTGCACATTGCGCAGTAGATATGCCCGAGGAACTATTAGTTAATCTGTGGATATGCTGAGCGCGTTTGAATAAGCCCGCCATTTTATTAATTTCTTGCTTGGTTCAGATATTTTTTTATTTCCTCGCACAATGCATACAAAAATGTTGTATGATACACGTACGTAATGATTCCCGACTTGTTTTGATTCATTCACTCATCGGCAATCACCTACCTTCTGCACTTGTAGCATAAATAACTATTTTCTCAAACATGCTTGGAAATTTGAGCATCATTTTGACAACCAAGGTTTTTACTTAAATTTAAAACTGGCTAGCAAATAGAAAGCTGTTTATTGAAATAAAAACAAATGAACACTTTAACGCGGGTAAAATTATTGTTGTTCGTAATTGATTTTGTCAAAGTAATTCTATTTGACAAAACGAGTTCTAGGTACTACTTAGTTTTAATTGCCGCGCATTATTTGAGAAAAGTAAAAGTAAACTATACAAACCTCCACAACTAGACTTACGTATGTGTGCCTCGGCTTCGCCTCTACCCACATATACACGTTCGTCCATCAATGCCTCTTTTGCTGGCCGCTGCAGTAATGTACTATATTTAGCAGACAAAACATTACACCTGAGAATAATAAATGAGATTTAGTGCGCTTTTAACTGACCATCAAAGTTCGTGACATAACTCAAATTTTAAATAAACGCAAAATAGGGTGACAATCAAATCAAATTAGGCGAGACTGTCCGTGGACGCGGGACGTGTAAATTGTGATGTAATTGCACCTATTACGGGCCCGTTGTCCGGCATTTCACGGGAGTGGGGTTGCCCTGTAATTAGTGTGTCTGTCCATCTGTAATGTGCCAGTTGTTTGAAAAAAAAAGTAGGCACATAATGTTTTAATGGAAGGCGTGTTTGAACTCTGACATGGCTGAGTGGTCTGTGTTTAGTGGACAGGGGTATACTTTGTTTTTTAATAAAGTTTTAAGGTTTTGTTAATCGGCTTTGGGTTTGACACTCTTGAATCGGACGAGGCGTGTGATATTAATATATATGTTGCAAAGTAAAATGCAGATGTAAAGGATTAACTGGATGCCTTACTTCAAATAATTTATTAACTTTAAAACTTTCGCGTTTCATAATTAAAAAACAATATATGATGGGAATTTACCATGGTCGTTGCAACACGGCTGGAGCGTCGGATGATATTGGTAAATAAATAATCGAAATCATCGCGTTAAATACCCGTGACATATTGTTTTTCAAAAAAAAATATTGCTCATTTAAATGGTACTATTGGTATTTATACCAATTAACAAATCCTGTTCTCCTATCCATGATTTCAAAAACATTTGTGTATTTTTAAATAAAGATTTAAAATGCAATTAAGAAATCGTATTTTCCTGTCCATGATTTCAATAACATTTGTGTATTTTTAAATAAAGATTTAAAATGCAATTAACAAATCGTGTTTTCCTATCCATGATTTCAAAAAAAATTGTGTATTTTTAAATAAAGATTTAAAATCAAACTAGATAGACTTACATATAGATTTAAGGTAAGACAAAATTATTAGTAACTAAATTGACGATAGACTTAAATTATTGTTTAATTCAAATGACTGTAATTTTTTGCCAGCCACAATCTGTTAAACTTGAAATTTAATCTGACTGTAAATGTTAAAAAATTCTGAAGTTGTTTTTATTGTAAGGTAACTCATAGGTATCCTCCATCCCGACAGCTTTCACGAAAACATGACTAACGCTTACAATTACCTACATCTATATGACTGACCATCGCTCATCTTATAGTTTTACCACTTCAGATTAGTCATATGACAGGTAAGACTGGCTAGAACTTTTTGCGCATCCTTTCATAATCATTATTTTAGTCACTCTATATTCAAATGATTAATTTTACTAAGCTTTTACCATCAGGTGAGGTGTTGGTGAAACGCGAGCCTATTAATAAAATAAAATAAAAACAAAGAAAACTGTTTGAGCTTCAGTGCGGGTTTGTGGAAGTCATGCCTATATATTTTGAGTTCAGTATTTAACAGTTTTTGGAACGGAGTTCCTTAGCGCACGTTATAGTTCTGATTTGTTTGCGGATTGAGGGGTTAGACCGAAAAAAGTGTAATAATGAATAAAAACGACATCAAAAATCGACATCTTTTTGCAGTGATTTTTGAGACACTTCCCGTTTACCTAGGAAACTAAAACCTTTTTCAATCGATTCAACTTGCTGGCAATTTTGAGAATATGCAAAAGTTATCATAATTTTAATGTTTAAATACCCGTTTTATTAATATAAATAATCATTATTGCGTGATAAATTCTGCGGGGCACAGCGTGCTGCATGCAGGAAAATACAAGGCGAAGATCCACACAAAAGGAAGACCCCGAGGAGAGAGCCGGGGGAGCACGAAGAAACCGAAGACGTGCGAGCGCGCGCGCACTTGTTCCTTCTATAGTGTGTAAGTGAGAGAACATGATAAGCACCGCCATTTTAGATTCGTTTCTTTAATGAGCCGGGTTATACTGTATGTTTCTAGTACTAAAGGAACTCCGTTCCAACCGGGTCTCAATAAGACACCTCTCTCTTTCATTTATTACAAGCTGCACAGTATAAAGAACAAACCCGTATACGAATAAAGAAGAACAAGAAGAAGATAGAAGACCTAGCAGTACAGGTAAGTCGTGATCGCTACCATAGCACCACTATAGCACATACTAAAAAAGCGATCAAAAACAAAAATATAACTACAAAAATGCACCATTGCACACACCACGCGTTATCTCCATAAATCACTTCATATTAGCACTATCATTACAGTATTATACTGATCATTATCTAAATCGCTGTGCAATTATCGCGTTAGCGTGTCACAACTAATATGTTAAAACGCTGCATCCCATTAATATAACCGCTATGTAAATATTGAATGGGATTTCATTTGTTGCGTTATTTTGATGTAGCTGCTGTTTTTGTGGACGGATTTCGTGTGTTTGGCCTTGTTTTTGATAACGTGATTTTTTTTATGTCAACCAGCTGCTTTACAGTTTGGCAGATTTTATTAATCTTACAGTGTAAACTGTGTTAACTTTTTAGCTATGTCCAGCAGTGGACGTTTTTTGGGTGGAATGATGATGATGATAGTACAAATTGATTTTGAATAAATAGATTAAATATATATATATATATATTATATAACCTATACGAAATATAATAAACTAATAACACTTTTGTATTCCCCGAAGAATTAGACAGAGGTAAGCCTCATTTTGGGAGTTCTTTATCTTTAAGTTCCATACCATGTGCAATGTATTATTTATATAATAAGAATTGCTTGCTGTACTAACAATATGCACCAAAGCGTACAGCAAGCCAGCATTATAAAACACTTATGAACTAAAAAACTTTACACAATCATTCAACATGGATTTAGCATTGTATATAAATATGTCGACGAGAAGTTTTTAATTATTTTGTATGTCTTTTGCAATAAAAAATCGCTTGTCCACCACATGTCAGCAACGCATTTTTATATATTTCGGCCACACAGTGCACAGGGGCGACGAGAATTTGTAAAGACTGATTGTGGTTGGGAACACCGAAGGCAAAAGATCGCGCGGTCGTTCACCAACAAGATGGACCGATCTAGAGAACGAGTTGTCCAATTTCTATACGGTCGTAAGGGACGCGCTGGACAGAAACCAGTGGAGGCAGATTATCCGCTCCAGATGTAACACTGATGCTGACCACGATCCTCAGACATGAGGGACCGACAAAGAGAGAGATGTCTTTTGCAATCGAGTGGGGAGACATCCAGAATCTGGGGTTCTACTAAGAAACCCTTAGGGTTCTGTCAGTACCTACCATAGAATCCCTATTTATAGACTTACAATGATTGTCTGTGCGCTGAGGTGTCAGCTGCACATACATCTGCTGGGATACGAGGTAGCTTTTCAAATCGCAAAAATTCTCGGAATAGTGAGGTCGTTCCGCCTTTGAAACCCCAGAAAGAGTGCAAAGGACGTCTTAGTGCGGACAATTGATGCCATACAACACACTGCTACACACAAGACTTTTTGACCTTAAAAGGGAGGCAGTTGGTTTTTACACGAAATATCTGCCACTGTCCCTCTATCTAAAACCTTTTTAAAGCTTTATTGTATTCTTAAACATTTATCACTAGTCTATTTATCACTATTATGGTTTCCTTGGTGCACAAGACCGACCAAATACTTGATTGATTACTTTTGATCCTTTCCTTTTATTTCATCCGTACATCAACCAGGAAACATCAATTAATTCTTACCTCCACATTATTATATACGAAAGGAACCGAAACATGGCCAAAACTCTATGGGCCCAGTTCACAGCCATTTTAGCCCGAAACACATCATTTAATTTGCTCCTAATTAACGTAGGCCCACCAATATTACGGGCCCTGCTAATGTGTGCATTGAACGAACCTTTAAATTTGCTGCCTGATATAATATAGATACGGCATCGCAAACAGATTCTAATTAGCTATGTTTTATAGCATAATAATTAGGATGTGGTTTTCTTCCTAAACAATAATGTGTGGATTTTGCAAGTTCAGATAAAATAACATATATTATCTTAGCCTTTAATATTAATAAAAATATTAGCTCTTGAGTTACGAATATGGATATAAATATTAATTCAAGTTAGCTTACTTTATTTTCTCCATTATTATTTTATCCGGTTTTCCACCTATTCTTATGCATATGCTGTGGTCTTCTATAATTAAAGGACCACACGTACAAGAACCCATGTATCACTGGTGCTGCTATTGTACCTGTGTATCCTTTATTGGAGATCTAAATAAATAAATACCCAACAAAACTACTACAAAAAAAATTGTAATCAGAAATTTACAACTCGTAAAATTGTTTTATGTAGCAATTTATAAAATTAATGCTATGACTCGTTTACATTTAATTAAGAAGCTCCAGGATCAAGCATTAGTGTCACTGATTGGCGATAAATACTATCATGACACTTCAATCTTTGTTCTACCTGCCAAGACTGTAGTCTGCCAATATGTCACCTATTGGCACGAAAGTGTCCCTTTCAATCAATCAGCTTTTACATTCCTTGTTTTGGTGTTAGATCCGTAAATACCACTAAATGTGCAATGTGCTCTTATTAAAATGTGGTCTGTTCTGTACGAAGTATTTCATACAAGTATTGGCAGCCATTTTCTATTATATTATTTCAATGTATTCTAACCTACCTAATACCTATTAATATTAAGGATTGATAGATGTCACATGTCTTCGAATTTTTGTCTGAGGACTTTTCCTCACGATGTTTTCCTTCACCATTTTGAGAGCAGTGGTGGTGTAATAAATTAAGTACACAAAGTTAATTTGACACACAATAAATTACACACATTGATAGTTAGCCCGTAAATTTTCAGCCAATATTTCTTTTTGGGGTTTATAAATAAGAATTCGTTAATAACTTCCGTGTAATTTCAATACACAGCTCTGAGAATATTTCTCTGCGCTTAATGTCCAGCACATGCCTTATCCAAGCATCGACCATGATCTGTGTATGGCTAACATTATTGAGCGGCGGAACATTATCGGACTAACCGAGTTAATTACCACGCAGATTGATATGTCCTCACAGGCTGCTGTTTGCAGTGGTCGCCCGATAATACAACCTACATGACAGTAGGTAGGTGGAAGGGCTAGTTGCTTTGAAGGTGGGCTAAGGCTGGTTTTACATTGTCATTCTTACATATAACGCTTCGCTTTATACATATTTGGTCTCGCGCGGGATTTTTATTTATTACTAGCACTTCGCTCGCGACTTTGTCCGCGTGATCCATGTTTTATCCTACAGAAGATGACTTTTTAGTTTCACCCCCTTAAAGGTTGAATTGCCAAAAATCCCTTCTTAGCGGTAACCTACATTATTAAAAGAAGACCTGTAAAGTTAAATTCATCAAAAATCTTTAAAGCTTCCTAAATCGTCTTTTAGGAGTAGTTTTGAAAAACTAATATTGAAAACCTTTACTATTTACTTAGTTAAGTGTTCAGCCCAATAAATTTAGTAGACCGATGGCCGATTTAGTCGGTTGGATAGAGTTTAAACTCTTTGCGCACATACCCAATACGGCTGCAGGTCTACTTGTATATAATCGTTAAAATAAGCTTTTAGTAGCAATGACACTAATTATTTTACAATACTCAGATAAACTTTTCGTCTTACAGCATGAAAATCAAAATCGGATAACAAATAGTTATAAATATCCTATCGCTAACGTTTTAAAGATCAAATTTGCGTATTTGTATTATTATTGTATTTTTTCATCGAGTAGCGCTTTTTTCGTTCATAAAGTTATACAAATTAAATAATCCTTAATGTTACAGGCGGAGGGTTCAAATTCGTTCTTTTCTAGGGTGGTTCAGGTAACAGCTATTACCGACTTTACTACCAAGATTTGTATGAAATATTAATGCGAAAAATGCCATTTTTGGCGCTACTATCTGGCCAAAGTTTCGACTAAAGTGGTGCAGGCTATTGTTATTAAATCTTGGATATGATCATTACTGTTGTCGTCGGTGCATACAAAATAGGTCGGTGTTCCGGATCCGGACCACGGTCCGCCATATGGTAACCCCTGGACTAGACCAACGAGGCAGTAGACGGACTAGCTCCTTTGAAGTTCGTGAACTAAGCCTGGTATTACATTGTCATTCTTATCGTATGTCCTTTCTGAAGGCTTATAAACGTATGTATTCTTATGAGAAAATAAAGAATACTATTAACCTCATGTATGAACATGTGCTACCAGGGTGATCCAGGGTTACCCACATAGCCCGAAGAATTGCCAAACTTAAGTGGAAGTGGGCAGGGCACTTTGATAGCAGATCGGATGGCCGATGGGGCAGAAAAACGACACTTGGGGGAAGCCTATGTCCAGCAGTGGACGTCTTTCAGCTGATATGATGATGATGAGCATGAGTAGACTACTGTACATTTCATCAGCCTAGGTTCTGAACACTTTGAAATAATGTAAGTAGTTTTTTTTTCTGCATCAAAGCCCCTGCATTATATTTTAAGTTTATTACCTATCGTGAGTAAAATGTTTTACTTATTTTACTATTTTTATGGAAATAAAAAAACACAAAACATCTTTTCTGCGAAACAGTAATACTATCTTTCGTTTATGGTTATCTCGAGTACGAAGCCGAAGCCGCGGTGGTGAGCGTAAAACACATCTGCGACGATAAGCTCGCATGGGACCGCCGGAGCCGTGACAGAAACCATGCCTGCTGCATGTTGCATGCTTGCTGCATGCTTGCTTGCATGTTACGTGCTTGCTTGCATGCTGCATGCTTACTTGCATGCTGCATGCATGGTGTATGCTTGTTTGCATGTGACTCTTGAGTCAAGAGTTGCTGCATATTTTTTTACCAAAAGCATTCCACAATATAGCCAGTTTTCCAATAATCGATTCATTAAATTAGAAAAAGTCTTTAAAAAGTTTCGCATCTCCCCAAAGGGAAAAAAGTCACTCAAGAAAAGGTTTTCTTCTGAAAAAATCTAAATAGAATTCAACCGAATTAATTAATCTCTTCAACAAGTAAAAATTAAGGTCTAATGTAGATATTTATACTTACAAAATTGATTGGCTCCAGAGGTCGACGACAAAGGGTGACCTTGATTAGAGATACTAGTATAAAATATCGATATATTGATAATATTGACATTTTTATTCGATATTAAATTATGGCTATCAAAGCAAGTATTCTGATAAAAATACTATACTATTTGATTACTCTACAATATTGAAAGTTGTGTAGTAAAAATATGAAATGGTTTTTTTTTGTTAACTAAAGTGGACTGTTTTTTCTTATGTATGATAGGCCACGTTCTACCTATGATGCAGATGATAGAAAGAAGATCACATTATTGAAGTTATATCCATAAACCAGCTTCAGGTTGAAGATTTCTTATAATATATTGCCCAAAAGATAATACAATAGTAGGTAATCTAAAGTTGTTAAAACTGTTTAGATTTTATGTTTTAATACCAAACTTATCGATATTTTCACGATTGTTACATCTCTATTCTGTCAAAGGTAACACAAATTAAGGGCGGTCAAAACTCAGGTTAATCTTTTAATACGAACCCAAATCATTCATTTTACATCAAAGCCTTGTTTGATACGGACTGCATTAAAAAAATACAAAACACCTAATTATCCCAGCCAGTAATTAAGAAAAGAAATATTTTTGCCGAATAAAAGCGCGCAATTTTACATTGAACAATAAAAATAATTCTGTCCAAGATTTTTGCACAATATGCTTTGAATTAGAGGAAAGTCGGGAACAATGTTATCTTAAGCAAAAAAGTTAAATTTGGGGAGAAAGGGCTGTGAAGGCGAGAAATTAAGCTCGTAATGAAGTTTATTATTTCCATTATTAAAGTTGAAAAGTACTATGACGCAAATGTGGAAATGTTTTTTCAGCGTGCAGTCCTTTCCAGGATACAATGCAATACAAAATCCTACGGAATCACGAAGTGTGTGAAGGAATAATTCTTTAATTAAACTTATAAATTCACTGATACACGACACGCGGCACAAATCGTTTGGTTGCAAATCCATATAAGTTTATTTTATACTAAGGTAAGATTTTTGAAAATTAATCCCCAAAGAAGATTAAATAGTGCGCAAAATTTTGTATGAAAAACCACACTCTCGGGCACAGGGCTTTTCTTTTAAAATGTATT
Source organism: Orthosia gracilis (assembly GCA_947562075.1). NCBI lineage: Eukaryota > Metazoa > Arthropoda > Insecta > Lepidoptera > Noctuidae > Orthosia > Orthosia gracilis. Next base: position 20,197,187 of record OX387271.1, on the reverse strand, counting down.
TTTTTATATTATCTAATACTTCTAAAATTCTAAATCCCTATATTATTACAGTTCACGCATCATCGCATCTAATCAAACTTAGAATGTAATAATTAAACCCTGTATACACAATATACAATACATTTCGTAAACCCAAAGTTTCGACGATGTAATGTCTAAAGTTGCGGTTCTTGGAACTTGTAACCTGCTTAGAACCGTAAAACTGAATACTACAAACTATACAACCTCAGTTATTATTGATTTTGGTACAGCTACAAAATATATTGTTACAGAAGGTCGACTCTTTACAAGAACACACACGCTTCACGTACAGCGTACAGCTAGTGCAAATGTTGTTAAGTGCATCGGTCGATGTGGCAACACTTGTGGGTGTCTTATGCCTAACATTGGATGGCTTTCGGCGGATATGGTGATGACAATGATGAAAAGTATTTTTTTTACTTGAGTTTAAAACGTCTAAAATGCTAACCTACTGAATTTAGACAAGTAGAAAAAAAAAAAAGTAGTAAGTTTGCGATGTATCTATCTCTGTCGCACTGAAAATGGATTCAGTATATCACCGATTCAGTAAATATTTTAGTGCAATGGGATATAAATATACCTTCCTAAAAGGACTGAAAAAATTCAGATGTCTTTACTAAAGGGTACGTTTGCGACCGTCTTCATTTTTGCGTGTGCTCACTTTCGCTCATTGAATGAATTGAACCTTCTGCATCCATCTATTTTGTTTGGGTTCAGGGTTCAGCGTGTGATCTTCTCGCTTAATAACATTGTTAATGTTTGATGGAATTTGATAGTTCGAACTCTGGGTTACTAAATGTCGTTGCGTTGGTATGATTATCATGTATGTGAATTTTAGCAGTATTTATACATCTATAAGTATAGCTGTCTTGAAATCGACAAATAAAGATATGCCACTTGAAAAGTCATCTAAAATCAACCGAAATATGAATAAAAAGGGTTATGACTTTTTTTTATTACCACTCAATGCTCACCACCGATGTAAGAGCCTTACAGCTGATTTATATCAGATCAAAAAAGGCAAAAAGCAAAAATACAATGAATTACAAGAAACACCAACAAACTAGAATGATGTAGGACATCACGATGTTCTATTTTGAAAAACGATTAATCTCAGAAAATTATGATAGGACACATTTACAAAACAAGATAAGACGATACACAAACTGCAGCAGCTACATCTCGCCTAACCTGCAAACATTACGTAGTAAGAACAGGAATATCCAGTTCTAGATAAGCTGGCAATCTTTCACAATTTATGCGTGATAGTAATCTAGCCATCATCCAGGGCAAAGTACTTCGTGTTTATATTATATCAGCAAGTTCCTTGTTTGTAATTATTACGTCAACAAGTTCCCATGATAAAAAATTAAACGGTTTTTAAAGCTGTACTTACATGGAACCAGTGATTCCTGTAATTGGTTCGAACACGCAAACTGACAGTTGCGGTTTGATTATTGTTTGACAAGCATTGAAAATTAGGAAAGGCTTTGTAAAATGTTAGAAATTGAGTAGATTTAGTAAACTTTTTAAAATATGAAGTATTCGTCATAAAATCTGTTTGATGTGAGTAAACAACACACAGACTCAAGAGCAGTGGTGGCCCAGTGGTAACGGTCATAGGTTCGAATCCAGGCAAGCGCTTTACTTTATGTAAATTATTTCATCACCACTGCTCCCAAAATGGTGAAGGGAAACATCGTGAGAAAAACGGCATTTCCTAGAATCAAAAATTTTAAGACCTGTGACATCCACCAACCCGCAATGGGTCCGCGTGGTGGACTCTCACAGAGTGGAGGTCTGTGTCCCAGCAGTGAGCACATTAAAAGATTGATTATGATGATGATGATGAAACAAGACACAAGTAAAGTCAAAATACTCAAAGCTAGCTCAATATTAAAGTAAGATATAATAGACCACCTTCCAAGATTTGCTCGACAGTGTACGCAATCACAACAAGAAAACCGCATTACACTTTTATAAAAATGACGCTATCACCGCGCCCGTCCCTCCGACAAGGTGTTGGGGTACAAATAATTTATCGTCTTCAAGCCACAGACAACATAAGCCGGGAGAAAAATAAGCAAACTACCCACTTAAAAAGACGTAACATTTCTTACCGAGACGGCGGTAACGAAAGCGAACCTTGTGTCAACGGTCCAAATTCAAAAATCAACCCGCTCCCTCCGACCATCGGTCTTTTTTACCCTGCAGAATCATAGTTTTCTACAAAGGGGTATAAATTTCGAGTTGAAGCGGGGGAGTCGAGTCGACCTTATTTAATTTCATAATAAATTGCAATAATTGCATTAGCGGAGCGGGGAGGAATAAATCAAGTGATACGGAAGATTTTCCTTGAAGAACACTTCTGTCGAATTATGAAATTTGTTGTGGTTAATGTTTTAAAAAGCTCTTGAAATAAATAATGGAAAATGCTTTTTTATTTTTATGTTAGAAGGGTTTACAGATTGAAATTTATGAAACCAGCTTGGTAAGTTAAAGTGCCATTTTATTTAAATAGATTCTGTCAGGATTGAATGTGCAAACTTGTCATATCTTAAAATAACCGATCCGTTGTCGTGCATTTAGATTGAGTATCTAAGTCTAAGTTCAAAAAAAATATTCACTTCGTGTCAAGAAAAGATAAGTGAAAAGTTCACCTTCACAAAAGCCTTTTCAAATGCACAAAAATAACAATGAGGCATTTAGACTAGCGAACAAATTCACTTAAGACATTTTCACGAAACAGTACTAATAAAATTAACATAAAATTCCGCAGAAGACTTCTAACCCTGTAATTACATCCATATATCTCTCCACGACGAATAACAGACTAGCATTGTTCAACCCCCCGAGAGTGTATTATCGGCCCAAAGTACCCCTGGACTTATGAAGATTCGATTAAGCCAGCGTTAGATTAAACCAACCCTGATTACGAGTGAACATGGAAAAACAATTACGGAGAATACTAAAACAATGACATACTATAAAGTTTGTCTTTGTTTTCTGTATCTTAACGTTCGCTGCGGTGGGCGGGTCTGTAAGACCAGGGGTAGCTCCAGTGCCTCGGTGGAAATATGCACGGCATTTTGAGGGTTGAACGTTTAAGCCGTTACAGCAGAATTTATAGTTTTTAGATAAAGTGTAATGGAGAATAACTTAGTTTAAATGCTGAAAAGTTTTTCTGCGATTGTATGGAGTTATGGGAATACTTATTTTTTATTACGGTTCTCTAGGTCTATGTATAGCGGTTTCAAGATATTGGCATTGCAAAATACTGAAAAGAACTCAGTGTAAAATAAAGATAGTAACTTGCTATCACTCCCTTGTAGACAATTTTCCAAGTCTTCGCTGCGATTATTTACTCAGTAGTTTTTAATCGGATCTTTTTAAATATCGTCAGAATCTAGGCTTAGCATGCATTGCGGTTTTTAGCCGTGCAGATAAAAAGAGCAAATTCTGCGACTTATGGAATTGTATGAAATTACACGCACTTGCGATCAAAAACCGCGCAGTAAAAAATCCGCAACAAATATGCGAATATTTTGAGCTCTACGAACAGGTAGAAAGAGACAAACATCGCGCGGTATTTTATCTTCAGCGCGTGTTAGTTATGATTCAGTACGCGGATAACAAATAGCGCGAATAAAATCCACGCGGCTAAAAACCGCAATGCGTGCTAAGATTAAGCAGGTTTGGTCATTTACGACAAAATACATTATTTCTAACATGTATACGTTTGCATCAGTTGTAGTCTGTGCCTATAATGCATCGTTACCCAAAGGCATAATACAAATGAAAAATTAAAATAATTTAATATCTCCCGAACATGTTTAACAACGAGTACACAATAAAACATACTGTACTGTAGCTATAAAACAAAGGATATCCAATCAACATACTCATTTTAAAAAGTAAAAGACAATAAAACTGTCAATAATTAACAAATGATGCTATGAATCATAGTGAAATAACGTTGAATATGGAGCAGATAATAAAAAAACTCCGGGTTTTTAATGAGTACAGAGTTAATGACAATAGTTGTAAAATAAAAACAGATAGTGTATTGACTACAGCGTTTTATTGAGATAAAGGCTCGTTCATACGTTTTAAGTTGATAAATGAGAGAGAGTTACTTTTTCACGAATTTTATTATTTTTGATAGATAAAATACAGTAACGAGGTTGAAAAAAAGCTTTGATAAAAATTATTCAATACATTGTTATTAAAAATGCCTTGGTAGATATTTACTAATATTTTCAAACTATAGATTATACTATTTTTTAGATTGTTATTTACCAACTCTGATTTTAATCATAATTGCCTTCGTTATTAAAACATATATATATTATTTAACATCATAGAGAGTTGAGTGCAATAATATGTCGACTAGAGTGAAAATTTTTATTAGAAGAAAAATTATATTTTCATGCAAAAATAAATCTGAGTAACTATTAAAATAATGATGAAGTAAAATACACCAAAGCTGTCTAAACGCAACACTAACCCATTGTTTAGTTCCTAACATTAAATAACAGAGCAGTGAAACATTGACCGGCGAGCGTTAAAATTATGAGTTATGGATATCAGCTTTCAACAAGTAAACATTCCACTCTACTCGCCCGTACGACTAGCCCCATGTAGATACAAACTTTGTTTTTAATTTTGAATATTTATTTTGACGTTAAGAATGTTTATGCCGATAGAAAAAAAAAACGATTGAATCGATGTTTAATACAAAATGATGAGATCACTTCACTTTCTTATACAGACTGAAGTTGACAGAATTTATAATAAGATGTCATTTTAAATCTAATACCTTTTAACTAGCAATTCTTGTATATATATATATTTAATCTGAATCTCGGAAACGGCTCCAAAGATTTTCATGAAATTAGTATGCCGCGGGTTTCGGGGGAGATAAATCGATCTAGCCAGGTTTCATTTTTAGAAAACGTCGTTTTCTCTATTTTCATCCGAGCAGAGCTCGGTCGCCCTTGTACTTATAGTAAAATAAACAATGTTAAAATCCTACTAACTGAAAATCAGCGCTGGGTTTCTGACGCCCAGCAAATGCTGAGTTGGTAACCCTTTCGGTATGGGCACGCCCGGCAAATTAATTCTTAAACCTTGTTTGTACTTTTTTTTATCATTCTTCTCTGTTGCTTTGTGATTGTTGTTGTTATGTTATGTCTATGTCGAATAAATATTTTCTATTCTATTCTATTCTATTCTTTTTATTCCTAATAAATTGTGATTCATACCTTCTTAATAATAGACACAGAATAAAGTTATACCAAGTTTAAACCTATGAAAATGTTTGATTATTCCTGTGTTATACCTGGTATAACTTTATTTCGTGTTCATTAGTAAGATAATGCAAATCCCCTGGACTGCCTATCGCACCAATGATTCTATCCTCCGGGAAGCCACATCACATTGCCAGGAAGCACGGACACAATCTCGAACAGCTGATGGTTACTGGCAAGATCGAAGGAAAACATCCGAGAGGTCGAAGTCCAATCAGAAGGTCAGACCCAGTCCGCACATTGTTAAATACCAAGCTGCACGATGTTCTCCACGACGCCAAAGACAGAAGCAGATGGCGCAAATTGGTAAAGGAGAAGTTGTTTCCACGAAGAACAGGGAATCACGACCCTCAGTAATGAGGAACACTATGCGAGGAGGAGGATTATTAAGAGGGATAGACTTTAAGTAAACAGTATGAATAGACGCCTGCCCCCCTAGCCGATTTACAAAAGTTTCGTATCGAATCTCTTTCTAAAATCGTTAACGCCTTCTATTTCAATCTCAGCACGAGACTTAAGATTCAGATGTGTCATTCCCATACATTGATTAATTTTCTACTAGTATTATCGATTGTAGATTGTCAACTTGGCTACAGTGCCTGGCTTCTAGAAAAAGTTAAATTATATCAGTCACAAAGATTGCAAAGTTCAAAATATTTGTAATTGACCGTGTGACTTTTTGGTAGCGATTGTTAATCTCATACATTTTTGATACTCACTATCGCCGGCAGAATATCACTTTGTCTAGCCATAGAAATGCAAATCGCAGCGAAATCCGGCCCGCAACGCAAGACGTCAAATGACGTTCCCTAGTCAGTGCAAGTCAATTGTCACGTAGCCCCCTGTACATTGTGCTTAACAAAATGTTAGTTAAACGAGCAAACAGTACACTGCCTATAAAGCGAGTTCAATAACTGGCCGCCCGTTACACCGTCGTGAATGGCCGGGCGTCGTGCATCAACTGAATACTGCGGCGCATACTAATCCGCCTTCGAACTATGCTACAATGAGTGTAGTGGTTGCTGGAAGTGCCTACGCTTCGATTTGTAGATATTGCGTACGTTATCTACTATAACTTCTTCGGTGTGACTTTATCACTCGGAAAGACGCGCTTTTCATAAATATTCTTTTTTGGTTTGGGTTTGCTCTTGACTCTTGTCTTTCATAAGTGACAGAGACAAAGTCGACCATGGAGTGAGCTTTACCAGAAGAAGTCTATTTACTCTAACTTTGAAGATATACGGATTAAATGCGTTTGGAAACACAGACGCAGGCAGTGAGTTCCAATCTTTTGTTGTGCGCATTATGAAGGATATCTGGAAGCGCTATTTTTTTAAGAGACAGCTCCTAACCTCGATCTCGCTTGATGGAATGCGATGGATGTGTTCTACAATGGAACGATTGAGCTAGGCCGATGTAAGCTGTCAATCATAGAATTAAAAAAATGAATTGTTTTATTGTGACAAATAGGTATTTTAACTATTGCTTCTTCTTATGGTTATACTAGTCGATCATTCTTCCATACAAACGTAGTCTGGCGATTACTCCACTGTTTAACAATGTACGTTCAAAATAAAAAAAATATATCAATTTGTGTCATCATTATCTAGCCCTGTATGGAAAAAAAAAGTAAAAAAAAAAAAAAATTGAAAGTTATGAGCGTTGAAAGTTCCATATTTCAACACTAATTTTAACGCATCTTTGGGCGGAAATAAATACCATAAGAAGGAGGAAAAGTGCAAAACGGCCCCCATACAGGGATAGATTGGTAATTCAACAATGCAAATAATTTTATTTTGAAAATATACATTTAGTCGTTTTTTCATGATATCTGGACTCCCAAAGGTCTGTTTATAAAATTTCGCGAGCTTGTTTTCGTTCTAAATCATCATCCATTTAGATACAAACTTGCAAAAGTGCTAATTCGTTAACGAACTAGCTTCTTTCTGCTCATCACAGCATCTATCTCTTTCGCACGTGTTGTCGGATTAGATAGCATTCATTTTCAACCTCGCGCACAAAATAGTTCGTGCCTTCGACTAGGGGAATCTTAATACCCAAATATATAATTACTAGCTTCTGTCAGCGGCTTCGCCCACGTAACTGTCGAAAATTATCACGAGGGAACATACTCCCGAGATAAAAAGTGTTCTAAGTGTTATTCCTGAATATAATCTATCTCTGTGCCAAATTTCATCCAGATCCATCCAGCCGTTTGAGCTTGAAGAAGTTACAAAGATACAAACACACATACACATTCACAGACTTACACCTTTATAATATTAGTGTTATATATGTGACTCGTTCCTACTTACCTAAATGAAATGCTAAATCATTTTCGAAACATTAGCTCATTTTATTTTATGACAATTTATATAGAACACTTTTGACCAGCTCTTTATTCTATAAAAAATTAACTATTGTTTCTGACATAATGTCTTCGCCACATCCAGTCCAAAATAATCAACGCCACGTATAAAAAGATCGTATGTTCCAACCATTGTTCTTGTAACTTGATAATCGATTTATCGGAAAATATCTTCGTCAGTGGGCGTCCTCACTCGATACCTATCAATGGCATATCAGCGGGTTCCTTTGATTCCTAAGAAATCGAAATTGTTAATGTTTGTGTGTAAAGGCGATCGTTCACTGTTGGGAAAGAAAGTTCTGGTATTGTTTGGTTTTGTAGATGGTTAGCTACGTATCTTATGTTGATAAAGGTTCATACATATTGTGAGTAAAATTTAAAATCTTTTGCTTTAGAGAAAGTAACTTTATATCAGTGATAACAACAGTCTATAAGTAAAGTTTAAAAACCTCCGACACAAATACTAATTTATCTTAATAATTTATCTAGTAAACACGCTTCGATAGACAATCCATCGAAAAATGTAATTATAACACGATATCTTGCAGGGCACATAGCTCGTAGAACGGATGGCCGATGGGGCAGAAAGGTTCTGGAGTAGCGACCGCGAACCGGAAGACGTTGCGTTGGAAGGCCTTCCACCAGGTGGACCGATGACCTGGTGAAGGTTGCGGGGATCCGCCGGATGCGAGACGCACGGGACCAATCAATGAGGAGACGCTTGGGGGAGGCCTATGTCTAGCTGTGGACGTCTTTCGGCTGATATGATGAACTTGCGGAAATACCCCGATTTAAATTATTCAAAATCGGTTCATCCGTTTAGGAGCTATGATGCCACAGACAGATACACAAATACACCGATACACACGTCAAACTTATAACACCCGTCTTTTTCCGTTGGGGTTTAAAAATTTATGAGATTGAAGACATGCGCTGCCGAAATGTTACATGAGATACATTTGACATTTTAACTATCCCTATCGCCTATACAATGACACTTTGTATAGAACCTATGGTCTAAAACATTTTAGATATTTGATAATCGTTACCACTGTTTTCTGGTGTAGGATTGTACAAATGCCTTTTATTATTTTTACTCGACAGCCGAAGGAGGCTAATGTGTTTTTCAGTCTATGTATGTATGTATGTTTGTCTGTTCCTATCTGGCGTCCTAGAGATCAAACGCGTTGGCCGATTTTGATGATTCTTACGTCAATCGATTTGTCATAACCATGCTAGTGTCACTGGCTAAAAATTGGCGGATTTTTGGAGCTTTTTCATATTGTAGGGGCCCATTTTTTTTCTTCCAAACCCTTCGTGTGGTGTATCAAATTAGAGGTGATTTCAAAAATTTATAATACTTATATGTTTAGATGTACCTTACTCGAAAAAAAAGTTAAAAAGAAGCGAACTAAAAAGACTTAAACAATAGGAAAATCGTGCTGTTCAGTCGGAGGATACATCTGGTTTTGGTCAGCCAGCTCGCGAATATTTATCCTCCGACTGCACAGCATGATTTTCTTCTTATTAACGTCTTTTTAGTTCGCTTCTTAAGCAGTCGGATTTCTTTTTTAATACCCGTTAGATCCATGAGATAGTTTCACGTAACTCAGGCCTTTGACTAAAATTATAAGTGATATTTAGCTTTTAAATACTGTTGATTATTAACAAAATATCAGAGTCAGAAACCAAGTCAACTACTACATAGTCAATGAATACATATAATAAATCTGTAGAATAGTCGTTTTTGTACATCGAAAATATTGCCAAAAATATAGCCGGGGTATTAAAGGATAACCAACAGAACCCATTTGCAGAATTTTTGGATTTCTTTTTCACTTTGTCGGTTGGCCTGTTAATCTATTTGTCTGTTTATTTGTGCACGCATAACGTGAAATGTACTAATACAAAAAAAAAAAAATTATAAGTCATTTTTTGAAATGGCAGTGTTTTAAGATTCTCCGCGAAAGAATGGTGAAAACAAAATGGTAGGTACTACCTACCATTTTCCTCCATCTTACCTACCTACTAGGTAGGTAAGCAGGGTAGGCAGGACAGTAAGTATGGTAAGGTTGACGGGAGCGAAGCCGCGGGCACAGCTAGTTAATTATATAATTAGAAATGCTCGTATGATTCAGGTTTTGAATTTCATTTAAAATCCAATAAAATCTAGGTTCAAGTCTTTCATTTCAAATAAATATAGCATTTTCAACGAGATTTTAATTACAATTCGCCAAACAATATAGTCGTCAATAACTTAACATTTCGCCTAGAAACTTAGTTAAGTAAATGTAGTTTTAAAGTTATTAATAGAGAAATTCGGCCAAGAGTTAAGTAACAGGGGTACGACGTATATAAATACACCTACGCGTTTGAATTATAAGTTTTGCAACAAATATCGTTTCGCTTCGAGATTGTGAAATTAAGTTATATAAAATATTTTATCCTTTTCGACCTAAACAAACAGTTTAAAATTGTATATATTTTAGCTTCAAAATAAATAAAAACAGAAACTGTAATTTGCGTTATTAGTAACTTTTAACAAGAAGAACAAGGTCAAAATGAGTATCTTAGACTCATCCCAAACACAGTGCCAATAAAGAGCACCTCCGCAGGATATGCCTCACCTTTTTTCCCTTCATGCTCAACAACATCACCTTCTAAGATATAAACATGGCAAGTAACAGAGCTGTCCAGATGGAAATTTAAAAAGAAGGAGTTACTAATGAGATGAGCATCATTTTGATCAAAATAACAATAAACTTGTACTTTTTGTCCAGCTAGTCAACGACAACAGTCATTTTCTCGTTTCCTTTAGCAAGTTAATCCCACTCAGTCCCACTAAACAATCGTTTAATACGAACCTGTTACCCATTTGATGTTTCAGTATAAAATAAACTAAATATAGCGACGAGTAAATGACAATTATATTCATGACACGATTTAGAGCTTGTATGACTAGTAAGCGGTGCTAAAACATTTAAATGAACGATTTATATTCTAGGTGTATTGCGAATTATTCATTAAAGTAAGGTCTATAACACGCACAAATTATACGTGATGAATTTTATCTATCCGGGCCGCATGTCTTTGCAGATTAATGTTGATTATCAAGAATTTGTAATCTTCATCATCTGTTAAAAGATTCTTGTCACTAAGTTTACCAACAAAGATTAAACGACTTTTTAAAACTGTGTTTTCATTGGTTAGTGAGTTGAGCGTGAGCGTGAGTGTTAACATAAATTTTCGGAGTCTACAGGCAATTTTGAAAAAAAAAACCTATTTGCTACCATGTTTTTCTATTTGTGTTGCAACTATTATATGTCTAACACAGGACTATGATAGGCTGTGTTGTTTTATTGATATACTTCATGGAATTCATAAGTAGGACTCCTTACAAGTTTCACATTCAAGTTTCATATCCAAAGATTTTATGGGAACAGACATTACACAGCATATTTTTTTAAGCATCTGCAATCACAACAGCTTCGGCAATGATCATTTATTTATATTTCATTATCCGCCATTTCATTGCCTTCAGCTCCTAACTTATACCACCCATCTTTCCCCGAACTACAGTCATCCGAACAAAATTAGCACACACTTGAGGGGCTGCCTAAGAAACTGCCTTTAACTCAATGTTTACGCAAACAAGAGTTTCTTTTACTTTGCATCTACAACCCTTTATTAAACATTTATATTCACGCCTCTGTTAAAGGGTGAAGGGTAGATGCCCCCAGCTGTTTTCTTGAGTACGTTAATGAATTTAGATGATTCAAGTGCTGAGATGACTTCAATTGTAGCTTTAAGAGTCAGTGTATCTTCAAGCAGGGAAAGAAAACTCAAGGGAGGTACTGAAGACAGTTGAAATTACATTCCTCGTAAACATAAAAACAAGACTAAAATGTCTATAGAAGATCCCTCCTGAGTGAGGGGATCCAACCGCTCTTTAGTTGTCAAAATAGAAAAAGGTTTTCAGACTAGAGGCTAGATTACGCTATTATTATATTATCTACTAGCTTTTATCTGCGGCTTCACTCGCAGTGAAGCCACTTTTTTATAAAAAGTATCCTATGTTACTTCTAATACCTCCAAAAACATATGTACAAAGTTTCATGATGACCGGTTCAGTAGGTTTTGCGTGAAAGCGTAACAAACAAACTTACATTCACATTTATAATATTAGTAAGGATGACTCGACACGATCACACGATAACAATATTGTTTTTTTATTTATTTGGTATTGCTTCCAAATAAATAAAAATATAAATAATAGACATTTATTCGCAGAACAATGAAACTATTACACTTTGAGGTTATGCAAATAAATTATGCGCCTGCGATGACAGTCGATAAACGTATATTTTTGTTAATTTTATTGTTTTTTTCCATGTCTCTTTATAAAATTTTCATCTTTACCAGCTTGTAACTTGCAACTGTTGTGAAGTACATAAGTTGCGTCATCCCGTATCGTTTACCAAGCGTGGTGAATATGGAAATTTCTCCTTTGCTAGTTCACTGTACCGGTCATTGGAAGGCTTACGTTTACTGGAGTATGTTTTCGGGTTGATATTTTGAAAGGGGGCGAATACCGACATGAAGGCTGATAGATAGATACAATATGTCTGCATCCAAATAATAACGGGTAATATAAATACAAGTTTAATTAACTTCGTTTTTACCGTGAATTTGAGATTCTCTTTTTTGGCCTGTAAATAATAAAACCGGACAAACTGTGGGCTAAAGTAGCCCAGAAGTCCACAAAAGAGATGAAATAGACGGCTATCAGTGAATTGCAAGGAGTAAGTGCGGGCTGTTGAAAAGTGGAAGGAGAGGAGGGACGCCTTAGTCCAAGAGAATAGGCTAGAAAAAAGATTATAATACTAATAACGCCAGAAACCAACACTAAGCGATTTTGTGTCTTAAGTCCTTCAAAAATCCTGATTGCTAAAGTAGTTGGAGATCAAACTCTGATTATCGACTACTTTAGCAAACAACACATCTTGATCAGTGATTCCTGTCATCCTGAAATACATGTAATACTCATTGCATGTGGTTTTAAACCCTTTAATATTACAGTCAAGTATTTTCCGAGAACGTTTGCCATGTAAAGGAGATGTCTCGAGCATTCAATGCAAATTCGCGATGACACATTGAGACATTCAATATCTTGATCGAGATTTCATAAACAACTTAATTTTACGGTTGACTGACTGAATTCGGTCGACATGTTTTTTCGACGGTGGGAAAATAAAATCGTTTGGCATAATACTTTATTATACCGTTGTTGTCTCTTTGTTGGCTTTAAAAAAAAATCTTATTGTGAACGACTAAGCTTAATACTTTCATTATTAATTCCTCGTCTTATTAGATTTTAATCACTATAATAACGGGCGTAATCAGGTGACATCAAGGTAGGCCCAGACACAGATGACGGTATGAGCTAGTATCCTTTGCCCGGTAGTGAAAATCCGGGGTAATTATAACCGGCTTCATATCCTCCTTTAAAACAATCTAAACAACCAGTAGCTAAGCTAAGTCATAATATGTTTGATAGCCTTTTGTGACAAGATTGTGTCAATAACGTAATAAACGATATGAATGGACGATACAAGTGATGCAGCACACTCTTGGACAAACAAACCATCCGTGAGTGCGATAATATCCATTACAAGCCTTCACTGTTGACGAATGATCATATTAGAACCGAACAATGTACACACATGAATCAACACAACAGTAGAATGGATACCAAAAACTCTATGATGAAGCAACAAGGTTGAAAATCGCTTGGCTAAATCATTATTGAAGAAGACACAAAGTTTGTCTTCGTGAATGATCAAAATGAACTATGAAGTTGTAAAATGGTACCGAGCAGAGATGTATAACAATGTATGTGAGATAACGCATAACATGCGTTTACGTGGGATGCGCACGATCGGATAATAGTTTTTTGTTTGCATGTCGCAGTCGATAATCGGAATCGGATGAATTGTTAGTTGTCATGCTTTGTGTTGATGCTTTGTAGCTTTTTGTGAGCATCGATTTAGTTTTGAATAAATATCTCTGTTAACATCTGTTTGGTAATTTTAACTTAATGTCGATATTATTTTTTTGATTTTGAATTCGATTGTTTCAAGGGCATCATATAACCTAGTAGGTAAATGGATTTTGGAGTTCAGACAGGAAGTAAAAAACTTCTATTCAGCTGCATTCACTTCTAGAATAGAGATATTTTGTTGGCAGATGATGATGATAGAATCCATTACTCTCCAACAAAGAAACGGATGTATTTTTGCAGTATTAATAGGTACAGTTTCTTATATATCTACATCGAAAAACCGGTACTCAAACGAATAAAATAGATCAAAATCGTTGAAATAAAAATCCAAAGCCACGAATGTAAACTGAGAAGTAATAAAACCTACATCCAAATTTTACGACTGATCTAATATCCTGAGAGAGGACAAGTCACTTGATAAAACTCCTGATAGCTAGAACTAACTACGGCATTGTCTATCGGACTTTCAATCGGACGTGGGTGTCCGGTATCGGATTTTATTTTATGTTTGTTTTGAAGGATCAATAGATTTTTTTTCGACCATTTTAGCGAAACTGCGTGTCACATCAACACATTGTATTCTGCGAAAAATCATTTGCAAGATGTTTTTGGTTTGAAACAAAAATAACGGTCCAAACATTCCACGAATGTATAATAATAACATTCTTTCAAAATGTATGCCTAGATAATGACATTCTTTCAAAATGTATGTAATTGACATGAGTTACCAAAATGACACGTTGTCAATCCCAATCTTTTAAGAGGTTTGACAATTTTATCATCGATGGAATAACATTTTGTCTTACCATCATAATATAAAGTCTGTGTTTCTCGGCAGCTACAATCTAGGGGTCTTTAAGTCAAGAGTGAATAAGTTTTTTTCTAGGCAAGCGTGCTTCACCGACGACTACATCATCGCTTACCATCAGGTGAGACAGTGTTCAAGCGCGAGCCTAAAGAATACAAAAAAGAAATACAATATACTTTGAATAAAAGACTATTTTAAAAGTATTTCTAGTTAATACTACATTGGCCCGATATTTTGATTCGAAGTTTATAAAAGAATGGTAGTTTTATAAAAAGTCTGCCAGTTTGAATTGACCGCCACACTGTATATCGGACACAACGTGGGACATGGGTGTCCGGTGTCAAACTCTTATTTTTGTTAGTGCGGTGCCATCAATGTCTTGTTTTGTTTCCATCCAACTTTTAGGTAAAACACAATGACAGAAATACAACACTGACTATTGAGACGTTATTCATCCAATTTAAATGTGTGAATAGTTAAGATTTCGAATGATAGGGTGATGGTTGACAGCAGAGAAAGGAAGAAGAAAACGTATAGCGCTGAGCCTAAGTAATAAGGGCAGGAAAACGATAATTATTAGCTAGTATGGCTTTCAAGGAGAAATCTGGAAGTGAGAATCAAAATAACTATATAGTACAATAATTATGAAAAACTTGAATGTATTTGACCTCAATGATCTCGTAAAGAGTTAACTAAGGCGCACTGTCATCTCGACAAAAACCAAAAATAAACTAACTCTAAGCCCCGTTACTAAGTACATTCAAATTATAATCGGATAAAAGCAACATCCTTACATTAACAAGTATTATAAAAAGATAAAGAGTATGCTAAGCTGTGCGCGTTAGAAAAAATAATAAAGTGACTTGTCCCGCTATTCTCTCGCACCTTACAACTCATGATAGACTAAACGAGAATTGATCACCAAATTAAATAGAAACATCACCTGTTTTGTATAGGTCCGCGGGGGCGGCATGGGAACGGGGTAATAAGTCGGATACAACGAAAAAAGGATTATGTTTGTACATGTTTTCGTGCGACAATAAGATGAGATTGTTTTTATTGAGTACGGTATTTGAGGAAACTATGTTTACAATACTAAAGACACATTACTAAAGAAAACTGCAACTTATTGAAATATGATAACCTGTAGACCCAATCTTTACAACACATGATCAAGCAAATATAGCTTTAGAATAGATGCAAGCTCTGATGGCATACCTAGATACTGTGGCATATCTAGATCATTAGGATAATGCAAAACATCGTACTAGAATCCATCAAGATGAAATTACATATTACCCGACCACCCAGCCATAACAGCAGTTAAAGACTCGTGCAGACAACCAGACAGAACGGTTATTTGTACGCAAAACGTCAGTTTAATTGCCTCGATCGTGACCATCTAACGGCAATGTGCGACCGAAAATCAGTCGTGAGCTCATACCCTAACATCATCACAGTATCCATCGATAAGATGCCACTTTTAGACAGGACATATCATCATCATCATCATCATCAGCCTATTAATGTTCCCACTGCTGGGACACAGGCCTCCTCTCTGTGAGAGGGAATGGGCCATAATCCACCACGCGGGCCCAGTGCGGGTTGGTGGATGTCACATATCTTCGAATTTTTGGTTCTTAGACATGCCGGTTTCCTCACGATGTTTTCCTTCACCGTTTTGAGAGCAGTGGTGATGAAATAATTTACACAAAGTAAAGCGCCTGCATGGGCTCGAACCCACGACCTACAACTTGTAAGTCGCAGCCAATACCACTGGGCCACCACTGCTCTCACAGGACATATATAATCAACTCAATTTAACTTCAGCTACGTCATCATCAAACAAATTGCGAGAAGCCTCTTTGATCTGCCGCACTTTGATTTTGTTCTGTCCGTGGCAGAAATTGTATTGCGTATCTGGTTTTATTGGAGGAAAGGTATCTGACGGATTATTTTTATGGAAAAATATTTATTTAGAAAAATAAGGTAAAAATAAACCAATAAATCTTAATTCATCGTTAAAGCAAAGGGATTACAGCTTCTGGAGAATCGGTGGCATAATTTTTCATATGCCCCAGTAGCGTGTAACTTCAATTACTAATCATTTTGTCAGTTATGTTCAATATTTTAGAATCCTGATCATCACAATCTGCAAGCACCTTCTTCTATATATGCCCTTTTCGTTTGTACTCCGAATTCGTGATTCCTGTCTACACTTCTGTAATTATTAAGTAATTATTTCCGTTTTAATCTAAGTGCAAGTTTAGTACCGTCGGTGGCTTCCTAAGCAATTGCTCACAGCCCAAGTTCACAGTTTAGTTTCTCTGTCCCGGTACCCCCAGGTCAACTTGTATAAGACGTAGTTTCCAAGGTTGGTAACTTACGGAATAAGGGCAAACTTGTTACTTCATATCGCTGATTGATAACTATGTGGAAAGTAATAATTTTGTTGTAGGTAGTGTATGATAGAAGAAGAAATTTTGCACTTATCCTAAGTAACGTGGGACAAGGGCGGAAAATGATGACGATGATGATAAAAAAAAGTGTAAAGTCCCCACCAGATAACAAAAAAATAAAAGTCGTTAACACCTGTCTACCAGTGGATACCAATATTTTAAAACGATAAGAAAAAAATGTAAAGGCAGTGTCGCTGACACGATCAAAACAAACGTATCGTGGTAAGGGGCGTCCGTGACCCTTTCTCTTGACATTCAGTAATGGGTTAATATCTCATAAACGCGTGGACTGACGCCTATATATTTTATTTGAGACCAAAATGATCAAAATGAGTTAATAAACAAGAAATCATGTTTTCAAGTTACGTAAGGTACAAGTCCGAGTCTATGACTTTTAATTTTTTTGTTATCTGGCGGCGACTTCAGTGCAATTTTCTTGTGTTAAGATTTTCAAATAAAACAGAAAGGCTAGTTGATATTAATAATAAAATACAAACTAAGCAATAAAACTGTCTGATACAAAATAATCACGAGAGAAATCCATCAAAAAATTGAAATAAACACCAAAGAATAAAGTTTGCTCCAATCGTGTTTTGAATTCTAAAGCTTTTATTTATAGCTGATCAATCTAAACTTTACTAATAGTTCCAATCAAGGCTGAAATACATGAATTTGTGAATATTTAAACTCCAAAGATTTTGAATATTAAGCCTTTACCGAGAATACGGTTCAATCAATCATAATATTTTTATTGGAAATTCTCAAGCAACGAATTTGCAATTTGCCAATGTTTGGAAGGAATTTCTGATAATTGAAACTTCAAAGCTTGTTAAAGGCATCAAATGGTAATAATAATAATATGGAATCATAATGGCCGCAGTTTATCATATACAGCACATACCAACAGGGTTGAGGCTGACCAACTATTTGAAACGCAAACCAAAGAAATCATAGAACACAAAGATTTCCTAGAAGAGAGAGGCAAAGCTATTGTTGGTATATTATCAGGAGCGCCTACATCTGTGGTTCAAAATGTTATCATTCCCTTTATATACGGTAATGTCGATATAGTTGCGTTGAATCACGAAGTTGCAACAATACGTTTCCTACATGCTATTGTCTTTGTGTTGAAAATAGATATGAGTGATATTTTCTAGATTTCGTGAAAGGATACAAAGATTGAGACTTCTTTGTGCTCCATTTAATTGTAGAAGAAATTGCACCAAATAAGGACATTGAAAATACTGGTGTGCGCTCAATGACGTGTTTTTGACATAAAAAAATATGAATTTCATCTATACAGTATAATTCTGCTATTATACCAGAAAATTCTAATTGTAGTCTATCCCACCTGGGACATTAAGTCGAGACCTCAAGGACCGGATTCGATCTTGTTACCTATAAGACAATGGTTTGAGACTGCACTAATTAGGCGACCTATTCATTGTCTTGCCCGTTAAATAGTGAATATAAGGCTTTGCGTATTGTTTATGTTAGCCATAGCATGTACAACTAAGTCGTTTTGTTTACGACAATGGAACTTAGCTTTGAAAATTACGTTTTCTGAAACTGATATATTTTATACTCTCAGCATATTGTTGTATAATATACATAATAAATATTGGACATTGGTAGGTGTCTCCAAAGTTACGCGAGTTTTGTAACTAAGAAATTATCGGAGCTGTTACTTTCCTTAGTTTAGGCATTATCTTATTCTAATTCATTTGGGGTCTCCTAGCACAGGTATTTATTATTCTTAAAAGGAGGCCTCTATGCAAGATTACATATTGTAGAAGTTTGTAAAGTTAATTGAAATAAATAAAAAAATAAATTTATTATTATTATTAATTCTTCATCATCTTCACTTGGATCATCATGAATAATGGGCCATAAAGGACACAACTATTATTACCTCCTAAATTCAATTTAATTTGTCATTTCACATTAACACCTTCTATATTAACCCTCAAAACTTCAGAACCAAATTCACTACTAATGAGTTTCAAACAGGGATCGTGGTCTATATACACTCGATCATTGTCAAAAATGACAATCGTAGTGCGATAGTGGATGACTTTCAAATAAATTCAACGTTCATTAGATTTGCTTGCAGGGGACTACTCAGTGTAGAACTAATGTTTTAGGTTCAACCATTAACGCGATCCTGTTCGTGATTTGAAAGAGACACACTGATTGAAAGAATAGTCAACCGAGGGCTCCGAGTTTAACCCGATAAAGCTGATTCTAGTATTTTACATGGAGTGACTGACTATCTGACCTTCTTCCACAACCTGATTACACCAATAGACCACCACTCTTAGTACTTTGTTTGCACGATTGCACAGTTCCACTTGGTAAGACTGATCTTCTTCTTCTCTTCAACACTTATCAGTCGTATCATCAGTAATAAATGTACATATAGTATACTCGTCTGCATATCTTTCATTTCAAACCTAACAGGGACATCTTATAGAATTTATTAACATCATTCTTTCTTTTTTTTTGTTCGCTTGGGGGAGGCCATATTCAGCAGTAGACGTCTTTCGGCTGAAATGATCATGATGATGATGTAACTACTGCTGCTGGCTTAGAACAACTTTGTTTACCTAGATATAGAAGATCATCGTCATCATTGGATGCCCCAAGTGCGTGCCACATAGACCGGACCCGTGCGTCTCACAGCCGTTTAACTCTTGAACAATTTATTTTTTACAATAACTTAGGTTTTTTTTAAAGCATTAGGCGAACAATAGCATTTTTCTTTATCCATGCCACTAATTTTACTGTCAGTAAAAAAAAAGTCGATGTACATTTTTGCCCAAAACCCTTATCTGTATCTGAGTCATTACTTTGGTATTTAAAGCTTAGCTGTCGTGTCTACATCAAGTTAGCCGATATTTCCGTCAGTATGTGCCACAATTATGACGATGAGTCGGCAATCTAAAGTAATGCGTGTGTGGATGTACGGGGTTGCGTTGTTAAATTTATTAAAGTACGTAATTAAATGAGTAATATTCCTGCTGATCTGATATAAGCTTCCCATCTTTACGTAGATGATATTACTCGGGTTCATTGAGTCCCACATATTAGAAAAGTTAGAGGGATACAATGATAATTCAGATTCGTATCAAAATATTTGTGAAACCCTCTGGTTATCCCTGTTATTTAAACATTTTAATAGTATTTAGGCTCTGTGGATAATACGATTGTTGTGTTTATATAATATGTAACCGGATTATGCCAGATACCGTAAGTCTATAATTCTCTTCTTAATATGTCGATGGCAAATATCAAATATTTTATTTGGCCCAGCATCTTGTGAGATAACTGACTGTGAGACATTTATTTATTTATTTATCATTCACATTCTTGATATACTGTAAACAGATAATTTCAAATACAATAAAGCCCATTATTGTCCCACTGTAGGCCAAATACCTCTTCTCATACAATAGTTTAAAATAAACCCGTGCCTTATTGAGAAGAATGAGTTTACAATATCATGAGATTTATTTTAAACTTACGATGTTTGCAATAATCCGATGACATATATAAGCGAATCGGTACACAGTTGTAGAAACTAATACAGTACATTCTGTTACTGGTCATATTATCGAACGGAACAAAAATCGTGTCCCTAACTGTGATCAGCTTTTTGTTACAGTTTTCGTAGAACAACTTTGTAGAATTTTTTTAAATAAAAATGGTCGAGTAAACAAACGAGCATCATTGTTTTATTTTTAAAGTTGCCTTTATTAAATTTGAGAGTTGCAGCAGCCCCTGAGATAGAAGGGCGAGGTTTTATTAGGGGCGACTAACGAGTGCCGATAAGGAGGTATAATGCCCCTCTGTGTCTTTTTTGGTATAAACCAGAAGATACAGCGTGAATCCATATGTGTAATAATACAATGTACCTGATTCCCAATACTACTAGTGCTACTAAGTAAACTATGATTGCAGTGGAATTTCGTTTGTGTCGTGGAATTGTTTGGAATTCCACCTACATCTTTACGGGCTTCTTAAGCTTTAGGAAACGGGACATTGTATCATCGATAATCGTCTAGGATTTAAAACTTTATAGTGTCAATCCTAAACATTTTGGATGGTCAACAATCGTTATCGCTGAGAGAATGTTATTTTATCTAAGCCCATGAAAGATGTTATGTTTTGTTTGTTGAAACCGTAATCAAAGCCTCTCTCTAGTCATCATAGTCTCTCAGATACTTAAACTATCATTCACCCCGCTACGTCTTCCGAAATTGTACCACCACGCAGAGGGGGCAAACCCATCCACTGTTTAATCTCCAGTTCAATCTTGACTTAAATGAACACCTAGATGTTCCCCTGTATCGATTGTACGATAGTGTTAAGCCACTGGTTTCGCTAATGAATTGATTTGGCGCTCTCGTCAATGTATAATGGCATTCATTGGATTCTGCTCAGGGATTTCGACGAAATTCAAAGGGTTAATGCGAAATAGATAGTTAGTGTCGATTTGTAATTGTAAATAAAATTTTGAATGTTTGTTGTAAATGTATTCTGCGTATTTTTTATTACAATAAAATTAATGTTTTTTTTGGGATATATTTTGTTAGGACGATCATAATTTAATTATTATGCTGATTGTTAGGTAATTATTATGTGATTGTTTGAATATTGTTTTTCCTATTTTCAGGAAGAACAAGGAATGAATCAAAATAAACTGTATTTTTATATAAAAGTTTGCAAACATTTAGTATCGTAACAAAAAAGTTTTCAAAGGTTTGAAATATGTTTCTGTATTTTGTTATTGTTGTTACTGTTGAGGCAACAATATGGAATGAGATTTTGAAAAAGCAACAAAACTCATTCAATCAATTTCTCTAAAATAAGATGTTCTTCACTACAGCTTCCTTCATTGAAACAAAATTGATTAATCCTCTGCACAACTTGCTGCACAGGATTTAATTAAATCGCATTGAAGCGTCCCATCCCCAAACATCAAAATAGTAAATCCTAGTACAAATGGGACGCAAGCCATTAACTTTTATATCTATACAGTTTCTACTTACTCCTTCATATATACGATAAGGACTTCTATCATATTGATTGGGTATTGGCAGGAACTAAGCCCCGTTGCATGGCAAATCCACATTCACAACCCCTATACTTTATGATGGCATAACACTAAAAAACCCTTATATTGGACCCCCTTTCCTATCTGTAATAGCTCCTTATCATCTTTATATACGTAAAGCCTGTCTTTTGGTACAAAAACACGGCAAATGCATTGTCCTTCCCTTCGCTAAAAAATAAATCCTTCGCCGTATCTCTTTTGGAGATAACGTTAGATTTATTCTCGGTATGTCAATCTACCTCTACGTGGGCTAGACGATTTTTTTTCTTTATTGAATTGGAGACTTAACAAAGGTGAACACTGATAGTGAAGGGTGTTTGGGTATTTATGAAGATTTTATGCCGATCTGCTCTTTCCCATTCCTAAGCCTAACGTTATCGGTAAGAGAGCGAAATATTATTATCTACTATAGAGCTACCTATTTAATATAAAATTTTAATGTCTATTGTTTTGTAAATTAATCTACTAACAGCGCCTATTCCTAGCAGATGATCAAAAACCCTCGAAGAAAAGAAGCTCTACTTCTGGCAAAGCTTTAGTGAACCTTACCGGCCAAACACTGGTATTCCAAATTATTGGATCTCGATTGGTCTATGGCCATTGTATTCCTCAAATCTGGCCGTTTGCTTTTTATTGTCCAAATCTGGCTTGCCTTGTGCGTTATCTGCATAAGTTTGTCGGCACGTGCAGCACCGCATTGGGTTACAACCCCATCGTCTAAGGGCCTGCAATAACCAGTAATAGTTAGTTGTTTAGTAAAATATGTACCAGGAGATAAGCTAGTGTTAAGTTCTCTAATATTGTTTTGAATACTATTATTTATAGGAAGGGAGGGAGAAAATACGGGCTAGTTTTGTTTAGTGCAGTTTATTTGAACTTGTAATTCCAAGCCAAACCATATTTATCACAGGTGAAAGTGACTCCTTTTTAAAAAAACGCTGTTTTCATTATATATATGTTAAAACCAGTTTTTAGATAGAACGCGTTTTCCCTAGTTAGAACTAGTTTTTACTAAATGCCTTTGTTAAAACTAGAATTAACTAATGCTCATAATTGAACATCAGTTCAATGCCCAATATAGTAGACAATGTGATAAAAACTATTATAATGTTATATTTTAATGTTGACATTGGTTTTACTATAGAACAGGTAAGTACGATTACTATTTAATCAACATAGTCGACAGAGCCCCGCTGAGCGGGGCTCCTATTTCAGGTCTAAAGTAACTTAACACGAAGGAGATGATGGGAGCTGAAGTGAGCGAGTAAAGCGAGCGAATCTCCTTCGAACCTAACCTATCCGTGTCGGGGTGCTCTAAACTCCCGAGCTCGCTTCGCTCGCTCATGGACTAATTCAGTGTCCATAATTATCAAATGGCCCAACCGTTACGTAGCAGTATTTATAATGAACAGACAATGTGATAAATGTAGAAGTTTAAATCAGTATTCAATACATTGCCCGATTTGACTTGACTAGATTCATAATGCTCGGGCATTATACATAGTGCCCTAGTTAAGCACATGGTCCATGATTAGTTTCTCTAGTGCTAGTTTTAGAGCTCGCAGTGACAACTACTTTTATCTGAAAATCAAATATATTAGTAGTAAATTCTAGTTTTGACTAAGTTTTTCAAGTTTTTACAAAGGTATTTAGTAAATACTACATTTAACTAGGGAGATCGAGTTCTAACGAAAAATGGGATTAAACTTTAACTTATGTATTAGTTAAAATCTTTGTTTTTTTACAACAAAGTTTCAATAGCCATCTTTAAATACTCGTATTATTACGGTGAAGACTTTTAACACAAGAAAACATCATTTGATAAAAACACAATATCATAAATATTTATTTGCCAAAACCTTTTAGATTTCAAGTCATTCATATTCGTAGTTTTAAATAATTTAAAGTGACACTCAATACAACAGCTTGTTCAAAGAAGAAACCGTTAGATGTCAATAAAATTGTGATAAGTTTACAGTTTAGTTATTTCAATACTGTCTTTGATGTTAATTACGGATTTCTGATAAATAGCTTTTATTTAAAAATAGAATTCTGAATTTCAAAATTAATTCATTTTAATGTTAATGGCGTTTTATTTTCATGCTATTTTCAGTTTCTATTATACCAATTTGTGGAAATGGTTGTTATGAACTGCCAGTTGGCGAGCTGGCTATAATAAAAAAGATTTGCTCTTGTTTGTACATACTTAGGTTAAAAACAAGCACAACAAACTGTTTCCAATCTTCTTACAAGTACTCGTATACAGGATGCGGTGGGAAATTCTTAGGATTGCCTTAGTGGATTCTTGAAATACGTATACAGTTTCTCTGATGGGCAATATGTTTAGACTTGATTGTATCTAAGTAGAAGAACACTATCTATTCTTTTTTCGTGGCCAGGTTCACATTGCTGAAGAGGGAATGTAATGGCAGCATAGCTATATGGGTAGCTGGCAGATATATTAGTGTCTCCTTAGTACCTGAGATGTGTTTTCAGCACTACTAAGATTTTAGGATTCGCTATATTCTAGATTTTTGGATTCTTTGAGACTGTTCTAACTTTTAAATAATAACTTATTTTTTATGGATTTTTTTCATAACAAAAGTAACGGCTTTATTTATTTTACTGCAAGATTTTACCATATTTTCCAGACTCCCCCTATACCCAAGGAGCAACAACAGCGTGCTCCACGGACTTCAGGGCACTAAAACTGCGGGAGGTCATAAAATAAAAACTGTTTACTCGGCCCGAAGATAACTAGGAACAAAGTTCCTTGATAACTTTTTATTTCCTCCGAGGATAAGCAGGTAACACCCAGTGTAATCCGACCAACTTCAGAAGTTGTATTTGTAAAGAGATTCTCTTAATTCCTTTGGCGTCTGAATTTGGTGGATTATCTTCACCCTGTTGAAGTGATTTTTTGAGTCAATATGGAGAAAAAGTGTAATCGGTCCGATAGGTGTGTTTGTTCATGATCATAAGCTCATCCCAAAACAAATATGAATAGGCATGACATCGTCCAAAGTTGTGACGATAGTTGCGTAATCAAGATCTATAGGCCTGGCTTTTTTCTCAGATTCAGTTCGGATCTTATCAATCTTTTTTTTTAAATATAAAGCTTAAACATACGATAGCCGATAAAGCTTATCAACGTCATCCATTACTAATTAGGAAAGCACTAACTAACTCTTCATAATATTAAGATAAAAAAATAATCCGGCGGCCAAAAGACATTCCTCACGCTTATTAAGCCGTAAGGACGTGAACAATGCGAGATAATTCTTACCTGCGGAGATGAATCATATTTACTGTCCCGTCGGAACGCCGGCGCCCGGCGAACTTCCTACAATGGCCAATAAACACGCCATAAAATATGAAAAGGCCGCACTAAAAATGCCATTATTGTTTGCTAAATGTCCACCTTTTGTTAAATGAACCTGTCAAATGTTCACAACATGCACATCCGTGTCAAACGGTGTTGCTCTGACACCACCATAACTCTTTTATGACGCAATAAAAAATCGAACTTGAATTCCACCGTACACATATTCGCACTCCATAAACTCCGTGACACGTTAATTGCGCGGTATGACTTAATGACTTATGACTTTTATGGAAAATAGTATTACACAACTCGCTTTTGGCGGGCGTAATTTATTCGTCTTTTAGGGAATCGTTCCCGCGATTAATCGCAATATCGAACTTGGCCAGCCGTTATTAGTACCTACAATAGTTGCCAAGGTGTTCCACCCCTCTATAAATCTTGTCTAATTTGTGTGTAATTACAGAGCGGTACAGTTCCCGCTGTAACAAGGAGTGCGTAGCAGCGGGGAGTCACCGGCACGTGCTTACGCGTGCTCCACTCAAGACCCCTGCAAAAAGAACAC
Source organism: Orthosia gracilis (assembly GCA_947562075.1). NCBI lineage: Eukaryota > Metazoa > Arthropoda > Insecta > Lepidoptera > Noctuidae > Orthosia > Orthosia gracilis. The sequence continues at coordinate 20,171,158 of OX387271.1, read as the reverse complement.
ATCACTCAGTTTAGTGACATCGAAAATCACGCCTTAGCAGCTTCAAGTTATGAATCAAATTCCAGCACCATTAATACTCAAATATAATTTGAAGATGTTTCCAATAAAGCTTCAACTAATTTCGATGCTACGTTCAACGTGGAAGGTAGAAATTACCCTAGCAAAATAATATATATAACGACCGAGGCTCAAGTTTTGATCACTATTAAGTAACGCTGCAAACGCGACGAAAGGTTGATGTTAAAATTTAGTAAATGTGTTCTTTGACCCCTCGGTGAGAGGATAATTTTAATATGTAAAGTACGGGGGTGCACTATTTCAACAATAATTTAAGTTCCGTTATTATTTTCTAAGCCCTCGTGTTCGCAGCAGGAGCTCGGACGTTGTAAAGTCACATTTTTATTCATATTTATTCAAGAAGGGTAGCTTGTTACGTTTGGAATCGCCGCTGTTGACTGCACGTGTTGAAAATGCCGCTTCCTTGAAAATATCGTTCATTTCAAATACAAGACTCGGCACTTCAGAATATTTACTGCCAGATGGCACAAGTCTCTTAATCCGAATGATTCCCTAATAATTAGCGCAGCCAGTTCCATACAGCCAAATAAATCCTTCCTACAATTGCCATTTCAATACTACAAATAAATCTACGTCATGTACTGCATTCGTCGCCAAAATGCGTGTGCAGCATTGGAGTGTTTCGATCGCAATCAAAAACGTATCTTGCTGACATTGCTTTAGCATTCAAAATGGAATGCAAACAATTTTTTCAGTTGCAACCCCAAAAAATATCGTTTCGAGTGTCGATCCGAAACTGTACACCATTTACGAGCTTGATTGAAATTTTGCAATCAACAGGGGGAGTGGTATGATGAAATTATTCGTGTATATTTTTTTCCCTCAAACCCGCCGACGTTGTTCCATTATAATGGCCCTTCGGAATAGAAAATTTACGGGGGATTTAAGATTGTAATCACGGGCCACTCGGTTTCAAAGTGATTATGGTGCAGATAAGGGCCCGGAGCGAAGCTGGTCGTCCCACGCGCGATGCAAGCGCTATATGTATGTCGGCCTATCTGTGATGTTAGCTTGTACCTGACCTGGCTTCGTCTTACTTATAGCTGTCGGCAAGTTCGTAGCTGCCCTATATACAGTTTTGAATTTTCCAGGAAACTGTATTTTGTTATCTTAAATCTGAATATTTTGTAGTACAAAAGCGAACTTTATTATAGTGACCGGTATGGATTTTCTTCCATTTTTAGAATTGTAAGACTTGAATTTTACATTTTAATTTCCTTATATTTTTCTTTCAATATGATCACTTACCAACTTGCAACAATGTTTTCCGAAGATCGGACGCTACTTTACTTGAAGAACTCGCATCAAACGCGAACAATATATAATTTGAATTGCATGACCATAGGTCGTAAGAGCTCACTTCATATGCGACCTACTAACTAAAGTATTCATATAAGCATTCTATAATGAAAATAAACATGGTGGAACCAAGTGCTGAGCAATTCAAGTTTGATGTTTAAATCAATGATCAGGATATTGTTTATTTTTATAGGTTTCCTTGGAGTTGTTAGCTTGAATTGTATGCAGGAGCTACCACAAGGTGGACCGATGACTTGGTGAGTCCGTGGACTGAAAGAAGCCCTAGACCGGTCAATGAAGCGGCACATTTGGGGCCACCCGAATAAAACGGTTGATCTCCAAATTAAGTCTTAAAGCTATGATCCCAAAATCAGGCCTAATTACATACCTATATATAGCATTTAAAATGTTATATATGCAGTAACATCCAAACAGGAAAGAACCTACGGAGCCCACATTTCAAATAAAATGCTTACTACTGATGACCTGAGATAAGAGGGCAGATCTCAGGGCAGACAAGTTAAAATTATACGAGACGTCAGGTGTCAAATTGGATATAAAATACTGATGCAATGTGCATGCTTCCGATGCTAAGCAATCGCTACAATAAATGACGCTCGATCCTTATCAATAGTAATGATACTACCAGTTTCCATCACAAATAGCTCGAGTGGGATGAGCAGCTTCGTATTCTAAATTCTTGCATTCAAATCTGAACATTTTTCTTTGCATTTAAGAAAATATATTTGTAAGCGATGCTTTACACAAATCTATCTACGTAAATTAACATAACAAGCAGTCCATATTTAATTTTAAGGACGAACGAGTTTTACGAGCCATATTGAATCGCACTATTATTCCGATTTCTATGGGGGCACGCACTACAACGACAGATATTGTAATTTGTTTGTCACAACGAGATTCCTTTCATTATGCGTTCGTGCTCCATAAAATATGCATCTGAAATGAGAAAAATGTGTCGCAGTGTCGCGAGTTTCAGCTTCGGAAACAAAAGCGCTTATAACTGAACTAACATCCATCCCAATTTGGGTTATATTCGGTTCGGATAAAGTGCAAAGTCCAGTGTCACATACATCTCAGTTACGATGCCTTCCACAAAATGCGTCAAAGAATCATAATCTCGGCTTCCAGTGAGTTATACACACGTCGTCTGTTCACATTAGATTTAGAAATATACAGTAAACACACTTTCGTGAAAAAGTAAGCAATGCCATCTGTTATTACTTTCAGTAAGTTCTATTGTTGCCAGAGAGAAAAAGTTTCTGCGTTGTGAAAATGATGTCTAGTCGAAGTTTTTACGATTTTTCACATAATTAGCAAAGGTACGAGTGGACTATCTCCACTCGTGTCAACTTGAAAATAATGGCTTTTCAGATTTTATATCTTGACTTGTACAAATGAATTTCAAATTACAAATGTCACTGAGGGGCTATCTAAGTATCTACTCAAGTATTTTTTGTAACAATTTTTTCAAGGCCATTTGATCTGATATTAAATTAGGGACCGATGTTAAAGTAAATACGACACTTGTTCAAGTATTTCACACGTAATCCTACACACCGTTCATCATAACTTTTAATGTGAAACTTGGAATCGAAATAGCGCCATTACGAAGGCTTAATGCCGCTCCACATTCAAGATTAAATACTCGGTAACTTGGTAACCGTTACGAGTATATACTGGTATAATCGCAATAAATTTGGATAAATCCTACTTGTATCGAGAGTACAGAAATGGGAGTAAATCAAGTCAGATTACTTATCTCTTTTTGTTTCCAATATTGGTGAGATTGTGAGAAATACATGATAATAGTATGAGCTGCTTATCAGACCCCGTAAGTTGTGAGAGTAAAATATGGGAAGCGGTTCCTGTGCTCGGTAAGTCCTTAGCTCTGCAGTAAACTGGTTGGGAGCGGCGCAAGACCATGTCGGGACTTTATGGGCAAGTAAGGACGATGTCACAATATTCACTTCGCAATAGTGTTGTAAGCCGGCCAGGACAAAATGAAACTAGCTCAAAATGTATTTTTGAGAGGATTATCGCGGTTCGACTCGCAAACGTTATAAAAAATTGTATTGAGACAAAATAAAACTTCTACTTATCTCAAGAAGGTGATAAAGATGATTTCAGAATCTTCACAGCGATGAAGATAATAGTAAAATTGCACGTCTTACAAGACATTAAAAATTGCTTTACATAACATTGCGTAGTTTGATATCTTTCAAAAAAACATTAGGTACCTACACTACAAAGTTACAATCCCTAAAAATGTAAACCCCTAACATAGATATAATCTAAAACTAGTCTCCTAAATAAAATATAAATCAGTCGATAAGCGCAAGTGGTTTTATTTTTAATGGGTCTTAAAAGTTCAGCCGGGTACCACCGATAAATAATATGTTTATCCTTAGAAAGGGACCATAATGATGGTCGATGCATTATTATAATGGCCATGTTGATTTGTAAGTACGAGTTAAACTCGGTTTAAGCCCAGGAGCGGTTAAGACTTTCGGGTGACATACGGTTGAATGTACGGACGAACATTGGAATAAGTTTTATTAACTTTTATGAGGTAGTTTATTTTAATTTGAATGAGTAATTTAATGTTCTGAAATTGTATGTGTTTTGCAATAGGAAATTAAATGTAATGTAAGTAATTTGTATAAGTTTTATATCCGAAGATCTACTTGCCTCGATTATAGCAAGTTTACTAAGTAAATTGGAGCACGGTTGGCGCAGTGGTTGAGCGATTGACTGCTGCGCTGCGTGTCGCGGGTTCGATTCCCGGACGGTACAAATATGATCTACAGATAGTTGTTCCGGCTCTGGGTGTTGTGTATGTGAGTTTATATGTTTGAAGACGCACCCACGATACAGGAAGAAAGAAATTCCTAATGTGGGGCAACGATATAAAAAAAAAACTTGCGTTTTGGGTCTAAATAATTAAGTAAAACTAATCCTAACAGGAAATAACGTGCATTTATAATGCAGTCCTTTTACGACAAGTACACCCAGTTAAATTAAACAAACAGAATATTCAACATACTTCAGTTTAAGTGAAAACCAACTTAAAAGCAAAACACTACAAAGCGAAAAATAACTTTTTATCCGAAGTCGGTGTCTTTGGTACCTACTGTATTACGTTTTTAGACACCGACTTCGGAAAAAAATATTAGTGTTTGCTTTAGAAGTCGGTTTTATTTTTTTGTTAAAAAGTTTTTTATTTATTACTTTTTAGTGGTACATAATGGACAAGTTCTATAGTAAGGTACCTATAATGCCCACAATGATGCCAGAATAGATAATTAGAATAACATGTTACTTGAACATAATCGGTGGATTGAGAGTGTGAACTGTACACATCTACGTGACCGTTTACAGCATACTGGCGTGATGGTATGTTATGAATTGGTATAAACAATAAACAGACATGCGATTGCAGCAATCCCGAGAGATATGCCGTCATTTATTGAAGAGTTCTGTTGTATATCTCCGAAGTCTTCATCAGATCTTGATGAAATTTAAACAGGACCACACGTCAAGCACCAGCTTTCAAATAAAAGAAGAATTTCTACGGTTCACCTAGTAAAAAGTTCTGAGGTAACAAACAAAAAAAAAATACAGTCGAATTGATAACCTCCTCCTCTTTGGGAAGTCGGTTAAAAAGAAGAGCTCTATTGTCCGGGTTGATTTTGGGATAGATTCAAACTAACTAAACAACATACCAACGAATTCAATCCCACTTGAAATCCAATATACCTCCTACAAAATACTAGACCAAGTTCGAAGCACGGATCAACAAAATGCTCCGCCGTATTACTCTCATATTCATAAGCTTGTACTTATACATCATTCAAGGCTTCTGTTCGACTGTTCCCCTTCATCCACCATAACTGAGCCACTGAGCTACTGTTGGGTTAATTTTAATTCAGTACTCACAGTAGTTGGGTAATAGTGTAGTCAAATATAAATGTTCTAGAGCCAGTGTACATCTTTTGTGAAGGTTGTTGTCTTAATACGATTACTGGTTTGTGTTCTTACCGCTTTGTGGTGGAAGTTGTGGGAAGTTAGACGTCGTGAATATGAGGGACTAGTGCCTGGATGAGGACTTAATAGGTCAGGCTAAGAAAACGGAAGCAAGTGGATGAAGGCATTGATTGGGAATTTGCATTAGATTTGCAGAAAAATTGTCAGGTATAGCGGATGGCAGAACGTCATTGTAGGAATAGAGTACAAATATCTCGCCACATTAAAAAATGAACCAGTTATAACGAAAGTAAGAATTCTTATTAGGCCCAGTTTTTTAATCCGTAGAGACTCATTGTTTAGTAGGATATTAAAACAATTGGTTGGGTTAACTAGGATCAAAAAACCTGGCCCTTATGCTTTAATTTAAAATCTCAAGGTCAGTGATGGAATGGAACATTTGCTGGTTACTGCAACTTGTTACAGCGGTTGCAGTAACCAGAAAGTTTAGAAAAGTATCAGAAACTGCAAGGATCGTCTTCTTAATAACATCCAAAAGATTTATTGCCGATTTTTCTTTTACATTAATGTATTCTGTGTGGCGTCATCACCCTGCCTAAAATAGTTAACATCAATCAAAGTTCACTTATTCAATATCCACATAATCTGTCCGTTGACAAAACGCGTAATAAATAATAAATCACATGTCCGTTTGTACGTTGTTTGTTTTTAATTAGTGGCTGCAGTAATGCCGAAACAGCTGTTATGTTCAGTGTTGCGAGATTAGTGATATATCGTCGTTATGGTGGCAGTTAATTAAAAAAGTTGCAGTACGGAATGAATAGTAAAGTGCTACCGAATTGTTGTAGTTTATTTTTCTATTTTTTTTGTATGATGCACTGATATTGGTTTGGTTTAAAAAGAGAGTATGTGGAAAACGGTATGTCCTAGAACCAAAAATTCGAATACACGTGACATCCACCAACCCACAATGGGCCCGCTTGGTGGATTACGGCACATTCCCTCTCACAGAGAGAAGGCCTGTGTCCCAGCAGTGGGAACATTAAAAAGGCTGATGAAAATGGTGATGATGTGAGCTGAGAGTTATTTTTATATTTCAATGTTCAAAAACTAAGAAAATATAAAATTCTGCAGTGCAATTGAAAACTATCGAATGATGATAACTTGAAAATTTGGGTTTATCGAACCTTTTAAATGTATCACGATTGCTTTTTCAACTGTAGTCTCATTATTATTAGTAACTGGGCGACCGGGCTCTGCTCGGGTGAAAATAGAGAAAACGATTTTTTTCTAAAAATGAAACCTAGCTACATCGATTTAACGCCCCCGAAACCCGATTGTGTTTTTAAATTTCGTGAATATCGTTGGAGCCATTTCCGAGATTCAGATTATATATATACATACAAGAATTGCTCGTTTAAAGGTATTAATATATATTATATAGATAGTTTCGAATTTTACAGTTGGCAACCTGAAAAACTTTATTCTGGCTACTCAACTGTCAAACAAACGTCATTGTCATTCAGCTATTCATAATTTTTCGCGAATATAAACACGGTTCTGTTATTTGAAATATTTGATGAAAATAGTTATTTGCGATATTTACACGAAACTACTTTGATCTTTAGTTGAAATCATTTGAAATATTTGATGAAAATAGTTATTTGCGATATTTACACGAAACTACTTTAATCTGTAAATTATCATGAAATCATTAACCATTACTACAACATTGACTGAAGGAATACAATATCCGATTCAACGCGTTAAAACATACAGGGTGTATTAATAAGGCAGTCGCTGGAAACCGTACAGGTGCTAAATTTATACCTGATGTAGTTAAGTGGAAGTTGCTGTGAAATTGCCACCGTAAGTACACTGCCCCTTAAACGACCATTGCTACTGGTGAACTGTTTAATAAAGTTTCTAATGCACAGTTAGCTGTAGGACTGAAGTTTTAATTGGAGGAAAAATGCATATCGTTGGTAATTTCGTATTGATAGCTTTTTGATATCAGTAAGTGTGAAGTTAAATTAGTAATTGTATCGTAGCTAACGATTCTTTCTTTAAATATTTATGTACAACTAGTTCCCCCGGTGATTCGCTCCCGTCAACTGGGTACCTACCCTGGTACCCTACCTACCCTCCTACCTACCTACCGACCTACATTTCGTCATCATCATCATATCAGCCGAAAGACGTCCACTGCTGTACATAGGCCTCCCCCAACATCTTCTCTATTTGGTACTAAAAACCAATATCTTTGTAGGACATACTACTTACGTTTAATTAGCCAGTACCCCAGCGCACGCGGATAAAGCAACGATGGCGTTTTTTCTTTCGACTTACTTTACAAATATTAATATTTAAGGCTAACCAAGAACTTCAGCGTAATGCTCAAATCCAGAGATTAGCGCGTTCAAGCGAACAAAAAAAATTCAAACTTGCCCGGTTTATAATATAAGAATAGATAACTTAAATACCTAACATCATGCCTCGCCCATGCGTCGCCAGCTGCCCTCAAAGAGAGCCAGGCGATGGAGAGGGAGCCTCAAAACTGAGGCCTTCCTACCAACACAAACCCATCAAAACATCTAAGATGGAGGGACTAAGGTGTGTACAAATCAATTTGCATCATTGCAGAGCCGCTACTGCCCTTCTGGTTCGGCAACTGAAGCTTAATACATACGACGTTGCCTTGATACAGGAACCCTATTTATACAAAGGGACTATAAAAGGCCTAGGTGGGACAGGGGGCATGGTGTTCTATGACTGTCCAACTAATGACGCGAGGACTTGCATCTATATCAGGGGCGGTATAGAGGCAATGCCCTTACGTGCTTTCTGTTACAGGGATCTCACAACAACTCTGATCCAAGTGGGGACGGGAACAGAGAAAAGGAAGATTTTTAAAAAGATTTTTCTGGCTATCATAGCATGCTGACGAGGTATAACACGGCGGTACGCAAGGCCAGAAGAACTAATTGGCGGAAGCATTGCACCTCCATCGAAGATCTGCCGAATGGTATGAGGTTGTGCAAAGCAATGTCCATGACCAAGACAAACCCACTCTCATCTGTAAAGGATGAGAATGTATATCTAACGGAAACTGGACAGGACACTCTGGGCGTGATGTTTAGGACTCACTTCCCGGATTGTATACTGCGCGACAGCGATGAAGAGGAACCAGTCACAAAGGACGAGCTCACAAGGCACACGTCCAAAAACAACTGGCTCACGGCAAAGAAAGTGGTAGATGAAAATAAGCCGAAGCTTGCCATAGCGGGCTTTCAGCCTCTCAAATCCCCAGGTCCGGATGGCATCTCCCAATACTATTGCAAGAAGGGGCATCTGTTTTGATACCCCATTTAAGTAGGCTCTACAGAGCCTGCATAGCCTTTGGTTACGTACCCAAGGCATGGAGAGAGGTCAAAGTCACCTTCATACCGAAGGTGGGCAGACCGACTTATGAAGAAGCTAAAGCTTACAAGCCCATCAGTCAATCATCCTTTCCCTTAAAATCTCTGGAGAAACTGGTAGACAGGTATTTAAGAGAGGGACCACTTAAAGTATTCCCTCTACATAAACTACAGTGCGCCTACAGCCCTGGCAAATCTACAGAAACGGCATTGCACTATGTTGCAAGTCGAGCCGAGGCTGCGCTAGAGGGACAAGAGATATGTGTCGGGGCTTTCCTCGACATAGAGGGAGCCTTCGACAAGACTACATTTGAGTCCATACGCATTGCTGCTAAGGAACATGGCATCAATGATACCACGTGCAACTGGATTGACTCTATGCTGAGAAGCAGAATAGTCAGATCGGAACTGATGGGAGACAGACTTAGCGCTAAAACAACAAGAGGTTGTCCGCAAGGCGGAGTGCTGTCACCATTATTGTGGTGCTTGGTAGTAGACTCGCTACTTACCAAACTCAATACCGGACCATTGTATACAGTAGGCTATGCAGATGACATAGCTATAATGGTTAATGGTAAATTCCCGAACATAGTCTCTGGATTGTTACAACAAGCATTGAGGATGACAGAGGAATGGTGTACAAAGAACCACCTCTCTATCAACCCAAGCAAAGCAGTCATTATTCCATTCACGAGGAAGCGACAACTAGGAAACCTAGGAGAGCCCTCCCTCAATGGAATAAAGCTGCCCTGGTCCACCGAATTTAAATATCTTGGTGTAACGCTTGACAAAGAACTCAAGTGGAAAACTCATGTGGAAAATATAACGACAAAGGCCTTACGAGTGTTCGGCATGTGTCGTTCCACCTACGGTAAAACTTGGGGGCTAAAGCCCAAAGTGATACTATGGCTGTACCGGACAATGATAATACCTATTATCACATACGGCAGTAGATATAGTGTGGTGGCCAAGAACAAAGCTTGCCTCGTGCAAAGTGCCACTCACCAGGTTACAAAGAACAGTGTGTCTCGGCATCACGGGTTTTTTTTTTTTTTTTTTTTTTTTTTTTTGTCGACGGGGAAAATCATCTTATGACAAATCCCGCTCTTGGGTGGAGCGGGAGATAGTGTCAGACTTGTACTGACTAAAAACCCCGCGCCGTTCCTTCTAGCCTTCATACCGGGGCTCTAGCTTCCTTTCGGATAACCCCGAACCCCGGTAGGCTTCGACCCAGCTGGGCCCCTCTCTTTGCTGACAACTCCTTGAGGCGCGCGGGAACAGTGCGCGCCGTCGACGCCTTGGCTCGGTCCGGGTAGTTACCGGACGATCGGACAGCGAGCTACCCATGACTCACTGTCCACGAGCCCGCGTCTACGGTGGCTGGATATCGGGATTGGTATCCCGGCGGCGGCGGCGAGGGCGCCGTTGCCTGATGCGGTCGGCCTCCTCCTTTGCTAGCATTACTGCTTCGCAGAAGGAGGCGACCGCCTGCCACTCCTCCTCGCTACGGACCATGGCCTGAACCAAGGCCCGGCGCGAGAGGTCTCCGCCGCCGATCGCCCCCACGAGGGCACGGCGGTGCTCCGCCCAAGCAGGGCACACCTCGACTGTGTGCTCCACCGTGTCCTCCGGGCGTTCCGCACAGTGGCGGCACCCGGGCGTCTCTTCCGCTTGGATCCGATGCAGGAACCTCCCGAACTTGCCATGTCCGGTGAGGACCTGCGTCATGCGGAAGGTAAGGACGCCGTGAGGTCTTTCCAGCCACGCCTCAAAGAGGGGACTTACCGCCATTATGGTGGCGTGCCCAGCACTGGGTTGCGATAGTCGCTGACGCCATTTCACCGTGAGATCCCGCCGGAGCTCTGTCCGCCATACCTCGACCTGTCGCGGCAGCGGACTTTCACCCCGGCGTTGCATCTCCACGCGCATGTCGTGCATGTGTGCAAGGACTGTTGCCTCCAGATCCCACGGTGGTAGGCCAGCCAGAAGGCTCGCCGCTTCGCGGGAGATCGTGCGGTAACCCCGCACCATCCGTATTGCCATGACCCTCTGGCAGCCGTTCAGTATGGTCGCCGGTCACTTTTGCAGCGACGGCGCCCACACCGGCGCCCCGTAGAGGGCCATGGACCGAACGATCCCCGCGTAGAGCCTCCGGCAGGAGGCGTCTGGACCCCCAAGGTTGGGCAGGAGCCGTTTGAGAGCAGCCCCAGCCCGGTTGAGTTTGGGAGCCAAACGTCGGAAATGTTCTCCGAAATTCCATCGGCTGTCGAGAACGAGTCCCAGATACTTCATCGTCAACCCGACGCCGATGCGAACTCCTCCTACCGTAAGCTGGGAGTCTGGTGGCGGCTCGGCATCACGGGTGCTTTCAGGACAACACCTACGGCAGCGATTGAGAGATACCTCAATATCCCTCCGCTGCATATGATGGTTGAATTCGAGGCAAGGAAGACATTACATCGTCTTGCTGTTGCTGGACTATGGGATGCCTCTAAGCCAAAGACTAACCATACATAGTTCGATGTAAATGAAGGCCTGGATCGGGTAACAAGCATGATATCCGATAAAATGCAAACTATGTTTGTATTTGAAAGGTCTTTCAAGGTCCAAATCCCTACAATAGAGAACTGGACGAAGGGACTAGATCCACCAGAACAAGATAGTCTGGTGTGGTACACTGATGGATCCAAAATGGAATCAGGTACAGGAGCGGGAATATTCACAAAAGGTTACAAATGTAGCAAAAGCTTAGGTAAGATGGCAACTGTATTCCAAGCAGAAACATATGCCATAATAACCTGTGCTCAAGAGAATATAGATAGAGGCACCAGAGGTAAATCCATATAAATTCTTAGTGACAGTCAGGCTGCACTCAAAGCCATGGCATCCTACAAAGTGGACTCCGGACTTGTTCTGGATGCTATCCGGAGCCTAAACAGGCTTGGTAAGCATAACAGGGTAAGACTGATATGGGTCCCTGGGCACAAAGGAATCCATGGTAACGAAGTAGCAGATGAACTGGCAAGAGAGGGCTCAGCAAATGATTTTGTAGGCCCAGAACCATGTGTAGGCATTTCGACGTGTCTCGTAAAAGCCGCATTTAGGGAGTTTGCAGATCACAGACAACGAACATATTGGCTGTCTAGTACCGGTCTACAACACTCAAAGAAATTTCTAGGCTCTACTTTCAAAGCCCCGAAATGCATTTGGAATATGAGCAGGGGGCAAATCCGCTACCTGCTTGGGGCCTTTACTGGGCACTTTAGAACCAACGACATGCTCATGAAGATGGGTCCGGCCGCGACACCCATGTGCAGGTTGTGTGGGGAACATACGGAACGCATGGAGCACCTTCTATGCACATGCGATGCACTGGCTGGTAAGCGAATGAGTCTCCTAGGGGTTGGATATCCAAAACCGGAAGACTATAGGCTCATATCACCTAGTCTCGTTGTAAAACTCATGAAAAGAGTTTTCAACGAGATTGGGGAGGAGTAAAGTATCTAGGGGACCACAATAGATCCCAATGGGTCGAAGTGTCCGAGTTATTTCTCGGCCCCTCCACAAGATAAGAAGATAACATCATGCCTATATAAGGATCAGGCACAAGTGTAGTACCTTTAGTAAGTACACATACTTATTTAAAACTAGCTTTTACCCGCGGCTTCACTCGCAGTGAAGCCATTTTTTTTTCTTTTTTTTATGTTACTTCTAATACCTCCAAGAATATATGTACAAAGTTTCATGATGATCGGTTCAGTAGTTTTTGCGTGAAAGCGTAACAAACAAACTTACATTCACATTTATAATATTAGTATAGATGTCATGTTGAAGTCCCAATTAAAACAAGTTTTATTCAATAAATAAAAATAAACCCGACTGCTTAAGAAGCGAACTAAAAAGAAGTAAACAAGAAGAAAATCATGCTGTGTTTACGTCTTTTTAGTTCGCTTCTTAAGCAGTCGGGTTTTTTGATTTTTTTCCGTTGCTTTTTTTTATTCATAACTTTTTAGTTAACATTTTTTTTCGAATTATGTAGATTATATATTTAAGAAATCACCTGTTCGAACCCTTGATTTTGATACCCCACACGATGGAGTTGGAAGAAAAAAATATTGGGCCTCCACAATATGGCGCCATTTTTCTATATTCCAATTTTAATGTAGCCAGTGACACTCGCAAGGTTAAGATGAATCGATTGACGTAAGCATCATCAAAATCAGCCAACGCGTTTGGTTTCTAGAACGCCACATAGGAACAAACATACATACATACATACATAGACTGATAAACACATTATCGTTCTTCGGCAGGCGGGTAAAAGGGGGCGAGCCTTTTTCTATCAACTGGACGCCAATAACTGGATAAAAAAAAACAAAGGTTGGGTGGATTATCAAAATCAAAATAGTTTATTTCAAATAAACCTTAGAGGTACTTTTGAATTTTCAAACAAAAAAAAAAAATATTACTCTAGTTGCAAATTCGTTTATGTCTTTACATTAGGGATTACTCATCATTACATTGTCTCACTCCATCGTCGACCCTGTCTCTGTCACCTCTGACCTAGAGTCAAGAGCAAACCCATCATATATAAAAAAAAGGATTTTTTTCTATTTTTCTAAACAAGCTCACGGTTTGAGTTCCTACACCCGTTTGGAAGATACTAGTTACTGAATCGGAAGGTTTCATAAGTAGGTATGTTTCTTGCACATTTTAAATGGCAAAAAACGTAATTAATGGATTGGAATATAAAAATGGAGATCGTCGTTTATCACCAGGTTGACAAACCCCAACTTCCATATTTTATTACCTCAAGCAAGGTAAAGCAGGGATATTCTAGATCGCGTAAAATGTTTAGGAGGTTATAAACTCACAGCATTTCATAAGGCTTAAGCGAAACCAGGTTTATGTTTGTGGTAATAGTGGTTATTATAACCAAAGCACTTAATTCGTTTTTTTATTAAAAACGTTGCCCCACACTAGGAAATTTTTTCCTGTATCGTGGGTGCATTTACAAATATTTAAATTCATATACACAACACCCAGAGCCGGAACAACTACCTGTAGGTCATACAAATATTTGTTCCGAGCGGGAATCGAACCCGCGACACGCAGCGCAGCAGTCAATCGCTCGACCACTGCGCCAACCGTGCGCTCATGCGTGCGTGACATTGACAATAGCGGTCTTTGACCAACCTATATTTATTTAACTCCATATTTTTTACTAATGAAAAACAATACTTACTACGAAATTGATTGTTTGGATTCCTAAGAAGAGACATTAATTAGGGAAAGATCAATAACCGCTATTGACGTGCTAAAACGAAACGTCTTTCTCTGTAAAAACTCTTTTTACAAAAAAATACAACCATCGTCCAAATAAAAACACTACAGTGTGAAAAATAACTTCAATTTCGGCTGTCGGTGTTCATGTTTTCGTCTCTTCGTTTTTTTGACACCGATTTCCGAAATTGAAATAATTTTTTACTTTGTAGTGTTTTTATTTGGAAGTCACTTGTATTTTTTAGTAAAAAAGTTTTTATTTTTCACTTTTTATTTGTACATAACGAGCAAGTTCTATTATAGGTACTTACCTTTAATGCCTTAAGTGATGCTACAATAGATGACCCGAATAACATTAACATAACCGGTGGAATGAGAGTGTACCGGGGTAAACTATACACATCTGCGGAGCCCTTTAGAGCGTACCAGCTTGATGATATGATATTAAATGGTGTAAACACTAAACAGTCATGCGATTGCAGCAATCCCGAGAGATTTTCCGTCATTTATTAAAGAGTTCCGTTGTATATCTCCCAAATTCTTCATCAGATCCTCACTAAATTTAAAAATAGCATGAGAAGTACCAGCTTTCAAATAAAAAAAAGAGTCATCAAAATCGGTTCACCTAGCAAAAAGTTTTGAGGTAACACTCTAAGAAAAAAACAATAATTCTTTTAGCTTTCTAAAAAGAATTGTTTTTTTTTTATATCATCCATCATTAAAGTGTAGCGTTTGAACCTGTACTTGCAGGCAGTCTCCGAATGGGGCGATACCAATCTGGTCAGGTTTAATGCTGCTATAAGCCAGGCGTGTCTTCTCTCGCAAAAAAGAGCCAATTTCAACAGACTCCAACTTGCCGAGATGTGACTGTACCAATAACGGACCATCTTGAGCTTCTTGGCGTTACGTTGACATCGACTCTCAACTTTGGCCCATACATTGAGGCAAAGGCTCAGCTGGCAGCCAAAAAGCTGGGGATCCTTGCAAAGGCGAGAAAGTACTTCGCGCCGGAACAGCTCCTCAATTTGTAACAAGAGCAAGTTCGATTATGCATATAGTACTGTTCTCATCTCTGGAATGGATCTGCCAAATACCAGCTTGATGCACTAAAGTCGTTAGAAAAGCGGGCTAAGAGGCTCATCGGCAATGAGGCGCTGACACTTTTTTTTTATTTCTCACCACAATATACATAAATTACCTTACATTGGTCAGATTAATTGAGAATATGCAAGCTATACAATAATAAATTCTCATTTGTCTGAAGTTTATACCAAAATCACGGTCCGCCATTACTGCCAGTGTATTTCTCACGAGGAAACTAGCTCCTTTAGTCCTTACATTTAAATAGGAAGATAGGGCGAAATGACAAGCTAACCAGTAGTATTTCAAAAACCAATAATACTTGTAAGAAAGCTTTCCTAATATAATTTTCATCCAACTTGATTCCTCCCACCAGAACATTCACTCATAGAAATATGCAAGCCATACAATATTAACTGGATATAAATTCTCAATTATCTGAAGTCTATACCGAAATCACGGCCCGCCATTACTGCCAGTGTATTTCTCACGGGGAAACTAGCTCCTTTAGTCCTTACATTTAAATAGGAAGATAGGGCGAAATGACAAGCTAACCAGTAGTATTTCAAAAACCAATAATACTTGTAAGAAAGCTTTCCTAATATAATAATTTTCATCCAACTTGATTCCTCCCACCAGAACATTCACTCATAGAAATATGCAAGCCATACAATATTAACTGGATATAAATTCTCAATTATCTGAAGTCTATACCGAAATCACGGCCCGCCATTACTGCCAGTGTATTTCTCACGGGGAAACTAGCTCCTTTAGTCCTTACATTGAAATAGGAAAATGGGCGATATGGCAAGCTAACGACTAATGTTTTAGTCTAGACTTTGCTTTGTAGTGTCTTTGTTTTATTTAGATGTGAGCAATTACAGCACATACCTATATCTACTTTGAAATATTTGAAGTGCTGTAAAGCTCAACGGCTTAAGGCTGCGGGGTTCGTTTGCGAGAAGCACAGGACTGTTTAGTGTTGAGGCTATATGACCAGCAGTGGACGTATTTCGGCTGATATGAAGATGTTGAAACCAGCATAAGTTGTCCATAGTGCTAATTTTAAGTTGGTGAGCCGACAACGGCGAAAGAAAACATCGTGAGGAAACCTGGACTATAAATCCAGGTCTCGTAGTTAGTTTATTATAAGATTTTGCAAGAAAACTTTTTGGAAGAAAGCTTCTGACTTTTAATGGGATCTGAGGAGTAAGTAAATAACACTGTTTACACGCACATTTTCAACTAAAACATGTAACAAAAACCTATCCACAAACACAGTTTCGTAGTGATATGTTTGTAAGCAGTAAATTCTAGCCTGAGGGCCGCAGAAAAAGTATGCCTAAACCTCAAGAGGCGCGTGATCCGACAATTTACCGCCGCCCTCCATTGCGATTGAGTCGCCATTTTGGATACGTTTAATTTTGGATTCGAACACTGACTGGTTGGGTGTACGAAAAAGGAAGGAGATATGGATTTAAAAATCGAAGGGCTTTGTTACCATGCAAAGATTGAAGCTTCTATTTTTTCTTTTTTATTGCTTTTGAACCCGCGCTTGACGCGATGTATCAGGTTCTTAATTTTATCTTCTTCTGTTTGATCCCAGAAGATGTTCTCTTCTCGCCAATTCGTTTCGAGTCCAAACAATTTTTATCAAAGTTAACGATTAGTTTACCATATTTTCACTTAGCTTTGGTGACCTAAGTGGGCATATAGTCGGTAATCTCTTAAGCAGCTTTGTTTTTTGTTATTGATTATTGGACTATATCAAAAATAGTTAATAACCTATTCTTAACTAATTAACACGCTATGTCTAGCGGGAAAAAGCCACAAAGTCCTCATGCTGCCTTTTCCTTACACGTCTGACCTTTGCAAATGCGTGCAGGTCCTTCTGGAAAGAATCAAGGTCAATAAGTAAAAACAAACTAATATCGTACAAATTGTATTATAATTAGATACGATTAAGTTCTCAATTTCAATGGCACTAACTCGAAATACACTTAACACTGAAGATCTAAGCCACATAAGTGGGAACTGGCGTAAATGTAACACCTAAGTTAACGACTGTAATTCCTCTCATTAGCTGCCTTTGAGAGGCCCTACAAAACCAATAAGGATTCGCTGAGCTCTTTGGCAAACCTATTGCTAAAGTGGCACATGTATTTTAGGGGATCGTTTTAACATTGTTATGTGTTTTGTATTTGAATATTTTAATTGGAAATGGGATTAATTTAAGGAATAAGATATTTTAGTCAAAAAGAGAACGTTATACATCAATTCCCTAAAAAGGGGAGACTCTTGGCCATTTTTCTTCTACGTAGCCGTCAACCATGCGAAGGATGGACCAGATCAAGTCTGCAGTAGGCGGTCCATTGCATGGGTATATCCGAGTAACAACCGACAGGGAGGGACATCGTTGCATCGTGAGGCCGGAGCCCAAAGTCTCCCTGCAATATGGTGACCACATAACCGCTCTGCCAAGAGCGTACCGATGAAGAAGAAGAAGAGAACTGTCAACCAGTCAAGAATCCAGGCTGTAAATAGAAACCCGAGAAACGTTCATAGCAATACTAATTTGGCCTACCTGAGGATCAATCCTTAGGACCTCAAGCTCCTGTCTGGCGCTTGCAATCACTAGGCAGGCACACTGAACAATTTAAAAAAAAAACAATTTTATAGACATTTTTCTAATCCATAGAACAAATTCTATGTAATTGCGTGATCGTATTGTCGTGTCGCACCTTTTCGTGGGAGACTTAGTACAAAAGACAATATAATCGTACCATAATATCGTTAATTAAACTATATTCCAGAGATGTTAGCTTCCCATATGAATAACTCCGAATCATCCCTGTAGTCCCTCGTGGCGCCGTCCACGATTCAATTACAGTGAACGGACAACAAAACAGTGTTGTTGTATAATCGCATATACACAGAAATAAGTGTTTGGTAGAAACGTTACACTGGTCGATTCGGAATAGGGATTCCTGATCGGAGTTGTTTTGGTTAACATTTTTGTGGAAAATAAACAATAAATGAATTTATTCTTTGTTTAAGTCTAAGTATACTTTGATTGCTAAGTATATTACTTCTTTATGTTTATTTAAACTTGTTCACACTTTATTTTATTCTCAACGTTGATTTAACAACAATGAGGTTTTATTTCAGGGGCTTCCCCTGAACAGCCCAGTAGTCTGATGTTTGCCTTCTCTTGTTCTTCTTTTCGTATGAGGATGTGGCCACCTTTGGTGTCAGAGTTAATTAAGCCGCTTCTGGGAACCCCACAGGCCTCTAACTTGGCTATTTCAGACTTACATTAACTATATAAGTCCAGGTTTCCTCACAAAGTTTTTCTTCGTTGCCTGTGATATCAAAGATAAACTGAGAAAGTACATAATATGAATTTCAAAAAGTCAAATTGGTACTTGCCCGGATTTTTCTTTGCCATGTTGTCAATATATTGTCGAGGTTTAAAGATACATTTTGGTTAATTGGTTTATGCCAGCCAGTCTCATAGCAACCTTCCTGGTAGGTTGATGCGATTCCGTTTATATCATACAGATAAGTGACTTAACTATTGCAAATTAAATTTTCTTAGATAATACGTGTACTATATCGCTTTCGACCCAATTTAGTAATTATTGCGTCGCGCCATCTCCAGAGTCCCTAAGAGTACATCTAATGTGTGCCCTATGATATATGACCCTAAACACGTATGCACGATAATAATATAATTTTTTAAGCTGACTTGATCACAATCATTAAAATTAATATTTGTTTTGGGATATTTGCCATGTATATTTAGGTTTTGGTTGAGTGCTCGATATTTCGGCACCGTTACAAGCGCCATGATCACGAGAACTATAGTCTTTGCGGGTGTATGTTGTTTACGAGTTGACATATCTGTCTACCCTCTCAACTAAAACCTAAATATACATGGTAAATATCCCGAAACAAATATTAATTTTAACGATAATAATAGTTATGTTCTAAGTAAACAGTACTATTTTATAGTACCGCTAATGAGTTACATTAGCGGTATTGATACAGTTCAGGGAAATTAATGAGTCATCGGATTATTACGTCGTAGTGATGTCACAATAGACCACTTTGTGTGATCGAAGGACGAATGCATGCGTCGTTCTAAGAAGTTTTATGTTTGTTTTCGTAATAGGCTTTAGCAGAAGTGGAAGTAGGAAGGTACTCTTGTAGTAGGAACTCGTATGAGTAAATTTTTAGATGGAAGAATCCAAGAGCAATAGTAACTACCAATAGGTAGGTATGAGTTCTTCATACCATCTATTTAATGACTTTTAAATTATGATCAAATCATTATCAATTATGAACAATCAATATGGCGGTACGGATCATGTGTAATGAAAGCTTTTGTACCTTTATTATAAAAAGAATATGCTTTTAAATAAATTACAAATACCTACATAATATTAGAGATAAGACTTACTGAACAGAGGGTCGCACTGACGCACAATACCTCTCGATCCTTACCTGAAAACAAAACAAAAAATATTTTACTCCAAAATATCTAGAACAATCAACCGCAAAATACCCTGACCACACACAAAAACAGAAACGTTCACAAAACGGAAAATCTTCGACGAAACTTAGCGTGGCCTAAACTGAGCAACAGACCAGAAAATGAGTCGAAATCAAATATGAGCCCCCACGAAATGAGTAAGACAAACACGGGCTCACATTGTGTATCGCACAATAGGACCGTAGGCGAACAATTCTTGACCCTTTTACTAAGTACAGCCGACAATAGCCGCTTAAAGGAAGACTTCCGCGCAAAGCAGCTCCAGCGTCAGTAACGCAGCCAAAGTTCGAGTTTCATCACTGATTCGATCGCAGCGTCAGTGTCGTGGCATTCGAATTTTGTGTATGTAAAAGCGATGCGTTAGATGCGTATTAATTGCCGCATAGCTTAGAAGTTCACCTTATAGGTGCACTTCCAAGCAAAGCAGCTCCGCATTACTGACGCCGCTACACTGGAGATTCATTCTAAGCGCTGGGTAATACGCGTCGTTTACGAGTTCAAGTCCAACCACTAATTCAAATTTCGAATTCGAATAGTGCTTACACGCCAAGGTCGTTTCATGGCGATACCGATGCTGGAGCCGCTATGCTCCGAAGTGCACCTTCAGACCGATTACATATTCTGATGCAAATATATATCACGGGCCGCAAGCGAGAATTAATTGAAAAGACCCTACGTGACTTTGATTTATGGTGCACGGTGTAGATATGGGACAACGTGAATTCTTAAGCCGTGTCTTGTGTCATCTGATGGCTGTTGCAAAGATGGATGGTGTAGCAATTGTTTTAATAAGCGTTTTATAAGTAGGTGTGAAATGATGAGTGTTAAAAAATTGGAAAATATTTTTGACGTTCAAAAAAGATTAGATAAGAAAAAAAAAAGAAAAACAACTAGCTTCTGTCATCGGCTTCGCCCGCATGAAATTCGAAAATTATTCCAAGGGACCATATTCTCGGAATAAAAAGTATATAAGCGTTTTATTAGTAGGTGTTAAATGATTAGTGTTGAGAAATTGGAAAATATTTTTGACGTTCAAAAAAGATTAGATAAGAAAAAAAAAAAACAAATAGCTTCTGTCATCGGCTTCGCCCGCATGAAATTCGAAAATTATTCCAAGGGACCATATTCTCGGAATAAAAAGTATATAAGCGTTTTATTAGTAGGTGTTAAATGATTAGTGTTGAGAAATTGGAAAATATTTTTGACGTTCAAAAAAGATTAGATAAGAAAAAAAAAAAACAAATAGCTTCTGTCATCGGCTTCGCCCGCATGAAATTCAAAAATTATTCGAAAATAATTTTCACAACAAACTGCTAAGACTACCTCATAAAAGCATGTAAAGATAGATCAACCAATCAAAATTGTCAAAAAGACCTGTCCTGTCCTTAAACATTTAAAAAACGAATAATAAAATCTCAAACCAGACGTTATTTTTCTCGAATTTTCAACGAGGCCAATAATTTCAGCTACACTTACTTTACTTTTCCATATCTGATCACTAGCACATGAATAATAAAGTGGCCAGTAATTCTCCATCGGAACAAAAAGGTTTTTTTACATACACATTATTTACGTTTGAAGCGACCTCGTAAAAGGCCTCAGTTAAGCTCCATTACATTTTAACGTAATGAAATATTTACAGGAGTATTTTTTTCCTGAAATATCTTCTTATTAGGAGGAAGGATGAATGAGTGGGATGAACGTAAAACAGTCAATGGAAAAATTTAAAGTGTCTCTTTTTATTGGCGTTACGATGACAAACAAATTCTTCATAATTAAATACCATGCCTGGCCCAGTATTCAGCCACGGTAATGCCTTCCACTGATGCAATCATAAGGTGAGGTATATTAATTGTTTTTGTAGTGTTGAGGGCGATAAGGGT
Source organism: Orthosia gracilis (assembly GCA_947562075.1). Taxonomy (NCBI): domain Eukaryota; kingdom Metazoa; phylum Arthropoda; class Insecta; order Lepidoptera; family Noctuidae; genus Orthosia; species Orthosia gracilis. The sequence continues at coordinate 20,149,553 of OX387271.1, read as the reverse complement.
TTATTAAGTTAGCCGAAGATTCAGATTTTAATATTCCAACCAATAGAGGCGCCATGCTCATTATAAAGAAAAAAAAACATGGCGATATTTTACATTAGCTACCTACAGAGGACTAGGACCGACTGGAGGACTAGGTGGACCGATGACCTGGTTAAGGTTGCGGGAAGGCGCTGGATGCGAGACGCACGGGATCGGTCAATGTGGCGACGCCTGGGGGAGGCCTAAGTCCAGCAGTGGACGTCTTTCGGCTGAAATGATGATGATGAGGACCTATGGAACTTGGAACTTTATTTCTATCACTGAGTTGGTAAAAATATCACAGATATAAATAGAATCCCGTTGCCAGAAAGAGAAACATACTGTTCAAACGTATGTTCGTGTTGCGGCCAAACGCAGGACGGACTGAGTTCACTCAAGCTGGTCAGCTTGTGTTTGTATTGCCGCGCAGACGTCGACAAACCGCATCTACCTCAGCATATATTACATAACATCATTGATTCCAACAAACTAGCATGACCGTGGACAGATTGCATGTTTTAGAGTCTACTTTTAAGCGTCTTCCATCAAAATTACTAAAATAAAATCTTTAAATAAATTATCAATTAATAGAGTATTGAAACTGGTTACAAGGGTTTATTTACATTGTAGACATTTCAAATTTTGTATGACCGTTTGACTTTTTTAAAAACTACAATAAGTAGTCTCCAGCAAAAATACTTCGTATGGCTTGTACTAAGCCAGGAGTACACCCATTTTACATTACAAAACCAGAGCACGTATTAACTCGCTTCTAACACCTGACATTAATACTTACAAGAGTACAATAGAATGCTCTGAAACAATCCGACTGAGTATTGCATTATCATCAACCGCCTCCCAGCAGCAATTACAAACCATCGCATTATCCATTTGGAAAACGCCAGAACATTAGGTTTCACAAAATTTCCTTGCCGTATTAACAGCGAGTACTAACAAGAACACACGAATGAATGCACAAGTGCTTAATATCTGGAATTCCTTGCTTCAAACCACCAGCCTCAGTTGAACTCCTAACTTTAAACTTGCTCCATCTCTCTCCCTTAATTTTGGACATGAAAGGAGGGGGAGGGAGATCAAGTCATGATGGTAGAACTGTACCTACATCGGGGTTCCTAGTTACGATCCACGATAAACTTTGAGTCTCGTGAAGAGTGAGAGCGTTTAAATTGTCGACGCTCAACGCTGCTAACCGTACATTCTTCTAAGGTTTGTAATGGCAGCAGAAAAGTCATAAGAATTTCCTTCATTTCGTTTAGTTTCTTGTTCAAAATTTTACGAAAGTTTCTTTCAAATGTGCTTATAATTGTTTAATTTCCATTTCTAGCTTTTAACTTAGAAAAACGATTGGACGACTATATTACTAAGTATTTATTTAAAACTGAAGCTGAATATTATGCAAATTAAAATACATTAGCATATCCAAACAATAAAATTGGAACAATTAAAACTTTAAAGCAACATTGTAACACCCAGCCCTTAGCTTACAACAAACAATTTCATTTTTATTCGACCTAACACCAATACACTATGAAAACAACTGACAGAAACGGTTTCACTCACGCCAACACACAACAGCCCTAAACAATTTTACAAAATAAAAAATAAAAATCCTAGCGCCAACCCGTAGCGACAGCAAAAAAACCACGACAATCACCATTTTTGCCGACTGTACAATAAAAGAAGTATTTTAATCAACAAAATAAATGTTGTAATTATATAAGTGATTAAGGTGCACTATACCTATCATATATTACGTCGCAAGTGGTCGGGTGACTTCTAGGGAGGTTCCACCCCCTTTTTGGTACCCTCGTAGGGTAGATGGGGGACGAAATTAAACATTTTGGGGCTCTAACGGGTTACGTGTGCGACGATCTTAACACTGTATGTGGAGTATAAAGACGCAGGAAGGTGCAACGACTGATAAGAATAATCTTAAAATTTATTCATTCTCGCTGCACGTGTAAGAGTACAAATATTATTGTTGTGATAAAACTGCAATCTGTGAATCACTGCCAGTGCAGTGGATTACAGAAAATTTTTATCAAGAAATTTCTATGAATCTTATGAACAAAAATCTATGGCACTAGTAAGTAAAGTAATATGCAATAAAATGTTCTCTATTAATTTTAATAAGCTGTAGTTTACAATAATGAAGACATAATGACTCGTTCTTGTGCCAAGTTTCCAAGAAATTGGACGCTTCGTTCAATCGCAATTTAATAACCATAACAATGGGTTATTATTCAATCGCAGACGTAAATACACGGGTTACTCATTATAGATATAATGAGACAGTCAATAGGTACTTGTTTACCATAATATTATTGTATATCGACAAGCTTGCACTTCTAACAAAGAGACCATTTATAGTTGTGACAGTTTTAGAAGACCTTTCTGTGGTAAATGACAATTTTAATTTCCACACGAATAGAAGGCATTTCCAGTAGAAGGTAGCACATTTTACTAGATCAGTCTAAACTTGGCTTTTCACTCAGTGGTCACAGTTATAACAATTTCCGTTTCATCTGAAGGGCCCACTTCCTACATATACGTACCGCATCTAGTGACAACACATCTTTAAAAATTAATGTATACGCTATATTTGCATGTTCATTTCGCTCCAGAGATGTTATTAGAAATTCAGATTTTAGGGTATGTATGTAAGCATCGCTTAGTTTTTACGGGCCTCGTGTAACCGTCATGGGTTACGTTTATGAAGCCATTATATGGTCTCTTGATTAAATATAATGCTCTCGTGGTCCTCCGTATAAAATGCCAGGTAATGTCCCCTACAATTTGCTTTGGAATTGTAGTGTGAAGGGACCAGTTGTAAAATTCTACGTCTGGGTGAGTTAGCAGAATAGTTTACTGCTGTTAAGTTGTTTACTTTACTAAATTGCAGTCGCTTTATTTAAGCATCTGCGAATAATGAAGCATCTGTGAATATCATACATCAGTAAGATAAAGAGGATGAGAAGCAGTCTAGCTGATATCATATTATCTTAACAAAAATTGATCAACATGATTACAATGCAACGACACGATTGTTTGTCGATGATATTTTGCAGGAGATATTCAGAAGCTGTTATGATGACACATTTTATTATATACACTGTAATACATACATATCCGCACAAACAACACCAATTAATCATACCATTTAAATTATACGTAACAGAAACTCATTACTAATATTCTAACAAATGAGATTGCCCAAAATTCATGTGCCCAACGTCTGGTTATTCGGGTGGACAAAAGCCGAGTTTAGCCGCTATAAAACTACCAAATACAATATCACACGAAGAGATAAGGATCGCTTTAAGCTCCCACCACCCAAACTTGTTCGGGTAAACTGGGGTCTCAATACAATTTTCCGGGCGGATGCATTTTGAATTTATAACTAGCAAATTGGTTGAACCAATTTATACGTTGAATATCTTGGAATTAATTGGTTGGTGACCGTGACAGTTTCGCTAGGCTTTAACAGTGTACTAACTACGTAGTTAAACGTTTAATAAAACTGTAGCTTATTCCTAGTAATTAGGGTTGACGTTCAAGCGGGTAGCAGCGCAGGAGCTGAACCTAAGCTATGTAAAGCTTAGCTCGCATAGCTGAGGTAGTTTTTAGGGTGCCGTATCCGAAGGGTCCAAACGGACCCCTTTTGCTGTCACGCACGTTTCCGTCTGTCTGTCCGTCTTCTGTCACAAAATTTTGTTACGAAGAATTTTTTAATTTCCATTGTACCTATGAATTTGAAATTTCGTTATAATATTTATTATTACGTATATTTTAATAACAAATATCAATACATTCTACATTTGGTACAGAACTCTAAATGTGCGAAGTCCGACACGCACTTGGCCGGTATTTTTAGGGTTCCGTACCCGAAGGGTCCAAACGGAGCCTAGTTGCTGTCACTCACGTGTCTGTCCGTCGCTGTCACAAAATTTTGTTCCGAAGAATTTTTTAACTTCCCATTGATCTATGAACTTGAAATTTGGTGATAATGAAAAATACCACTAGCTTAAATCTTGATCTGCAACCGGGGTTAAAGTCTGTAATCACAGTTTTATTTGACGGGTTATGTGTTTTACGCGTTCCTGTTTAGTGCTGGAGTTTATTTAATAACGCATCAAATTAAACACTGTTTACTACAGTATTAAACATAAAGATGATTGCAGCCTAGTCTTAAAGCGTTCACCCCTTACTGAAATAAATTGACACGACTTGATTTGTTGTCTCATCTGGGAGAATGCCGAAACTTTACGTATACAGTTTTTTATAATCTATAGGCTCGCGTTTAACCATTATCTCGCCTTATGTTAAGTGATGATGTGGTCTACGGTGAAGTACGCTTGCCTAGAAGAAACCCATTCACTCTTGACTTAAAGACCCCAAGGTTGATGGCTAGGCCGAAACTGTTCATTTGAATTGACGAAATTGGTCTTCGAATTGATAATAATAGAGGCCCTAGATAAGTATAATTCGATGTCAGTGAAGGCGATAGTCGAAATGACAAATTGTAAGGGATTGATCACGTGGTTTTACGATATCGCTTGTCAATCTTATACCATTTTGGCTTTTTGACAATCGCTATTGCCACGCTTTCGGTGATAGAATGTCACTTGTTGTGTAGTTGGCAATCTTAAGACAAAATAAGGATAAGGAAAGATTGTATTGACGGGAGGGTCCAAAACATAGTGCTATTTTTTACCCTTAAGACATTACTTCGAAAACTAGTTCACTGTACAATCGATTAAAATCTCAACTACTGACCAGAACTTAAAATCAAATTAAGAAATATACTTCGATTTATAGTGATACTTAAACTATCTACAGGAACTTTTGTAACTGTTAGAAGCGTGAAGCTAAATTATTGTTAGTGATCCTAATAAACGTAGCAAAATTAGTATACTAATTCCTAATATTAAGATCCGAAAATCATATCAATAGATACCGGTAATGTATCATTGAATCTTACACAGAGCTTAACTCTTGGGTATGTCAGATTCCAAGCACGATAACATCCGAGTCTTCCAATAATGCAAAGCTGTTTACGTTTATGAGAAAATGAACAAAAACCCGAAATCCGGAAATACCAAGTGCGCAGCTGCGTCCGCGAAACTAAGAAAAAAACAACTACAAACATCCGGTGACCCAAATTTTAAATTGTTGGTCTTGTTGAACAAGTTGCAAGGTCGAGGACGAATTATGTATTAAAGAGGCAGTGAAGATTGAACATTGAGAAAAATAAAAGTCCTTGTACTACAAGGAGACTTCATGTCCATTCAAGCGATACACCGTAGAAACTTGTTTCTATCTCGGACGACGGTAAAATAATGTCCTGTAGGTATTGTTTGACATTTAACTCGGTTAACAATCAAAGGCAGCTAAATCCATCCACACTTATTTTCCATAATTGTTTTTTTAAGAGCAGTGGTGGCCTAGTGGTTACGGCCCCGACTTACGTTTCGTAGGTCGTGAGAACCCAGGCATGCGCTTTATTTGTGTAAATTATTTCATCACCACTGCTCTTAAAACGGTGAAGGAAAACATTGTGAGGAAACCGGCATATCCTAGAACCAAAAAAAACAAAACATCGAAGACGTGTGACATTCACCAACCCGCACTGGGCCCGCGTGGTGGTTTAAGGCGTATTACCACTCTCACAGAGAGGATGCCTGTGTCCCAGCAGTGGGAACATTATAAGGCTGCTGATGATTTTTTTTTAGTTTTCTCTTGGCAAACTGACAATACTGGATAAAACTGACTTTGATTTCAACGAGTGGGTTTGAAGTCGTTTTTCTATAACAATAGCTACGATTTATACCAAACGGTTTACCTTGTACAAAGGATAATGGGCAAAAAAGTATGAAACTTAGTTCGAGAGCCTCCACTGATTATACTTGTGGGAAACGAAAGTACATACTAGTCATATGAGTCTGGCAAAAGACTATCAAAATCCGTCCGAGGATTCTTTTTATAGTACGGCCACATCCTGAGATGTGGAGATGACAACCCTATCAAAAAGGCCCTAAATATCCCCGATCGACCGCGAGGAAGGGGACAACCGCCCGCCATCTGGTGGTCAAAAATGAAGAAAGTGGTCCTGAAGGAGCACCTAAGCACTCAGACAATCCAGAACAGAGCTCTCTGGCGCAGACGTACAAGGAGACCCGATCTCAGCTGAACTAGGAAGAGGGTTGGACAAAGAAAGATGTTTACCTGACTACAAGAAATGTATAGCTTCACATAAGTGTCCATATGCGTGTAAGGACAGTCAACTGCGGAGAGTCAGAGCGTGCGCGCTGCGCTCCGCAACGCAAAAACGTCCGCCCTGTCCAACCTCAACAGTGGCCAAGCCGTAACGTATGACTCTAAGTTGATAAGTCTAAATAATTCTCGGACGGATTTTGATAACCTTTTGTCAGAATTATGTGTCAATTTTTCATTTCCCACGAGTCTCATCAGTGGAGGCTCTTGCCCAGTCCGCCCAGACCACTTTTGCCCAGTGTCCGTTGAATAAGGAATAAAATGACATGCATAGTAATTCTATACCTACCAGGGTATGGATTTAGCTGACTTCGGTTCTATACCACTCAGTTCTGTAAAAGTCGTCTTGAAGGTATACTTATTTCTGACAAACATATTCCCGAGATGAAAAGTCCTATCCATGACACGGATTATGACAATCCGCGTCCAGGTCTACCCGTGTGCCAAGTTTGAAAAGATAAGAGACAGATAGAGATATTTTCGAATTTATAACATTAGTACGGATGAAAAAAAAGAACATTAAAAGTGTGCCGAAAGCTGTTATTTAATACGACTATCACCCAATTGTTATTATTCACAGTTTTTTTCTAAAACTACCGAACCCTAAGTAGGTACTTTAAAAAAGAAAACAAACAAATCCCAGTAACAAAACAGCGGGTAAAAAGGCTCCTGCTTCTGACTGAAGATAAGAAGAAAAGAAATTATACCGGCTTGAAGCTTAAGGACAAACTTTATACGCAAGTAGAACTCGACACACTAGGATTAAGTTTGGAACTTCTTTTTTTAATTTTAATATCTTTTATTTTGATGTGGGTGTTCAAAATGTACTTATATATAGGTGTGTCCAAATATCGAGAGCAAGCAGTGGTGGACTATTGGTAACGGCCGTGACTTACAAGTTGTAGGTCGTGGGTTTGATGTTCCATGCAGAAACTTTAGTTTGTGTAAATTATTTCATTACCACTGCTCTCAAAATGGTGAAGGAACACATCGTGAAGCAACCGGCATGTCCTAAAACCAAAAATTCGAAGACATGTGACATCCACCAACCCGCACTGGGCCCGTGTGGTCGATAACGGCCCATTCCCTCTCACAGAGAGGAGGCCTGCACGCAAAACGGACCAAATGGGGATCTAAGGGACGATTTCACCAATAAAACTAATTGCGCAAAAATAAATACAGTGTTGTGATTGGTTGAGACTGCTGAGAAACTACCAATCAGAACGCTGTGTTTGGATAAACTGAGTTTAGTTGAACTAATCGCGATAAGTTTAATTGGTGAAATCGGCCCTAAGTGGGATAAAGGGGGTCCATCTATCTTAAGCTAGGAATGTCCGAGGATATACATTGTAGGTATGGGTGTATAGTGATTCGAGTAAGAATAACTGACATCTTACGGTTTCCCAAGTTAACCCGATAATGACTTTTACCAGCTATTTAAAAGAAGCATCTTCGTCATCATTCTAGCCTTTTGACCCGACTGCCGAAGGAGGGTAATGTGTTTATCAGTCTAGGTATGTATGTTTGTTCCTATATGGCGTTCTAGATACCAAACAGGTTGGCCGATTTTGATGATTCTCACGTCAATCGATTCGTCAACTTTGCGAGAATCACAGGCTACATTAAAATTGGAAAATAAAAAATGGCGGATTTTGGGCGCCATATTGTGACGGCACAATTTTTTTTTCCTCCAGTTACATCGTGGGGGTATCAAAATAAAGTGTTTTAAGAGGTGATTTCAAAAACATATGAAACTTACATGTTTAAATGTATATGATTCGAAAAAAAAAATAACTAGAAAGTTATAAAAAAGTCAATTATAAAATCAAAAAACCCGACTGCTGTTTTTTTTCTATCCTGTCGGGGTTGGCTTCCAACCTATCAGTACGCAACTGAATACCAGTATATAACATCTAGCGACTGCCTATTTTACTGTACTCCAGTATTTGGGTTAAAGGGTACCCTATATTATGACTGGCTGTCACAAACCCCTCAAAAAGAATGGAGACTGAAGTCAACAAACAAAAATAAACTGGTATTTAACATTTTCCTCGTTTCTTTTTTTGTTGAAGCTCCCTCTTACTCACCTGTTTATATTAACTCAAAGAAGGATTAAAGAAAATGAAACCAAATGAAGCGTAATTTCGTTCGATACAGTTATTAAACGCGAAGGGAGCGTTTAAAGCGGCGGCAGTGTTTACAGACGTCACCTCCTGTGCAATTATTATAATACAAACAATAGGCCGTCCTAAGCCAGCGTTCGGTCACATTTCCCTTATAAAATCACTTAGTTAAACCGATGCTGTCACTTCTGTCCAACCCAAAGACGATTAGGACAACAAAAACAATTTTCTGGACACACTACATTTTTGTATCAAGCTAAATTACACTTTAATATGTCATAGTTAAAGTTTCATTTCATTTGTCGCGACACAGTCATTTACAATTAATGAAAATGAGCTCTAAGTGAAAGTGTTAAGGTTTACAATTGATATTAAAAGTGAAGGTGATGTAATATTGAAAATTTGGCGCCATTAAGAAGCGGGAAGTGACCACTGCTAATTTGCGAAGGTCTATGCAGCCATAAACTATTGTTTTATACGTAGTTTTATTGTAGATCTAGTGTCAGTTATTACAATTGGAGGGCTGCTTGTCCCATCGAGGGTAGGTACCATTGTTTTGTTTGCCTTGATTAAAATTCAGCTGGAAATGTTTAGTCACAGCAATACATTGGATCTTTGCCCGCAGAATGGCTCGGCTCGCCATCAGGTTGGTCCCTAATATCGTTATTGGCGATTGGTGCTCAAAAGTATTTGATTATTTCGTGGAATGCAATTCAAATTTACACATGCTTTATGCTTTTATACTCTCTACAAATCAGGGGAGGATCAGACATATGAAGAAGCCGGCACCCACTTAGATGACCATAATGATCAATCATAGTATAAAAATTTTCAGTGATCTTTCGAATATATTATCCACTATCAGAAACTTGGTCGTTAATAAGCCCACCCTACATGATGCTATATAGAATAATCACATCATACCCTTATTTAACTCATTAGAAGATAAATATAGTAACATAATCGCGAAATGGTATCCGGGTTACACACTTGTAAAGTTGTAACGCGTTATGGCTTATCGTTGCACGCTTCAGTGTGGCGATAATATAAGACACAATACGCCTGTGTGTGATCACGCTTCAGTGGACTTCAGTAGAGACATACTGTTAGAACTGCGGGCCTGGTATATGTGTCACTTGGTTTGGGATGTATATATTAATGAAAGCTGTTTTGAGTATATAATTAAGCAGTTTAGTAAGAACATCAACATTAGTATCTTTTTCACCCAAACTATACAAAACTAGGCATGGACAAAAAAAATTATGAATCCAGAACGCAAACATTGGTACGGCTAAGGATATCAGTCCAAAATAATCTGTTAAGAGTCGATGAACTTTCATCAGTCAAAACATGGGGTTGATATTCTCGCTAGCTGATTGTATTGGACATTGCACAATTCAATCTTCTTCTCACTAAGACTGCACCTGGCATGTCCACCACACAAAGAGATTTTGTGGAGTTTATTCACCCAAGGTAAATTCTCAAATCTTTTTACCCCAAAATATTACCATTCAAACAAGCAATAACACAACTATTCAACCACAACACAGCACACGTGTTACCGAAGACCACCCCCGGTGTCTCCGAGACTGACATTTTTTACTAATTTCTCCCTCTGACATGTGTTTGCAGATAAGATGGTGCATTTTTAGTAGACGGGACGAGGGCGTGACGATTTTGAATTGAGAACGAAACAGACGAAGCATGTAGCACCTACGTGACGGCTTAAATTAAGACTATCTACAAATCGATGTATAGAGTTGAACCATCGACTTGAAAAGAAGAATAATATGTACAGGTACGTAACAGTAATGTTTATCCATAGCACCCATAGATATTTGTGTTTATAACACAAACTCCGTCCTGTCACAAAATAATTGTTAGTAATTAGTAGTTTCTAAGAAAGTGCAAAGCACATGTTACGGTAACTAAAGCAATTATACCAACATTATCTGAAGTACCTACTAATGATACCGAAAACGATAGGTATTAGACATTAGGAACCCAGCTTGCCTTGCGAAGACAAACAAATGTAGGTAACAAAGTTAAATAATATAACACAAATGATCTCACAGTAAAAAACAGAGCAGCAAAAAGTCGTAAGCTCTAAAACTCGCGTGTCTGCCGGAATCGAGTTTTAAGCAGGCCTGATTTATGAGTTCCAAGTTATGGTGTCGTGAGACAAGTGGCCCTACTCCAAAGATTCCGTACGTCACGTTCATGTGTCCCTAAACGTTTTTGAGAATTTCTCGAGTGTTTAAAATATCGCGAAATGTGAAACCGACGGGCACAAGGACGCTTATCTTGAGTTTTGCTAAGAATATTACAAAAAAGTAGACCTCCAGGGTATAAATAGTAGAAAGTTTATGAGCTTTTGGTAAAAAATTCCGTCTAGTGATGAATGCGGTGCGCAAAAGGGAATACTGAGTGATTGAGTGATTGGCGAAGGTAAATGACGGCACCGTATGCAGGCTTTCGATTTTTGTAGTGCAAGTGTGAATGAAAGCAAAGGTTTTTTTCAATGTGGTACGTTTATCAATTCCACCTCACTCAATGTAGTGTTATTTAAAATCCATAAAAAACATCCTTCAAATTGTATTATTGTTGTATTATTTAGTATTTACCTACTAATACAATTCCAAGCATCAATTTTCTTTCGGCCTTTCAAAACGAATAAGACTCAAGTCCAACACAGCAGCTTAAAAGTTTCTTATTTCTTTGCATAAACACAAATACGTCTACTAAGCTTTATCGGCTTTAAATATATCTTCGCCAGAATTTACAGGATCAGCGAAAATAAGTCCAAAAGCGTATATAATTCCTGAATCAGCACGGCAATAAAATGTCTTCAAAGACAACATTAATGTCGCATTAACTTTCTTAATCCTATTAACTGTAACATCCATATAATGTTGCTGAACTCGCAAATATATGCCGAGATAAACACGAAACAAAGTCAAACATCTGAACTGCAATAAAGGAAGTATACAATGATCATCATTCACTTAAATTACATATTACGCCATTCTCTGTAGGACTGATATAGTTTCTCGTTGATATAAATAGCAAAAGACCTCTGCAGTAAGATTGGCCTATAATGGGCCTAATATACGAATAAGTATACGAAATGTGGAAATGAAACAGTAGTGTTATATGAGAGAGAATAATGATGTCATGAAAAATTACTTTTATGTTAATGGCAGCGTTTCTCGCTTGGTTATTCGAGTTAATGATTGCAAGTAACATAGCGAAATAGCGTTCAGCCAACGATATACTTTTTCTTAAGGGCGTGTCAAGGTAACTTTCTACGTCTTACATGCATGAGCAATGTTAAGTTTACAATTTCATTCATTCGAGCACCACCAAACTAACTTTATTCGGTATACAGATCGTTTAATATCGCCTTTTCAACGAAATTGTATTCAATATTGAAAACAGCCTTATAATAGAGACACACACAACACACCAAAGGGCTAACAAACTTTAAGCAAACGTAAACAGCAAAATAGACATCCTAAATCAAAACGTTCCTCCATCGGAACATAACTGCCTCATACATACGTTCGTACTAGTGATAAATCTTTTCGTGCCATCCAATTGTCCACAACTAGGTCATCTGATTGTCCCCTACCTATTTACTGTCATGTCTTTTGTGTTTGAGTTTTTTCCTGTTTCAATTTTCTTTTGTGGTCCCCGTTGTATTAAGTTGTTTCGTACGATTTTGTGGACGACGAATAATGTATATGTTGGTTTTGTTATCTTTGGGTTCGAAGTATCTATCTATCTTTGTATATTTTTTAGATGAGTTGCGACAAAGCGCTTCTGTACTTTCATCTATCTATTCAGCCCGCATTTTTCCAATTCTGAATTCTGTCTTTTCTACTTTTTCATTTGCTTTGATCCTACGGCTCGGTCTAATTGTTTCTTTTAACTTGTTATGGTTTTGGCATTCTTGAATATAATACAATAACAACAAGATACAATTTTAGTGAACTATAAAACTTATTAAAATGTAATGTAGAATATAAATGTAATCCAGAACTGGATAAATTTATTGCTAACCTTTATAGAATATTCTAGACCAAAAACAGTGTTTAATATATTCGATGGCAGCAATGTTTTCACAAAATGTATTTTTGAAACTTTATGGCTTTAATCCAACTATCCCACAAAGCTTTTATGCGTACTACAACACAAAATACCGATGATATTAGGTTCGGGAATAGATAAATATGCTTGCAAATACGTCATCGTGATCCTGTCAATCATTCAGTTTCGAATGGTGAACTATACACGGAACAATTGATATTTGAGGTGCATATTAACTGGTATACATTTCTATTGTAGATAATGCTTGTATTTCACAATTCAATGTACCTAACTGTGTATGAAATGATTTGTGATATTTTGCGTCACCGTTTGTATACGAATGTAGATAATAATTGCTTGTTTTAAAACAGCGAGGTAGGAAGTTCTATAAAATAGATTAAAAATGATGATAATTATTATCTGATATACTGTACTGTCATTATTATCTGATATACTAAATTTAGTCGAAGTGTCATAATGCAGAAAATGGCATCAGGTAGGTAACCAAAAATACAAAAATCATTAATAAAAATGAAAACATACATAAACACAGTATAAATAGTATACGAGTACAAGTTAACCCTGTTCACCTTCATAACAAAACCTTTTAATCACAGCTCACGGATGAGACGCCATTCATAGCTGTGACAATGACAACACAGGACAATCCTCCAAACAGAAATTCAAATGTAAACACAATTTGACAACGCTTGAGCCAAGTTTCGAGGACAGTAGTTTGTATAACTGTGATCCCAGTAACAAGGGCCAAATGAGGTGGGCATTTAGTAGTGTGCCGGTACAAAATACAAACGACACGCCCGTTCAATCTGGGCAGGTTGGAGTTATGACGGCCGCGAGTCCATTTGATGTCCGAATGAGGGTTAAGGTGTAAGAGGAAGCGGTGTAATAGATTGTAAGTTTAGATATTGAATGTACTACTGAATGAGAGAAACAAGTACTAGATATAATTTATACATTAAATATAATGAAGTGCGGTGACAAACGAAGTTTTGGTCGGTTTTTCTTTAATTAACGAAAAAAAAATTGTACTGCCCCCTATATCTTAGAGGAGAGCCGATTAAAAAAAAATATTGCCTATTTCACTCCCACAATTGCGACAAATCCAACGATACTTCATATGTCATAACCCGTCAAGCCGTTTGGGCTGTAGAGTGTGCTATAGAAATGGACATACATACATACGCCCGAAAAACATTACCTACCCTGCCGCAGTCGGGTAAAAAATGTAAAGAGTGTGTGCCACAAGAAGCTGTAGAAACTACATAAATTGTCAATTGCGTAATTTTTTAACGTTTTATCAATTGCGATCGCGACGCTTTTGTTGATAGCATGTGTCTCTTGTCTCAAGCCTAAGATACCCATCTCATCACAAAATCTGATCTGGTGACTGTAAACACGAAAAAGAAGGTCCACTTATGAACTTAAAAAAATATTTTGGGTAAAAAACAGCACATGTGTTGACCGAAATTTGATATTTGTAAAGATTGACATTGAGAACTAAATTACAAAAACAGTGGCAAACATACTATTGATTTTCTGAGCGTTCAAAGCATAAAACTTCATATTTTTTAGAATGTATCTGGGAATACAGGAGCCAGTATCATAAATTACGACATCAAGGTGCAATGCTACTACATTCAACGCTTGTTTCTCACAACTTGACACTTTCACAACAATGAGCAATACGAGGGTCCTGTTTGGACCCATTTCATTCGGCATTAGGCTTGATGGCAAGGATTTCTTGCCTTGAAATTTTCTCGTCAACCATAATTAATAGGGTGGGCCGCCCATTAGTATGCCCCATTGAATGCGTGACCCTGATAGTACATCTGGATTCGCCATCTGTCTATTGAAGATTGGATGAAAGGTTAATCAGGGGTACCTTGCCATTGTTTTGGTATTTGTCAAACGAATTGATGAAGACATGGAGTGGTTAATCTTGGGTAATGCATTCTGCTTTCAGAGAGTGTGTGGTTGGCTTTATTTTAAAGATATTGGCCGAATGTGCAATTATCAAGCGCATAAATGTGTAATTCCTCCCATGTTAGGGATAGCTTCTATTTTTAAGGTGAGTGTTTGTTTTCTTTTTAACAAGTTTTTATTAGCTTGGTATGTCTGTATCTATGTAACGGAATATTTGAATGTCATTTTCACACCCTCAATACGTCGGCTTAGTTTGAAACTTTGCACACTCGTATCAAGGACCGATGACAATGCAATAGTTTGTACCATTATACTTACCAGGATCTTCAGGATTAGCGTTTGAAATATAAAGTGAAAAATAAATAATAGTTAAAAAAAACTAAAAATAACGATTTAATTGAAAACCAAACTAAAAAGTAGAAAATAACCAATACATATAATAAATCTGTAGAAAAGACGTTTTAGTACATCGAAAATATTTAAAAACAAATAGTCAGAGTGTTAAAGGTGAACTAACAGAACCCATTTCCAGCATTTTTGGAACTTTTGATTGTTTATCTGTTTATATATATATATACTATAATCCCTCGATTTGTCTAAGACACCATCACATCATCAGATCCTGGTTTCCTTATCATGGTACCACCCTTAGGAAATCTCCTTTCCAAAAAATATAATTATCAAAATCGGTTCATAAACGACGAAAATATCCGCGAACATACGTAAAAATATATACGGTCGAACTGAGAAACCTCCTCCTTTTTTGAAATCGGTTAAAAATACATCCAATTACACGTTTAAAAGTGAGTGATAAACAAGTCTTCTTGACCGTCACTTTTTCAGTTCGAACTTGTTCCGAACTATTTATTAGCATTCCCTTTCATTCGCTCGTTGCATAGCTTTGAGATATTACAACATGCCCCTCGTTCGATTTCAAAGAGCCTTAGTTAGTATCGGAAAATAAGAAGAACTTTAGCGTTACCTAGTTAAATAGTAAACTAATAAAATACAACTTGAACTGAGAGAATTTAACGAGGTTAACTATAAAATCTTATTTCAATATTGGAATGAAAATCCAATGAGACTATGCATAATTATTGATATTCAACATTTTCAAAACCTGAAAATGTTCCTCTTAATCAAATCTGAATACGACATAACATTTAAAAAATCATTTTTACAAAAAACACAACCGACATCCAAATAAAAACACTACAAAGTGAAAAATAACTTTTATTTCGGCAGTCGATGTTCCTGTTTTTGTTTCTTCGTTTTTTGACACCGACTGCCGAAATTGAAGTTATTTTTCACTCTGTAGTATTTGTATATGGATGCCGATTGTGTTTTTTTGTAAAAACGTTCCTGTTTTTAGTTGTTGTACATAATGAGCAAGTTCAATAGTAAGGTACATGTAACGCCCAAAGTTATGTACGATTAGATTACCCGAATAACATGAAACTTTAACTAAGCGGTGAAATGAGAGTGTTCCGGGGTGACCTGTACATATATGCGTACCCCTTTAGAGTATACCGGCGTGATGTTATGTTATGAAATGACGTAAACAATACATGCGATAGCAGCAATCCCGAATGATTTTCCGTGTTTATTTAAGAGTTCTGTTATATATCGCCAGAGATCTTCATCAGACCTTGATCAAATTTAAATGGGACCTCACGAAAAGCTTCCAAATAAAAAAAGAGCAAACAAATATTTTAAAAAATACAGTCGAATTGAGAACGTCCAAACAAGAGCAAACCAATCAAAAAAAAAAAAAAAGAAAACGTCCTCTTTTTGAAGTCGGTTAAAAATCGAGGCCTAAACCTGCAGGTATTTTTTCTTATCACCCTAAAATTTTTGGGGATCCGCACAGTTACCCAAAACGGCAATACAGATCGTACGTGAGATGTTTAGGACGTAATCATCTAAGTTATGACTGAATGTTAAAGCAGACTCCCTACCCCATTGACCGCGATAGGATAGGTCAGAAAGCTTCCATAAAATATATTTTATCGTATTTTTGGGCCTGAAAATTTGTAAAAGGCTGTTTTTGTTTCAGAACAGTATCAATTTTTAATATCATTCGAATGTAAACGTACCCGCATCGTAGCGTAGCGTCATTTCACAAACCATTTTTAACCCTACGTTGCTATATAGTAAATTACTCATGCCAAAATTACGAAATTTTCGACAGGAACCGCTATAAAATAACTCAATCTTGCAAAGCTCTTGTACCACATGACACGTCTCATCAAACGTGTCGCTACGCAGGACTATAATTAAATTTTGCTCACATTCGGTGATTCAATTAGGGTTTAATATTGACATTCGGTAGTGAGATCCGAAACTCGGGGATCAACACCAAAACATTAGCATAGTTGATTAAAAGGCCTCCCTAGAACTGTTAACTCGTAAATGTCATACATACAACATCATAAATCATCTTAAGATTATGCTTCACTTGCTAAATTTCGTATAATTTTGGAGAGAATGTAACTTAGTTTGTGAACCTCCCAAATTTTCACTTAATCACACAGTTTTATGGTTCAAATTCGCAAAGTGTTGGTTGGACATTTGGAACGTTTTGGTAATTTAGATGATTTTGCAAGTGTAGGAAAGCCAGCAAGTACTGAATCAGCATCTAGGTGGTTCTCATATAATGAAGTAGAACGGGAGCTATGATTTATAGTCCAATTATGAGCTCATCGATTATTTCTTGAGAGTAAGTAGGTAATTGTTGGCCCTTCAGTTCTCGTGTTATTGGAAGCTTGGATTATGGACGATAAGAAGATCAAAGGCTGTTAAATCTTCGTGTACAATCACTGGAATCTGATGAAACTTATTGAAAAATTTCTGGGCTGATCTAGATCAGAAATTTATTTGTCACTTTGCCTTTTCATTTCAATGACCCTTGAGATTCAGAAAAGGTTTTTACTGTTTTCACTGACAAAAAGTTATTCAGAAGTCAACTAAAAATAAAATAACTCAGTGCTCCAACGTGACCAGCAAGAGTTGATGGTCAATTCTATTTTTAGCCAGCGACCACAAGTAGAAACAAACAGTCCAAAACTGGTTCTAACTTAATCCACTAAGCTTACCCGGCAAAATGAAATAAACGTGGCTATAATTAATATTTCATACGGGGTCGCTCGGACGGTACATGTATGAAGTATCGTACTGAACATCAGACTGAGACCGACTTGCATTGTGATATTGTGACCTGATTTTGTTAGGTGCTTTTAGAAGGCACGAATTTTGATTGGGTCGTGTGGCCGAAGGAATTGTGTAACTTAGAATTCTATCTTCTTCTCGTATCTGTTCTGCAGTGCTTGAAATCATGACCTCTTTATTTGATCTAGAGACTATGACTCATGACAAGCAAGAAAACGAATGATATTGGTCAACCACAGCATCTTCACAGATTTTTCTACTTCTTTCGCTTTCTTTCTTCGAAACAAATCGTCATTAGGAAACTCGTTTTTAGTATCACAGTCTGTGCGTTGCTTTTGGCAGCCAGTCATATCAATCTGGTCGATGTAGTGACGCTTTGTGGATGCCTATATCCAGCATTCCTTCCTCATATTCGGTAGTTTTCATGTGTGTGTATTGGTGTGTATTCATTCATGTTCCTGCGTTCAGCAAAATATTTTTTGCTGAGTCACGATTCGATCGCATCGTATCCTGTAAATGATATAATATGTTATGAACTGTGCCGTTCCAACGGCCGTCAGTGTCACAGATAACGAATGCGCCCTTTGTGATAATATCTCGGTATTGTGAGTACTTGTCCTGTTCGCCTGTAGCTATACTGTATTGGCATATTTTTTGTAGTAGCGATATTTTTAGGCTAAGTTAGAAATTTGGGAGTAAAATATATTTAGTAATCTTTATCGGCTATTTATCACACCACGGGAGATGTAATGCCTCATTTTCTTTGTAGGCACAGACCAGCTATTGCATGATAAATAGGCTTTTTTCTTGGTTACGGTCTGTATAATGACCAAATAGTTTGGCCAAAACCGATCTATGAACGTTATTAGTGGAGTAAAACAATATTTTGAGCTAAAATTTAATTTTGTCACCTGAACAAAATAAATATGTCCAGCAGGTGGTCACTTCATTGTCCAATATATCCATGACATTTTGTCGTGGCATTTAGCCCACCCAGTTTCTAATCTTACCAGGCTGCCATAACCCCAACAGTAGTCTAAATGCCAGCACAAACCGGAGCATGTGTTTGTTCGGGAGCACAACGGGTATGTGGAACAGTCCTCTGACGTTCGTATGAAATATAAATTCGATTATACCGTCCGAACGCCGCCGAAGATTTGCTTAATTAAACAGCATGGTTGCTTCAAATGATTCGATTTATGTTCTCGTATCGTTTTATTTGGTGTCGATTAGAGCACTTTGAATCGCTTGTGCGTAGTAATAGTGATTTTTTGTTCGTGTTACACACGTTATAGTGATAATTCGTTTTTTCGTGATTATTGTGACTGATTACTTAAGAATTATTATTGTAGGCTAGGTACTTTGATAAAAAAAAAATTGATTATCGAAACTGTTGTACCTAAAGATAAGGAAATTATTTGTTTCTAAGAAAAAGTATTAACAATTGTTAAAGAAAAACGTGAATATAATATGGAATACTACATATATTCCAAATTACTTGCACCCTAAGTAAAATTACACTTGGGAGTTTTTTATTTTGATAGAAATTTTAATAAGGTTCCTGGTTTAGGTTTTGTTCGATTTTTTACATTAGTAAAGTATAATCATTTTTAATTTTAATAATTTAGGCTGTTTCGTTTGTCTTTTAATTTTTGTCCAAAAAACAAACCAGTATTCCAAATATGCTGCAGTTCCGCTACGATAAGGCCATTACGTTGTATTTTTCATATTTTAAAATTTACGTTGTGTATTGTTTTTAACTTTATCAACACAATTAATAAAAACGTATTCTTTTGATATTTGCCCACATTCTTTAATTTTGGTACCTTACTATTTTCTACTACGACATTATTTTTCCGATCAACCTCCACGATCACCGGTCGTGTTTCTTTAAGAATTAGGTCTACCAGTTCAGCATGCAAAATAAAAGTATCGTATAAAGCCTTATTAACAAAAACTTTTCAATGATTAAGTTAAACACACATTTTATATATCTTAATAAAATCTATATGGACTTTTTCAATTTTTTACTGTTACATAGATTTTTCTCTTTTTTAAAAACGTTGCCTCACACTAGGAATTTCTTCCTGTATCGTGGGTGCGTTTACAAACATTTGTTCCATATGGGATCGAACCCGCGACACGCAGCGCAGCAGCCGATTTCTCAACCATTGCGCCAACCGTGTCGTCAATTAACGGGCTATCTGAGAGCAAAAATTGATGTGATGGAAAGGGAGAATTATTGAAAACCACAGATTCTCCCTACATCACTTCCAACTCAAAAAGTTAAGTGCCCAACTAAAACCAGCCTCTGACCCCGCCTTATTAGTTCTCCCTTCGAATAGAAGCCGAAGCAATAAAAAGACAGTCTGGATCTTTCCGTAAATAAACAATAGGAACTGATAATTATTCTCATACGTTAGGGTAGCCATTGTTTTAGCCTCCCCCTCGATTCCTCCCCTCTACTTAGACTGTACTCGATACGATGGCCCTACAATGTAGGGTTATTACTAAATTTAGCGACCATTTTTATTTTTGTTTTTTAATTATGACGTTTGTGTTAGTCAATATGTTCTGTGTAGCATGGGGGAGTTTTAGAGCATAGGGTATTTTATGAGTGGTCGAATTTTAAGGTTACCTATAAAGTGAATTGTGCATAAAAAGAGGGCTTTTTAAGCTAGGGGACAGATTTTTAAATCATGAAGTCGGGAGACAAATTCCCAATTCTAAGTGATTTCTGAATTGAGTATTCGGAATTAAAAACATTCAAAGCTTACTTAAATGCCAACATTTTTCGTAGGTTTTCAAGATTAAGTAGAAATAGGCAAATACTGAAAAATTTTTAATTTAGAAATTCTTAAATCGGAAATCGAGAGTAATAAATTTGTTTGTATATAAGCATTATGAAAATTTTAAGGATTTTCAGTCAATAAAATAACTTTCGTCTTTTTTATTGCGAATTAAAAGGTTACCGAATGACTCAAAATCTGCTCACATTCTCCGTATCCAAAAACACTATTTACAAGCTTAAAGCCTTTAAAACCTGCACTTTACAGCCCACCAACAAAGTAATACCAATAATAAATTAGCTAAAAATCTTCCCTTGGATCGTAACAATCATAGCTTTGAAGCGAAATTCGCCGAAATAGCCTAATTAATGTCAAAATAAACGTTTTTTACAGCCGAATGTCCCATAAACATATTAACTTTATTTCACATTCAGTTTTAAGCCCGGTATAATGTGTGAGGGAAAAATTATCGTATCCATATTGCGAATCTGTTAAGCGATGATATTGTTTTTCTTAGAATCTTGTATGCGTCATAGGGAACAGATGTGATAGGTATTTTATTGGTCGTAAAAATTAAGCGCGCTTAGTTGCTATGCGGATTTCTAAAATTTTTGAATATTTTTTTATAGCATAATGGTAATAATCAAAAGATAGAGGTTTAAATAGTGATAATGATAGTTAAAAATATTTATTTGATATATAAATATCTAAAAATAAAGCCTTAGGCATTTTCTACCAGTCGACCTTTAGGTGATGGAGAGATAAACAGTAGTAGGTGCAATTCTGAAAGTTACAGAATTATTTAAATATACACATATAAACTATAAATACAACATAATTATACCATAAAGAACACCACATTATACACCAAGAAGAAGTTATAATAAACAAGGCATAAATTACTACGGTGAAATATCTAGAAAATAGTATGTATATTTACTAGGTTGTACAGCTTAGGTGACCTATAAAGTCACCAGACATTACAGTCTACATTAGTTACAAAACAAGCAAACTTAGCGAACAAAGCGAACGAACGAAAAAATCTGCCTTATTTAATGTATTTCTATTTCATTCCTATTTCGTAATCAAAGTCTTCTTAAGCAAGATTTCTGCTAAGAATCTTTCTGAGACTTAAATTCTATGTCAAAAATCGGCATCGTCAGTTTCTGAAAATGTTGCCCATTAAACTGACAAGTTATTAAGCTAGATAGGTTCAAGACTTTATCTCTTAGTAACACTGACGGCTGTTACTTGTGAGTCAGCTTAGGAATATGTTTGTGCCGATTTTACGTTTTTTTTTTCGCTAGCTTTTAGGATGAGAACGCAGTCGTTAGTCCAAAAATACGACTTTATGAAAATGCTTACGGTATATTTCGGATTTTAATACTTGGTGTTCTTGATTTGAAGGTTAAGTGTGTCTACTAGTCTAGTAGGCTTACGTCAGGGTTTGATACGAATAGATCTTGGGTTTTTGTTATTGTATTAACAAACTAGCTGTCCCACGCGGATTCGCTCCCGTCACTGGCTACCTACCTACCCATCTACTCTACCTACCCCAGCCTACCTACCCTATATACATGATTTTTGCGAAACTTAAACATTTTACGCAGCGCACGCAACGGAAGCTCTCAAAAAGGAATATTTCTGCCCGTTTTTGTTTACGTTTTTCATTTATACTCCGCTCCTGTTGGTCGTAGCGTGATGTTATATAGCCTATAACCGTCCTCGGTAAATGGGCTATCCAACACAAAAAGAATTTTTCAATTCCATCCAGTAGTTCCTGAGATTAGCGCGTTCAAACAAACAAACAAATTCTTCAGCTTTGTAATATTAGTATAGATAGGGTTTTCATGGCGCCCAGGTGTTGCTTGGTTTATGTTCGAGTACTGTACTAACTAAGGAGAGTGTTTGGCTTAGACCTTTTTTATTTTGAAGTCAAAATCTACTGGCTTCAGTGTCGCCCACAAGGAATCGATCATTTAATTATTTAATCATTTAAGCACACAAATGTACAGAGGCGGACTTAGCGCCTTAGGCATTTTCTACCAGTCAACCTTTGAGTGATGTAGAGATAAATAGTGGTAGGTGAGATATAAGCTAAAAATAATAAATAAATACAATACAATTATACAAAAATATTATAAACAAAATATAGGAATACTAGCTTTTACCCGCGGCTTCGCTCACAGTGAAGCCATTAATATTTTTTTTTAATAAAATGTATCCTATGTTACTTCTAATACTTCCAAGTATATGTGTACAAAGTTTCATGATGATCGGTTCAGTAGTTTTTGCGTGAAAACGTAACAAACAAACTAACATTCACATTTATAATATTAAGTAAGGATACCTAAACAATTAGTAGAAACAGATAATTGGAAAAAAATAGCGCTGTGACGATACTGCTGCCAACTTCTTGCGAATGTGTTCGTGAACTTTAACTTTGAATTTGTTGTTAGTCTTTGATTTTCATGGACTTGCATGATAGTCTGTACATGACTGCCCATTCCGAGCGTTGGATGTAATACTCGTAATATCATTTTAAACTGCGGCGATTGTTGCGGAGATCCAGGATCTTTATCCAGGACCACATTGTTTTATCTTCACAGAATATCATACAGTTTTTCCTTTCTTCTGTTTCACATACTGAAACACTTTATACGTTTACCGCTTTCGATTTTCCAGCACAATATAGTGAAGATTTACGTTACAGTGGGTAGCTTTTGGAATTTATTCCTAGGGGGGGTTTCATTGTTCGAATAAATGAGTGTTATTCTTTTATTGTCGAGACAAAGACGGCACTTGGCCTCAAAGCGAGGCGCCAATATTTATACAACCTTCGCCCGCGCCCTCCTCGAAATAACGCGGTGGGGGCTATGTGATAGGAGGTAGCGGGGCGATTGCTACCTGTGGAGGTAAGAGATTGATGTTATCGGCATCATCGTCTTGTCTTCTTGACTACTGCGGCGCAGCCAAAAGGAAGGATTATGATTTTAGCAGTCTATGTATGTATGTTCCTCTGTAGCGCCTAAGCTATTCGTCCGATTTCAATGAATAAGGTGTCAATCGATTTGTTATTACGGCCTGGGTAACATACGCTAAATGAAAATCCTTAGTCGAGTTACTAAAATTTTTACTAAACTTTTTGCTTTTTTTATAAGTATTGAGCTCTTAAGCCTCGTATCCACTAGACAATATTTGACTCGCGACATGATGCACAACATGTTGCTCATCAAGCCTAGTAGATAGGAGGCGTTAAAGAGAACATTGAGCTACATTAGTAGATATACGGCTATAAACACCGTAAGAAAAATTTGGTCACGATATGGTCCAACAAAATTCAACCTTGTCACGCTTTTTTTAAATACTATTCTTAGCATGGGGTCTTCAATTCGACATAGTTGACTATCATTTTAATTAATAAACAACAAGACAAATACAATTAAAACATACTCCCCAATCTTATTCCCTAAATATGACTTCAATTGCCTGAAGAAGGGGTATAGAAAATCTTGTTAGTCACGCAGTACATTACCGCCACCTCTCCCCAATATGTGATCCCCTTAACTTCAACATCTGAGAAGCGGCTCTTGATTATATAAGAAAACGTTCGATGCTCTATTGTTGGATCAGGGATGTAAGTTGTTCCAAGTGTAAGCAGGTTATATTCTGCTTACAACGCGTTATACGGAATATGGGGCGTACAGGCAGTTTGATTTTATCGATGTAAGCAAAGTTCTAAGAAATGGGATCTTAATTTTGGATGGGTATGATTGAGTTATATCTTTGAAAGGGTTGTGTCTTACGCCCGATTTCTGAATTAAGCGTTTGAAGTTGAGTATTTGTAGCCTTAAAGTAGGTTTTGAAACGTTCCTAACTCCAAATACTCAATTCAGAAATCAGACCTACATTTTATTTCCAAAAAATATTTTGTTGTATATTACGCAGAAACTGATAAGTACTGTTTGCTACAAATACTAAGACAACTTTTATCAAAAAAAAAGGCTAAAAAAAATAATAAACAACCAGATAAGCTTCCACATTAAAGTTTGTAACACTAATTAAGATAAGGTATTTATTTTCGTTCCGATCCCCGGATCAAAAGACTCACCTTTTATCTGGGACCCTAACTAGACATTTCGTGTTAACAATAAAATTGTCACCTTTACAAATGTTTTAATGGCACGCCATTTACGTTTTGACATTTTAATCAAAGAAGGGTGAAATTAATAGATAGAACAAAGTGGGGATACAATTACCTACTACTTCCCATGGGTTCACTATGGTTGAAATTAATGCGGTTAGGGCAAATTTAACCGGATGTATTGGGCGTTGGCATAAGCCCTATATTATTTGTTTGAATTAATTTCGGAAAAAAAAATGGAAAATCAGAAAATAATACGAATTAGTGGTGAACCACTACATTCACTTATGCCACCTCTGACGCAATCATCAGTTCAAAGCAGTCTATTGCTGGACAAAAATCTCTCCAATCGCACACAATTTATGTCGAATTGAACTCCACCATGCACAAATCAAAGACACAAATGATGAGATTTTTCATGCTAGTCCAGACGATAATTTACATACCAACTTAACATCTAAAGGAAACACGAGCGAGTTTAATCAAATAATAAAAATAAAACTCGGTATTTTATTTTTCAGCAAGATTCCATCAATCTTGAGCCAATGAATACATTTTAATTAATTGGTCTATGTAAGAAGTAGTAGACTCTATGCTAAAACTAATGAAAATTTGCCAAGCTTGTTTTAAAAAAAAAAGGTACAATAATATCGTCATCATCATCATTTCAGACAAAAGTCGTCCACTGCTGGACATAAGTCCCCTAAGCGTCGCGTCGCCCAGTGATCGGTCCTGTGCGTCTCGCATCCACCGGACTCCCGCAGCCTTGACCAGGTTGCCGCTCCACCTAGTGGCAGGCTAAATGATAAATGATTATATTTCTGTAAGTTGGTTTGTACAAACACTTTTACATGTCGATCATATTTTTTAAAACGGCTCGGCTTGAACGGCTCGGCGTTTCCTATCTGACTCAGCTTCTTTCAGTCTTCCGGTTCACGGTCGCCAGTCCAGAACTTTTCGACCCCAACGGCCATCCGATCTACGAGCGACAATTCTTCGTCGCTTACCTATAAGTTCGAAAAATATTTGACCGTAACTATTATCGCTTCTTTTTTTTTTTTTCATCGGAGTCACGTCTGCCACTGTCTCAGTCGACCTAGCATCATTTCGATTTTTTTCGTTACTTCGACTTTTTATTCGGTCGATATTTTTTTACCTTTTTAAGTTACACTTAGCCGAATTAACATTAAAAATCTTAGTATTTGATATGTTTATAAAAATAAATATCATCATGAAAATTCAAAACAAATACGTAAACGCAGACAAGACTGCGTGAAGTCGGTTTTGCAGCGATTCGTTTCTGTCACAAATTTTCATTAGCACAACATATTGAATTTTTATGACACTATTTCAATTTTAAATTGAAAATGCTACCAAAGGCTATATATTTGTGACCACATAATATTCCGTAAAATGTTGTTTCGGTGTGGTGAAAATATGGCAAAAGAAAAAAGTTCAATAGAGGCTTCGGCCAAAAGCAAAAAACTATTTTGTAATTCGGCGAAAAGTAGTTCGGTAAAATAATACATATATCACATGATACTTCGATGGTCTGAAAACATGTCAAATAATGCATATGGCAAAAAAGAATTCGGTCAATAGTTTTCGGTAAAATTAAATTCGAACAAAAATATATCGGAAAAGTGATCGGTTCCTTTCTTCGTCATTAATAAGACCTTTGTCCTTTCTTCGTTCGTTCAATTCAACTACTCTATAAAATTAATTAACTTACAAATAATTTTCCAACAAATTACTATTTCTATAAACCGTTTCATATCACAAGAATGTTTGTCGACAAAATCTCAATATCTAAGTTATTATAGATTGCCTTGAATAGTATATAATAACATTAAGGATAAAAGCACCATCTTCTTGTTTTTCAGGCTTTTTGTATATCTAAACCCACAAATTGTGTTTAATATTACGAGGAAATGGTAACAAAAGATATTGAAATTTAATTCTGTAATAAGTCTGTAGGTCTTGGAGATGATTCAATTAGGGTCGCTAGAAAAATATGATTTACCGATAAATTTGCCATTATTTTATAGAACATTTTTCATTCGATAGCAGTTCACTAGCTCGATCTTCGGCTACTCTTACCCAGGTACTAAAAGCCTGCGAATACCGTTGCACTTAGCCTGATGACTTCCGCGGTTCGATAAAAACATTTCAATGAGGGCAAAAAAAAAAAAAATACAATAAAAATCCAATTGCATGCGATCTGACAAGTCGCTTAAGGGCCTTCCACTGCTTTAGTGCCGTAAAATGGTTACTTTCTAAAGCATACTCTTTAGTAAAGGCTAGGTCCTTAGTAATTAAGTATTTTTAACTTCGAACCACGGCTAGGTTAAAAGGTATGAAAAAAAAGATATTTTTGATTCATGTACATCATTTTTGAAACAAAGTTTTTCGTGTAACTAATAGTTTTGCTTAAAAAAATAATTAACAACTCGATATTTTTTCACAACTTTTGGATACTCCTCCAAAACAACTTGGATATTTAAAAATTGATGACTGGAATTTCTTCATAACTGAAAAAGCAGGTGTAAATCAAATAATATTTTGCAAACAAAACTGATCAAAAGGAGGTTCAATATTGATATTTTGGCTCCAAGCGGGCGCACGGCCAGTACTGCATTAACATTGGGGCGTATATATCGCCTTAAGAAGAATAATCGTTCCTATATATGAAAATTAACAAGTAAAAAACGATGCTACAGTAAAAAAAAACCGTAATTGAAATCAATATTCTCATAAGCAGTTAATCACATATGATTTACAAAATGAAGCGCAGTGAAATTGTGTGTTAAATGAAAAATAAAACGGGGTAAAATCACTGACGGTAGGGGTTCGGAAGCCCTTCGGAGTGCACTGACCTTTAAGGGTGACTACGAATTGGGGAAGTGATCAGCTGGACATAACAGATAGGTTTGTGTCCGGGAAATTGGATGCTTCCTACTATAATAATTTCAGCTTTACTGTGTAATGCTGTTGGTGATTTAGTTCGATTGTAGTTCGTATTCGGGGTCAACAGCCCGATTATTTGAAAAATATTGATTGTAGGTTCATAAAATATTGTTTTGATTGCTAATGTACTTCTGGCTATAAATGTGTTTTGTATTTTCGTAATTTCATCCTATATTTATTAAAATGAAACGATAATGATAAGATGTTTGTTAACGTTTTGTTAAATCACACCTAAACGACTGAACAGATTTTGACCCATTTAAATCTATTGACGCGTGTCAAACCTCTGGCAGAAACTAGTCAACTTTTATTACCGATGAACATGGGTTCTGATTGATGGATATTTAAAAAAAAAGGGCCTAGTGTGTATCGGACTTTTATCAATATATTGGTACTTATTAGTTTGTAAAATATACATACTAATAAGCTTTATTACCAAATTTCAAGTTCATAGGTCAATGGGAAGTTAAAAATTCTTTAGAAAAAAAACTCACGTGTCCGTCTGTCAGACAGACGGACACGTGAGGGGCAATAATAGGGCTCCATTTGGAGTCTTCGGGTACGGAACCCTAAACATTGAAATACACTTCGCCGAAATATACTCTACAACAGGATATACGCCAATCCAACAGAATTTAGACATTTACAGACGCAAAACGCACTCCAATATCAGCAAAGCCAAAACTAACATTTCAATATATAAATGGAAGACCGCAATCCGCGCTTGCAAAGTAAATCCTACCACCTAAATACATAGTATATGTAGGTTACTAGATCGTTCCAGTTATCTGCCAGTCGCGCCAACCATCTGGCCCATCTGAATTTTTCACTTTTACCTTTTCCATCACAAAAATGGTATTTCTAAAAGTGGGTCGCGCAAAATGAATACATAACGAGATTTATAGCTACAGACTGCTTTTAAATTTTATAAAATCTTATTTGGATGTGTCGTCCCTGTGATTACGTTATCTTCATTGAGTTAGAATTTTCCTGCTTCTTTTTTAATTTATTTATTTACTGTGTCAGGTATTTTACCTTAAGTTGGAATATTCTGCTGGTTATGAGCTACTTGTGTTGCTCATGTTTAAGGTGTTTGAAGTAAGGCCTGATTATCATGAGCTTATATAGCTGTTCCGTTGTTTTTATGGAATAGGCCTCTTTATTATTATTAATCAGTTTTTTTTTTTTTTGACATTGGTTTTGTTCATTTTTTTTTTTGATTTATTCGACTGGATGAATTTAAAATGGAAAGTAAATTATTATTAGGTATATTTAAATATTCTATTGTAATATGTTGCATTATTGATCTTTTTTATAATAATTACTGAATTTTATGTTTGACTCTATTTTTTAAATCAAATTATTTATAAATGATTGTTAATTATTGAGAAACTGTTATTTTTTATGTTGTCACTCAATTAAATCGATCTTTATTTAATGGTTATGTTCTATTTTGCTTATTTTTTCTATACAATGTATGTTGTTAAGAAATAAATCACTTATGACTTTTCAAGAGCTCAAATAATTATTGAGCGAGGCCTGGAGCTATAGACTTTGGCATGTTTAATTTAATGTAATTTATTGATGTACTATTAATGATTATTATTATTTTATTGTGTGTAATTTTGTTGCTAGATTATTTTAGTATTATGTAATTTTGTGTGTTTGTGACTTGTAGCATCATATTAGATCAGACTGTAAAGATGTTATCATTGGTGATTATAAATAAATAAATGATAAAGAAGGTAGTCCTTCCTTCATAACTTGGTGCTAGAAGTAGTTCCTTTTTCGTTTCAAGATCATCAGACTTTGCTCAGCTCAGTGAAACCAAAACGAAGATTAGTAATAGTAGGGGTTCTGTGGTTTCATCAAGGATCATTAAGTTCAAAATTATAATGTACCCCAAGAATAGAAGACTATCCAAAATGATTGTATCATTACGTAAATGATTATCAATCCTCACGACTCTATAGTTAAGTAGTCATCACAGAGTTCAGTAGCTCAAAACCGCAATTTTCCCGTCTGCCAAACGATCCGAAAATTAATGATTTATTCAACATTCTCATTGTTATTCAACGATATTCCCATTCACGTATTAAGATGAAGTGTTGAGTAAAAAGCGATTTTATATTAAAATTTCATGGTTTAGCATTACAATTGAGTGCAATATGGAGCGTGCCAATCGTACTTTTTTATTTTTATTATTTCTCCATAAAATTGTACAATTTGAACAATTTAATTATTTTTTATAGCTATTAAGAATATGCACAAGAATGAAAGATGAGCACATGCGCCTGAGCTAGGCCGAGCCTGTATTTCAGGACGCAGTTTACTTTACAGAAATTTTGAACAACAGTAGTTTCGTTTAACATAATATTAAATCACTTTAAAGCAAAATAAGGTTTTACAACAGAGTGAGTGTTGAGCGAGTGTTGTGTTTTGTATGCTTGTGTTGAGTGCGTTTGAGTGAGTGTTGTGTGTGTCGGGTTAGGTCAATAGTACGGACGTCAAAACAAATCACGACCACGCCACCTGTCGGCAAATCAAGAACAACTACGCTGTGGCGCGCTTCCTCTAACGACCTGTGTGGTGGCGACACAGAATATAAGAGTTGAGTACTGACCGCCCTAGAGCGAAGACGTTGTAGAATCGGTATCGATCAGTAATATTAGTGAGCAAGATTGTAACTGTGAACTATTTAAATAAACCCAGTGTATCGAATAATTTATGTTATTTCATTTGCACGACTGTACCCACCGACCTGCCCATACACGATGTCTTAACCTAAGGGAATACATCCTGACTTCCCGATGGTTTGCATCTATCGGCCAGCCATGATGCGACATGTGCTTGTGTTAGGTGTGTTTATGAGTTTATCTTAAGATTTTAAGAAGATCTTCTGTAGTTTCGTAATCACAAGTAATTAGGAATTTCAATAGTTTGAATTTGCATTCTCGTTTACTTAATGTATAGATGTTAAGAATAATATTTAATTTACTGTATGGAAAAGGACCGGTGAAGCAGAAAAACCTATTTGTAAATGAGATTTTAAATTGAAAGGACTGAGGACTTTGTAGGTAAAGATAAAGACTATTATGGGGCTTATATCAGCGATCAACCACGTGAAAGGAGATGGTCCAAAATTTATGGACCGAAAACCCGGAAATCGATACGAACTAACTATATGCAGATCGATTGCTTATAAAAAATAAAAGGTATTTTTCATCGTCCTTTATTTACCGGACACCGATTCTTCTTTGCATATCGACATTCTGGCGAAGGAAGAAGCTACCGTTTAATTCAATTGTATATTTGTTTTTTGTACCTATTATTTCAAAATAATAAAAGCACACCTCTGATTTTGATACTAGAGTTAAGAAAATACTTAGTAGGTACTGATTTTTCATGCATACTTTGTCAGCCTATAGCACCGATACCCTATGGATTTTGAATATGTCACTTGGGTAGATTTATTTCGCTCGTTCTTAGCAATCATTCGGCATACTGTTTATTCCTATCGATTTCTAAGTCAATTGAGATGCCTCTCCTTTCAAGCATTTTGGAGATTTTGACAATCGTTATGGTTGATGGAATTATACTTTGCTCCTAGGCTCTATAAATAATAAATAAATAAAACTTTTCAGACAAATTCCATAGGATTAGTAACAATTTACTAAAAAAACTGTTGTTAGTAGGTACGACATAGAACTAAAACATACAGCTACACTTCAGCGTGGAGTTGCATCCACCTCTGCATCATCTGCGAATCCCACGCGAGAATAGTGTTGGTATCGCATCAAACACGCGTCATCAGACAGGCACATTTTCTTCTTATAATGGCGGCGAAACCATCAATGTTTGTGTCCGCAAACATCCCTGACGCACTGCAACGCCACGTCAGCCTTAACAGTACGCTCAGTGCATTATTATATTGGACGCGTAGGTCGCTGTACGCTCGCTGAGTGGTCCACAGGCTCCACGTGTAGAAGGACTGACATTAAGCTTTGGAAAGCGTTACTTTTACTTGCTTCGTACGTCGCGCAAATTCAGCGACCTACGTTCCCTCTCAATGTCACAATTGTCTTTAAGATCTTCGGTGACCCAGTGGCCTTGATATTTAAACTAGACATTTGGAATACTAGAATATGTCACTCTGCCTGTTTTGAAAACCATTAGTTCGCTCTTTGCGACATAATATTTGAGCCCATGACTGACCGCGGAAGATTCGCTTATAAGCAGTCGCCTCAGGGCACCGATCGATGGGGTATGGTTGTTTTCGTAGAAATTGACAACACAAACAAATATTGCATGGAACTTAAACATACCTCGTGAAATGTAGGTGCAATATAGGGTTTAAGGAAGACAGGCGTTTGGTTTCACTGTAAAGATGAAGATCTGACGCAATTAAGGTTGGCATGGGGTGATTGGGCAAGTAGCGGTGCGTTACGGATTCTCTCTCGAAACAAATATTTGTATGACTTAAACCTTTTTATTCTGGGTCCTGTTGTTTGTGTTTTTTTTTTGTGGATTACTACAACCACAACACAGAAAAAGATCCTTAGCACTGTTAGAACAACTATTTGTTTATTAAACTGTACTTAGAATATTTTCTGAGATTTTTCATGTTATTTACTTTCTATAATGTTTGTCTAGAATAAATAAGACATTAATTAGTTTTTCCTAGAACATGCTTTGTGTACAATATTTTTATTATAAGTAGCTTTGTAGATGACATGTTATATTTATAAATAAATACTGCCATATCATATCATTGCGTTTCAAAGAATCTCTAAACATGAAACCTGACTGTCATATCACCTGACTTCATATAGAACTTAGGTGATTCTGTAAACGTTTTATAAGAAAATGTTAGTGAAAAAAAACTTATTACTTCTCTTAAATTAAAATCATTTTAGTTCCACTGTCTCGAATATAAAGCCAACAATATTATACACAAAAACATTTGACTACAGACAAGATTTAATCAAATGTATGAAAACAAAACCAGCGCGTATAGAAACGCCGATCAGCTCAACAAACGTACGACGTTCACCCAATTTCTTTTATATTAAGTAATTGCTTAAGACAGAATTACAGGGCAACAATTTCTTGCTTGTGTTCAACGAAATTCTATGGGAATTGCTAATAGTTATTTTGCGTATTGTAATTGGGTAAAAGCTAAACTATAAACGCTGCTTAATATCTTCAAATGCCTTGGTAAGAGGTGAATTGTAAAGAAATTAATGTCAATATGAACATTCAATATTTATCTGTTCTAAATCAAAAACAAACTATACAAAAATATACTTTATTTAATAATCAAAAACCCGACTGCTTAAGAAGCGAACTAAAAAAAACCGGTGCGAATTGGACTCGCGCACGAAGGGTTCCGTACCATTATCGCAAAAAACGGCAATAAAATCACGTTTGTTGTATGGGAGCCTCACTAAAATATTTATTTTATTCTGTTTTTAGTATTTGTTGTTATAGCGGCAACAGAAATACGTCATCTGTGAAAATTTCAACTGTCTAGCTATCACGATTCATGAGATACAGCCTGGTGACAGACAGACGGACCGCGAAGTCTTAGTAATAGGATCCCGTTTTTATCATTTGGGATTATTATTTTTATATTTTTTTTTTTTATTTACAAACGTTTTTGTTTTTTTTTTCAATTTATTTTAAACGTACCTATAAGTGGTACATATTTGTGTAAACACCTCTTAAAACCCTTCATTGTTATACCCGACTTCTTCCAAACCCATCGGGATTGGAAAAGAGAAAAAAATCCGCCATGCTGGTTTTAGTCGAACGTAACGTCACTTATCTAAGAACACTTGGGCGGTCAATACGTATCTAACGATGTCTTAATAGTATAAATCCGTCTAGCGGTTTGAAAGAATATTGATGAGGGAATAAAGAATATTACATACATATAAGATGCGACCGAAAAACATAACCCTTTTCTTGCAATCGGGTAACAAAATAGAGTTATGTGATAAACGCTACAAGCGGCCAAATTAACGATTTGATATTAAGTTAATATTTTTTAAGGGCTGACTAAATTGTTGCAAGCGCGAGTAGAAACAGGTTGAAGATGGCACAGGAACATGGGGATTGGCTCAAGAAAAGAGAGGCCTACGAGTATGTTCAATAGTGGGCAAAGTCTAGCTGTGGATGATGACATTGATGTGAAACACTTAGCATGTCGTGTGTGTGTTTACTTAAATAAATCCTTATGAATATGATCGCTCGGCAATCACTGGAAGTTTACCTCAACATACAGTTGGAGGGAATACACTTTGCATACATATAAGACTGATTGAAATTTTACGCTCGCAGGAATTTTTACGCATATTTTAGGCCCGTTTCGCAATTTCACACCCATTCTAATATAGTCGTTGGTGAACGAGTATTTTCACGTATAAATTTTCACTTTTCCTTATTTTCTGCGTATTAAGAAATGTGTATGAAAAAACGTATACATTGAATCCAGAATTAGAAACACTGTTTGTTTGAGTTCGGATTAGATTTCGACAAAATTTGTTTGCCTTCAATCTCGAGATGGAATATTTGATCTACAGATTCGTAGATATGTTAGCAAATAGAGGATAGGAATATTCTTATGAAAACGTATTAGCCTACATCAATAATCTTCGATCTTTAATTTGGTTTTATAAGTTTATCTTTATGATTGTTATACACTTCGTTTCGGTGTCCTGAAAATATACTGAGGGTTCATCTAACCAAAGCACTCCTGAATGAATAGCTAACCTTTCTTTCCAACAACATACAAAAAGTGTGTCACAAGGCAGTTCACATCCCTGGAACTAATCGTAGGTAGATAAAGAATACCTTAGTGCACATAACGATAAAACTTATCTTCTGCTAAACTGACTGATAAAATACGATAAAAGAACTACATTTCTTAAGGAAAACTGACCCTAGCAAGAGACGCTTCGATTAAGAAGATTACTTATAAATGTTACACCTCTCGCAGCTTTGTTAAAAAGAGCATGAAGATCTTAAGAAGGCAAAGTGCACTTCTTGCCAACAACAGACCTTGCTAAGCAATTCAACAAATGCAAAGGTAAAAATACAGAATGCGAGTCAAACATTAACATTTTCATTGTTTCGCCCCCAGCAACTTATATTAAACCGTTGAGGGACATTAGAACTTATAACACTTGAACGTAAACT
This sequence comes from Orthosia gracilis, assembly GCA_947562075.1. Classification (NCBI taxonomy): domain Eukaryota; kingdom Metazoa; phylum Arthropoda; class Insecta; order Lepidoptera; family Noctuidae; genus Orthosia; species Orthosia gracilis. The sequence goes on along the minus strand of OX387271.1, from coordinate 20,114,817 downwards.
TGCTACACAATTACTAACTTAAGTTTGCTGTTACACAACAACAACAATGACTTTAGTGCTTAGAATTTAGTGTTGCTTGTTGAGTGCTGGAGTAGTTTGCGAGTGGCAAAAACAATTTTGTGCTTCGTTGGAAGAAAGCATCCATTCATATAGGAGGGATGCGCCCTTATTTCTTTCACCCCACATCGGTTGTCGACGTAATTTTTTTAATCATGTTTTATTCTCGTATTAATTTACTTAACGACCGTCTTAGTCGGAGGTTTTTGAATGCGTCGCTAGGTTTTCGATGAATAACGAATGAGCTTGCAGTATTATAATTAAGTTGGTGATTCTTGAAGATTGTTTGCTGTTTGCTGAAGCACCGGTGCGGAGGATTTTGATCTTGATTTTCATATTAAACTGTCATAATAAGTCTGCTTTGATTGGATGCTTAATTTACATGTTCGCGTGGGAATGTGGCCGTAAAATATACACTTAGTAGAATGGAGCTCATTCTGAAATCTCTTTATTAAATTAAAATGGTTCTACCTCTGAGAACTTTAAATTAATACTATTTAGGAATTTTGTGAGTCATACGTTTTTGTAGTGAACTTGAGGAAAATAAAGAAAATGTATGAAATAATTCTAGGTAGGTAACTGACGTTGTTAGTTGTGAATGTTTAAAAACTTTCACACATTCGAGGAACACATAAGAAATGAATAATATTAATGTAAACAGATGTCCGCGCCGCTTCTATCATTGTAACAAGAATATAACTTGTACAATTGTTATTTCTAATGATCCACTTTATATTTCCCCATAAATCCATTAGGAAAACAAATGGAGGGGGATTCAGATATGATTTCAAAGAATTTCAGCATCCGAATCACAAAAGACGATATAAAATTTACAAATTGTAGCCATAAAACGAGCAAAGGAAACTTAGTCTTTGGAATTATGTACGAGCTAAAGGTAATAGGTCTTTGAAACAATGTAACTTAACATTTATTGTTATTCGAGTCGTCTAGAGGAAATAGGGAGGCATCGGGGGTTGTAATGTGATTTTTATTCAATACAAACGTGCATCTGTGTAAATTCTAAGGAGATTTACAATGTATGGTCCAAGTTTAAGAAGATGTTGAGGATGTATGGGACTTGTGACTTTTTTCTACCTCGATACTGTACACAACCGTAGAAGCCGTTTGTCTATGCTGCTTTGCTATGAAAGAATAGCTACTTTATCTGCATAGCGAAAAAGCAATATCTCATTACCCGGCTGCAAGGAAAGGATTATGGTTTGATAAGTTGTTTCCACAGTACCATTTTTAACCGACTTACCAAAAAGGAGGAGGTTCTATGTTTTTTTGTCTGAACGAGTATGTTTCGAAATTGGTTCCATTTTAATTAAGTGAAGATCTGATGAAGAAATTCGAAGATATACAACAGAACTCTTCAATAAATAACGGGAAATCTCTCGGGATTGCTGCAATCGCATGTCTGTTTATTGATTATACCATTTCATAACATAACATCACGCCAGTATGTTCTTGAGAGGTACGCAGATCTCTCATTTCACCCTTTATGTTCTAGTTTCATGATATTCGGCTAATCTATTCTGGCGTTAAGGTAACTTACTAAACAACATGCCTATTAGGTACAAGTAAAAAGTGAAAATAAAAAACTTTTTTACAAAAAAAAAAAATACTACCGACTTACAAATAAGAAAACTACAAAGTGAAAAATAACTTAATTTTTTTGAAGTCGGTGTCCGTAACGCATAGAAATGGTACCTACGAAAGACATCGACTTCCAAAAATAAAGTTATTTTTCACTCTGTAGTTTTCTTATTTGTAAGTCGGTAGTATTTTTTTTGTAAAAAAGTTTTTTATTAACCGACTTACCAAAAAGGAGGAGGTTCTATGTTAGACTTCATGTATGTTTATTTTTTTTTTTTTCTGGTTATACACTATCAAAAAATTAATAATTACTAAAAGGATTCCATTTTGGAGTTAAGCTCGCCCTTGTACATGAATATTGATTTCACTTTCTGTAAATGTATTGTTTTGGTGTACAATAAATAATTAAGAATTAAGAAGGATTAACTGTAAATGAAAAAGTAGAAACCTATGTAGAAGAATAAGGACACTAATCCTATGTAAAAAATGAAAAGCGCCACCTTTTTTACAAGCCTTTTATTAACTTGCAATTTATGTATGAATGTATGTAAGTGTGTTCGGATCAAATCTTGCACCTGAGATGAAATTTGGCTTACATGTTTAGTTTGGATGACAATGCACGGTAAGCTAAAAACCTTGTTTAAAAAAGTTTTTTTAATTGGTAAACTTATGTCTTGTTTTAAATAGGTTACTTTACATTAACTAAAACGCTTCTCCCTTTCCGCTACATCTTATGAATTAGAGCGTTTACTGGCCGAGAACACGGGAGGTAAAATTCTTGAGGTGTTGTTTGCCCTAAAGGCGATTTACTCCAAGTGTCTGTTAAGACGATAATTACAAAAGTTTTTTAATTAGTTTAATTTTGCCGTAAGCCGACGAGATTTTTGAAGCTTTTAAAGCATTATGCACGATACGTTTACGAAGAGAAAAAAACTTTTCTTTGTGCGTGGTAGGTACTTTATTAGGTTTATTCTTCTTTATTTCTTTATTGGAGTCTGATAAACTTGACCTTTTTGAATAGAAATATAATCATTATTTATTTATGGCCTATTGTTTGTAAGTTTCAAGTGTGGCAGCTGCGCGTAAGGTTCTATGTTCAATTACTAGACAAAAGTATCATAATGGCTTGTTTGTAATGTTGTTGATGTCTCGAGTATTTTTCATTAGTGGTACTACGAACATTTTTAATTTGGCACACATAAAATCCCTCCTGCTGGACATAGGCCTCTCTCTAGGTGGTGCGACGCCCTGGTCAAGGCTGCGGGCGTCCGGTGGATGCAAAACGCACAGGACCGATCAGTGTGGCGACGCTTAGGGGAGACCTTTGTCCAGCAGTGGACGTCTTTCGGCTGAAATTATGATGATGATGATGATGACACATAAAATCAAACTACCATTTCTGCAGACGAGTTACTGGTCTGTCACGACCTACTTTAAAATACTATACAAAATCTAACTCCACAAGACTACATACCATCTAGACACTAATCCCAATAATTCTCAGCTTACGATACTTATGTTATACTACAAAGAAAATCAAATCCAACCACTATTCATCTGCTTGACCATTGTCACGCAATTAAGCCACATTCAAGCTGAAGTCCTCATAATCACGTAATTGTAGTATGTTGGACTTCGGCACTGCTAATCTCGTTTCAATATTTCAATCAATCTGCTGGCTTTTCCCCAACTATGTTGGTCAGTTGCCTATCTAACCCGATACAGCTGACTACCATTATTATGCATGGAGCGACCGCCTACCTGGTCTCCACAACCCAGTAACTCGGTAAGAACTTATCCCCATCACCACGTCACGACGTCGTTACTGTGTCGCAAAAATACACGTCACGCCTTGATAAGAATAATCCGGTATATTCTTCAGCATTTCTGACAGAACCAAAACAACGTTTAATTACTTTTCTTGTAGTTTCTGACAGTTACAGCATTACTGACATCTTTTTAGCACAACTAATCGCTAAGACATTTAAAGATCAACTGAGCGAGCGCATCGCCTCGTACCGCTTCGACGACGTACGACGCGTCATCCCACAGCGACGTCGCCGTACCGTGCTTTAGCACGTCACGTCAATGCGTAATTGACGTGGAGATGGGGACAAGCCCTAACACGCTACCCCTTAGCTAGGCAGTGTCATATTCTCTGGGGTCTGACTACCCGTAAAGAATGTCCAAGATCTACAAATGAGAGCCGGCAGGCTTATTACGTAAGAAACAGCAATCAGCGATCATCGCTTGATCAAACACTTTATGTCATAACAGTCGGAATTATCAAACCAGTGTAGGTATGGTAGAAGAATTGCCAAACTTAATTGGCAGTGGGCATGGCACATAGGTCGCAAAACGGATGGTCGTTGGGGCCGAAAAGTTCTACCGTACCAGAAGACGCAGCGTTGGAAGGCCTCCATTTAAGTGGAGCGACGACCTGGTCAAGGCTGCGGGAGTCCGGTGGATGCGAAACGCACTGGACCGATCAGCACGGCGACGCTGGGGGAGGCCTATGTCCAGCAGTGGACGTCTTTCGGCTGATAATGAGGTATGGTATGTCCTACACAATTGTTTGATTATCGCTCGCTGTTTGTCAAATGCACTTATTAAAAAAAAATGCCAAAATCTTTAAAACTTCTGTATTGAAGAGCTATTATTGCGCAAAAATCGCCATCGTTTTGCTATTGCAAGATAGGTACATAATAAGTCTGCGGGATCAACGGCTTAACTAACTTGTTCAGACACGGAGGAATCTCCTACCATACCTACACTGTAGGTACGGTACGTCCTACACAATCATTTGCTGATCGTTCGCTGTTTGTCAAATGCACTGCACTTATTTAAAAAAAACCGCCAAAAACTCTAAAACTTCTGTATTGAAGAGCAATTATTGCGCAAAAATCGCTATCGTTTTGCTCTTGCAAGATACGTAATAAGCCTGCGGGTCCAACGGCTTAATTTGCTTGTCCAGACACGGACAAATCCCAATACATCATGGATGGAACCCATCCACGAACCGACCTTGGCAAGCGTTGCTGAACCTAGAAGATCGACCCATGCGACTGCTGCGACTGCGACCGGCCACAAGCACGCATTAGATCACATTCCAGCTGAAGTCCTCACAATAACGTTATGCTAATAAGTTGTACTTCGGCTCTGCTAATCCCGTTAACAATTTTAGGTCTGGCAAAAAGTTTCGTATGATTGGGTACTTTTTAAGCTTGGCTTGGGACTTTGGGACCATGTATGTCCATTAGATGGCTTTATAATGTCGAGGTTTCAAATTAGTTTTATGGGTAGTTATTTAATTAAGTATAAGTACAAAGATTATCTTATGATGAAACAGAAGCGCTTTTAAGAACATTCCAAAACAGATACCTAAGCTACCACTTACCAGGCACTTTCTTTGGTAAAAATTCGCTCACATTAATTCAAATACACCACACTCTCTTACACCATATACTTATCATTTGTTTTAATTTTTTGTTTTATACATACTTTCCACATACATACAGACACATGACATAGCAATCAAACAGGATAAAAAAATATTAAAGACTACTAAATGAGCACTATTTAAAAGAAGGGAGGGCGAAGTTCGGATGCAGAAAGTTCCAAGCTACATGTATATAATATATATGTGTATAATATCTTTGATGAATAAATTATTATTATTATAATAACAAAACATAAAACATTTTGGGGCAGTCCTGATATTCCTTGTCTAGGGAAATGGGTCCTTGATACATGACTTTTTTTTCCTATAATAACAAAGATGAATTACGATTTCTGAACGTCAACTTATGTTGGTTTTGAATTTTTAGGGTAGCTAAAGTCTTAACGGGTGTTTTGGCGAAATTTTGGGAGAACCTAAGAATTTTCCAAAGCATCCGGTTCCTACGACAGATGAGTTTAGATGATTGAAGTCTTTCTATTTGCAACGTAGAAGTCTATTCAATTTATTTTATAAAATTCATAGGTTGACAATTTTGGTCTACTAATTGATCTACAATAGCTTCTTCAATATTGCCTCTGAACAGGTCCTTCTCAATCTATTTTAAGTCACTACGTCTAGACATAAACGTTTCTGAGAATCGGACGATAAACAACCCTGTCGTTAGGTTCTATTATAAGGTCATCTCTATGTCGCATCAGATATAGTGTCACACAGATTTACAGGTGCCATACAGGTCAACAATTGCCACAAAGGCCAATATTGTCACAAAGGCCAATAGTTGCCACAAAGGCTTGTCAAAAGGCCAACAAAAAATAAAATAAAGCCTTTATTTTCATTGTCACATAACATTTACAATTATTCTTACACAGGGGTCTCCATTTAAGTATATCAAATACTTGTGCTAGAAGGCCCCGCTCTGCATAACTTACAAAGTGAAAACAACAACAACAGTTGCCATAAATTACTAGGTATCAATTCATAATCCTATCGTTCTTCCTACTTTATTTACTTTGTGAAAAAGATCTGGTTTTTGATGAAACTTTACATTAATATAGCTTATAAATCAGATTAACACATACTAATAAATAATTTAATATTGCCATAGCGGCAGTTGGTATATATAAGTATAACAAACGGTTTTAATATAGATAAAACTATAATTCAAAACAACACCTTTATAGATTCTGCCTACCCTCTCTGGGGTTAAGGGCGTGATGCAGCTTGCAGCCAACAGGGCAGAACAAGTTGCGACCAGCCCCGGAAGAGGAGCACGCCTAGTCAAGCACAGGATGACGTCACTGCCAAGTTTTAAATTTAATTAAAGACAACTTTGGGGCGAAGCATTGCAACTGTAAACAGATTATGTGTGGACAGACGGACGTTTGTTTTGGATTCGTAATTGTTTGTAATTGAAACCAATTACTTATGGCAATCGGTTTGGAAATCTTCGATCATTCGAATAGCAAATAAAACCCAAAATTGAATTAGGATAAATTAGGTTGGCCACGAGAGGTAATATAAGTTAATCTTGCTGCATTTTTGGTTCAGGCAAAAATTATAATCTAATGAACTATAGATCATTTTCAAGCGGAGTAACTACATTAAAGTCTTGAGTTGCAACCACGTACCGGCAGATGCAGCGTTGGAAAGTGGTCTGTTCCGATAACTGGCAGCCTAATTGTGTAAGTGAATTCGGTAAAGTGAAGGATTTGATCCTATCAATCGACCAATCACGTGCGAGGTGATACACGTGTTGTGGATTTCCGTCTATGTCATTGGTCGATTGATCGGGTTAAATCCTTCGCCTTGTCGAATTCACTTACGCAATTTGGCTGCTTGTGGCGGCTTCGGGAGTCCACTAGATGCGAGGGGGTCGGTCGATCAATGAGGTGACGCTTGGGTTAGGCCTATGTCCAGCTGTGGACGTTTTTCAGCTGAGATGATGACGACTAACAACAACGTATGAACCACAAGCTTTCAATTAAACTAATGCGATTGACCAATGAAGTGTCTTTAAATAATAATAATTTTACTTTAAGAATAAACATACACGACTTTTAAACGCCAACCGCAGCGTTCCGACTACTCGTCTGCACAAAACACAGTCGCCATGTGTCACCACGTTACAGATGCACAAAGTATTGCGACGCGACATCCACGCACTTTTGCATAAAGACAACATGGCCGCCTCCCTTGTATGGGGCTCTGTTATTATAACTGCATTTTTTGGATGACTGAGGATGTTATTAAGTGTTTGGAAGATACTGTTTCTTTTTGGTATGTTGTTTGTAATGGTACTGATTCAGTCAGCTTGACATAGAATTCGAAACTTGTGTGTATTAATGAACTTATCCACATAATTTACCCGTCATAAAATTGACCCATAAATTATAATCATACTTTTTAAGGTTCCGTATGTTCAAATATAAAATGGCTCCCACACTTGTCCGTCTGTCACAACCATTTTTTTTTATTTTGGTATTGTAACACTGGGTTTTGTTAAGAACATATTTTTAGCCAAACGATTACCTGAACGAAACAGACAATTCTAATCATGACAGGTGTCTCTATTTACAACGTTTATTAATAGACACAAAAGTTATCTCATATAATTATTATCCAACAACAAGCAATATTCAAATCTTCCAGATATTGCACCTAGCACACCAAGTCATCAACCAAACTGCACGAAAGCTTCTCATCCACGAAGGTTTAACGCAGAGGAAAGTTTGAGCATACATACAGCGAGAACCCGCTTTAATGCGGTAGTTCACGTAATTTAAAAAGACCTTCGTCTATTACAGTTTACGCGAGAGCATAAAACTCACGACCCAATTTGGCAAAAAGAAAATTTCTCGCGAAATTACCTATTTGGAAGCAAGGCACGTGTTTTTGAAGTTTTAAAAAAGGAATTTTGGTTTTGCCGAAGCCAGAATGTAAAATCTAAAGAATTATTGGTACATAACAAAATATGACCGGACGGGTTTACCTCTATAAATCGTTTTGCATCTGCTATAATGTAATGAGATTTAACCCTCCCATTCGTGTTTACGACATACCCGCGCCGTCTAAATAGATCAAAATATTTTTTCTATAGAAAGTTCTTTTTTGTAAATATACGAGTCCATATTGAAAATGTGATCACTAAATTGACTGTTATTCGATGATGGATCTGGATGAATGATAAGAAACCTGAGACCGTTTTTACGTTTTTATAAGCTAGACGGGCCATGTTTGTTCACGGTATTTGCGTGAAAATATACTTACAGAGGTATGTAAGCAAAGCTTTTTTCCAAAAATGGAAATAGATTTGAATAAGCTCGTAAGCTTGCATTATGTCGAACTTATGTAACTATAATAGTTTTGATTGATGAAGACAATCAGGGTGGTGACCGTAAGCTAGACCCCCCAAGAACAATGTAGGTAGGTTACTGAATACGCCTACTCCCATTCTTTTCGAGTCGATGATTATCTCTTTAATTAATTTACGTCCAATCAGAGATGTTCATTAGATCCTCGACAGTACAGGTTTGTGGCAATTGGTGTACTATAGCATATGGGTCGTATTCTGGACACCACACACTTAGATACCCTAGGTTCATACTCTTTATTGATTAATATTGTTCAAGCAAACCCGCACAAAGTTCTGACCCGTATATTTCCACTCCTTATCTTTTTAGTACAATCCCACAAAAGTTGATTGACGTATTCGAGGAGGGAATTCCTTTCTGAGAATTTGTTTAGTCCTCTCAATGGCCGAGGGAAATATTAAGAAATGCCTCTCGTTCTATTGATGCCCGATTTTTATTCGCCGTCATCACAAGATTAATTCCAATATGGCTATGTATTTAGATACGGTATTAATGGCCCCTTTGAATTTCGGCTAATATTCATTATTGGATATTTGCGAAGTGGATTAACTGACGTTAATAAACATTTAATGTGGGCCAATTACATTAAGATTTTGTTATTGATGTCCCTTGAGAGTTGAGATGAAAATTGTTTTGTTGTATTTAGAAGTTTGCTTTGAATGGAGATACGAAAGTATGTACTGATGTGTATTGTGATTAGACAATGTGCTTCTCCAAGTTGTACTCGTTGAATCTTTTGTCGGATAACTTAATAGATTTCTGTGACTCATAATTGTTTAAGTTGCAGATAAGTGATCTAACCTACACCCCAACATTTTTTTTTGTTGGAGTAGATTATTATAACGTTGTTCTAGTTAATAGTTGCACACGCTACTGCTGACGAGGATCTTCGTTTGATTCCGCGGTGGGGTAAAGTGTAATTGGATTTTTACGCACAGTCCATCCATCTTTTCTTGGGCCGGCCCCTCCCTCTCCATCCATACACATTTATATTCATAACTCTTTTATTAACGTGCGTTTCATCCCTTCTCATCACATGAACACAGGACAAACGGTTTCCTTCAAACTTTTCTGTCACTGCACTTTCAAACTACCTCAATATACTCATCTCTCACTTTATCCATTCTCGTCACTCCGCACATCCATCTCAACATTCTGTTGCGGTTCCAAAGTTATCCCACGTTAACTCGGCCAGGCTGTACATGGTCTCGTACATACAATTTATAAAGAATATAACACAAATATGTAGTGCATAAATCGACAGGTTTTGGCTCGCTCCCAACTAACATCGTGGTAAACTATTTCCTACTCCTCGTTGTACAATTTCCGCGGGATGGTAAACAGCTGATATCTTTATGTTTTTCCTTTAGTTAATCATTCTGGTTTTACTTTATGTAACGAGGAGGAGAAACGATAAAGGCTGAGTCTGGTTGGCACCCATTTGGAAATTGGATGCAGTAAGTCAGCGAATTTCAGGATTGATTACGATGTTTGCACGTCCCTAATTCTTAGAAAACCCTTGCCTTCCTTGCCTTGCCTTGTCCTTGAAAAATCCAAATTTCCACTCTACGAAATCAGACAATATCACAAAAATTTGTAATATTCATGTTCCTTCCTTTGTTTTCTACCATCTAGTCTTACCATTAATAATAATGCTAGCCTGTCCCACTATAGGGCAAATGCCTCTTCTTGTATAGAGAAGGCACTAGCATTGATGACGTGAAATGAAAATGGCTGACAAATTCCTGTAATGGAAGAAGAACTCCAAAACACGTTTGACATAAACTTACAATGGGAAATCGGCTGTCCCTCAATTATACTGGAATCCTGCTACATACGTAAGAAACAGCAATCAGCAATCAAACACTTTATGTCATAAAACTCGGAATTACCTACATACAGTGTACGTATGGTAGGTCCTATACAATCGCTTGCTAATCGCTCGCTGTTTGTCAAATGCAAAATTTAAAAAAGACAGCCCAAAACTCTAAAACTTCTATATTGAAGAGCATTTAATGCACTAATCGCTATCGGTTTGCTCTTGCAAGATATCTAATAAGCCAGGACCTGTAGCCAAGTTGACAATCTACAATCGATAACGCTAGTAGAAAACGAATCAATGTATGGGAATGACACATCTGAAAGTTAAGTCACGTGGTCAAACCATACGAAGAGAAGGCGTTAACGATTGTAGAAAGAGATTCGATACGAAACGTTTGTAACATAGCTAGGTGGACTGCTTTAGTTCGGGTTCCATTGTACTTTCATAGTAAAAAGGCTAGGCAAGTGATGATGATAATACTCACACTAATGGCTCAATCGAAGCACATACGCGATGCTAGTGCGTAAAACCTGATAAATCTTTATAGCCAATCCAACATCCTCCAATGATAAAATCGATACCTGAAGTTCTTGACCTTAAGAACAAAAGCAACGTTAAGGTTTAATCGTAACTCAATAATTTATATCGAGGAGAACACATCACTCGAGCCTTTACATAATGCACGAAGGTAGCTAAAATTGCGCTTCTGAGCTCTCGGATGGATTGGTACATGTGGTAGTGTGGTAGTAATCCACAGAGGTTAGGTAAAGTTCCGTATGAATTGTGAGATCTGCAGTTTAAAGAAATTATTTGAACTGAAATGAAATATGCATGTAAAACAAAACTCGAGCTCGAGGAAAAGAAAACGAAGCTTGTTTGAAATATAATTTACGCTCTATTGTAATGATGCCTACCAGCGCAAAGATCCTTTTCCATATGGAAATCTATATAAATGCCATTCGTCTAATAAGAAAGACAGGCTACAAAAAATCTGCCACCATGTATCATCTTTCTGTCCTAAAGTATTAAGAAACTATTCTATTAAAGGTTTCTAGTCCGATTATTTGTCTAGACGCAGTAACTCAGTGTTTTCAGACTTCAGTTCTCACCACAATGTCTCCACACACACGTGTCAGTAGGCACCATTTTAGCAGCCCAGTGCGCGGGCGCCTCCTATTATTTCTATCTGAATCTCTTTTATTGCATCGTAAATAAGTATAGTGACAGTTTTTATTGCGCCAAACTCAGTTCCGGAGTTAGTTGGGGTGAGATTAACATCTCCGAACGAGTGCAGAATAAGTATGAGGATTGTCGGTTTTAGAATTACTCTCCGTCTTTGTTCTGTGTTCCTGGTACTCGTAATTGCTATTACATTTTCTTGAAATGTTTTAATGATTAGCTGGTAATTGTTTAGAGGATTTGGGCTGAGCTCGGAATTGTACCGAGGATTTGTACTTTGTTTGCCTTTCAATTATGGTTAACAGTAATTTTATTTGGTTCAAAGATTCAAGTTTGGCTTTTTGATCTGTGATCACTTTTGTAAACATGGCTGACTTATGTAACTTTAATGTTGAATTGATTATTTTTAACACCCTCCATTGAATAATATTTCTTTTCATATTATACATTTTGATTCAGAATTTCTACTTTAACAACCTGGAACTGTATTTAATATAAGTCTATCGGAGTATCAAATGCACTATGTATTCCAGTCCAAAAACAAAGAAGCTTAAATGATTCTTTACTTGCAAAGTTACAACGTGTATAAGGTATTTAAGGTAGACGACAGTTCCCTAACACACAATTCTACTTGTATTGAATTTACAGATTAAGAAAAAAAATCCCTTCAAAAAACTTTGCCAGAACCCCGCACCAATTTCTTACTTTTCCTATACAATATAACTTATAGATACCGAAAACCCCCAAAAGAGAGACATTCACGCTCGAATGATCACTATTTGTTGCGAGTGCAAACTTCGCTCCCCATGCAGGTACAGAAAAAATTCGAATCCATGGAAAACTTTTACGTAAATAGTAAGGTATGTTTAAAGTTTGGACCGAGGGTGAACTGATTGTGTAGCAGCTTTTGTTTCTCTTATAGATACTTGTATTTGAGTATCAGAAACGTTTTTGGAATTTTTATTTTTGAAGGACGGACTTCTTTTTTTACTTTCCCGGCACGGTGTTCTGAATGTTCCTAGTCTATTGAATATTTTTCAACTCATCGTCAGATAGATTTGTTACAACAATATTTTATCACAACTCTTTTATAATATTGCTAATTCTATGGGTAGGTTCTTTGATGAGCTTTTCACCCGCGTAGTTCCCGTTCCCGTGGGAATATAGGCATAAAAAGTAGCCTATGTCACCCGGGGATAGTGTAGCTTCCCAACGGTGAAAGAGTTTTTGAAATCGGTCCAGTAGTTTTTAAGTTTATTCGTTACATACGAAAATACAAATCTTGACTCTTTATAATATTAGTATAGACTAGCTGCCGCCTTGCTCCGCCCGCATTGCCTATGTGTTATTCTGATGTATAAGCTATATTTCTGTAAAGTTTCATCAAAATCCGTTCAGTAACTTTTGCGTCAAAGAGTAAAATATCCATCCATCCTCACAAACTTTCACGTTTATAGTAGTGGTAGGATAAGTTTCTTTAACATTGACTAAATTGCAAGATTTTCTAATAACAACATTATTTTATAGAGCCTAGTTTAGTAAAATTTTAGTGTCAACTTAGGTTGTAGAATCATCACCATCAACGTTTCAGCCGAAAGACGTACACTGCCGAAAAAACCTCCGCCTTCTAGTGACGCCACATTAACCGGTTCTGTGAACTCCTGTGCGTTTTGCACCTAGCAGATTTCCGCAACCATAACCAGGTCATCGGTCCATCTAGTGGGAAACCTTGTCGTAGAATCAATCAATCAATTCTTCTACAATTCTAAATAACTGTACTACCATCAATGTACCTACTGCTGTGTTTGAGACCGGAACATATACAATTACATACTGCATTCTGACCGGGGTGTCAAAATATTTTATAAAAAAGTAGATCATTTGTGCCGTGAGAACAGTGATCTTACTGTCGGTAGATTGAATTACATTCTTGTGCAATGTGAGTAAATTTTTGGTTAAGGCGAAGATGTCTTTTTGTTATTTAAACTGATATTATAAAAATATAAAATTGTGGGTTTATTTGGTTATACATATTATGTTTGCAAAAGATAATCACACAGACACATTCATCGGATTATGCTAGCCTTAACCAGGTTATCAATCCCACAAGACGCACAGCACCAGTCAGGCCGGGCCAGCTCGGGGGAGGTCTATGTCCAGAAGTGGACGTCTCAATGATGATGATGGTTAGACCAATTACGAAAAATGTATTAATAGAATCTTACTATAGCTGAGTTTATTCCAGATAAATGGCCGGGTAAGCCACGGGAGACATAGCCATGTGAAAAAGCTAGTTAATAAATAATAATAACCGTAAAGGAGGTACTATCATGTAACCAAAAATAAATTTTGATAACTTTTAATAGACATTTAACTGAAATTTCGACAGCCAACCAAAAGCAAAAATCATGTTGACCTTTGCAAGCCATTTTCAGAATTCACGAAATGGTGAGTAATGAATTTTCACGATATTCGTAGAATTCTAGTCAACGCTGAATTGTTCAGTACTTACCTACCTGTGAGTCCTCTAACATACTGTCAAAATCAAAGTGAATATTTTAAGTTCGGTAGGGAATTTTTTTATACTGTAATATTATAAAAGCGAAACAACTCTGTCTGTACATTCAAAAATACCGTTTATGGGCCTAATTGAAATAAAGAATTTGACTTTGGTCTTGCCTTTAAAAGCTGATCACAGTACCAGAACAAATAAAAAACGACGCTTGCATGGATTACACTGTGGTTATCAAAGCAACTATCCCCTCTTATTGTTTTAATAAGATTCGTGTATAAGATAAAACCAACATGGATTCTTGTACATTAACTCGATTTCACGGTCAGACCTTTCTGATCGTATTTGATACTTAATTAATGGTTAACGTGGTGTTAAGATATTAACGTTAGTAATGTTCTTAATTTTGCGGACTAAACGTTTTTTATGGTCTACTTAATATTTGTTGCAATATTTTCTATTAAGGTTTTGCCCAGAGGCTCTATACAAGTGGCATTCGATGTTAGCGAAGGCGATAGTTGAAATGTCAAGATGTAATTGATCGATCACCTGATTTTTCGACATCGCTTGTCAATCGCATACAATTTTGCCTTTTTGACAACCGCTATCACCACGCTATCGATGATAGAATGTCACTTGTGTAGGGCCTCAGGACTGGTATCCCAACACCAGTATTGTGTAAAGTCCATCCTTATTATTTTTTAACGTAGGTATTATTATTTAAACGTTTTCGAAGAGTTTTTTTTTGCTTCGTATCCGTTTAAAATTGACCACGAAATCCCAACGTTTCGTTTTAGTTTGTCCTCAGTGAAACAACATTAGCATCTTTTGAATCTGCACATAAAATGCTCTGGAGGATTGACGGTCATAGCCGTATTATTTCAGCATGATGACGACTACGTAAAATGCCAATGGCAAATAAACAGTGCTTTAGTACATAGTTTCCCTACTTTTTCAAAAGGTTGATTTTTAATCCCTACATTAATAATGAATCTTTGATTTCTGCTATTACTTTGAAGTTGCCCTTCAACATTTAGAAATCCCTCATCATTAAAGTCGTAGACAGACGATTACAAATCCAAATGAAAAATAATGCCCCTATCTCACCGATTCGAACGCACTTAGTATGGAAATGAAGTCATCAAGCTAAAGCTGCCCATTCACAACGCGACTCGGTCGCTAGGGTGACAATGGTGACGCTCGTCATTCCTACAAATCATGTTTACTGGTTGTCCGAACTACGCGGGGGCAGACTGTCAATAATCGTGTATTGCACCCTACTGCCTGTGGTGCATTTGGTCTGCTGGATACTGTTTGTAGTTGAATGAGAGTTTTTATAGAAAAAGAAAGATGGACATACAATTTTGTTTTATATGAGGTTATTTAGGATTATGAATACTTGTACTGTATTAATGGCAAATTTACTAAATCTAAATTTTGAGAAATAATTCCTAACACTCTTTCTTGAGTAAGAAAGAGTCACGATTCTTATTTCCTCTAAGAATAAGTTATCAACACATTATTCTCGTTGCTTATAATGATGAATTAGGTTATAAAATGACCTAAATAACTTGAATCTTTCTCTACCTAACTGTTTACTAGCAAAATCAGCTGCTGGATGACCTAAGATAAGGCACAAACATTTTTAACAAAAAACACACAGGTATACGTAAAGCCGGGACAAGTCATCTTTCATTTGACTGGCTAATGCGCCTAACTGAACGCGTCACGAAAACATAGTATAGAGATAGCTAGGTGTTAACTAGCTGCTGGATGACCTTAGCTAAGAAGAGCCAACAAATGCCAATGACAGTGACAAAAAAACACGAAAGAATCTAACGGACAAATCTTGACACCACAATCCCGGACATGACAAGCCATCTTCCACTTGACTCGCTCATGCACCTAACTGAACGGGTCACGAATCGACTCACCTGTTAGTGAATCTCGATGACTCGGCGGAAAGTGCTCGCGTGCTATACAAGTCATTCTATTTGTTTGTAACTGGTTTATACCGGTTACAGGATTACTAAGAGTTTTTGTTGCGTCTCCTATGAATACAACAGGTAGTAATCGGTTCTGAGTTTGAGCTTTTGGGTTATTGTGAAATTATAACGGAGTGATATAGGTGATGGCTGTTTCTGCTCATAGGTTGTTTCAGTGTAAATAAAATGGAAAAAAAAATTATTTCATTTGGCACAAAAGGACCACAAAATCATATGTATTAACCAAATGAAACCTTAACCTATTCATATTTACCGGTCCAGTAGGTTTAATAATTAAAGTTCTGCCATACCTGTAACAAAAAAAATATTTTGTTTAAATATGCTACTAAGCTCAGTATTGACGTTACTTCACCATCAACTGCATCTTATTTTTAGGGTTCCGTACCCAAAAGGTAAAACCTGTTACTTACTAAAACTCCGGTCTGTTTGTCTATCTGTCTGTCCGTCTATCTCCAGGCTTTATCTCATGAACCGTGATAGCTAGACAGTTGAAATTTTCACAGATGATATATAACAATATAAGTCACAAGCATTAGAATTAATATTTGTATCGAGCACTCAAACAAAATAAAAAAAAAGCCCGAAACAAATATTAATTCTAATGATGTATAACTGTTGCCGCTATAACAACAAAAACTAAAAACAAAATAAAATAAATATTTTAGTGGGTTCCCATAAAACAATCGTGATTTTTCCCGTTTTTTGCGATAATGGTACGGAACCCTTCGAGCCCGAGTCCGACTCGCACTTGGCGGTTTTATTGTACACCAAAACAATATTCAATGCAGTGTGCAGTAATAGAACTGTTACATTGAATCACCATCATCCTATTGTTTGCAGTCATGGCTTCAGAGAAGTAAAAAAAAAAAACTATAAACTCTAGAATTCTAAGAAAAGTCTCAACTCCCCCACAAACTGTCCCACTGCAGGGTAAAGGCCACATCTCGTGCAGAGAAACTCCCTCTATATCTATACACCCACACCCACATACAAGACCTCCCACAGCAAAGGAAGAATGACCTAGTCAGCACAAAACTATCTTCCGTTGACACAAAACCAACAATCAGCAGCCTCAATATTTTTCTTCCAAGCCCAGATGACGGCAATAAAATATAAGCAAACAAACCGAACTGAATCAGTAAAACTAAACTAGCAAGTGACGAACTACGTCTCAACAAAGACAAACAGTAGCTTTATTCGCAACAATAAATAAAGCAAGCAAACACATGAGAAATACTGGGTATACCCTTAGGAGCCCTCATTATTTTAATAGTGTAAACCACATTATCCAAACTAAAATTAACTTTATTTGCTAAACATACAACCTAAATTCGTTTAGCACGTTAGTTGTGGTATTCAAAAGTTGTACATCACTAGTTGCCAGTTGAAATTAAACCTATTTTGCCAGATCTTAGGGTTTATTTCAGATGTTGGTTTTCTCTAGCTTAGTGGTTGACCGGTAGGGACCGCACACAGTGTCTTAACGCCTACAGTAGAATCGAATACGCCTTCGGATCAAGGGGAGACGAATAATTAACGTGTATCAAAGTTTCCAAACTTGGGATGCTAATAAAATATTTGCATGCGAAACTTTTATAAGTCTGGGATCCATTGAGTATGTATGACGTAGTTGGCGACTTATTCTTGCTTGGAAGACTTACTTGCCCCACTCTCTGTTCTATGAGAAAATGTTTTTTTGATAGGTTCTTAGTAAATTATTTGTTTTTAATCAAAATGTTTACGTGTAGACATATACTGGTTATTTAATTTTAGGCACAATCACTTAATCCACAGATATGTGTATTTACCCTAAGATCTTGATGTTGTCATCCATAATATGCAGAATGCTATATTGAGAACTAAATTTTTAGAATGTCCGCTTTACCTTCTTAAAAGTACAGTTCCTCCCTAATTTTTTGAGAAAAGTTACAGGCTTCAAGGCTATATATGTCAACGGATTATTACAAACACCGTAATTGTAAACTTAAGAAAGAGGTAAAACTCTAAGAGGTAAATCTCGCGCACAATACACCCGTGTTTTTATAAACTATCGAATTCGGATAGGTTTTAATATATTTTAAACTAGCTTTCCGCCCGCAGCTTCGCCTGCATGTTTTAATTGTATTGAAGAGAAATACTAAGTTTAAAGTAATTTTGATGATAAACAATTTATTTTTCTTACAAACTTTAACACCCCTTTTTACCCCTTTAAGGGATGAAATTAAAAAAATCCTTAGATACGTTTTTCTTTAATTGTTTTGAAGAGTATAAATACTAAGTTTAAAGTAATTTTGATGATAAACAATTTATTTTTCTTACATAATTTAACACCTCCTTTTTTACCCTTATAAGGGATGAAATTCAAAAAATCCTTAAATACCTTTTTCTTTTATTGTATTGAAGTGCAGAAATACTAAGTTTCAAATAATTTTGATGATAAACAATTTATTTTTCTTACAAACTTTACCACCCCTTTTTAACCCTTTAAGGGATTAAATCCAAATAATCCTTCAAAGCTATTTTTTTTTTATATTTGCAAGCTATATACCATATCACATTCATTTCAAATAAAAAATGACAGAGTTTCATACAAACATTCATCCCGTATTTAACTCCTTTAGGGGTTGAATTTCAAAAAACTCCTTCCTTATTCCTTGTCTACATTATAAAGGGAACCTCTGTGCTAAATTTTAGCTTTCTAGCTCCAAGGATTTGGGCTGGGCGTTGATGAGTCAGTCAGTCAGTCAGTCAGGACTTGTCTTTTTATTTATATAGATTATCTGCTAACAATATATCATGAGGTAATAATCTCGCAAGATTTGTAACAATCTTACGGTGTTTGCAATAATCCGGTGCTATATACATTGTAATGAGCCACAACTTGAAGTCAAGTCTCATTAACGCATCAATGATAAATCTTAATCCCATATCGATAACACTTCAAATACCAAATCACCTCCGTCCTTACTAAAACACAAACATAAAATCACTAATAACGATATCAAAACGAGACATAAAAACGTTATTGATACATTTAGACCACCCATCTCTTCCGTATATTTTATTTCTTCGGCTAAGTAGTATGGTGGCAAAAGAAAAAAGGGCACATCTGACCAAAACACAAAAAAGCGGCAGAAAATGATCATTAATGTCGAAGATTTCTTCGGAGAAACTACACTTTTCTTTCTTTCTTTTTAGTATGATTCGAATAATAGAAAGCTCGTTTATTTGGTCAGCAGAATTATAGAAGCGGTTAGCATAATATTTGTAAACGGTGACACTATTTTCATCGAATTAGTCCAAGAGCGAGCGAAGCGAGTTTGGGAGCCTAGGGCACCCCAATACGGATAGGTTAGGTTCGAAGGGGATGACAGGAGCTGAAGAAAGCGGGCAACCTCAGCTCTTTCATGTTAGGTTACTTTAGTCCCTACAGACAGAAATAGGAGCCCCGTGCAGCGGGGCTCCGTCCACTTTGTTGCTTAAACAGGAATCATACTTACCTACCATACTGATTCTTAAAATCTTTGAAATAATTTCATAAAACACATTATTCAGAAAGCCCGGCCGATTTAATTATTTCAATAGTTTAGCAAATTGCCTACTCATATTGGGTATTTTTCAAATTGTCTGGGCATTATGAATAATGCCGTATAAATCACTTGGTCCATAATATATACAAAGTGGAACAGAATAAACGCAAAACATGAAAATGTGTCACTCTACTCATTAATATGAACAACTTTTGCCATGGGATTACACTTTATGTTTGCATATGTCTACCAAATGTACTGAACAACTGATTTTGTTAGTAATTTGAGGTTTTGTTTTTTTGTCTGTTATAACTTGTGTAACAAAATTTTTCCTAAATGGGCAGTTGTACCCTTTTTTCTTTGGACGCCAGTAGTGATGGCCACCGGTAACGTAATTATTCGATTTTATTGTAAACAGCCGGTTTGTTTGTATGTATAGTGTCGGATTAAACCGTCAAAACACAGTCGAAACGCAATTAGATTTAATAATGTTTGAATTTGGAGCTGTATCTAGCTGGCTGGATTTAGATTTCACCCATTTATAGTTCGATTACGGTTTTAGGTGACAGTAATTCGATATTCGAATCGACACGTGTTTTTTTTTGTGTTCGAAGGATTTATTTGTACTTATTGGTTCTATTTGTCGTTAGAAGTGTTGATTTCCTCACAATTTGGAATAATAGGTGCCTACTATTAAACAAGGAAATATATACTCATGTCCTTGTAAGTAGGTATAGAATTTCTTTGTGTCTCTTTTTATTGTTATTCCGATAATGTAATTGGATTCTTTTATAAATTGTTTTCCTATTAGACGGTGCATCATTCTCACCACCGAAACTAAGAAATATCCTCCTTCTTACACTCCTGGTATCATAGATAGATTATTTGGGGTCAGCCCTCCTACTACTTTTGTGCAACAGCGTACGGTTGTGGGTTGTCTCTTATGTTGTATTGTTTGCTGTCATGCCATTATTTATTGTTAGTAAGTCATTGATGGTCGTCCACGGCCACTTTTTCCGTCTTCTATGTTCATGAATTTTTCGTCATTTATGGTCATCCTCTCGCCTCATCACATGTCCCACGAAACTAAGAGATATATTTGCTGACGCTACAATTTCGCGCCATACAAAGAATAACACAATAAAATACAAAGACGGTGGTATACAAAGAAATTCAAATAAATTCATAGTATCTCCTGTGTGCAGTTTCACAAACGTAAGTCACCGGTTATTGCGGTTTGCCACCCGCCTTATTCGCTTGGTGTCGTTAACAAAACAATAAACATTAAAATATATCAAATATCTTTATTGCCTAGGTTTGTTGTGTGGTCTTGGCAGAATGGTACCTCACACATTCTAGATAGTAATATGTTAAAGAAATCTAGAAGATGAATCACAGGAGTCGGGGTACCTAAATGTACATACATATATGATATGCATCTGCAATATTAATTCTTGCAATAATTATATTGTTTGTAAATAATACAATAATAATTATCTTCAGAAAAATTGTCAAAAGTTTGCAAATTATAACTTCAGACAGGTTCAAGAAACTGAGTAAAAAAAGTCCATCAGAAACTGTCACCCTAAAAAACAAATTCCTCAAAAGCTGATTATTATAGTTCTCGCGAAACTTCTTAGCCGCCCTGAAGTTGGCTACAATGGCTGCGCAGAAGTAAATCTCATACAAAAACAGCACCGATTCGTGCCTTGCGCATCGGAAAGCAAACTTCAGGGCGGCCCAGAAGTTTGGCGCGAACTATACACTCCAATTGGACTAATCAATCAATCAATAATTTATTTCGCACCATGATCCATAATTTGTTAGGAGTATACTTATGACTATGTTAGTAAATTTACATAATTTAATAATGTCATTCTAATAAAAACAGTAATCTACTCGAAATAATCCATCCACACAATAAAAATAAATAAATTTCAAAATAAAAAAAATTACAAGAAAATACTACCGACTTCCATAACGGAAAAAATGGTACCTACGAAAGACACCGACTCCCAAAAAGCAAGTTATTTTTCACCTTGTAGTTTTATATTTGGAAGTCGGTCGTATTTTTTTATTTTGATATTTATTTATTTTTATTGTGTGGATGGATTATTACGATTAGATTACTGTTTTATAACATACATAAAAAAATCAATATAGAACCTCCTCCTTTTTGGAAAGTCGGTTAAAAACAGTTCTCTTTCCCGTTGCACTGGAACCGCCGCTGTGCAAGCGTGTCCAGTACCCCAGTCTAGTTTATCCGCAATAACCTTAAGGATTTTGTAGAAGAAGTTTGCGCACCCCCACACCTTGTGCATCAGGGATTCTATTCTCTTCCGCATTATCGCCTGAAAATCCTATATGTTTTTGCTTCTACAAACAACCCCGATGCACTACAGAAATGTGGGAGCCCCGACAGTATCCTAAAAGCGTTATTATACTGGACCCGGCTTTAGATAGATTTCACAAGTAGCGATACCCATTGAATTATACGTTTTGTACTCATTATGTATGTAGTCAGCCGTGCTACCAACTGCAACACCGTCATCATCATATATTCAGCCCGGACTCACCAGAGACTCTGGTTCATGCCAGAATTTATTCTGCTATGCTTCCAGGATGTAGTGGGCAGAGCACATTGCTCGCAGCACAGATGGCCGATGGGGCAGAAAGGTTCTGGAGTGGCGACCGCGCACCGGAAGACGTTGCATTGGAAGGCCTCCCACCAGGTGGACCGATGAGCTGGCGGAACTTGCGGGGACCCGCTGGATGCGGGACGCACGGGACCGGTCAATGTGGTGAAGCATGGGGGAGGCCTATGTCCAGCAGTGGACGTCTTTCGGCTGATATGATGATGATGACTTCCAGGTTAAGTGCGTCCCTAACCCAAGTGCTTACCGGTAAATATCTTTACTACAAGAAGATAAAGCATCAAAATTAGTAAAAAGATCTGCTTTCAGTACTGAAGCAACTCACATCGTCAAGGAGGAGCCTTGACGACGTGAGTTGCTTCGGTACTGAATTGAGGTTATCGGTTCCGTATATGACCACTTGAACACTGTCCGGACTTTTATAGATACACTTATAAAGGACAACGGAGGGAAAATTTAAGCATTTTTATTAAGGTGACGGGCTTTTTAGATTTGTCAACCCACGGGTGTTTGGAACTTCAGTGATTTACGTTTACATGAGCATGGATCAAAATGTTAGCAAATACAATAGGGTAGTTGACAAAAAATATCTATTTAGTCCGTCAGATAGATAACGTAAAAATATTGAAATAATTACGTCGATACAGTGCCTTGAAATATCGTGTGACGTCAGTGCGCTACACTTTATACTGACCAAGTGACGTCACAAGCCCCGACTCCTGAACTTTGAAGCGCTTTATCTTTGTCAATTTTTATTTATTTGATAAAGCAAAAAATACGTGTCCAATATTATTTGATAATCTCACTGACGGACTAAACAGAATTATAATTTTTGTACCCAGGAAACATCCCCATTATTAATTTGTGATTAATATAGATTCACAAGTAAGCTTCAATTAAGAAGGGGTCAGTTTAGTCTGTACCATTCTACTTACTTCTCTCAATTTCAGTTTGATGCTCTCTTTCTTCCTCAAATGGACTATATTGGACCAGTCAATTTAGCTTATCTTTTATTTTGGGAAAAGCCTGCCTCTCTAAGCCCAACCCGACTCCTAGAAGTCAGAGTTAACAATGGCGACCATCAGCAAAGCGCCAACTGCCTTATTAGGGTTTTCTTATCAACCTGTTTGACATCAGCAAATTATCACAAAACAGGTAAGTGAGACAAAGCGAATAAACACAATACTTTACCGATACCGTGTATTATAATGTATAATTAAACAAAATCGATTTATATTATTAGTATTGACGCATCGACTCCGTCTTTCTATTGTTATATTAGTAAACGTACAACATCCTCGCGAGGTGTGTGTTAGGATTACCATCATTTCGCTGGATAATATCAGGATGCAGGACTTTTGTTTACAATTTCCAATTGAGTAATGCTCGCAGTTGAAAACAGCAAAGGAGGATATGAAGATATAATAAAGAAACAGTACAAGATCAATTGGCCATGTTTCTGAAAAGGAAAAGGAAAAAGATCTCACACAGTTGTTTGTATGCAGACGAGAGTGTGTCCTGCACTATCAAATCAAAACCAAACTCATATGATCTTAACAGATTCACTCTCCACATAGCAGACAATGATTAAACAATTAACAAAGACTATAATAACAAGGTGGTCCATGGGACTAAAAACGGATACAAAAATTATGTGTTAATTAACTTTCACTTTTTTTTCTTTAATTATCCTTTGGCTTATTTTTTTAACATCCGTGTCCTAATATTAAGTTTCATGAAAATACCACCTTTTATAGGAAAAAAGACTGTCGTTAAGTCCCATCATAACTCCATCGCATGCCAACCCTACTAGGCGTGACTTGCCACCTTCCGCACGATAATTCTCGCTTCCTGCGGTCACTGCAAGTCATCGTAGGGGTGAAATGATTAGAAATTAGTGCCTATTAGTAACCTTTTCTGATATTAATGCAGTTAGATTTATTTCATTGAGGGTTACTTTAATTGCTGTTGCGGGCAACAACCTCTGAGTTGTGTCTGACGAAACATGGCAGAGTTTTTTTCTTTTAATGGTACGAAATGTTTGTAAGTATATATCGCAGGATTTTTTTTATTACAAAAAAGATTTAAATGAAAGTTTAACAGACCTTTTATACAATAAACTTGCATTTAACCTTTTTACCCGACTGCCGAAGGAGGGTAATGTGTTTATCAGTCTATGTATGTATGTTTGTTCCTATGTTAAAATTGAAAAAAGAAAATGGCGGTGGCATTTTTTCTTCCAAACCCATCGTGTGCGGTATCAAAATAAAGGGTTTTAAGTGGTGATTTACAAAAATATATAACATTTTTTTTAAAGTTTTTCGAAAAAAGTTATCTTACTAAAATTTATAAATAAAAAAATGTGCAGTCGGAGGATACATCTGGTTTTGGTTAGTCAGCTCGCAAATATGCTTCCTCCGACTGCACATCATGATTTTCCTCTTGTTTACGTCTCTTTAGTTCGCTTCTCAAGCAGTCGGGCTTTTTGATATTCATAATTAACTTTTTTTCGGACACGAATGTACAGAAATCTTTTTTTTAATTGGTCACTTTCGTAGCATATACAATTTTCCCACTGCCTAAGTAGCTGCATCTAGAAATTAAACCCAGCGGTTTAGGCAGCGTGTTATCCTAGTAAATTTAATCTATTATCTACATATTTATGTACCTGTCTAAATGTAATTAATACTGTTAGACAGGCTTGATATAGTCCAGAATATAAAAGTATTCGCGTTGCCTTTCAAATAACACCTAACTTATATCTCTCTGCGTCGCGCGTCGGTCAAAATGTTACATTACAGTTTCAACAGAATTCATGATGAATTGAGATAAACTTTCATTTCAAAAAGGCATTTGGAGGCACTTACATATGGAACATCATGAATTCAGAAATAAGAAAGAGATATTAAAAGACCAACTTTCAAACAAGTAAGGTTGAAGACCTTTAAAAACTATTGATAATCTTTACTCAATAATTCATTAAAAGTCATTGTGATTGATATTTTGGAGCCCAAACAAAAAGGCTTCAGACTTATAATAACTCAGAATTATTTTGACCACCGTCATTTCGCTAGACGTCCAAAAGAAATCTACACATGAAGAAGAGCTTTTTTTGTTCATGTGTTATGTTGTCGTGATTAATTCCTGCAAATACTAAACCGATTACAAAAACCCTTTTACTGTTACAAAGCTTACTTTTGCCAAGTGCCATAAAACAGACTTGGTAAGGATGACTTCGACGCAAACAAAGTCTAGGGCAGAAGCTAGTTTTCGATATAAGAACGATGAGCCTTAATAAAGATAGGCTTTCAAAAAAATCTTGTGATATTTTGTTATCCTGCAATTTTTATCTCTAAATAACTTCAAAACCCCCATCCGACGTTTTCCTTCAAATCCAACATTAGTAACGACGATCAGTGACCACTACTAATTGCCTAACTAATCACCCGGCGTATCTCGCCTTGCGACACGGTGCACTGATCAATTAAACAGAATGCGAAGCTCGCTCGACTTACAATTCGATTACGTTCGTCGCAGCCGCGTTTTAGAAAGTAATTTAGGTAGACTTTCGCCACACTACCTAACCGTGTTAGGGGTTGATTTCGGAATTTGAATTTAGTAGAAATGTTTTTATAAAATGTTCTGTATAGGGTATTACGTGTTTATAAGAAACAATTTCGTTTCGTATATACCAATATCAATCAAAGCAATTTAGTTATTAATACGACAGCAACAAAACACGCGTTTCGGGGCAAGTCATTCAAAAGCGATTGCGTTGTCATAAAACCGTATTTATTACTTGGCATAATATTTTTAGGTTTGTTGTTGTTTGGCAAAAGGTTTTCGCATAACTTTTATCAGCACAATAATACTACGGCATGATAATACTTTGGCATAATGTAAAGGTTAATATATAACTGTCTTTTGGTCTAATTTCTTTTGCCATAACATGGAGTTCCATAAATATTTAAGGCATAGTATTTATTCTTCATAATAATTTTATGGGTACATATTTGATAGTCGAAAATTAAAATACCTACGGGTAAAATGTCAATTTTCAAGATATTGAAAATTTTAATATCGATTTGAATCGATTGAAAATTGTTTTACCTAAGCTTAAAATTTCTAATTAAATATATTTGATATAAGGACTCAAATTTATTAGGTTAAGGTGCGGCGGGGTGGCCCTTGCGCCAACCCTTGAGCCGCGAACATGTTTGTTTTATTCCAGAGAACATTATGTTTAAATATCATTTTGCGTTTATAACATTATGCTTTAAAAGGTTATGCATCATTATTATTATGTCAACAGTATTTATGCCAATATTAATTTAAGGCAAAGCATTTATGCCTAATATCATTATGCGTAATGATCATTATGCTGAATTTCGTTATGCCAATGTAAATTATGGGAATATATTTTATGCTTATTATTAGTAAATCTTTTATAACAGTAGCGGCATTCTGTCACCGCAGCACGTATCCCACACGTATAAACACAAACAAACAAGATAACAGAATAAAAACAAAAATAGCACACAAAGAGGAATAGAAAGGGACGAATTTATCGAGCCATTACGACCACGACTGGCGGCATTCATGTGTCATAGTAGGAAATAACAATACAGATGCATGCCCGAAATAGTCATGAAACTGTACCGTCTGACTTGCTATTTGATTTGCCACTTAGCTGGTCACTGACTAAATGAGTTGTTAAGTTTATCACTCAGGAGCTTTGGCAGGTGAGCTTGTCTTGGAAAATACGACATAAGTTTGCTTGAATATTGAAACATATATTTCAGGGACAAGACAATGGGCTCTCCAATTAAAATACCTGTTCCTTCTGTACTTGAAAACAAACTTAATTCTATAGGGTTAACATTTTCCTACGGCATGCCCAAAAAAAAAAAATAAGATAAAGTACACGACACTAAATGTTCTCGTACCTTATCATCACTGCTTATGGAAAATTATTACACCTCAGACAAATGTAGCCGCGACCCTTCCCTGTTGACATCGATTTACTGCTCACTCTGTTATGGTAACCAGCCTTAAAGATAAGTAGATAAATAACCGCCAAGTACCCGTTAATGTCTCGCAGATATAAGGCGGCTCCAAGAACCACATTCTCTTAGAAGTTTCCAAAGACAAGCCTGCTCCTGCAGAATAACCAATTTAATTCTGATTTCTCCATATTTGGCCGCATTATAGCCGACCAGTCGACAATACTGCATTGTACCAGTAACTTAATCCGATAGGAGTCAACCACAAAATTCAGGACCTTACCTCACCTAAAATAAAGATCAAAGTTAACTGAAGGTTGTACACGGCGGCGCCTACGCAAGAGTGTCGTATGAGTATTTTTAGCGTCGCCCAAGAAGTTTTATTTGATTGCTACACAACACATAGTGGTTGGGATTTGTGTTTCAAATAAGTCATGTTTAAAAATAACAATGCGATAAATTCCTGAATGGGAAAACGCTACGAATAAAGGTGAATGTTGGATTCAATAAATTATGGAATCAGTGGCTGAATGCGCTAGAAATGACACCACATTTTGCCTTACTAAGCGACGTGAAGTAGCATAATCCAATAATAATCGTATGAGTAAGTCTAACTGCCACGAACCTCACCCATGATCGTATTCTGTATCGATTTATTTATCGATTCTGACACTAAACCTTTTAAGACTTTATCTCGGTTTAGGTCTAAGCCAGGGGTTCCCAAACTTATTTTGTCTACTGTCCACTTTGAGAATAAATTATTTTTAGCGCCCCCATTTTTCCACCTACTTAAAAAACACTATAACTGAAAATTAAATTTATCAAGTAGGTATTGTGAGCTATATCAGCGGAGATTAAACATTAATTCTAAACGAGACTTATACTATAACTCGCAAGAGTTAATTTGAAACCTGAGCGCAGTAGGTAATACACAACGGCGGTCAGGTCTCAAGTTAACTCTTACGGGATACACCTGCCAATGAGAATAATTATTGAAACGCAACTTTATAATATTCAAGCAGAGTATCTTTTATTCAAAATAAAATGGACATAATCGATTTATTTATTTAAAAACTAATGTGAAGGATGAATCTGATGCTGTTTAATAAGTTTGTTGATATAAGGTTCCAATTTACTCAAGAACAGTCGCAAGTCACCACGTTCGGTAACATGCAAATTAAATTGTTAAAAATATTAGTTGACGTTCACAAGTTGTAGTTGAGAGTCGAGAGCTCATGCAGTCAATGTCTAAGAGGCCTCCTAGCTAAATGAAATTACAAATCACCCCCCAAGCCTCTACACAACGCCTTCCTTTTTTTTCTGGGTCTCTGACCGCCCCCCTTTAGGCCTGCAGCGCCCACAAGAGGGCGTTATCGCCCACTTTGGGAAAGGCTGGTCTAAGCTATACCGATTAGTCTTATCTTTGGGCTACTTGTACATTTCGCACTAATGTTTTGTCATAAATATGGTGATCGTGGAATATAATTTGAATTTATTTGTAGCAATCTAGTGGCACGATTTAGTATTCGATTGCATTTGATTATGGTATTAGTTTTGCGAAAACAAAGAACCCTAAAATGTAGACCATTTTGATTATACACCTAGGTTCCTTATTATATTTTTGAAGTAATTTTACTTTCATTTTAAAATTAACGTTCTTCCTAAAAGCTTTCGACAATTCGACCGATTTGTATTTGAAATTTTATAAGTAAATATTTGTGCGATATCGCTTGTAGATGCAATTTAAATTACGTCGCGTCATGAACGTCTCTTAGGTGCCTCCATTATAAGTTTTTTATCAACGTTACATCAAAAGTGAATGGTTTCTGGTACCTCAAGAACTACTAGAACAGTTTTAGATATCCTTCAACAATCTCAGCACAATAGTCTCAATCCATTTTGTCTTCCCAAAATCCGTACGTCACTTTATTATTCCATGGGAAATAATCTCCACCTGGGCCGGTCACATCCGGCAGCGGGATTTTCCATTTCCACCCGGTGTGTGCCACTTCCTGGAGGGGGAGGTAGTGGGGAACATGTCCTTACAAGTTCTCTCCTATTCTTGTGATTCTATGCTAACGTTAGCAATCAGTCGCCATTGTCCGGCCACGTTCGATAATTTTCGTCGCATGCATTTCGGAACGAGCATTCGTTTTTGTGTTTTTTGTTAGGGATGGTATGTGGCAATGCAATTATGGTTTGGGATGTAACGAAGGAGTAATGTGTGTTCATTAAGGGTAGGTTCATAAGAACAATGCAACGTTGCTTTCTTTACTGCAATATGAACGTGCCTATCTAGTTTGGTGGGGAACAAAATTAAGAAAGCCCATTACAGTCTCTAAACCAAGTTATATTTAATTATTTTTAACTGATATTTTGACCTGTTAACTATTTAAATCGCATTAATGCACCATAATCTGCAAAACCAGTGAGTGCTTTAAAGTCAAGTTTTGCTTAGTTCTTAATAGAACTAAATAAAATGATAACGTTATTAGACGCTCGCTGTGTTCCAGCTAAATACAAAAGACTTTCTGAGAATCTGAATCTAAAAACGACTGCAGTATTATGAACTCCAGTTGTTAACACAAGAATACACACTCTTGAGCTATTTTCGTAACATAATAAAAGAAAGAATCTTCTGCCAAGTGTTCCGAAACATATTTTCTTTAGACAAAAATAAAGGAACGGAAAGAAAGGTGGGAGAAAACTAGAAAATAAGTCGGCTGGCTTCCGGAGACGTAAATATAAAAATAAATGAAAAATATATTATATAAACATTTTCGGGGGCGTTAAATTTGCATTTTAATGGAGATCCACGCGTAGGTAACAAGTTTAACTAATAGCCGTGAAATGAGGGGAGGTGGAATGGGCGGCCGGGGCACAGCGGTGCCTTTGTTCAGCGCCGGGCCAAAAATGTCATAAATTCAAAAAGGTTTACTGTCTTTGTCTTATGAGTTCACTGTTTATGAGTGTGAAGAAAACTTGTGTGGACATTGTTCATCCTTTATGAGTGTTGGCTTAATGAATCAAATGGAGGTAGATAATCCAATCGACTATTATATTATCGGAAATCACTGATTGGTAATTTTCAGTCTACCAGTTTTCAAAGGAAAGTAAAACTTTTAATCAAGGTTACTTGATATTTCAATATTCTGAATGTTAGAGAAACCAAAAGCACCGGATTAGTGATACAATTTTATACTTTAACTAGCGGACGCCTCGCAGTTTCACCCGCGTAGTTGCCGTTCCCGTGAGAATACAGGGATAAAAAGTAGCTTATGTCACCCGGGGATAGAATATCTTCCCAACGGTGAAAGAATTTTTGAAATCGGTCCAGTAGTTTTTAAATTTATTCGTTACATACAAAAATACAAATCTTTCCTCTTTATAATGTCAGTATATTATAGATATAGATTCCTGTAACTCGCTCTAGAAAAACAACTACACAACTGACTGGCTCATAT
The DNA here is from genome assembly GCA_947562075.1 of Orthosia gracilis. Taxonomy (NCBI): domain Eukaryota; kingdom Metazoa; phylum Arthropoda; class Insecta; order Lepidoptera; family Noctuidae; genus Orthosia; species Orthosia gracilis. The sequence goes on along the minus strand of OX387271.1, from coordinate 20,084,160 downwards.
TGCCACCTATTAATCTGTAACGCAGCTCAAAAACAAAACAAAGATATACGACTAAACGCAGCTCCAAAAACCGAATAGCCTAATTCTGCAACCATGACAGAGCAGCGGGTCAACAATCTTTTCAAAGTAATTTTCCTTCATATCCTACGAAATACAAAACATTGTTGGGGTACAGTTGGTATGGGGGACAGTTGGTACACTAGTAATCCTGGCTGAACAATCGGCCACCGCTCGCTCCGCGGAATATGGTACTAAATAAGAAGAGAGAGCGCTCTCTTCGTGTGGCAAAGACTAAGTTTTATGGAGAGGTCAAAGAAATGCAGGTTTGATTTATGCCTAATGTCGCAATGAAAGTTTGAGTATGAATGAAGAAAAGTGCAAGCGAAGACCAAAGAAACGGTGCGTGGATTATGTTTGAGATGGTATTGGCTAGAAAACTGGTACTGTGATGACAACAAAAGAATAAATAAAGGTTAATTCAAAAAAAAAAAAAACCCGAATGCCTAAGAAGCGAAATAAAAGACGTAAACAAGAAGAACATCATAGTGTTGAGTCGGAGGATACATATTCGCGAGCTGGCTGACCAAAAGCAGATGTATCCTCCGGCAGCACAGTATGATTTTCTTCTTGTTTACGTCTTTTACTTCGCTCCTTAAGCAGACGGGTTTTTTGATTTTTTAATTAACTTTTTTTATTTATAACCTTTTAGTTATCATTTTTTTTTCGAATTGGTTACATTTAAACATATAAGTGTTACTGTTATTTTTGAAATCACCTCTTAAAACTCTTTATTTTGATACCCCACGCCATGGGTTTGCAGGACAAAAAAAAAATTGGCCCCCACAATATGGCACACAAAAGCCGCCATTTTTCTATTTTCTAATTTAAATATAGAGCCAGTAACACTCGCAAGGTTAAGACAAATCGATTGACGTAAGAATCATCAAAATCGGCCAACGCGTTTGGTCTCTAGAACGCCACACAGGAACCAACATACATACTTAGACTGATAAACACATTTACCCTCCTTCGGCAGTCGAGTAAAAATGTGGCACATCACATAAATGTATACCTTTATGAATTTGGACGTAGTACTTAGAAAAATCTGTGTCGATTAATGTGCCGAAGATTGTAAAGAAGTTACTGTCGAATGTGCCGCAATAATTTGTCATATTTTACTGATGTTGTATTCACATAATCGTTATTTAAATTCAAATATTGCCTATTTTAAACAGGAAACTCTTTAATATTTGCTGCCACACCGGTAATTGACATTGGATTATATTAACATATTGAATTGACATTCCTTATTTATAACATATAGCTCATAAGTTTTCCAAAAATTATGATTAACAGGTACCTATGCAGAATGAAATGTGTGTTATTTTTTGTAATATGAATCTTTGTTGTCTATAATAAATGTATTTTTTACAATGAAGCGATGTCTCTATCTCTTTACAGACCTGGACTTGCGTAATCGAAAGAGGAGATCTAACTAGAATATTCTGCCAATACAGTAATGTTATGAAAACCTAGGAAATGAAGCTCGACGAAGACCTGGAGAATGAATTTAACTGTCTTGGATCCCGCAACGAAATTATTCAAAAAAGAATAACGGAGAAGTAGAAAAAAGAAACATAATTTCCAGTACAAATACTTATCACTTATAAAACGGTACCGAACATTATACAACCTCCACCGTTTTGAAGTGACGAAGCGTTTTCAACCAGCCAGTCGCTCCGTACTTAATTCAAACCTATCCATCAAAGAACTGTCAGCTCTGTCCCAATCTACGGTTCGTCGCCACATAAAGCTGTCTCGGCGTTATCTTGGCATATTGCATACCGTGCGGACGCATATGATAAGTGCATAACCCGAACGTTTGTTGGAAAAACACACTTTCAACGCGGAAAGCGCCTGAAGACGATCTTGTTTTTCAACAAGATGTTTTTTTCTTTACATTGTTTGGGTGAATTTGTCTTGTGAGGGATGTAATGTAGGGGATGTTTTATTGGTTATGGATTTGTTCGTGATGGTTTGGGTTATAGTGGATGGAAAGGAAAAGGGAAGAATTAAGCACTGTCTTGGCGAATTCCACTCCTTAGCTGTACGCATAATAAAAGTATTCTCAAAACGTTAAGTGCGTATGGGTGGGATTTTAACCATGTACCGATGGCGCATCGCCGTACGTCTAGTATTCCGATGATGAATCGGGCTGGGCGGAATTAGATCATGCAACTCCATCGCACACTCCCCGAAATGTAACCGATAAAAAACCGACAAGCTGACAATTCGGCGACGGTGTTCAAGGTTCTGGAGCTTTGACTTAACCAGTGCCTCATCGCCAATGAGCCTCTTGGCCCGCTTTTCGATCGACTCTAGTGCATCAAGCTGGTATTTGGCAGATCCGTCCCAGAGGTGAGAACAGTACTCCATGCTTGATCGAACTTGCGCTTGATACAAGCTGAGCAGCTGTTCTGGCGTGAAGCACCTTCTCACCTTTGCAAGAATCCCCAGCTTCTTGGCTGCCAGCTGACCCATTGCCACAATGTATGGGCCAAAATTAAGACTCGATGTCAACGTAACGCAAAGAAGCCTTATTGCAGTCCTATTTCCTCGAATAGGTTAAAAATTATAATCCCATCAAAAACATAACATCACAAAAACACAAGTCTCGCGGCGCAGTTCTTCTACCAAAATAAGTAGTGAGATCGAGAATGTAAATCCAAGTCGGATAATTTTAGGTATCTTAATAATTAGGTTACAAAAAAACACATTAATCGACTTAGTTTTACATTATTGTGTACTTCTAATCTAATCTTCTTTTTCTTTTCGATGGTACATTTGATCAAACTGTTTGAGCCACGATAATTGCAACGTCAGAGGCATTATACAGGTCACCCAAGGTGCAAGTGAATGGACAGTCGGGACACTCCAGCAAGTGCAGCATAGTCTGTATAGGAACACCGCAATCGCACCCAGCGTGCAATGGACTATTAATCCCCCATTATGCCAAATTATATTTGAAGCGGCCTACCTGGGTGCGCAATCGATTCAGTGCCTTCCACATGGGCCACTGCAGTTCATAATCTAATATAATGTAATAACCAAGTCTCTTAATTTGTTTGTTTGTAACGTAATTATTAAGGTACCTACTGAATACAGGCTTCTAGCTTTATCCACAACAAAGTTACAGGGGGTTCGAAAATGTCCTAAATGGCTGGTACGGCTGAGCTTTTGTTAGCTCGACTTGTTGGGGGCACTGCTAGGACCCCAGATGTAAAAAGACCGTGTGAAGTTCACCGTTTCCAAGTGACTCTATCACTTCATAGTCATCATCCACGGCCACTGCCACACCCACTGCTGAGCTGAACATAGCCCTTTCTTGTGCCATTCCCCACGTTCATGTGGGACCCTCCCATTTCGTATATCCATCAAGCAGTTGGATGACCATTTCTTCTTCTTCCAGACTTAACAGACTTTCATTACACCTGCGCCTCCTCAATAAACTAGCACAATCCAATCTTCATAAAACAAACCGAAGATAACATCTACTCTCCATAACCAAATCAAAAGCTTTACAACAATTTACATAATCATCACAGCGATAAATTCACTTAATCTTAAACACGACGCATAAATATCTTCGTAGGTACAGTACAAGTCGTGAGTCACGTGACCTCGCCACGAAAGCTAATTGTATGTGTGCGTTTAAGAAATTCGCAAATAAATAAGTGTCCCACCCACTCAAAGTCCGTGTGGTCAGAGTGAAACACACTCTTGTGCTTTATTGAAATGATTGTAGCCCAGTGATGAAGCTAATAGACTGATATGTTTTAAACGACTGCAAAAAGGAGGTGATTCTCAATTCGAACATATTTTTTTATATATGTTACGTCAGAACTTTTTACTAGGTGAACTGATTTTGATGATTATTTTTTAGGGTTCCGTACCCAAAGGGTAAAAACGGGACCCTATTACTAAGACTCCGCTGTCCGTCTGTCTGTCACCAGGCTGTATCGCTTGAACCGTGATAACTAAACAGTTGAATTTTCACAGATGATGTGTTTTTGTTGCCGCTAACAACAAATACTAAAAACACAATAAAATAAATATTTAAGTGCCATACAACGAACGTGATTTTGTTGCCGTTTTATGCGATAACGGTACGGAACTCTTCGTGTGCGAGTCCGACTTTCACTTAGCCGGTTTTTATTTATTTCAAAGCTGGTGCTTTTCATATTGTTGTATTTATATTTTATCAAGATCTGATGAAGCACTTCTGAGACATACAACAGAACTTTTCAATAAATGACGAAGAATCTCTCGGGATTGCTGCAATAGCATGTCTGTTTATTGTTTTCATAACATAATATCACGCCGGTATGCTCTAAAGGGGTACGCTGATGGGTACAGTTCACCCTAGTGCATTCTTATTTCACTGGTTGTGTTCAAGTTTCATGTTATTCGGGTAATCTATTCTGTTTTAACTGTGGGCATTATTTTATATGTACAGCAAAATTAGATACGTACCAGAAAAAAATATTGAACCGACTTCCAAATAAAAACACTGTAAAGTGAAAAATATCTATAATTTCGAAAGTCGGTGGCAAAAAACGAAGGAACAAAAACCAGAACACCGACATCCGAAATTGAAGTTATTTTTCACTTTGTAGTGTTTTTATTTGGAAGTCACGAAAGTCAGAAACAAAAAAATACTTTTTTTACAAAAAAATACAACGGTATTTTTTTGTAAAAAAAGGATTTTTTTGTTTGGAGAAAACTGTAGAAGCTTGTTGAACATGCTTATCTTCATCTGCCTAGCATTTTCCATCTTTGTTAAGGATCTTCTTCTAGTCTAACCAGATGTAGCTGATTGCCAGATTTTTACATGGAACGATTGCTAGTTTGACCTCCCCAACTCTGTTAGTGAGTAACACAATCATCATCATCAGCTTTTATAATGTTCACAGGCCTCCTATCTGTGCGAGAAAATGCGCCGTAATCCACCACGCGGGCCCAGTGCGGGTTGGTGGATGTCACATGTCAACGAACTTTTGTTTCTAGGACATGACGGTTTCCTCACGATGTTTTCCTTCACCGTTTTGAGAGCAGTGCTGATGAAATAATTTACACAAAGTAAAGCGCCCGCTTCTTTCGTACCCAAGACTTACAACTTGTACGTTATAGAGTAGCACGATACCCTTTGGTAATACTTTGGACTAACAAAGGACACCTTTTTATTACGCTGTGACTGTCGCAAAAAGTTAATCTTGATTAATTTGCGTATTTCAGTTTTATTCACTTCGGACGTTCCATATAAATGCAAAACTCCTATGTTATGGACCTTATTGTTAATTTGAAGATCATTATCATAATTCAATCAGCAGGGTGATTCATTGTCATCATCATTTCAATCAAAGGACGTCCACTGGCGGACATAGCCCTCCCCCAAGTGTCGCGACCTTCATCGGTCCTTTGCGTCTCGCTTCCAGCGAATTCCTGCAGCCTTGAAAAGGTCATCGCTCGAACTAGTGGGAATCCTTCCAACGAAGCGTCTTCCGATTCGCAGTTGCACTGCAGAAATTTTCCCATCGACCATTCGTTCTGCCTGCGAGCAATGTGCCCTGCCTACTGCCACATAAGTTTGGCAGGGCGATTAGTACGAAATATTTCTAAAAACTGATTACGCTTGCTTTTGATTGTTATATAGTTGGTATATTGCATATACCTACTACTTATAGAATGTTCACAACTGTCGTAATGTCATAAACCTATGTTTCATTTTAAAAAACAATTTATTTGACTGTAATTAAATACAAGTTCCAGGTTATAAAGTTTTACAGCATTTAGCGGAGTCATGCCAATGCGTGTCTGTATGCATTAAAGGCAACTAATAGATATTTTCATACTGCACTAAATTCAAATCGGAACTTTACGGTAAGTTTACCATTAAAAGTATGTTCTAATTATGAAACCGTTTTTATTTTTACATCTTTTTCAGCTTTAGTTGCATGCAAAGAAATATGTTTCATTATCATAGCCAGCCTACAAAAAGAGGTCCATTAATCCATTGATTTTCCTCACTCCTCCTATCTTTCCTGACTCTTTTAGCCACAGAAATTTCTTAAAAAATACAAAAAATATCATAGCTTCTGCATAGTTTCGCTTCAGCTACATCACCGCAGTTTTAAGCACTGACAATTTATTGCTCACGCAATTACAACATGGCGGACAAAAATTGCTGCGCGCATGCGCGACAAAAGCCTGTCAGCCGGCGCCCGCGCCCCGGTGACATATTTACGATTTTATTGTTTTATTTAATTAGATATGCCATTCTGTTTAAATGGAGTTTTCTTTGAGGAGGGCTGAGATATGGATGTTGTTTTCAATTGAGCCGTTTTATCAGCTGATATAGCCCGAAAAACTGTAAACTTAAGAGTGGCAGAGGGCAGGGAGCATTACCTGTAGAACGAATGGTCGATAGAGCTTAAAAGTTCTGGATTGGCAACCACGTACTGGAAGACGCAGTGTTGCAAGCCTCCTACAAAATGGATCGATGTAAGGATTGTGGGAATTCGATGGATGCAATATGCAGAACAGAACCGGTCGATGTGACGACGCTTGGATATCTTTGGGCTGTATAATGATCATTGTTCGATGTTACCTTTGGACATTGACTCAGCAATCGGCCCGGCTGACGCGCGGCCCAGGTACTGGGAAACTGGAAAATACTGTTTGGTTGTATCTTACAAGCATCGGACACAGATAAATTTGATATCAATTAGATTAATGCCTGTTATTTTGCAAAAAAATATCAGTGGAATTCTGTCCGATATCTGTTTTTCTATCCCTGAAGTGAATTCCAGCTACCTGCTACACTTTCAGATTAAAATCTAAAGAGATTTAATACCTATATTAAATTTCAAAAGCCCCAGTTCCTGTTACAGCTTTCAGTTTTGAGGCAGAAAATTCCTCGTTACATAGACTGGAGTTTTGCCCGTAATCGGAATCAAAGATGGGTTCCTCGAATAGAAGAGAAATAGGCATTGTCTAGGACAAACACATTCAGTTTATTATTGCATTATAGTACCGTCATGATGCCAACATCATCACGCCAATTTTACATAAGAGTTTAGACACAGGTGTACTTGTTGTAGTTTAACCCGTTATTAATGTAACGGGATTCAAATCTATTGCTGTCGTAGCACGATCCTAGCTCCGGGCTGTTACTGGCCATTTCCAGAAGCATAAGCCTGACTAAACTTTTCCCTATCCGGGCATCGAATCAGAGGCTCTAGACAAGAGTCATTCGATGTCAGCGATGACCATGGTAGTAATGCCAAAATGTAAGAGATTGATCACGTTTCATTTCGATAGCGTTTGATATTCCCATCACCATCATCGCCAGCCTATAGCAGTCACTGCTGGACATAGGCCTGTCTAATTGCATGCCATTTGCTTCGATCTTCGGCAACTCATCTAGCTGCTACCAGCCAACCCGCGAAGATTGTCGCTCCACCTAACCTGAGGGCGTCCTACCTTACTTTTGTCAGTTCGCAATCTCCACTCAAGAACACGTCTACCCCAACGGTCATTGGTTCTACGGCTAATATGGCCGGCCCATTGCCACTTCAGCTTGCTTAATCCAGAGAGTAAAGAGAACCAAAGTTGTTAACATTACTCAGAAGTTATGTCGACAACTTTAGTTCTCTGCCGGATCACCTCGTTCCGGATTCGATCACTCAGAGAGACTCTCATAATTATCCTATATTCCCATACTTTTTGTCATTTTTCCAGTCGCTATCATAGATAAATTGTTGTCTAGGCCCTCAGGACCTCATGCTTGGCAGTAACGCTTGCGATAAACGATACCACATCTTTTATCAGCTGTTTACACACACCTGCAGCATGAAAGCCCTTTGGGACGTCAACGCTTGACGCAGTCGCCGTGGCAAAGTCCTGCTCGAAGCCAATATTGAATATCTATAAGGAATCATTGACACGAAGAAGAAGCATCATCATCATTAGCCTTTGAATGTTCCCACAGCTGGGACACAGGCTTTCTCTCTGTGAGAGGGATTGGGCCGTTACCTACACATGTCTTCGGATTTTTGGTTCTAGGACATGCCGGTTTCCTCAAGATGTTTTCCTTCACCAGTGAGTGAGATCAGTGGTGATGAAATAATTTACACTAAGTAAAGCGCCTGCCTGGGTTCGAACCCACGATCTGCAACTTGTAAGTCGCGGCCGTTACCACTAGGCCATCACTGCACTCGAAGAATTATCGCTTGCAACAAATAGAACAACAAGGCAGTCTGCAAGGTATTACGTGTAATACTCATAAACTGTGTATTGGTCGCTATCGGCGCACGAGTCATGATACAAGACAGATTGTTGGTAGGAGATAATCTAGCACACTTCGATGGGTACAATGTTGCCAGTTACATATCTGGATATGAAGAATTTATAAGCTGCGATTCTCAGTAATATTCAAACAGAATTTTATAGTTTTATGTGCCTATTTTAGTACCTATTCACTTTATGTCTAGTGCAGCTGGTTATTAGAATAAATTGGCTTGAATTGACACGTTTTGTCTTAATTATTCATAGCACTATGACTGATAAAGATATTTGGTTGAATCTAAGCTTTTTGCCGCGGTTTCGCTCCCGTGGATTAACCTGTACTGTATTAACCTATTGCCGAAAACGCGGATCCACGCGAGACACAAAGGCTTTTTAACCCGCGACGGAAAAAGAGTAAAAGTTATAAGTGTAATAAGTTTCATGTGTGTACTTGTGTGTTGGTCTGTGGCATCATAGTTCCTAAATGGAAGAGCCGATTTAGATTTGGTTTTTTTGTTTGAAAAGTGACTTTATCGATAGTGTTCTTAGCTGTATTCATGAGAATCGGTTCAGCCGTTCGAAAGTTATGGGCGTTTTACTGTTTGGCTGTTTCCACAAGAAATCATGTCATAATTACGTGATATAAATGATTTCCGATCGAAGCGTGTCTACTACTAGATAAATTATGTAGAATGAAATAAAAATATGTCGGGGGTTTCTAAACTTTACTTGTTAATTACGGCATTCAATTGATGGTTATATAAACCTTCCATTTTTTAGCCTTTGCTGTTCCTATGGAAAGATATGGGAGACGCCTTGCTGGGCGCCCAATAAAAAATCCGCTTCTCCCGCCAATTCGTGTTTTTTTGATCTACCGCGGTTACGACGACCGCGAATTATTGTGTGTCTACAGACAGTCAAAAATTGAGACTTTATTTTATACTTTTGACACATTAGTGACTAATAATTATCACAATTCAAGTTGTTTCAATCAACTCAATGTTCTTTGTTTTTTTGTTATCTTAGTTCAATGAATGCCAATCATTACTAAATTATATTGTGTAGGTATAAAATAATTCTAAAAGTGCGCTCATTCTTTTCGTGACCAGTCACAACAATAAAAAAAAGTTAAAACAGTTTATTTATAATGTAATACAAAGCATTCTATATTCCCCTCAAAGTTTACGACGCCACTTGACGTAAAACAGATGGTTCCAACAAATATGTATGGGATACAGTGGCAAAACAGACGTTTAGTCAGGACGGATACCCAGACAGACACATCAAATTTACATTAATTTAAGAGATTATTTTTCAGTAAAAGTGAATGTAAATACCTGTCCAATAGGGTAGTTTACTGAAAATTAGTTTTTTGTTCGTCAGGTAGATTAAAAAAAAAATGACATGTATTTTTCTTTGGTTACGTAAACATAAAGTGACAACAGCAAAGTGCGTTGAAATATCGTATGACGTCACGGTGTGCTACACTTTATACTGACAAAGTGACGTCACAATCCTCCACTCCTGAACGTTGATGCGCTTTATCTTTGTCAATTTTGATTGAAAGCAAAATATACGGGTCCAATATTATTTGATAATCTCACTGGTCGACTAATTAAAATTATCATTTATATACCCAGGAAACATCCCTAATGTGAGTTCAAACTCGGAATAGGAATAAAGGTAATTTGTTCATTGTTACAAAATTACCTGAAAATAATTATTTTTTTATGTTAGTAGTTAACTATTTAACCCCCGACGGAAAATGAGGGGTGTTATTTGTGTATCTGTCTGTGGCATTATACCTCCTAAACGGATGAACCGGATTTTGATTTCGGTTTTTTTGTTCTTTTTTCGTGAGTGTTACCTATGTTTGATGATGATGATCGAAATCGGTTCAGCCGTCCAAAAGTTATGGGCTTTTTACTGTTTGAATCGGGGTTTCTTCGCAAGATATCGTGTCATAATTAGGTGTTCAATAATAGATTGTTGATCGAATCGCGTCTACTACTAGATAAATGATGTAGCATGCAAAAATAATGTGTCGGGGGTTCTTCAACTTTTTAAGTTTTGCTTGTTTAAAAATCAGAAACCCGACCGAGCTCTGCTCAGGTGAAAATAGAGAAACCACCTTTTCTAACAATGGAACTAGCTAGATCGATTTATCGCTACGAAAATCCCTGCATACAAAATTTCATGAAAATCGATGGAGCCGTTACCGAGATTCAGATGATATAAATACATATATACAAAAATTGCTCATTTAAAAGTATTAGATTTGTAAGGACGGTGGTCTTCAAACTAAAAAAGAGCAAAGAGTGCAATGAGAGCTCAGGTGGTAAGAATAAAAAAAAAAATGTTTTCTGATATTCGATGACAAGATTAGTTATTTAATTTTCAGTGCATTATCCTTGCTTGTCTAGTACAACTTTTACAGTATAGATACAGGCATAAAGCTATTATCCTAGAGTTCTTTATCTCTCTTTGTTCATGTCTCATCACACATCACATCATCAGCCTGTTAATGTTTAACTGCTGGGACACAGGCCTCCTCTCTGTGAGAGGGAATGGGCCGTAATCCACCAAGCGGGCCCAGTGCGGGTTGGTGGATGTTACATGTCTTCGAATTTTTGGTTCTAGGTCATCGCGGTTTCCTCACGATGTTTTCCTTCACCGTTTTGAGAGCAGTGGTGATGCAATAATTTACATAAAGTAAAGCGCCTGCCTGGGCTCGAACCCACGACCTACAACTTGTAAGTCGCGGTCTCATGTGTTAGAAAGTAAATAAATTGCATGATATAAAATCAAATCTAAATAAAAACAACCCGACGTCTCACGCTGAAATCTTTCTCAAAGCCTAAAAATAGACGAGAAAATCATAAATTTTATTAACTTAGTCCTTTTTACAGCCATACCACATGACCGCATACTTACATACTTATATCTACATAAATCATATTCAACCTTATATTTTGGTAGTCGCGGTACAAAACAACCACAAGTTGGTCAATCCAAAGTAGAACTAGGTTCGTTTATTTACTTAGGAACCGTTTGGAAACCACATGTTGTGTTGTTTAAGAGCCAGACAACTTTGTTTTGTACGAAGGAATTTGCGATTTCAATGTCCGTAGTTGGTTGAGTTGAGAAAGGCGCTCGTGGCTAAATAATAACATCCGCACGGGTTGACGAGGTCGGTCGGTGGATGGGTGACCATTTTCAGCATTCCAAGTTTCCTCCGTGCCTCGGCAAGCACGTTAAACCGTTGGTCCCGGCTGTCATTTGAAGATCTTTGACAGTCGTTACGGGTAGTCAGAAGCTTGAGATCTGACACTAGTCTTACCAAGGGGTACCGTGTTACCCAGTTACTCGGTTGTGGAGGTCAGATAGGCAGTCGCTCCATGTAAAACACTAGTGCTCAGCTGAATCCGATAAGGCTGGAAGCCGACCCCAATATAGTTGGTAAAAGGCTAGGTACATTGAGTTGGTTGAGTTTTGGCTTTAAAAATGACGGGGCTGGGATTGGTAAATAGTTTTGCAGAAAAGAGACATAGAGTAAACCTATGTTTCGGCAGTTACTTAGGTATATGTCATAATATAACCTATAAATCTGAAATCCTACAATTTTTTGCAGTAGCTGGGTGTCCATATTGGGACCACACATACTAGATTAGATAAGTAGACTTTCAGCCAGCTACTGCATAAAATTGCCTAAAGACATTGAAATTGACTTACTAAAAGTTGAACCTAGGACCTCACGTTAAACAGTCACACGTGCAATTTTCAATCATTATTGCTAGGCCAATAAGACAGTCAATTATTAATTTTTACATCAACTATAGATCGTACCTACATGATAAAAAAATATTTGCTCATTCTGTCGGCAATCATACTCAACCAAACATTCCAGTGGCCGTGGTTACATAAAAATAGTACATATCAATCACATAATTTTCGATAACCGAATTTTGTTTTAAAATACTTAATGAATAACAACTTTATTTCGCTTTAAATGAAATACAGTCCACAACAAATAAAGCCAATTATTTACAAAAACGTATTGTTGTAAAGATCAAATAAATTTACGGTTTTAACGTTTCAATAGTTTTGAATACATAAAATATTCTCATCACATTTATTATTTAAAATATTTTATCCGCGAGCTCCTGTACTATAACTCGTTTCCCCACTGACTTACGTCTTACGTCATGCCAAGGTCGCGACTTCGATTGATGATAAGCAGATTGAATACCCATGATTTCACTTACGTAATTTAATGAACCTCATTTCTTAGAAGGTATAGTCTATTTTCGGACAAAAGAGAGCATCTGCCAAATTAGCTGGGAATCAGGAAATCATGTTTTGACAGC